>CM077672.1:115777536-117116036 GCA_039707655.1 Elymus sibiricus | reverse complement strand
AGGCAGGAAGACATCCCAGGCAGCGGTACCAGATGAAGATGCATTTCGCCCATCACTCATTTTGCCCACAACTTGGACATAGAAACAACAAATGCCCTTACGATAAGCCAAAATAGGTTGTCCTCTTTCTTCTGCTGTCCCTTCCCAGTTCTCCTGCAGGTCATTAAAGCAGAAAATGAGAAAGAGAGAGAGAGAGAGAGAGAGAGAGAGGTCATACTGCATTGTTGAATTACGGTGTATTTTTAAGATTAACCAAACGAATATACGGTAGTGCCTAAAGTATAAGTTATCAAATGTTTGGCATGTTTAATCCCATTTCCCTTTTTTTAGCTGGGTTAATCGCATTCCTGGGAAAATAAGCAAGATGTGATTTGGCATGGTTGACCTCAGGAGAGTGGCTTTATTTTATGTAGTTTGATTTTTGCTTTTCTTCTTCCTTTGTTTGCACTTGGCAGTCACCACATCTCTTTCCTCCGACGGAAAATATGTGACGTAGCATTTCACTAACTACCACCCCACAAAAAATGACATTTCAATGAACTAAACCAAAATTTAAGCAACTGGAAAAGTAAATGGAAAGGGTAAAACTTTGAACATTCAAATCAGGGCTGTGGGCAAAAGAACCAAACTGACCTACATTCCTGAGCAGCCAGTTCACAAAATTACACTCAAGTCCTAAAAGTACAATTCTGTGGAGGTTTTACTGTGTAATACAAAGTTTGGCTTTGCAAAAAGTGTACACGCTAAAAGTGTGGTTTCTATGAAATGTTACTTGCTAAAGTGCAGTATTATGAAATGTTCGGAGAGAGAGGGAGGAGGGAGGGGGAAGCTTGCGCATGCACATAACCACTGCATCATGTGCTACTGACAGAATGCCAAATGCAGTTATCAATAGAGTATCTACTAGCATGCTATTTCGCAGCTTGATCACCTATAGCTGTTCCAAAGCTCCACTTTTACCTCAATTCGGCCTAAGTTGTGCAGGGTAACCTCACATGAGTTTATATTATTGTGTCGACTGATTCAAAAGATACCTCTACAGGATGTAGACCATGTAACAAAACGCATAATGTAGCTTTTACAGGTACACGAAGATGAGAAACATGATGATTTTTTATTTTTGACTTACCTAATATGTTATGGCCTTTTGCGATGTATGCAGAAAATTATAAACAGTAAGCATGCAACGCAATGTCAGAATGCAAAGTGCATGCCTGCTGATCGCTGTTGTCGCACTTATCCCATGCTCATGATTGGCCTTGCTTGCCTCGCGCTCTTCGTCTGTGATGCCAGATACTGATTTCTTGAATTCACTTTCATCTTTCTCTACCGTGTTGTGGTTGTCTTCCTTTTGCAAAAAAACATGAAAAGAAGCAGAATAATATGAATTGGACATACCAAAATATGCAGTAAATAAATTAAAAGCAAAAATGGTCCAACCAAAAGTAAACACAATGGTGCCATTCGAGGACATAGCATAAATCAGTAAACACAATAGGGTCAGAGGAGAGATAACGGTCACTGGAAGATAAGAAATTCCATAAAGGCTATGATACATTGACACATACAACCCGTACAATCTTATCACATGACTATGTACAGTTTAGCAAAGATGGTCAAATTCTTGCAAAAACCTGCATTGACTTATGGACTAACCTTTGTATCCATTGCTGGTTGAGAGGCAAGATCTTCTGACTTTCGTTGTTTGTTAGGGCTGGCATCAAGCAGTGATTGCTCAACCACATCATGATGATCAATGGACACAGATGATTCTATTGTTGCTCCACTTGTATTAGAGGTATAAGCATCCATTTGAGTTGCAGATGTTGAAGATCTAAATTGGCCATCTGCAATCTGAACAACTTCTGTCTTGATACTTGCTGTTTCAGGTAATATCTCATGCTCCTGTATAAGGATCCGATCTGTCTGAAGAACGGCATTATTTTCTGAGCAAACAATAGCTTCATCAACAGCAGTATTTGTTATGCCACCACAATCGTCAGGTAATGCCACATGCTCATGTAGAAGTGCACCATTTGTTTGAGAAACAACACCAGGTTCTGAGGAAAGAGTAACTTCATCAGTGGTGCTACTGGTTGTTTCCTCATGCGCATCCCCTGCATTGTTGAGCTCAATTTCTTTATGCAAATCAGAAACATGAGCAAGAGATGGGGCTAGCATTTCAGAACTATTAATCTGAGACTCCCTTGGTTTCCCATGTAAAGCTTCATCTTGTTTCTGAAGGTTTGGCTCCAAGCATGTTGCATCTCCTACATTCCCATTTTGGAGTACACTGTTGAGTATACCAGATTCCAAGATATCAGATGAAGTCAGTAACTGTTGAGTGCTGATGAAATTCGTTTGCAATGAAAATGCTTCATCCTTGTCAGACATTTCCAACACAGAATCTTTGTTGCCATGATACACATCAGACATATCTAATATCTCTATGCTATCTTGGCCCAATTCATGCCTATTTGATAATTCTAAAGAATCAGGGTCCTCAAAACTCAACGTCTTAGCATTCAAGTCACCAGGGCCAAGAACTCTGTTCTCTTGGATGATATCTCTCATAATTTCACGGACTATATAATATGATCCTCCAACTTCCTTGTGTGTAAGATTGACTGAAGGAAATTTCCCATTGTTTGAAACCCGATACCTGAAATGAGACAACAGCAGGGACAACTGGATTACTACATGGAAAAGAAATACTCGACATGCACAAAGCACATACGATGAAACAGAGAAAACTGGTTTGTTCATATCTTTAATCTCTATATAAAATCTTCGTGCAAAACGATACTCAAGAGGAAGACACACTTCCCAACATCGGAATCCAATCATATAAACAAAAATGCAAAAACAAGAACAGTGGATAAAATCGTAGTCTGGATCACGCCGCAAAAAAACATCATCAAAATCATAGAACATATAGGTTACATCATGATTCTAAGAAACAATGCGCTAGAGAAGTAGGCTTGCAATGCAAACTTTCTGCAAAGGGTTGCAAAACAAACTACCAACAGTCGCAAAGCGTGTGAACTAAATAAATCCTAATAACAAACCGAGGGCACCAAGAAAGAAATAGAATAAACGTGTGAACTAAATCCTACTGGTAACTTCATTTTAGCACCAGCAATCAGAAGCATGAGCACGTTAATTAGACGGTACAGACACACAGAATTCAAAACTACAAGTAACTGAGACCAGAGGGAAAGAGATGGGGGCAGTACGTGTCGACGAAGGACTCGACCATCTCCCTCCGCTCCTCCTTGGTCTTCCTCACCCGTGGCTTCTTCTCCTGCGCCTGCACGCAGCACCGCACCGTGCCGAGCCCCTGGGACCTACCAGAGGGAGCAGAAGACGACGACGAAGGGTAGGGCACCCCGCCGCTGCATCTCCCCAAGACGGACGCCTGGGCGCCGACGACCCAGGTCACGCTCCCGGTGGCCTGCATCCTCCTCGCAGACAGCAAAAATCACCACCGCCCGCACCTGCGGCGAAACAACGCACATGAGAACCGGCGGAACCACCACCGGAGAAAGGGGGGAAGAGGAATAAACGCGACACCACCCCCCACCCAGAGAAGCGAGAAAGTGGGGGCGCGGGCGGAACGGAAGGAGGCCTGGAGAAAGGGGGGAGGCGGAAATGGCGGGGTGTCGAGGGTTTGTACCTGGGGCGTTTTGATAAGCCCTAGCGCGGCGTGGGGTGGGAAAGAGGGAGGAGGAGGAGGAGGAGGCGCCGGCGTAGAAGGGAGGGGAATGGAAATGAGGGCGCGTAACCCGACAAGATTGGGGTTTTAGGAGGGGACGGGACGGTCGCGGTCCAGGATCTCGGCTCCTCAATCCTCTTGTCCTAGGTTTTCCCCGACGTCTCAAACCTTCGGGTGCACGGCTCGGTCCCGACACCCCGCATTTCAAATCTGGGCCGGATATGATTGCCCGGACGCGTCCGCCGCGTCGGATCAAAGCCACCATGGTCCGCACCGACCTCGCATATATTCATCCTCATCCACTTTCGGATCAAAATCTAGTCACTTCACTTCGAACCCAAACTCCATTTACGATCTCCGGCCTTCTTCGACATGACGGGTAGCGGATATGACTCCGACCACATCTGATCCGTCGACTGGGGTGTCGTCCCATGCGGGCCGGAGGAGGCTATGGCCCTCCGCCACTCCCGGGAGCAGTGCGCCCGACCAACGTCTGAATCGGTTGGACGCAAATCCATTGCGTCGGCGCAACTGGCACTCAGATCCGACGGGGCTATAGGCTCGAGGTCTGCCGGCTCATCTCCGGTTCACCGACGTATGAGGGCTACAGGGACCGGTGTGCCCGTCGTGGGAAGGAGAGGATGCGGGTGGCCGAGGCCCGCCTCGCTGCCGACATGGCGGAGGCTGTGGCGGCGGATGCGGCGCCGCGCGTTGCCTTGGAGAAGGAAGTCGTATGTGCCCGCATCCATCAGAAGCGGCAGAGGAGGAACACGCGCACCCTCGTCCGAGAGCAAAATCGGGCGGTCCGTACCATGGCCGGACTGCCCCCAAAGAGGAGAAGGAGGACAGTGACGAGTCGGACAACTCCGGCGATGAGTAGATCTGGCTTGATCCATTTTGCGTCTCTGAGCGCTACTTTCGCGACAAAGACGACAATGGGCGCCGACAAAGGTAAGGGCATTTGTGGATGATCTTTATCCTTAGCTAGTATATAGAAAGAACGTGCCAATTTTTGGTAGACCGATGGCATGTGTTGATGTAGTAGTCGGACGCTTTGTGTAGCATCCTAGAGATAGTTTAGGATGCATGTGGTTGTATGGATTTAAGGTTTACTAAATGAGATACCCTGTCATAGAAGAGAAAATTTGAGGTGTGACAAGTTACTGTCCCGGACGCGTCTGGACGCATTTGCGCACATTTGAGAGGCCGGATTTGGTGTATCCGGTTGTAACTATCACTTCTTAAATAGCCACATCCACATCCTTGCACCACAAATATGACATCCCAAATCCATGCTATCCATATAACGTTCATGTGAACGAAAGTGTAGATCAACGAAACAAATCAACAAACATATATAGATTAACGAAATTGCATACGACCGTATAAACATCATAGTTCATGGGACCAAAATACACAGTTCATCGCCACATGGACACAGATCTAAACTAAATTAGCTTAATAACTAAACAAAGGCGAAGAAGGACGGAGGAAATCACCATTTCCTCGCCGACCCCTTCTCCTTGCTGTCGTCGGTGTAGTTGTACCCCCTCCGTGTAGGCGTCGGCGGCGGAAGGGGCGTCGGCAGCGGAGCTGGAGCCGTGAGAGTTGTCGAAGAGAGGAGGAGATGACGTCGGTCATCATCCGGAGGGCGCACTCTAGCGTCTTCGCCAGCTGAGCGGCCTTCGTTTTGGCCGTCGCATCCGTCGTAGCCTCGCACTCCGATTGGTCGATGGAGAGCCGAAAGGCTCTGTCATTTTTGCGGTGGTGCCGTTGTGAGGGAGCGATGGAGGATCGTTTCAAGGAGCTGGTCTTCCAGATCCACCGGTGTGCGCGCGGGCTCGGCGGGCGGCCAACGCCTACCCGTCGCTGCCATCTCCCTCGTCCGCTGCCGCTTGCGACATGCGGCCCTCGCCTCGGATTCGGGTGCCCGCGTCCGTGCCGGCGTGGACACGATGACCCAACGGTGGCCGGGGACGTCATCCGGAGCGGACAGACAAGCAAAAGTTGACGACATACTGACATTTGGAACAAATCTCAAGGTCGTTGAGGAAGTGAAAGTTGCCCGACCAATTGTAATTCAACAATAATTCCTAAATAAATTATAGCAATAACTCCCAAATAAATTATAGAGGCCCACATGGCCTATTCTTGCATGGCAAGAGGAGTGTGAATTTTAGTTCCACCCCCGGTTGTGGAGGGTGTTTTGTACCAACATATAAGGTTGGTTCTCTTTTTTTTGAATAGTAGTAGGGTCCCGAAGGACCCAGACTTTTCATTAGATAGACATGAGAGTGCATTTTACACCAGGACCCATGAAAGAAACAAAATTACAGACCAACCTTGACATATTACAAAAAGGACCCAAGATCACAAAGCAAGATTTCAATTATGTCCTTGAGGAGGGCTTGAGCACCAACCCGAGCCCATCGTCGCCAGGGATGAAACCACTTGGTACGATGAGTTGGCCGCGGCTTGCTACTTGTAGACTACGTTGGTATTTCCCCGAAGAGAAGAGGAGGATGCAGTATAGTAGAGATAAGTATTTCCCTCAGTTAAGAACCAAGGTTATCAATCCAGTAGGAGAACCAAGCAAAATCCCGTTAAGCGCACCTGCACACACAAAAGCAAACACTTGCACCCAACGCAAATAAGAGGGTTGTCAATCCTCTAAGCGGTTATTTGCAAGGATTAATTCTGATAGTGATAGATGGATAAACTAAAATACTAAATAAAATAAAAGTAAATAAATTGCAGCAAGGTATTTTTAGGTTTTTTATATATGATAAAGTAGTTTTCACTAGAGGTTTGTCTCTCGAACGCATAGCATATGGTGGGTAAACAAATTACTGTTGGGCAATTGATAGAAAAGCAAATAATTATGACGGATTCATGGCAATGATCATGCATATAGGCATCACGTCCGAGACCAGTAGACCGACTCCTGCCTGCATCTACTACTATTACTCCACCCATCGACCGCTATCCAGCATGCATCTAGGGTATTAAGTATGAAACAGAGTAACGCCTTAAGTAAGATGACAGGATGTAGACAAACTAAACTCAAGCAATATGATTAAACCCCATCTTTTTATCCTTAATGGCAACAATACAAATACGTGTCATGCCCCCTTCTGTCACTGGGATTGAGCACCGCAAGATTGAACCATCACAAAGCACCTCTCCCATTGCAAGATAAATTAATCTAGTAGGCCAAACCAAATCGATAGATCGGAGAGAAATACAAAACTATAATAATCATGCATAAAAGAGTTCAGAGAAGACTCAAATATTTCTCATGAATAATCTGATCATAAACTCACAATTCATCGGATCCCAACAAACACACCGCAAAAGAAGATTACATCGGATAGAACTCCAAGAACATCGAGAAGAACATGGTATTGAAGATCAAAGAGAGAGAAGAAGCCATCTAGCTACTAGCTATGGACCCGTAGGTCTGTGGTAAACTACTCACACATCATCGGAAGGGCAGCAAGGTTGATGAAGAAGCCCTCCGTGATCGATTCCCCCTCCGACAGAGTACCGGAAAAGGCCTCCAGATGGGATCGCGGAAGAACAGGGGCTTGCGGCGGCGGAAAGGTTTTCTCTTCTGTCTCTCTGGTATATTGGGAATATTTAGGAATTTATAGCACTGGAATTAGGTCAGGAGGGGCTACGAGGGGCCCACAAGCCTGGGGGGCGCGCCTACCCCCCCTGGGCGCGCCCTCCAGGCTTGTCGCCTCCTCGTGGCTCTTCTGGTCTTCTCCCGAAGCTTCGTGGGTCTCTTCTGGTCCAGAAAAAATTAATCCAAATTTTTTTTGATAAGGGGAAAACAAGGCAAAAACAAGCAGAAAACAGCAACTGGCACTAGGCACTGGGTTAATAGGTTAGTCCCAAAAAATGATATATAATGGCATATAATTGCATATAAAACATCCAAGATTGATACTGTAATAGCATGGAACAATCAAAAATTATAGATATGTTGGAGACGTATCAAGCATCCCCAAGTTTAATTCCTGATCGTCCTCGAGTAGGTAAATGATAGAAACAGAATTTTTGATGTGGAATGCTACCTAACATATTTCATCATGTAATCTCTCTTACGGTATGAATAATAAGATCCGAATGATTCAAAGCAATAGTCTATAGTTTCATATAAAGACATCAATACTCAGGCATACTAATAAACAATCATGTCTTTCAAAATAAAAATGCTAAAGAACGTTATCCCTACAAAATCATATAATCATGTCATGCTCCATCTTCTTAACACAAAATATTTATCATGCACTACCCCGATGACAAGCCGAGCAATTGGTTCATACCTTTTAACACGCTTCAGCTTTTTCAACCCCCACGCAATACATGAGCGCAAGCCATGGATATATCACTATGGGTGGAATAGAGTATGGTGGTATAGATCGATAAGGGGAAGTCAAAAATAAGAAGATAGTCTCACATCAACGAGGCTAATCAACGGGCTATGGAGATACCCATCAATTGATGTCAATGCGAGGAGTAGGGATTGCCATGCAACGAATGCACTAAGAGCTATAAGTGTATGAAAGCTCAACATGAAAACTAAGTGGGTGTGCATCCAACTTGCTTGCTCATGAAGACCTCGGGCATTTGAGGAAGCCCATCATTGGAATATACAAGCCAAGTTCTATAATGAAAAATCCCCACTAGTATATGAAAGTGACAAAATAGGAGACTATCTATATGAAAAACATGGTGCTACTCTGAAGCACAAGTGTGGAAAAAAAGATAGTAACATTGCCCCTTCTCTCTTTTTCTCTCATTTTTTGGGCTCTTTTTGGCCTCTTTTTTTTAATTTAGAATGGTTGTCGGTACCAAAACCGGCAGATCTCGGGTAGGGGGTCCGAACTGTGGATCTTGGAGTCAACGGGTGACAGGGAACGTAGAGACAGCGATTTACCCAGGTTCGGGCCCTCTCGAAGAGGTAAAACCCTACGTCCTGCTTGATTGTATTGATGTACGGGTTTGTATGATGATTACAGAGTTGATCTACCTCGAGATCGGATGGACTAAACCCTAGGTGGGTATGATGATAATGGTTCTCCCCCCTACGGCCTAAACCCTCCGGTTTATATAGACACCAGGGGTACCTAGGGTTACATACGGTCGGTAACTATCAAGAGATAACCATGCCGGTCACGCTATCTTTTCTTGGAGGAGACGCCATGTCTTCGGAGGTTCCCTTCTAGAGCCCGTGGTCGTCTGTAGTCCGGCCTTCCTTCGGTGAGTCAAGAGTGGCCCATCAGTCCGGCCCATGAGAGATAGGCCGGCAGCCCGAGGACCCCTTAGTCCGGGACACCCTCAGTAGCCCCCGAACTAGCCTCCAATGCCGAGGTCGACAGTCTTCGTCAGCTCCATGCTCCAAGGGTCTTCGGCTTGGGGGCGCGAGTTCCTTCCATCACCTGTGTTCGGTTTGGCAATAGTTCGGCCACTCGCAATCCTTCGATTAACGTGGTATTGCGGGGCCCGCCGTTTCTTTATTCAGAATTAATGATGACCCTTGATTTCTACGCGCCTGGGGAAGACAAGTGGACTAATAGTCTTTTACAGAAATGCCCTTCTTGGGGGAGAAAAATGCCTTTTAACAGGCCAAGGGGGCGAAGGTTAACGCATCCCGCCCCCCTGTCATTCCTCCCCACACCCCCGAGAGGCCATAGCCAGCAAACAATGGCGAGCATCCTAGGCTCTTCCTCACGTCCTCATGGCCCCCTTCAAGATGATTGGGTGAGCTGCTTAGTCTCCCGCATGCGACTGGGTAGCCTCGAGACACAGGGGTATCTACCCATTTCAGATCTCGCGTCCACCCGCCCCGGATTGACGTCTGCGAACGGCGAGGCCCTTGTGGAGAACTTTCCCGCCCCCCATGGGGAGGAAAGGGTATGCTTCGTGCCCTTCCTCTTGCGGGGCTTAGGTTTCCCCATCCATCCCTTCCTGAGGGGACCGCTGGAGTTTTACGGGATCCAGCTCCACCATCTTACCCCAGGATCTATTCTGCATATCTCGGGCTACGTCGCCCTTTGTGAGATGTTCCTGGGCTGCGAGGCTCATTTTGAGTTATGGAGGAAATATTTCTGCCTTGTCCCTCGCACCCGAGGAGGGATGATTTATGAGGTCGGCGGGGCCGAGGTATGGCGCATCGCCGGAACGGGATATCCCATAGGGACTCCCAAGAAGGATGCCTCGGAGTGGGCCTCGGAGTGGTTTTATATTGAAGACGTCCCCCTATTCGATCCAGCTCGGAGGGGGTTGCCCGAATTATCACTCGCTTCTCCGAAGAAGCGGTTCAACTGGCGCCCAAAGGGCTCTTCCCAAGGGGAAAGTGCCGAAGTAACGCGCCTAGCCGCTCAAGTGAGGTGGCTAGCCCACAATGGGTTAACCATCATTGATGTGATGGCAGCAGCTATTACTCGGTGCATTCAACCTCTCCAACAAAGGGTGTACCCCCTATGGTGCCACAACGGGGTGAATGACTCAACCCAATACACACGGAAAGGACCCGCCGATCAGGCGGCAATGGCAGCCGTATTGGCCGACCTCTTCAAGGGGGAAGAGCAAGAGTTTGTTCGACTAAGGCCCAAGGACGGCTTTTCGAGCTATAAACCCATCGAAGTGGTGAGTCCAATTGTACTTCATAGTTCGGATGGTACACAAATTTTTCTTAATCGGGTTTTTAATTCGTCCGAACAGAGCTGGAGGCGCTGGATCGAGACAGTGAGTTGCCCCGCTCCTCAACCGGAGAGTCATTCTCACGAGGACGACCCGGGGTTTCACGACGATCCCGAGACATCGATCGATTTCGAGGAGGGAGTTTTCTATCAGGAGGGTCTCGATGGTTCTAAAGTGGCCCTCTTGGCCGATCACCCCGGGGCGCTTCCCTCCTCCGCTGTAAGTGACCAACGAGCCTCTTCTCGAAAAAGACGCTCAGCTTCTGCGGCTCCGAATACGCTGACTTCCACTCCCAAGGGCCGCCGCACCACGCGGCGGACATCCGCGAGAGCGGCGCCGGTGGCTCCAGCGGCGAGTGGCCACAGGGCATCCAAACGTGCAGTGCCGACGGGAGTTACATCGTCCGCGCCTCCCCCAAAGAGGTATCGTATCCGTTGTACTTTTAGTGTCTTCATCTTTGACAACCGCCGAGAATGTCATCAATGTTCTCGGCTGTGGCCCGCAGGCGATATGCAGAACCACCCCCACCCGAGGGCATTGAAGAGGTGCCGGGGAGTGACCCCAGACCACGGTCCCCTGCCATGGCCGGTGCTACTTCCGGGCTCCCAGCCAAGGACCAACATCCGGAGGATTCAGGGGACGTCTTGGTCACCAACTCCGAGGTTGAAAGTGTGATGAATCACCAGCGGCGTAAGGCATCGCTACGGCATTCTGCGTTTTCCGATCAAGAGTTTAATGCTCTTAGTTCGGTAGATGCGTACCTGGGAGCTGCCCGAACGGGGCTCGAGGGGGTAGTTAAACTTATGTCTACTAGTCTGCAGGTATGCCATTGGTTTTAATGACCGATTGTCTAACCCAGTAGCCCCCGAGCCTTAATTTGGGCGGGACGGCCGAGTTATGGGTCTGATGTTATAATGCCGCACTATGGTGCAGACTGTTCGGGAGTAGAGCAAAAAGCTGACCGAAGACCTCGGGTTGACACAAACACAGTTGAAATCTATGGAGGCCGAGCTGAATGAGGTCAAGAAATGGACCAGAGAGGCACACGGTAAGTGACAGACTTAAATGTGTGTCGTAAAGAATTATATGGGACACTTTTGCTAATGAAAGATTGGTCCATAGCAGCCGAGTCGATAAATCAACTGCAGAAGGATCTGGACGCAACCAAAGAGGCTCAACGGTATGCGGAGTTGCAGCAAGAAGCTGGCTACCGCGTACTGACCCGAAGTCATGAGGAAAGGGATAAGCTCAAGGCGGAAAATCAACAACAGGCCCAAGAAATTAAGAGCTTGAAAGCTCAACTGGCTTTATCCCAGGAGGAGAACCGGAGACTGAAAGCTGGCATGTTCGGTGAGTGCAACCTAGTTTTTCAATACTTAGTCTGTGCATATTTAGACAGTAATATGAACAATGCCGTGTCTCTTGTAGTTCTTCTGACTGGACGCCCCGAAGAGGAGGCCAGCTCTTTCGGACGGGACCTGCTGAAGGATCTATCTGCCGTACATGAGCGGGCCCGAAAAGCAATGAAGAGCATGTTCAAGGCATTGTGGCCTGGCAAGGTGGCTCCGGAAGGGATGGCCAAACTCGCAAATCGATTCAAAGGAGCTCGGCGCCACTTTGAGTTATGGAAAATATCATCTTGTCGAGAGGGAGCACGGGAAGCTCGGGTGATGATTAAGACCCGCTTCACCAAGCTTGAACCGGAGCATTTAGCTAGGGTTGGGCCGGTAGGGCCAGATGGGCAGGAAGTGCCCGTACATTTGGTATATGACCAAGTTATGCCCGCAGCTCGGTCGTCCCAAGCGGATTGTGCTCTGGAGACCATAATAGATGGTCTTGACCAGGAGTAACGTTTTGATTCTATGTATCTATGTACTTTACATCAAATATTCTCCAAACCGTGCTTAAAACGTTGTCTTAACCGGCCATCGGCTTCTGCCCCCTCGGCCAGGGGCCGAGGAGTGTTTCCTACCATGTGATCCGAGAACATCAGAAAAACACTTCGGGGAACCAGGCAATCCAGCCATTTAGTGCAAACAGACAAAACGCGCTCGGGGAGTTATGTTATATTACTGTTTAACGTAAGAAACATCTTCCGACGAAAATAGTTCCTCTATGGGTTCCTTTCTTCGGGTTGTCATGTTGACCATGAACGTGTAGCCGAATACCCGAAATAGACGGGTGATGGTTACTTCGGGAAAATAACCCCGGAATCTGGTAATAGCTACCAATTATTTTCACTTCCCTCGTGGCCGACCAATTATGTTCTTAAGAACGCTAGCTTTTGGCTTCACCCGTCTGAGGTATGCACCCAGGTAATCCGGACGTAACAATCGCAGAGGTGCTCCCTTTACTCCCTAGCCGAACAATCGGGAACGTAGGGACTAAGCATAGGAGCGAGGCAACCCAGCTTGGCTAAATCTTAAGTCAAATTGGTGCATATGATGGCTTGAGAACGATACTGGAAGGTTGCAAACATGATAAAACTGATGGTTGCACAAATAATATATGACCGGCTTCGTAAAAGAAGCCCCCAGGTAAAAACGTGTGGTACATTCGAAGATGTTCGCCGAAAAAAAACTTAACGTAGTTCGGCTTAACCGAACACAACCCGGGAAAGACAAGTCGCGCGAGAAAAACAAAATATAAATCCAAGAAGGATAAACCGAAGAGGGTGATGACGCTGAGTTAGCCGTAGAAGCGTCGAAGCCGAGCTGCGTTCCATGGGTTTGGTTCGAGGCGGTTGTCCTTTGGGTCGTGGAGACGATACGCTCCGCCTACGAGTACCTGATCAATTATGAAGGGGCCCACCCATTTGGGCGACAGCTTATGCTTCTGCTTCTCCGGAAGGCGCAGGACGAGGTCGCCCACATTATAAGCCTTTGCCCGTACTTCCCTGCTCTGATAGCGTCTGGCCTGCTGCTGATAAAAGGCAGAACGAGCCCGAGCTACGTCTCGCTCACCTTCCAGGGCATCCAGGTCATCTTGCCGATCCAGCTCGGCCTCCCTTTCTTCATACATACGTACTCGAGGTGCGTCGTGAATAAGATCGCTGGGGAGAATAGCTTCTGCCCCATACACCATAAAGAACGGTGTATAGCCCGTGGATCGATTGGGAGTGCTGCGCAGGCCCCACAATACGGAGTCGAGCTCCTCAACCCAGTGGCAGTCGGATTCTTTTAAAGATCGGACCAAACGGGGCTTAATGCCGCTCAAAATTAGTCCATTAGCTCGCTTGACTTGTCCATTGGACTGTGGGTGGTATACAGAGGCATAGTCAAGCTTAATGCCTAAATTAGCGCACTAGTCCTTTACTTCCTGGGCGGTAAAGTTGGATCCGTTGTCCGTTATTATGCTATGGGGGACACCGTAACGGTGAACCACGCCGGATATAAAATCAATGACTGGTCCGGACTTGGCCGAGGTTACTGGTTTTGCCTCAATCCATTTAGTGAATTTTTCTACCATGACGAGTAGATATTTCTTCTTCCTGGTCCCCCCTTTAAGTGGTCCGACCATGTCCAGCCCCCAGACCGTGAAAGGACAAGTAATCGGTATCGTCCGAAGAGCCCTAGGGGGCATGTGACTTTGATTTGCAAACAGCTGGCATCCAACGCAATGTTGGACCAATGTTTGGGCGTCTGCGCAGGCAGTGGGCCAGAAGAACCCAGCTCGGAAAGCCTTGCTGACCAGGGCCCGAGCTGCTGCGTGGTGACCGCCCATGCCAGCGTGAATTTCGGCCAAGAGCTGTCTGCCCTCCTCTTCGGATATACATCTTTGGAGGACGCCGGTAGTGCTTTTCTTGTATAGTTCGCCCTCATGGACCTTGTAGGCTTTAGATCACCGAATTATGCGCCTTGCCTCAGTCTAGTCATCGGGTAGCTCTTGGCGGAGAAGATAAGCGAGAAAGGGCTCGGTCCATGGCGCGATTATCGCCATGACTTCGTGGGCCGAAGACGTTTCTTCGATAGCCGAGCCCCTGTTAATTCCTTCATCTGGTTCAATGGTTGGAGGGACGAGTTCTCCTGAGGCCTTGGTTTTCGCGTCGTTGCCATCCTCCTGCCACGCTACGGACGGCTTGAAGAGCCGCTCCAAAAAGGTGTTCTCAGGGATGCGATCGCGTTTAGCGCCCATTCGAGCGAGGACATCGGCCGCTTGATTGTCGTCTCTAGAAACATGGTGGAACTCCAGCCCTTCAAAACGGGCGGATATTTTTAAGACGGCATTACGATATGCTGTCATTTTTGGGTCTTTTGCGTCGAATTCGCCGTTGACTTAGGAGATGGAAAGATTAGAGTCTCCCCGTACCTCGAGCCACTGTACGCCCATTGACACTGCTATCCGAAGTCCGTGTAACAGCACCTCATATTCGGCGGTGTTGTTAGAGTCGGTGTACATGATCTGCAGTACGTACCGGATATTGTCGCCGGTGGGAGATATGAGAACTACTCCAGCCCCCAGTCCAGTGAGCATTTTGGAGCCGTCGAAGTACATCGTCCAATGCGAATACGTACTATACTCTCTAGGGAGCTCGGCTTCCGTCCATTCTGCCACGAAGTCCGCCAACACCTGAGATTTAATAGCTCGGCGCAGTCGGTATATGATTTCGAAGGGGAGGAGCTCGATGGCCCATTTGTCTATACGGCCAGTGGCATCTCTATTATTGATTATATCATTCAGGGGTATTTCGGATGCCACCGTGACCGAACACTCTTGAAAATAGTGTCGGAGCTTTCAGGATGCCATGAAAACTGCGTAGGCTATCTTCTGGTAATGCGGGTACCTTGTTTTACATGGGGTAAGCACTTCAGATACGTAGTACACTGGCTTCTGCGTCAGAAGCTTGTGACCCTCTGCTTCTCGTTCAACGACGAGAACTGCACTGACCACCTGGTTTGTGGCCGAGATGTATAGCAGCATTGGCTCACCTAAGCTGGGTGCTGTCAGGATGGGGTTGCTAGCCAGTAGCATTTTAATTTCCTCTAGTGCGGCCGCTGCCTCACTAGTCCATTTGAAGTTCTTGGTCCGTTTAAGCATCCTGTAAAGTGGTAGGGCCTTTTCGTCGAGGCATGAGATGAAGCGGCTCAAGGCTGCCACGCAGCCGGCCAGTTTTTTGGACGTGTTTTAGCTCGGTAGGAACCGCTAGCTGGGACAGTGCCCGGATTTTCACTAGGTTAGCCTCTATTCCTCTATGGGAAACAATAAATCCGAGCAGCTTGCCTGCACGCACTCCGAAGACACATTTGTCCGGATTGAGTCGTATATCGAAAGTTCGCAGACTATTGAAGGTTTGACGGAGGTTGTCCACCAGTTGATCGACGTGTTTGGTTTTGATAACCACGTCGTCCACGTATGCCTCGACCGTTTTGCCAATATGTTTTTCCAAACACATTTGGATCATGCACTGGTATGTAGCTCCTGCGTTTTTTAATCCGAAGGGCATTGTGTTGAAACAGAACGGCCCGTAGGGGGTGATGAATGTTGTGGCCGCTTGATCGGACTCCTTCATTTTAATTTGATGATATCCGGAGTAAGCATCGAGAAAACACAGCGTGTCATGTCCGGCGGTGGCATCGATGATCTGGTCTATGCGGGGCAAGGGGAAAGGGTCCTTGGGGCAGGCCTTGTTTAGGTCTTTGAAATCGACACACAACCGCCAGGATTTATCCTTCTTAAGTACCATGACCAGATTAGCCAACCACTCAGGATGTTTGATATCTCGGATGAATCCGGCTTCGAGCAATTTCTCCAATTCTTCGCCCATAGCTTGACGCTTGGGTTCAGAAAATCGGCGTAGAGCCTGTTTGATTGGCTTGAAACCTTTAATTATGTTCAAGCTATGCTCGGCTAAACTTCGTGGGATTCCTGGCATATCCGAGGGGTGCCAGGCGAAGATGTCCCAGTTTTCACGCAGAAATTTGTGCAGTTCCTCATCGACCGCGGGGTCCAGCTGAGCTCCAATGGATGCCGTCTTGTTGGGATCTGTTGGATGCACTTGGAATTTGACGATTTCGTCTGTTGTTTTGAAAGATGTAGATTTGGGCCTTTTGTCAAGGATTACATCGTCCTTGTTCACCATTGAACGGAGTGCGGTTAATTCTTCAGCTGCAAGGGCTTCGGATAATACTTCGAGGGTGAGCGACGTTGTTTTGTTTTCGGCCCGAAGAGCTCTATCCGGATCGCTTGTGACTATGATCACGCCGTTTGGCCCTGGCAGCTTAAGTTTCATATATCCGTAATGTGGGATAGCATGGAATCGAGTGAATGCGTCATGCCCCAACAAGGCGTGGTAGCCACCGCGGAAGGGCACAACGTGGAAGAGCAACTCCTCGGATCGATAGTTCTCGGGAGTTCCGAAGACTACATCAAGGGTGACTCGACCACTGCAGCATGCCTCCTTTCCGGGGATGATCCCTCGAAAGGTGGTGTGACTTTGTTCGATACGAGATCTGTCGAACTGCATTTTGTCCAAGGTGTCCTCGTAAATGAGGTTTAACCCGCTACCGCCATCCATTAACACCTTCTGGAGTCGAAATCCGTCCACTATGGGATTTAGGACAAGGGCGGCGGTAGCTCGGGTAGGGCGGGATCTCAGCTGGTCTTCTTCGCTGAAAGTGATAGGTGTATCCGCCCATGAGTCCATCGCTGCTACGTGGTGAATTTGACCGAGCTCTCGAAGGGCTCTCTTCCTCTGATTCTTTGAGGAATATGTCTCGTAGATCATTAGGATCTCAGCGTCCTCATCAAAGGGTGTTGCGAAGCCTCTATCTGCGTATGAGCCTCCGAGGATGGCTTCTCCGCTCTTGGCCACTTGCCTGACCACCCAGCAAGCTCGAAGGCTGTGAGATGGGTTTGTGTTGAGCAGGACAGAGTGTATAGGGCACGGTTTGTCCAGTAGTTCATCGAGGACTGTTCTGGATCCTGTCAGGAGTTTCTTCCTTTTCTTGGACGGCTCATACTGAGCTGACCGGCGAGGGTATGCGCGTTTCACCCGAGCTCGTCTTGATTCTTTGGCAAGGATTGACTCTATTTGCTCTTGCTGAGCCTGCCAAGCATCCTCCATGGCGCAATATTTGAACACCAAGTCCGATAACTCGGAGAAGTTTTGAATGTGACGGCGGGCGAGGGCATTTGAGATGCCTTCGTCTCGGCAGTTATGTTGGAAAGCCGCTAGGATTTCCGTGTTGCCACAGTCCGCTATTTTGTTCTTGACGAGAAGAAATTTAGTCCAAAATTGCCGAACTGTCTCTCCGGGCTATTGTCTGACGTACATGAAATCCCATATGTCAGGCTGTCCTGAGTTACTTGGACAGTACTCGATATGGAGGGTGGGTGGGATAATTTTTTTGATCCCAACAGGATGCGAGTCCAGGGTCTCGGCGGCTTTGTCCTGGACCGATATGGAGTCCGGCGTGCCGGGATCTGGATGTGAATTCTCTGTCAGGCACGGTTGCGCAGACTCGAGGTTGTGCGCCAAATCAGACTTCGACTCTAGTCTCTCTCCGGAGCAGAGATCGGCTGCCGAGCTAGAGGCCGAGCTGGAGGATGGAGCTTGATGATCGAAAGGTGTACCCGATCCGCTCTTGGCTCCAGATGGAAAAGGGGCGAGCCCTCGGCCGAGTCTTCGATAGTGGCGACTAAGTGGATGGTAGGAGGGACATAAATATCCCTGTCATCGGCTTTAAGTCCGATTCGGTCGTAGACCGAGGATTGGCCATCGGTGATCCTCATGGCCTGGATCCGATCTAGTATCTCGTTTAACATCGAGAGATCTGTCGGATCCATGTTCTGGCAGTTCTCGAGGTCAACCCGTAGTATTGCAGGGCTGGGAGCGTTTGACGTCGCCCCGTAGTTGTGCTCGGCCAAGGCTGATCTTGGGCTGTCGAGCGTAGAAACTGGATCCGAGCTCAGGGTCGGATCCGCGGTGGTGGCCGACCCGATAGCGGGGCAAGTCGTACCCGAAGTTAGAACTTCTGGGTTTGCGGGTCCCTCGGGTGAAGCCGAGAACCCTGCGAGAATAAGGTCTCCCCGGGAGTCGGCGACGAACTCTAGGTTTCCAAACCCGATCTCCTGATCGGGGGTAAAGCTACCGACCCGGCTGAGGCGGTCGGTCAGGTCAGCGTGTAGCATGATGCTGCCGAGCGCGAAGAGCTGTCCGGGGACGAAGGTGTCCCCGCAGCAGATGTCGTTGCTGATGACTAGGCGGGCCATTGATCCTTGACGATCCCACAGCGGAACTCTCAATGAAAGCACCAATGTCGGTACCAAAACCGGCAGATCTCGGGTAGGGGGTCCGAACTGTGGATCTTGGAGTCAACGGGTGACAGGGAACATAGAGACAGCGATTTACCCAGGTTCGGGCCCTCTCGAAGAGGTAAAACCCTACGTCCTGCTTGATTGTATTGATGTACGGGTTTGTATGATGATTATAGAGTTGATCTACCTCGAGATCGGATGGACTAAACCCTAGGTGGGTATGATGATAATGGTTCTCCCCCCTACAGCCTAAACCCTCCGGTTTATATAGACACCAGGGGTACCTAGGGTCACATACGGTCGGTAACTATCAAGAGATAACCATGCCGGTCACGCTATGTTTTCTTGGAGGAGACGCCAAGTCTTCGGAGGTTCCCTTCTAGAGCCCGTGGTCATCTGTAGTCCGGTCTTCCTTCGGTGAGTCAAGAGTGGCCCATCAGTCCGGCCCATGAGAGATAGGCCGACAGCCCGAGGACCCCTTAGTCCGGGACACCCTCAACGGTCTCATGGACCTCATCCCCACTTTTTTGAGGACTCATTAGTCTCCACCATTCTTTCCTCACTTGGACAATGCTCTAATAATGATGATCATCACACTTTTATTTACTTACAACTCAATATTACAACTCGATACTAGAACAATATGACTCTATATGAATGCCTCTGGCAGTGTACCAGGATGTGCAATGATACTAGCGTAACATGTATAAAAATGAAGAACGGTGGCTGAGCCACAAATACTATGTCAGCTATATGATCATGCAAAGCAATATGACAATGATGATGTGTGTCATAAAAACGGAACGGTGAAAGTTGCATGGCAATATATCTCGGAATGGCTATGAAAATGTCATGATAGGTAGGTATGGTGGCTGTTTTGAGGAAGATATAAGGAGGCTTAATTATGGGTGATAGAGCATATCATATCACGGGGTTTGGATGCACCGGCGAAGTTTGCACCAACTCTCGATGTGAGAAAGGGCAATGCACGGTACCGAAGAGGCTAGCAAATTGCGAAAAGGAGAGAGTGCGTATAATCCATGGACTCGCATTAGTCATAAAGAACTATTGCGAAAGTTTATTAGCCCTCGAAGCAAAGTACTATTACGCATGCCCCTAGGGGGATAGATTGGTAGGAAAAGACCATCGCTCATCCCCGACCGCCACTCATAAGGTAAACAATCAAGAATAAATCATGCTCCAACTTCTTAGCACAACGACAAATCATACGTGCATGCTTCGGGAATCACAAACCTTAACACCAATATTCTTACTAAACCACAATTATCTACTAGCACCTCCCACATATTACCATCTTAATATCGCAAAACTATTGCAAGGAATCAAACTTATCATATTCGGTGATCTACATGAAAGTTTTTATTATATCCCTCTTGAATACCTATCATATCAGGACCAAATTCATAACCCATGCATATTACCATTGCTAATTATTAGACTCTCAAAAATACATAAGTGAAGCATGAGAGTGCAACTATTTCTTTAAAATATAACCACCACCGTGCTCTAAAAGATATAAGTGAAGCACTAGAGTAACTGCCTATCTCAAAAGATATAAGTGAAGCACATAGAGTATTCTAACAAATCACGAATAATGTGTGTCCCTCTCAAAAAGGTGTGTTCAACAAAGATGATTGTGACAAACTAAAAAGCAAATAAACTATATCACAAGACGCTCCAAGTAAAACACATATCATGTGATGAATAAAAATATAGCTCCAAGTGAGTTACCAATAGATTGTAGACGAAAGAGGGGATGTCTTCCGGGGCATCCCCAAGCTTAGACGCTTGAGTATTCCTTGAATATTACCTTGGGGTGCCTTGGGCATCCCCAAGCTTAGGCTCTTTCCGCTCCTTATTCCTTTATCCATCGTAGTCTCACCCAAATTTTGAAAACTTCAGCACACAAAACTCAACAGAAACCTCGTGAGATCCGTTAGTATAACAAACAAATCTTAAACTTTAGGTACTGTTATAAATTGATTCATATTTAATATTGGCATAATGCTACTATACTCCAACTTCTCCATGACTCATACCCCCCCGATACGATCCGTAGATTCATCAAAATAAGCAAACTATGCAACAAAAACAGAATCTGTCTAAAACAGAACAGTCTGTAAAGATCTATTTAAAATCCATACTTCTGTAACTCCAAAAATTCTGAAAAATTAGGAAAACGTATACAATTCATATAAAAATACTGTGTAAAAATTTCATATTTTTATGATGCTCCAGTACAGAATCAAAATTTCATCACTGGACGTAAAACTTTCTGTTTTCCAAACATCATCAATTATACTATCATCAACCTCATCCCAAAGGCATTACTTGGCACAAACACTAATTAAAATATAAAAACACAATCATAACAGAGGCTATAATTTTTCAAACACACAAGAACATAAAGTAAAAACAAAAAATTATTTTATTCATTGGGTTGCCTCCCAACAAGCGATATTGTTTTACGCCCCTAGCTAGGCATAATGCATAGTTTCAAGTGTTGTCATCCTTCAAGTTAATTCCATAAGTGGCCCTCATAATAGATTCATAAGGTGCTTTAATTCTCTTTCTAGGGAAGTGTTCCATACCTTTCTTTAATGGAAATTGAAATCTTATATTACCTTCTTTCATATCAATAATAGCACCTATTGTTTGTGGAAAAGGCCTACCAAGTATTATGGGGCAAGAAGGAATGCATTCAATATCAAGAACAATAAAATCCACAGGCACATAATTTCTATTTGCAAGAATAAGCACATCATTTATTCTACCCAATGGTTTTTTAATAGTAGAATCCGCAAGATGCAAATTAAGGGAACACGGATCCATATCGGTGAGACCTAGCACATCACACACAGACTTTGGTATAGTGAAGACGCAAGCACCAAGATCACTTAGAGCATTACATTCATAATCTTTAATTTTGACTTTAATAGTAGGTTCCCATTCATCTTGTAATTTTCTAGGAATTGAAACTTCCAACTCAAGTTTTTCTTCATGCGCTTTCATCATGGCTTCTACAGTATGTTTAGTGAAAGCTTTATTTTGTTCATATGCATTTAGTGATTAATCATGGATTGCAACAAGGAAATATACTCAATTAAAGAACAACTATCATAATTAAAGTCCTTGTAATCCAAAGTTGTGGGTGCATTACTATTTAAAGTTTTGACCTCTCCAAACCCACTTTTTTCATTTTTATCTTTAAGATTATCACCCTCCAAGCAATTGGGACTCCTTCTATCTAAAGTTGACTCTTCTTCAGTCCCTTTTTCATCAAGTTTTATGTTACTAAATAATGATTCAATAGGAGTGACACCAATCATTTTAATATCTTCATCATTACTACGATAGAAACCGTGTGGAATCGCTTTTTGTAGGAATTCTCGCTTAGCTCTCAACCTAGCGGTCCTTTCTTTACTTTCATTAATGGAGACATAGATAGATTTAATAGACTCATTTATATCATGCTTGGGTGGCAAAATTTTAGTTTTGAGATTTTCCACATCATGAGCAATTCTATCCATGTTCCTAGCCAATTCATCAACTCTATTCAATTTTTCTTCTATCATAGCATTGAAATTCTTTTGCGAATTAATAAATTCTTTAATATTACTTTCAAGATCAGAGAGCATCTTATTATTATTAGTATTATTATTATTATATGGATAATCATAGGAATTGCCATAATTATTAGAGGAATTTCCAGGAAACGGTCTAGGATTGAAATTACCCCTATAAGCATTGTTGTTGAAATTATTGTTGGGGAACGTTGCATGGGAAACAAAAATTTTCCTACGCACACATAAGATCTATCCATGGTGATGAGCATCTACGAGAGGGAGAGTGAATCTACATACCCTTGTAGATCGCTAAGCGGAAGCGTTAATAAACGCGGTTGATGTAGTCGAACGTCTTCGCGATCCAAATCGCCGAGCGTCCCGCGATCCAATCACGATCCTTCCGATCTAGTGCCGAACGGACGGCACCTCCGCGTTCAACACACGTACGGCTTGATGACGCCTTCACCTCCTCGATCCAGCGAGCGATGATGAAGTAGTGGTTGAGTTCCAGCAGCACGACGGCGTGGTGATGGTGGTGAGGAACAATCTCTGCAGGGCTTCGCCAAGCGCTACGGAGATTATGACGGAGGAACTAGAGGGCTAGGGTTGCCGGCACACGGCTTGGGAAATCCTGATGTGTCCCGTGTGCTAGCCCTGCCCCTCTATTTATATGTTGAGCCTTGGGGTCTAAACTTGGAGTAAAAGCCTCCTCCGGGTCGGTTTTGCCCGCACAAGGTCGGTTTGGCCCGCAGGGAAAGAGTCCAACTCGGATCCCTGCCGAACCGTGCACAGCCGCGCACAAGCGGTAGTACCGCTTCACACAAGCGGTAGTACCGCTTGGGCGGTAGTACCGCTTCACACAAGCGGTAGTACCGCTCGGGCGGTAGTACCGCTTCACCAAGCGGTAGTACCGCTTACGCGGCAGCAAAACTACTTTTGCACTTTCCAATACCTTGTGGGCTTTATCCCTTTGGCTCATATAAAGTGTTGCTGCACCCGAACACTTCGGTAAACATCCGGAACCCATTCCGGTGAACTCCGGAACCCTTCCAGAGATCAAAACACTATTATCACATATATCAATCTTTACCTCCGGACTATTCCGGAGATCCTCGTCATGTCCGGGATCTTATCCGGGACTCCGAACAACTTTCGGTCACCAACATAATAACTCAATTATACTAATCGTCACCAAACGTTAAGTGTGTAGACCCTGCGGGTTCGAGAACTATGTAGACATGACCGAGACACCTCTACGGCCAATAACCAATAGCGGGACCTGGATGCCCATATTGGCTCCTACATATTCTACGAAGATCTTTATCGGTCGAACCTCTATGTCAAGGATTCAGTTAATCCCGTATGCTGTTCCCTTTGTTCTTCGGTATGTTACTTGCCCGAGATTCGATCGTCGGTATCACTATACCTAGTTCAATCTCGTTACCGGCAAGTCTCTTTACTCGTTCCGTAATACAAGATCTCGTGGCTAACACTTTAGTCACATTGCTTGCAAGGCTCATTGTGATGTTGTATTACCGAGTGGGCCCTGAGATACCTCTCCGTCATACGGAGTAACAAATCCCAGTCTTGATCCATGCCAACCCAACAGACACCCTCGGAGATACCTGTAGAGCACCTTTATAGTCACCCAGTTACGTTGCGACGTTTGATACACACAAGGTATTCCTCCGGTGTCAGTGAGTTGCATGATCTCATGGTCAAAGGAACAGATACTTGACATGCAGAAAACAATAGCAATAAACTGACACGATCAAATGCTACGTTTACAGTTTGGGTCTTGTCCATCACATCATTCTCCTAATGATGTGATCCCGTTATCAAATGACATCTCATGTCCATGGCTAGGAAACCTTAACCATCTTTGATCAACAAGCTAGTCAACTAGAGGCTTACTAGGGACACAGTGTTGTCTATGTACCCACACATGTATTTGAGTTTCCAATCAATACAATTATAGCATGGATAATAAACGATTATCATGAACAAGGAAATATAATAATAACCAATTTATTATTGCCTCTAGGGCATATTTCCAACAGTCTCCCACTTGCACTAGAGTCAATAATCTAGTTCACATCACTATGTGATTTACATTGTAATGAATCGAACACCCATGCAGTTCTGGTGTTGTTCATGTTTAGCCTTTGGAAGAGGTTTAGTCATCGGATCTGCAACATTTAGATCCGTGTGTACTTTGCAAATATTTATGTCGTCCTCCTTGATGTAATCGCGGATGGAATTGAAACGTCGCTTTATGTGTCTGGTCCTCTTGTGAAATCTTGGTTCCTTGGCTAGAGCAATGGCACCAGTATTATCACAAAACAGAGTCATTGGGTTAAGTGCACTAGGCACTACTCCAAGATCTGTCATGAACTCCTTCATCCAGACACCTTCCTTCGCCGCCTCCGAGGCAGCGATGTACTCCGCTTCGCATGTAGAATCTGCTACCACGCTTTGCTTGGAACTGCACCAGCTAACCGCACCCCCATTAAGAATAAATACGTATCCGGTTTGCGACTTAGAGTCATCCGGATCAGTGTCAAAGCTTGCATCGACGTAACCCTTTACGACGAGCTCTTGATCACCTCCATAAACGAGAAACATGTCCTTAGTCCTTTTCAGGTATTTCAGGATATTCTTGACCGCCGTCCAGTGTTCCATTCCTGGATCACTTTGAAACCTTCCGACCATACTTATGGCAAGGCTGACATCGGGTCTTGTGCACAGCATTGCATACATGATAGAGCCTATGGCCGAAGCATAGGGGATGACACTCATCTTTTCTCTATCTTCTGCAGTCACTGGGCATTGAGTCTTACTCAACTTCACACCTTGTAAAACAGGCAAGAACCCCTTCTTGGACTGATCCATTTTGAACTTCTTCAAAACTTTGTCAAGGTATGTGCTTTGTGAAAGTCCTATTAAGCGTCTCGATCTATCTCTATAGATCTTGATGCCTAATATGAAAGCAGCTTCTCCTAGGTCCTTCATTGAAAAACTCTTGTTCAAATATTCCTTTACGCTTTCCAGCATTTCTATATTGTTTCCAATCAGCAATATGTCATCCACATATAATATTAGAAACGCTATAGAGCTCCCACTCACTTTCTTGTAAATACAAGCTTCTCCGTAAACTTGTATAAACTCGAACGCTTTGATCACCTCATCAAAACGAAGATTCCAACTCCGAGATGCTTGCACCAGTCCATAAATGGATCGCTGGAGTTTGCAAACTTTGTCAGCATTCTCTGGATCGACAAAACCTTCTGGTTGCATCATATACAACTCTTCCTTAAGGTAACCGTTAAGGAACGCTGTTTTGACATCCATCTGCCAAATTTCATAATCGAAAAAGGCAGCTATTGCTAACATGATTCTGACGGACTTAAGCATCGCTACAGGTGAGAAGGTCTCATCGTAGTCAACTCCTTGAACTTGTGAAAAACCCTTTGCCACAAGTCGAGCTTTATAGACGGTGACATTACCGTCCGCGTCCGTCTTCCTCTTAAAGATCCATTTGTTCTGAATGGCCTTACGCCCTTCAGGTAATACTTCCAAAGTCCATACTTTGTTTTCATACATGGATCCCATCTCGGATTTCATGGCCTCTAACCATTTCTCGGAATCCGGGCCCATCATCGCTTCTCCATAGCTCGTAGGTTCATCGTTGTTTAACAACATGACCTCTAAGACAGGGTTGCCGTACCACTCAGGAGTAGTACGCGTCCTTGTCGACCTACGAGGTTCGATAGCAACTTGATCCAAAGCTTCATGATCATCATCATTAACTTCCTCTTCAGCTAATGTAGGCTCCACAGAAACAACTTTCTGCGCTGCGCTACTCTCAGGTTGAAGTAAAGGTTCAATAACCTCATCAAGTTCTATCTTCCTCCCACTCAATTCTTTCGAGAGAAACTCTTTCTCAAGAAATGTTCCGTTTTTAGCGACAAACATTTTGCCTTCGGATCTGAGATAGAAGGTATACCCAACTGTCTCTTTTGGGTATCCTATGAAGACGCATTTCTCCGCTTTGGGTTCCAGCTTTTCAGGCTGAAGCTTTTTGACATAAGCATCACATCCCCAAACTTTAAGAAACAACAGCTTTGGCTTCTTGCCAAACCAAAGTTCATATGGCGTCGTCTCAACGGATTTCGATGGTGCCCTATTTAAAGTGAATGCAGCTGTCTCTAATGCATAACCCCAAAACGATAGTGGCAAATCGGCAAGAGACATCATAGATCGCACCATATCTAATAAGGTTCGATTACGACGTTCGGACACACCATTACGCCGTGGTGTTCCAGGCGGTGTCAATTGTGAAACAATTCCACACTGTCTTAAGTGACTGCCAAACTCATAACTCAGATATTCTCCTCCTCGATCAGATCGTAGGAATTTAATCTTCTTGTTACGATGATTCTCAACTTCACTCTGAAATTGTTTGAACTTTTCAAATGTTTCAGACTTGTGTTTCATTAAGTAAATATACCCATATCTGCTTAAGTCATCAGTGAAGGTGAGAAAGTAACGATAACCACCGCGCGCCTCAATACTCATTGGACCGCACACATCAGTATGTATGATTTCCAATAAGTCACTTGCCCGTTCCATTATTCCAGAGAACGGCGTTTTAGTCATCTTGCCCATGAGGCATGGCTCACATGTGTCAAGTGATTCAAAATCAAGTGACTCCAAAAGTCCATCAGCATGGAGCTTCCTCATGCGTTTTACGCCAATATGACCTAAACGGCAGTGCCACAAGAAAGTGGTATTATCATTATCAATTCTACATCTTTTGGCATCAATGTTATGAACATGTGTATTATTACTATCGAGATTCAATAAGAATAAACCCCTCACATTGGGTGCATGACCATAAAAGATATTACTCATATAAATAGAACAACCATTATTCTCTGATTTAAATGAGTAACCGTCTCGCAATAAACAAGATCCAGATATAATGTTCATGCTTAACGCAGGCACCAAATAACACTTATTTAGGTTCATCACTAATCCCGACGGTAATCGAAGAGCGAGCGTGCCGACGGCGATCACATCAACCTTGGAACCATTTCCCACGCGCATCGTCACTTCGTCCTTTGCCAGCCTCCGTCTATTCCGCAGTTCCTGTTTTGAGTTGCAAATATGAGCAACCGCACCGGTATCAAATACCTAGGCACTACAACGAGAGTTGGTAAGGTACACATCAATAACATGTATATCATATATACCTTGTTTGTTGTTGGCCGCCTTCTTGTCAGCCAAATACTTGGGGCAGTTCCGCTTCCAGTGTCCAGTTCCCTTGCAATGAAAACACTCAGTTTCTGGTTTGGGTCCAGCCTTGGGTTTCTTCACGAGAGGAGCAACTGCTTTGCCACTCTTCTTAGAGTTACCCTTCTTACCCTTGCCATTTTTCTTGAAACTAGTGGTTTTATTGACCATCAACACTTGATGCTCCTTCTGAATTTCAGACTCAGCGACTTTCAGCATCGCAAACAGCTCGGCGACTGACTTGTTCATCCCGTGCATGTTATAGTTCAACACGAAGCTCTTGTAGCTAGGCGGCAATGATTGAAGAACTCTGTCAGTGATAGCCTCTGGCGGAAGGGGCATCCCTAACTCAGCCAGACGGGTGGAGTACCCAGACATTCTGAGCACGTGATCACTGATAGACCCGTTCTCCTCCATCTTGCAAGCATAGAACTTATCGGAGATCTCATATCTCTCGATCCGGGCATTCTTCTGAAAGATAAACTTCAACTCCTGGAACATCTCATATGCTCCATGACGTTCAAAACGTCTTTGAAGTCCCGGTTCTAAGCCATACAACATTGCACATTGAACTATTGAGTAATCATCAGAACGAGCCTGCCAGGCGTTCACAACGTCTAGAGACTCAACTGGAGCGGGTGGATCACCAAGCGGTGCATCAAGGACATAAGCCTTCTGGGAAGCCGTAAGGATAATCCTTAGATTACGGGCCCAGTCCACAAAGTTACTTCCATCATCTTTCAACTTAGCTTTCTCTAGGAACGCATTAAAATTCAGGGGTGCTACTGCGCGAGCCATGATCTACAACATAAATATAGCAAAGACAACTTAGACTATTGTTCTTAGATAATGAGTTTAGTTAATCATATTTTAAAAAACTCCCACTCAAATTGACATCCCTCCGATCATTCGAGTGTAACATGATCCAAATCCACCAACTCAAGTCCGATCATCACGTGAGTTGAGGTGGTTTCAATGGTGAACATCTTCATGTTGATCATATCTACTATATGACTCATGTTCGACCTTTCGGTCTCTTGTGTTCCGAGGCCATGTCTGTACATGCTAGGCTCGTCAAGTTTAACCCGAGTGTTCCGCACGTGCAACATGGCTTGCACCCGTTGTATGCGAACGTAGAGTCTATCACACCCGATCATCACGGCGTGTCTCGAAACGACGAACTTTCGCAACGGTGCACACTTGGGGAGAACACAATTTATCTTGAAATTTAAGTGAGGGATCACCTTATAATGCTACCGCCGTCCTAAGCAAAATAAGATGCATAAAAGGATTAACATCACATGCAAATCATAAGTGACATGATATGGCCATGAACTTGTGCTTTTGATCTCCATCTCCAAAGCACCGGCATGATCTCCATCGTCACCGGCATGACACCATGATCTCCATCATCTTGATCTCCATCAACGTGTCGCCATAAGGTTGTCGCGCCGACTGTTGCTTCCACGACTATTGCTAACGTTTAGCGATAAAGTAAAGCATTACATAGCGCTTAATGATTGACACGCAGGTCATACAATAATTAAAGACAACTCTATGGCTCCTGCCAGTTGCCATATTCATCGACATGCAAGTCGTGATATTCTATACAACACATGATCATCTCATACATCACATATATCTCATCATGTAATTGGCCATATCACATCACAACATACCCTGCAAAAACAAGTTAGACGTCCTCTAATTGTTGTTGCAAATTTTACGTGGTTGCTACGGGTTTGCAAGAACCGTTCTTACCTACGCAAAACCACAACGTGGTGTAGTGATTGCTTTTTGATCTTCTAAAAGAACCCTCTTCATTGAAATCGATTCAACTAAAGTGAGAGAGACAGACACCCGCTAGCCATCTTTATGCAACGAAGTTACATGTCAGTTGAAGGAACCTGTCTCGCGTAAGTGTACGCGTAATGTCGGTCCGGGCCGCTTCATCTCACAGTACCGCCGAATCAAATATCAACTAGTAACGGCAAGCAATATGTATACACCCACGCCCACAACTCGTTTGTGTTCTACTCGAGATCTCATCTACGCATAGACCTGGCTCATGATGCCACTGTTGGGGAACGTTGCATGGGAAACAAAAATTTTCCTACGCACACATAAGATCTATCCATGGTGATGAGCATCTACGAGAGGGAGAGTGAATCTACATACCCTTGTAGATCGCTAAGCGGAAGCGTTAATAAACGCGGTTGATGTAGTCGAACGTCTTCGCGATCCAAATCGCCGAGCGTCCCGTGATCCAATCACGATCCTTCCGATCTAGTGCCGAACGGACGGCACCTCCGCGTTCAACACACGTACGGCTTGATGACGCCTTCACCTCCTCGATCCAGCGAGCGATGATGAAGTAGTGGTTGAGTTCCAGCAGCACGACGGCGTGGTGATGGTGGTGAGGAACAATCTCTGCAGGGCTTCGCCAAGCGCTACGGAGATTATGACGGAGGAACTAGAGGGCTAGGGTTGCCGGCACACGGCTTGGGAAATCCTGATGTGTCCCGTGTGCTAGCCCTGCCCCTCTATTTATATGTTGAGCCTTGGGGTCTAAACTTGGAGTAAAAGCCTCCTCCGGGTCGGTTTTGCCCGCACAAGGTCGGTTTGGCCCGCAGGGAAAGAGTCCAACTCGGATCCCTGCCGAACCGTGCACAGCCGCGCACAAGCGGTAGTACCGCTTCACACAAGCGGTAGTACCGCTTGGGCGGTAGTACCGCTTCACACAAGCGGTAGTACCGCTCGGGCGGTAGTACCGCTTCACCAAGCGGTAGTACCGCTTACGCGGCAGCAAAACTACTTTTGCACTTTCCAATACCTTGTGGGCTTTATCCCTTTGGCTCATATAAAGTGTTGCTGCACCCGAACACTTCGGTAAACATCCGGAACCCATTCCGGTGAACTCCGGAACCCTTCCAGAGATCAAAACACTATTATCACATATATCAATCTTTACCTCCGGACTATTCCGGAGATCCTCGTCATGTCCGGGATCTTATCCGGGACTCCGAACAACTTTCGGTCACCAACATAATAACTCAATTATACTAATCGTCACCAAACGTTAAGTGTGTAGACCCTGCGGGTTCGAGAACTATGTAGACATGACCGAGACACCTCTACGGCCAATAACCAATAGCGGGACCTGGATGCCCATATTGGCTCCTACATATTCTACGAAGATCTTTATCGGTCGAACCTCTATGTCAAGGATTCAGTTAATCCCGTATGCTGTTCCCTTTGTTCTTCGGTATGTTACTTGCCCGAGATTCGATCGTCGGTATCACTATACCTAGTTCAATCTCGTTACCGGCAAGTCTCTTTACTCGTTCCGTAATACAAGATCTCGTGGCTAACACTTTAGTCACATTGCTTGCAAGGCTCATTGTGATGTTGTATTACCGAGTGGGCCCTGAGATACCTCTCCGTCATACGGAGTAACAAATCCCAGTCTTGATCCATGCCAACCCAACAGACACCCTCGGAGATACCTGTAGAGCACCTTTATAGTCACCCAGTTACGTTGCGACGTTTGATACACACAAGGTATTCCTCCGGTGTCAGTGAGTTGCATGATCTCATGGTCAAAGGAACAGATACTTGACATGCAGAAAACAATAGCAATAAACTGACACGATCAAATGCTACGTTTACAGTTTGGGTCTTGTCCATCACATCATTCTCCTAATGATGTGATCCCGTTATCAAATGACATCTCATGTCCATGGCTAGGAAACCTTAACCATCTTTGATCAACAAGCTAGTCAACTAGAGGCTTACTAGGGACACAGTGTTGTCTATGTACCCACACATGTATTTGAGTTTCCAATCAATACAATTATAGCATGGATAATAAACGATTATCATGAACAAGGAAATATAATAATAACCAATTTATTATTGCCTCTAGGGCATATTTCCAACAATTATTTCTAGAGACAAAATTCACATCAATAGCATCATTATTTTGCTCAATCAAAGTAGACAATGGCATATCATTAGGATCAATATGAGCATTTTTACTAGCAACCAATTTTAACAAAGCATCCATCTTATCACTCAAAGTATTAATTTTTCGACAGAATTTACCTTCTTACTAGTTGGAGTTCGTTCAGTGTGCCATTGAGAATAATTTGTCATGATATTGTCAAGAAGTTTTGTAGCTTCTCCCAATGTAATTTCCATAAAAGTACCACCTGCGGCAGAGTCTAGCAAATTTCTAGAAACAAAGTTTAGCCCCGTATAATTTTTTTGTATGATCATCCATAAATTTAAGCCATGTGTTGGGAAATTTCTTATCATTAATTTTATTCTCTCCCAAGATTGTGCAACATCTTCATGCTCAAGTTGCTTAAAATTCATAATTTGATTTCTTAAAAAAATAATCTTAGCGGGAGGAAAATACTTGGTAATAAATGCATCCTTACACTTATCCCAAGAATTAATACTATTTATAGGCAAGGATGAAAACCAAGTCTTAGCGCGATCTCGTAGTGAGAACGGAAATAATTTTAATTTAACAATATCATTATACACATCTTTTTTCTTTTGCATATCACAAAGCTCAACGAAAGTATTTAGATGGGATGCAGCATCTTCATTAGGACTACCAGAATTTTTTTCTTTCAGAACGAGATTAAGCAAAGCAGCATGAATGTCACACGACTCCGCACTAGTGGCGGGAGGAGCAATAGGAGTACTAATAAAATCATTATTATTAGTATTGGAAAAGTCACACAATTTTGTATTTTCTTGAGACATCGCGACGAAGCAAGCAAACTAGCAAACATGCAAATAAAAATATTTTTGTGTTTTTGTAACAAAAATTAGAAGTGGGGGAGATGAAAACTAGAGGCAAATGCAAATAAAAAGGCAAATAAAATAAATGCAAGTGGATGATAGTTTGTGCGAAGGTACTTGGTAATTTTGATGATGTCTCCCCGGCAATGGCGCCAGAAATTCTTCCTGCTACTTGTAGACTGCGTTGGTATTTCCCCGAAGAGGAGAGGATGATGCAGTATAGTAGAGATAAGTATTTCCCTCAGTTAAGAACCAAGGTTATCAATCAAGTAGGAGAACCAAGCAAAATCCCGTTAAGCGCACCTGCACACACAAAAACAAACACTTGCACCCAACGCAAATAAGAGGGTTGTCAATCCTCTTAGCGGTTATTTGCAAGGATTAATTCTGATAGTGATAGATAGATAAACTAAAATACTAAATAAAATAAAAGTAAATAAATTGCAGCAAGGTATTTTTAGGTTTTTTATATATGATAAATTAGACCCGGGGGCCATAGTTTTCACTAGAGGCTTCTCTCTTGAACGCATAGCATATGGTGGGTAAACAAATTACTGTTGGGCAATTGATAGAAAAGCAAATAATTATGACGGATTCATGGCAATGATCATGGATATAGGCATCACGTCCGAGACAAGTAGACCGACTCCTGCCTGCATCTACTACTATTACTCCACCCATCGACCGCTATCCAGCATGCATCTAGGGTATTAAGTATGAAACAGAGTAACGGCTTAAGCAAGATGACATGATGTAGACAAAGTAAACTCAAGCAATATGATTAAACCCCATCTTTTTATCCTTAATGGAAACAATACAAATACGTGTCATGTCCCCTTCTGTCACTGGGATTGAGCACCGCAAGATTGAACCCATCACAAAGCACCTCTCCCATTGCAAGATAAATCAATCAAGTAGGCCAAACCAAATCGATAGATCGAAGAGAAATACAAAGCTATAATAATCATGCATAAAAGAGTTCAGAGAAGACTCAAATATTTCTCATGAATAATCTGATCATAAACTCACAATTCATCGGATCCCAACAAACACACCGCAAAAGAAGATTACATCGGATAGAACTCCAAGAACATCGAGGAGAACATGGTATTGAAGATCAAAGAGAGAGAAGAGCCATCTAGCTACTAGCTATGGACCCGTAGGTCTGTGGTAAACTACTCACACATCATCGGAAGGGCAGCAAGGTTGATGAAGAAGCCCTCTGATGTCTACTACACAACTTATTCTTGTAGACTCGTGTTGGGCCTCCAAGCGCAGAGTTTTGTAGGACAGTAGCAATTTTCCCTCAAGTGGATGACCTAAGGTTTATCAATCCGTGGGAGGCGTAGGTTGAAGATGGTATCTCTCAAACAACCCTGCAACCAAATACAAGAAATCTCTTGTGTCCCCAACACACCCAATACAATGGTAAATTGTATAGGTGCACTAGTTCGGCGAAGAGATGGTGATAAAAGTGTAGTATGGATAGTAGATATAGGTTTTTGTAATCTGAAAATATAAAAACAGCAAGGTAGCAAGTAACAAAAGTGAGCACAAACGGTATTGCAATGCTTAAAAACAAGGCCTAGGGTTCATACTTTCGCTAGTGCAATCTCTCAACAATGCTAATATAATTGGATCATATAATCATCCCTCAACGTGCGATAAAGAATCACTCCCAAGTTCCTATTAGCGAAGAACATAAGATAGAAATTGTTTGTAGGGTACGAAACCACCTCAAAGTTATCCTTTCCGATCGATCTATTGAGCTATCCCTATAAGTGTCACGAATAGCCCTAGAGTTCGTACTAAAATAACACCATATGATACACATCAACCAACTCTAATGTCACCTAGATACTCCAATGTCACCACAAGTATCCGTGAGTTGATTATACGATATGCATCAAACAACTTCATAACCATAATATTCAATCCACACAAAGAACTCCAAGGAGCACCCCAAAGTTTCTATCGGAGAAAAGATAATGAAAACGTGCATCAACCCCTATGCATAGATTACCCCAATGTCACCTCGGGAATCCGCGAGTTGAGTGCCAAAACATATATCAAGTGAATCAATATAATACCCCATTGTCACCACAGGTATTCATATGCAAGACATACATCAAGTATTCTCAAATCTGAAATATTCAATCCGACAATAACGAAACCTCAAAGGGAAAAGATTCGATTCATCACAACAAAGATAGAGAGGGAGGAAACACCATATGATCCAACTATATTATAAAAGCTCGCGATACATCAAGATCGTGCCAAATAAAGAACACGAGAGAGAGAGAGAGATAAAACACATAGCTACGGGTACAAACCCTCAGCCCCGAGGGTGAACTACTCCCTCCTCGTCATGGAGACCGCCGGGATGATGAAGATGGCCTCCGGTGATGCTTTCCCCCCTCCGGCAGGGTGCCGGAAAAGGGCTGTAGATGAGATCGTGGAGGTACAGAGGCTTGCGGCGGTGTAAAAACTCATCTAGGTTAACTTTCGGGGGTTTATGAATATATAGGGTTTTTCAGCGTTGGAATCACGTCAAACGGAGCCACGTGGGCCCCACGAGGTACCAGGGCGCGCCTGGGGGGGGGGGGGGGTGGCGCGCCCTGGTGCCTGGTGGGCACTGGGTGGCCCCCCTCCAGTGGGTCTTGGTTCCAGTATTTTTTATTTGTTCCATAAAAAATCTCCAAATAGTTTCATCCAATTCCAAGAACTTTTATTTCTGTACAAAAAACAACACCATGGCAATTCTGCTGAAAACAGCGTCAGTCCGGGTTAGTTCTAATCAAATCATACCAAAACCATATAGAATTGTTATAAACATGGCATGAATACTTCATAAATTATAGATACGTTGGAGACGTATCAGCATCCCCAAGCTTAATTCCTGCTCGTCCTCGAGTAGGTAAATGATAAAAGAAATAATTTATGAAGTGTGAATGCTAGCATAGTGCATAAGTTTGATCAATGATAATTTCAATCACTTTTCCTAGCATCATAACAACAACTTTTTATCATAAAAGTCATCATGATAAAGTAGCAATTAAAAACAATTTTTTTGATGTGGAATGCTACCTATCATAATCATCATATAATCTTTTCTTTTGTTGCATGGACATTGGACTTGAATGATTCAAAGCAAGATAATTATTATAACAGCAATATTTATTATCATAAAACTTCTCATGAGCAAGTAACAATTCATCACAACAATGAAGTATAAGGCACAAACTTTCTTGGAAACTAACAAACTATTCTAGTCAACAATGCAATTGCAATTCATCATATTTTCAGGAAGGGTCTCATGTAGGAGCTTTTTAGCAAGTCCACATACTCAACCATCATTTAGTCTTCTATGATTGCTAACACTCACGACATATATATGGAGCAAAAGTTTCAGCCAGACACATAGAAAGATAGGGGCTTGTGATTTCGCCTCCCAACTTATTCACCTCAAGGGTGATGTCAACAATAATAACTCATGATCACTCATATCCAACTGGATATATGTGCCTAGATCTTTCCCCACCACATGATGCTTGCAGAGAAAAATAAAAAGGAAGTAGAGGAGAACACTATTGACTCTTGCATAAAAAGTAAATACATAAAAGTAAAGGATAGGCCCTTCGCAGAGGGAAGCAGAGGTTGTCATGTGCTTTTTGTTATTGGATGCACAAGCCCTTAATGCAAAGGAACGTCACGTTATATTGCCCCTTGTGATAGCAGCCTTTATTATGCAGTCCGTCGCTTTTATTTCTTTACCATCACAAGTTCGTACAACGCTTATTTCCCTTACAATAAAAGTTCAGACATATTTAGAGGCAATTTTTATTGCTTTTTGCGTCGATGACAATTTACTTGAAGGATCTTATTCAATCCATAGGTAGATATGGTGGACACTCATGGGAAGAAACTGGGTTTAAGGGTTTTGGATGCACAAGTAGTATCTCTACTTGGTGCGGATTTTTGGCTAGCAAAGATATTGGGCAAGCACCACATGTTGGAGGATCTATAACAATATAACTTCTATGTGAATATGAACAAACATAATTCATTACGTTGTCTTCCTTGTCCAACGTCAACACTTTGACATAAAATACTTAATGGGGGCTCACAATCATAAAAGATGTCCAAGATAGTATATTTGCATGTGAATCTTCTCTTCCCTTATTAACTTTTTCATGAATTGCATCATTGACTAATGCTATGTTTGTTAACCTCCAATAAATTTTACCACTTATACTTTTCTTTATGTAATGTCATTACTTTCCATAAGATTAACATATGATCTCTTTCATTATTTTCATTGCAAGGAATCACGCTTATCATATCCAATGATCTATATGAATTTTTTTATTATATCACTCTCAAATATTCATCATCTTGGGACCAAATTCATATCTTGTGCAAATTACCATTACTATTATTAACTCTCAAAAATATATAAGTGAAGCATGAGAATTAATGACAAACTACTCCAAAATATATAAGCGAAGATCAATGAGTAGTGAAACAATTAAGTAGCTCTGTGAGGACTCTCTCTCATTTAAAAAGTTTCAGATCTTGATGTTTTATTCAAACAGCAAGCAAAACAAAGACACAACCAAGTATAGCACACATTATGTGAACGAGTAAAAACTTGGGTTCAATCGAGACTAACCGATAGTTGATGAAGAAAAGTGATGGGATGCCTACCGGGGCATCCCCAAGCTTGAATGCTTGATACTTCTTGGAATATTAACTTGGGGAGCCTTGGGCATACCCAAGCTTGAACTCTTGTGTCTCGTTAATTCTTCTCATATAATAGTTTCCCTAAGTTTCAAAAACTTCATCCACACAAAACTTGAAAAGAACTTGTGAGATATGTTAGTATAAATCCACTCAAAACCTCGACATTCTCTACTGTAGCAAATCACTAAAATTATAATTAAACATTGAATAATAAATGCCTCTGCATATTTAATACTCCTATCCTCAAATAGAATCATTAAACAAGCCAACATATGCAAACAATGAAACCATAACAGCAATCTGCCTAAACAGGACAGTCTGTAAAGGATAATTAAGAATCCATACTTAGATAACTCAAAAAATTATGAAAATTTACCACACTGGAAATAATTTATCAAAGTTGACTGTATCAAAATTTCAAGATTTTATCACATTCTGAAATTTCTAGGCAATTTAATCAATAGCAGCAAACTTTCTGTTTTGAAACAGCAACTCATGAACTTGCAAAATAAGCATGGTAAAGGCTATACTTGACATTTTTATTGAAATAAAAGATACAAAACATGACTCTAAGTAACAGCAAGCGAACACAAACAAAATAAAATGATGCTCCAAGCAAAACACATATTATGTGACGAATAAAAATATAGCTCCGAGTGAGGTTACCGATAATGTTGAAGACGAAAGAGGGGGTGCCTTCCGGGGCATCCCGAAGCTTAGTTGCTTGGGTATTCCTTGAATATTACCTTGGGGTGCCTTGAGCATCCCCAAGCTTAGGGTATTGCCACTCCTTATTCTCCTCATATCGATATCTCACCCAAAACTTGAAAACTTCAATCACACAAAAGTTAACGGAACTTCGTGAGATAGGTTAGTATGATAGAAATAAATCATCCACTTAGGTACTGTCAAGACAAGATTAATAATTGTTCTCACATAATTCCTACTGTATTCTATCATTTCCACAATTTATATTACTCAATATAAGCTATGGAAACACTAAAACAAGCAAACTATGAATCGAAAACAGAATCTGTCAAAAACAGAATAGCGTGTAGTAAGCGATTTAAAAACCATACTTATGTACCTCCAAAAATTCTGAAAAATTAGGATAACGTAAAAAATTTGTAACACAATACTGTGTAAAAATTTCAGAATGTTTTCACGCTCCAGTACAGAATAGAAATTCCAGCACTGGACACAAAAGTTTCTGTTTTTGCATAGAATCAAATCAACAAGCATCCACACTATCCCAAAGGCTTTACTTGGCACATTATTGAAAGAAAACATATAAAACATGATTAATACAGTAGATTAATCATGTCAACACACAAAAACAGTAGGTATAAATATTGGGTTGTCTCCCAACAAGCGCTTTTCTTTAATGCCTTTTTAGCTAGGCATGATGATTTGATGATGCTCACATAGAAGTAAAGAATTGAAACATGACGGGAGCATCATGAATCATATGTTCCTCTCTCATAATAATTTTCAGTAGCATCATGAATGGATTCATCAATATAGCTATCACATAAAGTATTCTTTTCATGATCCACAAGCATAGAATTTTTATTACTCTCCACATAAGCACATTTCTTCTCATCAATAGGAATAGGAGTATCATATGAAACTCGAATACTATAAATTGTTTCCACATTAAAAGAGTAATGTTCAGAAAAAGGGTAATCATAATTATGACAAGTTTTATAAATATAATCATCACTACTTTTTATGACATAAGTATCATCACAATAATCATCATAGATAGGAGGCATGTCATCATCATAATAAATTCACTCATCAAAAGTAGGGGGAATAAAAAGATCATTTTCATTAAGCATAGCATCCCCAAGCTTGGGACAAAACATTAATTGCAGCAAATAAATTCTCAAACATGTCATTCTCATCAAACATAGCATCCCCAAGCTTGTGCCTTGGCATATCATTAGCATAATCACTATTATCATCAATAGTATGAATAGCACCAATAGTATAACAATTATTATCATCATAATTTTGTAAGTTGGTGCCAAAAAGATTTTCAAGATTATAAGAAGTATCATTATTTTCCCAATCATAATCATCATAATGAGTAATAGGCATAATAAAATTATCCTCAATAGTTCCTTCGGACATTGTACCATAAGACAAAGAAGCAATATCATCATCAAGTGTATCATCTTCCACAATTGTTTTTGATTCATTCTCATGAGGCACAACAATAATAGGAGCAACATTATTTGGGAGAGATACCTTTTTACCTCTACTTTTTCTTCTTTTCTTCTTCTTCACCACATCATGTGTGGGTTTAATCAAATTTTCCGAGCTTCTTCTTGATGAGATTGGTTGAATGGGAAGCTCCTCCTCGTCACCTATTTCATCATGAGAGACAATAGGAGGGAAAGTGGAAATCTTTACCCTTTCATTAGTGTTCCTTTTATATTCTATTTGTTTTCTTGTCTTCAAATAATTAGCAATATAAGGATTCTCAATGCAATTTACCGCACAATACATATAAATTCCCTCTAGATCAAAATCGAGAAATCTCTTGAGATTATATTCTAGAATATCCCTAGTTATACGTTTCATTTCTTCATACCCCAAAAGCAGACTAAGTTCATTATGATGCTCAAGGGTAATCAAGTTGTCACAATTTTTGGACACGATTCGATCATGAAACAATTTGCATTGGAGATTTAAATGACCACGTTCATTGCAAAGTTCACAAGGATGGCGAGAAAAATTAAATCTTTCAGCACAATCATCTGGCCTCTCTTGCAACCTTTTAGTTTCTAAATATTTATGCCTCTTACAAAATCTGTTTTCCTTTTTTGGTATGTATTTGTGTTGGGGAACGTTGCATGGGAAACAAAAATTTTCCTACACACACACAAGATCTATCCATGGTGATGAGCATCTACGAGAGGGAGAGTGAATCTACATACCTTGTAGATCGCTAAGCGGAAGCGTTAAGAAACGCGGTTGATGTAGTCGAACGTCTCCGCGATCCAAATCGCAAGTCGTCCCTCGATCCGATCATGAACTAGTGCCGAACGGACGGCACCTCCGCGTTCAACACACGTACGGCTTGATGACGCCTTCACCTCCTCGATCCAGCGAGCGATGGTGAAGTAGTAGATGAGTTCCGGCAGCACGACGGCGTGGTGATGGTGGTGAGGAACAATCTCTGCAGGGCTTCGCCAAGCACTACGGAGATAATGACGGGAGAACTAGAGGGTTAGGGTTGCCGACACGCGGCTTGGGAAATCTTAATGTCCCGTGTGCTAGCCCTGCCCCTCTATTTATATGTTGAGCCTTGGGGTCTAAACTTGGAGTAAAAGCCTCCTCCAGGTCGGTTTTGCCCGCACAAGGTCGGTTTGGCCCGCAGGGAAAGAGTCCAACTCGGATCCCTGCAGTACCGCTCACAAGCGGTAGTACCGCTCACGAGCGGTAGTACCGCTTCACCCAAGCGGTAGTACCGCTTATGCGGTAGTACCGCTTCACACAAGCAGTAGTACCACTTACGCGGTAGTACTGCCTTACCAGCGGTAGTACCGCTTAAGACAGCAGCAAAACTTCCTTCTACACTTTCCAATACCTCGTGGGTTTTACCCCTTTGGCCTATATAAAGTGTTGCTGCACCCGAACACTTCGGTAAACATCCGGAACCTCTTCCGGTGAATTCCGGAACCCTTCCGAAGATCACAACACTATTATCACATATATTAATCTTTACCTCCGGACTCTTCCGGAGATCCTCGTCATGTCCGGGATCTTATCCGGGACTCCGAACAATCTTCGGTCACCAACAAAATAACTCAACTATACTAATCGTCACCAAACGTTAAGTGTGCAGACCCTGCGGGTTTGAGAACTATGTAGACATGACCGAGACACCTCTACGATCAATTACCAATAGCGGGACCTGGATGCCCATATTGGCTCCTACATATTCTACGAAGATCTTTATCGGTCGAACCTCTATGTCAAGGATTCAGTTAATCCCGTATGCTGTTCCCTTTGTTCTTCGGTATGTTACTTGCCCGAGATTCGATCGTCGGTATCTCTATACCTAGTTCAATCTCATTACCGGCAAGTCTCTTTACTCGTTCTGTAATACAAGATCTCGTGGCTAACACTTTAGTCACATTGCTTGCAAGGCTCATTGTGATGTTGTATTACCGAGTGGGCCCTGAGATACCTCTCCGTCACACGGAGTAACAAATCCCAGTCTTGATCCATGCCAACTCAACAGACACCCTCGGAGATACCTGTAGAGCACCTTTATAGTCACCCAGTTACGTTGCGACTTTTGATACACACAAGGTACTCCTCCGATGTCAGGGAGTTGCATGATCTCATGGTCATAGGAACAGATACTTGACATGCAGAAAACAATAGCAATAAACTGACACGATCATATGCTACGTTTATAGTTTGGGTCTTGTCCATCACATCATTCTCCTAATGATGTGATCCCGTTATCAAATGACATCTTATGTCCATGGATAGGAAACCTTCACCATCTTTTGATCAACGAGCTAGTCAACTAGAGGCTTACTAGGGACACAGTGTTGTCTATGTACCCACACATGTATTTTGAGTTTCCAATCAATACAATTATAGCATGGATAATAAACGATTATCATGAACAAGGAAATATAATAATAACTAATTTATTATTACCTCTAGGGCATATTTCCAACAGTCTCCCACTTGCACTAGAGTCAATAATCTAGTTCACATCACTATGTGATTTACGTTGTAATGAATCGAACACCCATGCAGTTCTGGTGTTGTTCATGTTTAGCCTTTGGAAGAGGTTTAGTCATCGGATCTGCAACATTCAGATCCGTGTGTACTTTGCAAATATTTATGTCGTCCTCCTTGATGTAATCGCGGATGGAATTGAAACGTCGCTTTATGTGTCTGGTCCTCTTGTGAAATCTTGGTTCCTTGGCTAGAGCAATGGCACCAGTATTATCACAAAACAGAGTCATTGGGTTAAGCGCACTAGGCACTACTCCAAGATCTGTCATGAACTCCTTCATCCAGACACCTTCCTTCGCCGCCTCTGAGGCAGCGATGTACTCCGCTTCGCATGTAGAATCAGCTACCACGCTTTGCTTGGAACTGCACCAGCAAACCGCACCCCCATTAAGAATAAATACGTATCTGGTTTGTGATTTAGAGTCATCCGGATCAGTGTCAAAGCTTGCATCGACGTAACCCTTTACGACGAGCTCTTGATCACCTCCATAAACGAGAAACATGTCCTTGGTCCTTTTCAGGTACTTCAGGATATTCTTGACCGCCGTCCAGTGTTCCATTCCTGGATCACTTTGAAACCTTTCGACCATACTTATGGCAAGGCTGACATCGGGTCTTGTGCACAGCATTGCATACATGATAGAGCCTATGGCTGAAGCATAGGGGATGACACTCATCTTTTCTCTATCTTCTGCAGTCACTGGGCATTGAGTCTTACTCAACTTCACACCTTGTAGAACAGGCAAGAACCCCTTCTTGGACTGATCCATTTTGAACTTCTTCAAAACTTTGTCAAGGTATGTGCTTTGCGAAAGTCCTATTAAGCGTCTCGATCTATCTCTATAGATCTTGATGCCTAATATGAAAGCAGCTTCTCCTAGGTCCTTCATTGAAAAACTCTTGTTCAAATATTCCTTAACGCTTTCCAACATTTCTATATTGTTTCCAATCAGTAATATGTCATCCACATATAATATTAGAAACGCTATAGAGCTCCCACTCACTTTCTTGTAAATACAAGCTTCTCCGTAAACTTGTATAAACTTGAACGCTTTGATCACCTCATCAAAGCGAAGATTCCAACTCCGAGATGCTTGCACCAGTCCATAAATGGATCGCTGGAGTTTGCAAACTTTGTCAGCATTCTCTGGATCGACAAAACCTTCTGGTTGCATCATATACAACTCTTCCTTAAGGAAACCTTTAAGGAACGTTGTTTTGACATCCATCTGCCAAATTTCATAATCGAAAAAGGCAGCTATTGCTAACATGATTCTGACGGACTTAAGCATCGCTACGGGTGAGAAGGTCTCATCGTAGTCAACTCCTTGAACTTGTGAAAAACCCTTTGCCACAAGTCGAGCTTTGTAGACGGTGACATTACCGTCTGCGTCCGTCTTCCTCTTAAAGATCCATTTGTTCTGAATGGCCTTACGCCCTTCAGGTAATACTTCCAAAGTCCACACTTTGTTTTCATACATGGACCCCATCTCGGATTTCATGGCCTCTAACCACTTCTCGGAATCCGGGCCCATCATCGCTTCTCCATAGCTCGTAGGTTCATCGTTGTCCAACAACATGACCTCTAAGACAGGGTTGCCGTACCACTCAGGAGTAGTACGCGTCCTTGTCGACCTACGAGGTTCGATAGTAACTTGATCCAAAGCTTTATGATCATTATCATTAACTTTCTCTTCAGCTGATGTAGGCTCTACAGAAACATCTTTCTGCGCTGCGCTACTTTCAGGTTGAAGTAAAGGTTCAACAACCTCATCAAGTTCTATCTTCCTCCCACTCAATTCTTTCGAGAGAAACTTTTTCTCAAGAAATGTTCCGTTTTTAGCGACAAACACTTTGCCTTCGGATCTGAGGTAGAAGGTATACCCAACTGTCTCTTTTGGGTATCCTATGAAGACGCATTTCTCCGCTTTGGGTTCCAGCTTTTCAGGCTGAAGCTTTTTGACATAAGCATCACATCCCCAAACTTTAAGAAATGACAACTTTGGCTTCTTGCCAAACCAAAGTTCATATGGCGTCGTCTCAACGGATTTCGATGGTGCCCTATTTAAAGTGAATGCAGCTGTCTCTAATGCATAACCCCAAAACGATAGTGGCAAATCGGCAAGAGACATCATAGATCGCACCATATCCAATAAGGTTCGATTACGACGTTCGGACACACCATTACGCTGTGGTGTTCCAGGCGGTGTCAGTTGTGAAACAATTCCACACTGTCTTAAGTGACTGCCAAACTCATAACTCAGATATTCTCCTCCTCGATCAGATCGTAGGAATTTAATCTTCTTGTTACGATGATTCTCAACTTCACTCTGAAATTGTTTGAACTTTTCAAATGTTTCAGACTTGTGTTTCATTAAGTAAATATACCCATATCTACTTAAGTCATCAGTGAAGGTGAGAAAGTAACGATAACCACCGCGCGCCTCAATGCTCATCGGACCGCACACATCAGTATGTATGATTTCCAACAAGTCACTTGCCCATTCCATTGTTCCAGAGAACGGCGTTTTAGTCATCTTGCCCATGAGGCATGGCTCACATGTGTCAAGTGATTCAAAATCAAGTGACTCCAAAAGTCCATCAGCATGGAGCTTCCTCATGCGTTTTACGCCAATATGACCTAAACGGCAGTGCCACAAGAAAGTGGTATTATCATTATCAATTCTACATCTTTTGGCATCAATGTTATGAACATGTGTATCCTTACTATCGAGATTCAATAAGAATAAACCCCTCACATCGGGTGCATGACCATAAAAGATATTACTCATATAAATAGAACAACCATTATTCTCTGATTTAAATGAGTAACCGTCTCGCAATAAACAAGATCCAGATATAATGTTCATGCTTAACGCAGGCACTAAATAACAATTATTCAGGTTCATCACTAATCCCGATGGTAATCGAAGAGCGAGCGTGCCGACGGCGATCACATCAACCTTGGAACCATTTCCCACGCGCATCGTCACTTCGTCCTTTGCCAGCCTCCGTCTATTCCGCAGTTCCTGTTTTGAGTTGCAAATATGAGCAACCGCACCGGTATCAAATACCCAGGCACTACAACGAGAGTTGGTAAGGTACACATCAATAACATGTATATCATATATACCTTGTTTGTTATTGGCCGCCTTCTTGTCAGCCAAATACTTGGGGCAGTTCCGCTTCCAGTGTCCAGTTCCCTTGCAATGAAAGCACACAGTTTCTGGTTTGGGTCCAGCCTTGGGTTTCTTCACGAGAGGAGCAACTGATTTGCCACTCTTCTTGGAGTTACCCTTCTTACCCTTGCCATTTTTCTTGAAACTAGTGGTTTTATTGACCATCAACACTTGATGCTCCTTCTGAATTTCAGACTCAGCGGCTTTCAGCATCGCAAACAGCTCGGCGACTGACTTGTTCATCCCGTGCATGTTATAGTTCAACACGAAGCTCTTGTAGCTAGGTGGCAATGATTGAAGAACTCTGTCAGTGATAGCCTCTGGCGGAAGGGGCATCCCCAATTCAGCCAGACGGGTGGAGTACCCAGACATTCTGAGTACGTGATCACTGATAGACCCGTTCTCCTCCATCTTGCAAGCATAGAACTTATCGGAGATCTCATATCTCTCGATCCGGGCATTCTTCTGAAAGATAAACTTCAACTCCTGGAACATCTCATATGCTCCATGACGTTCAAAACGTCTTTGAAGTCCCGGTTCTAAGCCATACAATATTGCACATTGAACTATTGAGTAATCTTCAGAACGAGCCTGCCAGGCGTTCACAACGTCTAGAGACTCAACTGGAGCGGGTGGATCACCAAGCGGTGCATCAAGGACATAAGCCTTCTGGGAAGCCGTAAGGATAATCCTTAGATTACGGGCCCAGTCCACAAAGTTACTTCCATCATCTTTCAACTTAGTTTTCTCTAGGAACGCATTAAAATTCAGGGGTGCTACTGCGCGAGCCATGATCTACAACATAAATATAGCAAAGACAACTTAGACTATTGTTCAAGATAATGAGTTTAGTTAATCATATTACTTAAAAACTCCCACTCAAATAGACATCCCTCCGGTCATTCGAGTGTAACATGATCCAAATCCACCAACTCAAGTCCGATCATCACGTGAGTTGAGGTGGTTTCAATGGTGAACATCTTCATGTTGATCATATCTACTATATGACTCATGTTCGACCTTTCGGTCTCTTGTGTTCCGAGGCCATGTCTGTACATGCTAGGATCGTCAAGTTTAACCCGAGTGTTCCGCATGTGCAACACTGGCTTGCACCCGTTGTATGTGAACGTAGAGTCTATCACACCCGATCATCACGTGGTGTCTCGAAACGACGAACTTTCGCAACGGTGCACACTCGGGGAGAACACAATTTTATCTTGAAATTTAAGTGAGGGATCACCTTATAATGCTACCGTCGTCCTAAGCAAAATAAGATGCATAAAAGGATTAACATCACATGCAAATCATAAGTGACATGATATGGCCATGAACTTGTGCTTTTGATCTCCATCTCCAAAGCACCGGCATGATCTCCATCGTCACCGGCATGACACCATGATCTCCATCATCTTGATCTCCATCAACGTGTCGCCATGAGGTTGTCGCGCCGACTGTTGCTTCCACGACTATTGCTAACTCATAGCGATAAAGTAAATCAAAACGGCGAAAATAATTAAAGACAACTCTATGGCTCCTGCCAGTTGCCGTACTCATCGACATGCAAGTCATGATATTCTATACAACACATGATCATCTCATACATCACATATATCTCATCATGTAATTGGCCATATCACATCACAACATACCCTGCAAAAACAAGTTAGACGTCCTCTAATTGTTGTTGCAAATTTTACGTGGCTGCTACGGGTTTGCAAGAACCGTTCTTACCTACGCAAAACCACAACGTGGTGTAGTGATTGCTTTTTGATCTTCTAAAAGAACCCTCTTCATTGAAATCGATTCAACTAAAGTGAGAGAGACAGACACCCGCTAGCCATCTTTATGCAACGAAGTTACATGTCAGTTGAAGGAACCGGTCTCTCGTAAGCGTACGAGTAATGTTGGTCCGGGCCGCTTCATCTCACAATACCGCCGAATCAAGTATCAACTAGTAACGGCAAGCAATATGTATACACCCACGCCCACAACTCGTTTGTGTTCTACTCGAGATCTCATCTACGCATAGACCTAGCTCTGATACCACTGTTGGGGAACGTTGCATGGGAAACAAAAATTTTCCTACGCACACACAAGATCTATCCATGGTGATGAGCATCTACGAGAGGGAGAGTGAATCTACATACCCTTGTAGATCGCTAAGCGGAAGCGTTAAGAAACGCGGTTGATGTAGTCGAACGTCTCCGCGATCCAAATCGCAAGTCGTCCCTCGATCCGATCACGAACTAGTGTCGAACGGACGGCACCTCCGCGTTCAACACACGTACGGCTTGATGACGCCTTCACCTCCTCGATCCAGCGAGCGATGGTGAAGTAGTAGATGAGTTCCGGCAGCACGACGGCATGGTGATGGTGGTGAGGAACAATCTCTGCAGGGCTTCGCCAAGCACTACGGAGATAATGACGGGAGAACTGGAGGGTTACGGTTGCCGACACACGGCTTGGGAAATCTTAATGTCCCGTGTGCTAGCCCTGCCCCTCTATTTATATGTTGAGCCTTGGGGTCTAAACTTGGAGTAAAAGCCTCCTCCAGGTCGGTTTTGCCCGCACAAGGTCGGTTTGGCCCGCAGGGAAAGAGTCCAACTCGGATCCCTGCAGTACCGCGCACAAGCGGTAGTACCGCTCACGAGCGGTAGTACCGCTTCACCCAAGCGGTAGTACCGCTTCACACAAGCGGTAGTACCGCTTACGCGGTAGTACTGCCTTACCAGCGGTAGTACCGCTTAAGGCAGCAGCAAAACTTCCTTCTGCACTTTCCAATACCTCGTGGGTTTTACCCCTTTGGCCTATATAAAGTGTTGCTGCACCCGAACACTTCGGTAAACATCCGGAACCTCTTCCGGTGAATTCCGGAACCCTTCCGAAGATCACAACACTATTATCACATATATTAATCTTTACCTCCGGACTCTTCCAGAGATCCTCGTCATGTCTGGGATCTTATCCGGGACTCCGAACAACCTTCGGTCACCAACAAAATAACTCAACTATACTAATCGTCACCAAACGTTAAGTGTGTAGACCCTGCGGGTTCGAGAACTATGTAGACATGACCAAGACACCTCTACTATCAATAACCAATAGCGGGACCTGGATGCCCATATTGGCTCCTACATATTCTACGAAGATCTTTATCGGTCGAACCTCTATGTCAAGGATTCAGTTAATCCCGTATGCTGTTCCCTTTGTTCTTCGGTATGTTACTTGCCCGAGATTCGATCGTCGGTATCTCTATACCTAGTTCAATCTCGTTACTGGCAAGTCTCTTTACTCGTTCTATAATACAAGATCTCGTGGCTAACACTTTAGTCACATTGCTTGCAAGGCTCATTGTGATGTTGTATTACTGAGTGGGCCCTGAGATACCTCTCCGTCACACGGAGTAACAAATCCCAGTCTTGATCCATGCCAACTCAACAGACACCCTCGGAGATACCTGTAGAGCACCTTTATAGTCACCCAGTTACGTTGCGACGTTTGATACACACAAGGTACTCCTCCGATGTCAGGGAGTTGCATGATCTCATGGTCATAGGAACAGATACTTGACATGCAGAAAACAATAGCAATAAACTGACACGATCATATGCTACGTTTATAGTTTGGGTCTTGTCCATCACATCATTATCCTAATGATGTGATCCCGTTATCAAATGACATCTTATGTCCATGGATAGGAAACCTTCACCATCTTTTGATCAACGAGCTAGTCAACTAGAGGCTTACTAGGGACACAGTGTTGTCTATGTACCCACACATGTATTTTGAGTTTCCAATCAATACAATTATAGCATGGATAATAAACGATTATCATGAACAAGGAAATATAATAATAACTAATTTATTATTGCCTCTAGGGCATATTTCCAACAATTTGCACTCCCAATTCACTCCACAAAAATTGACATCCTTAAAGGAGACATCATTATCATGACTAGTGCAATCATCGTTAGTATTATGGATATTCAAAGAATTCATACTAGCAACATTGCAATCATGCTCATCATTCAAAGATTTTATGCCAAACATTTTATTGAATTCTTCTTCTATCAATTGAGCACAATTTTCGGCTCCATTATTTTCAAGAAAAACATTATAAAGACGAATAATATGAGACAGCCTCAATTCCATTTTTTTTGTAGTTTTGTTTTTATAAAACCAAACAAGTGATAAACAAGAAACTAAAAGATTCGATTGCAAGATCTAAAGATATACCTTCAAGCACTCACCTCCCCGGCAACGGCGCCAGAAAAGAGCTTGATGTCTACTACATAACTTATTCTTGTAGACTCGTGTTGGGCCTCCAAGCGCAGAGTTTTGTAGGACAGTAGCAATTTTCCCTCAAGTGGATGACCTAAGGTTTATCAATCCATGGGAGGCATAGGTTGAAGATGGTATCTCTCAAACAACCCTGCAACCAAATACAAGAAATCTCTTGTGTCCCCAACACACCCAATACAATGGTTAATTGTATAGGTGCACTAGTTCGGCGAAGAGATGGTGATAAAAGTGGAGTATGGATAGTAGATATAGGTTTTTGTAATCTAAAAATATAAAAACAGCAAGGTAGCAAGTAACAAAAGTGAGCACAAACGGTATTGCAATGCTTAAAAACAAGGCCTAGGGTTCATACTTTCGCTAGTGCAATCTCTCAACAATGCTAATATAATTGGATCATATAATCATCCCTCAACGTGCGATAAAGAATCACTCCCAAGTTCCTATTAGCGAAGAACATAAGATAGAAATTGTTTGTAGGGTACGAAACCACCTCAAAGTTATCCTTTCCGATCGATCTATTGAGCTATCCCTATAAGTGTCACGAATAGCCCTAGAGTTCGTACTAAAATAACACCATATGATACACATCAACCAATTCTAATGTCACCTAGATACTCCAATGTCACCACAAGTATCCGTGAGTTGATTATACGATATGCATCAAACAACTTCATAATCATAATATTCAATCCACACAAAGAACTCCAAGGAGCACCCCAAAGTTTCTATCGGAGAAAAGATAATGAAAACGTGCATCAACCCCTATGCATAGATTACCCCAATGTCACCTCGGGAATCCGCGAGTTGAGTGCCAAAACATATATCAAGTGAATCAATATAATACCCCATTGTCACCACAGGTATTCATATGCAAGACATACATCAAGTGTTCTCAAATCTGAAATATTCAATCCGACAATAACGAAACCTCAAAGGGAAAAGATTCGATTCATCACAACAAAGATAGAGAGGGAGGAAACACCATATGATCCAACTATATTAACAAAGCTCGCGATACATCAAGATCGTGCCAAATCAAGAACACGAGAGAGAGAGATAAAACACATAGCTACGGGTACAAACCCTCAGCCCCGAGGGTGAACTACTCCCTCCTCATCATGGAGACCGCCGGGATGATGAAGATGGCCTCCGGTGATGCTTTCCTCCCTCCGGCAGGGTGCCGGAAAAGGGCTGTAGATGAGATCGTGGAGGTACAAAGGCTTGCGGCGGCGTAAAAACTCATCTAGGTTAACTTTCGGGGGTTTCTGAATATATAGGGTTTTTCAGCGTTGGAATCATGTCAGACGGAGCCACGTGGGCCCCACGAGGTACCAGGGCGCGCCTGGGGGGGGGGGTGGCGCGCCCTGGTGCCTCGTGGGCACTGGGTGGCCCCCCTCTAGTGGGTCTTGGTTCCAGTATTTTTTATTTGTTCCATAAAAAATCTCCAAATAGTTTCATCCAATTCCTAGAACTTTTATTTCTGCACAAAAAACAACACCATGGCAATTCCGCTGAAAACAGCGTCAGTCCGGGTTAGTTCTAATCAATCATACCAAAACCATATAGAATTGTTATAAACATGGCATGAATACTTCATAAATTATAGATACGTTGGAGACGTATCACCCTCCGTGATCGATTCCCCCTCCGACAGAGTACCGGAAAAGGCCTCCAGATGGGATCGCAGAAAAACAGAGGCTTGCGGCGGCGGAAAGGTTTTCTCTTCTGTCTCTCTGGTATAGTGAGAGTATTTGGGAATTTATAGCGCTGGAATTAGGTCAGGAGGGGCTACGAGGGGCCCACAAGCATGGGGGGCGCGCTTACCCCCCTAGGTGCGCCCTCGAGGCCTGTCGCCTCCTCGTTGCTCTTCTGGTCTTCTCCCGAAGATTCGTGGGTCTCTTCTGGTCCAGAAAAAAAAATCCAAAGATTTTTTTCTCGTTTGGACTCTTTTTGATAATGATTTTCTGAAAAGGCAAAAACAAGCAGAAAACAACAACTGACACTGGGCATTGGGTTAATAGGTTAGTCCCAAAAAATGATATATAATGGCATATAATTGCATATAAAACATCCAGGATTGATACTATAATAGCATGGAACAATCAAAAATTATAGATACGTTGGAGACGTATCACAGCCCACCATCGGCGGCTAGCCGGATAGAAGAGTTGCAGACGCCGGCCTGAGCCTGTTGACACCATTTTTTGGCATGGTCAAAAACTTAATTAAGGTGGCCTCAGGTGAAAAAGTTCTCAATATGGGAAAGTTCCGTATCGTCAAAATGAGAAACTTTGATGTTCGGCTGATTACGCCCCTAAGACGGCCTCATATGGAAAACTGTTCTACACGAATTATCTTCGTCTCGTCGAATTGGTCGATTTTGATATAAAAATCGTATCAATCCAAGGTCGTATGCAAAAGTTAGAGCCACCGGAGTGCGGCCCTGTCACGAGCCAAAAATTGTCTATTTTGCGCGATGTGTGATGGGTAGCGCCAGTAATTGTCTATTTTGCGCGAGCGATTCGGCCTTGAAGATGGCCTTGAATTGAAAAACGTTCAACATTAAAGTTGTTCGTCTCGGCGAAACGGTTAAATTTGCTTCTGGGCTCATCTTCATCCGAGGTCATTTGTAGCCTGTGAGACCCAAAAACCGAACTGCTATCTCAGACTTACCTAAATCGAAGTTCGGTTAATTTTGGAAAGATTTGGACGGGATTTGGAGTCCTTTTCTTGTACGGGAAGTCCAGCTGCCTCATAAATAGATAAGAGGTGATGGCCGATTGAACAACACACAATTGAATAATTATCTACCACTTTTACCTTTACTTTTATCTTCTCCCTTGTTTCTTATTCCTCGTTCTTCGTCGTTCTTCAAGATTGGAGGGAAGCGAACCTCGAGGCCATAGGGGCGAGCAATCGACCTAGGGCAGCCCATAGCCACCGCACGCCCTGACAGGGTCCCTCTCGGGCATGTGGGGTTTCAGGTCTATAAAAGCGCCCGCCGGATTGCTTGCGTACAACGCTTCCGGTCGGGTCTCCTTCAACGTGAGCTGCGGTGCATCACCCTCGGCGTTGGAGGTACACGGTGACGTGTTCGTGTGTGAACACACTTTTTGGCGACTCCGCTGGGGACGAAGCTTTGAATGGTCTCCGGCCCGTTCTTGCTATGAAGAGATTGTCATCTAGGGTTTGCAATCTACGAAGGTAATATGAATACCCAATCCCCTTATGTAGATGCAAATAATTCATATGGTGTTACTAGATCGTTCAATGAGTATACTCTATCGGCCAGCCCTAGTTTTTTCAATCATGCACCTAATTACGTGCAAAGGCTGATTCAAAGTAATCTACATGCTTCAACTTCTTATGATACTAGTAACATGCACCATATGTATTCCAACTCTCATGCATCGGCAACCCCACAAATCATTATGCCGATGAACAACATGATGAGTTTGGCCAATCAAGTTGAAACACCACATGTAGGAACTTCCAATAGCATGCGACAAAGTGTTTCACCTTTTTATTCATCGGCAACTAATTTGCAATATACTAGTTCAACCATGCCGATGGATGGGAGAATTGGCCATGCTACTACTAGCTATTCGGCCAGTTACTCTCAACCGTCATATGCTACACCTCATTTTTCGGCACCGTATACGACTGTAGATGCTCATAATTCGGCTCCGCACCTTCATGGTCATAGCTGAATAAGTGAAAATTTTGCAGGAGTGCACATGCCATCATCTAATATTGGAGCATATAATGCATCCTCTACGCAATTGCACAATTTCGGCAACACCTCATTGCCTAAGAATCTAAAAGTATTATGGAGCAATCCCTTATAGAATGGGAAGTGGCTACATTAAAAAGGGATATAGCCTGAAATAACAAGATTAGTGCTTTTTGCCTTGAAGAACATGATAAGGGGCTAGTTCCTGATTATACTACAATAAAAGCTAGAGTTTTGCAAGAAGATGAATCCTTGCCAATTGATAAAATTGGCGAGCAAAAATATGGTTTTACAACAATGCATATGCCTTCACCTAGTACAACATCATATTATACACCCCCTACACAATTGCAAAGTTTCGGCAACACCCGTGTGTCATTGCCGAAAGAATCTAAAAGCATCGCCGAAAGATTTGGACGGGATTTGGAGTCCTTTTCTTGTACGGGAAGTCCAGTCGCCTCATAAATAGATAAGAGGTGATGGCCGATTGAACAACACACAATCGAATAATTATCTACCACTTTTACCTTTACTTTTATCTTCTCCCTTGTTTCTTCTTCGTCGTTCTTCAAGATTGGAGGGCAGCGAATCTCGAGGCCCTAGGGGCGAGCGAATCAACCTAGGGTAGCCCATAGCCGCCGCGCGCCCTGACGAGGTCCCTCCCGGGCACGTGGGGTTTCGGGTCTATAAAAGCGCCCGCCGGATTGCTTGCGTACCGCGCTTCCGGTCGGGTCTCCTTCAACGTGAGCTGCGGTGCATCACCCTCGGAGTTGGAGGTACACGGTGACGTGTTCGTGTGTGACTAGAGCCCAAACTGCCTCCTCTTTGGCATGTCAGCCGGGAGGAATAAACGGAGGCGACGGAAGAGTACGTCGACGCTCCAATTGGTCGCCCTTCGACCAGAATATGCAGCGGCTGGTCACTGGAAACCGACTGCCGACCACAAGAGCGAGAGCCTCCCCATGGGGTAGGGCACTCGTGCTGGCGCCATGGCTCCGACGAGCTCGCCGCTGAAAATAAGCTCCAAGGACGAATTGAACCTGCAGCTCGTCGGCCGCTTGCTATCTCTCCTTCCTCCTCTCCTCTTCCTTCCCCATGACAGCTAGAAAAGAGCATGGATGGAGAAGAAGCAAGCGCCAGATCCAGGATACCTGCAGGCTTATTAAGGAAGCTACCACCGAATCCCTCTCCCGTCGCTGCTGTCCGCCATGGCTAGCTGCCAGAAGGAGGAGCAACCGGGCCACCAACGCTGCTTGTACGCATCGGAGCAGAGCTCCAACCACACGGCATGAAGCCAGTGGCCATCAAGGCAATCCTAGACCTAGAGGACTCCCTAAGCCTACATCTATTTACAGCAACCGGACCACCTCTTCCATTCACAATCCACACGGCGGAGCCGCTGGAGAGGAAAGAGAGAGGAGCCGGGGGAACAGGTGAGACTCTCAAGAGCGGTGGATAAGGAGAGAGAGAGAGAGAAAGAAGGGAAATGAGAGCCACTGCCAGGTTGGTTCTCTCCACACACCACTAAGATCTTGAGAAGAGGACAAGAGGACACGTCCTCTTCCATCGCCCGCCTCGCCATGCACGTGCGTCGTGTTTCGTGATCGAGCTGAGCCAGACTAGTATCTATGTCATGTGTACGCGCTACCTTTGTTTTGTCACACAGAAAATAAGTTGATGTGCTAACCTTTTTGGGAGCGCTCTCGCGTGACTGCTGAACTCTCCTATACCGTGGCTGCGCACGACGACTTCCCCAACGTCGACCGCCTCCTTGGCAACATGACATTCGGTGCTGCTGCGAACACATCTTCTTCCACTGCTCTGAATGTGCTTTTGTCCATCATGTTAGGGATTTTGTTTGGCCTGTTAATTTTAGGCTTTTCGCAATCGACATGGATATGATGCTTGTCTTTTATTTTCCCAATTGCATGACTAGTTTCGGTACTTTGTTACTTATAAACCAATGATCATTTCTTTTGTGAATGTCATGATCTATCTATTGCATTTTGAATTAGTTTATATGAAAAATTGCTCAAATATTCAACATTTTATACCAAGAATGTGTATTGCAAGATTTCTCTAGCGTCATAAGTTTTTGCTGCCTAATTGCTTCACAAGATATTTGTACGAAATGTTCGAGCACGTTCGTGAGGGGTCTTGATTTCTTACTAACCGAAGCAATGTGGTTTTTTCGCAAAAATGAAAACGAAGAAGCAATATGGTTTGTACCATGCTCCGTGCCTCTCTGTTGCCATTGCCACTTTATGCTAAAAACATTGCCACTCCTGTTTTAGAGAGGAAAGTGTGATTAACCACCTCCCTAAACACAAATTTGGCAATGACACATCTCTTATACGCCATAAAGCTCGAGCGTGCTCTAGAAAAAAGGGGCATATAATCGCTTGCCGGCCGAAGCAATATTGGAGATCGATCTCGCTCTCTACATTGGCCGACCTCTCTTGATGAATGCTTTGTCTAGCTCACGAATTGGTCGCTTCTAAGACCAGATAGTGATCTTGATCTGCTAACCGACCAAAAGAAAACAAGCTAGCCAAAAAGGGCGGAAAAGTTGGCTAGGAAGGTTATAGCTCTATCAGAGTAGTTATCAAGGATGTATACATAGATCAATACATCGATTTGAACTGAAGAACACATGTGTTTCATCTCTGTTTCGGGGAATACCCATACGCATATATTTTCTCCGTCCGAAATTTCTGCGACAAGCTTTTTGGAACGGAGGGAGTATATGATTGGGGTATATGTGTACGTAGCGTGCCGGGCGGGAGGTATCAAAGTTGCCAAGAATTCATGAACTAATTGACTTGCCTAATCGCATGATTAACCTAGTACTGCACTCCTTACGCATGATGAACGACACGTGCAAGCCAAGGTTTAATCCGCGAGTGGATATCTCGATCTAGACTAGGTCATGCCATCATGGCTAGGTAGCTAGCATCGACGTACTCCTACGTACAATCATTTGGTACGAACGTATACGTCCGTGTAGTGTAATCGACATGATCGATTGAGCTCACGACAACAAAATTAATAGCGCGTCATGGATCCCATGTGTATGATTCAAATTAGGCCGCTGACGGATGATCTCGCACAACGCTTGGTGTACACAAGCAAGCAAGCAAGCGTGCGACGATCGAGCGGTGGACAGCACGCGCCGCGCTTGGATCGATTCTCCTTGCTTCCACACCACCCCCACCGCCGGAGAACCGATCCCGTCCATCCATCCCGTCCCATCCGTCCACCCCAACCGTGTAAACGCTCGCCACATCTGCACGCGCGCGCGCGCGCACCGTCTTCCTGATCCTCCCTTGCCTTCCGGACAAACACAACTCCCGCGCCCACGCAACCCAAGGAGTGACACCCCGTATCCCTCGTCCATGGCGGCCGGATGATGCATTCCACTCATATATATACGCGCACATTCGCCTCTATCACGTACCAGGTCAAGAACTCAACAACAACGCGTCAAATCCAGTATATAGCATTGATCCAGTGTGTTGTAGTAGCTGCCTGCTCGATCTTGGAGACCGATCGATGGACGGCGGCGGTGTCAGCTCCGACATTAGCCGGTCTGTGCGGGTGCTCATCGAGGGCCAGCCGAGCGCGTCTGGGTTGTTCTCCGCCACGCCGTTCGAGCCGCAGCTGTCGGACGACACGCCGCCGCGCTCGAGCCTCGAAGGCGGCGGATCGGCCAGCCACGACGCGGCGGCCTCGTGCAGCGAGCGAGTCGACGGAAATGGGGCGGCGGCGGAGGGGCCCGAGCGGAGGCTCACGCTGCTGGCGCTGCGGCTGGCGATCCTGGAGAAGGCGGCCAGCGGGCTGGGCGCGCTGGGGTTCATCTGGGCCACCGTCGTCCTCCTCGGCGGCTTCGCCATCACCCTCGGCAAGGACGACTTCTGGTCCGTCACCATCATCCTCCTCATCGAGGGCGCACGCATCTTCAGCCGCAGCCACGAGCTCGAGTGGCAGCACCAGGCCACCTGGTCGCTCTCCGCTGCCGGCCGCTCCAGCTTCCGCCTCGTCGCCCGCTCCTTCCGCTTCGTCTTCGGCCTCGACGGCCGCGGCGGCAGCCCCAAGAATATGGATGCCTCGTCGTCTAGATGGAGCTGGAGATTGAAGAGCTGGGGTTTCCTGTCGAGGCACGTCGGGAGGGCCTTCTACTGGCTGCAGCTAGCGTCCGCCACGGCCTGCGTCACGCTGTCGGCGGTGCGGCTCGTTAGGCAGGACTTCGGCGAAGCGGAGGACGCGCGGACTAACCGGCGATCGGCGCTGGACATCTTCTACGGGCTCGCGCTGGCGGAGGCGCTTCTCTTCCTCGCGGAGAAGGCGGTGTGGGAGTGGGAGGTGAGCCACGGCCGTCTGCTCGAGCGCGTCGCGAGCGAGTGCCACCTCGCTGGCGCACCGGGGCTCCTCGCCATCCGCCGCTTCTTCTACGACGCATACTCTCGGTGCGTCGACGGGAGCATATTCGACGGCCTCCGCATGGACCTCGTCTCCTTCGCCGAGGAGCTCCTCGTGGAGGGTTCGCACGACGAGCAGCGCATCGGCGTCGGCATCCTCGTCAACGTCGCCAGGAGCCCAAGGCTCGGTGACGCGACGCTGCATCGGGTCGGCACGTCGGCGGCCGTCATGGAGCGGCTAGTGGAGATGCTCAGCTGGAAGGGTGCGGCGGAGGCCGGGGCGAGGGCGTCCGCGGCACTCGTCGTGTCCAAGCTCGCCAGCAAGAAGCGGAACGCGCTCCGGGTCGCCGGCGTTCCGGGCGCCATCGAGTCCGTGTCGTCGCTGCTCTACGCCGCGGACGAGGAGTGCAACCTACTCGGCCTCCTCATCATCAAGAAGCTCGCGCACGACCACGACAACTGCAGCAAGATCGGCAACGCCCGGGGCCTCCTCGACAAGATCATCGACTTCTCCAGCATCGGCTCAGCCGGCGCACCATCCACGGTCATCACCCAATCGCGCGTTAAAGCAGTGAAGCGGTCGCTGCAGGTGATCAGGATGCTCGCTGACACGACCGGGAGCACAGGGAAACAGCTGCGGCGAGAGGTGGCCGAGATCGTGTTCACGGTCAGCAACATCCGCGCCGTGCTGCAGCACGCCGCCGGCCACCTGGAGCTGCAGCGGCTCAGCGCCGAGGTGCTCACCCGGATCGCCATGGACGAGGACGCGCGTGAGAAGATCGGTGGCACCGGCAGTGTCATCTCGCTCCTCCTCGCCATGTTCTTCCGGCAAGGCATCACTGACGAGGGTGACGCCGTGCGCGTCGAGGCCGGCGAGGCGCTCGCCATGCTGGCGCTCGACAGCCCGCGCAACTGCGAGCGGATACTCAATGCCGCCCCTGCCGTTGTCAGCCGCCTCGTGGAGGCGCTGAGTGACAACGCCGTCGGGGTCGGCGCGGCAAGGATCCTCACCAACCTGTGCGCGTACACCGGCGGCGAGCGGTTCCCGGAGGTTCGCGCCGTCACGTCTGGCACCGCCACGGTGCTGCGCAACATCATGGCCAAGAAGTCGAAGCTGCTGGAGGTGTCGCTGGGCCTCGCGGCGCAGGCAGTGAGGCTCATGGGGCCTCAGGAGCTGGCCCACCACCTCGCCCGCGCCGGCGTCAGCGAGGTGGACCTGGTGAACAGGCTGGTGCACGTGCTGGCGAGGTACAGCAGCCCTTCGATCAAGGTGCCGCGGATCAGACGGTTCACGGTGGAGCTCCTGATCGGGATGCTGAGGATGGACTCGTCGTTCGCGGAGCTGATGGCGGCGGCGGGGATGGGGCGAGAGCTGCGGCGCGTGGCGGAGACAACGTCGGAGCTGGAGTGCTTCCACGTGTTCTCCGGCAGCGCCGGGGTGAGTCGGCACGCGGTGAGCCTCTGCGCGCTCGTCGGCGAGGCACGGGAGCTCATGGACATGGACGTCCGCAGCCAGTAGCCGAACTCCACGTGTGTTTGCCGTTGCGTATATATCAACGTGAACTAAAGACCAAGATTGTCGTGTGCATATGATTCTTTCGTTTGCCAAAATTCACCCGATTGATGATTATAAATCCCTATAAATTTGGGACCGGCTATGAGTCAGGCGACTGGATTTTCAAAGTCAGACACATTTTTCTTCGAAGCAACTCCAATAGCTCCCGTATCGTTAAGAAAAAATTACCATTTACCAGAAGTTGAGACAAAAATAGCCCTCCAACATTTTTATGGGATCCTGTCCCCCAACTCCCTTCACGTTTACGGGAAGATGACCTTCCCGTATAATTTTGACGGGCTGAAACCGCCTGAACTTTCAGACTGGGACACCCTCGCACCGCTGCCACCACACCGTCGTCGCTTCGCCGTGCCGCCGGACAAGGGCCACGAGGCCATGCTGCCTACCGCTCCACCAGGCCACCACTGTGTCGTTGGTCCACCGTCGCCGGGCCTCCGGGCAGCTGCCGCCTCATTGCTCCGGCCTCCGCGAGGCCGAGCCGCCGCGGCCTCCAAACGCTGCGAGGCCGCAACACCAGGTCGCACACCGACGCAAGGTCGGCCACCCTGCCTCACCGCTCCGGCCGCCGTCGCCACGCCTCCCAGCATCGTGTCACTGACTAGCGGGCCCTAGCGCCGTTTAAAGCGAAATAGAAAAAAAAGTTTATATAAAAATCAATGGCAGTATATATAAAACTCATATTTTGTTGATCAAATTATCAATCTAGAGATGAGCATGAGCCTTACAGCAGTCATGCATGATATGCCACACCACCTCATGTAGTAATTTTAAATCAACCCGTTTAGATTTAAATAAGGATACCTTTCAAAAAATTCAATGACAACGTGTTCACATTCTAGTAATCATTCAACACTAGCACATGTTCCATACTAATTGCTAATATAGAAATGTTTCATTGCACTATGATGAAAAATTGGGTATATATTGCATGAAAAAAAAAACCTTATTATACGACAAAAATGCCGCTAGCTAACCAATCAAAAAGAAAAGCATGCAAAAAAAAATTCCTGCTGGCTGTGGGGTTCGAATCCACGCGCACAATATGCAGTTGCTAATATATAAATGTTTCATTGCATCGTGATTAAAAATTGGGTATATATTGCAGGCAAAAGAAACCTCATCATTATATAACAAAAATACCGCTAGCTAACTACTCAAAAGCAAAGGGCTAACTACTCAAAAGCAAAGGGTGTAAAACAATATTACATGCTGGCTGTGGGGTTCGAACCCACGCGCACTGATGTGCAGAAGATCTTAAGTCTTCCCCCTTAACCACTCGGGCAAACCAGCTCAATTGATTTTAATTTTCACGGGATCCTATATGTGCTATTAGTAGCACACGTTCTTTCGAACTATACATGTTAGACCACACCCTTTTCTTCTAGATGTAATTTAGTTCATCGTGTGTCACAATAGATCATACCCTTTTCTTCTAGTTCTAGTTCATCGTGTGTCACAATAGATCATCTAGGTCATCGTGTGTGCCTCAAGGCTCAAGCGAATAAGTCACATGTTGTGCGTTTATTTCAGGATTTCCGGCAATGTGCATTCAGTGGGAGGAGACGTTCCTGTCGACGACGAGGCGCCTATGGTGACTTCGTAAATTTCAAGATGATATGCCGGCTCAGTCTCTCGGAGGTGCTCATAGGGGTAGGTGTGTGTGTGTGCGTTCATAGGGGTGAGTGTATGCGCGTGTATATGAGCGCTTGCGTCTGTACTGTGTTCAAAAAAAAAATGAATAAGGTGTGCACGCTTTCCCTAAAAAAAAGGCATACATGCTTTCTAAAATTCAACTTTGACCATAAATTAGATTGACAGTATATATTATTGTGACTTAAATTATACCACTGAAAACTGCTTTTCAATATGAATTCAACGGTATAATTTTTATCACATATAATTCACATTTGATTGGTCTAATTTGTGGTCAAAGTTAAATTTTGGGGTGCGTGCGTGCCTTATTCATTGGAATGGAGGGAGTAGTTAGCCAGGGGCTAGAAAGATGCTACAGATTGCTAGGGCAACTCCAACACGAATTAACAAACGGATGGCATCAAAAGTTTGCGGATACGTTCTGATCGTGTTCGCGGATAGCCGTTGAGATGCCGGCCATCCAATCACAGGTATCAATTGGCCAGCCCATTTCAGATGATTCAAACACAAGTACGGACAAAATTTCAGCTAAACGGACGAATTTGAAGCAAGTTTCATATATTACAACCAAACGAACGAAATTTAACAAAGTTCAAACTAAATTTAACCTAAATTAAACAAAACTAGGCGAGATATCGGACAGTGACCTTGTAGGCATGGCCTTCTTGCCCACAGGGACCTTCGTCGTCCGCGCCGTCGTCCGAGCCGCCGTCCGCGCGCCCGTCTTTGCCGTCGCCGTTGTCATCGCACCAATGGTCGAACGCCCGCCAGGCATCCTTCCGGCAGCCACGGCGTGGATGCTCCGCCGCATCCGCCTAGCGCCTCTTGTCTTTGACGGCAACGGCAGGGATGAAGGCGGCACACTTGGATGATGACGGCGTGCCCTGACTTCGCCAACGTCACTTTGAGGAGATGGTTGCTGCACCAGCGCCGATGGCAGGCGTCCGACTGGATGGTCGTCTTGGACCGGTCGAGGGCCCAGGCCTCCGTGAGTGTCGGTTCCGTGAGCACCTAGGCCGGGACGAGCTGGCTCTTCGTGAACACAACCCTGTGCACCGCCTCCGCCTCAGCTTTGCTTTCTATGTCGAGATGGATTTAAGGTAGTTTTAGAGTCGAATAAAGTAATTGTGTTGAGATATGGACAGTTTATAGGCAAAGACTATGAGTGCGGAGGCTTGTTCCTCTTTTTGCTTTCGGATTTCTGCAATAAGAGTAAACCAAAATTTTGCTAGTATTAATGATGATGCAAGTGTTTGGCACTCTCGTTTATGTCACGTTAAATTTAGTTTAATGTCTCGGCTATCTGTTGCCAAAGATTCTAAGTGTCATAGTTGTTTGCAATCGAAGCAACCTCGAAAGCCTCGCATGGCTGCCGAGGAGAGAAACTTGGCACCTATAGAACTCATACAATCTGATCTATGTGAGATGAATGGTGTGTTGACAAAAGATGAAAAGAGATATTTCATGACGTTGATTGATGATGCGACTAGATTTTGCTATGTTTATTTGTTGCAAACTAAAGATGAAGTTTTAGACTACTTTAAAATCTATAAAGCTGAAGTTGAAAATCAATCAACTAGAGAGAAAGATCAAGCGTCTTAGGTCGGATCGTGGTGGAGAGTATTTTCCCAAAATATTTCATGAATTTTGTGAGGAACACGTTATTATTCATGAGAGTACGCCTCCCTATTCGCCCCAATCGAACAGGGTTGCCGATAGGAAAAACCGCACGTTGACTGACCTGGTGAATGCCATGTTAGACACTGCTGGTTATCGAAGGCATGGTGGGAGGAGGCTTTATTGACATCATGTCATGTCCTGAATAGAGTTCCTAACAAGAATAAAGAGAAAACCCCTTATGAGGAGTGGGTTGGGAGAAAACCATCACTTTCTTATTTGTGCACTTGGGGATGCTTGGCGAAGGTCAATATTCCTAACCCTAAGAAACGCAAACTTGGATCAAAAACAGTGGATTGTGTCTTTCTAGGTTATGCTCAGCGGAGCATTGCATATAGATTTTTAGTAGTTAAATCTGAGCTACCTGATATGCATGTTGATACTGTAATGGAATCTTGTGATGCAACATTTTTTGAGAATATATTTCCTATGCAAGATATGCATAGCATTGCTAGATTTTCTTCTGAGATAAACCATGAATCTAGTACATCGGATGAGTATTTGGAACAATCACCTGAGGAAGTCCTTGAGAATGATAACAATGAAGCTCCTGCGAGGAGCAAGAGACAAAGGATTGCAAAATCTTTTGGTAACAATTTCACTGTATACCTTGTGGATGACACTCCCAAGTATATTGCAGAAGCATATGCATCTCCAGATGTAGATGATTGGAAAGAAGTTGTTCATAATGAGATGGGCTCAATTCTTTCTAATGGAACTTGGGAGCTAACTTAACGACCCTATGGTTCTAAACCTGTGGGCTATAAGTGGGTGTTCAAAAGGAAGCTAAGGCCTGATGGTACTATTAGGAAGTACAAGGCGCGGCTTGTGGCCAAGGGCTACACTCAGAAAGAATGCGAAGATTACTTTGACACCTATTCACCTATTGCTAGAATGACCACCATTCGGGTGCTACTTTCCCTGGCTGCCTCTAATGATCTTATCATTCATCAAATGGATGTAAAGACAACTTTCCTAAATGGAGAGCTGGAAGAGGAAATCTATATGGATCAACCTGATGGGTTCGTGGTAAAAGGTGAAGAGAGAAAGGTGTGCAAGTTGTTAAAATCTTTGTATGGTCTGAAACAGGCACCTAAGCAATGGCATGAGAAGTTTGACAAAACTTTGACTTCTGCAGGCTTTGTCATTAATGAGGCTGGTAGGTGTGTTTACTATTGCTATGGTGGGGGCGATGGTGTTATATTATGTTTGTATGTGGATGACATACTGATCTTTGGTACAAACATTGATGCGATCAATAAGGTCAAGTCTTTTCTATCAAAGAGCTTTGACATAAAGATCTAGGAGAAGTTGATGTAATTCTAAACATCAAACTGATTAAGGATGAGAGTGGGATTACTCTAACGCAATCTCACTATGTTGAGAAGTTCTTGATCCGGTTCGGCTTTATGGATAGCAAGCCTTCCAACACCTTATGATCCCAACGTGACACTCAGAAACAATAAGAAAGAAACGAGAGATCAATTAAGATACTCTCAAATTGTCGGTTCATTCATGTACTTAACTAGCGCAACAAGACCATATATCTCTTTTGATGTGAGCAAACTGAGTAGGTTCATGTCCAACCCGGGTGATGATCATTGGCATGCACTAGAAAGGTGTTGACACCCGATTTTGGCACGGTGCAAAATACAGTAAAGGTGGACTCAAGCGGAGAAGTCTTCTATACGAGAAAATTCACATTGCCGACATGAAAGGCTTGCCGGTGAAATCTTACCGCTCGAGCTGAAGGCTTGCCGGTTTGGCTTGTCGATTTTGAGTGCTTGCCGATTTCAGTGGAGGCCCAAACAGGGGTTGAAGATGACCCGACAAGGAGACGATCCGGCAAGGAGACGACTCGGCAAGGAGAAGATCCGGCAAGGAGACGACCCGGCGAGGAGACGGTCCGGCAAGGGGATGATTCGGCAGGAGATCCGGCAAGGAAACGGCCCGGCAAGGAGACAGCCCGGCAAGGAGGTGATCTGGCAAGGAGACAGCCCGGCAAGGAGGTGATCCGTCAAGGAGGCAGCCCGGCAAGGAGGCGATCCGGCAAGAAGATGACCCGGCAAGGCGATCCGGCAAGATATCCTGATGGTAGTCCCGGGAAGGCGACGGCCCGTCGAAGACCGAAGATCAAGATGAACGCGAGGAGACGTAAGCCAGCCCGTCAAGACAGCCTCTGGAGCGGTACTACCGCCCTCCAGAGCGGTACTACCGCTTGAGCGGTACTACCGTGTTTTACTACCGCGCCTACCACCGCTTACGAAAATTCTTCTGGTATCCCGAGACCCTTACTCGGTAGTAGCGCGGTACTTGGAGCGGTAGTATCAGCCAGAGCGGTAGTACCGCCCTCCAGAGCGGAAGTACCGCTAAGCGGTAGTACCGTATTTTACTACCGCGATTGCTACCGCTTACGAAAATTCTTCTGGTATCCCGAGACCCTTACTCGGTAGTAGTGCGGTACTCAGCTATACTCAGAGCGGTACTACCGCTTGACCAGAGCGGTACTACCGCTTACCGTCGCGCAGATTCGGGCAGGTTTTTGAGGAGTCCGAATTTGGCTAGTGTTTTTGATACTTTGTAAGGAAAGATGAATCCATGACTTGTACGGGAAGTCCAACCCCCTCTTAAATAGAAGAGGTGATGGCCGATTGAAAGGACACACAATCGAACAAATCAATATACTACTTTTTCATCTACGTTTTGTCTCCTACCCTCGTATCTTCTTCCTCGTTCTTCGTCGTTCTTCGTGTTGGAGAGCTGCGAACTCCGAGGCCCTAGGGGCGAGCGAATCGACCTAGGGCAGTCCATTGCCGCCGTGCTCCCTGACGGGGTCCCTCCTGGGTGCGCGGGGTTTCGGGTCTTCAAAAGCGTCCTCCGGTTGTCTTGCGTATCGCGCTGCCGGTAGGACCTCCCTCGACGAGAGCTGCGGTGCATCACCCCCGGCGTCGAGGGTACGCGTGACGCGTTCGTGTGTCAACACACTTTTTGGCGACTCCGCTGGGGACTTTTGATCCATCATCATCATCCATCATGTCCAATCTTCCCAAGCCCTCGGAAGTTGACGCCGATAACATCATCAAGCCCAATCTGGAAGAGTTATCGGCCGAGCATCGCCAAGCTTATGAGGAGTACAAGAAGGCGCGTGAAGAGAAGGAGTTGCAGGAGTTCCTTGGAAACTTCAAAAAGGACCGCCAAGGCAATATCACTCCGGTTGGAGAAATCAAGTTCCCTCCTCTTCAAGCCGATCAGGTTAAACCTTCTGTAAGTACTACCTTTTCTCCTGAGCAATGTGCTGAAATTGAGAGCCGTATTTCTAATAGCAATAATCTGCTCTATCAAGCTTTCTTAGAAAATAATAATGCTCAGAAGAATATGCCTAATATGCCTGCTAGTATGGGAAACCCTAATTCAGCTTTGCCTATCTCATCGGCGCCCCCCATGCCGATGAATTATTTTCCCACCCATACCAATCAAATTGTGGCTGCACCGCTTAATCCTTTCATGAATATGCAGAGTTCGGTGGCAACGCCGAACCAAACCTTACCGATAGGTGGAAACATTGCTAGATCATCGCCGAACTATGGTTCGGCCAACATGCCACAATTTACACCCATAGTTGCTAACCCTAATCCTCCTATGCCATTGCCACAAGCTCCATCGTCTACTATGGACGATGCTTTAGCTAATTTTAGAGAGGAGATGGCTAAAACGCTTCGAGAGAATTTTGGCGTTGAATTACCTAGGAATCGGATTTATCAAAAGCCGTATCCTGAGTACTTTGATGCAATTCCGTGCCCCCAAGGATATAAAATTCCAGATTTTGTTAAGTTCAATGGAGAGGGCACGAAAACCACATGGGAGCATGTTAGCCAATACCTAGCACAATTGGGTGAAGCAGGCTCGATAAATGAATTGAAAGTGCGTTTATTTCCTTTGTCATTAACTGGTACTGCATTTTCATGGTTTTCTTCTTTGCCGCATGGATCTATTCGTGTTTGGTCACAACTAGAGCAAAAATTTCATGATCATTTTTATAGCGGTGACAATGAACTTAAGTTGTCACATCTTACATTGGTTAAGCAGAAGCATGATGAATCGGTCTCCGATTACGTCAAGAGATTTAGAGAGACAAAAAACCGGTGCTATAGTTTAGTGATAACCGAGAGAGACTTGGCAGATCTTGTGCTCAATGGTTTGAGAACTCATATTAGAGAAAAGCTAGAAGGCTATGAATTTATAAGTATCAACCAAGTCTTACAGAGGGCTTTGGCTCATGAAAGCCGAAGCAAGGACCTCAAAGAAGTACATAGATATAAAACTGATCGTCCAAAGATGAATATGGTTGAGTATGATAGTGATAACTTGGACGATGAGGGTGATATTTATGCTGCTGAATTTGTTTGGCCCTCGAAGGCCAAACCTTTTACTTGTCATGATTTAAAGCCGATTCATAAGAATCGTGATGATGAGATGAAGTTTACTTTTAACATTGCTAAATGTGATAGAATATTTGATGCTTTGCTACAAGCTAAGATTATTAGAATATCTCATACTTTACCGCCGTTTGAAGAGCTGAAACGGCGTGCTTATTGCAAGTATCATAATTCTTTTTCTCATACAACTAATGATTGCAATGTTTTCCGACGACAGATACAATCGGCCATTAATGACGGACGATTGAACTTTTCTGAAATGCAAGTTGATAAGCAGCCCTTCCCAATGAATACTCTGGATTTGGAGGGGAAAAAGTTACTCATTCGGCCGGAGGTGGACGAATCCGCTAATAAAACTAATGTTGTCATTGGTGAGCCCAGGAAAAACAGAGATGGCGACAAGATCTTGGGAAGGCAAGTGGTGCTTGACAAGCAACCCGATGGTGGAGAGATAATCAAGATCACCGTCAAGAATCCTACACTTGGGGGGCAACCACAGGAGCAACAAGACACTCGTGTTAAGTTTGTCAAGCCCAAGAGTCCGGAAGTTGGCAAGTGGAAGCTGAATGAAGCCAAAGTGCAGCGCAAGAAAATCAAGCCAACTTTTGATATGTTGCTGTCCAAGTATGCTAATCAAGCGGCCGGTTCTAGCTCTAACCGGTCATCATATTTGAAGCGCCCAAGATCACCTCCAAGACAAGAATTGCAACATCGCACAAGGCCATATGGGTCATGGGCACCAGGACTGTGGATGGCACCACCTCCCTATGCACCATACCACGTGGGAGGATTTAATGGAGGATGGGGGCAGCCCCCAATGGCCCCTTATGCTTTTCATCCAGGATGGGCAGAACCAAGGAGGCCTATACGTGAGAAGTTTTCTTATCCCACACGAGGCCGTTTGAACAAAGGAGTCAATCGGCCAATGCAGATTAATCAAGGAAGGATCAATAAGCAAGTGTGGCGTGCCAAGTCACCAAGTGCAGTGGTCGAGTCTGGAAAGGGCAAAGAAAGAGTTGATGCCGGTTCACTCATCTTGGGCACTAAGACATTCACTATACAACAGCCGACTGTGCGGAACAACCCTACTGAGCCGATACTTGCTATCGCACCAAAGCACTCGGCTAATGATCATGAAGCTAGCACAAGCAAAGCCAAGTTCAAAGATCCAAAGTACATGCAGCCTAAGTGGTGTCCTCCAGGGCTAACAAAAACACAAAAGAGGAAACTACAGAGGTTAAGGAGTCATGAGATGGCAGAACAGGAGGCCGAGAAGCAAAGAGATGAGTGGTTCAATGACGTTCGGCCCATGGTACCTACAGAACAAGTATGGGTGCCTAAGCAAATACAAAGTGCGGTGGTTTGTACATCTGTCACATCAGCACCTGTACCACCAAGGAAGGACGATGCTACTGCTGTTACATCGTCTACAACGCCTATTGATTCCGTTTCGCCCGAACAGATTTCAGAATCAATGAAGAGGGCAAACCCAGACCCGGCAAGCTCGGCAGGCCCGGCAAGCCCAACACCGGCAAGCCCGGCACTGAACACAGCCGAGGAGGAGGGCGACGTGGTAGATTGTGAGCCTACACCAGTACATGAAGGAATGGATATCAACATGGTGTTTTATTTACCCGCTGTGTTTCGTGCTATAGATGAAGAAGGGGAGGTGGCTCAGCTGGATTTTGGCCCTAAGAATGCAATATTTGAGAAGCCAAAAGAGCCAGTGACGCACCTGAAACCATTGTACCTCAGAGGCCATATCAATGGATCACCAATTACTCGAATGCTTGTTGATGGTGGTGCTGTGGTGAACCTCATGCCCTATTCAGTCTTCAAGAAATTGGGTTTGCCCGACGAAGGATTGATGAAGACCAATATGGTACTCAATGGATTTGAAGGCAAAGAGAAAACCGAAGCCAAAGGTGTGATGTACGTGGAGCTTACGGTTGGAAGCAAAACTTTGGCTACTGCATTCTTTGTCACCGAGGTGCAAGGTAACTACAACGTCATTCTAGGCCGTGATTGGGTTCATGCAAACCAATGTGTGCCATCCACTATGCACCAATTTTTAATTCAATGGGTTGATGATGAAGTGGAGATCGTTCATGCGGATAATTCGGCTTGCGTTACTTTAGCCGATACACCGGTGGATTGGCAACACCCCAATGCTGCTTGCTTGACGGGACGGGACTTATCAGAGTTTGACTTTCTCAGCGCCACCAAGAGTGGTTTTGTACCCGTTTCTTTAAAGCCGGTTGGTGGAAATCGGCTCCAAGGTATGACGTATTTGAATGGATCCTAACTCTGAGTGGTTACAAAAGCGGCTTGCAGAATATCGGTCCAATGGGAACGATATGTATGAGTCTATAGAGGAGTTGGGTGATATGGATAAACTTGGACAAGGTTTTACATCGGCCGATCCATTAGAAGACGTAGATATTGGAGATGGCTCAATTCCTAGGCCGACATATGTAAACAAAAATTTGAAAGCCGATTGTAAAATCAAGTTAATCGAGCTATTGAAAGAATATATTTGTTGCTTTGCATGGGAATATCATGAGATGCCAGGTTTAAGCCGAGAGCTAGTGGAGCATCGGTTACCTATAAAAGCCGGTTTTAGACCGTATAAACAATCGGCTAGGAAGTTCAATCCAAAAATATATGACCGGATCAAGGAAGAGATCGGTCGTTTGCTTAAAGCTAATTTTATTAGACCTTGCAGGTATGCTGAGTGGATTTCTAATATTGTGCCAGTGGAAAAGAAAGGCTCCGGCAAGTTGAGGGTGTGCATTGATTTCAGAGATTTGAATAGAGCTACGCCCAAAGATGAGTATCCTATGCCTATAGCCGACATGCTTATTAATGATGCTTCTGGACATAAGGTTATTAGCTTTCTTGATGGCAATGCGGGGTACAACCAAATTTTCATGGCCGAAGAGGACATGTCCAAAACGGCTTTTCGGTGCCCCGGTTTCCTTGGATTATTTGAGTGGACAGTGATGACCTTTGGATTGAAAAATGCCGGCGCCACATATCAAAGGGCTATGAATTTGATCTTTCATGATTTACTCGGTGTTATACTTGAAGTCTATATTGATGATATTGTTGTCAAATCGGATGCTTTTGAATCTCACTTAGCCGATTTGCGTTTAGCTTTTGAGAGGATGAAGAAATATGGGCTGAAGATGAATCCTTTGAAGTGTGCGTTTGGCGTGTCAGCTGGTAAGTTTTTGGGTTTCATTATTCATGAAGATGGCATAGAGATCGATCCCAAAAAGATAGAAGCTATACAAAAAGTGGAGGCTCCAACATGCAAGAGAGATATGCAAAAATTCCTTGGCAAGGTCAATTATTTGAGGAGGTTCATAGCTAATTTGTCAGGGAAGGTTGATGCATTTACTCATATCCTTCGGTTGAAGAATGATGTTGATTTTACTTGGGGGGCAAAACAGCAAGAAGCATTTGATATGATTAAGAATTATTTGTAAACTCCTCCGGTGATGAAGGCGCCCAAGCATAGAGAGCCCTTTAGACTTTACATTGCAGCCGAGGAAGGCGTTATTGGAGCTGTTTTGACTCAAGAAACTGAAGGAAAAGAGCATGCTATCACTTATTTGAGCCGACGCCTATTGGATGCCGAGACAAGGTATACATTTTTGAAAAATTATGCCTATGCTTATACTATGCTTGCACAAAATTGAGACATTATCTAGTACCAAGTGCTTGCATAGTAGCTTGTCAAACCGATGTCATTAAATACATGTTGCATAGACCAATTCTTAGTGGTAGAATTGGTAAATGGGCTTATGCTTTAATTGAGTATGATTTGGCTTATGAGTCTCTAAAATCCATGAAAGGCCAAATTGTTGCTAATTTTATCGTTGAGCATCGGATTAATGACAAGCAAGATATTGATATAAACCTTGTCTCATTAGTACCATGGAGATTATATTTTGACGGTTCAGTTTGTAGCAACGGCCAAGGTGTTGGTATTGCTTATATATCTCCTCATGGTGCTGTTTTTGAAGCCTCATGCCGCTTAGAGTATTTTTGCACAAATAATCAAGCCGAATATGAAGCATTGTTATTCGGCTTAGAAATGTTGCTGGCCATAGGTGCTACACATATTGAGGCTTTTGGTGATTCGTTATTAATAGTACAACAAGTATCCAAAGTTTTTCAATGTTTAGACAAATCACTTAATGTTTATGTTGATAAATGTCTAGATATAATTTCTACTTTGGATCATTTTAGCATTGCTCATATATCTAGACATGATAATTGGAGAGCAAACGAGTTGGCACAACAAGCATCCGGCTATCATGTCGATCATGGCATGTTTCATATCTCTCTAAAGCCGATGTCTTGTCTTGCTAACATAGGAGAGACCGAACCAGAGCCCACTGATTCGGTCACTGACAATAAATCTAGTGCAGATGAAAATCATGACTGGAGGAAGCCCATTATTGATTACTTGTGCAATCTGAGTGGAAGGGTGGACAGGGCTGTTCGGCGCATGGCTTTCAAATATACAATGAGAGACGATGGTCTTTATCGCCGAACGGTTGAAGATGTTCTCTTGAAGTGTTTGGACGAAGACCAAGCGAGAATTGCTATGGGAGAGGTTCATGAAGGAATTTGCGGCACTCATCAGTCGGCCCCCAAGATGAAGTGGTTATTACGACGTGCTGGATTTTATTGGCCGACAATGATCAACGATTGCTTCAGGTATTATAAAGGATGTGAAGCTTGTCAAAAGTTTGGTGATATTCAGTTGGCTCCCGCTGCTATGTTACATCCTATTATCAAGCCGTGGCCTTTTAGAGGTTGGGGATTAGACTTTATTGGAGAAATTCATCCTTCCTCTTCAAAGGGGCATCGGTTCGTGTTGGTGGCGACTGATTATTTTACTAAATGGTCTGAAGCAGTACCTCTCAAGAATATGACACATACGGAGGTAATTCAATTCATAAGTGAGCACATTATTCATAGATTCGGTATTCCACAAACATTAACTACGGATCAAGGTTCATCTTTCATGTCACATCAAGTTAGAGAATTTGCCGAATCATATAAGATAAAGTTGCTCAATTCCTCCCCGTATTATGCTCAAGCCAATGGACAAGCTGAGTCTAGCAATAAAATTTTGATCAAGCTCATCAAGAAGAAGATTGAAGATAATCCAAGGAGATGGCATGAATTATTGTCCGAGGCTTCGTGGGCGCATAGAATCTCAAGGCATGGTGCGACGAAGGTAACTCCATATGAGCTCGTATATGGTCAAGAGGCCGTTTTACCGGTAGAAGTTAATTTGAATGCTTTGAGAATAGCCAAACAGAATGATTTATCGGCAGTGGACTTTTATAACTTGATGATGGATAATATTGACGAGGTTGCCGATAAGCGTTTGGCTGCATTAAAGGCCATAGAGAGAGACAAGTTGAGGGTAGCAAGAGCCTACAATAAGAAGGTCAAGTTGAAGAATTTTCAGATTGGTGATCTTGTGTGGAAGGTGATTCTACCGATTGGTTCAAAGGACAGAGAATTCGGGAAGTGGTCTCCAAGTTGGGAAGGTCCTTTCAAGATTGCAAGAATAGTTCCTAGAAATTCATATTTGGTGGAATCCATGCAAGGAACATTGCTACCTCGAGCTCTCAATGGCAAATATTTGAAGAAGTACCACCCAAGTGTGTGGCAAGAAGCCTAAATAGGCAATGGCCGATATATGATTATCGCCCTAAGCACATATTAATGGCCGATGGAGTGTTGACATCGTCCTTAGAACAAGCCTAATGCAAATTATTTTTCGGCATGCAAGCTTTGCCGAAAAACAGGGGGGCATGTGTTGACACCCGATTTTGGCACGGTGCAAAATACAGTAAAGGTGGACTCAAGCGGAGAAGTCTTCTATACGAGAAAATTCACATTGCCGACATGAAAGGCTTGCCGGTGAAATCTTACCGCTCGAGCTGAAGGCTTGCCGGTTTGGCTTGTCGATTTTGAGTGCTTGCCGATTTCAGTGGAGGCCCAAACAGGGGCTGAAGATGACCCGGCAAGGAGACGATCCGGCAAGGAGAAGACTCGGCAAGGAGAAGATCCGGCAAGGAGATGACCCGGCGAGGAGACGGTCCGGCAAGGGGATGATTCGGCAGGAGATCCGGCAAGGAAACGACCCGGCAAGGAGACAGCCCGGCAAGGAGGTGATCCGGCATGGAGACAGCCCGACAAGGAGGTGATCCGGCAAGGAGGCAGCCCGACAAGGAGGCGATCCGGCAAGAAGATGACCCGGCAAGGCGACCCGGCAAGATATCCTGATGGTACTCCCGGGAAGGCGACGGCCCGTCGAAGACCGAAGATCAAGATGAACGTGAGGAGACGTAAGCCAGCCCGTCAAGACAGCCTCTGGAGCGGTACTACCGCCCTCCAGAGCGGTACTACCGCTTGAGCGGTACTACCGTGTTTTACTACCACGCCTACCACCGCTTACGAAAATTCTTCTGGTATCCCGAGACCCTTACTCGGTAGTAGCGCGGTACTCGGAGCGGTAGTATCAGCCAGAGCGGTAGTACCGCCCTCCAGAGCGGAAGTACCGCTAAGCGGTAGTACCGTATTTTACTACCGCGATTACTACCGCTTACGAAAATTCTTCTGGTATACCGAGACCCTTACTCGGTAGTAGCGCGGTACTCAGCTATACTCAGAGCGGTACTACCGCTTGTAGCAGTACTACCGCTTGACCGGAGCGGTACTACCGCTTACCGTCGCGTAGATTCGGGCAGGTTTTTGAGGAGTCCGAATTTGGCTAGTGTTTTTGATACTTTGTAAGGAAAGATGAATCCATGACTTGTACGGGAAGTCCAACCACCTCTTAAATAGAAGAGGTGATGGCCGATTGAAAGGACACACAATCGAACAAATCAATATACTACTTTTTCATCTACGTTTTGTCTCCTACCCTCGTATCTTCTTCCTCGTTCTTCGTGTTGGAGAGCTGCGAACTCCGAGGCCCTAGGGGCGAGCGAATCGACCTAGGGCAGCCCATTGCCGCCGTGCTCCCTGACGGGGTCCCTCCCGCGTGTGCGGGGTTTCGGGTCTTCAAAAGCGTCCTCCGGTTGTCTTGCGTATCGCGCTGCCGGTAGGACCTCCCTCGACGTGAGCTGCGGTGCATCACCCCCGGCGTCGAGGGTACGCGTGACGCGTTCGTGTGTCAACAAAAGGGTCTTGCGCTATCTGAGAGGTACTATGAGTTACAGAATTCACTATTCAGGGCATCCTGTTGTACTAGAAGGATATAGTGATTCGAACTGGATCTCTGATGTTGATGTGTATGTACTCACGGAGGTGGCCCAGTGTCATGGAGGTCTTGTAAACAGACCATATTGACGAGGTCAACTATGGAAACCGAACTTACTGCTTTAGACACAGCCACTGTTGAAGCACAATAGTTGCGTGAGCTCTTGATGGACTTGCATGTGGTTGAAAAGCCTGTGACAGCTATTCTTATGAATTATGACAACTAAATGGTCATATCTAAAGTGAACAATTCTAAGGATAATGCGAAGTCATCAAGACATTTGATGAGACGTTTGAAGCCTGTGAGGAAGTTGAGAAACTCTGGAGTAATAACTGTTACGTATATGCAAACAGACAAAACCTGGCAGATCCCTTTACAAACGGACTATCACGAAATATGATAGATAATGCATCGAGGGGGAGATGGGTATGAGACCCATAGATGTTACACCATAGTAGTAACCCAACCTTTGTGATCGGAGATCCCGTGAATAGGACCTGGGAAGAACAAGCTATTGGTTAACAGAGGAGAGTAACATGTAACCCACTCTACGTGAAGATGTAAAACTCTTAGAGTTGTAATGCTCAGAGCTGTAAGGTAGGTTGGCAACATGCCTAAAAGTGTTTATATTGGCTATGTTTAGCAAAGATGTTGCCCTATGCTACTTGTAGTCTGCGTTGGTATTTCCCCGAAGAGGAGAGGATGATGCAGTACAATAGAGATAAGTATTTCCCTCAGTTAAGAACCAAGCAAAATTCCGTTAAGCGCACCTGCACACACAAGAGCAAACACTTGCACCCAACGCAAATAAGAGGGTTGTCAATCCTCTTAGCGGTTATTTGCAAGGATTAAATCTTATCGAGGTAAATAGATAAACTAAAATACTAATAAAAATAAAATTAAATAAATTGTAGCAAAGTATTGTTAGGTTTTTAATATATGATAAGGTAGACCGGGGCCATAGTTTTCACTAGAGGCTTCTCTCTCGAACACATAGAATACAGTGGGTAAACAAATTACTGTTGGGCAATTGATAGAAAAGCAAATAATTATGACGGATTCATGGCAATGATCATGTATATAGGCATCACGTCTGAGACAAGTAGACCGACTCCTGCCTGCATCTACTACTATTACTCCACCCGTCGACCGCTATCCAGCATGCATCTAGGGTATTAAGTATGAAACAGAGTAACGCCTTAAGCAAGATGACATGATGTAGACAAAGTAAACTCAAGCAATATGATTAAACCCCATCTTTTTATCCTTAATGGCAATAATACAAATATGTGTCATGTCCCCTTCTGTCACTGGGATTGAGCACCGCAAGATTGAACCCATCACAAAGCACCTCTCCCATTGCAAGATAAATCAATCTAGTAGGCCAAACCAAATCGATAGATCATAGAGAAATACAAAGCTATAACAACATGCATAAAATAGTTTAGAGAAGACTCAAATATTTCTCATGAATAATCTGATCATAAACTCACAATTCATCGGATCCCAACAAACACACCGCAAAAGAAGATTACATCGGATAGAACTCCAAGAACATCGAGGAGAACATGGTATTGAAGATCAAAGAGAGAGAAGAAGCCATCTAGCTACTAGCTATGGACCCGTAGGTTTGTGGTAAACTACTCACACATCATCGAAAGGGCAGCAAGGTTGATGTAGAAGCCCTCCGTGATCGATTCCCCCTCCGACAGAGTACCGGAAAAGGCCTCCAGATGAGATCGCGGAAGAACAGAGGCTTGCGGCAGCGGAAAGGTTTTCTCTTCTGTCTTTCTGTTGGTTTGGGAATATTTGCAAATTTATAGCAAAGGAATTAGGTCAAGAGGTGCCACAAGGGGCCCTCAAGCCTGGGGGCGCGCCCTCCAGGCTTGTCGCCTCCTCGTGTCTCTTCTGGTCTTCTCCCGAAGCTTCCTGGGTCTCTTCTGGTCCAGAAAAAATTAATCCAAAGTTTTTTCTCTCGTTTGGACACTTTTTGATAATGATTTTCTAAAAAGGCAAAAACAAGCAGAAAACAACAACTGGCACTGGGCACTGAGTTAATAGGTTAGTCCCAAAAAATGATATATAATGGCATATAATTGCATATAAAACATCCAAGATTGATACTATAATAGCATGGAACAATCAAAAATTATAGATACATTGGAGACGTATCAAGCATCCCCAAGCTTAATTCCTGCTCGTCCTCGAGTAGGTAAATGATAAAAACATAATTTTTGATGTGGAATGCTACCTATCATGTTTCATCATGTAATCTTTCTCTTACGGTATGAATAATAAGATCCGAATGATTCAAAGCAATAGTCTATAATTTGATGTAAAGATATCAATACTCAGGCATACTAATAAACAATCATGTCTTTCAAAATAAAAATGCTAAAGAACATTATCCCTACAAAATCATACAATCCTGTCATGCTCCATCTTCTTAACACAAAGTATTTATCATTCACTACCCCGATGACAAGCCGAGCAATTGGTTCATACTTTTTAACGCGCTTCAACTTTTTCAAATCGCACTCAATACATGAGCGCAAGCCATGGATATAGCATTATAGTTGGAATAGAGTGTGGTGGTAGAGATAAATAAGAGAAGTCAAAAATAAGAAGATAGTCTCACATCGACGAGGCTAATCAACGGGCTATGGAGATGCCCATCAATTGATGTCAATGCAAGGAGTAGGGATTGCCATGTAACGGATGCACTAAGAGCTATAAGTGTATGAAAGCTCAACATGAAAACTAAGTGGGTGTGCATCCAACTTGCTTGCTCATGAAGACCTCGGGCATTTGAGGAAGCCCGTCATCGGAATATACAAGCCAAGTTCTATAATGAAAAATTCCCACTAGTATATGAAAGTGACAAAATAGGAGACTCTCTATATGAAAAACATGGTGCTACTCTGAAGCACAAGTGTGGAAAAAGGATAGTAACATTGCCCCTTCTCTCTTTTTCTCTCATTTTTTTCATGGCTCTTTTTCGCCTCTTTTTTTTCCGTCCAGAGTCTCATCCCGACTTGTGGGGGAATCATGGTCTCCATCATCCTTTCCTCACTGGGACAATGCTCTAATAATGGGACTTGGGCGATCTCTAGTAAGCTCACAAGGAGACCAGGGAGTACGACGCATATGGTCCAAACCGCACGGTAGCCTATTGGCAGCCATGTACTGGTTAAGACTTTTGAGTGAAATCTATTCCCACAAAACTTGCAATTCAAGGCATAGTCTATTGTCAAGTTGTGGATGGATGTAGCCTAAAGCTCTAGGCAGAATCAACTTAACAGTTCCTACTGAAACACTGGTATATTAAACAATTAGTGAGAAAAGGCAAATCTCTAAATGGGTGTTTGAGATCTGGTGGGGGATTATTAGAAATAATGGGCCTAGCCCATGAACAATTTATGAAATTTCAAATAGAGGCCCATGAATAAAATAGCAACTGGTGGCTCTAAAGTTTAGTACCACCCCGGAAGTTGAGGAGGTGTGAGACCTCTTTATATAGTGGGTTCTCTCTACCATACTAAGTGATGTGTTGAGGAGAGATATAGAAGACCACACGCGCGCGCTCGCTCGCTTGCCTGGCCGGGCATGGACGGCGCGCATGGGACATGCGCGTGAGTGGTACGCCGAATCCGGTCCATTGCCTTGTAGGGGCGCATCTTCACTACAAAAAAAGACACATCCATGACATTATGGCCCGAACAAAAACTTTTTATGTCATGGTTGTGACACTTCTATGACAATAATTGTGACGAAAACACGTATCATCATAGATGTGGTGGCCTCCTACTTCTATGAAAAAAAATTATGACAGAAAATGGGCTTTTTGTCCTGGGCGGGCCGGAGACGCACCCGCATGACATTCTTTGGGCCGTCCATGACGTAAAAAATCATGGTAGAACTGAGGGCGAGGAAATTTTTGGGGAGTTCCCGGTTACGGTAGGTGGTCGGGGCCGAGCGATGCAGTGTAGTTTGCGCGTTTCTCTCGTACGCGCGTGTGTGTGAGAGGCGCTCGCTAATCGAACCCGATGCGAGGCGTTCGCTTACTGAACCCGAGCGATCGATCGCCCTCGCACTACGTACTGAACACGAGCGATCGATCCCTCGCACTACGTACTGAACTCGATCGATCCCATCGCTGCTAACTGAAGCCGATCGATCCCTTCGCTGCTAACTGAACCCGAGTGATCTCTTCGCTGCTAACTGAACCCGATCAATCTCTTGTCGCTGCTTACTGAAGCCGGTCGAGCCCCCGTGCGAGACGTTGCTAGCCGGTTGGGTTACCTCTCGATGAACAGTGCCCGTTGCTACCGCGCGCGCGATGCACGTAGACACGATTCGAGACGCATCGATCGAGCCGGTTGGTTGGCTATGGATGAACAGTTCCCGTTGCTGCCACCCGCTTGTACGCCCCACCCCAGCTGGTGGGGGTTGGATGAACAGGACCCCGGCCGTGTAGGCGGTTGGCGCTGGATGAACAGGACCCCGAGGCGGCCGTGCCGCGGTACGCCATACCCCGGCCGGTTGGGGGTGGATGAACAGGACCCCGTGGAGGCTTGATGAATAGTAGCCGGGGGAGGCTGGATGAACAGGACCCCGTGGAGGCTGGATGAACAGTAGCCGGTGGAGGTTGGAGGAAGTCGACAGTGGATGAACAGTAGCCCGTGGAGTCCCGTTTTGCGGTACGCCACACCCCTCGCGATGAACAGGACCCTGTTTCGACCATAGGCGCTCGAAGAGAAGTCCGTTTCCTCCGTTTTGCGGTATGCCAAACCCCTCTCGATCAACAGGACCCCGTTTCGACCGTAGGCGGTTAAATAGAAGTCCGTTTCATCCGTTTTGCGGTTCGCCAGACCCCCAGTCGATGAACAGGACCCCGTTTCGACCGTAGGCGGTCGAACAGAAGGCCGTTTCCTCCATTTTGCGGTACACCAGACCCCGAGTTGATGAACAGGACCCCGTTTCGGCTGTTCCGTCCAAGCCGGTTGGCTCCCGATGAACAGGACTCATTTCGACGGAGTCGGTTGCCTCCCGATGAACACGACGCTGTTTCCTTCGTTCCGACCCAGCCGGTTGGCTGCCGATGAAAAGGAGGCCGTTGCTGCCGTCCGTTGCCTCTCCATGTACACGAGTCCTGGCCGTACGTATGCGCGAGTACGCATTCGAGACCCCGCCCGTATGTACGTACGTGCCCGTATTTTTTACAGCGTGGCTGTATGTACGTGTACTTGATTTAGACGGGGCTGCCTGAACTGCTACGTCGGGGGCTCTACTATGACACGTGCCGCTCCTTACATTACCACATTTCATCGTGGCAGAGAGACCGATCGACCAGTATGTACGTACACGCTTGCGACCAGACAGATAACGTTATGTACGCTTTGACCTGGTGGGTCCCTGCTGTCTGGGGGATAAGGAGGCACTTCCTTGAGTACGAAGATATAGCTGGTGGGTCCCAGCTGTCATGGGGAGGAATCATTTTTTTCGCGCAATAAGAAGGCACTTCCTTGCGTGCGAAGATGTAGCTGGTGGGTCCTAGCTGTGAGGGGGAGGAAACTTTTTTTCCAGCATAATAAGGAGGCACTTTCCTTGCGTGTGATCATGGACCTCGTGGGTCCCAGCTGTCAGCCTCTTCACGTACAGTCCTCTTCCGATGACTCTCGTTTGTTGACCACGCCGTGCCGAACGCACGAAGGCGGTGGATGACAGCAAGGCCCCGGATGGGAACGGCCAGCAGATGGGGAAGATGCGGCAGTGGAGTCGCAGACGAAGAGGAGTACGACGTACGAGGGTTGACTGGTTCGGTGCGACCTGGGGCTGCAATTGGCGGAGAATAACAGGAGGGGTGGAGGGATGGCCTGGACGGCGGTGGGGTAGCACTTCGCAGCGAGGCGTGCAAAGCAGCGCCGCTGGCCGCCGGAGGCGGGAGCAGGACGTCCCGCCGGCGTTGGAGGAAGAAGACGAGAGATTGAAGATGCATGCCGGCCGTTAGATGTACATCCAACGACTACAGATGTCAGAATCATTTGTTGACTAAGTTGACAACGCCTTCCGTAGGCTTCGACCTATTGGCCCACAATGTCAGGCTCCTTACGTGCGAAGATATAGCTGGTGGGTCCTAGCTGTCAGGAGGAGGACTAATTTTTTTTCCCGTAATAAGGAGGCACTTCCTTGCGTGCGAAGATGTAGCTACTGGGTCCCAGCTGTCAAGGGGATGAAACATTTTTTTCCGTGTAATAAGGAGGCACTTCCTTGCGTGATAAGATGTAGCTAGTGTGTCCAAGTTGTCAGGGAGAAGAATAATTTTTTTTCGCGTAATAAGGAGGCAGTTGCATGCGTGCGTCCATGGACCTGGTGCGTCCCCAGTGTCAACCTCTCCATGTACAGTCCTCTTCCGATGACTCTCATTTGTTGACCATGTTGACCACGCCGCGCCGAGCACACCAAGGCGGTGGACGACGGCGAGGCCCCGGACGGGAACGACCAGGATATGGGGAAGACGCGACAGTGGAGTCGCAGATGGAGAGGACTATGAGGGTTAACTGGTTCTGGTGCAGCGTGGGGCTGCAGTCGGCGGAGAATAACATGAGGTGTGGAGGGTTGGAGGGATGGCCTGACCGGCGGTGGGGTAGCGCTTCACAGCGAGGCGTGCTAAGCAGTGCTGCTAGCCGCCGGAGCCGGGAGCGGGTGTTCCCGGCGGTGCTGGAGGAAGAAGACGACAGATTGAAGATGCATGCTGGCCGTTGGATATAAATCCAATGGCTATGGATGTCAGAATCATTTGTTGACCAAGTTGACAACGCCTTGCGTGGGCTTCGACCTATTGGCCCACATGTCAGCTTGCAAAAATATGGCACATATTCAACCCATGTTTTTTAGAATTTACAGTCCATTTGCTGGGATGGGTGAACAAATAATGTAGCATCTATGCGGTCCATTTAATTTTTTTCTAAGAAATCACAGCCCATTTGCACTTTCTCGAAATACACGAATTTGCTGGGCTTGTTGTAAATATAATGTTGGGTTGGACGGAGCAATGTTATCAAAAAATAAACCGGGGCTGGGCATTTTATTATATATAAAATTAGATAATTAGCGCGTTATTGCTCAAAAAAATGAGCGCGTTATTATTACATTGGTCCTTAAACCCGAGCAAGCTTTTGTACGCAATCACCAGGATTTTCATTGTAAAAAAAACCAGGATTTTCCGTGCGAACTTCTGTTAAACATTTATTTTTTATAAGTTAATAAGACATGGGATATTTATATATATATATATGTATCTATTAAATATATGATAATAATAATATATAATAACATAAAATAATTTAAATATATATAATATAGTTAGAAGGGAAAACATAAGTTGGACCTGGCATTCTTATTCTTATATATAGAAAAATAGAAAAGAGTTCTGCGTTTTCTTCAAAAAAACATAAGTTGGGTTGCGGATGTTCAAGACAAAATAAAACCTAGGCTGGGAGGCCCATGGGCGAGTAGATACATGCTGGAGCTCAAAACAATAAGTTTAAAACACTGTGTCGGCATGTCGTGGGCTGCGCCGTGCGCATGTTAAAAAACAAAACCTAGGCTGGGCAGGACACAACCCAGCTGATACTTGTTCGCCCTCTGAAAAAATTATACCTGCTAGCTCCCCGATGACAGTCTTCGTTGTAAATTTATCTCATTTATTGACTACGTTGACAGACCTGTGGGCCCCAACGTCAGTATACCATTAGGAGAAACGAATATCCATTTCCGAGAGAAAGCTTTTTTTCCAATGAGGCACTTGCTTGCCTAGGGCCATGGACCTTGTGGGTCCCGACTGTCAGCCTCTTCACGTACAAGACGGGAACGAACTGGAGCCGGGGAAGACGGGGCAGTGTAGTAGTAGTTTGCGCGCCTTCTTTCTGTCGAGTACGCCGCAGTAGCCCAGTAGCTATACCCCCTTACCTGATGGGGAACGTTGCATGAAAATCAAAAAATTTCCTACGAAACACCCAAGATCTGATCTAGGAGATGCAAAGCAATGAGAGGGGAGTGTGTCTACATACCCTTGTAGACCGAAAGCGTTAGCGTCGTAACGCGGTTGATGTAGTCGTACTCTTCACGATCCAATCGCGATCCAATCCGATCTAGCGCCGAACGGATGGCACCTCCAAGATTAGCACATGTTCAGCTCGATGGCGTCCTCTCCTTCTTGATCCAGCAAGAGAGGGGGAGGAGGTAGATGAGATGGGAACCAGCACGGCGGTATGGTGGTGGTGGCAGCAGCGGAATTCCGGCAGGACTTCGCCAAGCGCGTACCGGAGGAGAGGTGGGAGGAGTTGGGAGCGACGGAGGGCCAGGGTCAAGGGTGCAGCCCCCCACGTCCCTCCCCACTATATATAGGGGTGAGGGGGAGGGGGTGCCGGCCCTAGCCCCTCCTCCAAGGGAGGGGGCAGCGGCCCTAGGGCAGGCTTGGCCCCAAGTCAGGTGGGGTCCCTCCCTCCTAGTGAGGGTGTCCCGGACTAGGGGGTACTTGGGCTGCCGGCCTATCTCCTATAGGCCGGACTAATGGGCCGCTCTTTACTCATCGAAGGAAGGCCAGATTGCGGGCGACCCCGTGCACTAGAAGGAAACCTCCGAAGACTTGGCGTCTCCTCCAAGAAATATTTAGCGTAATCGGCATGTTTATCCCCTGATGACAACCAACCATATGTAACCCTAGGTCCCTCTGGTGTCTATATAAACCAGAGGGTTTAGTCCGTAGAGGTAGAAGAACTACTATCATCATACCCACCTAGGGTTTAGCCCATCCGATCTCGAGGTAGATCAACTCTGTAATCGTCATACAATCACATCAATACAATCAAGCAGGACGTAGGGTTTTACCTCTTCGAGAGGGCCCGAACCTGGGTAATCGCTGTATCTGTGTTCCTTGTTATCCATTGACTCCAAGATCCACAGTTCGGACCCCCTACCCGAGATCTGCCGGTTTTGGTACCAACATTGGTGCTTTCATTGAGAGTTCCGCTGTTGGGTCATCAAGGATCAATGGCTCGCCTAGTCATCAGTGACGGCATCCGCAGCGGGGACATCTTCGTCCCCGGCCAGCTTTTCGCGTTCGGCAGCGTCGTGCTGCATGCCAACCCGACTGGTCACCTTGACCAGGTCGACAGCTTCGCCCCTGAGCAGGAGATCAGGTTCAGCAACCTAGAGTACGTCGCCGACTCTCGGGGCGATCTGATCTTTACTAGGTTCTTAGCTTTACCTGAGGAGCCTAGTAATCCCGAGGCCTTAACTTCGGATCTCCTCCTCGGCCCCGTCTCCAGGCCGGTCCTCAGTTCGGATCTGGCCTCGAGTTCGGATCCAATCCCGGCGCCAGAGAACCAGGGGTCGCCCTTGGCCGAACACACTCCCAGCGCAGGCACACCATAGATCGACTCCGAAGGATGCCCAAGGATGAATCCGGTGGACCTCTCATTTTTAAACGAGATGTTAGATCGGATCCAGAAGATGAGTATCGCGGATGGCCCGTCCTCGGTCCATGAATAGATCGGACTTGAGGCCAACCGCGGGGAATTTTACGTCCCACCCACCACCCACTTAGTAGCCACTGTCGAAGATTTAACTGACATGTTGGACTACGCCTCCGAGGAGGCTGACGACATGGATGAGGATATCGACGTCCTGCCTTATATGGCTCCCTCCCTTGCCACTTCCAACACCGGAAAATGGACCGCCACCTCCACCTACTACGTGTACATGGTCGACACCCCCAAGAAGGATGGCGACACCACCAAGAAGGATGGTGTCGGTGCCAAAACCGGCAGATCTCGGGTAGGGGATCCGAACTGTGGGTCTAGGAATCAATGGGTAACAGAGAACGTAGAGACGGCGATTTACCCAGGTTCGGGCCCTCTTGAAGAGGTAATACCCTACGTCCTGCTAGATTGTATTGATGTGATGGTATGAAGGTTACAGAGTTGATCTACCTCGAGATCGGATGGGCTAAACCCTAGGCAATGATATGATGATCCTCTATGGACTAAGCCCTCTGGTTTATATAGACACCAGAGGGCCCTAGGGTTACATATGGTCGGTTACCATCAGGGGATAAACATGCCGGTCACGCCAATTATTCCTTGGAGGAGACGCCAAGTCTTCGGAGGTTTCCTTTTGATACACGGGGTCGCCCACAATCCGGCCTTCCATCGGCGAGTAGAGAGCGACCCACCAGCCCGGCCTACGAGAGATAGGCCGGCAGCCCGAGTACCCCCTAGTCCGGGACACCCTCAGTAGCCCCCGAACTAGCCTCCAATGCCGAAGTTGACAGTCTTCGGCAGCTTCATGCTTCAAAGGTCTTCGGCTTGGGTGTCGAGTTCCCCCCTTTACCTGTATTTGATTTAACAATAGTTCGGCCACCAATAGCTCGGTTGCCGAAGAATCCTCTGATGGGCGGGGCTTCGTGGGGCCCATCATACCGCTTCTCTCCACCTAGAATTAAATTACGACCCTCGATTCCTACGCATTGAAGGAATGCGAGTGGCCCGATGGGTTTTTAAAAAAACGCCCCTCATTGGGGGGGGGGGGAGACAGTGCCCTTTTAATAGGCTAAGGGCAAGGAGGTAACGAACCCCACCCCCAGCCATTCTTCCTCACATCCCTGCGTGGTCGCGTCCAACAAACAATGGCGAGCGTCCCAGGTTCTTCCTCACGCCCTCACGGTCCCCGTCAGGGTGATTGGGCGAGCTGCTCCGTATCCCGCATGCGATTACGCAGGCTCGAGACGCAGGGATATCTCCCTGCTTCAGATCTCGCATCCACCCGTCCCGGATTAACTTCCGCAGACGGGGAGGAAAGGGTGTGCTTCGTGCCCTTCCTCTTGCGAGGGCTGGGTTTCCCCATTCATCCTTTCTTGAGGGGTCTACTAGAGTTTTACGGGATCCAACTCCACCATCTTACCCCAGGATCGATTCTTCATATATCGGGCTTCGTCGCTCTTTGCGAGATTTTCCTAGGCTGCGAGGCCCACTTCGAGTTGTGGAGGAAGTTCTTCTGCCTTGTCCCCCGTACCCGAGGAGGGACAATCTACGAGGTCGGCGGGCCGAAGTATGGCGCATCGCCGGAACCGGATACCCCGTAGGGACTCCGAAGAAAGATGCCAAAGAGTGGACTTCGGAATGATTTTATATCGAAGACGTCCCCCTATTTGATCCAGTCCGGAGGGGGCTGCCCGATTTCTCATTGGTCCCGCCGAAGAAGCGGTTCAACTGGCGCCCGAAGAGTCCTTCCCAAGAGGAAAGCGCCGAAGTAACTCGGCTGGCCGCTCAAGTGAGGTGGCTAGCCCACAACGGGCTAACCATTATCGATGTGATGGCCGCAGCCATTGCTCGGTGCGTCCAACCTCTCCAACAGAGAATGCACCCGCTTTGGTGCTACAACGGGGAAGATGATGCAACCCGGTACACACGGACGGGACCTGCCGACCAGGCGGCGATGGCAGCCATACTGGTCGATCTCTTAAAGGGAGAAGAGCTAGAATTTGCTCGGTTAAGGCCCAAGGAAGGCTTCTAGAGCTACAAACCCACCGAAATGGTGAGTCCGGCCACGTTTTATAGTTCAGAAGGCACCCCAAATTTTTCTTAACCAGGTTTCTATTCCGTCCGAACAGAACTGGAGGCGCTGGATTGAGACAGTGAGCTGCCCTGCTCCTCAACCGGAGGATTACTCTCGTGACGATGATCCTAGGTTCCATGATGATCCTGAAACATCAATTAATTTCGAGGAGGGGGTCTTCTACCAGGAGAGCCTCGATGGTTCTAAGGTGGCCCTTTTGGCCGATCATCCCGGGGCGCTTCCCGCCTCCGCTGTAAGTGGCCAACGGGCTTCCTCTTGAAAAAACACTTAGTCGCTGCTGCTCTGAATACACTGACACCTACTCCAAAGGGCCGCCGTACGACGCGCCGGAAAGCCGCAAGAGCAGCACCAGCGGCCCCAGCGACGAGTAACCGTGGGGTGACTAGACGCGCGGCCCCAACGAGAGCTACATCCTCTGCGCCCCGCCGGAAGAGGTAACGCATCCGCCGTACCGTCATAGCCTCTATCTTCGACATCCACCGAATTATGCCAATAATTTTCTCCATGGTGTCCTGTAGACGATACGTTGAACCGCCCTCGGCTGAGGATGTTGAAGAGGCGCCGAGGGGTGACTCGAACCCGAGGTCGCCAGCTGTAACCGGAGTTACTCCGGGGGTCCCTACCGAGGACCAACGTCCCGAGGACTCAGAAGGTGTCTCGGTCACTAACTCCGAGGTTGAAAGTGTGATGAATCATCGGCGGCGTAAGGCATCACTTCGGCACTGCGCGTTTTCCGATCAGGAGTTTAATGCCCTTAGTTCGGTAGATGCGTACGTCGGCGCTGCCCGAACGGGACTTGAAGGGGCCGTGAAGCTCATGTCTACTAATGTGCAGGTATGGTATTGGTTTTGACAACTAGTATCTAACCCAGTAGCCCCCGAGCCTTAATTTGGGCGGGACGGCCGAGTTAAGGGTCTGATTGTTATAATGATATGCGATTGTGCAGACTGTTCGGGAGCAAAACAAAAAGCTGTCCGAGGACCTCAAGCTGGCGCGAACAGAGTTAGAGTCTGTGAAATCCAAGCTAGAGGGTGTGAAGAAATTCACCAGAGAGGCACATGGTAAGTGCCGAACTCAAAGTTGTTTAAGAAAAATTTGATGGAACACCTCTGCTAATGAAAGATGACTCCATAGCAGCCGAGTCGATAAATCAGCTGCAGAAAGATCTGGATATTGCCAGGGAAGCTCAAAGGTATGCGGAGTCTCAGCAAGAGGCTGGCTACCGGGTGCTTTCCCGAAGTTATGAGGAGAGGGAGAAGCTTAAGGTGGAAGGCGAACAACAGGCTCAAGAAATCAAAAGCTTGAAAGCTCAACTGACCCTATCCCAAGAGGAGAACCAGAGACTAAAAGCGGGCATGTTCGGTAAGTGCAATCCAATTTTTCAGTTCATAAACTGCACGTATTAGGCAGAAATATGAACAACGCCACGTCTCGTTGTAGTTCTTCTGACGGGACGTCCCGAAGAGGAGGCCGGCTCATTCGGGCGGGACCTTCTGAAGGAGCTATCCGCCGTACATGAGCGGGCCCGGAAAGCCATGAAGAGCATGTTCAAAGCACTATGGCCTGGCGAAGTGGCTCCGGAAGGGTTGGCCGAACTCACGAATCGTTTCAAAGGAGCTCGGCGCCGCTTGGAGTTATGGAAGATGTCATCGTGTCGCGAGGGAGCACGGGAGGCTTGGGCGATGATCAAGACCCGTTTCACCAAGCTGGAACCGGAGCATTTAGCTAGGGTTGGGCCGGTAGGGCCAGATGGGCAGGAAGTGCCCGTGCATCTGGTATATGACCAGGTTATGCCCGCAGCTTGGCTGTCCCAAGCAGATTGTGCTCTGGAGACCATAATAGATGGTCCTGATCAAGATTAACAGTTTGATTCTATGTATCTATGTACTTTACATCAAGTAGTCTCCAAACCGTGCGTAAAACGTTGTCTTAACCAGCCATCGGCTTCCGCCTCCTCGACCAGGAGCCGAGGAGTGTTTCCTACTATGTGATCCAAAAACATCGGAAAACACCTCGGAGAACTAGGCAATCCGGCCATTTGGTGCAAACAGACAAAAACGTGCTCGGGGAGTTATGTTATATTACTGTTTAACGTAAGAAACATCTTCCGACGAAAATAGTTCCTCTATGGGTCCCTTTCTTCGGGTTGCCACGTTAGCCGTGGATGGATAACCGAATACCCGAAGTAGACGGGGATGGTTACTTCGAGAAAATACCCCGGAAACTTGGTGATAGTTACCAATTATTTTCACTTCCCCCGTGGCCGACCAATTGTGTTCTTAAGAACGCTAGCTTTTGGCTTCACCCGTCTGAGGTACGTACCCGGGAAATCCGGACGTAACAATCACAGAGGTGCTCCCTTTACTCCCTAGCCGAACAATCGGGAACGTAGGGGGTAAACACATGAGCGAGGCAACCTAGCTTGGCCAAATCTTATGTCAAATTGATGCATATAGTGGCTTTAAAACGATGCAGGAAGGTTGCAAACTCGTAAAAGACGGATGGTTGCATAAATAAAATATGATTGGCTCCGTAAAAGAAGCCCCCAGGTAACAGCGTGTGATACATTCAAAGATGTTTGCCGAAGAAAAACTTGACGTAGTTCGGCGTATCCGAACACAACCCGGGAGAGACTATTGACTGGAAGAATATAAATCCTAGAAGGATAAACCGAACAAGGTAAGGTCGCGGTGTTAGCCGTAGAAACGTTGTAGCCGAGCTGCGTTACATGGGTTTGGTTCGAGGCGGTTGTCCTTTGGGTCGCGGAGATGATATGCTCCGCCCGCGAGTACTTGATCGATTATGAAGGGCCCCTCCCATTTGGGTGACAGCTTATGCTTCTGCTTCTCCGGGAGGCGCAGGACTAGATCGCCGACGTTGTAGGCCTTTGCCCGTACTTACCTGCTCTGATAATGTCTGGCCTGCTGCTGATAAAAAGCGGAACGAGCCCGAGCTATGTCGCGCTTGCCCTCCAAGGCGTCCAGGTCATCTTGCCGATCCAGCTCGGCCTCCTTTTCTTCATACATACGTACCCGTGGTGCGTCGTGAATAAGATCGCTGGGGAGGACGGCTTCTGCCCCATACACCATGAAGAACGGTGTGTAGCCCGTGGATCGATTAGGCGTGGTGTGCAGGCCCCATAACACGGAGTCGAGCTCCTCGACCCAATGGCAGTCAGATTCTTTTAGAGATCGGACCAAACGGGGCTTGATGCCGCTCAAAATCAGTCCGTTAGCTCTCTTGACCTGTCCATTAGACTGTGGGTGATATACTGAGGCATAGTCGAGCTTAATGCCCAGATTAGTGCACCAGTCTTTAACTTCCTGGGTGGTAAAATTGGAACCATTGTCCGTTATTATGCTATGGGGGACGCCGTAACGGTGCACGACGCCGGATATAAAGTCGATGACCGGTTTAGACTTGGCGGAAGTAACCAGTTTTGCCTCAATCCATTTAGTAAATTTGTCTACCATGATGAGTAGATATTTCTTTTTCTTGGTCCCCCCTTTGAGTGGTTCGACCATGTCCAGCCCCCAGACCGCGAAAGGCCAAGTGATCGGTATCGTCCAAAGGGCCGTGGGGGGCATATGGCTCTGATTTGCAAAGAGCTGGCATCCAACACAATGTTGGACCAATGTTTGGGCGTCTGTTAGGGCAGTGGGCCAGAAGAACCCTGCTCGGAAAGCCTTGCTGACCAGGGCCCGAGCTGCCGCGTGGTGACCGCCCATGCCAGCGTGAATCTCGGCCAGGAGCTGCCTTCCCTCCTCTTCGGATATACCTCTTTGGAGGACGCCAGTAGTGCTTTTTTTTATATAGTTCTCCCTCATGGACTTTATAGGCTTTAGATCGTCGAATGATACGCCTTGCCTCAGTCTGGTCGTCCGGTAGTTCTTGACGGAGGAGGTAGGCGAGGAAAGGCTCGGTCCATGACGCAATTACCGCCATGACTTCGTGAGCCGAAGACGTCATTTCGACGGCCGAGCCCCCGATAATTCCTTCGTCTGGGTCGATAGGCGGAGGGACGAGTTCTCCTGAGGTATTGGTTTCCGAGCCCTGGGCATCCTCTTGCCATACCACGGATGGCTTGAAGAGTCATTCCAAAAAGGTGTTCTCAGGGACACGGTCGCGCTTGGCGCCCATTCGAGCAAGAATGTCGGCAGCCTGATTGCTGTCTCAAGGTATATGGTGAAACTCCAGTCCTTCGAAACGGGCGGAGATTTTTAGGACGGCATTGCGGTATGCTGTCATTTTTGGGTCCTTTGCGTCGAATTCGCCGTTGACTTGAGAGATGGCGAGATTAGAATCTCCCCGTACCTCGAGCCGCTGTATGCCCATTGACACCGCAATCCGAAGTCCATGCAACAAGGCTTCGTATTCGGCTGCATTGTTGGAGTCGGTGTACATGATCTGGAGTATGTACCGAATATTATCGCCAGTGGGGGATGTGAGGACCACTCCAGCCCCCAGCCCGGCGAGCATTTTGGAGCCGTCGAAGTACATCGTCCAATGTGAGTATGTACTGTACTCCCTAGGGAGTTTGGCTTCCGTCCATTCCGCAACGAAATCAGCCAAAACCTGAGATTTAATAGCTCGGCATGGTCGATATATGATTTCGAAGGGGAGGAGTTCTATAGCCCATTTGGCTATACGGCCGGTGGCATCTCGATTGTTGATTATGTCATTCAGTGGTACTTCGGATGCCACCGTAACTGAGCACTCCTGGAAATAATGGCGGAGCTTTCGGGATGCCATAAAAACTGCGTAGGCGATCTTATGATAATGCGGGTACCTTGTTTTACACGGGGTGAGCACTTCGGATACGTAGTACACATGTTTCTGCACCTGGAGCTTGTAACCCTCTGTCTCTCGTTTGACGACGAGAACCGCACTGACCACCTGATTCGTGGCCGAGATATATAGTAGCATTGGCTCGCCCGGACTGGGTGCTGTCAAGATCGGGTTGCTGGACAGTAGAGTTTTTATTTCTTCGAGTGCTGTCACCGCTTCACTGGTCCATTCGAAGTTCTTCGTCCATTTGAGCAATTTATATAGCGGTAAGGCCTTTTCTCCGAGGCGTGAGATGAAGCGGCTTAGGGCTGCGACAGTGCCGGCCAGTTTCTGGACGTGTTTGAGCTCAGTGGGGATCGCCAGCTCGTACAGTGCCCGTATTTTCGCTGGGTTGGCTTCTATTCCTCTATGGGAAACGATGCATCCGAGCAGCTTACCGGCCGGCACTCCGAAGACGCACTTTTCCGGATTGAGCCGTATATCGAAAGTCCGAAGACTATCGAAGGTTTGCCGGAGATCGTCCACCAGCTGGCTGACATGTTTGGTTTTGATAACCATGTCGTCCACATATGCTTCGACTGTTTTGCCGATTTGTTTTTCCAAACATGTTTGAATCATGCACTGGTATGTAGCCCCTGCATTCTTTAATCCGAAGGGCATTGTGTTGAAACAGAATGGTCCATAAGGAGTGATGAATGCAGTGGCCGCTTGGTTGGACTCCTTCATTTTAATTTGATGGTATCCGGAGTAAGCGTCGAGGAAACACAGTGAGTCATACCCGACAGTGGCGTCTATGATTTGGTCTATGCGGGGCAAGGGGAAAGGATCCTTGGGGCAGGCCTTGTTTAAATCCTTGAAATCGACACACAACCGCCAGGACTTATCCTTTTTTGGTACCATGACCAGATTGGCCAACGACTCGGGATGTTTGATGTCCCGGATGAATCCTGCTTCGAGCAACTTTGCCAGTTCCTCGCCCATAGCCTGCCGCTTGGGTTCGGAAAACCAACGTAGAGTCTATTTGACTGGCGTGAAACCCTTAATGATGTTCAAGCTGTGCTCGACTAATCTATGCGGGATCCCTGGCATGTCTGACGGGTGCCAGGTGAAGATATCCCAGTTTTCCCAAAAATTTGCGCAGCTCTTCATCGCCCGCGGAGTCCAGCTGAGCTCCAATGGACGCCGTCTTGCTGGGGTCTGTTGGGTGCACTTGGAATTTGATGATTTCATCCGCTGGTTTGAAGGACGTGGATTTGGGCCTTTTGTCGAGGATTACGTCATCCTTATCCACCGTTGAGCGGAGCGCGGTCAGTTCTTCAGCTGCGAGGGCTTCGGACAACGCTTCGAGGGCGAGGGATGCTGTTTTGTTCTCGGCCCGAAGAGCTCTGTCCGGATCACTTATTACTGTGATCACACCGTTTGGCCCTGGCATTTTAAGCTTCATATACCCGTAGTGTGGGACGGCATGGAATCGTGCGAAGTCATCGCGCCCTAATAAGGCATGATAGCCACTGCGAAAGGGCACGATGTGGAAAAGCAGTTCTTCGGATCGGTACTTCTCGGGAGTTCCGAAGACCACATCAAGAGCAACTCGGCCACTACAACGTGCCTCCTTTCCGGGGATGATCCCTCGAAAGGTGGTGTGACTTTGCTCGATGCGGGATCTATCAAACTGCATTTTGTCCAAGGTGTCCTCGTAAATGAGGTTTAGCCCGCTACCGCCGTCCATTAACACCCTTTGGAGTCAGAATCCATCCACTATGGGATCAAGGACAAGGGCGGCAGCAGCTCGAGTAGGGCGGGACCTCGGCTGGTCTTGTTCACTGAAAGTGATGGGTGTGTCTGTCCATGAGTCTGTCGCTGCCACATGGTGAATTTGAGCGAGTTCTTGAAGGGCTCTCTTCCTCTGATTATTCAAGGAATACGTCTCGTAGATTGTTAAGATCTCGGCATCGTCATCAAAGGGTATTGCTGGACATTTATTTGAGTACGGGCCTCCGAGGATGACTTCGCCGCTCTTGGTGACTTGCCTGACCACCCAGCAAGCTCGAAGGCTGTGGGTTGGGTTTGTGTTGAGGAGGACGGAGTGTATGGGGCATGGTTTATCCAGTAGTTCGTCAAGGACCGTTCTAGATCTTGTCAGGGGTTTCTTCCTTTTCTCGGATGGCTCGTATTGGGGTGTCCGGCGGGGGTGTGCGCGTTTTGCCCGAGCTTGGTTTGGTTCCTCTGTACAGATTGACTCCGTTTGCTCGAGCTGAGCCTGCCAAGCATACTCTATGGCGCAGTATTTGGACACCAGATCCGATAAATCAGAGAAATTTTGGATGTGGCGGCGGGCGAGGGCGTTTAAGACGCCCTCGTCTCGTCAGTTCTGTCGGAAGATCTCCAGAATTTCCTTGTTGCAGCCGTCCGTCATCTTGTTTTTGACGATAAGGAATCTGGCCCAGAAGTGCCGAACTGTTTCTCCGGGCTGCTGCTTTACATACATTAGGTCCCATATGTCGGGCCGTCTTGAGTTATTTGGACAGTACTCGATGTGGGGGGTGGGCGGGATAAAAAATTTGATCCCAGCGGAGTGTGAGTCCGGGGTTTTGGCGGCCACGTCCTGGATTGACATGGAATCCAATGCGCCAAGCTCTGGATAGTTGACCGGGCACGGGTGCGTGGACCCGGAATTGCATGCTGAACCAGACTTCGGCTCTAAACGCTCTCTGTAGCGGAGTTCGGCTGCCGAGCTGGAGGATGAAGCCTGGTGGTCAGAAACTTGCACCCCATGCGCTTTCGGTTCTGGGGAAGGGGTGAGCCCTCCGTGGGGCCTTCGATAGTGGCGACCAAGTGGGTGGTGGCAGGGGCGTGAATTTCCCTGTCGTCGGTTTTAAGCCCGATCTGATCATAGAACGAGGACTGGCCATCGGTGATTCCCAGGGCCTGGATCCGATCTAGTATCCCGTTTAATAACGAGAGATCCGTCGGTTCCAAATTCTGGCAGTTTACGGGGTCAACCCACAGTATGGCCGTGACGGGGGCGTCTGAATTCGCCCCGCAGTCATGTTCGGCCGAGGCTGATCTTCGGCAGCCGAGCGCGGAGATTAGGTCCGGGCTCAAGGCTGGATCCGCAGTGGCGGCTGTCTCGGTAGTGGAATTGGCCGTACTCGAAGTCGGTGCTTGAGGATTTGTGGGTCCCTCAGGCGAGGCTGAGGACCCCGTGAGGAAGATCTCCCCAGGAGTCGGCGACGAACTCTAAGTTTCCGAACGTGATCTCCTGATCGGGGGTGAAGCTGTCGACCCGATCGAGGCGACCGGCCGGATCGGCGTGTAGCATGATGCTGCTGAATGCAAAGAGCTGGCCGGGAACGAAAGTGTCCCTGCGGCTAGCGCTGTTGCTGATGATTAGGCGAGCCATTGATCCTTGATGACCCACGGCGGAACTCTCAATGAAAGCACCAATGTCGGTACTAAAACCGGCAAATCTCGGGTAGGGGATCCGAACTGTGGGTCTAGGAATCAATGGGTAACAGAGAACGTAGAGACGGCGATTTACCCAGGTTCGGGCCCTCTCGAAGAGGTAATACCCTATGTCCTGCTAGATTGTATTGATGTGATGTGAAGGTTACAGAGTTGATCTACCTCGAGATCGGATGGGCTAAACCCTAGGCAATGATATGATGATCCTCTACGGACTAAGCCCTCTGGTTTATATAGACACCAGAGGGCCCTAGGGTTACATATGGTCGGTTACCATCAGGGGATAAACATGCCGGTCACGCCAATTATTCCTTGGAGGAGACGCCAACTCTTCGGAGGTTTCCTTCTAATACACGGGGTCGCCCACAATCCGGCCTTCCATCGACGAGTAGAGAGCGGCCCACCAGCCCGGCCTACGAGAGATAGGCCGGCAGCCCGAGTACCCCCTAGTCCAGGACACCCTCAGATGGCGACGGCCCCGCCGAGGAACCGCCCAAACGTCGATGAAGGCGATCCAGGGGGCAAGGAAAGGGCAAGGAAAACAACACAGACACGAACGGCACCGGAGATAATGACACTCCGGACAACATGGGGGAGGTCGGCGACAACACCACCCCCGACAGCACCACGATGCCCCTGAAGGGCCTGAGGACCAGGGTAACCCTGAGGACCCCGAGGACTCTGAGGACAGCAACTACCTCCCTCCTTCCGAAGAGGAGGATAGCCTCGGACCCGAGGATTTCGTCATCCCCGAAGACCCCCTGGACCAGGAAAGATTCAAGCAGCAGCTTATAGCCACTGCCCGAAGCTTGAAGAAGAAGTAGCAGCAGCTAAAGGCCAAACAAGATACCCTCAATGATAGATGGACGATGGTCTTAGCAGCCAAAGAGGGCTTCGACAATCAGCGCCAGGATCAATACAAAAGTTACCCACGATGGCGCTTGCTCCCGTCATTTGAGGACGAGGCCCTTGAGCCCATACCTCCCAGACAAACTCAGACAAGCCAGCCCGACCGCCCCCCTCCTGGATGGGACAGGACGGTTGGAGAAACTGAATACCCACCCGCGCCCCCTTGCCGGGCGGGCAAGGACCCGGTTCAACCGGATGACCCATATGATCTGCGGCACAACCTAAATGCAGAGGGATACAGTCAAGATCCATTTATGGGTCCAGAGGACACACGCCCGCTGGACGGGACAGATACCAAGCCTGGCGCGATAGGAATGATAGAGCCCGGGAGTAGCACCGTGCTCGGATGATGACCGATCTCTGGCACGACATGGCCCGGGTCAGGGGCGCCGCACACCCAATGTGTTTTATAGACGAGGTGATGCAGCATCAGTTCCCCGAAGGGTTTAAACCCGTGAACATAGAACAGTATGATGGGACAACTGACCCAGCCATGTCGATCGAAGATTTTCTTCTCCACATTCATATGGCCCGAGGAGATGACCTCCACGCCATTAAATATCTACCATTAAAACTTAAAGGACCGGCAAGGCACTAGTTGAACAGCCTGCCCGAAAAATCCATCGGGAGCTGGGAAGAGCTCGAGGATGCATTCCGAGCCAACTTTCAAGGCACTTATGTTCGGCCACCGGATGCCGACGACCAGAGCCACGTCGTTTAGCAACCCGGGGAGTCAGCTCGGCAATTCTGGAATCGGTTCTTGACTAAGAAGAACCAGATCGTCGACTGTCCGGATACTGAAGCGATCGCCGCATTCAAGCACAGTATTCGGGACGAATGGCTCGCTCGCCAGCTAGGCCAAGACAAGCCGAGAACAATGTCGGCCCTCACCTCCCTAATGACCCGCTTTTGCGCGGGTGAGGATAGTTGGTTATCTCGTAGAAGCAACCACCCCGAAGACCCCGGCACTTCAGAGGCCCGGGACGGGAACGGGAAACCCCGAGGGAACAAGAATAATAAGCGTCGGCACACAAACAATGGCAGTGAAGCCGATGACGCGGCAGTAAATGCCGGGTTCAGCGGCTCAAAATCAGGACCGCGGAAGAAGCCCTCTAAAGGGAACCAGGACGGCCTGACTGCATTGCACAGAATCCTGGATAGGCCCTGCCAGATCCACGGTACCCCGGACAAGCCCGCCAACCACACCAACCGTAACTGTTGGGTAATCAAACAGGCCGGCAAGCTCACAGCCGAGGAACAGGGCAAGGGTCCCCACAGCGAGGATGACGACGAACCTCGCGGGCCGAACAACGGAGGCCAAAAGCATTTCCCTCCCGAGGTAAAAACCGTGAACATGATCTACGTCACGCATATACCCAAGAAGGAGCGAAAACGAGCACTTCGGGATGTCTACGCCCTAGAGCCGGTGGCCCTGAAATACAACCCATGGTCAGCCTGCCCGATCACTTTCGACCGTTGAGACCACCCGACCAGTATCCGTCATGGAGGAACGGCGGCTCTGGTACTCGACCCCATCGTGGATGGATATCACCTCACCAGAGTCCTTATGGACGGAGGCAGCAGCCTCAACCTGATCTACTCAGATACAGTGAGGAAGATGGGAATCGACCCGTCAAGGATCAAACCCAGTAACACCACCTTTAAAGGTGTAATCCCAGGCATCGAGGCACGCTGCTCGGGATCCGTGACATTGGAAGTAGTCTTCGGTTCGCCCGACAGCTTCTGCAGCGAAGACTTAATCTTCGACATTGCTCCCTTCCTCAGTGGTTACCACGCACTCCTCGGCCGGACAGTGTTCACCCGCTTTAACGCCATCCCGTACTACGCATATCTAAAGCTCAAGATGCCAGGACCGAAGGGCGTTATTACCGTCAATGGTAACACCGAGCGCTCGCTCCAAACAAAGGAACACACTGCGGCTTTAGCCGCCGAAGTCCAGGCCGCCGAAGAAGCGTCGCAGGCCCAGTCTACCGTCAAGGCACTGGACGCATGCAAACGCACCCGAGCTACGACCTCGGTCCCGGAGCACTCCCGTGCTCACCCTAAATAGGGATACGCGCCCCACAGCACGGCCCACCCAGCCGCGAAATGCGTGCCTCGAGTGCACAACTTCGCGCTCAAGGTTCCATGGGTAGCTGTGGGGCAAACGACTGAAGGGCCGAGAGCTCGGTTCGACCGAGCCATGGCCAAAGATGTTCTTGGAACACTAGTAAATAACAGGCACCATCTAGGGCCTGATCAGCGTTAAGCTGATACACTGCGGCGACTTCTCAAAACCCTTTCCCAAGGGCTCATCCGCCGAACATTATTACTTCCACCAAGCATACAGTCGACAACTCCAATCACACGGAAGCTTCATAAAGAGCAAAGGCGCAGACGTGCGACAGGGCGCAGTAGGGATGTCAAACCACTCATGAAGGCCCTGTGTAAACCTTTCCTCTAATGTATTTATTTCTTAAAGTATCTGTAAAAGTTACTTCGGCGGTCCAGATTGTACAGATAGACGTCACGAATTCAGAGGAAATAACGACCATTTTTTCCCGTCATACTGCAGTCAATTATGTTGCGCTTTCCTTTCCGCTTTTCGGCCGAAGTAAACTATTATGATACATTTCTTTTTAGATGTGATCAGCTAATAGACCAGGGGCTCGACCATAAATCTTGCCCCGAACATCATTTCGGCACCAATTTTATTACATGTGCTCGGCGTGATGGATATTGCATTATATGAATCAGTTCTGAATTATGTCTTTGGTCAATGGTTAGGTTGCCCGGCTCCTGTGTTTGCCCTCTTACGTTCCGCATTGTTCGGCTAGGAGGGTAAAGGGAGAACCACTGCGATTGTACTTCTAGCTAGCCTGGTTAAGTACCTCAGTGGAGAAAGCCAAAAACTGACTGTCATAATAAGCGCGAACTGGTCGGCGATCCGATGTCAAGTGTCAAACTAAAAATTAATGGAGGTTAATCCGTGTCAAACGAAGGGTTTGCCGTTACAGGAACCAAGTGATAATGGTATCAACCTCGGTACGCCCGAATATCACATACACTGGGGGCTAGTCACCAGCCCCCGCAGTCAAGCTCCTATGGCCAAGTGAAAGCACTAAAGCCGCATAGTCCGATTGCCTCGTTTTCCTTACACACAACCACCTCGGGGCCCCGAGACGTCGGCTAAGGGTTAAGGTGTTAAGCGAAAACACCCCATGCAGTATCTGCAAGGGGGATGAAGCCGACGACTGGCAACTTACAGTTTAAAAAAGCGGCCGCACAGGAGTCAAAATAAACATATAAGGCATTATATTTACAGCCAACCAGTTGCATGTCAACACCACAAAAAGTTTCAACTCCTCGGATACAAGGAAAATAAATTCACTCATAAATTACATCTTTCGAGCAGTGGGCCTCTATTGCCCGAGCACCATCCATCATGATGGGAAAGTACTGCTCGGAGCGCCTGTGCTCCTTCCCAGGGGGCGGAGGTCCGGTGGCCACTTCGGCTGGCTTGATCTTCGACCAATGCACCATGGTCTTGCTGAAGGCCATCCGAGCTCCCTCAATGTATACGGAGCGCTTCCAGGCATCCACCCGGGGCGTGGCATCGTGCAGCTTCTGCACTAAGTCTAAATAGCTGCTCGGTTGCGGCTCCGAAGGCCACAACTTGATGCAGAGGTCCTTCATCGCCGGCTCCGCCATCCGATGCAACTCCATCAGCTGCTTCATCTGGTTGTTGAGGGGGGGAGGGTGTTCGGGCGCTTGAAACTGCGCCCAAAACAACCTTTACTCGGCACGTCCCTCCTCGGGAGATCCGCAAAGGCGCCTGGGGAATGCCACACTCGCGTGAGCAAAGCGAACCTGTTACCACCAAAGACACTTTGCAGTAAGTATGGCTTACCATCCGCAATAAGTTTAACTTGGCGGAGTTCCTCTTGGTAGCCTCGCGCCTCCGTCCGCGCTACCTTAGCCGCCGCCCGAGTGAGGTTAGCTCGGTGGCCTGATCCTTATTCTTCTGCTCAAGGGCCTCACATTTTGTGACGGCATCCTTGAGCTCTTGCTGCACTTCAGACACTCTGGCCTCGTGCTTCTGGCTAGTGGTTCTCACCGTAGCCAGTTCGGCAGCGGCCTGTTCGGCCGCAGCCTTCTGCTCCGCAGCTTCAAGCTGATCCTTCCTCAGCTTGGCCTTGAGGTTCTCGACCTCCGCGGCAGTGGCTGCAGTAATATCAATTGCACCCAGTTTAGGTTAATTACTTAAACCTTACTTAAAAACTGCTATAGTACACAGTGTAGTTCGGACTTGCCTTGCGCCTCATCGAACCGCTTATTCAGTAGGCCGAGGTCGTCCTCGGAGCTCTTGAGCTTCCGATTCAGCTCGGCCAACTCCTCGGTGTTGGCGGCTGCCGCCGAGGATGTTGCCTGCACATTACGCTAAGCACATTAGGATCCGAGTTATCGATTTTCAATCCTCTGACCAGCTTTATTCAAGCCTGTCAGAGTCTCGGGGGCTACTGTGTATGAGGTTACATATTCATATAAAAGAAATTTTCTAAGGAAAAGGCATTACATGGCCTACCTTGAAGCCCGTGAGAAGGCCGCCGAAGGCCTCCTTCAGTCCGTTGTCCACGGACCAAAGACTGTGCAACACCGCGCCCACAAGGGCATGGTGATCGTCGGCGATAGAGGAGCTGGTTAAAGCTTCCTTCATCTCGTCCGGCTACCCGGTCGAAACCCGCTTTGGAGCGGGCGGGGGTGGCGGGGCACCTCGGCTCCTCCTTCTGCAGAGACCGGAATGTTTGACTCCGGTTGCCTTGACGGCTCCGGAGCCACTCTCGGGGAGAGCTCGGATTGTCCGGGCTCCCTGTTGGGACCGAGAGTATATCGACCAGAGGGGGGGTGAATGGGAGATACAAAAATTCTTGCGAATGTTTTGAACCGAACCCAAACACAGCAGCGGAAATAAGGTACGGTAGCAAGGCACTTAATTAAGCTCACAATAGAGGACCATATCTATCGATGAGGAAAGCAGCAATTTTATCGAGCAATGAATATCATAAGTCTGACATGTGTCATGGTAATGCAGCATATGATCAGACATAAAATCACGAGAGAAAACTAGATATGAACTGCGATGGAGATGCACGAGAATGGTGACAAGGTGAATGAATACAACACAAATTGATATCACACAGTCATACACTACTACGATGAGAAATAAATTAACTTGAGGCGATGGAAAAGATGATGAGAATGCGACAGACAATTGATGAACTATGATTGATCAGATACAACTACCGGCACTGAGCACAAATGTAAACTGCTGAAGGAAATGTAGTAATGTAAAGCGAACCAGTGGTGCTCGATGACGACAGAAGAATTTGGTAGACCAGTTCGCCCTTCTGCCAAAGGACTACGTCTGGTTGGAGGGGTTGTGATTTAACACAGAGGATAAACTCTCCTCGCCCTATTCTCCTTCAACTCGGAGCTAATCAGACTCCAGTTGATTTCACTCGTGGTAGATACTTGTCGGCGATCTCCAAACCTTCGACAGACTTCTTCGCGAACCACAATTACTCTTGGTTGCTGAATATCTTGCTCGGTGAAGACAATTACTCTTCGACACTCGAGCCGACACCTATCCGTCTAGAGAGTGCGCAGCTCTCAAGAGTAATAGGTACAAGAACTCTAACTCAGAACTACTGTGATGCTCAACCACTGTCTAAGTTTGGGCTCTTGATTTTTCTCTCGGTGGATCTTAAACTCAAATCACTCGGAGAGGGGATGCTCAATCAATCTTCTCAGAAATCTTAAGCGGAGCAGCCAACGGGCAACGTTGGAGCGGGGTGGCTATTTATAGCCGCAACCTTCCCTGATGGGAAATGACCAAATTGGACATGTGGAGCAGCCAACGGCCGGACGACATGAGTCCAACGGTCGGAATTGAGCACAACGGTAACATTACGTGCAGAGCAAGTAATGCTAACTCCTCAGTTTGAAAGATATCTCCTGTAGCACCGAAGAACAACGTCTTCTGCTGGCAGGTAATCATTCGAAACATAAAGAGATTTCTCTCAGTATCGCATAGGTTTTGGGCTAAGCATCACAACGGATCTAAGCTTCGAGAACCTATACCCCTCTTAATAGTACGGAGGTCCTATGACTCAAATGAATGAAAGAAGAACAACAAAAAGAATGCTACGTCTTCAGTTCGTCTTCGTCTTTCATCGCTGCAGTCAACTTTCTTCGGACCGAAACACCGAACCAATTGCTTCACGTCAGTAGTAAATTTTCGAGGGGTCAACTCCTTCACGTCATTCTTCTCGTCTACAAGTCTTCAAAGGATGTAGCTCATTCTTCTCTATAGTACAGATATTCTTCGGTGAAGTTCCGCGAACTGTACACCTGAGACAGCATTCTCTTCGGCACTGCATGGACTATTTCTCTCTGTGTGCACTAGCAAACGAATCAGTCCATGCATGTTTCTTTCAACAATCTCCAAAACACAAGAGGGCAAGTATTGCGCCAACAATCTCCCCCTTTTTGGACGATTGTTGACAAAACAGAACACATCGAAAGATAGATAAAAGAATGAAATGGAATGTGAAGGAAGGTGAGAGACGAGAGATAAATATGAAGATAAAACATGCTCCCCCTGAAGATATGCATCATTCTGATTGGAGTGAGCATAGGAGATAATATGGAAGGTAGCGAGGTGAATCTTCGTATGAGTGGCATTGGCAGATGATCTTATTCGAAGTTTCATCCAATGCACTCGACGGTGTCTGAGGTATTTCCTGCCACACAACTTTTGACATAAGTTAGATAGCAAAGATAACTTGAAAAACATTGTGGCAAAGGATACGCCATGAAGATTTTCTCAGAACACAGTTTAATTCCACACGAGATATAAGTTCCTTGCAAGTTGGATATTCGAAGAATAATCAGAGCAAAGGATTCATAAGTATGTTGCTCGGAGTGGATATGCTTCAATCGAGGTTTTCCTGCAACAAAGATGATATGATAGAAATATGCTAAGAAAAACAGCATGTGGATCAGAGCAATCTGCTCAGAAGCAACCTTTCTTCTCCTGCATTGTTAGATAGCGAAAGATAGGCCTAGGAGTAAGATATATGTGGTTTCAATTATCCTTGCACGATAGATAAGTATCGAGAATAATCATTGCAAGGAAGTAAGTGTTCGATAGCACCTGCAAAACAAATAACCGGAAGCAAATATAGCATTGCAGGGGTTGTTAACGGTACATGACGACGCAGTATACCATCACCACAGGCGGTGAGATGAAGTTTCACGATCAAAAACCAACGACCAAAAGCAAATTGTTCGAAAGAGGAGCAAATGGCGAATGGAAACACCCTGCAAATAACCCGCTTTTCTATCTTCTCGATGTTCTTCTCCCCCTTTTTGTCAACAAGTGTCAAAAGGGAAAGAGAATACATGCGAGGAACTACTCGTCTGAAGAATCCCCAGAACTCGAGCTGTTCGGCGAAGCAGAACGAGCGATGGTCGAGGCCGAAACAGTAGTTGGAGACGCAGAATGGGCTTCGGGATCAGCTTCGGGAGTAGCAGCGCGAGGTGCATCTGGCTTGAAAATCAAGGTGCCTGCTGTGTCTTCAAGTTCATCATCAGGTTCAACAAACAGCAGGTCGGTGGAGGCAGAACGTTGAGGAAGCACTGGGGTTTGCCTTCGGATGCGAGGAACTTCAAACAACTCCAGATGATCATAATCTTTCTCGATGCCCTTGGCAGATAGTTGTTTGCGAGAATAATGCTTGCGCAGAAGGATCCACGAGCGCTTCTTCTGTTCTTTCTCATACAGCAAAGCTTGTCGAGCATAATTGAGAAGCAGATTTATCTCAGTCATCATTTCCACTTTTTCTTTGCGATCGAGCTTGATGTGACTTTCCAGAGCTTGCTGAGTACGAAGACAAATCTCGTACAGAGAGGGATTTTCTTCACGAGTTATTTCTACTGTGGCCTTCTTGACCTTCGGAGCTCTAGCAGGGGCAGGAGCAGTGGCATCAATAGGTGTCTTTCCTTTTCCAATGTCCTTCACAATTCGTAGAGTGTCTCAGACGGGTGGCATGAAAACTTTCGGGACATATGGGCAGAAGAACTTTTTCTCGATAAGCTGTTCAATGGCGAACATGATCCATGGTGCATATGGCTTCAAGACTTGAGGGCTATCAGCTGCATAGGCCATGTTGCGAATGAGAAGATCTGGAATGTCAAACCGAATGCCATGAGCTATTGCTTGAAGAGTATTTGCCACAATGCCATGAATGGTTTCGGGCCGGTTAGTTGGCGTGAGAGAGTTGCAGAGAATATAGAACAAAACTTTATTCTCATAGGCCAAATTCTTGGGATTTGCCTCGGTACACTCATCTCCAACGAGTTTGGGGTCCATCAGCATGTGAAGTTCAGCTTCGGATACTTCCCAGAAGTGCAGTCTGTGTTCACGTGAGGCATCAAATTCGCACCGAGGAAGATTCAACAGTGCCAAAAAGTGGTCAGCCGAGCATTTGATCTTTTCCTCCTCGGTCATCCATTCGAGAATCCAAGTACTGCTGTCTGCAAGATCTCCTGAGATATAAAGGGTAGCATAGAACTGAAGAATAACTTCATGGTTCCAGCCATGATTGAAACGAAGAAAACCCTTCAGGAAGACCTGTTCAATCTGCTCGATGGTGTGATGGAAGCAAGGTATTCTTTTGAGCTCAGCGAACTCTAGAATCTTATGCTTGAAGATGCGATTCTTGCCATACAAAATGCGAGCATAATACACGGCCTGTTCCTTTGTCCAGAACATCGGTGACAAGGAAGTTCTTTCTCCATCGTATGGGCTGGTCCCAAAGAATGCAAGTTTCGAATGATGAAACTGCTCATTGAAAGCTAGACCATTCTGGCCATCATCAACAGGAAACAGAGGGAAGGTTTCCAGTGGGTTTCTCAGTGGTTCTTCATCGGCCATAGACTGGGTCCGAACATCATCAGGCGCAGGCACACCTTCCTCAATAGGCTTGAGAGGAGCACGAGGCTTCCTTGATTTTTCTCGTGCAGATAGCATTGAGGAACTTGACTGATCACTGTTCTTGCTCGCCGGAACTCCTTCGGCATTCTTTTGACTTTCGGACTCAAGGGCCTTTTCTTTCATTGCTCTTTCTTCGGCTGGAGACACGGCGACCTCTTTCTCAGACGCTTGAGTCATAACTGGTGGGACAGTTTCTTCTCGAGCCATCGGCTCATCAGATTTCTTTTCTTCCTCTACCAACTGGGAAGCAGTGGTGTGAGGAGCAGGATCAACATCCATCTGGGTAGGGGCACCAGATGATGTGACAGGGGGTGTTTTCTCTCGGGAAGCATTGAGCTCCCCCTCAATCTTGTCATTTTCCTCCTTATTCGGTTCGGAGGGCTCTGCTTGCTCTGTTCTCGGCGGCGATGGATCTGCCTTCTCAACTTCAATTTCTTCATCAACTTCGTCAATAGGGGATTGCTGCTTGGGAGGTGCATTTTCCTCATTAGTTCTTTCCAGGAAAATATCAACAACTTCATGTTGCTCTTGGGCTTCTGGCGCAGGAATGATAATCTGCCATGTGGCAGCTTGCTGCATGGTTTCATCCTCGTGAGGTGGAGAAGGTGGAACCTGCTGCAAGGGCACATGGGAGTCCAGTGGAGTGGGATCAGCAGCGATGATCTGAAGGCGACGATCTTTGTTTGCTTTCGGCTTGCTTACTCTCGCCACAGCCTTCTGACGTTTTTCCTCTTGAGCTCTTCTTCGAGCAAGTTCTGTCTTGCGATCAATCTCGTCGTTTCTCCTGTCACACAGCTGAGACACATCCATGCGCAATCGCGAGTGCCACTCAATTTTCTCGTTTCGCGGGACACTAAGGGCCTTTGTGAGTTCAACAATTTCTTTGTTCATCTTTTTCCTTTCGGCTTCAGACTTAGCCTCATTCCTCATTCTCTCGACAGCTTGCTTGTCTTTCACAGCTTTATTCCGTTTCTTGGAGATTTTCCTCAGCTCGCTGAAATGCTTCGTTACCAACTTAACAACATCATCAGGCAGACCTAGACTGCTCACATCCTCAGATTTTGCATCATATGCAGCACTGTCAATCACATCGATCATGAAGTTGAAATCATACTTCTGTTCCACTGTGGGAGCATGAACAGTGAGCTTGGTCTTCTTGGCAGTCACATCTGCTTGTTCTTCAGAGTGCAGCTTTCTCTTCGCTGCAGTGCTTGTCAAAGTTCTCGGAGCTGCTGAACCCGAAGGTTTATCAGTGGACAGAATGGGTGCATGCCTGGGTGATTTCCTCGGAATTGGCAAAGCTTTCACTGGCGAGGGAGTCATGGATGGCTTGTTGAGAATGGCGGGACGATCATGCAATGGGATTTCATCAGGAATATCTTCTCTGGACGACTCATCAGACGAGTCAGGAACTGCCTTCTTGGTTCTCTTGGTGAGAGTTTTCTTTCGTGGTGCACGAGGGGAAACAGATTTTTCAGATTTTCTTTCCTTCAAAGCTGATGCACATTCCTTCTTCTTCTGTACGTCTTGCTGGGTCAGCGCGACGTTTTTAGCTTCAACTTGGTTTTTCTTAGCTTCTCTAGCTTCACGCTTGGCTTTGGCCTTCGCCCTTTTAGCCACTTCATCGGGAAAATCAGCGATGGTTTTGAGGTAGTCGGGGTGAGCTTTTGAAGTCGGAGGTGGTCTGACTTTTTCGTCATCAGGGCCAATGCAGTTTTCGGCAATGCAGTCATTCCACGGTGGTGTGAAGGCAAACAAAATCTGATACTTCTCGCGAACATTTTCATATCTGTACCATTTGCCAGCCCAGTGGCGGCGAATTCTTTGAAGCCTGTTGTTGCGATCTGTTGTTGATTCACCTTCAGGTGGAGTTCTGTAGCTATCGGGATCAGACATCTCAGCAGTGGTATTCTTTTCTCTGCCATGACCGCCCTTTTTGGGATTTCCATCAGAGAAGATGGTTAGAGCGTCTGTGACCAATTCATCCTCGGGCTGACTGTGAGCAGAGGGAATCTCCTCATAATCTTCTTCTGTTTTAGACTCTTGTTTCTTCTTCCGGGCCTTGGGTGGCTTCAAAGATTTCCACCTCCCGTCATTCTTGTTTGTTTAGACCTTGTAGGAAACTGAGGCAATTCTTCGTCTGAATCTGAAAACTCTTGCGAATTCTGTGACATGACCAACCTGTGAAAAAAGAAAAGATGCGAGGGAAAAACAAGGTAGGGTCATAAGCATGCACATCAAGGTTTGAATGAAAGATGATTTTCATGGAGCCCAACAAGGGACACATGGTAAAACTGAGAGATATCATCGATAGATTTTACAAGCTAGCCACAGACAAATTCTAGGCAGGTTGATAGCTATCTAACTTTCGGATAACTACACATGAACCCTAGATGAGCAGAACCAGTATGAGGGAGATCTACAAACCGTACCAGTCAAATCCTAGTGACTCCTAAAGATCTACCGCAGTGAAATAAATCGAAGAAAATTGCATCAGTATGAACTGCCCTAAGAACAGAGAGATGGAAAGGAGCAGTTCCGGATCTAAGCGCCCTAACTTGGCAATTTAGATGAACTACGGCAATGCGGGAGGACGGATTACCGCACCGGCGTGATCAGCTGCGACAAGGCTTCACCGGAGTTGCACGGCAGAGCTTCTCGTCGGAGTTGCTTCGAGCTCAGGCTCGGATGAAGGTGAAACGAGGGTTTGCGCGGATGAGGAAGAAGACACGACGAGGGGGATTTATATAGCAGGAGGGCAGAACCACCTTTCCGAAATCTACGGCCCTCAGATGCGGGACGTTCCGCATTCGACGGACACGATTACGACAGTGGAGATCGTGGGCACGTGGCAACCGTCTTCTGCGAGAAACTCTGGAAGAGAGCGAGAGGTCGAAAGGTTTGAAGGACTAAACGCCAAAAGTGGATAAAAGTTCGAAGTTGATTCCTTTCACGACCAAGGACGTCGGAGAGAGATCTTCTTCAGATCAAATTGCATGCTTACGATGGACATCATAGATTTAGGAGAGAGAGAATAGAGGGACAAAGGGGTCCGAAACAAAACACTCAGTCAAATGAGAAGAAACACCAAACTTGGAGCAATGAGTGAGTTGTCATCTGACGGAACACAAACACGGCAACTCGAAAACAAACAACAAATAGAGAACAAATAAACACAAAGAACCAGCACCAACGATATAGATCTCAGGGCATAAGATAACCGAGAAGAATCCCTGAGATAGAATTCCTGCATGATGGGTTAGTTCTTTCTCGCAACCCACACTTGTGTGGGCAGCGCAGACCTCATTTGTCTTGACTGAGCAGGGACGTTCCTTCGTTGGTTTCCATAGTTCACCTGTGCATCTCGAGAGTAATCATATGAGTAAGCATTGAAATTATTTCCAGAGACATGAGCATAATGATTCGAGGAGATACGCATGTACTCCTTTTGTCGAAAGTTTAATCGACATTCATTCGAGGAAGTTGCTGCGTCAATCTGCGAGTGATTGTCATTTCCTCGAGGAGAGTTAATCTGCATATTCAGGTTAGCAGTGATAGATAAATTTTCAACGGTGCACTTCTTTACCCAGATTTGCTTCTTGGGTGAGGCAGACCTGTAGTTAGTCCCAATATACCGAGCGAAAACCTTACCATTCTGCAGTTTGAAGAGTTTGTAATTTGAGTCATCAGACTTGTCAGAAACAACAGGAATGGGTGTGTCATATCCAGACAGGAGCGCAGGTTCGAGAGTTTTGCTTTTAGCTAGAACCCAACTCGTTCGAGGATATTGATCGGGAGTCCAGTAGGTTCCATCAACGTTGAGTTTCCTTTCGAAACCCAATCCTTCTTTTCAGGGATTTTTGTGCAGTATTGACTTCTTGAGCACATCACAGAGTGTTTGATGTCCTTTGAGGCTCTTTAGCATTCCTGCCTCAAGCATGTTCTTTAGCCTGCAGTTTTCATCAGAGATAGCAACAAATTCCTCGGGAGAGGGGTTAGAAATATTATTCGAAGTAGTTGCAATATTCTCGATGGCAGCATTGGATATTTCAGTATTCGAATCAGCATAGCTACGTTCTAGGCATTTTGAGCAAGAAGGCGCATAATCATCAGGAAGGTTGTTAGATTGCTCGGCGAAGAGTGAAGCTTTTTCTTTCGCGAGTACGTTATAAGACTCTTTCAGTGACTCGAGTTCTTGATTCCTGCTAAGGAGTTCATCTGATAAATTCTCGTAGTCGACTGTAAGAGAATCATATCGTTCGGAAAGATCATCAATCGTTGAAGAAAAAGCATCATGCTTTTCAGTCAACTCTTGATTCTTCTCCATCTCTTCGACTAGTAATCCTTCGGTTTTCCTGAGATTTGACTCAAGTTTTTCAAGCTCATCTTCTTGAGATTTTGCAATCTTAACAAGTTTAGCATAGGCAATGTATTCAGAGGAATATTCAGTCATTGATTTTCGGTGTTTTGCTGATACCTGATCCTTTGAGGTTTTTGCCATGAGACAGAATGCGATAGGATCATCGTCACTTGAGGTATCATCATCAGTGTCTGATTCGAGAGACTTCTCGCATGACTCATAGGCGACGAATGCATTTCCTCTTCCTAGGTTTCTGTAAAACTCTTCATCTACTGATTCGGATTCGGATGTTTCATCTTCAGATTCCATCTTCATTTCTGCACACATTCTAGTCAGCTGCGATATTTTCTTCATATTTGATTCAATGGTCACTCTCGTTTGCACGTCAGTGACTGGTCTCGTCGAAGAGGATGCCGCAGATTCATTTTCTTCGAGAGCTTAGTGTGACGATCTATTCGAGTGAATCCAGAGCCGTGAAGATAAATCCATCTATTGCTAGGTTTTTCATCTTGTTCCCAACAAGGATAGTGCGCGATGTAGTGACCGAGTTGTTTGCACTTGAAGCATTTCATTTCTTTTAGAGGTAATCTTCTTGAAGATCCAGGGAAATCAACATTAAAACTTAAAGGACCGGCAAGGCACTGGTTGAACAGCCTGCCCGAAAACTCCATCGGGAGCTGGGAAGAGCTCGAGGATGCATTCCGAGCCAACTTTCAAGGCACTTATGTTTGGCCACCGAATGCCGACGACCTGAGCCACGTCGTTTAGCAACCTGGGGAGTCATCTCGGCAATTCTGGAATCGGTTCTTGACTAAGAAGAACCAGATCGTCGACTGTCCGGATGCTGTAGCGATCGCCGCATTCAAGCATAGTATTCGGGACGAATGGCTCGCTCGCTAGCTCGGCCAAGACAAGCCGAGAACAATGTCGGCCCTCACCTCCCTAATGACCCGCTTTTGCGCGGGTGAGGATAGTTGGTTAGCTCGTAGAAGCAACCACCCCGAAGACCCCGGCACTTCAGAGGCCCGGGACGGGAACGGGAAACCCCAACGCAACAAGAATAATAAGCGCCGGCACACAAACAATGACAGTGAAGCCGATGACGCGGCAGTAAATGCCGGGTTCAGCGGCTCAAAATTAGGACTGCGGAAGAAGCCCTCTAAAGGGAACCGGGACGGCCTGACTGCATTGCACAGAATCCTGGATAGGCCCTGCCAGATCCACGGTACCCCGGACAAGCCCGCCAACCACACCAACCGTAACTATTGGGTAATCAAACAGGCCGGCAAGCTCACAGCCGAGGAACAGAGCAAGGGTCCCCACAGCGAGGATGACGACGAACCTCGCGGGCCGAACAATGGAGGCCAAAAGCATTTCCCTCTCGAGGTAAAAACCGTGAACATGATCTACGTCACGCATATACCCAAGAAGGAGCGGAAACGAGCACTTCGGGATGTCTACGCCCTAGAGCCGGTGGCCCTGAAATACAACCCATGGTCAGCCTGCCCGATCACTTTCGACCGTCCAGACCACCCGACCAGTATCCGTCATGGAGGAACGGCGGCTCTGGTACTCGACCCCATCATGGATGGATATCACCTCACCAGAGTCCTTATGGACGGAGGCAACAACCTCAACCTGATCTACTCAGATACAGTGAGGAAGATGGGAATCGACCCGTCAAGGATCAAACCCAGTAACACCACCTTTAAAGGTGTAATCCCAGGCGTCGAGGCACGCTGCTCGGGATCCGTGACATTGGAAGTAGTCTTCGGTTCGCCCGACAACTTCTGCAGCGAAGACTTAATCTTTGACATTGCTCCCTTCCTCAGTGGTTACCACGCACTCCTCGGCCGGACATCGTTCACCCGCTTTAACGCCATCCCGTACTACGCATATCTGAAGCTCAAGATGCCAGGACCGAAGGGCGTTATTACCGTCAATGGTAACACCGAGCGCTCGCTCCGAACAGAGGAATACACTGCGGCTTTAGCCGCCGAAGTCCAGGCCGCCGAAGAAGTGTCGCAGGCCCAGTCTACCGTCAAGGCACTGGACGCATGCAAACGCACCCGAGCTATGGCCTCGGTCCCGGAGCACTCCCGTGCTCACCCTAAATAGGGATACACACCCCACAGCACGATCCACCCAGCAGTGAAATGCGTGCCTCGAGTGCACAACTTCGCGCTCAAGGTTCCATGGGCAGCTGTGGGGCAAACGACTCAAGGGCCGAGAGCTCGGTTCGACCGAGCCACGGCCAAAGATGTTCTTGGAACACTAGTAAATAACAGGCACCATCTAGGGCCTGATCAGCGTTAAGCTGATACACTGCGGCGACTTCTCAAAACCCTTTCCCAAGGGCTCATCCGCCGAACATTATTACTTCCGCCAAGCATACAGTCGATAACTCCAATCACACGGAAGCTTCATAAAGAGCAAAGGCGCAGACGTGCGACAGGGCGCAGTAGGGACGTCAAACCACTCATGAAGGCCCTGTGTAAACCTTTCCTCTAATGTATTTATTTCTTAAAGTATCTGTAAAAGTTACTTCGGCGGTCCAAATTGTACGGATAGATGTCACGAATTCAAAGGAAATAACGACCATTTTTTCTAGTCATACTGCAGTCAATTATGTTGCGTTTCCTTTCCGCTTTTCAGCCGAAGTAAACTATTATGATACATTTCTTTTTAGATGTGATCGGCTAATAGACCGGGGGCTTGACCATAAATCTTGCCCCGAACATCATTTCGGCACCAATTTTATTACATGTGCTCGGCGTGATGGATATTGCCTTATATGAATCAGTTCCGAATTATGTCTTTGGTCAATGGTTAGGTTGCCCGGCTCCTGTGTTTGCCCTCTTACGTTCCGCATTGTTCGGCTAGGAGGGTAAAGGGAGAACCATTGCGATTGTACTTCTAGCTAGCCTGGTTAAGTACCTCAGTGGAGAAAGCCGAAAACTGACTGTCATAATAAGCGCGAACTGGTCGGCGATCCGATGTCAAGTATCAAACTAAAACTTGATGGAGGTTAATCCGTGTCAAACGAAGGGTTTGCCGTTACAGGAACCAAGTGATAATGGTATCAACCTCGGTACGCCCGAATATCACATACACTGGGGGCTAGTCACCAGCCCCCGCAGTCAAGCTCCTATGGCCAAGTGAAAGCACTAAAGCCGCATAGTCCGATTGCCTCGTTTTCCTTACACACAACCACCTCCGGGCACCGAGACGTCGGCTAAGGGTTAAGGTGTTAAGAGAAAACACCCCATGCAGTATCTGTAAGGGGGCTGAAGCCGACGACTGGCAACTTTCAGTTTAAAAAAGTGGCCGCACAGGAGTCAAAATAAACATATAAGGCATTATATTTACAGCCAACCAGTTGCATGTCAACACCACAAAAAGTTTCAACTCCTCGGATACAAGGAAAATAAATTCACTCATAAATTACATCTTTCGAGCAGTGGGCCTCTATTGCCCGAGCACCATCCATCACGATGGGAAAGTACTGCTCGGAGCACCTGTGCTCCTTCCCAGGGGGCGGAGGTCCGGTGGCCACTTCGGCTGGCTTGATCTTCGGCCAGTGCACCATGGTCTTGCCGAAGGCCATCCGAGCTCGCTCAATGCATACGGAGCGCTTCCAGGCATCCACCCGGGGCGTGGCATCGTGCAGCTTCTGCACTAAGTCGAAATAGCTGCTCGACAGCGGCTCCAAAGGCCACAGCTTGATGCAGAGGTCCTTCAACGCCGGCTCCGCCATCCGATGCAACTCCATCAGCTGCTTCATCTGGTTGTTGAGGGGGGAGGGTGTTCGGGCGCTTGAAACTGCGCCCGAAACAGCCTTTGCTCGGCACGTCCCTCCTCGGGAGATCCGCAAAGGCGCCTGGGGAATGCCACACTCGCGTGAGCAAAGCGAACCTGTTACCACCAAAGACACTTTGCAGTAAGTATGGCTTACCATCCGCAATAAGTTTAACTTGGCGGAGTTCCTCTTGGTATCCTCGCGCCTCCGTCCGCGCTACCTTAGCCGCCGCCCGAGTGAGGTTAGCTCGGTGGCCTGATCCTTATTCTTCTGCTCAAGGGCCTCACATTTTGTGACGGCATCCTTGAGCTCTTGCTGCACTTCAGACACTCTGGCCTCGTGCTTCTGGCTAGTGGTTCTCACCGTAGCCAGTTCGGCAACAGCCTGTTCGGCCGCAGCCTTCTGCTCCGCAGCTTCAAGCTGAGCCTTCCTCAGCTTGGCCTTGAGGTTCTCGACCTCCGCGGCAGCGGCTGCAGTAATATCAATTGCACCCCATTTAGGTTAATTACTTAAACCTTACTTAAAAACTGCTATAGTACACAGTGTAGTTTGGAGTTGCCTTGCGCCTCATCGAACCGCTTATTCAGTAGGCCGAGGTCGTCCTCGGAGCTCTTGAGCTTCCGATTCAGCTCGGCCAACTCCTCGGCGTTGGCGGCTGCCGCCGAGGATGATGCCAGCACATTACGCTAAGCACATTAGGATCCGAGTTATCAATTTTCGATCCTCTGACCGGCTTTATTCAAGCCAGTCAGAGTCTCGGGGGCTACTGTGTAGAGGTTACATATTCATATAAAAGAAATTTTCTAAGGAAAAGGCATTACATGGCCTACCTTGAAGCCCGTGAGAAGGCCGCCGAAGGCCTCCTTCAGTCTGTTGTCCACGGACCGAAGATTGTGCAACACCGCGCCCATAAGGGCATGGTGCTCGTCGGCGATAGAGGAGCTGGTTAAAGCTTCCTTCATCTCGTCCGGCCACCCGGTCGAAACCCGCTCTGGAGCGGGCGGGGGTGGCGGGGCACCTCGGCTCCTCCTTCTGCGGAGACCGGAATGTTTGACTCCGGTTGCCTTGACGGCTCCGGAGCCACTCTCGGGGAGAGCTCGGATTGTCCGGGCTCCCTGTTGGGACCGAGAGTATATCGACCAGAGGGGGGGGTGAATGGGAGATTCAAAAATTCTTGCGAATGTTTTGAACCGAACCCAAACACAGCAGCGGAAATAAGGTACGGTAGCAAGGCACTTAATTAAGCTGACAATAGAGGACCATATCTATCGATGAGGAAAGCAGCAATTTTATCGAGCGATGAATATCACAAGTCTGACATGTGTGATGGTAATGCAGCATATGATCAGATGCAAAATCACGAGAGAAAACTAGATATGAACTGCGATGGAGATGCACGGGAATGGTGACAAGGTGAATGAATACAACACAAATTGATATCACACAGTCATACACTACTACGATGAGAAATAAATTAACTTGAGGCGATGGAAAAGATGATGAGAATGTGACAGACAATTGATGAACTATGATTGATCAGATACAACTACCGGCACTGAGCACGAATGTAAACTGCTGAAGGAAATGTAGTAATGTAAAGCGAACCAGTGGTGCTCGATGGCGACAGAAGAATTTGGTAGACCAGTTCGCCCTTCTGCCAAAGGACTACGTCTGGTTGGAGGGGTTGTGATTTAACACAGAGGATAAACTCTCCTCGCCCTATTCTCCTTCAACTCGGAGCTGATCAGACTCCAGTTGATTTCACTCGTGGTAGATACTTGTCGGCGATCTCCAAACCTTCGACAGACTTCTTCGCGAACCACAATTACTCTTGGTTGCTGAAGATCTTGCTCGGTGAAGACAATTACTCTTCGACACTCGAGCCGACACCTATCCGTCTAGAGAGTGCGCAGCTCTCAAGAGTAATAGGTACAAGAACTCTAACTCAGAACTACTGTGATGCTCAACCACTGTCTAAGTTTGGGCTCTTGATTTTTCTCTCGGTGGATCTTAAACTCAAATCACTTGGAGAGGGGATGCTCAATCAATCTTCTCAGAAATCTTAAGCGGAGCAGCCAACGGGCAACGTTGGAGCGGGGTGGCTATTTATAGCCGCAACCTTCCCTGATGGGAAATGACCAAATTGGACATGTGGAGCAGCCAACGGCCGAACGACACGAGTCCAACGGTCGGAATTGAGCACAACGGTAACATTACGTGTGGAGCAAGTAATGCTAACTCCTCAGTTCGAAAGATATCTCCTGCAGCACCGAAGAACAACGTCTTCTGCTGGCAGGTAATCATTCGAAACATAAAGAGATTTCTCTCAGTCTCGCATAGGTTTTGGGCTAAGCATCACAGCGGATCTAAGCTTCGAGAACCTATACCCCTCTTAATAGTACGGAGGTCCTATGACTCAAATGAATGAAAGAAGAACAACGAAAAGAATGCTACGTCTTCAGTTCGTCTTCATCTTTCATCGCTGCAGTCAATTTTCTTCGGACCGAAACACCGAACCAATTGCTTCACGTCAGCAGTAAATTTTCGAGGGGTCAACTCCTTCACGTCATTCTTCTCGTCTACAAGTCTTCAAAGGATGTAGCTCATTCTTCTCTGTAGTACAGATATTCTTCGGTGAAGTTCCTCGAACTGTACACCTGAGACAACATTCTCTTCGGCACTGCATGGACTATTTCTCTCTGTGTGCACTAGCAAACAAATCAGTCCATGCCTGTTTCTGTCAACAATCTCCAAAACACAAGAGGGCAAGTATTGCACCAACACTCCCCCTCTTCGTTCACCAGAGGGGCTCTCCCCTCCTAGTCTTCGGTGGCCGAGGTATGCACCTCGGCCATAACGGTGTCGCCCCCTCCCCCTGTGTGCGGCACGGGAGGGGTTCTCCTTGACAGAACCTCCTCGACCTCCTCGATGATCGGAGGAGGCGAGGAGCGCGACTCGGTCCCGCTCTCCGCCAGCGCGGCCGGTGGAGAATCCCCCTCCGAGACTCGATTGGTAGGGAGGTCACGCAGCGGGCTGCAATGTTAGAAGCAGAAGCGCGATCAATAGCAGACTTAGTTCGGCCGAAAACGCATAGGCAAATCTTAGGATACGTACCTTTAGGCCAGCGGTTTGACCCTGGGGGTCCTCCGATGAACCTCTTCGGAGGCCTCGGAGTCCTCGGCAGAGGCCGAGCTGTTGTTGGACAGGGCCACCTTGGCCCTGCACGGTCTCTTGGGGGCGGGGTGAGGCTGCTCCTCCTCGGCGTCCTCTGACACCGCCCTCTTCCTTGTTCGGGAGGAATCACTTTCCTCCCCATCCTCTCCCTGCTCCTTCTCCTCCTCTTGTGCGGAGGGAGCATGGGTGTCCCCGGATCTAGTGTCTGGGGGTCCTCGGGAACGGAGGCCCTCTCTAGCCTCCCTCTTCTTTTCCTTCTTCTTCTCCTTCTTCTCCGGCGCCTCGTACGGCTCCCCAGCCAACATGGCCGTCAGCAAGGCCGTCCTGGGGCCCTCGGGCAGCGGGGCCGGGCTGTCGATCCGCTCGGCCTTCTTCAGCCAGCTCTGTGGATGAGAAATGATAAAGTTAAGTACCTTATCAAAAGGGAACAATCCGAATACAAGAACAAAACTTATCATACCTCCCGAGGGGGGTTTGCGGCGTCAAGGCCGATGTCTTCCTCCTCGGCTGGCCAGTCCTTCTGTGGCTTGAACAACACCTTCCACAACTGAGCGTGGGAAGTACGTTAGAAGCTGAGCACAGTGGCGGGGTCTTCGGGGTTGTAGACCCACATGGGGGAGGCCCGGTCTTGGAAGGGGAGGATGCGGCGGCAGAGCATGATCTGAATCACGTTGGGCAGCTCAATCCCCCACTCTATCATCTTGGCTATCCGGCTCTGTAGCAATGCCACCTCCTTGTTTGACCCCAGTCAAGGCCTTTCTTGGTCCACGAGACTAACCTCGTGGGGGGTCCGGATCTGAAGGCGGGGATCGCCCCCCAATCCGCACTCCGTGGCTCCATGATGTAGAACCACTCCTTCTGCCAGATCTTGACGGTTTCGATGAAGGTGCCCTCTGGCCACTCAACCCGGGGAAGATTGCTGACCATCGCTCCCCCGCAGTCCGCCTGCTGGCCATCAACGATCTTCGGCTTGACGTTGAAAATCTTCAGCCACAGGACGAAGTGTGGCTGGACCCGAAGAAAGGCCTCGCAGATGATGATGAAGGCCGAGATGTGCAGGAAAGAATTTGGGGCAAGATCAAGAAAATATAGCCCATAGAAAAACATCAGGCCCCTAACGAAGGGGTGGAGGGGAAAACCTAATCCTCGAATGAAATGGGGGAGGAACACCACCCTCTCGCCCGGCCTCGGCGTGGGGATGACCTGACCCGCCTCTGGAGCGCGGTGAGCAACATTGGCGGGAAGGTAACACACGTTCTTCAGCTCCAGAATGGCGCTCTTAGTGACGATGGAGGCCTCCCACTTGCCCTTAGAACCTGAGCCGGCCATGGCCGGATTGAGAAGATGGCTGGAGAGGTTCTTGGAAGGGAGAACGGATCTGGGCGCTGGAGCTCAAGAGATTGGGAGGGCAACAGCGAAGGAAGAAGTGAGAGCGTGCGAAGGAAATGGTGGCCGCTCCCCTTTTATGGGCTGCTGTAAAAGCAAGGGTCCTTTTACAGCGCCGCAGGCTTTGGCCGTTTCCCCGTATAATCGTGCCATTATGCGCGCGTGGGATAGTGCAAATCATTGATCATATCCCTTAAAACAGGGCACGATCTCCATATCGATGGGACGCACCAATGAAGGAACCGCCTCGAACCGCGAATCAAGTTTTCATAAACCAACTCGTGCTCGTGGCGGGTCGTGACCCTTCGGCAAAAGTTGTCAGATGGGATCACTGTTCACACCTATGCGACTAGCCTTCGGGGCTAAGTTATCGGTACTCTTCGGTGACCAAAGCATAATTCGGGGAACATATGGTTAGGTAGCCCTTGAGGACTTGATTCAGAGGGGTTGCAGGCTTGGCATAAGTACCACATGAGGGAAGGAACTAGTCCACAAAGCCGATGGTGTTCGGCATATACCTTGGCTTCGAAGACTAGTACGAGGGCTACTGAGGGTGTCCCGGACTAGGGGGTACTCGGGCTGCTGGCCTATCTCCTATAGGCCAAAATAATGGGCCGCTCTTTACTCATCGAAGGAAGGCCGGATTGCGGGCGACCCCGTGCACCAGAAGGAAACCTCCGAAGACTTGGCGTCTCCTCCAAGAAATATTTAGCGTAATCGGCATGTTTATCCCCTGATGGCAACTGACCATACATAACCCTAGGTCCCTCTGGTGTCTATATAAACCAGAGGGTTTAGTCCGTAGAGGCAGAAGAACTACTATCATCATACCCACCTAGGGTTTAGCCCATCCGATCTCGAGGTAGATCAACTCTGTAATCGTCATACAATCACATCAATACAATCAAGCAGGACGTAGGGTTTTACCTCTTCGAGAGGGCCCGAACCTGGGTAATCACTGTCTCTGCGTTCCTTGTTATCCATTGACTCCAAGATCCATAGTTCGGACCCCCTACCCGAGATCTGCCGGTTTTGGTACCGACTCCTAGGGTTTCCCCTTAGCCCTAGCCGCATGGGCCCCCTAGGGGCTGGTGCGCCTGGCCCAACTAGGCCAGGGCCCCCCTATAGTCCATGTGGGTCCCCGGGGCTGGTGGACCCCCGGAACCCTTCGGTGACTCCGGTACACTGCCGGCATGCCCCTGAACTTTTCCGGCGACCAAAATAGGACTTCCTATATATAAATCTTTACCTCCGGACCATTCCGGAGCTCCTCGTGATATCCTGGATCCCATCCGGGACTCCTAACAACCTTCGGACTTTCCACTATTAATATCTCATTACTATCCTAGCACTATCGAACGTAAAGCGTGCGACCCTACGGGTTCGGGAACATGCAGACATGACCGCTACACCTCTCCGGTCAATAACCAATAGCGGGATTTGGATACCCATATTGATTCCTACATATTCAACGAAGATCTTTATCGGTTGAACCACGATGTCGAGGATTCAGTTAATCCCGTATGCAATTCCCTTTGTTCGACGATATGTTACTTGCCCGAGATTCGATCGTCGGTATCTCCATACCTAGTTCAATCTCGTTACCGGCAAGTCTCTTTACTCGTTCAGTAATACAAGATCCCTTGACTAACTCATTAGCCACATTGCTTGCAAGCTCTTTACGATGTTGTATTACCGAGAGGGCCCAGAGATATCTCTCCGTCATACGGAGTGACAAATCCCAGTCTCTATCCATGCAACCCAACAGACACCTTCAGAGATACCTGTAGAGCACCTTTATGATCACCCAGTTACGAAGTGACGTTTGATAGCACACAAAGTATTCCTCCAGTATCCAGGAGTGACATGATCTCATGGTCTAAGGAACAGATACTAGACCTGAAGAAAGCTATAGCAAATAACTAAACGATCTGATGCTAAGCTTACGGTTGGGTCTTGTCCATCACATCATCTTCCTAATGATATGATCCCATTATCAAATGACAACTCATGTCTATGGTTAGGAAACCTTAACCATCTTTGATCAACAAGCTAGTCTAGTAGAGGCTCACTAGGGACACGGTGTTGTCTATGTATTCACACATGTATTTAAGTTTCCGGTCAATACAATTCTAGCATGAATAATAAACATTTATCATGAACGGGAAATATGATAATAACCAATTTATTATTGCCTCTAGGGCATATTTCCAACAGTCTCCCACTTGCACTAGAGTCAATAATCTAGTTTACATCGTAATGAATCTAACACCCATGGAGTCCTGGTGTTGATCATGTTTTGCTCGTGGAAGAGGTTTAGTCAACGGGTCTGCCACATTCAGATCCGTATGTACTTTGCAAAGTTCTATGTCTCCCTCCTTGATGTAATCACAGATGGAGTTGAAGCGGCGTTTGATGTGCTTGGTCTTCTTGTGAAACCTGGGCTCCTTGGCAATGGCAATAGCTCCAGTGTTGTCACAAAAGATAGTCACTGGATCCGACACACTAGGTATTACTCATAGATCGGATATGAACTCCTTCATCCAGACTCCTTCTTGCGCTGCTTCTGAAGCAGCTATATATTCCGCTTCACATGTAGATCCCGCTACGACGCTTTGATTGGAACTGCACCAACTGACTGCTCCACCATTCAATATAAATACGTATCCGGTTTGAGACTTAGAGCCATCTGAAATTACCATCAACACTTGATGCTCTTTCTTAGTTTCTACTTCCGCGGCCTTCCGCGGCCTTTAACATCTCCATCCCTTGCATGTTATAGTTCATCACAAAGCCCTTGTAGCTTGGTGGCACTGACTGAAGAACTCTGTTAATCGCTACTTCATCCGGAAGATTAACTCCCAACTGATTCAAGCGGTTGTAGTACCCAGACATTTTGAGTACGTGCTCATTAACGGAGCTATTCTCCTCCATCTTACAGCTAAAGAACTTGTCGGAGGTGTCATACCTCTCAACCCGGGCATGAGCTTGAAATACCAATTTCAACTCCTGGAACATCTCATATGCTCCGTGGTGCTCAAAACGTCTTTGGAGCCCCGGTTCTAAGCCGTATAGCATGGCGCACTGAACTATTGAGTAGTCATCAACTCGAGTCTGCCAGATGTTCATAGCATCTACAGTCGAGGGAGCGGGTGGTACACCTAACGGTGCATCAAGGACATATACTTTCTGTGCAGCAGTGAGGATAATCCTCAAATTACGGACCCAGTCCGCATAGTTGCTTCCATCATATTTCAACTTAGCTTTCTCTAGGAACGCATTAAAATTCAGGGGAGCTATAGCGCGTGCCATTGATCTACAACATTAATTTGCAAAGACAATTATATTAAGTTCATGATAATTGGTTCTTCTAATCAAATTACTTAAGAACTCCCACTTAAATCAACATCCCTCAAGTTGTCTAAGTGTTACATGATCCACATCAACTGACCCATGTCCGATCATCACGTGAGATGGGGCAGTCATCAATGGTGAACATCTCCATGTTGATCATATCTACTATATGACTCATGTTCGACCTTTCGGTCCTTCGTGTTCCGAGGTCTTGTCTGTACATGCTAGGCTCTTCAAGTTTAACCCAAGTATTCTGCATGTGTAAAACTGGCTTACACCCGTTGTATGCGAACGTAGAGTCTATCACACCCGATCATCACGAGGTCCTTCGAAATGACGAACTTTCGCAATGGTGCATACTTTAGGGAGAACACTTTTATCTTGAAATTAAGTGAAGGGATCATCTTATAATGCTACCATCGTCCTAAGCAAAATAAGATGCAAAAAAAGATAACCATCGCATGCAATCTATATGTGACATGATATGGCCATCATCATCTTTGTGCCTTTGATCTCCATCTCCAAAGCACCGGCATGATCTCCATCGTCACCGGCATGACACCATGATCTCCATCATCATGATCTCCATCATTATGTCACCATGTGGTTGTCTCACCAACTATTGCTTCTACAACTATTGCTAACGCATAGCGATAAAGTAAAGCAATTACATGGCAGCAAATAGATGACACGTAGGTCATACAATAAATTAAAGACAACCCTATGGCTCCTGCCGGTTGCCGTACTCATCGACATGCAAGTCGTGAACCTATTACAAAACATGATCATCTCATACATCAACATATATCACATCACGTCTTGGCCATACCACATCACAACATGCCCTGCAAAAACAAGTTAGACGTCCTCTACTTTGTTGTTGCAATTTTTACGTGGCTGCTAGGGCAAACTATAAGAACCGTTCTTATCTACGCAAAACCACAACGGTGATATACATGTTTCCTTTTAACCTTCTACAAGGACCGCCCTTGTCAAATCAGATTCAACTAAAGTGGGAGAGACAGACACCCGCAAAGCCACTTTTATGCAATACAAGTTGCATGTCAGTCAGTGGAACCGGTCTCTTGTGCGAAGACAAGTAAGGTTGGTCCGAGCCGCTTCATCCCACAATACCGCCGAATCCAAATAAGACAAAGGAAGTAAACAATTTGAACATCAACGCCCACAACTTTTGTGTTCTATAGCAAATACATCTACGCATAGACCTAGCTCTGATACCACTGATGGGGAACGTTGCATAAAAATCAAAAAAATTCCTACGAAACACCCAAGATCTGATCTAGGAGATGCAAAGCAATGAGAGGGGAGTGTGTCTACATACCCTTGCAGACCGAAAGTGTTAGCATCATAACGCGGTTGATGTAGTCGTACTCTTCACGATCCAATCACGATCCAATCCGATCTAGCGCCGAACGGATGGCACCTCCGAGATTAGCACACGTTCAGCTCGATTGTGTCCTCTCCTTCTTGATCCAGCAAGAGAGGGAGAGGAGGTAGATGAGATCGGAACCAGCACGGCGGTATGGTGGTCGTGGTGGTAGCGGAATTCCGGCAAGGCTTCGTCAAGCGCGTACCGGAGGAGAGGTGGGAGGAGTTGGGAGCGACGGAGGGCCAGCGTCAAGGGCTGCAGCCCCCCGTGCCCCTCCCCACTATATATAGGGGTGAGGGGGAGGGGGCTCCGGCCCTAGCCCCACCTCCAAGGGAGGGGGCGGTGGCCCTAGGGGGAGGCTTGGCCCCCAAGTCAGGTAGGGCGCCTCCCTCCTAGGGTTTCCCCTTAGCCCTAGCCGCATGGGCCCCCTAGGGGCTGGTTCCCCTGGCCCAACTAGGCCAGGGCGCCCCCTACAGCCCATGTGGGTCCCCGGGGCTGGTGGACCCCCCCCGGTGGACCCCCGGAACCCTTCGGTGACTCTGGTACACTTCCGGTATGCCCCTGAACTTTTCCGGTGACCAAAATAGGACTTCCTATATATGAATCTTTACCTCCGGACCATTTCGGAGCTCCTCGTGATATTTTGGATCCCATCCGGGACTTCAAACAACCTTTGGACTTTCCACTGTTAATATATGATTACTACCCTAGCACTATCGAACGTTAAGCGTGCGACCCTACGGGTTCGGGAACATGCAGACATGACCGAGACACCTCTCCGGTCAATAACCAATAGCGGGATCTGGATACCCATATTGATTCCTACATATTCAATGAAGATCTTTATTGGTTGAACCACGATGTCGAGGATTCAGTTAATCCCGTATGCAATTTCCTTTGTTCGGTGATATGTAACTTGCCCGAGATTCGATCGTTAGTATCTCCATACCTAGTTTAATCTCGTTACCGGCAAGTCTCTTTACTCATTCTGTAATACAAGATCCCGTGACTAACTCATTAGCCACATTGCTTGCAAGCTCTTTACGATGTTGTATTACCGAGAAGGCCCAGAGATATCTCTCCGTCATACGGAGTGACAAATCCCAGTCTCTATCCATGCAACCCAACAGACACCTTCGGAGATACCTATAGAGCACCTTTATGATCACCCAGTTACGAAGTGACGTTTGATGGCACACAAAGTATTCCTCCGGTATCCGAGAGTGACATGATCTCATGGTCTAAGGAACAGATACTTGACATGAAGAAAGCTATAGCAAATAACTAAACGATCTGATGCTAAGCTTACGGTTGGGTCTTGTCCATCACATCATCCTCCTAATTATGTGATCCCGTTATCAAATGACAACTCATGTCTATGGTTAGGAAACCTTAACCATCTTTGATCAACGAGCTAGTATAGTAGAGGCTCACTAGGGACACGGTGTTGTCTATGTATTCGCACATGTATTTAAGTTTCCGGTCAATACAATTCTAGCATGAATAATAAACATTTATCATGAACGGGAAATATGATAATAACCAATTTATTATTGCCTCTAGGGCATATTTCCAACAGTCTCCCACTTGCACTAGAGTCAATAATCTAGTTTACATAGTAATGAATCTAACACCCATGGAGTCCTGGTGCTGATCATGTTTTGCTTGTGAAAGAGGTTTAGTCAACGGGTCTGCCACATTTAGATCTGTATGTACTTTGCAAAGTTCTATGTCTCCCTCCTTGATGTAATCACGGATGGAGTTGAAGCAGCGTTTGATGTGCTTGGTCTTCTTGTGAAACCTGGGCTGCTTGGCAATGGCAATAGCTCCAGTGTTGTCACAAAAGATAGTCATTGGATCCGACGCACTAGGTATTACTCCTAGATCGGATATGAACTCCTTCATCCAGACTCCTTCTTGCGCTGCTTCTGAAGCAGCTATATATTCCGCTTCACATGTAGATCCCGCTACGACGCTTTGCTTGGAACTGCACCAACTGACTGCTCCACCATTCACTATAAATACGTATCCGGTTTGAGACTTAGAGTCATCTGGATCTGTGTCGAAGCTAGCATCGACGTAACCTGTTGGGGATGTTTACCAGCATATAGACCCGGCAGGGTCATAACCTAGCCAAAGAGCAAGCTGAGCGGGTCAACTCACTTCAGGGTTGAAGGACTCTTGGCTGGCCGGCTTGAGGAGGCCTAACGGGAAGGGCCGGCTGAGGCAATGGGCCGGCTCATGAGAAGATGGGTGGCGTGAAGGCTGTCTTGGAGAACAAGTAGGAAAGAGTAGGAGACGGGTCAAAGGACGACCCGGACTCTCATGTAATCTAGGGTTCTGCCTATATATATAAAGGGGAGCACCTATACGAAAAAGACTAAGTTGCAATCTCTCGAAAGCTAGGTTAGTGAATCTGCATCCTTGTAATCGAGAACCACATCAATATAATCAAGCAGTACGTAGGCTTTTACCTCCACCGCGAGGGGCCGAACCTGGGTAACCCGGCGTATTCTCGTTCCCGTTCAACCCCGCTAAGCTTCCACACTTGTGCGATGGCCTCATCTCTAAGTCCTTTCACAAGGGCATCTGCCGTGTCAAAACCACGACAGTTGGCGCCCACCGTGGGCACTATGCATGGTGGAGTTGAGTTCTTAGCGCGATCTCTTCCGGGGTTCGGGAAGTACGCGGTTGGCATGATGACAAGGAGCCGCCGCGGGAAGTTCTACATCGACGATTCATACTGGGCCCCCGACGCCGACTCGATCGAGTACGGGTACCGGGTCCCCTTCGGCAAGATCCACACCTTCATCGGCGTGGTCGTCGAGCCGGCCGCCGGGTTGGAGGATATCTCCGGCGTCGAGTCTGCGCACCGCGCTGGTCAGAACCAGGAGAGACCCGGCCCTCGTCAAGCCGGCCGAAACCATGTCTTCGTAGGTTTCACCCAAGGGGTGGCCTTGTCGGAGAACTCCCTGTCTGAAGACGATACGCTCATCCAATCTGACGGCGAGTCCTCGACGGGAGAAACCTAGTCAATCCTTCCTCTGCATGCTGGAGGGCTCGGGCACATGGACGACATCTTTCCAGCAGTTTCAGATCCACCTCGCTTTGCGGCGGTATACATGGCAGGCAGGCAAGATCCGGTGCGTGACCCGGCCGATCCCGCGGCCAGGCAGAACCTCACCCTTGCTGGCTCAGGAGGAGCCGGCGCGTCGACCGCCGGCTTTCAGAGAACCGGCGTGCAGGCGCTCGCGGACTTGATGAATACGCTGACGGGCCTGTTGGCTGAGCCGGTTACTCTGGAGAACGTGGCGGCACGTAACGCGGAAATCACGAAGTGTCATGAGCAGATGGCCAAAATTCAAGAGGATATCAATGCAGAAAACATGCGCATAGCTCAGGCGCAGGCGCGGCTTACCGAGGAGAGGCAGTGTTTGGATGAGGAGGCGCAGTACTTGAATCGCCAACAGGCCAAGTCGGAGCTCGTCCACAGGAGGCGTCATCAGAGCTAGCTTCCGGCTAACCTCGAGCCGACTCAGCTGTTCACCACGCCACTGGCTCCGACGAACCCGGGGGCTGGAGTCATCCCCACGGGAGAGCCGCCCTTGCAACAGCCGGTTAAGCCGCGGGAGCCGGCTCAGCATCACACGCCAGATCAGCAACAGCAGCCGCCGTCTCACCGGTTCCAGACCCCAATTGGACACTACTCTAACCCGGTTGATAACGTGCTGGTAGCGACCCACAACTTGGCAGCTATTCCGATCGAGGGGGACGGCCCGATTCAGATAGAGGCCAGGAACGCTATTGCGATGCTCAAGACGACAGTAGTGCAGCAGGCCAACTACTCACATAGCCAGCACCGTCTTCACTCGACCCCTCATCAGAGCTGCACCAGGAGTTAGCACCCTGAGTCACCAGCGGTCTCCAGCAGCGCACACCGCAGGAGAGCCGCCTAGCCGCTGGCGGGGCAGCACCAGCCCAGGATCCCGCAAGACGTTGTGGATGCTGCTCGGGTTCTACGAGAATGGGAGGAAGAAAACGCGCGTGCAGGGCACAACCCACCGGCGCACGTCAACATGCCGGCGCGAGTTAACCCGCCGCCGAATGTCAACCCGCCGGAAGTGCATCACTCGCCCGACGTAACCCAGACAGATGGCCGACTTGGGGGCTCTTCGAGCCGCATGATCGGAACTCCCTGTTTGGTACCAGCGCTGCGAGAAGCGCGCATCCCCCCTGATTTCAAAGGGCCTCGCAAGGTTCCTAACTATACGGCGAATCTGGAGCCCACCGAGTGGATCGAGAGGTATGAGCTGGCAATGGACTTGTTGGGCGCAAGTGAGTCAGCGTGTGCGCATTACCTGTCTCTGATGTTGGAAGGCCCTGCACGCACCTGGATGAAAAACCTACCGGCGAATTCTATCAACACATGGCAGGAACTGAAGGAGCGCTTCATCAAGAATTTCCAGGGAACCTGTAAAAGGCCAACCACAATTGTTGATCTTGAGCATTGTGTCCAGCGTGAGGATGAGTCGGCGCATCACTGGGCTCACCGGGTTGCGGAGGTTATACATAGCTCAGACAGCATCTCGGCCGCACAAGCAGTGCTCGTTCTGGAACGAACATGCAAGTTTCAGCCCCTGGTCCAGAAACTAGGGCGACTCAAGCGAAAGGTCCAAGACATGGGTGATCTCATGGACGTCTTAACCGAATATGCGGAGTCAGATAACACCAAGGATCCGTGATAGGACGAGGAGAAATCTGACAAGGGGAAGAAGGCTGGCGGTAAGGGTCAGCAGCAGAACAGCAGTAACGGTCAGAACAACAACGGTGGTAAACGCAAGGGTTACGATGGTAGCTCTGATCTAGTGGTGAACACAAACACGAAGAACAAAGGTCAGCGTCAGAATGACGGTTCTAGGAGGCAGTCCACCGGTAGTCGCCCTCTCACTTACGAGGAAGCTCTCAAGGCTCCTTGTCCAAAACACAGTTACAATGGTAAGCCATCCAGTCACTCCTAGGAAACTTGCTATGTCATGCAAGAGTTTGCCAAGCGGGTCTTCCAGAATCATCATAATGGGGGCGGCAACGGCGGACAACCCGCCAACCAGGGACCCGGCTTCTCAGGAGCCGGCTTGCAGGGGCCCTTCGTAGGACCCGGTTTCCAAGGGAATAGTGACCAAGGCGGCGGGTTTCAGGGGGCTGGTAGTACTGGAGGCGGCAATCAGCAAAACAACCAGGGAAATCAGCACCAAGCTGGTGCGACAGGGTTTCAGAGTAACCTGAAACAGTTGAATAGTGGACAGTATCATGTTTTCACAACCAGTACCTGCAAACGGGATCGAAAGGTGCAGCGACGAGCCGCCAACACGGTCGAGCCGGCAACTCCTTATTATCTCAACTGGTCTGAACAGCCGGTTACCTAGAGCAGGGCGGATCATCCTGTCCTCCTCGATCACCCCGGCCACTTGGCTTTGGTGGTTGCGCCACAAGTCGGCGGCTATACACTGACTAAGGTGCTCATGGACGGAGGCAGCAGCATCAATATTCTGTACTATGATACATTCAGGCGGATGAATCTGTCTGATAAGCAGTTGACTCCGTCCTCTATAGTCTTCCACGGCATTGTTCCTGGCAAGTCAGCCTATCCCATGGGACGAATCTCCCTAGAGGTGGCCTTTGGATCAGAGGATAACTGGCGTTCTGAGTTTCTGTCCTTTGAGGTGGTTAAGCTTAAAAGCCCATACCACGCCTTATTCGGCCGGCCGGCTTATGCGCGGTTCATGGCACGGCCGTGCTACGTCTACCTGAAGATGAAGATGCCAGGACCAAGGGGAACCATCACAGTGGAAGGCAATCGGAAGATTGCACTCGAGTGCGAGGAAGGAGACGCAACCTATGCCGAGACGGCTTGCGCCGTAGAGGAGTTGCGGTATTATAAGGACAATGTTGACCAGTCTGACAGGACATCCCTGAAGAAGCCCACCACGGAGTCTGACCCTCTGCTCAAGTTGAAGTCGGCTAGAGACACAAAGCAAGTTGATTTCTCCCCAGGCAATTCTTCTGAGCAGTTCACCATCGGGGCAAATATGGATCCCAAATAGGAAAGCGCGCTCATCAAGTTCATCCGTGAGAACCGGGACAGTTTTGCATGGAAACCTTCTGACATGCCAGGTGTACCGAGAGAACTCGCTGAGCACTCCCTTAATGTGGATCCCAAGTTCAAGCCAGTTCGTCAGTATCTCCGTCGCTTTAATGAGGAAAGGCGGAAAGCTATTGGTGAAGAAGTGGCCCGGCTCCTAGCTGTCGGGTTCATCGTCGAAGTCTTCCATCCGGAATGGCTAGCTAACCCAGTGCTTGTTCTCAAGAAAAACGGGACTTGGCGGATGTGTGTTGATTACACAGACATGAATAAGGCTTGTCCTAGTGACCCCTTTGCCTTGCCCCGTATTGACCAGATCATTGATGCTACGGCTGGTTGCGAGAGTTTATGCTTCCTGGATGCTTACTCTGGCTATCATCAGATCAAAATGAAGCTGGAAGACCAGGAAAAGACGGCTTTCATCACACCTTTTGGAGCTTTCTGTTATACAACCATGCCGTTTGGTCTGAAGTGTGCATAGGCGACTTACCAGCGTTGTGTCCAAAGCTGCTTTCATAAATAGATAGGGCGGAACGTTCATGCTTACGTTGATGATATTGTGGTTAAGTCCCGGAAGAAAGAAACCTTGTTGGAGGATCTCAAGGAAACAATTGACAATCTCCGCATCTACCAGATGAAGCTTAACCTGGAGAAGTGTGTTTTTGGTGTCCCTGCAAGAAAACTTCTGGGATTTCTTGTTTCCGAGCGTGGCATTGAAGCTAACCCGGAAAAGATCAAAGCAATCACGACCCTGGCTAAGCCGGCCAATCTGAATGCCGTGCAGAAGCTGGCTGAGCGGGTTGCGGCACTGAGTCGGTTCATAAGCCGGCTTGGAGAGAAGGCAATTCCATTGTACCAATTGCTTAAGAAGTCAGATAACTTTGTCTGGAGTGATGCTGCAGATCAGGCTTTCGAGGCCCTCAAGAAGCAGTTGTCTGAGCCGCCGGTCCTTGCTGCCCCTCGCGAGAAGGAGCCAATGTTGCTGTATATTCCTGCCAATAACAAGGCTGTAAGTGTGGCAGTCGTTGTCGAGCGCAAAGGGGATGGCAAGGAATATCCAGTTCAGCACCCTGTATATTACATCAGCGAAGTGCTAACCGAGTCCAAGCAGCGGTATCCACATTGGCAGAAACTGGTCTACGGAGTGTTTATGGCTAGTCGCAAGCTGAAGCATTACTTCCACGAACATCCAATCACCGTGGTCAGCTCAGCGCCTCTTGGGGATATCATCCAGAACCGGGAGGCCACTGGCCGGGTTGCTAAGTGGGCTATTGAACTCGGACCGCATCACCTCAAATATGTGCCACGCACCGCAATCAAATATCAAGCATTGGTGGATTTCATTAATGATTGGACAGAGTTACAGGCTCCCGAAGAGAAGCCTGACAGAACATACTGGTCCATACACTTTGACGGCTCAAGGCAGCTTGAAGGCTCGGGGGCTGGAGTTGTGATTACTTCCCCACGAGGAGATAAGTTATGTTATGTTTTGAGACTCATGTTCCCCTGTACTAACAATGCAGCAGAATATGAGGCCTTGCTTCATGGGCTCCGGATGGCCAAGGAGATGAACCTGAGCCGGGTCAGGTGTTTGGGCGACTCAGACTTGGTGGCGCATCAAGTTTATGGTACATGGGATTCCAAGGATCCCCTTATGGCGGCTTATCGGTATGCGGTCACAAATATTGCTGGACACTTCAAAGGTTATCAAGTCGATCACATTGATCGCCGGTAGAACGAGGTGGCAGACGCGCTCTTGCGCTTGGGTTCATAGCGCAAGCCGGTGCCACCCAATGTATTTCTGGACGTTTTGCACAACCCGTCTGTCAAGTTACCAACAAAGGAGGACTTGGCCATTCCTGATCCGGAGGCGGCTCTAGTGGCTGCTGTCCACGCTATACCTAATTGGACTGTCCCCCTACTTGGCTTATCTAAGCTGGGGTGAACTGCCAACAGAGGAAATCCTTGCTCGACAGATCATCAGACGATCCAAGTCTATGACTATCGTCAACTGTGAGTTGCACCGACGAAGCGTCACTGGTGTTTTCCAGCGTTGTGTTTCACCTGAGGAAGGCTGCGCAATTCTCAATGAGACTCACTGGCGATTGTGGACACCATGCCGGCTCAAGATCACTGGTCGCGAAGGCTTTCCGGCACGGTTTTTACTGGCTCACAGCTCATGCTGATACAGAGGACATTGTACGCAAGTGTGATGGTTGTCAGAAATATGCTCGCCAGGCTCACGTGCCGGCTCAAGAGTTGAGGATGATCCCGATAACTTGACCTTTTGTGGTCTGGGGGCTTGACATGGTTGGACCCTTCAAACGTTCTAAGAACAACCATGCGCACCTATTGGTGGCCGTGGACAAGTTTACCAAGTGGGTCGAGGCAGAGCCGGTCAGCAACTGTGATGCTGCTACAGCTATCAAGTTTCTGAAAAAGCTGATCTTCCAATTTGGCTATCCGCACAGTATCATCACAGACAATGGCACCAACCTTTCCAAAGGAGTCATGGAACAGTTTTGCCAACAGGAGCATATCCGGCTCGATTTAGCATCGGTCGCGCATCCTCAGTCCAACGGACAAGCAGAAAGAGCCAATCAGGAATTGATGCGTGGCATCAAGCCTCGACTCATGGTGCCCCTACAGCGTACACCGGGTTGCTGGGAAGAAGAATTACCTGCGGTACTTTGGAGCATACGGACTACTCCCAACAGGTCAGCAGCCTATACGCCGTTTTTCCTGGTCCATGGCGCAGAAGCCGTACTTCCAAGCAATATTCGTCATGACTCCCCTCGAGTGGCAGCTTATGTGGCGTCTGATAATGAGCAAGCACGACAGGATGCTCTTGATGCCCTGGAAGAAGAACGCGAACTTGCCGCGTCCAGATCAGCAATTTATCAACAAGACTTACGTCGCTATCACAGCCGTAGAGTTCGAAGCCGCACTTTTCAGGAAGGTGACTTAGTGCTCCGTCTGATACAAGACCCGACAGGCATGCATAAGCTTTCACCACCTTGGGAAGGGCCTTTTGTGGTCAGCAAGAATCTCAACAACGGGTCATATTACCTGATTGATATACGTGAGGCAGATAAATCACGTACCTCTGAGGAGGAAACAAACCGGCCCTGTAACATTGCCCAACTCCAGCCATACTACACCTGAGTCATTGACTGGGTCATATCTTTGTACATACCTTTTATCATGTATATACCTATTTTTCGATCAAATAAAATAATGACCAGCAGCACTATATAAAAAAGTGTTGTTTTGCCTCAAAATTTGTGTGCTGGATCTTTATTTGTTGATCTTGGTTACTTGGGGGCTTCCAACTCAATTGAGTTTAGCTTACAAAACCCTTTTAACCGGGCGAGATGCCACAAAGTTGGTTAAACCTGCCTGTTAGCAAGATGCTGCTCCCTAAAAATGACTTGGTGTATGTCTGATGAGTCAATCACATAGGTGACCCTGAATTCATCAGAGTTAAAACGTCCGATTGGTTGTGTGAGAGCCGGCTTTCAGAGAGCGAGGATAAACTAACAAGCCAAAGTGCCAGCTTCATGAAAGCATATTCCGGCTTGCACTTTATGAGCCGGCCGTCTCAAGTCGTGTTTAGCAGCCAGCTTGTTACGATTATGTTCTTTTTGTTGCACTCATCTCATCTCTGCATACATGCATACATCCAGGCATAGCATTTACTTTAGTTCACTTTGATAGTCTTGATTCATTACAAACTGTAATAAACATTACTAATCATTTATGTGATTTTCTCAATCACAGTTGTTATCATATGCAGTTGTTGTTTTTGCAGCAAAATCACTCTCATTGCAAAAATCGGCTCTCGAAGCCCAAAAGAGGATTCACAGAAGCACAAAGTATTTGTACAGGCAGTAAGCAAGCACAGTACGCGATGGCACTGGCATCAGTAACAAGTGTTTCAAGCTATGCTATTACAAGCCACCCATCAACTGCGGCCACGACAAAGATTTTTACAAGTTTGGCCTACAAAAGGATAAGCCGGCGTTTATGTCGCTGGGTCAGAGCTGGCGCCAGCGCCCGATGAAGCACCATGTGCCGGCTCTTCGCGGCCATCGTCATCCTCCGCCTCTTGACTTGATTCACCGGTCGACCACTGAATTGAGCGCAACACTTCAAATAGGGCATCGGCGGTTATCAGGGAGGAAGGGTCGACTTCAAGAGCGAAGGAGGGCTTACGCATACGAGTTAGGGCCACCGGCTCATGATTAGGCGGCTCTATCCGCTCATTCTCCTTCGAGTAGGGCACCTGGTACTTGGTCAGATCTGCCTCTTCTGCGATTTTGGTGGCGGCAACCCGGGTTTCTTTGATGCAGCGTTGGAAGTCCTTCTTGGTAAACGGCGAGTCGTCCACGTTGAACTCTGGTTACCCGCCCACAACCTGAGCCGGATCGAGTTTCGACACGTATGCCTTGGCTCGAGCAAGCGCTGTGAGAGCCCCAGTGCGGCAAGCCACCTTTTTCCAGTCATCAAACCACCTGGGCACGACTGACAGTTCTTTCAATGTATCTGCAATCAGCTGCGGCGGCGCCTTGGTGTTCTTTGTGGCCATTATACAACGACAGCCGCCTATGTATAGCTGCTCCACAAGGGTGTACACCGCCTTTAATTTCACCAGTGGTTGCTGCACCAGTGTTTGGTTCTTGCGGCCTTCAAGGACAAGTACGCACGATCAGTTAAGCCGGCTCAGTATGATAAGTCGGTACAATGGACTCGTAATAGTCGTTTTGCTTACTAAAGATGGCCCGGCACATGGCGGTGATTTGGCCTTTTAGAGTCGCCAGTTCTTGAGTCACCGGCTCAAGTTTGGCTTCGGCCTCTTCAGCTCGCGCGGCTTGGGCGGCTCTTGCAGCTTTGGTTTCTTGCAAGGTGTTCCTCACAATGACCAAAGACTTATTGGCTTCAGCAGCGGATTCTTTAGCTTCTTTGCGCAATTTTTTCTCCTTCCTTACTTCCTTTCGGAAGAAGGAAGCCTGGGCCTCTACTTGATCCAGCATTTCCTGCAGAGCAGTCTGTTATACATCGTATACGCATGACCCGAGCCGCCCTAAAGGACAACCCGACACATGGGGGCTACGTGTTTTCGAGCTTAAAACAAATAGCAAGGCAAGTTCCATGCAGCTGCAGGCACTTTACTTGGCACTTGGGGGCTAATGCATAAATTGATCTATCCTGCTAAGTTATGAAGACCCCCCCGTCATGAATGGCGAGCCGGCCGTTGGGGTCGCCGGTTGAAGTTCTGCTTACAAGTTAAATTTTGAAGTCCCGGGTCATCATTCTATAATGACCCGGCCCTTGGGGGCTACATATATATATGGTCCAGAACGGAGGGCGCAAGTTAGCTCATATTTCTTCTTCAGTGAGGTTATCATAGCTATTTCTGTATCCCGGCTTTCAGACAGCCGGGTCAGCAGAACTTGGTGTAAGGAGCTGGCGTCTTGGTTTTCAAAAGCAGGAAATTCAAGAGCCGTCTTCCCCTTATCCTTCGGGGCCGGCTCAGGCTTGGCAGGAATTTTGGTAAGGGCGGTAGAAGCTTCTGGTGTAGTTTGCTGTTCTCCGGTCACCACCACTTCATCCTGAGCCGGTGCCACGGGCTGCTCTTCAGGCTACTCCTCAGTTGGATTCTCTCTCTCCTGAACAATAGGAGAGGGAGCGCGAGCCGGGATTGCGGTATTTTGAGGCGGCGGGCTATTCTGGAATGCCGGCTCATCCTGGGGGACCAAGGTGGCCTCTTCTTGAGGGCCTGTTAGAATGACCGGGTCAGATGACCCGGTAGTTGCTTTCTTCTTAATGGCCTTGGCGCTATACAAGGAACAAGGAGTGTAGGATTGAAAGTATGTCTAGAGGGGGGGTGATTAGACTACTTGAGCAAATAAAAACCTAACCTTTTCCCAATTTTAGTTGTGGGCAGATTCTAGCAAGAACACAAGTCAAGCATCACCCTACACATGCAATTCTAAGAGTATAGCAGCGGAAAGTAAACAATTGCATATGTAAGTAAAGGAGGGGATCGGAGATTTCGAACGCAATGAAGACACGGTGGTTTTTGGCATGGTTCCGATAGGTGGTGCTATCGTACGTCCACGTTGATGGAGACTTCAACCCACAAAGGGTAACGGCTGCGCGAGTCCACGGAGGGCTCCACCCACGAAGGGTCCACGAAGAAGCAACCTTGTCTATTCCCCCATGGCTTACATCCACGAAGGACTAGCCTCACTTGGGGTAGATCTTCACGAAGTAGGCGATCTCCTTGCCCTTACAAACTCCTTGGTTCAACTCCACATCATGTCGGAGGCTCCCAAGTGACACCTAACCAATCTAGGAGACACCACTCTCCAAAAGGTAATAGACGGTGTGTTGTTGATGAACTCCTTGCTCTTGTGCTTCAATTGATAGTCTTCCCAACACTCAAACAACTCCTCACAGATTTTCCTATGGTGGAAGAAGGATTTGAGTGGAAAGCAACTTGGGAAAGGCTAGAAATCAAGGTTCAAATGGTAGGAATGGAATCTCTTGATCTCAACACATGAGTAGGTGGTTCTCTCTCAGAAAATGTATGGTGGAAGTGTAGGCACATTCTAATGGCTCTCTCATCTGAGAAGGAAGTGGTGGAGGGGTATATATAGCATCCACACAAAATCCAACCGTTACACACTTTTGACCCAACTCGGTGGCACCGAAACCATAATCACAGTAGCACCGAACTGTGTAAAAGATATTAACTTTAGGAATCTCGGTGGGACCGATAGGAACAACTCGGATGGACCGAAGTGGAATGGCTAGGGCAAACCTCATCTCGGTGGCACCGATTGCATCAACTCGGTAGGACCGAAGTGAAGCAATAAGGCAACAGAGAGTTGGCAGGCCATCTCGGTGAGACCGATTTGCAAAACTCGGTGGGACCGAAGTAAGTGCAAACGTATACAGAGAGTTGGCAAGGCCATCTTGGTGGGACCGAGATCCATTTCGGTGGATCCGATTTGTTAGGGTTTTGGCAGTGGATAAGTCTAGATGAACTCGGTGGCTCCGGATAGGAAATATCGGTGGGGCCGAGTTGGAATGTGGGTTTTGGACATCTTTGGGTAGAGAGAGTGGTTGAGGGTTTAGGAGTACTGTCACTAAGCACTTGAGCAAAAAGACCATTAAGCAACACCTCATCCCCTTTTAGTAGTATTGGCTTTCCTATGGACTCAATGTGATCTTGGATCACTAAACCAAAAATGTAGAGTCTTGAGCTTTTGCCAATCCTTGTCCTTAGCATTTTGAGGGGTCCACATATCTAGTCCATGCCATGCCAATCATTGAACATCCTGAAATCTTTAACTTGAATGGACATTAGTTCAATGAGATATATGTTGTTATGAATTACCAAAACCACCAAGGGAGCAAATGTGCTTTCAATCTCCCCCTTTTTGGTAATTGATGACAACATAAAGATCAAAGCTTCGACAAAAGATTAATTGAATGGAATACCTCATCGCTTTGAGAAGCATGTGATAAGCAAGAGCTCCACCTAAATTTGTGCATTATTAAAAATTTGCGTTTGAATGCAAATGCACAATCGATTAGGCTCATGTGTCACTCTTCCATGTCACATACAATTGGGTGGAGCGCGCAAAATGATATGAGTGGAATAGTAAGCACGCATCACCAACACAAGTAAGTGATCATACAAGATAATGATAAAGATAAGCATTGATCATCACAAGCAGCATAGTATGATCAATCACATAAAGTAGCTCACAATCATAACAAAGCATAGTATCAAGCACACACATAGAAACAAAGTACCAACAAGCAAATTGTAGCAAAAGAACTCGAGAGAAATCCAACGGGTAAAGCAAAGCGAAACTCTCTCTCTCTCGAAGCTAAGATCTATACAAATTCTCCCCCTTTGGCAACAAGTACCAAAAATATCGAATAGGTATAGGAGTAATGCGGCTCTCTAAGCACGATCCTCAGAAGCTCCTGAAGGTGATCTCCTACTGGCAGCTCCAGTGTGCGTAGATGGCGTCGAAAGAAGAGCGTCCGTGAAGGCTTCTGCAGATGTCTGCTGGACTGGTGGAGTGGAGACCGGTGGTGGCACTGTAGCAGCAGCAACAACAGGTGCAGAGACTGTGGTCCTCGGATCCACAACTGGCACTGCAACAGATCTGGCTGCCCTAGGCACTGTCTGAAATCTCTCTGTGGTTGGTCTGTCATCTCCACTGTCATCTGACGGGGCTGTCCTGACAGCATCAACATCGCTCTGCAGCTTCTCCACTGTAGTCTGGATCTCAATGACTTTGACATCTAGATCATGAAACTTTGTCTCGATTATCCGCTCTAAGCTAGCCTAGTGCTGGGTGAGGTTGGCCAGACTTCCGTCAATCCTCAGGGTGTCTTCTAGCAGATATGTCATTTGGTCAGACTTAGACTTGAGATTTGCAACTAGAGCATTGGGAGTTGTTGCCTCCTTGGCTGCTTTGGCTTCTTTGGCTTCTCGAATCTTCTGTTGGGCTTGAGCAGAAGTGGGATACGAAGGATCCATCACGATAACATTATCCTCAAACTCTGGACGCAGTGGCAGATGCTCACGATCAAGAAGATAAGTGCTGGTTCCAACCTTGGAATTGATCAACATCTGGATGTGTGGCGCATATCCGCACGATCTCTTCTGATCAGCTGCAGTCCTCTTGATAGTTTCCACAATCAAACTCATCACCTTAAATTTCTGAGGTGTGTCAAACAAATGCAGCAAGTTGATGGAGTGGCCACGTATCATCTTATCATCGCCTGACTTGGGTAATAGAGTATACCGCAAGATAGTGTTAGTGGTGGCCAGTCCTGGCAGCAGATGCTTCACTGATCCAAGCTTATGTGTCTCAATGTCCTTCTGGGGAATTGCAGTGTACATGTTGGCCATGGAGTTGTGATCCATCTTGAGCTTGGCATAGATATCATAGTCATCATCCTCTTCCTTGGGAGCACCATGAAGACTTGCCCACTCAGAGATGGTTGACTGGTACCTGATTCCCTCAGTCATCCACACAATTCGGCCATCTGGATAGAAATGAGCTGTAGAGTAGAATTGCATGACCATTTCATCATTCCACTTCGTCAACTTCTGTCCAACAAAGTCATCAACACCTGCAATCCTGAAGCTCTCATGAACATGGGGGAAATAATCCTCATTTTCATCAATGTATTCCCAATCCACCCATCTCATGTCACTAACAATGGGCTTCTTATCCAACAGAATGGTTTCATAAAAGTCTTGCTGTTCTCGTGTGTGAAAGCGATAGTCACATGTTGTTTTCCTCCTTGCAGCATAAGGATCTGACAGTCTCCACTGACGCAGTCCTTTGTCTTTCCTTAGCATCATATTTTCTGCAACTGGGTGTGCATCATCATGGTCTGGAATCTTGGGTTTCAATTTCCTGAGCACTGGTGGCTCTTCATCAACATTTGCCTCAGGCACTGGGGCCTTGTTCTTCTCAGCAGCAGAAATATTCCTTGTTGACCTCTTGGGTGCTGGAGCTTTTGGTTTGGACTTGGTGGGGGCAGCAGTCCTGATTGCATCTGACATGAGCTTCTGAGCTTTTGCTGGGGGTGCATTAGCTGCTGGCTCTTCCTCTTCCTCTGGATCATTCCTCATGGAGGGCCTTCCAAGCACATGAGCTGTAGTCTTCCTAGCTCTCTTCTTCTTTGCTTCTGCAGCTGGTTCTGTGTCACTAGGCTCTTCAAGTGTGAATTGCATAGTTTGCCTTGGAACTTTCCTCACGGCTGTCTTATCTTTGGCAGAGCTGGGCTTGGTGCTATATTCCTTTGCAAGCACCACTCTCTTCTTCTTTGTTGCTGCTTCACTAGCAACAAAATCTTCATCCTCACTATCTGAGGTTCTCTTCTTCCTTGTTCTGGTGGCAGCCTTAGGAAGATCTAGAGAGCTCCTCTCTCCCTCATAGAAACTTTCTATAGGACTTGATCCTTCACTGAGTTCTGCATGCTGCTCTGACCTGTTCTGGCTGTCGCTGTCATCTGACATCTTGCTGAGCTGACCCTGTGAATAGTTGGGTATGGGCAGAGTAGATGAGTCATCACAAAAAGCAGAAGTTTTTCATAAAAATTGAGTTCAACTCTTAGTTTCAAGTTTTCAGAGAAGGCATTTTGGATGGACCGAGTTGATCATCTCGGTGATACAGAAGCACTCTACAGAAACCTTGCACTCCATTTCAGTCAGACCGAGATGGGTTTCGGTGTCTCCGAGATGCTAGGGTTTCACTGAGACTTTACTTTCGGTCTCACCGATTCGTACAACTCGGTGGCACCAAGACGTACTTGTGCTATGGCCTGAGGCCAAATCGGTGGGACCGAAAATTTCTAATCGGTCGGCCCGAGATGCGTTCGGCGCAAACTTAAACCTAAAAATTTCGCTCGAATCTAATCTACGGAATTCTTCTGGTGGAATAAGCATTGCAATCTATGGCAAGAATAATGGCAATCCTATCGTGCATTGAATCGGAAATATGGAGCACGAGAGGGATCGAATCTCACCCTAACTCGGTGGAGATTCTCTACGGCGGCAACGGCGGGGCAGATTGCCGTTGACGGCGACGGAATCCGGCGGCGAGGGTGCGCTGGAGATGACGACGAAGTCCGGAGATGAGGGCGATGGTAGCAACGGGGTGCGGGAGCGAAAGAGTCGAGAAATTTCAACCGTTCGAGCTCACGCGATATATATACCCGTACGCTGTCGGTGGCTCCGAGTTGGACAACTCGATGGCACCGATATGTGTAACTGCTCGCAGATTAGCACATCGGTGGCTCCGAAGTGGTTCAACTCGGTTGCACCGAGATGGAAAAAACCTAGATCAATCTAAGTGATCTCGGTTAGACCGAGTTTGAGTGAATTGGTTCGGCCGAAATTAGATAGAAGGTTTTGGAGGTTCAGACCTTTCAGACTGGTGGCTCCGAGTGCTACTCACCCGGAGGGTCCGAAAATGACTTGTTCAATTTTTGTGATGCAGCAAGAATAGAATTTGAGACAAGAAAGCATAGATAGCTAGAGAAGGTACTTAGGCATTCTTGTACATCCACTTGGCCAGAAAAACCAAGACAATCAAAGCAACAAATGGATGTCCTCGAATGATGAAAACATGCAAACCAACATGCTCACACAATAAGATAGCAAAGGAAATATGTGTCAAACATGCACAACCAATTCTAGCATCTATCAAGCAATGGCGATGACTAGGTCATCTATATATGAGTATATTGACTTAGGACCCAAATGAGAACATTTGATCATATGTCATACTCATCGTTCAAGCACAAGTGGGGTTGCCACTTATACATAAAGCATTGATGTGTTCACACCATTAGAGTTCCTTTAGCTCAATTGTTTAGAGCAAAGCTCCCCTTAGATGTGATATCCCCCCTAAGAGGGATGAACTAACCTTGGGTTTTGTCGATGATGACTTCATGTAGATGTTGAAGATGTGGATGCTCAATGTTGATGTAGACCATCAAGAGATTGGAGCAATCCTTTGGAGTTTTGTGCTTTCAATACCTACATGGGTTAGTCCCACACAAGGAACATACAAGGATATCCATAGACATAGAGTGAAATACACATATGATGATGTCCATGAATGCATTGAATACCTTGTCCCTTGCCTTACCAACAAGAGGGTTTGTGACTCCATGAACTAGTGCAAAATGTGGAAGTTGGTTGCACAAGTTCTTGCCATAATGAATGTGAGTGAAGTTTGTTGGCGGAGTCACCCTCAAGAACTCTCTAGTTCTTCTTCTTTTGGACCCACATCAACTTGATGGGAATCCTTGGAGTTGTAGTAGCACTTGATGAAGTAGAACTTGATGAAGCCTTGGGAACCCACTTGACCAAGGCTTGAGGAGCTTCTTCACATGAATCAATCTCTTCTTGAAGCTTGTCCTTGCCTTTTAGCTTGTGGTCTTGTGGCGGAAGATCTTCTTGAGCTTGTGTTCCCTTGAAGGAAGTAGGATCATACTTCTCTTGTTGAGGAACAAACTTCGTCTTTGGGTATTGATATTCTTCCCACTCAACTCCATTGGCACTGAACTTTCGTTCAAAACCAACACCTTGGTTCTTCCGGTGCCTTCCTTGCTTGCGTACAATTTCCTCAAATTGCTTACTCCCGGCAAGACTCTTGTAGACACCTTTTTCTATAATTCCTTTCAATAGCATATTTTCTTGCTCAAGTGTAACTTGGCTAAGAGAATCATTAGTGGAATCAATAGAACTACTAGAAGCAACAACATTGGATTTAGCATTGTTATTGTTACTACTAGAGGTAGAACCCTTTTTACCCTTGTTGCTAGTTTGCTTAGGTTTAACTTGTGGCATAAAGGTAGACAAGAGTAAACGTTTGGCAAGATATGAAGAACTCTTCTTTCGAAGATCGTCATTGATAGCTTTAAGAAACTCATGCTCTTGCTCTAAATTTAGCTTCTCAAAGCGTAGCTTCTCATGAGTTCTTAGAAGTTCTCTATGATCCTCTTGAGTTGTTTCATGAGCTAACTTAAGAGCATTTAGTTCTTTAGTTAGACGCTCAATCTCCTTCATAGCATTGTCACTCGTTTCCTCTTGACTATCATGATTACTAGCATTTTCATTATAGCTCACATCACTATCCTTATCAACAAGTAAATCATCATCACCAAGGAAATCATCTTCATCACTATTGAAATCAAGATACTCGGGGTGTGATACCTTGGGGCCTTTTGCCATGAAGCATCTTCCAATTCCTTCATTTGGTGAGTCAAATAGATCATAGGAGTTGGATGACACAAGAGCAAGTCTGGAAACACCTTCATCTTGACTATAGTCGGAGTTGGAGTGATAACTTCTCTCGGAGTGGTTGTCGGAGTCGGAGCCGGAAACCCATTCACCAACGTGAGCTTGATGTCTTCTTCTTGTGTAGCTCTTGGATGACTTGTCCTTCCTCTCCGAATCCTTGCTTCTTCGAGAGTGTCTTCGTTCATAATGATCATCTCTACTCCTTCTCTCCTTATGAGGTGATTCATCTCTTCTATGTCTTCCTCTTGGTGATTCGTATCTTTTCTTGTAGGGAGCCGTACACTCATTGGAGTAGTGCCCGGGCTTTCCACAATTGTAGCAATTACGGTCACGACTTGATGATCTTCTCTCATAGTGTCTTGAGCTAGAGCTTCTTTCTTTCTCTTTGTTCTTGTAGAACTTGTTGAACCTTTTCACCATTAGACTTATCTCTTCATTGGATACTAGCTTGTCACTTGGAGTTGTTGGAGCATCGGTTGAGGCTTTGTCAGCACCACTTGATTTGTTGTGCAGCTCCTCTTTGTCCTTGAGTGACATTTCATGAGCAACAATCCTTCCAATGACTTCCGTGGGCTTGAGATCTTTGTAATTTGGCATCATTTGGATCAATGTGCAAACGGTATCATATTTTCCATCCAAAGCTCTAAGTATCTTCTTGATGATGAATTTGTCGGTCATCTCTTCACTTCCTCAGCCGGCAATCTCATTTGTGATGAGAGCAAGCCTAGAGTACATCTCAGCGACTCCTTCACCATCCTTCATCTTGAACTTGTCAAGTTGACTTTGAAGCACATCCAACTTAGATTCCTTGACAGACTCGGTATCCTCATGCATATCAACCAAAGTATCCCAAATTTCCTTTGCATTCTCGAGGCGGCTGATTTTGTTGAATTCTTCGGGACACAAACCGTTGAATAGAATGTCGCAAGCTTGAGCATTGTATTGCAACATCTTCAATTCTTCCGGGGTTGCTTCATGATCCGGTTCCTTGCCATCCTCAAAGAAGTGACCTTGCAAGCCAACACGAACAACAGCCCAAACTGCGGAGTTATGACCAAGAATATGCATTTTCATCTTATGTTTCCAACTAGCAAAGTTTGTACCATCAAAATATGGACCTCTACGGTGATAATTACCCTCACTAGACGCCATACTCTCCTAGGTTGTGAAACCAAGGTTATGATCACCAAAGCAATGGAAATCAAGGCTTACGGAGACCAAAGCTCTGATACCACTTCTAGGATTGAAAGTATGTCTAGAGGGGGGGTGATTAGACTACTTGACCAAATAAAAACCTAACCTTTTCCCAATTTTAGTTGTGGGCAGTTTTTAGCAAGAACACAAGTCAAGCATCACCCTACACATGCAATTCTAAGAGTATAGCAGCGGAAAGTAAACAATTGCATATGTAAGTAAAGGAGGGGATCGGAGATTTCAAACGCAATGAAGACATGGTGGTTTTTGGCGTGGTTCCGATAGGTGGTGCTATCATACGTCCACGTTGGTGGAGACTTCAACCCACGAAGGGTAAAGGCTCCGCGAGTCCACGGAGGGCTCCACCCACGCAGGGTCCACGAAGAAGCAACCTTGCCTATTCCACCATGGCTTACGTCCACGAAGGACTAGCCTCACTCGGGGTAGATCTTCACGAAGTAGGCGATCTCCTTGCCCTTACAAACTCCTTGGTTCAACTCCACATCATGTCGGAGGCTCACAAGTGACACCTAACCAATCTTGGAGACACCACTCTCCAAAAGGTAATAGACGATGTGTTGTTGATGAACTCCTTGCTCTTGTGCTTCAAATGACAGTCTTCCCAACACTCAAACAACTCCTCACAGATTTGGCTATGGTGGAAGATGGATTTGAGTGGAAAGCAACTTGGGAAAGGCTTGAAGTCAAGGTTCAAATGGTAGGAATGGAATCTCTTGATCTGACACATGAGTAGGTGGTTCTCTCTCAGAAAATGTATGGTGGAAGTGTAGGCACGTTCTGATGGCTCTCTCATCTGAGAAGGAAGTGGTGGAGGGGTATATATAGCCTCCACACAAAATCTAACCGTTACACACTTTTGACCCAACTCGGTGGCACCGTAACCATAATCTCGGTAGCACCGAACTGTGTAAAAGATATGAACTTTAGGAATCTCGGTGGGACCGATAGGAACAACTCAGATGGACTGAAGTGCAATGGCTAGGGCAAACCTCATCTCGGTGGCACCGATTGCATCAACTCGGTAGGACCGAAGTGAAGCAATAAGGCAACAGAGAGTTGGCAGGCCATCTCGGTGAGACCGATTTGCAAAACTCGGTGGGACCGAAGTAAGTGCAAATGATTACAGAGAGTTGGCAAGGCCATCTCGGTGGGACCGAGATCCATTTCGGTGGATCCGATTTGTTAGGGTTTTGGCAGTGGCTAAGTCTAGATGAACTCGGTGGCTCCGGATAGGAAATTTCGGTGGGGCCGAGTTGGAATGTGGATTTTGGACATCTTTGGGTAGAGAGAGTGGTTGAGGGTTTATGAGTACTGTCACTAAGCACTTGAGCAAAAAGACCATTAAGCAACACCTCATCCCCTTTTAATAGTATTGGCTTTCCTATGGACTCAATGTGATCTTGGATCACTAAACCAAAAATGTAGAGTCTTGAGCTTTTGCCAATCCTTGTCCTTAGCATTTTGAGGGGTCCACATCTCTAGTCCATGCCATGCCAATCATTGAACATCCCGAAATTTTTAACTTGAATGGACATTAGTTCAATGAGATATATGTTGTTATGAATTACCAAAACCACCAAGGGAGCAAATGTGCTTTCAAGGAGTTATTCATTTAAAGGGTGAGGAATAAGAAATCACTGTCACAAGAATGGTTACAATACTTACCCAGGGTTGATGTTGAAAGCCGGCGCCTGAGTAGCGCTTGACTCGCCTGAGGAGGGGGACGTCTGATATGCCGAGTCATTTAAATGTAAGGGCTCTTTGAAATGACCAGCTAGAGGAAAAGAGGGAGTTGGACTAAGAAGCACCTCTGCTCGCGCTCTATGGGATGGCGGCTCGTATGGAAGCCCGCCACTTAACTCGCCTTCACTGCTCCGAGTCTTCCTTTTGGAGGTCCCGGCTTGATGTGTTTCCTTCAAAACAAATTTGGGATCCAAATTAGCGTCCTGGTGTGAAAAAGGGACCTTACGGACGGCAACCCGGGGCTTCCTTCGAACCTTGCGGATTATAGCCCGGGTTTTCTTCCGAATAGGTATTGGAGAGTCAGAGTCTGAAGAGATCAAAGTTACCTCTGGCTCGTTGGTGTGGCTAATTTCAACTTCATCCTGAAGAGAAGGGGCGTCAGCAAGTTGAATAAAAAGACGACCAAGCGAGTCGAGTTCTACCTCAGCCTCATTTTCTGCAGCCGGCTCATCAGCATCGACCGGCTCATCCTGTTGCTCCACTGGAGCGGGGGCGGGTTGTAGAGGTTTCTTCTTTTTCCAAAACTTGTCGTCTTCCTGCATTTGGGATGAGTCGGCGATTATGATTGAGATGGAAAAAGCGAGTCAAGAAGAGACTAAGAGGGTGCAAGTACTTACTGAAGGCACGGGGTTGGTCAAGCAGAAAGGGGCTAGCCCAATTTTATTGCATTTATCTTGGGGCTCTCCCAACAATTTCTTGGTGGCTTTGTTGATGTCACCTACAGACAAATTAACTTGACTGAAGCGTTGCGTGTCAGCCGTCTCACCAGTGTAATTGCACATTAAGTCGCCCCTCTGGCTAAGGGGCTGGATTCGCCAGCTTATCCAGCACCGGGTCAGGTCGATCCCGGTGAGGCCATTAGCAGCCAAGGTCTTTAGCTTGGAATAAATAGGAGCAAATTGCTTACGTTCCTCTGTTGACGGCCAACCCGGAAAGGCAACTGTGGCGTTGAGCCGGTCCAATCTGTAACCCGGCAAGGGGTTTTCACCTTGAGGAGCAGTATTTTTTGCAATAAAACCAAGTCTTGTTCCAACCCTTGGGATGACTCGCCAGCTTGGCCTCAGGAAAAGGAGTATTTCTCCGCCTTTGAATGGAAATGCCACCAAGTTCTATACTAGGACCATCGGTGAACTCGGTCTGATGGTTGATGTAGAAGAATTCCCGAAAGAGAAGGATAGTTGGCTCTGTCTGAAGGTACACTTCGTAGAAGACTTGAAACTGGCAGAGATTGGTGATGGAGTTTGGGCCAAGATCCTGTGGACGAAGATCGAAAAAATTGAGAACGTCACGGAAGAATTTTGACCCGGGCGGACGAAACCCCCTCTGAAGATGATCTACGAAGACCACCACTTCGTCTTGCTTAGGCTGGGGGGAGCTCTCTTCATCAGGCGCCCGCCAGCTGATTGTTGCTTGAGCCGGCAAGAGGCCTTGCCCCACGAGCTCGTTCAACACAAGAGTTGAGACCTGGGATCTGACCTAGTTGCAGGCCTTGTCGGTCTTGGGGGCCATGACGATTTCAAGTTTTCAACTGCAAGGTAATAATGATGAGCCGGCGTGTTAGGACAAGCCGTCCGGATATTTGAAGGTATAACCCAGCAAAATGATAAGACGAACATGATTGCTAAAGCCATGACACGAATTTATGCAAGCCGCCGAAATCAGGGAAAAGCCGGTATAACAGTGAGCCAGTGCTGGTAAATCAGTGGAGTTCTGGGTTTTTGCTAAGTGTTGAGCTAGCTACAAACAAGAATCCAACCGAGCAGCTACTTTTATAGATCTAAAAATTACTTCGGAAAAGAAAGCTGAAAAGACCTAAAACGTGGGTGGATATGAGAACCCGTTTGTAATGGGGGTCTGTGGAAAGCGGTATAGAGATTTGGATGGGAAAAATGGTATCACCGCAATATTGAAGGTACCTTTTTAGATCATTCAAATGAATCTAGATCTACCGGCGAAAGGGGGAGATGAATACAGACGAACATGGGCGAGCACTGACGAACTGCAATGAGGAATGAGGTGCTATAGATCCAAAGGAGAAGGATTTGGGTGTACCTGACCATGGCGGATGTGGCCGGAGTGTTCTTGACAAGCTCCGGTGGCTCCTGGGATGACGGGGAGGTCGCGGTTGAGATGGCCGGAGAGTTCAATGGCGCACAGCGGCGCTTCGGTCGTGGGAAGCGGCAGATGCGAGGAAGAAGAAGAGGTAAAAGGTAATGGTGGAGGTGAGCTGGCCTCTTTATAGGCACGGTAAAAATTGGAACGGCGGGTGCGGAGCCCCAGGCGGCGCAGTAATTTTCGGCTGCGGGCTCCTCGATTTTCACTCCTGACAAGACCATACAAACCCACTCAAAGATACGGCGTGATGTCATCCCGGATTTTGCGGAACTGGATTGCGACGTCATCAGAAAAGGGAAATACAAAATGCTAAGTCTAAACCCGAAGGAATGACCCGGCAATCTACTTAACCCGGAAAATCAAGTCGGTCAAAGACAACGTTCTAAAGGGCCGGCTTGGGAAACACTTGGAGAGTATCTTACTAATGTTTGGTTTTCCAGGGTGAAGTTTAACATGAATAAATTCAAGTCAAACTGAGGGCTAATGTTGGGGATGTTTACCATCATATAGACCCGGCAGGGTCATAACCCGGCCATAGAGCAAGCTCAGCGGGTCAACTCACTGCAGGGTTGAAGGACTCTTGGCGGGCCGGCTTGAGGAGGCCTAACGGGAAGGGCCGGCTTAGGCAATGGGCCGGCTCATGAGAAGATGGGTCACGTGAAGTCTGTCTTGGAGAACAAGTAGGAAAGAGTAGGAGACGGGTCAAAGGACGACCCGGACTCTCATGTAATCTAGGGTTCCGCCTGTATATATAAAGGGGAGCACCTATATGAAAAAGACTAAGTTGCAATCTCTCGAAAGCTAGGTTAGCGAATCTGCATCCTTGTAATCGAGAACCACAACAATATAATCAAGCAGGACGTAGGCTTTTACCTCCACCGTGAGGGGCCGAACCTGGGTAACCCGGTGTATTTTCGTTCCCGTTCAACCCCGCTAAGCTTCCACACTTGTGCGATGGCCTCATCTCTAAGTCCTTTCACAAGGGCATCTGCCGTGTCAAAACCACGACATAACCCTTTACGACGAGCTCTTCGTCACCTCCATAAACGAGAAACATGTCCTTAGTCCTCTTCCGGTACTTAAGGATATTCTTGACCGCTATCCAGTGATCTACTCCTGGTTCACTTTGGTACCTCCCTGCCAGACTTATGGTAAGGCACACATCAGGTCTGGTACATAGCATGGCATACATTATAGAGCCTATGGCTGAGGCATAGGGGACGACTTTCATCCTTTCTCTTTCTTCTGCCGTGGTCGCGCTTTCAGTCCTACTCAACTTCACACCTTGCAACACAGGCAAGAACCCCTTCTTTGACTGGTCCATTTTGAACTTCTTCAAAATCTTGTCAAGGTATGTGCTCTGTGAAAGTCCTATCAGGCGTCTCGATCTATCTCTATAGATCTTGATGCCCAATATGTAACCAGCTTCACCCAGGTCTTTCATTGAAAAACTCTTGTTCAAATAACCTTTTATGCTTTCCCGAAATTCTATGTCATTTCCAATCAACTATATGTCATCCACATATAATATTAGAAATGCTACAGAGCTCCCACTCACTTTCTTGTAAATACAAGCTTCTCCGTAAGTTTGTATAAAACCAAAAGCTTTGATCACCTCGTCAAAACGTATATTCCAACTCCGACATGCTTGCACTAGTCCATAGATGGATCGTTGGAGCTTGCATACTTTGTTAGCATCCTTAGGATCGACAAAACCTTCTGGTTGCATCATATACAACTCTTCCTTAAGAAACCGTTAAGGAACGCTGTTTTGACGTCCATCTACCAGATCTCATAATCATAAAATACGGCAATTGCTAACTTAATTCTAACAGACTTAAGCATCACTACGGGTGAGAAGGTCTCATCGTAGTCAACCCCTTGAATTTGCCGAAAACCCTTTGCGACAACTCGAGCTTTATAGATGGTGACATTACCATCAGCATCTGTCTTCTTCTTAAAGATCCATTTATTCTCAATGGCCTACCGGTCATCGGGCAAGTCCACCAAAGTCCATACTTTGTTCTCATACATGGATCCTATCTCGAATTTCATGGCCTCAAGCTATATGTCGGAATCCGGGCTCATCATTGCTTCTTCATAGTTCGTAGGTTTGCCGTTGTCTAACAACATGACTTCCAGGACAGGATTACCGTACCACTCTGGTGCGGAACGTACCCTGGTCGACCTACGAAGTTCAGTAGTAACTTGATCCGAAGTTTCATGATCATCATCATTGGCTTCCTCTCTGGATGGTGTAGGCATCACGGGAACTTCTTTCTGTGATGTGCTACTTTCCAATTCGGGAGAAGGTACAATTACCTCATCAAGTTCTACTTTCCTCCCACTCACTTCTTTCGAGAGAAAGTCCTTCTCTAGAAAGGACCCATTCTTGGCAACAAAGATTTTGCCCTCGGATCTGTGGTAGAAGGTATACCCAATGGTTTCTTTAGGGTATCCTATGAAGACGCACTTCTCCACTTTGGGTTCGAGCTTATTAGGCTGAAGCCTCTTGACATAAGCGTCGCATCCCCAAACTTTGAGAAACAATAGCTTAGGTTTCTTGCCAAACCATAACTCATACGGTGTCATCTCAGCGGATTTAGACGGTGCCCTGTTTAAAGTGAATGTGGCTGTCTCTAATGCATAACGCCAAAACGATAGTGGCAAATCGGTAAGAGACATCATAGAACGCACCATATCCAATAGAGTACGATTACAACGTTTGGACACACCATTACGCTGTGGTGTTCCAGGTGGCATGACTTGTGAAATGATTCCACATTGTCTTAAATGCATACCAAACTCGTAACTCAAATATTCACCTCCACGATCAAATCGTAGAAATTTAATTTTCATATTACGATGATTCTCTACTTCACTCTGAAACTCCATGAACTTTTCAAATGTTTTAGACTTGTGTTTCATTAGGTAAATATACCCATATCTACTCAAATCATTTGTGAAGGTAAGAAAATAACGATATCCACCGCGTGCTTCAACACTCATCGGACCGCATACATCGGTATGTATTATTTCCAACAAGTCACTTGCCCGGCCCATTGTTCTGGAAAACGGGGTCTTAGTCATCTTGCCCATAAGGCATGGTTCACACGTTGTCGTGGGAAACGAACACCTATGGGATCGCTATCGAGCAGATCCCTTTACGGTTCGGCAAGGGGAGAGGATTGCGCGAAGAGCAGAACTGACGAACAGCACGCGGGGATTTACCCAGGTTCGGGCCGCACGGATGCGTAAAACCCTACTCCTGCTTTGATTGTATTATTGTGGATGTCCTTGGCCAAGTTCTGGGAGCTACAGTATTCAGTAGCTACGCATGCAGAATGGGCTTCCGAAGCCCTCCTTTCTGTACGCCTCGGGCCTCCTTTTATATAAGTCAAAGGGGCTACCACAGTGGCGTACGAGATAAGGCATGAGGTGGAAAGTAGCTACAGTGTTACCACAGTGTTATCATACCTAACCCTGACGGCTTAGGACAAACTCATTAAATGCACCGTGAGGTGTCCGTCGAGGTGTCCCTTAGCGTCTCGGGCTTGGAAAAGCTTTACAGGGGATGGGCAAAAGCAGCCATCCCATCAGCACCGCTTAAGCATCTCGTGGCCAGCATTACGCCACGTCACCATGAGGACAAGCCCTAAACGACAAGGCTGGCCGCTGCACTGGAGCGATAGCGCTGCACTGTGCAGAGCCTTGCAGGGACCGAATCCTTGTCGGACCCGGGGCTTGCCGGGACCGGGTCTTGCCGGGCGCGAGGCCTTGCCGGCAAGGGTCTTGCCGGGCGCGAGGCCTGACCGGCAAGGGTCTTGCCGGGCCTCCGCAACCCCTTGGTCTTCTGTCTGGTCGTTGACTTGAACGTCTCCTTGGCATCTTAGCCTCGCGATTACTCCTAGTTATTCCCCGGCAAGGCTTGCCGCGGTACGGCTACAACTGCCCGTGCACAAGTAAGGGGTACTAAAAAACCCATACTTTAGTACACCGACAGGAGCCCCCGGGCCTAGGCCATACACGGGTGCCACGCCTGTTGGGCTAGGCCCAAAACAGTGCACGGGCATGCGTGGTAGGGAATAACTGCTCGCAATCATTATCTCTTTCACCACGCCCCTCCACTATGCGCATTAATCGCACGACGTGGGAGACATGGGCGGAAACTCCGCTGCAAAAGCGGGCGGTAAAGAGCCTGCCTCGCGCCTTCCCCATAAAAAGGGAATCGCAGAGGGCACTGCTCATTTACCCCCCTCCGCCTTTCCAATCTCAATATCAGAACCGTCGCCGTCGTCTTCTTCCTCGCGCCCAAAGCAGAGCTCGTCTCCCTCCACCCGCCTCCACCGCGCTCTCGGCGTCTTCAGCGCCCACCTCCATAGCCACCATGCCGCCCAAGCCGAGCAAGGGCAAGGCGGCGGAAGCAGCCGCCGCGGAGAGCAGGTTGGCGAAGATGCGGAAGGAACGTGCTGTCTTCCCCTCGATGCTTGACGCGGAGACCTTGAAGAAGAGGTACCAGTTCGCATGGGCGACTGAGACCACGGCGCATCCAGCCACCAAAGTGAGTGTAGCTTCTCGTAAGGCAGAGCCAGGAGATTATCCCTTCTTTGCCGATTACTTCTGGTGCGGCCTCTGTCCTCCGTACTCGGATTTCTTCGTAGATATCATGCTCACCTACGGCTTCCAGCTGCTAGATTTCAAGCCGAATGCCGTGACTTGTATGTCCGTCTTCGCGCACCTTTGCGAGAATTTCGTTGGGGTCATCCCGAGCACTGCACTTTTCCGGCACTACTTCTACCCCCGCATCCAGAAGGGCGACGCCCTCTCCGGCAGCATCGCTTGGATTCCGAGGACGGCAACCAAGGAGACGTACCCAGAGGGGCTCTACCGCGAGAGATGGGATGAGTGGCGCGGCAAGTGGTGCTGGGTTCGGGAAAAGGAGCCCAAACCGTTCTGCGAGGTGCGAAAGCAGAAGGTTGTCCGCGGCAAGGATTGGGGCGCCGCGGACCCTGACGACAGCAAGCTCACCATCGCCATCACCAGGATACTGCGCCTCAGGGCTGCCAGGTTGAAGGTGGAGATGATTGCTTCGGATTTCCTTCGCCGGCGCATCGCCCCACTGCAGAACAAGGGGCGCCCTGCCTGGGAGTACGCGAACGCCGCCGACGTCATGAGGGTGCGGCCTGGGATGGATAATGATCTGACAGCCATAGGGCACGCGGCCCTCTGCCAACAGCTATTCAAATCTGGAGCAGTGGGAGACTTGCCGGCAGGCGTCGTCCCACTATGCAACAATTCGTCGCTGACCTCCATCATCACCATGATGCCGGTGCTCAATGCCCTTAGCATCGACGAGAGGTGGATCGAGCCGTCCGCGGAGCAGGCGCTGGTGTTCTTCGACAACTTGACGGAGAAGGCCATCCGCGGGGAGAACCTTGTCCGCGCCACCACGGAGGAGGAGCTTGCCTACATCGCCAGCAGGGCGGAAGAGGCGAAACTTGCCGAAAAAGCCGGCACCACTGAGTCCAGCGAACGCGAGGACTTGCTGCGGGAAGATCTTGCCGGGCGAGGTCAGGCTGCCGGGGAGCCGAGCGGAGCCACTGCCGGGAGCTCTTCTGCCGGAGGCGCCGCCGAAGAGGAAGAAGAGGAGGAGGAAGAGCCCCCAGCTCTTCAACACAGGAAGAGGCGCGTCCTCCGGAAGAACGCCACTGGCGCTGCAGCCCGCCAACCTTCCTCAAGCAGCGAGGCTTCCGGCAAAGGGGCGGCCGGCGAGGCCGCACCGCAAACTGCCGCTGCCAAGCGGCCCAGGACCAATCCTCCTCCTCCTCCGTCAGGAACTGCGGCGGGGGTCGGCTTCGACCTCTCCGCCATCAGCTCCGAGGAAGAAGAAGAAGAGTAAGAGTGCCGCCACAGCCTTGATTCTTATCCTTCTAGTTTTGTTTGATTAACTTGCTCTATTTTCGCCTCCTTACGGATACGGAGACTCTGGCGCAGAGGATGGCGAAGAGGGCCAAGACCTCAACAAGCGTCGAGCCGCCGGCAAGCACCTCGGGCGCGTTGGAAACAGTTCTCGTCAGCTCGGAGTCAAGCCCAGAACGCAACCCTCGATGCAGCCCTCGACGCAGCCCTCGACGCAGCCCCCGGCGCAGCCCCCAACGTGAGTCTTCTACTCACTACCCACTGGCGCGTGCCGGGGTGTGCATCTTCTCCGGGCTTGCAGGAGCGGAGCAACAGCGAGAAGCAACAGCGGGAGCTGCCTCTGCCATGCCACCTCCGTCGACCACACCGCCCAGGGGCGAGTCTTCGGGCAATCTCTACCGCGACGAAGGGGAGGGGCCGGCAAGTGAAGGCTCCGGCAACCCCTTCCTTGACGCACGTAAAGTTACTTGCCCCAAAGAACTCTTGCCGCTTTGGTTTTTCTTCTTTTTGTCTTCTTGAACTTCCTTCCCAGCTTCATCTTAATCAACTCCTTGGCTTTCAATCTTCTTCTGACAGAGCTCATGGACACTGACGTTGTCATTGAAGAGACTGCCAAGGATGCCGCCACTGAAGCCGACAAGGTTGCCGCCGAGGAGGCCGCCAAGCATGCCGCCGCCGAGGCCGCCAAAGCTGCTGCCGCCGAGGCTGCTGCCGCCAAGGCCGCTGCCGCCGAGGCCGCCAAGGCCGCTGCCGCTGAGGCCGCCAAGGCCGCGCAAGAGGAGGCCGCCAAGATGTCCGCCGAGGGAGCCGGCGAGGAGACCCGCGGCCATACTGACGGCGCTTCCGCCGCAGGAGCGCCAGGCGCTTCCACTGCCGCGGGGCCCTCAACTGCCGAAGACCAACCCTCGTCGTCCCAGCCCCTTCCTCAAGCCAATACATCAGGGCCGGCAAAAATGTTGTCAGCATGCCGGGGTCGGCAAACATCGAAGAGCTGGTTGAAGGAGAACATCTTGACGGGGAAATCACCGCCGCCACCGCCAGTGAGCTCAAGGAGGAGCAGCTACTTCAAGCCATGAATGACAACTATCAGAAGCTCCAAACGCTCTACCGTGCCCGGAAGGAGAAACTGGACTCCCGGGCAGCGCTCGTCGAGGCCGCGGAAGGAGACTTCCAACAACGCGTCACGGAGACACAGGCTTGGTATGGCGAGGCCCTCCAAGAGCTGAATATTTACCGGGAGCAGCTGGCGGAAGAGCGGAACATCCTCCTGCTGAAGCAATCAGACATCGAGAAAGCGCAGGAGGAGGCCGCCCAGCAAGCCGCCGCGGCAGAAGCCCTCTTGACGCAGCGCCGCATCAGCCTTGACGCTCAAGAAGAGGACCTTGCCGCGCGCAAGGCGGCGCTTGCCGCCAAGCTTCGCAACAAGGATGAAGAGCTCGAAAGTCTTGTCGCACGGCGGGTCCAGGAGCTTGAGCAGAAACACTTGAAGACGCTCAGAGCTCTAACTGAAGACCATGCCGGCAAGCTCAAAGAGGCCCTCAACACTGCCGGAGCTGCGGAGACCGCCAAGAACTTGCTGGAGGAGAATACGAAGCTGCTGGAGGCCGCTCTCGAGGACCACGGCAAGAAGGTCTCAGCACTCGAGGCCGAGAGAGACAAGGCTCTCCACAGCCTGATGGAGACGCAGGCTGCCGCATCCGAGAAGGTCCAGCAGCTTTCCTCCGCCAAGGACTCCATTGAAGATCTGAAGCTGAAGCTATCCACGCTGGAGGAGTCTCTTGAGGCCGCCCGAGTTCGCGAGAGGACTCTTATCAAAGACCTCCACGACGAACAGGAGTTGCTCCAGAACGCCGCCACCACCCACAACGAGTACACCTCTAGCGTGAAGCTCTGGACTGCCAGGCTGGCGGACGTCGCCGAGAAGCTTGGCGCGGAGCTGGAGGCCATGGACTTGCCAGGCTTTGGATACTCTGTCGACGACAACATATCCTCAAGCGCCAGGCTAACCATGTTCTTCGACAAGCTCGTCGACGCCCTCAAGCTACTCCAGGAGAACCAGACAAGCAAGCTGGCCGACGAATCCTGGAAACTCTGCCAGCTCGTCCTCCGCAAGGTGTTGATGAAGGTGGCGTACAGGAACCCTGGCATCGACCTCTCCAAAGCCTTGAAGAGCTTTCCGAAGGACGCGGACGTCAAGGCTCTCGAGGAGCTTGTCGCGCCCATCGTCGATCGGGTGAGCCAGGTGAAGAGGGTCGAGGGAGATCGCCGGGACTAGCCACATCCGCCTCATCTCTTCTCCATCTTGCCGCCGGCGTCATATGTAAAAGACAATTTGTCTTATGTCAGAAACGCGGCAAGCACTAGATGTAATATAACTTGCTCTCTTTGAATCATGGCATGCTATTCCCTTTGTTCAATTCCTTTCTGTATGGCGTATACCCTACGCTTTGCTGGGAACTTGCCGGAGCATGACCCTGCCGCGAGCGCTGGATTCGGGTCGTCAGCAGCTTGCGGGCAGTGCTGCTCACGGCAAGAAATCTTGGCGCTTTCAGCGCGGCCACCTAGACTATTGAGCGGACTCGAAACAGAGTAAGGGCGCAGCCGATCACGGCAAGATTCCATCGCGTGCAGGTTTTCCATACAAAGCCGAAATCTTTCAAGGGAATACAGCCTTACAAAAATCAAAATCTGCTTAAGGGGTTTAGCAACTTAGCTCTGCTCTTCGTCGCTATTCTTTTTCTTCCGGCAAGGCGCCAACCATGAATGTCGTCTGGTATCCATACCACTATTCTCCTTCCACCCCCCGGCAAACTTGCACGCGAGGGAATCTTCTGTCTCTTGAGAAAAAGAAAGAAGAGAAAATAAAAGTATGGAACCTTGACGGTTCGTTAGCTCTTACCGGGATCGAGTGCAATACACATCTCAGATAACACATGCATATAGAATGACATGAAAATCAACAAGAAGCGTAAAGCACACAGATCTTATCAAACATGCACAGGGATGTGCCTGCTCTGTAAAAGGGATTACATGCCAGCGGCAACACTTGTACAGAATGGCATTGCCGGGATCTTGCCGGAGCGTTACGCTGCCGCGAGCGCTGGATTCAGGTCGTCAGCAGCCTGCTGGCCGTATCGCTATCACAGCAAGAAACGCGAACAACCGCGCCTTACGGGTAGAACTTGCGAAGGTGCTCGATGTTCCAGGAGTTGCTCACTGGCACTACCCGGTAAGGGCCTTCCCACTTCGGCGTCAACTTGTTGGAATTCTTGGCCAACTGAACGCGCCGAAGAACAAGGTCGCCTTCCTCAAGACTCCGGGCATGAACCTTGCGGCTAAGGTAGCGGCGCAAAGCTTGCTGGTAACGAGCGGCTCGCACAGCAGCCCGAAGACGGTTCTCCTCAAGGAGCAGCGCGTCATCTTGCCGCAGCTGCTCTTGCTCAAGCTCGTCATAAGCGAGCACTCGAGGTGACCCGTATATGAGTTCCGTGGGGAGAACTGCCTCCGCTCCGTAGACCAGAGCGAAGGGCGTCTGGCCGGTGGCTCGATTCGGCGTCGTCCTGATCGACCAAAGAACCGCCGGCAGCTCATCAATCCAGCGTCTTCCATGCTTGCGCAGCTTGTCGAAAGTTCTGGTCCGGAGACCACGCAGCACTTCAGTGTTCGCCCTTTCTGCTTGGCCATTGCTTCTCGGGTGAGCAACAGAGGCAAAACAGATCTTGCCACCAAGGTCTTGGACATACTGCATGAAGGTGCGACTTGTGAACTGCGTACCGTTGTCGGTGATGATCCTGTTCGGCACACCAAAACGGCACACAATCCCGTTGAAGAACTTGACTGCTGACTGTGCTATCACCCTCCTCACTGCTTCCACTTCTGGCCACTTCGTGAACTTGTCGATAGCAACGTACAAGTACTCGAAGCCCCCGGCAGCGCGGGGGAAAGGACCCAGTATGTCGAGCCCCCAGACCGAGAAGGGCCAAGAGAGAGGGATCGTCTGGAGAGCTTGAGCTGGCTGATGAAGTTGCTTGGAATGAAACTGGCACGCTTCACACTTGGTTACTAGTGTCGTTGCATCCTGGAGGGCAGTAGGCCAGAAGAATCCTTGCCGGAATGCCTTGCCGACAAGGGCTCTCGAGCCTATGTGGGATCCACATATGCCCCCATGAATCTCTGCCAACAGCTCTAGTCCATCCTCCCGAGGAATGCACTTCAATTTCACGCCGTTGGGTCTCTTTCTGTACAGGACGTCGTTGACGAACTGGTACATACTTGACTGACGGGCTACTTTCTCAGCTCCTTCCTGCTCCTCAGGGAGTTCTCCTGTCTGAAGGAAATGGACTATTTGCTGTGCCCATGCCGGAGCTTGTGGCTCGACGACAAGGACTAAAGGTGACTCTTCAGCTGCGGGAGCATTTGCTTCTACGGCAAGAACCTGAGGTTCTTGGCGGAGCAGCTGCTCACCGGCAACTGGTATTTCTTTGGCAGCAGGGGCGCTTGCTTCGGCGGCAAGAACCTGAGGCTCTGCGCGAAGCCGCTGCTCGCCGGCAACCGGTATTTCTTCGGCAGCAGGGGCGCTTGCTTCGGCGGCAAGAACCTGAGGTTCTGCGCGAAGCCGCTGCTCACCGGCAACCGTGTCGTTCCCGGCAAGATCCTTGCCGGGGGCTTCGGGAAGCCCTGCCGGGAAGTACTCGCCGGTACTTAACTTTCTTCTCTTATCAGGCCTTGTCGATGGCGGCATGGATGGTTGAGTCAAGCGGAGCACAAAAGTCCCTGGTTCCACAGGCAGCTTGAGTGCGGCACGCTTCGACAGGTCGTCGGCAACGCTGTTCTCTGATCGAGGAACATGCTCTGTCTGAAGACCGTCAAAGCGCTCCTCCAGCTTCCTCACTTCATCGACGTACGCTTCCATTAACGGGCTCTGATAATCTTTGTTGACCTGCCTTACGACGAGCTGGGAGTCACCTCTGACGATGAGCTTCTTGATCCCAAGGTCTGCCGCGATCCTGAGACCGGCAAGCAGTCCTTCATACTCTGCCGTGTTATTGGTCAATCTCTCCCGGGGAAAATGCATCTGGATGACGTACTTGAGGTGCTCTCCGGTGGGTGCGACAAGCAGCACGCCGGCACAGGCGCCTTGCAGCGAAAAGGCCCCATCAAAGTACATGATCCATTCGCGATCTGTTTCCTTGCCGGGAATCGCTGATTCTTGAACTTCGTCGTCTGGCGTTGGGGTCCATTCTGCAATGAACTCTGCCAAGGCTCTGCTCTGGATAGTTGAAGAACTTTCAAACTTGAGACCAAAGCATGACAGCTCCAACGCCCACTCCACGATCCTGCTGGTTGCTTCTGGGTTCCGGAGAATCCGTTGCAGCGGAAAGCGAGTGACGACGGTGACGTCATGTGCTTGGAAGTAATGGCGCAGCTTCCTCGAGGCCATGAGAAGGCCGAAGAGCAACTTCTGCACACCAGAATATCTCGACCTAGCCCCCTGCAACAGGGAGCTGACGAAATAGACTGGGCGCTGCACCATCTTCTTCTTCTGCACTGCTTGACTTGACTGCGTGGATCTTTCCTTGTCGGCACCAGACTCTGCCGGGGCCGGCCCCGGCAAGTCACTTGGCGGGCCTGCCGTTGCCGCTGCATCCTCCTCTGCTTTTCTCTCTGCCACCAGCGCAGCACTAACCACTTGATTCGTTGCCGCCAGATATAGCAGCAACGGCTCTTGTGGTCTAGGTGCGACTAGTACTGGCGGGGAGGATAGGTACCTCTTCAAATCCTGCAGCGCTGCCTCCGCTTCTGGAGTCCATTTCATCGGACCTGCCTTCTTCAAAATTGTGAAAAACGGCAGGGCGTGCTCAGCAGACTTTGAGATGAACCTACTCAAAGCAGCGACGCAGCCGGCAAGGCGGCGCACATCCTTAACTCGTCTTGGCGCTTCAATCTGCTCAATTGCCTTGATCTTGTCGGGATTGGCTTCAATTCCACGCTGAGATAGAAAGAACCCGAGGAGCTTGCCGGATGGGACGCCAAACACGCACTTCTCGGGATTGAGCTTCAGGTTGATCCTGCGCAGATTTGCAAAAGTCTCCTCCAGATCTTGAATGAGCGTTGCCTTGTCCTTGGTTTTGACCACTATGTCATCCATGTAAGCTTCCATATTTCTATGGAGCTGGGCCCCGAAACCAATCTGGACAGCTCTTGTGAAGGTCGAACCAGCACTTTTCAACCCGAAAGGCATACGCAAGAAGCAATATGTGCCACACGGGGTGATAAATGCGGTCTTCTCTTCGTCTTCCTTCGCCATGAAGATCTGGTGATAGCCTGAGTATGCGTCAAGAAATGACAGCAAATCGCAGCCGGCAGTGGAATCCACAATCTGGTCGATGCGCGGCAAGGGAAAGGGATCTTTTGGACAGGCTTTATTGACATCTGTGAAGTCAATACACAGCCTCCATTTACCATTCGCCTTGCGCACAACAACTGGATTGGCCAACCATGTAGGATGGAGGACTCCCCTAACCAGGCCTACCGCCTCAAGCTTCTTAATCTCTTCTGCAATGAATTCTTGCCGCTCCAAAGCTTGCTTCCGCACCTTCTGCTTGACGGGCCGCGCGTGAGGACAGACAGCTAGGTGGTGCTCAATTACCTCCCTGGGAACACCGGGGATGTCAGATGGTTGCCATGCAAACACATCGACATTCGCCCGCAGGAAGGCAACGAGCGCGCTTTCCTATTTGTCGTCAAGGGTGGAACTTATGGTGAAAGTTCCCCCCGTCCCGTCCTCCTTGGCGGGCACCTTCTTAGTCTCAGGCGGAGCAGCCTTGGTTTTCTTGGTCTGGCCGGCAGAGCTCTCTGGGGTACCCTCGACGGCAGCACAGCACTCCGAAGAGGTGCTCTTGCCGGAGTTTGTGCCAGAGGTCTTGCCTGGCTTCTTCTTCCTGCCGGGATCTTGAGCGGCGGGAGCATGCGCCTTGGCGGCGGACGCTGCAACTGCTTCCCGGTAGAGCTTGTCGGTGCAAATGAGCGCGTCTTTCTTGTCGGAGTGGACAGTGATGATGCTCATTGGACCGGGCATCTTTAAGACGTTGTAGGCGTAGTGCGAGGCCGCCATGAACTTAGCCAGCGCTGGGCGGCCGAGGATTCCATTATATGGCAACGGAATCTTGGCGACGTCGAATACGACCTTCTCCGTCCTGAAGTTCAGCTCGCTGCCGAAAGTTACCAGCAGCGTGATCTTGCCTTTCGGCTGGTTCCTTCCCGGATTGACCCCTTGGAAAGAACCTGTCTCCTCAAGGTCCTCGTCAGGAATCTGTAGCCTCTTGATGACGTCTGGTGAGATCAAGTTCAGGCCGGCCCCACCGTCAACTAACATTTTCGTCACCTGGAGGTTGCGGATCGTTGGTGAAACCAACAACGGCAAACACCCGACCGCAGTTGTGCGATCAGGGTGATCCTCGGCGTCAAAAATGATAGGCATGTGGGACCACTTCAGTGGCTTCTGTGCATCAATAGAGGGTTCTGCCGCATTAATCTCACGTGCCCACCGCTTGAGTTGGCGGTGAGAGAAATGCAACGAAGCGCCCCCGTCGACGCACATGGCCTCTGTAGCCTTCTGGAACTCGTGTTCGCTGGACTCGCCGCCCTCTGCATCACCATCATCATCTCCTTGCTCTTTGACGCGGCCCCGGGGAGGCTTCTCTTGCTGCTGCCTGGGCTTGCCGCGGCGACCTCCTCGACCGCGCTTCCTGCCAGACCCTCCGGCGCCATCTTGGGCTCTCTCCTTGTCGCGCCTTTCGTACTCGCGCGTTGCTTCTCGGCAAGCTCCTCAACTTGCCGGCAGTCTTGGAGATCATGGCCCTTGGTGCGGTGGATCTTGCAGTACTGCTTGCCGGATCCTTCTGGCCTGTCGGCAGCCACCAAGGCCTGACACGCCGCACACCCGGCAGCCTCCTTGCCGGGGTCGTCGGTCTTGGACTTCTTGGCGGTGCCGGTGTTGCCGGAACCTTCAACGGCAAGCACGGCCTTGCCCTTGCGCTTCTTGTTCTTCCGCCGCCCCTTCTTTGCTGGGGCAGGAGCGTCTTCGCTATCGGAGTCGACTCCAGCGCCAGCGTTCTCGCCGGGGAGCCTCCTTCCTTCTTCTGCCCGAGCACATTTATCGGCCAAAGCGTAGAGCTCGGCGACATCCCTGACTTTGTTCATCGCCAGTTCCTCCCGCATCTTACGATTGCGCACATTTTGATGAAAGGCGCTGATGACGGCGGCGGGATGAACGTCAGGAATGTTGTGCTGGATGCGGCTGAACCTCTGGATATACTTGCGCAAAGTTTCGCCCTCCTTCTAGGGAATGATGTGCAGATCACTCTCCTGGCCAGGAGCTTGATGGCCGCCGGTGAATGCGCCAACAAACTGATGGCACAGGTCGGCCCAAGAAGAGATGGAATTCTCGGGCAGGTGCATCAACCATGATCTCACGTTGGGCTTCAGCACCAACGGAAAGTAGTTGGCCAGTACCTTATCGTCACGAGCCCCGGCAGCCTGCACCGCGATGGTGTAGATGCTCAAGAACTCGGACGGATGGGTCTTGCCGTCGTACTTCTCTGGTACTTCCGGCTTGAAGGAGTGGGAGCTAGGCCACTGGACTTGCCGCAGCTCACGAGTAAACGCTGGACAACCCACCTCGTAGGGTAGGCAGCCAGGGTACCCTGGCGCGGGCTCGTCAACAGCAGTCCCAGCGCGCTTGTCAGACTGGCGACGCGCTTCCCTTCGGCGCTCGATGGTGGTTCGAGCGTCCTCCTTCTTCCGTTCCCGAAGAACGTGACGTTGATCTCGGCGAACCCGCGGATCAGATGACGCCGTGGAACCATCCCCACGGGCACTGGTCCGTCGAGTTAACGACCGCTCTTGACGCAGTGGAGGGGAACGCAACGTAGTCGTTCCAGCTCCGGTCTTCTCTCCATCGCCACGCACCAGCCTAGACGACTGCAGCCGCGAGGGTTCACCCTGCTACGGTACGTCGTTGTTGGCTAGGCCGATGAGGCTCTGGATAGCGGCTTGCCACTCGTCTAGCTTCTCCGCGGCGGGAGGGAAGTCTAGGAGCAGCTGAGCTCGCGCCAACGCCTCTGCTGGCGTAGGCGGCGGCGACAGGTGCGAAGAACGTGAGGTGCTCAAAGTCCTAACAGGGTTAGAAGGAGCACCATCACGACTCTGCACCTGCGCGCGGCTTCCACCGGCGCGCTGGCGCGGATCTTGGCCCTGCGCACCTTGGGAGTGATGCGCAGGGGTCTTCCCATGCGGACGCCTAGAACCACCAACGTCTTGAGGCCGCACGTCACGCGCGTCCTGAGAAGGTCGCGGTGCATGCGTCGACGTATTCGTTTTGGAAGGCGCCGCTCCATCTTTGGAAGTCGCTGCACCACTCGCAGGTTGCGCAGCTCCATCCTTGGACCTGTTGCTCGTCCGGCTCGGATCGCCGGAACGCCGTGGAAGCTCGGAGCCTCCACCTCCTCCACCCGCGTCTACCCCGTCGCCTGCGCGCGCAACATCAGGCACGACGGATGCGGATGGACCAACCGCCATGAAACCCTTCTTCTTGGGAGCCATGGTGGTGAAGATGATCGAAGATCTGACGCGCTGATCGCTAGATCAGGTTCGCACAACCTCGATCCCCCTACCTGGCGCGCCAAAGATGTCGTGGGAAACGAACACCTATGGGATCGCTATCGAGCGGATCCCTTTACGGTACGGCAAGGGGAGAGGATTGCGCGAAGAGCAGAACTGACGAACAGCACGCGGGGATTTACCCAGGTTCGGGCCGCACGGATGCGTAAAACCCTACTCCTGCTTTGATTGTATTATTGTGGATGTCCTTGGCCAAGTTCTGGGAGCTACAGTATTCAGTAGCTACGCATGCAGAATGGGCTTCCGAAGCCCTCCTTTCTGTACGCCTCGGGCCTCCTTTTATATAAGTCAAAGGGGCTACCACAGTGGCGTATGAGATAAGGCATGAGGTGGAAAGTAGCTACAGTGTTACCACAGTGTTATCATACCTAACCCTGACGGCTTAGGACAAACTCATTAAATGCACCATGAGGTGTCCGTCGAGGTGTCCCTTAGCGTCTCGGGCTTGGAAAAGCTTTACAGGGGATGGGCAAAAGCAGCCATCCCATCAGCACCGCTTAAGCATCTCGTGGCCAGCATTACGCCACGTCACCATGAGGACAAGCCCTAAACGACAAGGTTGGCCGCTGCACTGGAGCGATAGCGCTGCACTGTGCAGAGCCTTGCCGAGACCGAATCCTTGACGGGCCCGGGGCTTGCCGGGACCGGGTCTTGCCGGGCACGAGGCCTTGCCGGCAAGGGTCTTGCCGGGCGCGAGGCCTGACCGGCAAGGGTCTTGCCGGGCCTCCGCAACCCCCTGGTCTTCTGTCTGGTCGTTGACTTGAACGTCTCCTTGGCATCTTAGCCTCGCGATTACTCCTAGTTATTCCCCGGCAAGGCTTGCCGCGGTACGGCTACAACTGCCCGTGCACAAGTAAGGGGTACCAAAAAAACCCATACTTTAGTACACCGACACATGTCTCAAATGATTCATAATCAAGAGATTCCAAAAGTCCATCAGCATGGAGTTTCTTCATGCGCTTTACATCAATATGACCTAAGCGGCAGTGCCACAAGTATGTGGTACTATCATCATTAACTTTGCATCTTTTGGCATCGATATTATGAATATGTGTATCACTACGATCGAGATTCAACAGAAATAAACCATTCAGCAAGGGTGTATGACCATAAAAGATATTATCCATATAAATAGAACAACCATTATTCTCTGACTTAAATGAATAACCGTCTCTCAATAAACAAGATCCAGATATAATGTTCATGCTTAACGCAGGCACCAAATAACAATTATTCAGGTTCAAAACTAATCCCGAAGGTAAACGTAGAGGGAGCGTGCCGACAGCGATCACATCAACCTTGGAACCATTTCCGACGTGCATCGTCACCTCGTCCTTAGCTAGTCTCTATTTATTCCGCAGCTCCTGTTTCGAGTTACAAATATTAACAACCGAACCAGTATCAAATACCCAGTCGCTACTACGAGCACTAGTAAGGTACACATCAATAACATGTATATCAAATGTACCTTTGTTGACGTTGCCAGCCTTCTTATCTGCCAAGTACTTGGAGCAGTTTCGCTTCCAGTGAGCATTCCCCTTGCAATAGAAGCACTCAGTCTCAGGTTTGGGTCCAGCCTTGGGTTTCTTCACGGGTGCGGCAACTGGCTTGCCATCCTTCTTGAAAAACTCTTGTTCAAATAACCTTTTATGCTTTCTAGAAATTCTATATCATTTCCAATCAACAATATGTCATCCACATATAATATTAAAAATGCTACAGAGCTCCCACTCACTTTCTTGTAAATACAAGCTTCTCCGTAAGTTTGTATAAAACCAAAAGCCTTGATCACTTCGTCAAAACGTATATTCCAACTCCGAGATGCTTGCACCAGTCCATAGATGGATCGCTGGAGCTTGCATACTTTGTTAGCATCCTAAGGATCGACAAAACCTTCCGGTTGCATCATATACAACTCTTCCTTAAGAAACCCGTTAAGGAACGCTGTTTTGACGTCCATCTACCAGATCTCATAATCATAAAATGCGGCAATTGCAAACATAATTCTAACAGACTTAAGCATCGCTACGGGTGAGAAGGTCTCATCGTAGTCAACCCCTTGAATTTGTCGGAAACCCTTTGCGACAAGTCGAGCTTTATAGATGGTGACATTACCATCAGCGTCTGTCTTCTTCTTAAAGATCCATTTATTCTCAATGGCCTGCCGGTCATCGGGCAAGTCCACCAAAGTCCATACTTTGTTCTCATACATGGATCCTATCTCGGATTTCATGGCCTCAAGCCATTTGTCGGAATCCGGGCTCATCATTGCTTCTTCATAGTTCGTAGGTTCGCCATTGTCTAACAACATGACTTCCAGGACAGGATTACCGTACCACTCTGGAGGGATGGCCTGACCGACGGTGGGGTAGCGCTTCACAGCGAGGCGTGCTAAGCAGAGCCGCTAGCCGCCAGAGGCGGGAGCGGGCGTTTCCGACGGCGCTGGAGGAAGAAGACGACAGATTGAAGATGCATGTCGGCCGTTGGATGTAAATCCAATGGCTATGGATGTCAAAATCATTTGTTGACCAAGTTGACAACGCCTTGCGTGGGCTTCGACCTATTGGCCCACATGTCAGCCTGCAAAAATGTGGCACATATTCAACCCATGTTTTTTAGAATTTACAGTCCATTTGCTGGGATGGGTGAACAAATAATGTAGCATCTATGCGGTCCATTTAATTTCTTTCTAAGAAATCACAGCCGATTTGCACTTTCTCGAAATACACGAATTTGCTGGGCTTGTTGTAAATATAATGTTGGGTTGGACGGAGCAATGTTATCAAAAAATAAACCGGGGCTGGGCATTTTGTTATATATAAAATTAGATAATTAGCGCGTTATTGCTCAAAAAAATGAGTGTGTTATTATTACATTTGTCCTTAAATCCGAGCAAGCTTTTTGATATGTCTCCAACGTATCTATAATTTTTGATTGTTCCATGCTATTATAGTATCAATCCTGGATGTTTTATATGCAATTATATGCCATTATGTATCATTTTTTTGGGACTAACCTATTAACCCAGTGTCAGTTGCTGTTTTTTGCTTGTTTTTGCCTTTTCAAAAAATCATTATCAAAAAGAGTCCAAACGAGAAAAAAAACTATGGATTAATTTTTTTCTGGACCAAAAGAGACCCACGAAGCTTCGGGAGAAGACCAGAAGAGCCATGAAGAGGCGACAAGCCTGGAGGGCGCGCCCCCCAGGCTTCTGGGCCCCTCGTAGCCCCTCCTGACCTAATTACAGCGCTATAAATTCCCAAATATTCCCAATATACCAGAGAGACAGAAGAGAAAACCTTTCCGCCGCCGCAAGCCTCTGTTCTTCCGTGATCCCATCTGGAGGCCCTTTCCGGTACTCTGCCGGAGGGGGAATCGATCACGGAGGGCTTCTTCATCAACCTTGCTGCCCTTCCGATGATGTGTGAGTAGTTTACCACAGACCTATAGGTCCATAGCTAGCAGCTAGATGGCTTCTTCTCTCTCTTCGATCTTCAATACCATGTTCTCCTCGATGTTCTTGGAGTTCTATCCGATGTAATCTTCTTTTGCGTTGTGTTTGTTGGGATCCGATGAATTGTGAGTTTATGATCAGATTATTCATGAGAAATATTTGTGTCTTCTCTGAACTCTTTTATGCATGATTATTATAGCTTTGTATTTCTCTCCGATCTATCGATTTGGTTTGGCCAACTAGATTTGTTTATCTTGCAATGGGAGAGGTGCTTTGTGATGGGTTCAATCTTGCGGTCCTCAATCCCAGTGATAGAAGGGGACATGACACGTATTTGTATTGTTGCCATTAAGGATAAAAATATGGGGTTTAATCATATTGCTTGAGTTTACTTTGTCTACATCATGTCATCTTGCTTAAGGCGTTACTCTGTTTCATACTTAATACCCTAGATGCATGTTGGATAGCGGTCGATGGGTGGAGTAATAGTAGTAGTTGCAGGCAGGAGTCGGTCTACTTGTCTCGGACATGATGCCTATATACATGATCATTGCCATGAATCCGTCATAATTATTTGCTTTTCTATCAATTGCCCAACAGTAATTTGTTTACCCACCGTATGCTATGCGTTCGAGAGAGAAGCCTCTAGTGAAAACTATGGCCCCCGCGTCTACTTTTATCATATATAAAAACCAAAAATACCTTGCTGCAATTTATTTACTTTTATTTTATTTAGTATTTTAGTTTATTTATCTACCACTATCAGAATTAATCCTTGCAAATAACCGCTAAGAGGATTGACAACCCTCTTATTTGCGTTGGGTGCAAGTGTTTGCTTTTGTGTGTGCAGGTGCGCTTAATGGAATTTTGCTTGGTTCTCCTACTGGATTGATAACCTTGGTTCTTAACTGAGGAAAATACTTATCTCTACCATACTGCATCATCCTCTCCTCTTCGGGGAAATACCAACGCAGTCTACAAGTAGCAGGAATAATTTCTGGCGCCGTTGCCGGGGAGACATCATCAAAATTACCAAGTACCTTCGCACAAACTATCATCCACTTGCATTTATTTTATTTGCCTTTTTATTTGCATTTGCCTCTCATTTTCATCTCCCCCACTTCTAATTTTTTTTTACAAAAACACAAAAATAGTTTTATTTGCTTGTTTGCTAGTTTGCTTGCTTCATCGCGATGTCTCAAGAAAATACAAAATTGTGTGACTTTTCCAATACTAATAATAATGATTTTATTAGTACTCCTATTGCTCCTCCCGCCACTAGTGCGGAGTCGTGTGACATTAATGCTGCTTTGCTTAATCTTGTTATGAAAGAACAATTTTCTGGTAGTTCTAATGAAGATGCTGCATCCCATCTAAATACTTTCGTTGAGCTTTGTGATATGCAAAAGAAAAAAGATGTGGATAATGATACCGTCAAATTAAAATTATCTCCGTTCTCACTACGAGATCGCGCTAAAACTTGGTTTTCATCCTTGCCTATAAATAGTATTGATTCTTGGGATAAGTGTAAGGATGCTTTTATTACCAAGTATTTTCCTCCCGCCAAGATTATTTCTTTAAGAAATCAAATTATGAATTTTAAGCAACTTGAGCATGAACATGCTGCACAATCTTGGGAGAGAATGAAATTAATGATAAGAAATTGCCCAACACATGGCTTGAATTTATGGATGCTCATACAAAAAATTTATGCGTGGCTAAACTTTGTTTCTAGAAATCTGCTAGACTCTGCCGCAGGTGGTACTTTTATGGAAATTACATTGGGAGAAGCTACAAAACTTCTTGACAATATTATGAAAAAGTATTCTCAATGGTACACTAAACAAACTCCAACTGGTAAGAAGGTAAATTCTGTTGAAGAAATTAATACTTTGAGTGATAAGATGGATTCTCTTATGAAATTGGTTGCTAGTAAAAGTGCTCATATTGATCCTAATGATGTGCCATTGTCTACTTTTATTGAGCAAAATAATGATTCTATTGATGTGAATTTTGTCTCTAGAAATAATTTCAACAATAATGCTTATAGGGGTAATTTCAATCCTAGACCGTTTCTTGGAAATTCCTCTAATAATTATGATAATTCCTATGGCAATCCATATAATAATAATAATAATAATAATAATAATAATAATAATAATAATAATAATAATAATAATAATAATAATAGGATACCCTCTGATCTTGAAAGTAATATTAAAGAATTTATTAATTCACAAAAGAATTTCAATGCTATGATAGAAGAAAAATTAAATAGAGTTGATGAATTGGCTAGGAACATGGATAGAATTGCTCATGATGTGGAAAATCTCAAAACTAAATTTTTTGCCACCCAAGCATGATATAAATGAGTCTATTAAAGCTATCAATGTTTCCATTAATGAAAGTAAAGAAAGGACCGCTAGGTTGAGAGCTAAGCAAGAATTCCTAGAAAAAGCTATTCCACCCGGTTTCTATCGTAGTAATGATGAAGATATTAAAATGATTGGTGTCACTCCTATTGAATCATTATTTAGTAACATAAAACTTGATGAAAAAGGGACTGAATAAGAGTTATCTTTAGATAGAAGGAGTCCCAATTGCATGGAGGGTGATAATCTTAATGATAAAAATGAAAAAAAGTGGGTTTGGAGAGGTCAAAACTTTAAATAGTAATGCACCCACTACTTTGGATTACAAGGATTTTAATTATGATAGTTGTTATTTAATTGAGTGTATTTCCATGTTGCAATCCATGATTAATTCACCAAATGCATATGAACAAAATAAAGCTTTCACTAAACATATTGTAGAAGCCATGATGAAAGCGCATGAAGAGAAACTTGAGTTGGAAATTTCAATTCCTAGAAAATTACAAGATGAATGGGAACCCACTATTAAACTCAAAATTAAAGATTATGAATGTAATGCTCTTTGTGATCTTGGTGCTAATGTTTCCACTATACCAAAATCTTTGTGTGATGTGCTAGGTCTCACCGATATGGATCCTTGTTCCCTTAATTTGCATCTTGCGGATTCCACTATTAAAAATCCATTGGGTAGAATAAATGATGTGCTTATTCTTGCAAATAGAAATTATGTGCCCGTGGATTTTATTGTTCTTGATATTGAATGCAATCCTTCTTGCCCTATAGTACTTGGTAGGCCTTTTCTACGAACAATAGGTGCTATTATTGATACGAAAGAAGGTAATATAAGATTTCAATTTCCATTAAAGAAAGGGATGGAACACTTCCCTAGAAAGAGAATTAAAGCACCTTATGAATCTATTATGAGGTCCAATTATGAAATTAACTTGAAGGATGACAACACTTGAAATTATACATTATGCCTAGCTAGGGGCATAAAACAATAGCGCTTGTTGGGAGGCAACCCAATGAATAAAATAAATTTTTGTTTTTACTTTATGTTTTAGTGTGTTTACATAATTATAGCCTATGTTATGATTGTGTTTTTATCTTTTAATTAGTGTTTGTGCCAAGTAATGCCTTTGGGATGATTTGGATGATAGTATAATTGATGCTGTTTGAAAACAGAAACTTTTGCGTCCAGTGCTGGAATTTTAGTTTTTTTATGGAACGTCAGAACCTTCTGAATTTTTTACACAATATTGATATATGAATTCCCTACGTTTTAATAATTTTTCAGAATTTTTGGAGTAAAGAAGTATGACTTTAATTCAGGTCTTTACAGACTGTTCTGTTTTAGACAGATTCTGTTTTTGTTGCATAGTTTGCTTATTTTGATGAATCTATTGATCGTATCGGGGGGTATGAGTCATGGAGAAGTTGGAGTACAATATCATTATGCCAATATTTAATATGAATCAATTTACAACAGTACCTAAAGTTTAAGATTTGTTTGTTATACTAATGGATCTCACGAGGTTTCTGTTGAGTTTTGTGTGCTAAAGTTTTCAAGTTTTGGGTGAGACTACGATGGATAAAGGAATAAGGAGTGGCAAGAGCCTAAGCTTGGGGATGCCCAAGGCACCCCAAGTTATTATTCAAGTAAGACTCAAGCGTCTAAGCTTGGGGATGCCCTGGAAGGCATCCCCTCTTTCGTCTACAATCTATCGGTAACTCACTTGGAGCTATATTTTTATTCATCACATGATATGTGTTTTACTTGGAGCTTCTTGTGATATAGTTTGTTTGATTTTGTTTGCTTTTTAGTTTGTCACAATCATCATTGCTGAACACACCTTTTGAGAGGGACACACATTATTCGTGATTTGTTAGAATACTCTATGAGCTTCACTTATATCTTTTGAGCTAGACAGTTGCTCTAGTGCTTCACTTATATCTTTTAGAGCACGGCGGTGGTTATATTTTAAACAAATAGTTGCACTCTCATTCTTCACTTAAATATTTTTGAGAGTTTAATGATTAGCAATGGTAATATGCATGGGTTATGAATTTGGTCCTAATATGATAGGTATTCAAGAGGGATATAATAAAAACTTTCATGTAGATCACTGAATATGATAAGTTTGATTCCTTGCAATAGTTTTGTGATATTAAGATGGTAATATGTGGGAGGTGCTAGTAGATAATTGTGGTTTAGTAAGAATATTGGTGTTAAGGTTTGTGATTCCCGAAGCATGCACGTATGTTCTGTCGTTATGCTAAGAAGTTGGAGCATGATTTATTCTTGATTGTCTTCCTTTGTGTGGCGGTCGGGGGCGCCCGATGGTTAACTCCTACCAACCTCCCCCCTAGGGGCATGCATAGTAGTACTTTGCTTCGGGGGCAAATAAACTTTCGCAATAAGTATATGAGTTCTTTATGACTAATGTGAGTCCATGGATTATACGCACTCTCACCCTTCCACAATTTGCTAGCCTCTTCGGTACCGTGCATTGCCTTTTCTCACACCGAGAGTTGGTGCAAACTTCTCCGGTGCATCCAAACCCTGTGATATGATATGCTCTATCACACATAAGCCTCTTTATATCTTCCTCAAAACAGCCACCATTCCTACCTATCATGGCATTTCCATAGCCATTCCGAGATATATTGCCATGCAACTTCCACCGTTCTGTTTTTATGACACACATTGTCATTGTCATATTGCTTTGCATGATCATATAGCTGACATAGTGTTTGTGGCTCAGCCACCGTTCATCATTTTTATACATGTTACGCTAGTATCATTGCACATCCTGGTACACTGCTAGAGGTATTCATATAGAGTTATATTTTTGTTCTAGTTTCGAGTTGTAATTTTCTTTTGAGTTGTAAGTAAATAAAAATGTGATGATCATCATTATTAGAGCATTGTCCTAGTGAGGAAAGAATGGTGGAGACTAATGAGTCCTCGAAAAAGTGGGGATGAGGTCCATGAGACCGTTCTAAAAAAAAGAGGCCAAAAAGAGCCCATGAAAAAAAATGAGAGAAAAAGAGAGAAGGGGCAAGGTTACTATCCTTTTTCCACACTTGTGCTTCAAAGTAGCATCATGTTTCTCATATAGAGAGTCTCCTATTTTGTCACTTTCATATACTAGTGGGAAGTTTTCATTATAGAACTTGGCTTGTATATTCCGATGATGGGCTTCCTCAAATGCCCGAGGTCTTCATGAGCAAGCAAGTTGGATGCACACCCACTTAGTTTTCATGTTGAGCTTTCATACACTTATAGCTCTTAGTGCATCTGTTGCATGGCAATCCCTACTCCTCGCATTGACATCAATTGATGGGCATCTCCATAGCCCTTTGATTAGCCTCGTTGATGTGAGACTATCTTCTTATTTTTGATTTCCCCTTATTGATCTCTACCACCACACTCTATTCCACCCATAGTGCTATATCCATGGCTTGCGCTCATGTATTGCGTGGGGGTTGAAAAAGCTGAAGCGCGTTAAAAAGTATGAACCAATTGCTTGGCTAAAACCGGGGTTGTTCATGATAAATATTTTGTGTTAAGAAGATGGAGCATGACAGGATCATATGATTTTGTAGGGATAACTTTCTTTAGCATTTTTATTTTGAAAGACATGATTGTTTATTAGTATGCCTGAGTATTGATGTCTTTATATCAAACTATAGACTATTGCTTTGAATCATTCGGATCTTATTATTCATACCGTAAGAGAGATTACATGATGAAACATGATAGGTAGCATTCCACATCAAAAATTCTGTTTTTATCATTTACCTACTCGAGGACGAGCAGGAATTAAGCTTGGGGATGCTTGATACGTCTCCAATGTATCTATAATTTTTGAATTTTCCATGCTATTATAGTATCAATCTTGGATGTTTTATATGCCATTATATATCATTTTTTGGGACTAACCTATTAACCCAGTGCCCAGTGCCAGTTGCTGTTTTTTTGCTTGTTTTTGCCTTTTTCAGAAAATCATTATCAAAAAGAGTCCAAGCGAGAAAAAAACTTTGGATTAATTTTTTTCTGGACCAGAAGAGACCCACGAAGCTTTGGGAGAAGACCAGAAGAGCCACGAGGAGGTGACAAGCCTGGAGGGTGCGCCCAGGAGGGTAAGCGCGCCAACAGGCTTGTGGGCCCCTTGTAGTCCCTCCTGACCTAATTCCAGTGCTATAAATTCCCAAATATTCCCAATATACCAGAGAGACAGAAGAGAAAACCATTCCACCGCCGCAAGCCTCTATTCTTCCGCGATCCCATCTGGAGGCCCTTTCCGGTACTCTGCCGGAGGGGGAATCGATCACGGAGGGCTTCTTCATCAACCTTGCCGCCCTTCCGATGATGTGTGAGTAGTTTACCACAGACCTACGGGTCCATAGCTAGTAGCTAGATAGCTTCTTCTCTCTCTTTGATCTTCAATACCATGTTCTCCTCGATGTTCTTGGAGTTCTATCCGATGTAATCTTCTTTTGCGGTGTGTTTGTTGGGATCCGATGAATTGTGAGTTTAAGATCAGATTTTTCATGAGAAATATTTGAGTCTTCTCTGAACTCTTTTATGCATGATTATTATAGTTTGGTATTTCTCTCCGATCTATCAATTTGGTTTGGCCAACTAGATTGGTATATCTTGCAATGGGAGAGGTGCTTTGTGATGGGTTCAATCTTGCGGTGCTCAATCCCAGTGACAGAAGGGGACATGACATGTATTTGTATTGTTGCCATTACGGATAAAAGGATGGGGTTTAATCATATTGCTTGAGTTTACTGTGTCTACATCATGTCATCTTGCTTAAGGCGTTACTCTGTTTCATACTTAATATCCTAGATGCATGCTGGATAGCGGTCGATGGGTGGAGTAATAGTAGTAGATGCAGGCAGGAGTCGGTCTACTTGTCTCGAACGTGATGCCTATATACATGATCATTGCCATGAATCCGTCATAATTATTTGCTTTTCTATTAATTGTCTAACAGTAATTTGTTTACCCACCGTATGCTATGCGTTCGAGAGAGAAGCCTCTAGTGAAAACTATGGCCCCCGGGTCTACTTTTATCATATATAAAAACCAAAAATACATTGCGGCAATTTATTTACTTTTATTTTATTTAGTATTTACTTTATGGGCCATTTGCATTTCTATCCCTAACTTGAACCACCTAGTCATATTTGCCCCTAATTTTGAAGCCTGCTCAAATTTGCCCCTCTACCGTTATGTGCACATATAGAAATGCCCTTCTGTGTCGTTACCGTCCGATCAAAGGGCTTTGATCGTCCTTAAAAAAATAGCAAAAAAATCTGAAAAATCTAAAATTTTGTGGGATCGAAGATACTCATGTGCGCAAGGTGCTTGCAAATTTTCATGTTGTTTGGACATTCCAGGAGCTAGTGGCGAGGAAAAACAGTAAATCTGTACGCTTGTGAACAGTAAATTTGAAAAAAAAATAGCAAGAAAATTCAAAAAAATATGAATTTTTTTGGCATCAAAGAGGCTTGGGTGCACAAGGTGCTTGCAAGTTTTTGTGATCAAATGACATGCGAGGAGCTCTAGCAAAAAAAACAAAATAGTCATTTTTTCCAAAGTTTTTTCCCGAGCCAAATTTTGTTTTTTTCTCCACGAGCTCCTACAATGTCCAAACACAACAAAAATTTGCACACACCTTGCGGACCCGAGCCTCTTTGATGCCAAAAATTTTCATATTTTTTTGAATTTTCTTGCTATTTTTTTGAATTTACTGTTCATAGGCGTACATATTTACTGTTTTTCCTTTGCCACGAGCTCCTGGAATTTCCAAACAGCACGAAAATTTGCACGCACCTTGCGAACCTGAGTATCTTTGATCCCACTAAATTTCAGATTTTTTAGATTTTTTTTGCTATTTTTTCAGGACGGTCAAAGCCCTTTGACCGGCTTTGACTGGACAGTAACGGCACAGAAGGGCATTTCTATAAGTGCACATAACGGCAGAGGGGCAAATTTGAGCAGACTTCAGAATTAGGGGCAAATATGAGTAGTGGGTTCGAGTTAGGGGCACAAATGTATAAAACCCTTACTTTATTTATCTACCACTATCAGAATTAATCCTTGCAAATAACCGCTAAGAGGATTGACAACCCTCTTATTTGCGTTGAGTGCAAGTGTTTGCTTTTGTGTGTGCAGGTGCGCTTAACGGAATTTTGCTTGGTTCTTCTACTGGATTGATAACCTTGGTTCTTAACTGAGAGATATACTTATCTCTACTATACTGCATCATCCTCTCCTCTTCGGGGAAATACCAATGCAGTCTACAAGTAGCACTTTTGTACGCAATCACCAGAATTTTCGTTGTAAAAAAACCAGGATTTTCCTTGCGAACTTCTGTTAAACATTTATTTTTTATAAGTTACTAAGATGTGGGATATTTATATATATATATATATGTATCTATTAAATATATGATAATAATAATATATAATAACATAAAATTATTTAAATATATATAATATAGTTAGAAGGGAAAACATAAGTTGGACCTGGCATTCTTATTCTTATATATAGAAAAATAGAAAAGAGTTCTTCGTTTTCTTCAGAAAAACATAAGTTGGGCTGCGGATGTTTAAGACAAAACAAAACCTAGGCTGGGAGGCCCATGGGCCAGCAGATACATGCTGGAGCTCAAAACAATAAGTTTAAAACACTGTGTCGGCATGTCGTGGGCTGCGCCCTGCGCATGTTAAAAAACAAAACCTAGGCTGGGCAGGCCACAACCCAGCTGATACTTGTTCGCCCTCTGAAAAAATTATATCTGCTAGCTCCCCGATGACAGTCTTCGTTGTAAATTTATCTTGTTTATTGACTACGTTGACAGACCCGTGGGCCCCAATGTCAGTATACCATTAGGAGAAACAAATATCCATTTCCAAGAGAAAGCTTTTTTTCCAATGAGGCACTTGCTTGCGTAGGGCCATGGACCTTGTGAGTCCCGACTATCAGCCTCTCCACGTACAGGACGGGAACGAACCAGAGATGAGAAAGATGGGGCAGTGTAGTAGTAGTTTGCACGCCTTCTTTCTGTTGAGTACGCCGCAGTAGCCCAGTAGCTATACCCCCTTACCCGCACCTGCTCGGCCCGGGATCGATTACCCCTGCTGCAGTTGCAATATTCCCATTTTTTTCCTCTGCTATTACTGACATGTGAGTCTCCCCTTGTCATCCACACACACCACATCCAACACTAGCCGGAATTTCGGCCCTAGTTATCTCTGTTTTTCGCACTCTCAACATTGTCTGGCCATTTTGAAAATAGCATATCTTTTTGACTGTGCATCATATGAAGATGTGCTATACATGAATGTTGATCAGCAAGATGTTAGCTTGCTGTTAGTTCCATTTTCGACCATGAATAAAATTTTGAACATGCTGTTATCTGCTACTTGTCGACTGCGTTGGTATTTCCCCGAAGAGGAGAGGATGATGCAGTATAGTACAGATAAGTATTTCCCTCAGTTAAGAAACCAAGGTTATCAATCCAGTAGGAGAACCAAGCAAAATCCCGTTAAGAGCACCTGCAGACACAAAAGCAAACACTTGCACCCAACGCAAATAAGAGGGTTGTCAATCCTCTTAGCGGTTATTTGCAAGGATTAATTTTGATAGTGATAGATATATAAACTAAAATACTATTTAAAATAAAAGTAAATAAATTGCAGCAAGGTATTTTTGATTTTAATATATGATAAAAGTAGACCCGGGGGCCATAGTTTTCACTAGAGGCTTCTCTCTCGAACGCATAGCATACAGTGGGTAAACAAATTACTGTTGGGCAATTGATAGAAAAGCAAATAATTATGACGGATTCATGGCAATGATCATGTATATAGGCATCACGTCCGAGACAAGTAGACTGACTCCTGCCTTCATCTACTACTATTACTCCACCCATCGACCGCTATCCAGCATGCATCTAGGGTATTAAGTATGAAACAGACTAACGCCTTAAGGAAGATGACATGATGTAGACAAAGTAAACTCAAGCAATATGATTAAACCCCATCTTTTTATCCTTAATGGCAACAGTACAAATACGTGTCATGTCCGCTTCTGTCACTGGGATTGAGCACCGCAAGATTGAACCCATCACAAAGCACCTCTCCCATTGCAAGATAAATCAATCTAGTAGGCCAAACCAAATCGATAGATCGGAGAGAAATACAAAGCTATAATAATCATGCATAAAAGAGTTCAGAGAAGACTCAAATATTTCTCATGAATAATCTGGTCATAAACTCACAATTCATCGGATCCTAACAAACACACTGCTACTTGTGAGCTGCGTTGGTAATTCCCTGAAGAGGAAGGGAGATGCAGTACAGTAGAGATAAGTATTTCCCTCAGTTATGAAACCAAGGTTATCAATCTAGTAGGAGAATCACACAACACCTCGTTAGCAGCAACTGCACACAAAACAACAAATCCTTGCACCCAACGCAAACAAGGGGTTGTCAATCCCTCGGCGGTAATTGCAAGATTAAATTGTATGTGATAGATAGATAGATTGAAACAAAAATACAAAATAAAATAAATAAAGAAAAAGTGCAGCAAGGTATTTTAGGGTTTTTAATATATGATTTAGATAGACCCGGGGGCCATAGTTTTCACTAGAGGCTTCTCTCAAGAAAATAGCATACGGTGGGTAAACAAATTACTCTTGGGAAATTGATAGAAAAGCAAATAATCATGACGATATCCAAGGCAATGATCATGTATATAGGCATCACGTCCGAGACAAGTAGACCGACTCCTGCCTGCATCTACTACTATTACTCCACACATCGACCGCTATCCAGCATGCCTCTAGTGTATTAAGTCCATAAAGAACGGAGTAACGCCTTAAGCAAGATGTGATGATGTAGACAAAGTAAACTCACGCATGAATAAACCCCATCTTTTTACCCTTAATAGCAACGATACATACGTGTCATGTCCCTTTCTGTCACTGGGATTGAGCACCGCAAGATCGAACCCATTACAAAGCACCTCTTCCCATGGCAAGATAAATCAATCTAGTTGGCCAAACCAAACCAATAGATCGGAGAAGAAATACGAAGCTATAATAATCATGCATAAAAGAGATTAGAGAAGACTCAAATAATATTCATGGATAATCTGATCATAAACTCACAATTCATCGGATCCCAACAAACACACCGCAAAAAGTGATTACATCGGATAGAACTCCAAAAACATCGAGGAGAACATTGTATTGAAGATCAAAAAGAGAGAAGAAGCCATCTAGCTACTAACTATGGCCCCGAAGGTCTGTGGTAAACTACTCACGCATCATCGGAAGGGCAGCAAGGTTGATGTAGAGCCCCTCCGTGATCGATTCCCCCTCCGGCGGAGTACCGAAAAAGGCCCCCAGATGGGATCTCTCGAGAACAGAAGCTTGCGGCGGCGGAAAAAGTATTTCGTGGACTCCCCTATTGGTTTCCCGATTTTTGGGAATTTATAGTGGTGGAATTAGGTCAAAAGGGGCAAAGGTGGGCCCACGAGGCACCAGGGCACGCCTGCCCCCCCCCCAGGCACGCCCTGGTGGCTCGTGGCCACCTCCTGGGGCTTCTGGCCTTCTCCCGAAGCTTCTAGTGTTGGTTATGTCCAGAAAAAAATCTCCAAAAAGTTTCGTGGCATTTGGACTTCGTTTGATATTGATATTCTGTAAAACCAAAAACAGGCAGAAAATAGCAACTGGCACTGGGCACTAAGCTAATAGGTTAGTCCCAAAAAATGATATATAATTGCTGTAAATGTATATAAAAACATCCAAGATTGATAATATAACAGCATGGAACAATCAAAAATTATAGATACGTTGGAGACGTATCACACACCGCAAAAGAAGATTACATCGGATAGAACTCCAAGAACATCGAGGAAAACATGGTATTGAAGATCAAAGAGAGAGAAGAAGCCATCTACACTACAAAAAAAAGACGCATCCGTGACAATATGGCCCAAACGAAAACTTTTTCTGTCATGGTTGTGACACTTCTATGACAATAATTGTGACAAAAACACGTATTATCATAGATGTGGTGGGCTCCTACTTCTATGACAAAAAATTATGACAGAAAATGGGCTTTTCGTCCTGGGCGGGCCAGAGAGCACCCGCATGACATTCTTTGGGCCGTCCATGACGTAAAAAATCATGGTAGAAGTGAGGGCGAGGAAAATTTCGGGGAGTTCCCAGTTACGGTGGGTGGTCGGGGCCGAGCGATGCAGTGTGGTTTGCGTGTTTCTCTCTCGTACGCGCACGTGTGTGAGAGGCGTTCGCTAACTGAACCCGAGCGAGGCGTTCGCTTACTGAACCCGAGCGATCGATCGATCCCTCGCACTACTACACATACTAAACCTGAGCGATCGATCCCTCTGCGAGCGATCCCTTCACTGCTAACTGAACCCGAGCGATCCCTTCGCTGCTAACTAAACCCGAGCGATCCCTTCGCTGCTAACTGAACCCGATCAATCCTTCTCGCTGCTTACTGAAGCCGATTGAGCCCCCGTGCGAGACGTAGCCAGCCGGTGTTGGGTTGCCTCTCGATGAACTGTGCACGTTGCTGCCGCGCGCGCGATACACGTAGACATGAGTCGAGACGCATCGATCAAGCCGGTTGGTTGGCTATGGATGAACAGTTCCCATTGCTACCACCCGCTTGTACGCCCCACCCCCAGCCGGTGGGTTGGCTGTGGATGAACAGTACCCTGGCCGTGTGAAGGTGGTTGGCGCCTGGATGAACAGGACCCCGAGGAGGCCGCCACACCCCAGCCGGTTGGGGTGGATGAACAGCACCCCGTGGAGGCTGGATGAACAGTAGCCGGTGGAGGCTGGAGGAAGTCGACGGTGGATGAACGGTAGTTGGTGGAGGCTGTGGAGGGAGGTCGACCGTGGATGAACAGTAGCTCGTGGAGTCCCATTTTGCGGTACGCCACACCCTCCCGATGAACAGGACCCCCGTTTCGACCGTAGGCAGTTGGGGAGAAGTCTGTTTCCTCTGTTTTGCGGTACGCCAGAGCCCTCCCGATCAACAGGACCTCGTTTCGACCGTAGGCGCTCGAACAGAAGTCCGTTTCCTCCGTTTTGCGGTACGCCAGTCCCCCAGCCGATGAACAGGACCCCGTTTCGACCGTAGGCACTCGAACAGAAGGCCGTTTCCTCCATTTTGCGGCACGCCAGACCCCGAGCCGATGAACAAGATCCCGTTATGGCTGTTCCGTCCAAGCCGGTTGGCTCCCGATGAACAGGACGCGTTCCGACCTAGTCGCTTGGCTCCCGATGAACATGGCGTTGTTTCCTCCGTTCTGACCCAGCCGGTTGGCTGACAATGAACAGGAGGCCGTTGCTGCCGTCCGTTGCCTCTCTCCATGTACACGAGCCATGGCCATACGTATGCGCGAGTACGCGTTCGAGACCCCGCCCGTATGTACGTACGTGCCCATATTTTTTGCCATGTGGCTGTATGTACGTGTACATGATTTAGACGGGGCTGCCTGAACTGCTACGTCGGGGGCTCTACTACGACACGTGCCGCTCCTTACACGCCCACGGTTCATCGTTGCAGAGAGACCGATCAACCAGTATGTACGTACACGTTCACGACCATACAGACAACGTTACGTACGCTTCAACCGGGTGGGTCCCAGCTGTCAGGGAGGATAAGGAGGCACTTCCTTGCGTGCAAAGATATAGCTGCTGGGTCCCAACTGTCAGGGGGGAGGAATCTTTTTTTGCGCGTAATAAGGAGGCACTTCCTTGCGTGCGAAGATGTAGCTGGTGGGTCCAGCTGTCAGCCTCACCGCGTACATTCCTCTTCCGATGGCTGTCGTTCATTGACCACGTTGACCACGCCGCGCCAAGAGCACCAAGGCGGTGGACGACGGCGAGTCCTAGGAAGGTGAAAGCACATTTGCTCCCTTGGTGGTTTTGGTAATTCATAACAACATATATCTCATTGAACTAATGTCCATTCAAGTTAAAGATTTCAGGATGTTCAATGATTGGCATGGCAAGGACTAGAGATGTGGACCCCTCAAAATGCTAAGGACATAGATTGGCAAAAGATCAAGACTCTACATTTTTGGTTTAGTGATACAAGATCACATTGAGTCCATAGGAAAGCCAATACTATTAAAAGGGGATGAGGTGTTGCTTAATGGTCTTTTTGCTCAAGTGCTTAGTGACAGTACTCCAAAACCCTCAGCCACTTTCTCAATCCAAATATGTCCAAAACCTACATTTCAACTCGGCCCCACCAAAATTCTCTATCCGGAGCCACCGAGTTCATCTGGAATTAGCCACTGCCAAAACCCTAACAAATCGGATCCACCAATATGGATCTCGGTCTCACCGAGATGGCCTTGCCAACTCTCTGTAATCATTTGCACTTACTTCGGTCTCACCGAGTTTTGCAAATCGGTCTCACCGAGATGGCTTGCCAACTCTCTGTTGCCTTATTGCTTCACTTCGGTCCCACCGAGTTGATGCAATCGGTGCCACCGAGACGAGGTTTGCCCTAACCATTGCACATTGGTCCATCCGAGTTGTTCTAGTCGGTCCCACCGAGATTCCTAACGTTCATATCTTTTACACAGTTCGGTGCCACCGAGATTTCTAATCGGTGCCACCGAGTTGGGTCAAAAGTGTGTAATGGTTGGATTTTGTGTGGAGGCTATATATACCCCTCCACCACTTCTTACTCAGTAAGGAGAGCCATCAGAACGTGCCTACACTGCCACCATACATTTTCTGAGAGAGAACCACCTACTCATGTGTTGAGATCAAGACATTCCAATCCAACCATTTGAACCTTGATTTCTAGCCTTTCCCAAGTTGCTTTCCACTCAAATCCTTCTTCCACCATAGCCAAATCTGTGAGGAGTTGTTTGAGTGTTGGGGAGACTATCATTTGAAGCACAAGAGCAAGGAGTTCATCAACAACACACCGTCTATTACCTTTTGGAGAGTGGTGTCTCCTAGATTGGTTAGGTGTCACTTGGGAGCCTCCGACATGATGTGGAGTTGAACCAAGGAGTTTGTAAGGGCAAGGAGATCGCCTACTTCGTGAAGATCTACCCCGAGTGAGGCTAGTCCTTCGTGGACGTAAGCCATGGTGGAATAGACAAGGTTGCTTCTTCGTCGACCCTTTGTGGGTGGAGCCCTCCGTGGACTCGCGGAGCCGTTACCCTCCGTGGGTTGAAGTCTCCATCAACGTGGACGTACGATAGCACCACCTATCAGAACCACTCCAAAAACCACCGTGTCTTCATTGCGTATGAAATCTCCGATCCCCTCCTTTACTTACATATGCAATTGTTTACTTTCCGCTGCTACACTCTTAGAATTGCATATGTAGGGTGATGCTTGACTTGTATACTTGCTAAAATCTGCCTGCATCTAAAATTGGGAAAAGGTTAGGTTTTTATTTGGTCAAGTAGTCTAATCACACCCCCCCTCTAGACATACTTTCGATCCTACAAGTGGTATCAGAGCTTTGGTCTCCGTAAGCCTTGATTTCCATTGCTTTGGTGATCATAGCCTTGGTTTCACAACCTAGGAGAGTATGGCGTCTAGTGAGGGTAATTATCATCGATGAGGTCCATATTTTGATGGTACAAACTTTGCTAGTTGGAAACATAAGATGAAGATGCATATTCTTGGTCATAACCTCGCCGTTTGGGTTGTTGTTCGTGTTGGCTTGCAAGGTGATTTCTTTGAGGATGGCAAGGAACCGGATCGTGAAACAACCCCAGAAGAATTGAAGATGTTGCAATACAATGCTCAAGCTTGTGACATTCTCTTCAACGGTTTGTGTCCCGAGGAATTCAACAAAATCAGCCGCCTCGAGAATGCAAAGGAAATTTGGGATACTTTGGTTGATATGCATGAGGGTACCGAGTCCATCAAGGAATCTAAGTTGGACGTGCTTCAAAGTCAACTTGATAAGTTCAAGATGAAGGATGGTGAAGGAGTCGCAGAAATGTACTCTAGGCTTGCTCTCATCACAAATGAGATTGCCGGCTTAGGAAGTGAAGAGATGACCGACAAATTCATCATTAAGAAGATACTTAGAGCTTTGGATGGAAAATATGATACCGTTTGCACATTGATCCAAATGATGCCAAATTACAAAGATCTCAAGCCCACGGAAGTCATTGGAAGGATTGTTGCTCATGAAATGTCACTCAAGGACAAAGAGGAGCTACACAACAAATCAAGTGGTGCTTACAAAGCCTCAACCGATGCTCCAACAACTCCAAGTGACAAGCTAGTATCCAATGAAGAGATAAGCCTAATGGTGAAAAGATTCAACAACTTCTACAAGAATAAAGGGAAAGAAAGAAGCTCTAGCTCAAGACACTATGAGAGAAGATCATCAATTCGTGACCGTAATTGCTACAATTGTGGAAAACCCGGACACTATTCCAATGAGTGTACGGCTCCCTACAAGAAAAGAGACGAATCACCAAGAGGAAGACATAGAAGAGATGAATCACCTCATAAGGAGAGAAGGAGTAGAGATGATCGTTATGAACGAAGACACCCTCGAAGAAGCAAGGATTCGGAGAGGAAGGACAAGTCATCAAAGAGCTACACTAGAAGAAGACATCAAGCTCATGTTGGTGAATGGGTTTCCGGCTCCTACTCCGGCAACCACTCCGAGAGAAGTTATCACTCCAACTCCGACTATAGTGAAGATGAAGGTGTTGCCGGACTTGCTCTTGTGTCATCCAACTCCCATGATCTATTTGACTCGCCAAATGAAGGAATTGGAAGATGCTTCATGGCAAAAGGCCCCAAGGTATCACACCCCGAGTATCTTGATTTCAATAGTGATGAAGATGATTTGCTTGGTGATGATGATTTACTTATTGATAAGGCTAGTGGTGTGAGCTATAATGAAAATGCTAGTAATCATGATAGTCAAGAGGAAACGAGTGACAATGCTATGAAGGAGATTGGGCGTCTAACTAAAGAACTAAATGCTCTTAAGTTAGCTCATGAAACAACTCAAGAGGATCATAGAGAACTTCTAAGAACTCATGAGAAGCTACGCTTTGAGAAGCTAAATTTAGAGCAAGAGCATGAGTTTCTTAAAGCTATCAATGACGATCTTCGAAAGAAGAGTTCTTCATATCTTGCCAAACGTTTACTCTTGTCAACCTTTATACCACAAGTTAAACCTAAGCAAACTAGCAACAACGGTAAAAAGGGTTCTACCTCTAGTAGTAACAATAACAATGCTAAATCCAATATTGTTGCTTCTAGTAGTTCTATTGATTCCACTAATGATTCTCTTAGCCAAGTTACACTTGAGTAAGAAAATATTCTATTGAAAGGAATTATATAAAAAGGTGTCTACAAGAGCCTTGCCGAGAGTAAGCAATTTGAGGAAATTGTACGCAAGCAAGGAAGGCACCGGAAGAACCAAGGTGTTGGTTTTGAACAAAAGTTCAATGCCAATGGAGTTGAGTGGGAAGAAGATCAATACCCCAAGACGAAGTTTGTTCCTCAACAAGACAAGTATGATCCTACTTCCTTCAAGGGAACACAAGCTCAAGAAGATCTTCCACCACAAGATCACAAGCTAAAAGGCAAGGACAAGCTTCAAGAAGAGATTGATTCATTTGAAGAAGCTCCTCAAGCCTTGGTCAAGTGGGTTCCCAAGACTTCATCAAGTTCTACTTCATTAAGTGCTACTACAACTCCAAGGATTCCCATCAAGTTGATGTGGGTCCAAAAGAAGAAGAACTAGAGAGTTCTCAAGGGTGACTCCGCCAACAAACTTCACTCATATTCATTTTGGCAAGAACTTGTGCAATCAACTTCCACATCTTGCAGTAGTTCATGGAGTCACAAACGCTCTTGTTGGTAAGGCAAGGGACAAGGTAGTCATTGCATTCATGGACATCATCATATGTGTATTTCACTCTATGTCTATGGATATCCCTGTATGTTCCTTGTGTGGGACTAACCCATGTAGGTATTGAAAGAACAAAACTCCAAAGGATTGCTCCCAACTCTTGATGGTCTACATCAACATCGAGCATCCACATCTTCAACATCTACATAAAGTCATCATCGACAAAACCCAAGGTTAGTTCATCCCTCTTTGGGGGGATATCACATCTAGGGGGAGCCTTGCTCTAAACAATTGAGCTAAAGCAACTCTAATGGTGTGAACACATCAATGCTTTATGTAAAAGTGGCAACCACGCTTGTGCTTAAACGATGAGTATGACCTATGATCAAATGTTCTCATTTGACTCATAAGTCAATATACTCATATATAGATGACCTAGTCATCGCCATTGCTTGATAGATGCTAGAATTGGTAGTGCATGTTTGACACATATTTCTTTGGCTATCTTATTGTGTGAGCATGTTGGTTTGCATGTTTTCTTCATTCGAGGACATCCATTTGTTGTTTTGATTGTCTTGGTTTTTCTGGCCAAGTGGATGTACAAGAATGCCTAAGTACCTTCTCTAGCTATCTATGCTTTCTTGTCTCAAATTCTATTCTTGCTACATCACAAAAATTGAACAAGTCATTTTCGGACCCTCCGGGTGAGGAGCAGTCGGAGCCACCGATCTGAAAGGGCTGAACCTCCAAAACCTTCTACATGATTTCGGCCGAACCAATCCACTCACACTCGGTCCAACCGAAATCATTTAGATTGATCTAGGTTTCCACCTCGGTGTCACCGAGTTGAACCATTTCGGCGCCACTGATGTGCTAAACTGCTTGCAGTTACACAAATCGGTGCCACCGACAGCACACGGGTATATATATTCCGCGGGCCCGAACGGTTGAAATTTCTCAAACCCCCTCGTTCATGCACCCCGTTGCTACCGTCTCCCAGGTCTCCGGATCGTTGCCTTTGTCTCCAGCGCGCCTTCGCTGCCGGAATCCGCCGCCGTCAACGGCAATCTGCTCCGCCGTTGCCGCCGTAGAGGATCTCCACCAAGTTAGGGTGAGATTCGACCCCTTCGTGCTCTAAATTCTGATTCAATGCATGAATGGATAGCCATTATTCTTGCCACGGATTGAGAACTTCCTTTACACTGCAAATTCCATAGATTAGGTTCGAGTAAAAAATTTAGGTTTAAGTTTCCACCGAATGCATCTCGGACCGACCGATTAGAGATTTTCGGAGTCACCGATTTGGCCCCAGGCCATTGCACTAGTACGTCTCGGTGCCACCGAGTTGTACGATTCGGTGAGACCGAAAGTAAAGTCTCTGTGAAACCCTAGCATCTCGGAGACACCGAACCCCATCTCGGTCTGACCGAAATGGAGTGTAAAGTTTCTGTTGAGTGCTTCGGTATCACCGAGATGATCAACTCGGTCCATCCGAAATGCCTTCTGTGAAAACTTGAAACTAAGATTTGAACTCAACTTTTATGGAAAATGTTTGCTTTTTGTGATGACTCATCTACTCTGCCCATACCCATCTATTCACAGGGTCAGCTTTGCAAGATGTCTGAAGCCAGCGATAGCCAGAACATGTCAGAGCAGCACACTGATCTCAGTACAGGCTCTAGTCCCGAGGAAAGCTTTTATGAGGGAGAGAGAAGCTCTCCAGATCTTCCAATGGCTGCAACAAGGACAAGGAAGAAGAGAACCTCAGATGATGAGGATGAGGACTTTGTTGCTAGTGAAGCAGCATCAAAGAAGAAGAGAGTTGTGCTTGCAAAGGAGTATAGCACCAAACCATCTGCTAGAACCAAAGAGAAGACAACAGTCAAGAAAGTCACTAAGGAGACTATGACATTCACACTTGAGGAACCAAGTGATGCAGAGGCAGCTGCAGGAGGAAAGAAGAAGAGAGCAAGGAAGACTACTGCTCATGTGATTGGCAAACCCTCCATGATGATTGATGAAGAGGAAGAGGAGGAGCCAGCAACTGATGCACCATATGCAAAGTCTCAGAAGCTTATGTCTGACGCCATAAGGACTGCTGCTCCCACCAAGTCCAAGCCAAAAGCTCCAGCACCCAAGAGGTCAACTAGAAACATTCCTGCTACAGAGAAGAACAAGGCCCCAGTGCCTGAAGCTAATGTTGATGAGGAGCCACTAGTGCTCAGAAAATTGAAGCCAAAGATTCCAGATCATGACAATGCACACCCAGACGCAGAAAACATGATGCTCAGGAAGAACAAAGGACTGCGTCAATGGAGATTGTCAGATCCTTATGCTGCCAGAAGAAGAACTGCTTGTGATTACCGCTTCCAGACCAGAGAACAATAAGACTTCTATAAGACCGTACTACTTGATAAGAAGCCAATCGTCAGTGACATGAGATGGGTGGATTGGAAGTACATCGATGCAAATGAGGACTACTTCCCCCATTTTCATGAGAGTTTCAGGATAGCTGGTGTTGATGAATTGTTGGACAGAAGCTTACAAAGTGGAATGATGAGATGATCATGCAATTCTACTCCACAGCTCATTTTTATCCAGATGGCAGGATTGTCTGGATGACTGAGGGATCCAGATACCAGTCAACCATCCCTGAGTGGGCTACTCTTCTTGGTGCTCCAGAAGAAGAAGATGATGACATTGATATCTATGCCAAGCTCAAGATGGACCACAATTCCATGGCCAATATGTACACAGCTATTCCAGAGAAGGACATCGAGACACACAAGCTAGGGTCAGTGAAGCACTTGCTACCTGGTTTGGCCATCACCAACACTATCTTGAGGTACACTCTGTTGCCCAAGTCAGGAGATGATAAGATGATACGTGGCCACTCCATCAACTTGCTGCACCTCTTTGATACACCTCAGAAGTTCAAGGTGATGAGCATGATAGTAGAAACTGTTAGGACCAAGAGTATATCGACCAGAGGGGGTGAATGGGAGATTCAAAAATTCTTGCGAATATTTTGAACAGATCCCAAACACAGCAGCGGAAATAAGGTTCGGTAGAAATGTACTTAATCAAGCACGCTATTGAGGAACATATCTATCGATGTAGGAAGCAATAATAGTTCGAGCATAGAATATCACAGGTTTCACAATTATGATGGTAATGCAATATATGAACAGATGCAGAAGCATGAGGGAAAACTAGGTATGAACTGCGAAGGAAATGCAAGGAGGATAGTAACGAGGTGAATGGATACGACACTGAATGAAATCACGCTAACATGCAGAAGTGCGAAGAGAAATAAATTAGACTGAGACGATAGAAATGAATGATGAGAATGCGAAAGATAAGTAACGAACTATGATAGGTCAGATAAGACTATCGACACAGAGCATGAAAGTAAACTATTGTAGGAAATGCAGTAAAGTAGAGTGAACCAGTGGTGCTCGATGGCGACAGATGAATTTGGTAGACCAGTTCGCCCTTCTGCCAAAGGACTATGTCTGGTTGGAGGGGTTGTGATTTAACACAGAAGATAAACTCTCTTCACCCTATTCTCCTTCAACTCGGGGCTGATCAGACTCCAGTTGATTTCACTCGTGGTAGATACTTGTCGGCGATCTCCAAACCTTCGACAGACTTCTTCGCAAACCACAATGACTCTTGGTTGCTGAAGATCTTGCTCGGTGAAGACAACAACTCTTCAACACTCGAGGTGACACCTATCCATCTAGAGAGTGCGCAGCTCTCAAGAGTAATAGGTACAAGAACTCTAACTCAGAGCTACTGTGATGCTCAACCACTGTCTAAGTTTTGGCTCTTGATTTTCTCTCGGTGGATCTTAAACTCAAATCACTCGGAGAGGGGATGCTCAATCAATCTTCTCAGAAATCTTAAGCGGAGCAGCCAACGGGCAACGTTGGAGCGGGGTGGCTATTTATAGCCGCAGCCTTCCCTGATGGGAAAAGACCAAATTGGACATGTGGAGCAGCCAATGGCCGAACGACATGAGTCCAACAGTCGGAAATTGAGCACAACGGTAACATTCCTTGCGGAGCAAGTAATGCTAACTCCTCAGTTCGAAAGATATCTCCTGCAGCACCGAAGAACAACGTCTTCTGCTGGCAGGTGATCATTCGAAGCATAAAGAGATTTCCCTCAGTCTTGCATAGGTTTGGGCTAAGCATCACAGCGGATCTAAGCTTTGAGAACCTATACCCCTCTTAATAGTATGGAGGTCCTATGACTCAAATAAATTAAAGAAGAACAACGAGACGAATGCTACGTCTTCACTTCGTCTTCGACTTCCATCGCTGCAGTCAATTTTCTTCGGACCGCATCACCGAACCAATTGCTTCGCGTCAGCAATAAATTTTGAGGGGTTAAATCCTTCATATCAATCTTCTCGTCTACATGACTTCTATGGATGTAGCTCATTCTTCTCTGCTGTGCAGATATTCTTTGGTGAAGTTCCTCGAACTGGACACCGGAGACAGCATTCTCTTCGGTACTGCATGGACTATTTCTCTCTGTGTGCATTAGCAAACAAATCAGTCCATGCCTGTTTCTGTCAACAATCTCCAAAACACAAGAGGGCAAATATTGCACCAACAATCTCCACCTTTTTGGACGATTGTTGACAAAACAGAACACATCAGAAGATAGATGATAGAAGGAAATGGAATGCGAAGGGTAATGAAAGACGAGAGATAATTACAAAGATAAAACACGCTCCCCCTGAAGGTATGCATCATTCTGAGACTAAGCATAGGAGATAAAACGGAAGGTAGCGAGGTGAATCTTCGTATGAGTGACATTGACATCTGATCTCATTCGTAGTTTCATCCAATGCACTCGACGGTGTCTGAGGTATTTCCTGCCACACACAACCTTTGAAATAGATTCATTAGATAGTGAGGATATTTTGAAATGAGTTGTGGCAATGGAAAAGCCATGAAGATTTTCTCAGAACACAGTTTGAATCCACACGAGATATAGGTTCCCTGCAAGTTAGATACTCGAAGAAAAAACAGAGCAAGGGAATCACAAGTATATTGCTCGGACTAGATATGCTTCAGATGAGGTTTTCCTGCAACAATGATGATACAATAGAAATATGCGAGGAAAAACAGCTTATGAGACAGATAGAAAGAATTCTCTTTTAAATCATGAGTAAATTTGCTTTGAAGCAACCTTTCTTCTCCTGCATCGTTAGATAGCGAAAGATAATCATAGGAGTGTATCCAAGTGGAAGATGATTTCCAATCCTCCTTGAAATGCTTTCACTTAACCTTGCACGATAGATAAGTATAGAGGATAATCATTGCAAGGAAGTAAGCTTTCGATAGCACCTACAAACAGATAACTGGACTCAAATATAGCATTGCAGGGGTTATTAACGGTACATGACGACGCAGTATACCAACACCACAGGCGGTGAGACCAAGTTCCACGAACAAAAGCAAATAGTTCAACCACCGAAACCAAATTGTTCGATTGAAAAGCAAATGGCGAATGGAAACACCATGCAAATAACCCGCTTATCTATCTCTCGATGTTCTTCTCCCCCTTTTTGTCAACAAGTGCCAAAAAGGAAAGAGAATGCATGCGAGGAACTACTCGTCCGAAGAATCCTCAGTACTCGAACTGTTCGGGGAAACAGAGCGAGCGATGGTCGAGGCTGAAGCAGGAGTTGGAGTCGCAACATGGGCTTCGGGAGTAGCAGCGCGAGGTGCATCTGGCTTGAATATAAATGTTCCTGCTGTGTCTTCAAGTTCATCATCTGGTTCAACAAACAGCAGGTCGGTGGAGGCGGAACGCTGAGGAAGCACTGGGGTTTGCCTTCGGATGCGAGGAACTTCAAACAGCTCTAGATAATCATATTCTTTCTCGATACCCTTGGCAGATAGTTGTTTGCGAGAATAATGCTTGCGCAGAAGGGTCCACGAGCACTTCTTCTGTTCTTTCTCATATAGAAAAGCTTGGCGAGCATAATTGTGAAGCAGATTTATGTCAGTCATCATCTCCAGTTTTACTTTGCGGTCGAGCTTAATGTGACTTTCCAGGGCTTGCTGAGTGCGAAGACAAATCTCATACAGTGAGGGATTTTCTTCACGAGGAATTTTGACCTTTGCCTTCTTGACCTACGAAGCTTTAGCAGAGGCAGAGGCAGTAGCATCAATAGGTGTTTTCCCTTTGCCGATGTCCTTCACGATCCGGAGAGTATCCCGGACTGGTGGAATGTAAACTTTCGGGACATGTGGGCAGAAAAACTTTTTCTCAATAAGCTGCTCAATAGCAAACATGACCCATGGTGCATATGGCTTCAAAGCTTGAGGGCTATCAGCTGCATAGGCCAAGTTGCGAATGAAAAGATCTGGAATGTCAAACCGAATGCCATGAGCTGTTGCTTGAAGAGCATTTGCCACGATGCCATGAATGGTTTCTGGCCTGTTTGTTGGCGTGAGGGAGTTGCAGAGGATATAGAACAAAACTTTGCTCTCATAGGCCAGATTCTTAGGATTTTCCTCGGTACATTCATCACCAACAAGCTTGGGGTCCATTAGCATATGAAGTTTGGCTTCGGATACATCCGAGCAGTGCAGTCTGTGTTCGCGAGTTGCATCAAACTTGCACCGAGGAAGATTCAATGGTGCTAAGAACTGGTCAGCCGAACATTTGATCTTTTCTTCTTCGGTCATCCATTCGAGGATCCAAGTACTGCTATTTGCAAAGTCACCTGAGATATAAAGAGTGGCATAGAACTGAAGAATTACTTCACGATTCCAACCATGATTGAAACGAAGGAAGCTCTTCAGGAAGACTTGTTCAATCTGCGTGATGGTTTGATGGAAGCAAGGTAAACTTTTGAGCTCTGCGAAATCTAGAATCTTGTGCTTGAAGATGCGATTCTTGCAGTACATAATTTGGCCATAGTACACGGCATGTTCCTTCGTCCAGAATCTTGGTGACAAGGACGTTCTTTCTCCATCATATGGGCTGGTCCCAAAGAATGCAAGTTTCGAATGATGAAACTACTCGTTGAAAGCTGGACCATTCGGGCCATCATCGATAGGAAACAAAGGGTAGGTTTCCAGGGGGTTTCTCAGTTGTTCTTCATCGGCCATAAACCGGGTCCGAATGTCATCTGGTGCAGGCACACCTTCTTCAATCGGCTTGAGAGGAACACGTGGCATTCTCGATTTTTCTTGTACAGATTTCTTTGAAGAACTTGGCTGACTATCATTTTTGCTCACTGGCAGTCCTTCAGCTGCTTTGTGGCTTTCGGGCACAAGGGCCTTTTCTTTCTTTGTACTTTCTTCGGTTGGAGGCACAACGACCTCTTTCTCAGACGCTTGAGGCCCAACTGGTGGTACAATTACTTCTCGAGCAATCGGCTCATCAGATTTCTTTTCTTCCTCTTCCAACTATGGTGCGGTGGTAAGGGGAGCAGGATCAACATCCATCTGGGTAGGGGCACCAGATGATGCGACCGGGGTGGTTTTCTCTCGGGAAGCATTTAGCTCCCCCTCAATCTTGTCATTCTCCTCCTTATTTGGTTCGGAGAGCTCTGCTTGCGATGTTCTCAATGGCAATGGATCTGCCTTCTCAACTTCAATTTCCTCATCGGTCTCATCAACTGGGACTCGCTGCTTAAGTGAAGCATTCTCTTCATCAGTCTTTTCCAGGAAAATATCAACCACATCAGGTTGTACTTGACTACCGGAGCTGGAATAATAACCTCCTCAGTGCCAGCTTGCTGCATAGGTTCATCTTCGTGAGGTGGATATGGTGGAACCTGCTGCAAGGGTGCACTGGAGTTCAGTGGAATAGGATCAGCAGCAACATTCTGAAGGTGCCGGTCTTTGTTTTCTTTCGGCTTGCTGATTCTCGCCCTAGCCTTCTGACGTTTTTCTTCTTGAATCCTTCTTTGAGCAAGATCTACCTTGCGGTCAATGTCCTCGTTCCTTCTGTCACACAACTAAGCTACCTCCATGTGCAAACGCGAGTGCTAATCAATTTTCTCATTACGCATGACACTGAGGACCTTGGTGAGTTCAACAATTTCGTTGTTCAGATCTTTTCTTTCGGATTCAGATTTGGCCTCACTCCTCATTTTCTCGACAGCTTGCTTGTCTTTGACAGCTTTATTTAGCTTCTTGGAGATTTTCCTCAGCTCAATGAAATGCTTCGTTACCATTTGAGTAACATCATCAGGTAGTCCCAGACCACTCACATCATCAGATTTTGCATCATATGCAGCACTATCAATCACATCGATCATGAACTTGAAATCATACTTCTGTTCCTCTGTGGAAGAAGGAACAATGAGCCTGGTTTTCTTAGCAGAGACATCAGCTTTTTCTTCAGACTGCAGCTTTCTCTTCGCTGCAGTGTTTGTCAAAGTTCTCGGAGCTGCAGAACCCGAAGGTTTGTCAGTGAAGGGAATGGGTGTATGCCTTGGAGATCTCCTTGGAGAGGGTAACACTTTCACTGGAGAGGGGCTCTTGGATGGCTTGTTGAGAATGGCAAGCTGATCATACAGTGGAATTTCATCAGGGGTATCTTCGCCGGATGACTCATCAGACGAGTTAGAAACTGCCTTCTTGATTCTCTTGGCGACAGTTTTCTTTCGAGGTGCACGAGGGGAAACTAATTTCCTAGACTTGCTTCCCTTGGAAGCAGATGCACAATCCTTCTTCTTCTGTACGTCTTGCTGGGTTAGCGCGATGTTTTTCGCTTCAACTTGGTTTTTCTTCGCTTCCCTAGCATCACGCTTGGCTTTGGCCTTCGCCCTCTTAGCCACTTCCTTGGGGAAATCAGCGATGGTTTTGAGGGAGTCGGGGTGAGCATTTGAAGGCTGTGGTGGTCTGACTTTTTCATCCTTGGGGCCAATGCAATTTTCTGCAATGCAGTCGTTCCACGGTGGTGTGAAAGCAAACAGAATCTGGTACTTCTTGCGAACATTTTCATATCTGTACCATTTGCCTGCCCAGTGGCGGCGAATTCTTTGGAGCCTGTTGTTGCGGTCTGTTGTTGATTCACCCTCTGGCGGAGTTCTGTAACTATTCGGATCAGACATTTCTGCAGTGGTATTCTTTTCTCTGCCGCGACCGCCCTTTTTAGGATTTCCATCAGAGAAGATGGTTAGGGTGTCTGTGACCAATTCATACTCGGGTTGACTATGAGCAGAAGGAATTTCCTCATCATCTTCTTCGGGTTCAGACTCTGGTTTCTTCTTCGGAGCTTTGGGTGGCTTCGAAGATTTTCCTCCTCCAGTCATTCTCACTCGTTCAGACCTTGATGGAAACTGAGGCAAATTTTCTTCAGAATTTGAATGCTCTTCCGAACTTTGTGCCATGACCAACCTGTGAAATAGAATAGATGCGAGGGAAAGGGGAAAGGTCATAAGCATGCACAGAAAGATTTTGAACGAAAATGATTTTGAGGGAGTCCAAAAGGAACTCATGGTAATTCAAAAAGATATCCTCGATAGATTTTACAAGCTAGCCACAGAAAATTCTAGGCAGGTTGATAGCTATCTAATCTTTCGGATAATTACACATGAACCCTAGGTCGAGCAAAACAAGTACGAGAAAGATCTACAAACCGTACAAGTCAAATCTTAGTGATTCCTAACGATCTACCGGGGTGAAATAAATCAAGGGAAATAGCATTGGTAAGAACTGCCCTAAGAACAGACATATGGAAAGGAGCAGTTCCGGATCCAAGCGCCCTAACTTGGCAACTTAAATCAACTACGGCAATGCGGGAGGAAAGATTACCGCACCGGCGTGATCAGCTGCGACGAGGTTCCACCAGAGTAGCACGACGGAGCTTCTCGCCGGAGTTGCTTCGAGCTCGGGCTCGGGTGGAGGTGGAATGAGGGTTTGAGGAATTGATGAAGAAGACGCGGTGAGGGATATTTAGAGCTGGAGAGCTGAACCTCCTCTCCGAAATCTACGGCCCATAGTTGCGGGATGTTCCGCATTTGACGGACATGATCATGATTGTGGAGATCGTGGGCACGTGGCAACCGTTCTCTGCGAGAAACTGGGGAAGAGAGCGGGAGTTCGAAAGGTTTGAAGAAGGGCTAAACGCCAAAAATGGATAAAAGTTCGAAGTTGATTTCTTTCGTGACCAAGGACGTCGGAGAGAGATTTTCTTCAGATCAAATTGCATGCTCACGACGGACAGCATAGACTTGGATGAGAAAGAATAGAAGGATAAAAGGGTCCGAAACAAAACACTCAGCCAAAAGAGAAGAAACACAAAACTAGGAGCTATGAGTGAGTTGTTCATCGAACGAAACACAAACACGGCAACTCGAAGACAAACATCAAACTGAGAACAAATAAACACAGCGAACCAGCACCAACAATATAGATCTCAGGGCTAAGGATAAACAAATAAAATCCCTGAGAGAGAGAGTTCCTGCAAGACGAGTTAGTTCTTTCTCGCAACCCACACTTGTGTGGGCAGCGCATACCTCATTTGTCTTGACTGAGCATGGACGTTCCTTCATTGATCTCTGTAGTTCGCCTGTGCATTTTGAGAGTAATCATATGAATATGCATTGAAATTGTTCCCAGAGACATGAGCATAATGATTCGAGGAGATACGCATGTACTCCTTTTGTCAAAGGTTTGACTTCGAGGAAGTTGTAGTGCCAATCTGCGAGTGATTATCATTTCCTCGAAGAGAATTACTCTGCATATTCAAGTTAGCGGTGACAGATAAATTTTCAATGATGTACTTCTTCACCCAGATTTGCTTCTTGGGTGAACCAGACCTGCAGTTAGTCCCAACATACCGAATGAAAACCTTACCATTCTGTTGTTTGAAGAATTTGTAGTTTGAGTCATCAGACTCGTCAGCATCAACAGAAATGGGAGTGTCATATCCAGACAGGAGTGCAGGTTCGAGAGTTTTGCTTTTAGAAAGAACCCAACTCGTTCGAGGATATTGCTCGGGAGTCCAGTAGGTTCCATCAACGTTGAGTTTCCTTTCGAAACCCAATCCTTCCTTTTGGGGATTTTTGTGCAGTATTGACTTCTTGAGCACATCACAGAGAGTTTGATGCCCTTTGAGGCTCTTTAGCATTCCTGTCTCAAGCAAGTTCTTTAGCCTGCAATTTTCATCAGAGATAGCAACAAATTCCTCGGAAGAGGAGTTAGAAATATCATTCATAGTGGTTGCAATATTCTCGATGACAGCATTGGATGTTTCGGCATTCGAATCAGCATTGCTACGTTCTAGGCATTTTGAGCAAGGAGGCACAAAATCATCAGGAAGGTTGTTAGATTGCTTGGCGAAGAGAGAAGCGTTTTCTTTCACCAGCACGTTATAAGACTCTTTCAGTGACTTGAGTTCTTGATTCCTGCTAAGTAGTTCATCTGATAAACTCTCATAGTCGACTGCAAGAGAATCATATCGTCTGGAAAGATCATCAATCGTTGAAGAAAAAGCATCATGCTCTTCAGTCAACTCTTGATTCTTCTCCATCTCTTCGACCAGTAATCCTTCGGATTTCCTGAGTTTTTCTCAAGTTTTTCAAGCTCATCTTGTTGAGATTTGGCAATCTTAACCAGTTTAGCATAGGCAATGTATTCAGAAAAATATTCAGTCATAGATTTTTGGTGCTTTGCTGATACCTGATCCTTTGAGGTTTTTGCCATGAGACAGAGTGCGATTGGTTCATCATCACTTGAAGCATTATCATCAGTGTCTGATTCGAGTGATTTCTCGGATGATTCATAAGCAACAAATGTATTGCCTCTTCCTAGGCTTCTGTGAGGCTCTTCGTCTTCTGATTCGGATTCGGATGTCTCATCTTCAGATTCCATATTCATTTCAGCACATACTCTAGTCAGCTGCGATATTCTCTTCATGTTAGATTCAATGGTTACTTTGGCTTGCACGTCAGTGACTGGTCTCTTCGAAGAGATTGAGAAGGATTCATTTTTCTTCGAGAGCTTAGTGTGACGGTCCATTTGAGTGAATCCAGTGCAGTGAAGATAAATCCATCTGTTGCTAGGTTTTTCATTTAGTTCCCAGTAAGGACAGTCTGCTATGTAGTGACCGAATTGTTTGCACTTGAAGCACATTATTTCTTTCGGAGGTAGTTTTCTTGAAGATTTAGGCAAGTCAACTTTGTCATCATTTGTGAGACACGGATTCTGTCTTCTGAGATTACCTAGTCTTTCTATGAGCATTTCTAGTTTTCTTGTGATAGAGTGTTGATTCTCAATATCTTCTTCTTGTGAACTGCCATAGTGTGAGAGAATTTCCCCTTCGCTTTCCGAAGAAGATTCTTGATGCCCATTTTCAAGTTCCATCTTTTCTTCGTGAATAGACAACAGCGTCATGACCTCGACGTAGTGAAGTTCTTCATAGTCTGGTCTTTGCTTGATTTCAGTTACGATTGGATCGAAGGTTGCATCAAGAGCACTCAGCAGCTTGTTGACCACATCTCTATCGGTGATATCTGTTACTCCTCGTTGATGAAGTATTTCAACAATATTTGTCAACCGATCAGTGAGTTCCATAGCACTTTCCCTTTGAAGACTTCTGAAACCAGCAAACATGGCATGAAGCATATCAGTGTGTGGATCTGTTCTGGCAATGAATTCTTCATGAACAGTTTTGATGGCATCCCAGAGTTGCTTGGCAGTGTCGAGCTTTCGGAGCCGAATGAAAATGTCTTTCGAGATACTGTCACAAATAATATCTTTTGCTTGAGCATTGAACCGCATTGCAGTTTTGTCATCGGAAGTAGGAGCATTAGGGTGCTGAACGGTGTATCCATTTTCCACAATCTGCCAAAGTTCTATGTTGATGGCTTGAAGTCAGATTTTCATTCGCTCTTTCCAGTAGACATAGTCATTTCCATCGAAGATAGGAAACCCTTCAGAGTGCAAGGATCTACCTGCATACGACATAGTCAAAACTCGAAGGTTGTTAGACCTTTAATAAACAGAGACAGGGAGTACCTGCTTTGATACCAATTGTTAGGACCGAGAGTATATCGACCAGAGGGGGGGTGAATGGGAGATTCAAAAATTCTTGCGAATGTTTTGAACAGATCCCAAACACAGCAGCGGAAATAAGGTTCGGTAGAAATGTACTTAATCAAGCATGCTATTGAGGAACATATCTATCGATGTAGGAAGCAATAATAGTTCGAGCAGAGAATATCACAGGTTTCACAATTATGATGGTAATGCAATATATGAACAGATGCAGAAGCATGAGGAAAAACTAGGTAAGAATTGCGAAGGAAATGCAAGGAGGATAGTAACGAGGTGAATGGATACGGCACTGAATGAAATCACGCTAACATGCAGAAGTGCGAAGAGAAATAAATTAGACTGAGACGATAGAAATGAATGATGAGAATGCAAAAGATAAGTAATGAACTATGATAGGTCAGATAAGACTATCGACACAGAGCACGAAAGTAAACTGCTGTAGGAAATGCAGTAAAGTAGAGTGAACCAGTGGTGCTCGATGGCGACAGATGAATTTGGTAGACCAGTTCGCCCTTCTGCCAAAGGACTACGTCTGGTTGGAGGGGTTGTGATTTAACACAGAAGACAAACTCTCTTCACCCTATTCTCCTTCAACTCGGAGCTGATCAGACTCCAGTTGATTTCACTCGTGGTAGATACTTGTCGGCGATCTCCAAACCTTTGACAGACTTATTCACAAACCACAATGACTCTTGGTTGCTGAAGATCTTGCTCGGTGAAGACAACAACTCTTCAACACTCGAGCCGACACCTATCTGTCTAGAGAGTGCGCAGCTCTCAGGAGTAATAGGTACAAGAACTCTAACTCAGAACTACTGTGATGCCCAACCACTGTCTAAGTTTTGTCTCTTGATTTTCTCTCGGTGGATCTTAAACTCAAATCACTCGGAGAGGGGATGCTCAATCAATCTTCTCAGAAATCTTAAGCGGAGCAGCCAACGGGCAACGTTGGAGCGGGGTGGCTATTTATAGCCGCAGCCTTCCCTGATGGGAAAAGACCAAATTGGATATGTGGAGCAGCCAATGACCAAACGACATGAGTCCAACGGTCGGAAATTGAGCACAACGGTAACATTCCTTGCGGAGCAAGTAATGCTAACTCCTCAGTTCGAAAGATATCTCCTGCAGCACCGAAGAACAACGTCTTCTGCTGGCAGGTAATCATTCGAAGCATAAAGAGATTTCCCTCAGTCTTGCATAGGTTTGGGCTAAGCATCACAGTGGATCTAAGCTTCGAGAACCTATACCCCTCTTAATAGTATGGAGGTCCTATGACTCAAATAAATGAAAGAAGAACAACGAGATGAATGCTACGTCTTCACTTCGTCTTCGACTTCCATCGCCGCAGTCAATTTTCTTCGGACCTCATCACCGAACCAATTGCTTCGCGTCAGCAATAAATTTTGAGGGGTTAACTCCTTCACATCAATCTTCTCGTCTACATGACTTCTATGGATGTAGCTCATTCTTCTCTGCTGTGCAGATATTCTTCGGTGAAGTTCCTCGAACTGGACACCGGAGACAGCATTCTCTTCGGTACTGCATTGACTATTTCTCTCTATGTGCACTAGCAAACAAATCAGTCCATGCCTACTTCTGTCAACAATCTCAAAAACACAAGAGGGCAAATATTGCACCAACAGAAACCATCAAGAGGACAGCTACTGATCAGAAGAGATCTTGCGGATATGCTCCACACATTCAAATGCTCATCAACTCCAAGGTTGGAATGAGCACTTATCTTCTTGATCGTGAGCATCTCCCACTACGTCCAGAGTTCGAGGACAGTGTTATAGTGATGGAACCTTCGCATCCTACATCTACTCAAGCACAAGAGAAGATCCGAGCAGCCGCAGAAGCAAAAGCAGCCAAGGAGGCATCTGCTCCCAATGCACCCATTGCCAACCTCAAGTCTAAGAATGACCAGATGACTTATCTGCTAGAAGCCACCCTGAGGATTGAGCGAAGTCTGGCCAACCTCACCCAGAACCAGGCTAGCTTAGAGCGGATAGTAGAGACTAAGATTCATGATCTTGATGTGAAGATCACTGAGGTACAGACCATTGTGGAGAAGCTAAAGGTCGATGTTGATGCAGCCAGGGCCGCCGCTTCTGATGACAGTGGAGATGTGTAGGATCAAAAGTATGTCTAGAGGGGGGGTGATTAGACTACTTGACCAAATAAAACCTAACCTTTTCCCAGATTTTAATTTTGGGCAGATTTTGGCAATAGTACATGTCAAGCATCACCCTACACATGCAATTCTAAGAGTATAGTAGCGGAATATAAATAATTGCATATGTAAGTAGAGAGGGGATTGGAGATATCAAACGCAATGAAGACACGGTGGTTTTCGCCGTGGTTCCGATAGGTGGTGCTATCGTACGTCCACCTTGATGGAGACTTCAACCCACGAAGGGTAACAGCTGCGCGAGTCCACGGAGGGCTCCACCCACGAAGGGTCCACGAAGAAGCAACCTTGTCTATTCCACCATGGCTTACGTCCACGAAGGACTAGCCTCACTCGGGGTAGATCTTCACGAAGTAGGCGATCTCCTTGCCCTTACAAACTTCTTGGTTCAACTCCACATCTGGTTGGAGGCTCCCAAGCGACACCTAACCAATCTAGGAGACACCACTCTCCAAAAGGTAATAGACGGTGTGTTGTTGATGAACTCCTTGCTCTTGTGCTTCAAATGATAGTCTTCCCAGCACTCAAACAACTCCTCACAGATTTGGCTATGGTGGAAGAGGGATTTGAGTGGAAAGCAACTTGGGATAGGCTAGAAATCAAGTTTCAAATGGTAGGAATGGAATAGCTTGATCTCAACACATGAGTAGGTGGTTCTCTCTCAGAAAATGAATGGTGGAAGTGTAGGCACGTTCTGATGGCTCTCCTTACCGAGAAGGATGTGGTGGAGGGGTATATATAGCCTCCACACAAAATCCAACCGTTACACACTTTTGACCCAACTCGGTGGCACCGAAACTTTCATCTCGGTAGCACCGAACTGTGTAAAAGATATGAACGTTAGGAATCTCGGTGGGACCGATATGAACAAATCGGATGGACCGAAGTGCAATGGCTAGGGCAACCCTCATCTCAGTGGCACCGATTGCATCAACTCGGTAAGACCGAAGTGAAGCAATAAGGCAACAGAGACTTGGCAAGCCATCTCGGTGAGACCGATTTGCAAAACTCGGTGAGACCGAAGTGAGTGCAAACGATTACAGAGAGTTGGCAAGGCCATCTTGGTGAGACCGAGATCCATTTCGGTGGATCCGATTTGTTAGGGTTTTGGCAGTGGCTAAGTCTTGGATGAACTCGGTGGGGCCGGATATAGATTTTCGGTGGGGCCGAGTTGGAATGTAGGTTCTGGACACATTTGGGATTGAGAGAGTGGTTGAGGGTTTAGGAGTACTGTCACTAAGCACTTGAGCAAAAAGACCATTAAGCAACACCTCATCCCCTTTTAATAGTATTGGCTTTCCTATGGACTCAATGTGATCTTGGATCACTAAACCAAAAATGTAGAGTCTTGACCTTTTGCCAATCCTTGTCCTTAGCATTTTGAGGGGTCCACGTCTCTAGTCCATGCCATGCCAATCATTGAACATCCTGAAATCTTAATCTTGAATGTACATTAGTTCAATGAGATATATGTTGTTATGAATTACCAAAACCACCAAGGGAGCAAATGTGCTTTCAATCTCCCCCTTTTTGGTAATTGATGACAACATATAGATCAAAGCTTCGACAAATGATTAAATGAATGAAATACATCGTCGCTTTGAGAAGTATGTGATAAGCAAGAGCTCCCCCTAAATTTGTGCATTATTAAATATTTGCGTTTGAATGCAAATGCACAATCGATTAGGCGTATGGGTTACTCTTCCATGTCACATACATCTTGGTGGAGCGCGCAAAATGATATGATTGAAATAGTAAGCACGCATCACCAACACAAATGAATGATCATACAAGATAATGATAAGGATAAGCATTGATCATCACAATAAGCATAATATGATCAAACATCATAGCAGTAGCTCACAAGCATAAATGACAGAATAACTATAGCAAGCACACAAATAACAAAGTATCAACGGCCAAGCAAGAAGTAGCAAATGAACTCTCGAAAGAAAAACAAACGACCAAAACACTCTCTCTCGAAGCCTATGATCTATACAAATTCTCCCCCTTTGGCAACAAGTACCAAAAAGATCGAATCGTATAGGACTAATCGGCTCTCTAGGCACGATCCTCCGAAGCTCCTAAAGGCGATCTTCTGATGGCTGCTCCGGTGTGCGTTGACGGCGTTGAGATAAGAGCGTCCGCGAATGCTTCTGCTGATGACTGCTGGACTGGAGGAGTGGAGACCTGTGGTGGCACTGAGGCAGTAGCAGTTGGTGCAGATACTGTGGTCCTTGGATCCACAACTGGTATTGCAGCAGACCTGGCTGCCCTGGGCACTGACTGAAATTGCTCTGTAGTTGGTCTATCATCTCCATTGTCATCTGATCTGGCTGTCTTGACAACATCAACGTCATTCTGCAGCTGTTCTACTGTGGTCTGAATCTCAGTTACCTTGACATCCAAATCATGAAATTTGGTCTCAATAATCCGCTCAAAACTAGCCTGGGTCTGGGTGAGGTTGGCCAAACTTCTCTCAATCCTCAGAGTGGCTTCAAGCAGATATTGCATTTGGTCCTTGGGTGTCTTGCGATTGACGATTGGAGCATTAGGAGCAGATGCCTTCTGAGCTGCTTTTGCTTCTTTTGCTTTGCGGATCTTCTCTTGGGCTTGTGCTGAAGTGGGATGCGAAGGATCCATCACTATTACATTGTCCTCAAAATCTGGACGGAGTGGCAAGTGCTCTCGATCAAGAAGATACGTACTGGTTCCAACCTTGGAATTTATCAACAACTGAATATGTGGAGCATATCCGCACGATCTCTTCTGATCAGCTGATGTCCTCTTGATAGTCTCTACTATCAGGCTCATCACCTTAAACTTCTGAGGTGTGTCAAATAAATGAAGCAAATTGATGGAATGGCCACGAATCATCTTGTCATCTCCTGACTTGGGTAGCAAAGTGTACCGCAGTATAGTGTTCGTTGTGGCTAATCCTGGGAGCAGATGCTTCACTAATCCAAGTTTGTGAGTCTCAAGGTCTTTCTGTGGAATTGCAGTATACATGTTGGCCATGGAGTTTTGATCCATCTTGAGCTTGGCATAAATGTCTATGTCATCATCCTCTTCCTTGGGTGCACCAAGAAGACTTGCCCACTCAGAGATGGTAGACCGGTATCTTATACCCTCAGTCATCCATATGATGCGGCCATCTGGATAGAAGTGTGCAGTAGAGTAAAATTGCATGACCATTTCGTCATTCCACTTGGTCAACTTCTTTCCTACAAACTCGACAACTCCTGCAATTCTGAAGCTTTCATGGACATGGGGAAAATTAACTTCATTCTCATCAATGTATTCCCAATCCACCCATCTCATATCACTGACTATGGGCTTCTTATCAAGCAACACTGTCTCATAAAAGTCCTGTTGTTCACGGGTGTGAAAGCGATAGTCACATGCAGTTCTTCTCCTGACAGCATAAGGATCTGACAATCTCCATTGACGCAGTCCTTTGTCCTTCCTCGTCATCATGTTTTCTGCAATGGGGTGTGCATTGTCATGGTCTAGAATCTTTGGCTTCAATTTTCTGAGCACTAGAGGCTCTTCATCAACATTTGATTCAGGCACTGGGGCCTTGTTCTTCTCTTCACCAGATATGTTCCTGGTTGATCTCTTTGGTGCAGGTGTTTTTGGCTTGGACTTGGGGGGTGCAGCAGTCTTGATTGCATCAGACATGAGCTTCTGAGCTTTTCTAGGGGGTGCACTGGCTACTGGCTCTTCCTCTTCTTCTTCCTCCTCATCAATCATCATGGAGGGTCTGCCAATCACACGGGCAAATGATTTCCTTACTCTTTTCTTCTTAGCTCCTTCAGCTGCCTCTGTGTTACTAGGCTTTTGCATAGTCTGCTAAGGCACTTTCCTCACAGCAGTCCTCTCTTTGGTAGAAGTAGGCTTGGTGCTGTACTCCTTAGCAAGCACAACTCTCTTCTTCTTCTTTGCAGCTTCACTTGCAATGAAATCCTCATCCTCACTGTCTGAGGTTTTCTTCTTCCTTGTTCTGGTAGCTGCTTTAGGAAGATCTGGAGAGCTTCTCTCTCCCTCATAGAAACTTTCAGCTGGGCTTGACCCTTCACTCATTTCTGCCTGCTGCTCTGACCTGTTCTGACTGTCACTGCCACTTGACATCTTGCTGAGCTGACCCTGTGAGTAGATGGGTATAGGCAGAGTAGATGAGTCATCACAAAAAGCAAAGATTTTTAACTAAATTTGAGTTCAACTCTTAGTTTCAAGTTTTCACGGGATGCATATCGGATGGACCGAGTTGATCATCTCGGTGATACCGAAGCACACTAGAGAGACCTTACACGCCACTTTGGTCAGACCGATATGGGTTTCGGTGGCTCCGAGATGCTAGGGTTTCACTGAGACTTTACTTTCGGTCTCACCGATTCGTACAACTCGGTGGCACCGAGACATACTAGTGCTATGGTCAGAGACCAAATCGGTGGTACCGAAAATTTCGAATCGGTCGGTCCGAGATGCATTTGGCGGAAACTTAAACCTAAAATTTTTACTCGCATCTAATCTATGGAATTTGCAGTGTAACAGGAGTTATCAATCCGTGGCAAGAATTCAGGCAGTCCAATCATGCATTGAATCGGAAAAGGGAAGCACGAAAGGGATCGAATCTCACCCTAACTTGGTGGAGATCCTCTACGGCGGCAACGGCGGAGGAGATTCCTGTTGACGGCGATGGAATCCGGCGGCGAGAGCTCGCTGGAGACGACGGCGAAGTCCGGAGACGAAGGGCGATGGCAGCGCCGGGGAGCGGGAACGAGAGAGGTCGAGAAATTTCAACCGTTCGGTCCGCGCAATATATATACCCGTGCACTGTCGGTGGCGCCGACTTGAGCAACTTGGTGGCACCGATATGTGTAACTGCACGCAGTTTTAGCACATCGGTGGCTCCGAGATGGTTCAATTTGGTAGCATCGAGATGGAAAACCTAGATCAATCTAAGTGATTTCGGTTGGGCCGAGTTTGAGTGAATTGGTTCGGCCGAAATCATTTAGAAGGTTTTGGAGGTTCAGCCCTTTCAGATTGGTGGCTCCGCGTGCTCCTCACCCGGAGGGTCCGAAAATGACTTGTTCAATTTTTGTGATGCAGCAAGAATAGAGTTTGAGACAAGAAAGCATAGATAGCTAGAGAAGGTACTTAGGCATTCTTGTACATCCACTTGGCCAGAAAAGCAAGACAATCAAAACAACAAATGGATGTCCTCGAATGATGAAAACATGCAAACCAACATGCTCACACAATAAGATAGCAAATGAAATATGTGTCAAACATGCACAACCAATTCTAGCATCTATCAAGCAATGGCGATGACTAGGTCATCTATATATGAGTATATTGACTTAGGAGTCAAATGAGAACATTTGATCATAGGTCATACTCATCGTTTAAGCACAAGTGGGGTTACCACTTTTACATAAAGCATTAATGTGTTCACACTATTAGAGTTGCTTTAGCTCAATTGCTTAGAGCAAAGCTCCCCCTAGATGTGATATCCCCCCTAAGAGGGATGAACTAACCTTGGGTTTTGTCGATGATGACTTCATGTAGATGTGGATGCTCAATGTTGATGTAGACCATCAAGAGTTGGGAGCAATCCTTTGGAGTTTTGTGCTTTCAATACCTACATGGGTTAGTCCCACACAAGGAACATACAAGGATATCCATAGACATAGAGTGAAATACACATATGATGATGTCCATGAATGCATTGATTACCTTGTCCCTTGCCTTACCAACAAGAGGGTTTGTGACTCCATGAACTAGTGCAAAATGTAGAAGTTGGTTGCACAAGTCCTTGCCATAAATAATATGAGTGAAGCTTGTTGGCGGAGTCACCCTCAAGAACTCTCTAGTTCTTCTTCTTTTGGACCCACATCAACTTGATGGGAATCCTTGGAGTTGTAGTAGCACTTGATGAAGTAGAACTTGATGAAGTCTTGGGAACCCACTTGACCATGGCTTGAGGAGCTTCTTCAAATGAATCAATCTCTTCTTGAAGCTTGTCCTTGCCTTTTAGCTTGTGGTCTTGTAGTGGAAGATCTTCTTGAGCTTGTGTTCCCTTGAAGGAAGTAGGATCGTACTTCTCTTGTTGAGGAACAAACTTCGTCTTGGGGTATTGACCTTCTTCCCACTCGACTCCATCGGCATTGAACTTTCGTTCAAAACCAACACCTTGGTTCTTCCGATGCCATCCTTGCTTGCGTACAATTTCCTCGAATTGTTTACTCCCGGCAAGACTCTTGTAGACACCTTTTTCTATAATTCCTTTCAATAGCATATTTTCTTGCTTAAGTGTAACTTGGCTAAGAGAATCGTTAGTGGAATCATTAGAACTACTAGAAGCAACAACATTGGATTTAACATTGTTATTGTCACTACTAGAGGTAGAACCATTTTTACCCGTGTTGCTAGTTTGCTTAGGTTTAACTTGTGGCATAAAGGTAGACAAGAGTAAATGCTTGGCAAGATATGAAGAACTCTTCTTTCGAAGATCGTCAGTGATAGCTTTAATAAACTCATGCTCTTGCTCTAAATTTAGCTTCTCGAAGCGTAGCTTCTCATGAGTTCTTAGAAGTTCTCTATGATCCTCTTGAGTTGTTTCATGAGCTAACTTAAGAGCATTTAGTTCTTTAGTTAGACACTCAATCTCCTTCATAGCATTGTCACTCGTTTCCTCTTGACTATCATAATTACTAGCATTTTCATTAAAGCTCACATTACTATCTCTATCAACAAGTAAATCATCATCACCAAGCAAATCATCTTCATCACTATTGAAATCAAGATACTCGGGGTGTGATACCTTGGGGCCTTTTGCCATGAAGCATCTTCCAATTCCTTCATTTGGTGAGTCAAATAGATCGTAGGAGTTGGATGACACAAGTGCAAGTCCAGCAACACCTTCATCTTGACTATAGTCGGAGTCGGAGTGATAACTTCTCTCGGAGTGGTTGTCGGAGTCGGAGCCGGAAACCCATTCATCAACATGAGCTTGATGTCTTCTTCTTGTGTAGCTCTTGGATGACTTGTCCTTCCTCTCTGAATCCTTGCTTCTTCAAGAGTGTCTTCGTTCATAACGATCATCTCTACTCCTTCTCTCCTTATGAGGTGATTCATCTCTTCTATGTCTTCCTCTTGGTGATTCGTCTCTTTTCTTGTAGGGAGCCGTACACTCATTTGAGTAGTGTCCGGGCTTCCCACAGTTGTAGCAATTACGGTCACGACTTGATGATCTTCTCTCATAATGTCTTGAGCTTCTTTCTTTCCCTTTGTTCTTGTAGAACTTGTTGAACCTTTTCACCATTAGGCTAATCTCTTCATTGGATACTAGCTTGTCACTTGAAGTTGTTGGAGCATCGGTTGAGGCTTTGTAAGCACCACTTGACTTGTTATGCAGCTCCTCTTTGTCCTTGAGTGACATTTCATGAGCAACGATCCTTCCAATGACTTCCGTGGGCTTGAGATCTTTGTAATTTGGCATCATTTGGATCAATGTGCAGACGGTATCATATTTTCCATCCAAGGCTCTAAGTATCTTCTTGATGATGAATTTGTCGGTTATCTCTTCACTTCCTAAGCCGGCAATCTCATTTGTGATGAGAGCAAGCCTAGAGTACATCTCAGCGACTCCTTCACCATCCTTCATCTTGAACTTGTCAAGTTGACTTTGAAGCACATCCAACTTAGATTCCTTGACGGACTCGGTACCCTCATGCATATCAACCAAAGTATCCCAAATTTCCTTTGCATTCTCGAGGCGGCTGATTTTGTTGAATTCTTCGGGACATAAACCGTTGAATAGAATATCACAAGCTTGAGCATTGTATTGCAACATCTTCAATTCTTCCGGGGTTGCTTCACGATCCGGTTCCTTGCCATCCTCAAAGAAGTCACCTTGCAAGCCAGCACGAACAACAGCCCAAACGGCGGGGTTATGACCAAGAATATGCATTTTCATCTTATGTTTCCAACTAGCAAAGTTTGTACCATCAAAATATGGACCTCTACGGTGGTAGTTACCCTCACTAGACGCCATACTCTCCTAGGTTGTGAAACCAAGGCTATGATCACCAAAGCAATGGAAATCAAGGCTTGAGGAGACCAAAGCTCTGATACCACTTGTAGGATCGAAAGTATATCTAGAGGGGGGTGATTAGACTACTTGACCAAATAAAACCTAACCTTTTCCCAGATTTTAATTGTGGGCAGATTTTAGCAATAGTACATGTCAAGCATCACCCTACACATGCAATTCTAAGAGTATAGCAGCGGAATATAAATAATTGCATATGTAAGTAGAGAGGGGATTGGAGATGTCAAACGCAATGAAGACACGGTGGTTTTTGGCGTGGTTCCGATAGGTGGTTCTATCGTACGTCCACGTTGATGGAGACTTCAACCCACGAAGGGTAACGGCTGCGCGAGTCCACGGAGGGCTCCACCCACGAAGGGTCCACGAAGAAGCAACCTTGTCTATTCCACCATCGCTTACGTCCACGAAGGACTAGCCTCACTCGGGGTAGATCTTCACGAAGTAGGCGATCTCCTTGCCCTTACAAACTTCTTGGTTCAACTCCACATCTGGTTGGAGGCTCCCAAGTGACACCTAACCAATCTAGGAGACACCACTCTCCAAAAGGTAATAGACGGTGTGTTGTTGATGAACTCCTTGCTCTTGTGCTTCAAATGATAGTCTTCCCAGCACTCAAACAACTCCTCACAGATTTGGCTATGGTGGAAGAGGGATTTGAGTGGAAAGCAACTTGGGATAGGCTAGAAATCAAGTTTCAAATGGTAGGAATGGAATAGCTTGATCTCAACACATGAGTAGGTGGTTCTCTCTCAGAAAATGAGTGGTGGAAGTGTAGGCACGTTCTGATGGCTCTCCTTACTGAGAAGGATGTGGTGGAGGGGTATATATAGCCTCCACACAAAATCCAACCGTTACACACTTTTGACCCAACTCGGTGGCACCGAAACTTTCATCTCGGTAGCACCGAACTGTGTAACAGATATGAACATTAGGAATCTCGGTGGGACCGATATGAACAACTCGGATGGACCGAAGTGCAATGGCTAGGGCAACCCTCATCTCGGTGGCACCGATTGCATCAACTCGGTAAGACCGAAGTGAAGCAATAAGGCAACAGAGACTTGGCAAGCCATCTCGGTGAGACCGATTTGCAAAACTCGGTGAGACCGAAGTGAGTGCAAACGATTACAGAGAGTTGGCAAGGCCATCTCGGTGAGACCGAGATCCATTTCGGTGCATCCGATTTGTTAGGGTTTTGGCAGTGGCTAAGTCTTGGATGAACTCGGTGGGGCCGGATATAGATTTTCGGTGGAGCCGAGTTGGAATGTAGGTTCTGGACACATTTGGGATTGAGAGAGTGGTTGAGGGTTTAGGAGTACTGTCACTAAGCACTTGAGCAAAAAGACCATTAAGCAACACCTCATCCCCTTTTAATAGTATTGGCTTTCCTATGGACTCAATGTGATCTTGGATCACTAAACCAAAAATGTAGAGCGCACAAAAGATCAAGACCCTACATTTTTGGTTTAGTGATCCAAGATCACATTGACTCCATAGGAAAGCCAATACTATTAAAAGGGGATGAGGTGTTGCTTAATGGTCTTTTTGCTCAAGTGCTTAGTGACAGTACTCCAAAACCCTCAGCCACTTTCTCAATCCAAATATGTCCAAAACCTACATTTCAACTCGGCCCCACCAAAATTCTCTATCCGGAGCCACCGAGTTCATCTGGACTTAGCCACTGCCAAAACCCTAACAAATTGGATCCACCGATATGGATCTCGGTCTCACCGAGATGGCCTTCCCAACTCTCTGTAATCGTTTGCACTTACTTCGGTCTCACCGAGTTTTGCAAATCGGTCTCACCGAGATGGCTTGCCAACTCTCTGTTGCCTTATTACTTCACTTCGGTCCCACCGAGTTGATGCAATCGGTGCCACCGAGACGAGGTTTGCCCTAACCATTGCACATCGGTCCATCCGAGTTGTTCCAGTCGGTCCCACCGAGATTCCTAACGTTCATATCTTTTACACAGTTCGGTGCCACCGAGATTTCTGATCGGTGCCACCGAGTTGGGTCAAAAGTGTGTAACGGTTGGATTTTGTGTGGAGGCTATATATACCCCTCCACCACTTCTTACTCAGTAAGGAGAGCCATCAGAACGTGCCTGCACTTCCACCATACATTTTCTGAGAGAGAACCACCTACTCATGTGTTGAGATCAAGACATTCCAATCCAACCATTTGAACCTTGATTTCTAGCCTTTCCCAAGTTGCTTTCCACTCAAATCCTTCTTCCACCATAGCCAAATCTGTGAGGAGTTGTTTGAGTGTTGGGGAGACTATCATTTGAAGCACAAGAGCAAGGAGTTCATCAACAACACACCGTCTATTACCTTTTGGAGAGTGGTGTCTCCTAGATTGGTTAGGTGTCACTTGGGAGCCTCCGACATGATGTGGAGTTGAACCAAGGAGTTTGTAAGGGCAAGGAGATCGCCTACTTCGTGAAGATCTACCCCGAGTGAGGCTAGTCCTTCGTGGACGTAAGCCATGGTGGAATAGACAAGGTTGCTTCTTCGTCGACCCTTTGTGGGTGGAGCCCTCCGTGGACTCGCGCAGCCGTTACCCTCCATGGGTTGAAGTCTCCATCAACGTGGACGTACGATAGCACCACCTATCAGAACCACTCCAAAAACCACCGTGTCTTCATTGCGTTTGAAATCTCCGATCCCCTCCTTTACTTACATATGAAATTGTTTACTTTCCGCTGCTACACTCTTAGAATTGCATGTGTAGAGTGATGCTTGACTTGTATACTTGCTAAAATCTGCCTGCATCTAAAATTGGGAAAAGGTTAGGTTTTTATTTGGTCAAGTAGTCTAATCACCCCCCCCTCTAGACATACTTTCGATCCTACAGAAGGGAACTACATGGAGCCGGGAAAGATGCGGAAGTGGATGCCCATGCGGAGGGGAGTACAAGGGTTGACTGGTTCGGCTTCCGTCGCTGGAGAATAACAGGGGATGTGGGTGAGTAGAGGGAAGGCCTGGCCAGTGGTGGGAGTAGGGTGGGGCAGTGAGGCCTGCGCGACAGCACAGCCGGCCACGGGAGGCAAGAGCAGGCGGTCCCGCTGGAGCTGGTTTGGGCGGCTGTAGCAAGAAGATTAGAGATTGAAGAAGTAGCACGGCCGTTGAATTAACATCCAACGGTCATTAACATCCAACGGTCGCTGCTGCTAGAATCGTTTGTTGACTAAGTTGACAAAGTCCTACGTACGCGTCAACTTAGTAGGCCCACAAGTTAGCCTACAAATATGGTGGGTCCGCGATGTCATGGGGAGGAATCATTTTTTTCGAGTAATAAGGAGGCACTTCCTTCTGTGCGAAGATATAGATGATGGGTCCCAGCTGTCAGGGAGAGGAATCATTTTTTTTGCGGAATAAGGAGGCACTTGCTTGCGTGCGAAGATGTAGCTGGTGGGCCCCGGATGTCAGTGGGACGAGTCATTTTTTTGCGCGTAATAAGGAGGCACTTCCTTGTGTGCGAAGATGTAGCTGGTGGGCCCAAGCTATCAGGGGGAGGAATCATTTTTCTTGCGTGTAATAAGGAGGTACTTTGTGGCGTATGACCATGGACCTCGTGGGTCCCAGCTGTTAGCCTCTCCACGTACAGTCCTCTTCCGATGGCTGTCGCTCGTTGACCGCGTTGACGACGCCATCCGAGAGCACCAAGGCGGTGGACGACAGCTAGGCTAAGGGTGGGAATGACCCGGAGCCTGCGCGCAGCACAACCGGCCACCGATGAGTACAGGTATGACCTGGCCACCGGTAGGAGTAGGGTGGGGCGGCGAGGCCTGCGCGGCAGCACAGCCGGCCACGGGAGGCAGAAGCAGGCGCTCCCGCCTGTGATGGTTTTGGGCTTTTGGCGGCTGGAGCAACAAGATCAGAGATTGAAGAAGTAGGATGGCTGTCGGATGTCAATCCAACGGCTACAGTGTCAGAATAGTTTGTTGACTTTTCTTTTTGACCATTATAAATCGTTTTGTTGACTAAATGGACACACCTTGCGCAGGCTTCGTCCTCGTGGGCCAACATTCTTTTTTTGAGAACTCCTCGGCATGGGCCAACAAAGTAAGCTTCGAAGGCTTTGGTGGACATGCAGCCCATTTATTTAGATTTTACAGTCCATTTGATTTTGTTTTCCAATACATCTATTTCCTGGTCTGGGTGAAAAAAATACCTATTTACTATTTCCGAGAATTTATAGCCCATTTGATTATTTGTTCGAATACACCTATTTACTGGGCTGGGTAAAAAAAATTGGGGACATGCAGCCCATTTATTATATCTGTTAGTTTACAACCCATTTGTTTTTAGTAGAAATAGACCTGATTATTAAAAAAGAGAGTAGAAATAGACACATTTTCTGGGATGGGTGAAAAACAATGTTGGTCTGAACAGAGCATTTCCTATAAAAAGATAATTCTGAGCTAGGAATTTTATTGAAAAACTTTAAGTTGGGCTTGGCATTCTTGTATAAAAATAGAACTGAGTTGTGCATTTTTTTATAAAAAAAACATAGGCTGGGCTGCGCTTATTTTAGGTCAAAAGAAAACCTGGGCTGGCACGCGTCTTTCGGCCCAGTTGCATTGATGATGTTCAACGAACAAGGCATGTGTAGTACAATACAACTTTACGTAGGTACTCCCACATTCAACGACGCCTGAAATGGCCCAAACAAGTCTTTTGTACATTTTTGTAAAATCACTGAACTCAAACTATAAGTTAAGAAAAAAGGTAGAGTCCAGTGAAACCTAATTAAAAGCTGTCACGAGCGAAGAAATAATGCAGCGGGTCCCACTTGTTAGCCGAAGAGAGAGAGAAACCGATCGGTCGATGCTCGTGCATACATTTTTAAGCCATATGCATTGCTGATGTTCGGTACAAACTTATATAGTTGACACAATGATATACAACATCATAGCACGTTGAGCTTGCATACAAAAATTTCACGCGGGCGGCACAATAGGGGTGGAAGCAGTGGATCGCTACGGGTAGGGCTATCTTGAAACCAACAAACTCGTACATCACCGTTCATCATCTTGATCAATGACGTGGAAATATCTTGAATGCAGCGCAAGGAAAACAGACAGAGAAACACAATAAGTTCTGCTAGCACATTAAGTTGACGTACACCCATTCCGAAAAAAAATCAGGTACAAAAATAGAACAGGTCATAATCAAATGTAATGGCACATCAGAGCTTGACACCTATAGCTCGGATATAAGTAGTACTCTATCTGAGAAGATTCAGTTGTTACCTCAAATTAGAGCACATCCAGGCAGCCAGCCCGGCCTCTTCTCCCAAAGAAGCAGTGGCCTCCGCCACGCGATGGAGTAGGCCATGTGCCATCCATCGTTCCGAGCAACACGGGGAAAGTCTGACGTTGACTCCTATAATGGACATCGACGACGGACCCCGCCACCAGCGGCGGCGGCAGGACTTCGATTGAAGGATTAAGCACTTCTTCGACATGCATGAAGACTCGATATAGGTACATATGTAACGTGGTCCGTGGCGGCCTTGGTGGCGACGAATAGTACAACCCCGGTTCCTGCACCAGTATCTCAACACCAATCACCTTCGGTATGGTGGACGGCTTCTTCATCCATGCCATAACTGTCAGAGCCCAGCTGTCTGGAGGAACAAACATACTTAAGAGCTCACCTCCTAGGTCGTTGATAAGCTCATTCATGGACTCGCTGTTCCAAGCCCGTCGAGGCATGCCGTGGAAAGTAAGCTTTGTTAAAAACTCAAGCTCAGAGGGCACCGAGCCCCATCCTGGGTGCCATCGATCGAAGCTCACCAGCGCGCCATCGCAGAACAAACGCCGGGAAGATTCGAACACACGACTGCAGTCGAAAGTTGTCCGGAACCTGACGAAAAAAATCAGCCGGTGGTGGACAGACTTCGACAAGCAAGTCACTTATTTGGATGCCGTGCGCAATGCCAAGAGCTTTGACTAGGTCATCCGACGAGACAGGAGGCCGATCGCCGTTGATGGTTACCATCAGCACTTTGCCGGCAAACTGGTCGTCAAGCGCCGCCATGTGCTACTTGTGAGCTGTGTTGGGATTTCCCCGAAGAGGAGGGGATGATGCAGTATAGTAGAGATAAGTATTTCCCTCATTGATGAAACCAAGGTTATCAATCCAGTAGGAGAATCACGCAACAACTCGTTAGCAGCACCTGCACACAAAATAACAAATCCTCGCACCCAACGCGAACAAGGGGTTGTCAATCCCTTGGCGGTTAATTGCAAGATTAAATTGTATGGTGATAGATAGATAAATCAAACAAAAATACAAAATAAAATAAATAAAGTAAAATTGCAGCAAGGTATTTTTAGGATTTTCAATATATGATAAAGGTAGACCCGGGGGCCATAGTTTTCACTAGAGGCTTCTCTCTTGAAAATAGCATACGGTGGGTGAACAAATTACTGTTGGGCAATTGATAGAAAAGCAAATAATCATGATGATATCCAAGGCAATGATCATGTATATAGGCATCACGTCCGAGACAAGTAGACCGAAATGATTCTGCATCTACTACTAGTACTCCACACATCGACCGCTATCCAGCATGCATCAAGAGTATTAAGTTCATAAAGAACGGAGTAACGCCATAAGCAAGATGACATGATGTAGACAAAGTAAACTCACGCATGAATAAACCCCATCTTTTTACCCTTAATAGCAATGATACATACGTGTCATGTCCCTTTCTGTCACTGGGATTGAGCACCGCAAGATCGAACCCATTATAAAGCACCTCTCCCATTGCAAGATAAATCAATCTAGTTGGCCAAACCAAATCAATAGATCGGAGAGAAATACAAAGCTATAACAATCATGCATAAAAGAGTTCAGAGAAAAATCAAATAATATTCATGGATAATCTGATCATAAACTCACAATTCATCGGATCCCAACAAACACACCGCCAAAAGTGATTACATCGGATAGAACTCCAAGAACATCGAGGAGAACATTGTATTGAAGATCAAAAAGAGAGAAGAAGCCATCTAGCTACTAACTATGGACCCGAAGGTCTGTGGTAAACTACTCACGCATGATCGGAAGGGCAGCAAGGTTGATGGAGAGCCCCTCCGTGATCGAATCCCCCTCCGGCAGAGTGCCGGAAAAGGCCTCCAGATGGGATCTCTCGAGAACAGGAACTTGCGGCGGCGGAAAAAGTATTTCATGGACTCCTCTGTTGGTTTCCGATTTTAGAGTATTTATAGAGGTGGAACTAGGTCAAACGGAGCAGAGGTGGGCCCATGAGGCACCAGGGCGCGCCACCCCCCCCCCCCGGGGCGTGCCCTGGTGGCTCGTGGCCACCTCCTCTATCTTCTGGCCCTCTCCCGAAGCTTCTAGTGTCTCTTATGTCCAGAAAAAAATCTCCAAAAAGTTTTGTGGCATTTGGACTTCGTTTGGTACTGATATTCTAAAAAACCAAAAACAGGCAAAAAAACAGCAACTGGCACTGGGCACCAAGTTAATAGGTTAAAATGATATATAATTGCTTGTAAGTGTATATAAAACATCCAAGATTGATACTATAATAGCATGGGACAATCAAAAATTATAGATACGTTGGAGACGTATCACCATGCCACTGTTGAGCGACAGCACGCAGTGCCCGAAGGCAGGACGGACCTCAGGATCTCCGGCTGGGAGATCTGCGTTGACCGGTGACATGATAGTGCACTTGAGTACAGGGAGTAGAGGAAGCGGATTTGGGGGAACTGGGGTAGGAATCGAGATTCCAGAGGTGGGGGAAGGGCGGGGGATTCGGGATGAAAAGGTAGCATGCATTTCGAACGCGCGCCAGTACGCTCTTGTTGTGCAACCGCACGAAAACACCGATGGCGCCCACATGTCAGACTAATATTTCTTTTTTTTGAGCGCCCGCCATCAGAGTTCATAATTGGCCTGTTTGGCATTGCGTTACTACTTGGCCCATATTCAACGACACCTCACATGGCCCAAACAAGTGTACATCACCGAAAAGTCACTGGGTTGAAATTATAACTTGAAAAAAGGATATATACACTGAACACTGGAGAATGGTGATGCCCCCATTTAGCACATCAGCGGTTTGAAACAAAAAAGAGTTCGAAACAACGATATATACAACATGCAAACACTGACTAGCGTCTACTACTGACATAAACAGCAAGACATGAAAGTTCACAAGTCTTGCTAAACCACCAAAACGCACCCACCTGAAGCGCTCAGACTCTCATGATCCACACACAAATCACAAAGTTCTAAACAGAGCGAACTAGTACATAGTAAGAGTGACATAGACAAGGATGACAAAATTACAAGGAGTCTACATAACAAAAGAGAACATCACCCATCCAGAACAAGCAGCTAATACAGCAAGTCATTCGAAGAGGGATGATCCAGCGCCATAATAATTTGCAGCTCCCCTTCAGCCACCAGTGATTCGTAGACACCAGGACTCCAGCCTTTTGACGCAACTGCCCATTACCTACCAACCTCAAGGCGTGTACCACATCACTGGCTTTCGGAGTTGAGACATCCAAGGATCAAAGTTAATCCAGATGCCTTTCGCATTCTCACCTTCTTTTGGCTGCATGTTGTATCGTTGACAATCAGGGGCGGCTGATCCCGTAGATCGGTTCACCGTGTACACACAGTTTTCCCTAACAAACAGAGCCTCTCTGCCATCAGGATCCTTGAAGGTGATCTCCTGGTTAATAGGATAATTGAGTCCAAGAAATAGAGAGTGTGAACCAAGGCTGTTTACCCGCCTCCAACTCAAAAATCCTGAAGGCCCCAACAAGCTGGTATCCTGCTCATAGACGTAACATACATTCTCCGGATACTCATGTATTTCACACTGCTTGTACACAGTGGGGTTTTTGCAATATAAACTTGATGGCTGATGCGTGCGAATGATCATCAGTCTTTCGCCGTCGTCTGATCGAGCGAGGAACCAGTTGTGCTTCCCTGTTTTCGGCAAAGGTGGTGTGATTACAAAGGGCAGGAGCCGTATGGACACTGCAACATATCAGAAAGGAGACAAAAAGGACAGACATTGTTAATGTAAGATCAGCAATGTTCAGAGTATGAGCAGTATAATGTAAGAAACAACATTGATCTGTCCCTGTTGGAACTGAGAGGAAAATAGAGGGAAATGTATACTAGGGTCGAAAATATAGTAGTACCATGCATGGTTATGGTTATACTCATGTTATCTCGCAGTCAATTCTTCAGAGGAAACTAATATAGCCAGGCATGTTATGTAGTCATGTTCTGTTCTCACAAATAAATTCTTCAGAGGAAACTAACACACCATGCATTGTTATATACTCATGTTCCGATAATTCTAGATGCACGGGCCAACTACGGAGGTTTTACGGGACCTGCTTTATAACTAATCTCATCCCCCCTGATTTTCAGTTGGGGTGGGCCCTACACCTGATTTCTACGCAATAAGAAAATCCCAGCTCAGCCTCTCTGTTGATTCCGTAAAAAGCAGCCCATGCATGTAGCATTTCTCCTCATGTTCTGTGTGCAAAACATTTGTGAGGATAATATTCTAGCCATTGATTGCTGAAGGGTGAATATAGGCATGTAGACATGGTAAGCATGACAGGATTTCACTACTTCCAAGTATAGAGTTTTCCATATGCACTTTTACTTCCCTACTAATGTATGGTTAGATGAAACCAACAGTGTTATGCATGTTTCTACATCATGAAAATGAGGAAACTAACATGGCTATTGATACACACTCCTATTTAGTAGTATAAAGATTACTATAAAGTTAGGAGAATATCCATATCTTCCTAGCCGTTTGATTATTCAAGGGTACAAATTGGCTGTATAGACATGGTCACAATCACATGATTTAACTACTTCCAAGTATAGAGATTACCATTTGGACTTCCAAATCTCCCTATTTTATTTCCTGATTTACGGCGTCTCTAATACATTGCCATAGTTCTACTCAAATTCTGCTGTTACAAGGATATGCCAATCATCACAAAAGTTCAAACAATGTAATGGCATTATCATTAAAATCAGACGAAAACAACTTACACGAGGCGTCCCAGCAACATGTGGTGCCATCTGCATTGTCGATCGCGTAGATGATGCCATTGTGTTCAATAGCATCACAGAACTGTGGATCACCATCGATGTAGCTCTTCGAGGGGAGTAGTGTCCACCTGCAGTCGGCACCACCACAAAGATAGGCGACTCCACGGTCAAACAAGGCAATTAGCTTGAAGTCTGTGTAATTCCCATATGTCGTGGGCACTTGGCAGATTACAACCTTCAGCAAAACAAGGTCCGTCCAGCTGACTTGGTAATCTACAGGAAGTGGGCCACGATGGCAAATCCCTATATGATCCAAGGGAGGAAGTATAATCTCATGAGAGGTGTGGACGTTCACGAGCACCCACTTCTTCCGGTATTCTCTGACGGCAGCCATCTAGTGGGAGTTCATGCCGACGCAGTACATACCTGACAAGAAGTTTTGGGTGATGGTGGTCGGATCGAAGTCGAGGGGCATGATGTGCGCCACCGTATCATGGTGAGCACAGTGGTGAGCATGCCATCCCGCAACATCAGATAGCAGCAAGCAGGGTGTCTTGAAAATCTCAGGCCTCGCTTCGTCGATGGCCGCGTGCAGGTCCCTCGAGCATGCAGCCAGCCGCACGGCACTGGACATATCCATACGCGAACAACAAAGGTGGAGGATGTCCATGGGGAGATCGCTCTAGCCACGACTCATACGGATGTTGCGTGGTTCGGGTTTGGCCATGGTGGAGTTTGGAAGGTGGGTTTTTTGAGGCTTGATTTACGGGGGAGAAGGCTCCCAGTGCTGGAGCGGCTAGCGAGTAGAATAGTGGTACTGGGGGAGGCGAGCGAGGCGAGAGGGTACGCGGGGGCACTGTGAGATGAAGAAGAGTGACCTCAGGATCTCCGGTGAGATGGACATGGAGTGGTGCTAGGGGAGAGGGAGACGAGGCGAGGCATGCATGCTATACAACGGCGGTGACAGTGACTGCGCAGGGTGAGGCTGACTATGGTAACCCGAACACGCCGCCTGGACTAGGGTCACCTCGGGCTCAGGGTCTTGTCACTTCACTGTGAGGACCAGATGAATAATATTTTGATAAACAAGTACTACACCTATATTACTACTAGTACTAGTAACATAGGAGTAGTAGGAAAGAGGTGCTAGCATGCCTCTGGGTTCACTTCATCCTCCAGGTAGCATCCATATTGCGAGCAGACCAAAATTCTCGTGCATGCGGAAGTGCGAAGAAGGCCTTTTTTCCTTTTTTGAGTATAACCGCATATTCCTTAACCAGAAAAGGTTACACACATATGTAGCACACACTTAGAATCGTCAAGAAACCACCAGAATAAGGCTTGGGATCTCGAACTCTGTGCCATGTTCTCTGATAACGCACATGAGCTGTCTATTGTCCCCCCAAAAAAATGTCTCGGGAATTAGAGCAAAGTGTAACGGGAAATGCCAAACCGATACGTGTACGTGGAGTAGAACAACAGTATGGGACGAAAAAAACTGAAACAAAATGGTTAGCTCTGCGGGTATTCGAACGCAGAAGTTGTGTGTCGCAGGCACGCGCCTATATCCATCCGAACAGGCACCTACTTGCATAGGCTTTTCGTTTTGCAGGCCGGTCTACCTAGCTGTCTAATCAACTGCTTGCATGCCACTTCTCCATTAATTCTCCATCGGGAACCGATTTTCCTCGGCTTCTTCACCTCTCCTTCGTTTGCATTCAAACCTCACTTGATTCACACTGTTTCTTCACATACCTCAGAAACCCCTTTAAATAATCATCTTCTTCCACTCTGTTTAACCACCATCTTCTTCCACTCTGTTTAGCCACCTAATCCTAATACTCCAAACCATAGCCCTCCGGTCCAGCGGTTCCAAATGGAGAAAGAGATCCGTATGCAGGTTTTTAGCGTCAAACATGTGATCAGCGAAGGCTCGTTGAGGATAGCCGTCACTGTCACCGACCACGCAAGGTTTGTTCGGGAGTGGATCAACAATGTATCCAACTCCCTCAAAAATGTGGAGATGAAGATCGTTGGTCTCGACGCATAGTACACCACGCGTGTCACTGGGGAGATTCAACGTGCCTCCGTCCTTCAGCTGTGCCTCGGAGATGATGTTTTGGTGTATCACATCATGCACGCGCCCTCCATACCAGGTGAGCTCCACGATTTCTTGTCTCGGGAGGACATATTCTTCTGTGGAGTAGCCATCGAAGGGGACAAAAAAAAGCTGGCGCCATACAACCTTGATGTGAAAAAGACCGCCGACCTACAATCCAAAATTCCTGTAGAGGGTTGTGACAAACAAACACCATCCTTATTCGACGTAGCAAATTATGTACTCGGGACAAAGCTTGACAAGGGCGACAAGACGCTGGAATTAAGGACGTCTGGATGGGAGATTTATCCATTGACCTACGAGCGGATAAAGTATGCAGCCCTCGATGCTCGTCTGAGTTTTGAGATAGCTGCAAGGTCGAAGGAGCTTGTAGCGAAGCCGTCCCCCACAGAAAATGAGAACAAGAAGAAGAAGAAGAAGAAGAAGAAGAAGAAGAAGAAGAAGCAGGGCACTATAGATGGATGGACTATTTCCTCTCTTGTTCCTAAAAAAAATATTTCCTCTCTGTATATATGGATAGATGAACTATTTCGCTGGTGTGCATGTCTTTCGAACAAATGTAGTAGCGTAGGTCCGCTTGAATATAATGAAGTATTTATCCGCCTAGTTTTGTCTCCTCCTACTTGCAATGATCAGTATGCAATGCATGTGTCAGACGACATGACAACTTGTCCATGGACGCTGAACTACGGCGACCGTCATGTTTCCACCACTGCCACACGCGATTCCCATGACGCCGCTCGAACCCATGACACCACGTCCCCCGATGTGCGCCTCACCCCCTCACGGCCCCACCACCCCTGCACCGCGTGCGCCGAGAGCTGCACCCCACCGTGCTCATCTACCACACCTTTAAATGCTACCTTCATACAAGATTCTGAGCCATTGGATCGTGGATCGAGTGGCCAGCATCGGTCGGTGCAAGTTTTGCATAAAACTCCCAAACATTTTTGAAATGGCGCTTTAGTCCACATCCTGAGATGTTGTCCGTTGGATCACAGATCTAATGGCCCTGGTGCGTCCATATCATGGTAGCATATAAGGTGCGGTAGCACCAGATATTTTCCCACTCATGCCAAACTCGAGATTTGTTTCTTATTTTTTTCTAACATTTTGTAACGTGGCATGGCATCCGGTGCACCTAAGCCTCTGAAAAAATATTGGAGTACACTCTAAAGATCTTTATATGCTCGAGAGCAACTGTGCATGTGGATAGTATCTTCTATTCCTAAATATCTATACAACGCAATATCTATTTTCTTTCCTAGCCATGTAACCATGCCACATAAGCTAGGCATGCATGCAATCCATAAATTGCAATATATTGCGTTACTCTCCAGCATGCAATGCTGCCACATCATCTATTCATGCCTATTAGTCATAGGTTGTTTTTTGCATTAGTCTTAATCCTTCACATTTTGTTAGAAATGACATTCTTTTCAAGTAGTCGTATGATTAATCCAAATATTCATGTTCCATACAACTAAACTCCAAAGGTCCGCCGGAGCCGAGGCAGAGGACGTAGGTCGGACGCGCTGGAGGAGTTGTCGTATGAGGAGGAGAGCTCGAAGGATAATAATGCATGTCGGCCGCCACCTCCATATCGGCGCGGGACTCCTCGAGCACCCACTGGAGCTTGTGCTCCTCCCTGGCGCGGTGGAGTCACGGGATTTTCCTGAACCACGATGGCCACCATGAAGTACTCCTCGTCGCCGGGGGCGCAGTGCTCGCGTCCCGACTCCTGGGGTACTGTCTGGAGCACACGCTCATCCACCGCGTGAGCTGCGAGGATGTCATGCTCGTGCACCTGAGTGGCGAGGATGCGATGTTCGCAGGCGTGCTGTCGGAGCACGTGCTCGTCCACGTCGAGAGTGGCGAGGATGCGATGCTCGTGGGCATGCTGCTGGAGAACGTGCTCTTCCACCTTGTGAGCGGCGAGGACGCGATGCACCTCCTCATGACCGACCAAGGCGTGCTGCTGGAGCACGCGCTCCCCCTCGTGGTCGATGAGGGCGAGCCGCTGGATCACATTGTCCTCCGCATGGGCGCGTTGCCAGTGAGGGCGCGCTACTCGCGGCCGTCGAGGGCGTGCTCCACCTCGGCGAGGTCGGAGACTCCGTCGTCTTCCCAGGCCGTGGCGCCGTCCACTTCGGCAACGGCGGTGTGCTCTAATGGGTGTTGTGTCCATATGGGAGCTTGGAGCTACAGTACCAATGGGGGCGAGGGTTGACCTTTTCATGGTTACACTTACACATCGTCTGACCGAGAAAAATAGAATCTAAAGTAGCATAATATGTTGGAACGTGTCGGAGGCTGGCTAGTAGGAGTAGTATAATAAACATCACATGTACACGATATTTTGAGAAGGGTTTTGATATAATTTGTGTGAGTTGGGCCAGCGTGGATGTACGAGTAGTACTACATCCATATCATTGACATGCATGCACGCAACAAACATTTGTGTGGAAGATTTCACCCTATGTTCATATATTATGTTTGAGAGTGGATTCGCTTTTTGTAATTGGAGCTCGGTTTTCCAAGAGACAATCAAGAGAAGTGTGGTCCTTTGCTTGATTCCAATTTAGACTATCAATGTATTATTGCGAGAGATAGCTAGATATAGAGAGAATATTTGTGTCACCAAGACCGGGGGGTGGCAGCGAGACCTAAAGAGAGAGGGGCATATGTGTGTTCGAAAGACCGTGTGTGTGTCGGAGAGAGAGGAGTGTCCGATAGGGAGGAAGAGGGTGTGTGCGTGTGCATGAGAGAAAGAGGGGGGCATATGCGTGTTGGAAAGACTGATGTGTGTGTGTTTACCGGAGAGAGAGGAGTGTCCCAGAGGGGGGAAGAGGGTGTGTGCGTGTGCGTGAGAGAAAGAGAGTGAGGGGGGCATATGCGTGTTCGAAAGACTATGTGTGTGTCACAGAGAGAGGAGTGTCCGAAAGGGAGGAAGTGGGTGCATGTGTGCGTGTGCGTGAGCGAAAGAGAGAGGGGGCATATGCATGTTCGAAAGACTGTGTGTGTGTGTCGGAGAGAGAGGGGTGTCCGAAAGGGAGGAAGAGGGTGTGTGCGTGTGCGTTAGAGAAAGAGAGAGTGAGGGGGGTGCATGTAACATCAACCTGTTACAGGATATAAACATAGAGGGGATCTACAAGGTTACAGGGGCGGGGATATTGGGCGAGCGATAGTGTGTGTGCGATGAAAGACACACAGACATCGTCTGTTTTTGTGTGTGAGAGCTAGATAGAGGCCGTCAACATAGCTCACCGGGGGGGAGGGGTAAGGTTATGTGTGGGAGAGAAAGAGAGAGAGTAGAGATAGAGAGCATTGCTTGTGTGTCACACGGAGACCTAACTACATAGATAGGGGCCGAGAGAAGGAGAGAATGGCGGTGTGCCTATTTTTTTGATGGGATGGGAGAGAGACCAATAGACATGGATCGTGTGGAGAGGTGTGTGTGTTCCGAGAGAGAGAGAGAGAGAGAGAGAGGGAGGCGTGGACCTAGATACTGAGATGGGTGTTCATGTGTATGTTTCAGAGAAGGAATTGTCTAGCTGGTAGCCATGTGGTGGCGGCCCAATCCTTCGATGAGAGTGGGCACAACTATTGATATGGTGGATTTTGATGTTGATGATCCAACTACATCGTACGCGATGATACGAATCGACAATCGCTAATTAAACCAATCTCCCATGGTCACTGATATTGCCATATGCACGATCAACCTGAATAACGAGATCGAGTTCCAGCAAGCAACCGAAGAACCAACAAGAACTAAGATAATGCAATCTAAATTTCTAATATGAATTAATCAAGGATAATGGTGGGGTTCCTAATAGACGATCTGAACAAGGCATTAGTCATACACATCTCGCAGATGCAAATTGTAGCGAAGCTAAACAATGTCTAAACGAAAACGTGAGTTTTAATATAGAAAAAAGGTAGCTATATATCTATATCTATAAACTATAGTACTAGATTTTTTTTATTTCTATATCTATATCTATACTACTCCTTCCGTTTTTATTTACTCCGCATATAGCTTTGACTGTAGTCAAACTTTATAAACCTTGACCAAGTTTGTAGAAAACAATGTGAACATTTACAGTAACAAATTTACATGATGTGAAAATATATGCAACGATGAATTAAATGATATATATTTGGTTGTGTATATGTTAATATATTTTTCTACAAACTTGCTGAAAGTATACAAAGTTTGACTTTAGAGAAACCTAATATGCGGTATTATGTATTATATATTATATATTCATTATTTTTATGTAGTCAATGCGTGCATTTGCACGTAAACGATATAAACTATTGATTGATGTTGATCCAATGGTCCAGGTGGCTGGGATTCGGATCTACTATAACCTAATTGTACCCAGACACATTCTTCTCGAACCAGCAGCGCGACAGTGTGATTGATCCACACAAGAAGCTCGCAACAAGACCTCCAGATGTGCCACGTGGCTTCATGGGTGCCCCCCACATCATATTATTCGTAATAGTACATTGACTGAGAAAAGAGAGAAATCACCCGAAACAATATCTTGCCCCAATTTTGTTCCTACGAAGCTGTGTCGTGCACGTACCGGAGTACTAGTACTCTAGTACTAGTATAACTTTGTACAGTAGTAGTTGTATAGTGGTACTAGTACAAACTAGTATGGAGTGCTCCTACTCTATCGACACGACTCCCATCTGACACCAAATTTCTTGGCGTCCGTGCTACAGCGCTCTTCCCCTCCTCGTTTCTTTCTTCCAATTCAAACTCAGCCGACGCGTGGCAGGAGGGGTGGGGGTTTGCCGATAGTCGGTTTGCTCAACTGTGGTCCCACATGACAATGAAAATGCTAGGCAACACGCCTTCCCTAGCTATGCGGCGTCCGGACCGACCGTGGAGTACTCCCGAGTCCCGACCGTGTGGGCATGCAACTCGAACGCGGCAGGCTTTTCATTTTAAAACTATATAGTACTATAATACATTTCATGGTGCATCTGATCATATTGATTTCACATTGTGAATGTTGATAATTTTTAATATAAAGTTAGTCAAACTTTACAAAGCTTGACTTTGACCAAACTTTATATGCAGACTAAAAAGAAACCGATGGAGTATAAATTGTAACATTTTTTGAAATATAAATTTTAACATTTGGTTCTCCTCCTTGGCGCGATCGATAGATAGAAATGGCGATTGAAAACGCTAGGGTGGGGCTTTTCCCGCGCGGTAAGCGGGGGAGTTAGCCAGTTTGGCACATCGTCGGTTTCCTCACATGTGGTCCCACATGTTAGTGATACTATATGCCTAGCCAATGCGCGTTGACCGGCGGGCCAGGACGGAGGTACTACTAGTTACAGTGATGCATATAATTGACGCCAAATGTGAGCAAAGGGATCACACATGTGTTTTTTAACTGGAATGAGAATGCGATACAATAAGAATTAAGGCCACGACAACGCGATCGCAGTGGTGGTTACAGGAGGCAAGAAGAAAGATGCATCCATCAACGACCTCCTCCTCCTCGACTCAGTGCGCCGGGCCACCGACCGGCGACTGAGGAGCAGCGACTTTTGTGGCGAGGTCAAGGTGCTTCTGAACAAAGGCGTCCAAGGCTTCCAGCCAGTTGAGGAAGGCCAACGTCGTATCGTCCTCACTGACCTTGTAGAGGCCTATGTGCATGACCTGATCGTACACATGGATGTGTAGGTCAATGAATGCTTGCAGGGCAAGGTGCCTCGCGGCGAGCGCGACCTCGAGGTGGACATTCTTTGTTGCGTCGGCGGGCAGTCACAGGGCCACTAGTGCTTGAAAGAGGTTCTCACCATGGAGGCCGATTAGGGTTGCAAGCAATGAGGAGCCTGGGCATGCGGGATGGAGGAGTACGGCGATGTCGTCCGCGAGCTTCTTGATGATGGTGAACTTGTTGATGGTGTCGATGATCCTCTTATCCAACTAAGAGTCGTAGCTGGCGTCGAAGCGGGCTATTAACCAGCCGGTCCAAAGCACCGGCGCGAGACGATCCACGGTGCCGTGCAGCAGGCGGTGTCTCGGATCATCTGGCACAACCGCAGGCCGCTCGCGCGCATCGCCGCCATGGGTCTGGCTTCTGGTCACTTGGTATGGGAATTGGAGTGAGCACTGTTGCGCTTAGTGTAGGTGCGTACGATCTGGTAGATGCATTGGAGTGGAGGGGCGCCTTTATATGAGTGCAAACTGCATCGCATTCACATCGTGCTGCCTCCTTTCCGCTTCTCCCATTAATTACTTCCCTCAGCATGCTAATTGAAGGAGGATGCATCATTGGCCGTTCAACGTTTAGGGAATCACTACCCTCTCCCTCGTCTGCATTCAAACCGTATCAGGAACTGTCCTGGTTTACTAGTTTACCTTTCGTTTCTCAAAAAAAAAGTACTACTCCCGAGGGCGCCGCCCGCTGCACGCCCGGCTGAACACGCCTCCTCGCCGCATTCAAACGCCTCCATTAAACCCGCGTGGAAGCCTAGAAACCTACTCCAACCACACGAGCGGGCCGGCATTAAATGGAACGCCGGCCAAGCTCCTCCCGTCCGCCCTCTATTTTAACTGAGGCCAGACGACGGGAAAGAATCGCACCCCTCCACCGCTCCCCCATCTCCTCCTTCACCATTTTCTCCACTCTTCCGATGGCTTCCGAGGAGCAATTCTCCGGCATACAAGCCGGCTGGGTGGCCCGCCGAGCCCGCTGGATACGAGCGAGGCCGCTCACTGCTCCACCTCCCCCGCCTAGCCCAACGGAGCCAGTTGCCGCCCCAAGCCAGCGCGTGGTTCAGCAACTCGCCGCTCCAGGCCAGCTCGATGAGGAGTGGCGACTTGCTCCACGCCGGCACGGGCGTCGTCACTCCCGTGTCTGCGACCGCGCCTCCCGTGACTATGGCCACGCCTCCCGTGCCTGCGGCCGCGCCATCCAGGCAGAGACAGAAGCTGAGTGCGCGGAGAGCGACGAGTTGGTGCCCAGCGCGTCCGCGTCCGCCGCCATCATCGAGGAGAAGTAGAACATGGGAGGCCGCCGCCGCTTGGGTCCCATGAAGGCCACCACCGAGGCGACGACGACGTTCGCAGCCGGTGTCTTGCCCGGTTCTTCTATTGCGAGGACCTTCGTTGACCCCGCAAGTGTCTTGATCGGGCTGCCGGACATAAGGAAGACAAAGGGATCCGCGGGCGACCATTTAGATTAGGTTTTAATTATACATCCAGAGCCGGACTAGCACTGCTTAGTTGATGTAAATGTAATGAAATTCGTCATGTTTATATGAAAATCCGGCATTTTTATATGATATGAAATCCGGCAGTGTTTGCATGAATTTCGTCCGGTTGGTTCGAGTTGTTGTCAAAATGTATGCGGCTAGCGTTGGATGTCGTCGTGTTCGCGAACGGATGCGGGAGGAAATTTGCTGGTTGCCGTTGGAGATGCCCTTATGCTGGAAATTATAGTCACATCAAATCCCTATTAGTTAATTGCATGTATGATTCTGAAAACAAAAAGTTAATTGCATGTACAGTACATGAACTTGCACGGTGGGTACAGGTTCGTACAAAAAGTTAAAAAATGAAACAAATCAATCCTTAAAAAATTAAACTTGTATTCTAAGTACTCTCTGTTAAATCCGCCTACGTTGCAAGGTGCCCGCTCTCGTTTTATCTGTGGGTTCCACTGTCAGTAAGGTAGAGAAAAGAAGTAGTATATATAAAAATATATAAGAAACTAATGTTCCTGACACGATTCGAACTCAGGACAACGCGTTTTGAACATCGGGCTCTAACCACTCCACCCGATGTTCTTCCTCAAACAAGCAAGAGATATGTGCCTTTCTATATAGTTACTGTGATAATTGGTTTTAAGTGATATATTTTATGTCTGCCCGAACGATCTCGCATTCATTAATAACAAAGAAAAGAGTTACCCAGTTAATTAATAGAAAACCAGGCAAAAACCATCACATGAGGCTCGTAAAAACAAGGCACAATGGGCGAGCTAGCTACACACACAAGAACGCACACATGTTGTCGAAGAGAAAAGCATCATCGAGGCTGCAATTCGGCGTCATCGTCATTGCACCTCTGCACGTGCGACTCCGGCCGCACCATCAACGACCATCGAGAAATCTACATATCTAAAGGGGCTACGGAGAGAAAGACGTATCGAGAGTGTGTGTGCGAGGCATAGAGACACAACTAGCGAGAGTGTGTTTGTTTGAGAGAGAAGCCAATAGATATATTAAGATCAAGATCGAGGTGTCACCCTGCTCCTGTCTTTGTTGGGAGGGGCGGGGGGGAGAGAGCGAGAGAAAGGCGTATCGAGAGTGTGCGTGTGCTAGGCACAGAGACATAACTAGCGAGTGTGTGTGTGTCTGAGAGAGAAGCCAGTAGATAGATTAAGATCAAGATCGAGGTGTCACCCTGGTCCTGCCAGTGTTGGGAGGGGGGAGGGTGCCAGAGACACTTAGAGAGAGAGAGAGAGAGAGAGAGTTTGTGTGTTATAGATCTATATTAGGGGATAGGTAGATAGCATGTGTGCGAGGCATGCCTAAAACATGAGGGAGATAAACTAGCGTGTGTGCATGCAAATGCCCGAAATAAATGAAGAGAGCAACAATGTGTGTGTGTGTGTGTGTGTGTGTGTGTGTGTGTGTGTGTGTGTGTGTGTGAGCAAACTCTTCTCGAAATCTCAAAACAAAAGGTGCTCAACTGGAATCCCATTGTATGGATTCATATGGTTCCGGGGACTCGAGTTAACCTTAATTAGGGATATGTGTGTGAGACGTAGTTATACTTTGAGACATGAGTGGCGGTGGGTGGGCGGAATTAAAGGGGTGGGGGTGTTCGACAGAGAGAGAGAGTGTGTGTTTTGTGTGAGAGACTTGTAGGACGAGGTAGAAAGACGATTTCTAACCTTGACGAAGGGAGAGAAATAGACGGAGCGCGCGTGTGTGATTGAGATGCCCACAGAGAAGGGAGATTTGTATGTGTGTGAGAGAGATTGCACAATTCATTCACGTATCACTATCTAACGGTCGAGGACGTGCCTCGCTTGAACATAATCAATATCTACTTCGTATCGTGGCCGAAGATACAATATCGATTCAACGCTATAAAGATTAGACAATCACATATCGCATAAGTTATACTTTTTTTTTCAAATAGCCTTTTTCAATCATGCATACCAAAGTTATAGTGATATTTCTTCAAACAACCACTGTAGTTATCATGTACATGCACCATTGTTAGTGTTGCATTCAAATTCATTAGTTTTGGATGATTTAAGGTTCTATTATGAAGCAATATACATAATATTCATATATGAATTCAACGGGTACTGCAATTTATGAAATGGATGCCATGTAATCATATGAGGTAACACTTTTAAGTAGCAGACTATAATATCCATTTCTTTTGCGCATCTATATTATCCATTTGTTACTGTACAATATAATTGAAATTAACACGTCAATGCATTGTGTTTAAAATAAATAACCAATGGCACAAAATTACATATTTAGACGAGAAATACATAGGCTGAGCATTTGCTCCCTTTTTTATGAACGTGCCTCAGTTACACCCGTACGATCGGCCGCGCCCGTGTGATCGTAACAAGTTAGGGCATGTACAATGGCGCTATCTTAGAAGTGCCACATAGGATAAATGTTGATGTGGAGGAGAGAGAATTCATAAGAAAAGGCTTGTCTTCTCTTATTTAAGAGATGATCTCTTAGCACAATATGTCTCACCACGTTTTTAGGAATAGCTAGTTAGTAGAGATAACGCTAAGATATAACCCATTGTAGACATATTTTATTGTCATATCTAAATTACATGCAAGGCTTAAGATAAGACTGTCTTATTAACCACTGTACATGCCCTTATCGGTGCATCGTCCGGGTTATTGCTGACGTGTGCACCATGTACACAGTCGCGCATCACCGGCTTCCCGCTAGCACTGTCCAAAATTAGTTGAAACTGGATACGAATGATCCCGCGGGCGGCAAAATCTCCCGCCTACTTCTAAAATTTCCGCGGCCTAATCTGGAGCATGCAAAATTCCCCTTTTGTCCTTGGTGCAAGGAGAACAACACGGCCCCCATTTACAAAATAGGTCGGGGTTGCTTTGGTAACTTCCGCTCCCCCCCACCACACGGCACCTCCATTTCCTCTCCCCTCCCGCAAAAACGACTACTCCACAGCACTAGAGCATCTTACAGCACGCCGTTCGTACTTCATCGGCGATTCTACCCCCTTCCCTCTCGAAACCCTAGACTGCTCATCCACCGGCGTACCAGACCCTATTCACTGCCGGCGTCGTCCACCACGCCGGATCTGCTTCTGAGGCCGCATCTACCCCTCCCACCTCCACTAGAAACCGTAGACTGCTCATCCACCACTATACCACAGCCCATTCAGTGTCGGCCTTGTCAACCGCGCCGGATCTGCTTCGCCGGTGCTCTCATCAACCACAGCGCATCTGCAGCGGCTCCTTCCTACACCGCACCGGAGCCGCTTCGTCCACACCCCCGAAGCCAACTCACCTACGCCCCCATCGACGGCCTCAGATCCCCTTCATCGACACTGTCCTCAACCCTACCGGAGCCGCTTCGCCGACACCATCCTCAACCCAACCGGAGCCGCTTCACCGATGCCCAAGTCCACGGCCTCAGATCCGCATCGTCCACACGATCGTCCACCCTACCGGAGCACCTTCCCGACGCCCTCGTCCATGGCCGCAAATCCGCATCGTTGACACCATCCTCAACCCTACCACCGGAGCAGCTTCACCGACGCCCTTGTCCACGGCCGCAGATCCGCATCGTCGACACCATCCTCAACCCTAGCACCGGAGCAGCTTCACCGACGCCCTCGTCCACGGTCTTAGATCTCCTTACTGGACCCCCGACAGCCACCGCAGCGTCATCACCCTTGACGTTTCTAAACTGGTTCCCACCGTCTAGCAAGATGCCAAGCACCAGCCGCGACCTAGGTACTTGTCACCTTTAAACCCATCCAGCATCACCTGCCAGATGTACTTCAAATATACTAACAGGTCGCTGTTACATGTTATGGAGCTGGCAAGAGCCACAAGGACGATGTTTCTTCTGGATCTAACACCTTGGTCAACCAAACTCTTGGACTGAAGCATTGCTATGATCTTGTAAGTGCGTCTCTCTCTTGTATTGTTGTGTGCCTGCCAGCGTGCTTTGCTAGGATTTTCTACCAGTAATCCCTTTGTGTAGCCAATGATTACCACTACTGGCTACTAAATTAGAGATATAGACGTCATACATTACATAATGTCATAGGTGGCATGAAGGAATGCCAGTGCACTAAATTAGGCTCCCTTAGAGTGCCTGCAAGTCCAGTACACAGAGTCATGGGTAATTTATGCGACGCACACAATTGTTAATTCGTGGTTTAATTATGTGCAAGGGATATGCAATGTATTATCATGTAGAGATGTCTCAAATTAGCTGTGTCAACTTGCAGATGGGGCGCAGCAATGAAAAAGTACAAGATTTCTTAGTACAAAATGTATGATGCATTTTCATGGAACGTCGCAAAAAGATGAGGGGCAGCGGTGAGCCTATACAACATGGAATGGTAAGTCACTCCATTGCAATCATCGTGATGTTATTTGTTTGGCATTGTTGTTGGCCAGGGTTCTTAGGGCCAGTTATTTTGAGTTATCCTATGAAAATAAGCTCTTGTGAATATAAACTCGAGATAATAAGCCAACCAGTTCTTTTCATTGCCTGCTTTTTCAGCTTATCTGTTGTATGATCAGTGAAAAGTCTATTGCATTATATTTTGTCATTTTGCTGCCCATATGAAAATAAATTTGACTTGCAAACATCATGAATTGAACCCATCGCAGTAATTAATATGATAGGAAAACATACCATCATTATTTGTTCAAAATGCAAATACAAAGATACATTCTACTTGGCACAATCTACTTTGGTCAATGTCTTCCAAACAGAGGGTAATTGCCTAAATTTATATGATTAATCATTATCTATCAAAATTCCATGGTCCAAGTGGCTGCTTTTTATCATATAGCAGCACCACCTGAAAGCATCATATAGCAGCAGCAGCAGCTCATAGCAATTCATCATATAGCAGCAGTAGCAGCAGCTCATAGCAATTCATCATATAGCAGCAGCAGCTCATAGCAATTCATCATATAGCAGCAGTAGTAGCAGCTCATAGCAATTCATCATATAGCAGCAGCAGCAGCTCATAGCAATTCATCATATAGCAGCAGTAGCTCACAACAATTCATCATATAGCAGCAGCAGCTCATAGCAATTCATCATATAGCAGATCAGAATGAAAATTTGGCAAAAAATCAGAGGAGAACCTCACCTTGTTGGATGAGCTCATCCCGCAACAACACCTCATGGCCACGGCCTATGAGGAGGGGAGGGGGAACGAGGGGCCATCTGCCAGAGTGGGGCATCGACCGTAGTTGGGCGGCGGCCGCCGGAGTGGAGCGTTGGACGGACCATAGCGGAGCAGCTGCTGGGGACCAGCAGAGTGAGGGGCAGCGCCAGAGGGAGGAGCTTCTAGGGAGATGGAGCCCTACCCGCAGGCCATTGAGCCTCGCTGGAGAGAGCATCGTCGAGGAGCAGGGCAGATGGGACCGGTGGTGGCGGCTCGCAGGAGGAACTCTAGCGCTGCAGGTAGTGGAAAGGGGAGAGGAGATGCGGGCGGGTAGGGGAACGAACGCTTGCGTGTTAATTTTTACTTGGGGGTCGGGTGTGATGCGGGCCTGAGCAGTGGCATTTTCAGTGTAATATGTGCAAACAACAGAGTCATTTAGCTATACCCATTGTTTTTAAAGCGTCCCTAAGGCGTCGCCTAGGCGACGCTTAGGCGTCAGGGCGCCCTGCGAGCTTGAAGCGTCCAACTTGCCTTATGTACCTGCGTAAGGCATCCGCCTTAAGCTTTAGAGCATCCGAGGCATCTGCTTAGGCGTCCAGGTTGTTGCCTTAGTCCATTTTGGACGCCTTAGCTTGCCAGGCAGGCAGGGGAGCTGTTTTAGGCTGGAAATAGAGTTTTGGCGGGAAACAGAAAGGTTGTTGGCACCAACAGGTAAGAGGGGGGAGAGAGAGAGAGAAACAACCCCCAATCCACACACTCCTCCCCCTCCTCTCCAGTGGCTCCTCTCCAGCAGATCTGCTTCCTCCTCTGCAGCAGATCCCTTCCGGCAGCTCCTCCCCCTCCTCCTCTCCAACGGCTCCTCCTCCTCTCCAGCAGCTCCTCATTCTCCTCCTGTCCAGCAGCTCCTCCTCCCAGAGAAAGTGCAAAGAGAATGGATGCTATATGGGCTCTACAACCAGCAGCAACTACAAGGTGTGTATGCCAGTATGCCTAGTTGCCTACCAACCAATTCTACTCTATTCTGCTGCTTAGAACTCTCTAAGGCGTCCGCCTTGCCTTATGCCTTATCGCTTAGGCAGTGAGGTGCCCCCCAACGCCTTGCCTCGCCTTACTGCCTTAAAAACATTGGCTATACCCCTTCAATTTTAAGTGAGCTTATACGGGAAGCAACCCCCCCCCCCCCAAGCCTTTTCTCATTGTGAAGGAATGGGTGGTGGAAATAAGTTTAGGCCAAGCCCATAACTCAAAAACAAGTTCTTTAGAGATTTTATGGCTTATTTTGACAATAAGCTCTCAAAAGGTGGAAAAGAACCGGTCCCTAACCTGCAATTCAATTGTGCATGCAATGATGAATCACTCATGCCTGCTATAGAGTAGATTTAGGCATCATACATGGCATAACCTAATACATGTGCATCTCATTATAGAATCTGAAATATGCAATGTTTATGCTAGTTCGTACGTTGCACATGATGTTTAAATGTCTCCTAAATCTGGTCAGTCAAGTGATGGTCTTTAAGCCTCCTTATATGCTTGTTTTCTTGATATGTAATTCAGTGTTGTGCAAGATTTGCTCACACATGTGTTCAATTGCTTGTTTGTATCAGCCAGCCATACTAGAACTGTTTGCTTTGATTACTTATTGTTCATGACCTAACGGAGCTTGTCAATGATTTAAACACTAATGGTTGCTGTAGTGGGGGCTAGTATAACTCATAGGTGACATAAAGGTTTGCCTGTACACTAAACTAGGCTCCCCAAGAGTACGTGGAGGTCCAGTTCATGAAGGTATGCCTAGTTTATACATAGCGCACACATAGTAAATGCTCATTTGAGTGTGTGCTAGAGATGTGGCATGTTTCATTATGTGGTGTCATTTTGTTATAAACTCATGCTTTGGTGTTGCCCAGAGACTGGAAAGTATGCATATTTATCTTCCATGTAAGGAGACCTGTAACTAGTTTGTGTCACCTTGCAGAGGGGGTGCAACGAAGCAAAGATTCAGGATTTCCATGTACAAGATGTTAGGAAGGAGCCTTTCAAGAGAAGGAGGAGCAGCGCTGAGCCTGTACAACTAGTTATGGTAAGTCACTGTATTACAATTACCAGGACATCCTATTTGTCTGACATTGTACTTGCGTAGGGTTCTTCACCTGTAACGCAGTCATTGGGCCATTGATTAATACTCCCTCCGCTCACTATTATAAGATAAGATGTTCTAACTTTTTCCCAAATCAGATGTATGTAAACACATTTTAATGTGTCTATTCACTCATTTCAGTACGGATGTAGTCAACATTTAAATATCTAAAACATCTTATATTAGTGAACAGAGTGAGAAGCTCCTTCCTGCTATGGTAGAGTTCTCGATGTCATAAATGCCATAACCAAACGCATGTTCACATCATTAGCCTCCCTATCATTACTAGGATCTTGAGTACATACTAGTCGAGATACTTCATAGGGGGCAAACAATGTTACATTACTTGTTCCATTATATAGAAGATACATCAGTTGATTCAAATGTAGCCAGGCCAAGGATGTTATTGAGGCGTGCATGTATGCATGCTGCCAACACAACAATTCAATTGCTTGTTTGCTACAGGCAAAATTGCTCTTTTCAATTGCTTTATTTGTCCTCAGTTAATTAGATGCCCAAACAATGCTGCCTCATGTAGGGTACTTTTATAACTATTAGTTGACATAATTAAATGCCTTACCATTTCATTACTCTGGCGAAGTGTGCCTGAAGCTTTGAAGTCCATTAACCAACTATTACTGCATGAGGCTCACAATCTAGTTTATACGAGGCTAATGATTGCATAGTTTTGCTTGCTGTAGTAGGTTTGTATGAATCCCTAAGCAGTTCATTATGCTCCCTAAGACTCTTTTGAAACATGGCACACAATGTTCCAGCTAGTTAATACGAGCTACACAATGGCTAACTGCTTGCTTACTTATACGCAAGATATATCTAATGTTCAGTAGTTGTGCGTGGTTTAAATTTATAACCTGTCTGTGTTTTGGATTTGGCCCCAACATCATGCTCCTTTGGTGAGATAAGAGAGATTTCTGTATGAGGCCTGCACAGACTGCCATCTTTATACTTTTTAAAATATCACCTGCTTATGCTTCATGACGTGTGCATTATTGTTAGTCTTGTTTTTCCACGTACAAGATAGTCTCTCTTGCTCGCTTCACTGTTGTAACTATATTTTTGCTGTAGTCATGTGTACTTACAGAAACATTTCAGGATAAACTGACATCAACACAAAGCTCTCAGAGCAGTGTGGCATTGCTGTTACCAAATGATTATGGATTGAAATTGGAATGTGCTGATGTTCTAGAGCGTCAACTAGAGGCGGCAAGACAGCATGCATATGAGTCTCAAGATTTAATCAACATGTTGAGATTGGAGGTGCAGACAAAAGATGCAACAGTCAAAAAAAATGAAACAAGAGAGTGAGGAAACCACAAAGAAAGTGGAGATTTTGTAGACTAAAATTTGTGCTATCTGAATCCGGCCAATTCTATATTCTGAAGAGATTATAGTTCAAATGGTAAGTTGTGTTTATGCGCGTCCATCATGTATGAGTTGTATGTGCCCTGTGTATGTAATTTGTTGTTTGTTTACGCTTTATTATCACTGTTGGCGAACTATGATGCCCAATGGATGTAATCTGCTGTAATTTCTTTATTGTATAGTGTAGGATTATTCTTCATTTCTATGCCTTAAATCTCTTTATTGTATAGTGTAGGTTTTTTTTAGGGGATTGTAGAGTAGGATAGTTCTATGTTGTTATATATGCTATCGTAGAAACGGCGTCCAACAGGCCCAATCTACATGGCCCCATAATTGCTTGGATGTTCCCATCTACGAGGCCCGTTATAATCATGGGCCATCACGTGACAGAAATGGATTTGGGGCTCGAATGTGGGCCCGTCGTAATGTGGGCTCTTATCAGGCTATTAGTAGACCGAACGCTAGATAGGCCCGCTATAATGGAAATGAGCCCACGAGCCACTGGTAGGCCGAAATGATCATCTGTTGAGTCTTGGCCCATTTCCTTGACGGCCCATTAACAGGCCGAAAGCCAATCGGGCCATCTCTTGGCCCATATACAGAACGGGCCTTTAACAGGCCGAAAGTCATGTCGGGCTGGAATTGGGCCATGGAGAACATGGGCCGCTAAGAGGCCGAAACTCAGGTCGGAATGTAAATGGCCCAACTATGGTGTGGGCTGTTACCAGGCCGAAAGATAGACTAGGCTGGAAGCTGGCCCAAATCGCTAATGGACCATTAAAAGGCCGAATTACATACTGCCAGGAATTTGGCCCATGCCTATAATGGGCCTCTAACGGGCCGAAAGACGTACAGCCTGGAAATTGGCCCATCTCTATAATGGGCCTCTAACAGGCCGAAAGAACATCAGCCGGCAAAATGAGCCCAAAGACATAGCGGGCTATTAACGGGCTGGAACAGACGATGGGCCGCAATGGTGTCAAATCGTTAATGGGCATTGACGGGCCGAATTGGCAGATCTTGTATGGGCCAGTTTTTTAAATGGGCCAGACGAAGTTAGGCCGTAAATGGGTCGGCCCGCTTATTTTAACTGGGCCGGCCTTTTTAAACTAAATGGGCCACTGTTGGGCCCTGCCACGTGTTGACGTATCATAGGCATCTCCCGTCCAATGAATGGATGACATCTGTCGCAATGCCGAGCTGACACGTGGATCCGCCGGCGAATGAGAAATTTACACGTGGAAAATCGCCATTGGTCAGGGCTGCTAACGGGTTATCGGATCCAAATCCGCACCCGATAGCTTAATGGCGACCCGTTACGGTGGATGCCATGTGTCGGTCACCCTTGACGAAAACACTTCCATGACGCGACATTTATCGTCATGGAAGTGGACACTTCCGTGATGATAATTTTAGTATTGTCATGGAACACTTCTACGACAGCACAGGTATGACTATCTTGATTCTATCATAAAATTGTCACTGATGTACATGCATGACAGAAAACTTGACCTACTGTGACAAAGACGTATGATCACGGAAGTGTTTTTTTGTAGTGCTAGCTACTAGCTATGGACCCGTAGGTCTGTGGTAAACTACTCACACATCATCAGAAGGGTAGCAAGGTTGATGAAGAAGCCCTTCGTAATCGATTCCCCCTCTGGCAGAGTACCGGAAAAGGCCTCCAGATGGGATCGCGGCAGAACAGAGGCTTGCGGCGGCGGAAAGGTTTTCTCTTCTGTCTCTCTGGTATATTGGGAATATTTGGGAATTTATAGCGCTGGAATTAGGTCAAGAGTGGCTACGAGGGCCCCACAAGCCTGGGGGCGCGCCTACCCCCCCTGGGCACGCCCTCCAGGCTTGTCGCCTCCTCGTGGCTCTTCTGGTATTCTCCCGAAGCTTCGTGGGTCTCTTCTGGTCTAGAAAAAATTAATCCAAAGTTTTTTTCTCGTTTGGACACTTTTTGATAATGATTTTCTGAAAAGGCAAAAACAAGCAGAAAACAGCAACATGCACTGGGCACTGGGTTAATAGGTTAATCCCAAAAAATGATATATAATGGCATATAATTGCATATAAAACATCCAAGATTGGTACTATAATAGCATGGAACAATCAAAAATTATAGATACGTTGGAGACGTATCAAGCATCCCCAAGCTTAATTCCTGCTCGTCCTTGAGTAGGTAAATGATAAAAACAGAATTTTTGATGTGGAATGCTACCTAACATGTTTCATCATGTAATCTCTCTCTTATAGTATGAATAATAAGATCCGAATGATTCAAAGCAATAGTCTATAGTTTGATATAAAGACATCAATACTCAGGCATACTAATAAACAATCATGTCTTTCAAAATAAAAATGCTAAAGAACATTATCCCTACAAAATCATATAATCCTGTCATGCTCCATCTTCTTAACACAAAATATTTATCATGCACTACCTCGATGACAAGCCGAGCAATTGGTTCATACTTTTTAACGCGCTTCAGCTTTTTCGACCCCCACGCAATACATGAGCCCAAGCCATGGATATAGCACTATGGGTGGAATAGAGTATGGTGGTAGAGATTAATAAGGGGAAGTCAAAAATAAGAAGATAGTCTCACATCAATGAGGCTAATCAACGGGCTATGGAGATGCCCATCAATTGATGTCAATGCGAGGAGTAGGGATTGCCATGCAACGGATGCACTAAGAGCTATAAGTGTATGAAAGCTCAACATGAAAACTAAGTGGGTGTGCATCTAACTTGCCTGCTCATGAAGACCTCGGGCATTTGAGTAAGCCCATCATCGCAATATACAAGCCAAGTTCTATAATGAAAAAATCCCACTAGTATATGAAAGTGACAAAATAGGAGACTCTCTATATGAAAAACATGGTGCTACTCTGAAGCACAAGTGTAGAAAAAGGATAGTAACATTGCCCCTTCTCTCTTTTTCTCTCATTTTTTTTTCTTTTTGTGTGGGCTCTTTTTGGCCTCTCTTTTTTAGAACGGTCTCATGGACCTCATCCTCACTTTTTCGAGGACTCATTAGTCTCCACCATTCTTTCCTCACTGGGACAATGCTCTAATAATGATGATCATCACACTTTTATTTACTTACAACTCAATATTACAACTCGATACTAGAACAATATGACTCTATATGAATGCCTCTGGCTGTGTACCAGGCTGTGCAATGATACTAGCGTAACATGTATAAAAATGATGAACGGTGGCTGAGCCACAAATACTATGTCAGCTATATGATCATGCAAAGCAATATGACAATGATGATGTGTGTCATAAAAATGGAACGGTGGAAGTTGCATGGCAATATATCTCGGAAGGGCTATGGAAATGCCATGATAGGTAGGTATGGTGGTTGTTTTGAGGAAGATATAAAGAGGCTTATGTGTGATAGAGCGTATCATATCACGGGGTTTCGATACACCGGCGAAGTTTGCACCAACTCTCGATGTGAGAAAGGGCAATGCACGGTACCGAAGAGGCTAGCAAATTGCGGAAAGGTGAGAGTGCATATAATCCATGGACTCATATTAGTCATAAAGAACTCATATACTTATTGCAAAAGTTTATTAGCCCTCGAAGCAAAGTACTACTATGCATGCCCCTAGGGGGATAGATTGGTAGGAAAAGACCATCGCTCGTCCCCGACCGCCACTCATAAGGTAGACAATCAAGAATAAATCATGCTCCAACTTCTTAGCATAACGACAGATCATATGTGCATGCTTCAGGAATCACAAACCTTAACACCAATATTCTTACTAAACCACAATTATCTATTAGCACCTCCCACATATTACCATCTTAATATCGCAAAACTATTGCAAGGAATCAAACTTATCATATTCAGTGATCTACATGAAAGTTTTTATTATATCCCTCTTGAATACCTATCATATCAGGACCAAATTCATAACCCGTGCATATTACCATTGCTATTTATTAGACTCTCAAAAAGATATAAGTGAAGCATGAGAGTGCAACTATTTCTTTAAAATATAACCACTGCCGTGCTCTAAAAGATATAAGTGAAGCACTAGAGCAACTGCCTAGCTCAAAAGATATATGTGAAGCACATAGAGTATTCTAACAAATCACAAATAATGTGTGTTCCTCTCAAAAAGGTGTGTTCAGCAAAGATGATTGTGACAAACTAAAAAGCAAACAAAAGCAAACAAACTATATCACAAGACACTCCAAGTAAAACACATATCATGTGATGAATAAAAATATAGCTCCAAGTGAGTTACCGATAGATTGTAGACGAAAGAGGGGATGCCTTCCGGGGCATCCCTAAGCTTAGACGCTCGAGTCTTCCTTGAATATTACCTTGGGGTGCCTTGGGCATCCCCAAGCTTAGGCTCTTGCCACTCCTTATTCCTTTATCCATCATAGTCCCACCCAAAACTTGAAAACTTCAGCACACAAAACTCAACAGAAACCTCGTGAGATCCGTTAGTATTACAAACAAATCTTACACTTTAGGTACTGTTGTAAATTGATTCATATTTAATATTGGAATAATTATTCTATACTCCAACTTCTCCATGACTCATACCCCCCAATACGATCCATAGATTCATCAAAATAAGCAAACTATGCAACAAAAACAGAATCTGTCTAAAATAGAACAGTCTGTAAATATCTGAATTAACGTCATACTTCTATAACTCCAAAAATTCTGAAAAATTAGGAAAACGTGGGAAATTCATATATCAATACTGTGTAAAAAAATCATAATTTTATCACTCTCCAGCAAGAAATCAAAATTCTAGCACTGGATGCAAAAGTTTCTATTTTCCAACAGCATCACTCATACTATCATCCAAATCATCCCAAAGGCATTACTTGGCACAAACACTAATTAAAAGATAAAAACACAATCATAAAAAAGGCTATAATTGTGTAAACACGCAAGAACAGAAAGTAAAATGTATTGGGTTGTCTCCCAACAAGCTCTTCCTTTATAGCCATTAAGATAGGCTTTGAGATTTCAATGATGCTCACGTCAAAAACAAGAATTGAAGCACAAAGAGAGCATCATAAAACATGTGACAAATACATTTAAGTCTAACATACTTCCTATGCATAGGTATTTTATAGGAAAACAAATGATCAAGACAAGCAATATCTAGCAGATGCATATAAAGAGAGTGAAACATTAATAATTCCAACACAAAGAGAGGTAATTTAGTGATATGAAGGTTTTTATAACCATGTTTTCCTCTCTCATAATAATTACATGTAGGATCATAATCAAATTCAACAATATAGCTATCATATAAAATACTATCTTCATGACCCACATGCATAAAAGTTTTATAATCTTCCAAGATAGTGGGAATAACGTCAACTAAAGTCATGACCTCTCCAAACCCACATTTATCAAAAATTTCATAAAATTGAACACTCTCCGAATATGTGGGATTCTTTTTACCTAAAGTTGACACTCTTCCAAACCCACTTTCAATATTATTGCAAACATTATTATCAATAACATATTCATCATGAGGCTTAAATAAACTTTCAAGATCATAAAAAGCATTATCACCCCAATCATGATCGTTGCAATAAGTAGTGGACATGACAAAATTATCATCCCCAAGCTTGTAGTTTTGCATATTATTAGCACAGTTGACATTAATAGAATTTATAGTAACATCATTGCAATCATGCATTTCAATCAAGGAGCTATCAAGAATCACTTTATAAGTTTCTTCTTCTAACACTTCATCACAATTTTCAGATTCATGATTTTTCAAGAAAAACTTCATAGAGAAAATCAAGAGCACTCAAATCACTAGCAATTAGTTCATTATAATTGGATCTTTTGAAAAGATTAGCAAGTGGATGAGGATCCATAGTGGTCTTAAATTTTTGTTTTATTTTCTGTTTTTGTGTGTTGACATGAAGGCAATAAAAGCAAGCAAGCAAACAAAAATATTTTTGTGTTTTTCTAAAATTGTATTAGAAGTGGGGGAGATGAAAATGAGAGGCAAATTCAAATAAAAAGGCAAATAAAATAAATGCAAGTGAATGATAGTTTGTGTGAAGGTACTTGGTAATTTTGATGATGTCTCCCCGGCAACGGCGCCAGAAATTCTTCCTGCTACTTGTAGACTGCGTTGGTATTTCCCCGAAGAGGAGAGGATGATGCAGTATAGTAGAGATAAGTATTTCCCTCAATTAAGAACCAAGGTTATCAATCTAGTAGGAGAACCAAGCAAAATCCCGTTAAGCGCACCTGCACACACAAAAGCAAACACTTGCACCCAACGCAAATAAGAGGGTTGTCAATCCTCTTAGCGGTTATTTGCAAGGATTAATTCTGATAGTGATAGATAGATAAACTAAAATACTAAATAAAATAAAAGTAAATAAATTGCAGCAAAGTATTTTTGATTTTAATATATGATAAAAGTAGACCCGGGGGGCATAGTTTTCACTAGAGGCTTCTCTCTCGAACGCATAGCATACGGTGGGTAAACAAATTACTGTTGGGCAATTGATATAAAAGCAAATAATTATGACGGATTCATTGCAATGATCATGTATATAGGCATCATGTCCGAGACAAATAAACCGACTCCTTCCTGCATCTACTACTATTACTCCACCCATCGACCGCTATCCAGCACGCATCTAGGGTATTAAGTATGAAACAGAGTAACACCTTAAGCAAGATGACATGATGTAGACAAAGTAAACTCAAGCAATATGATTAAACCCCACATTTTTATCCTTAATGGCAACAATACAAATACGTGTCATGTCCCCTTCTATCACTGGGATTGAACACCGCAAGATTGAACCCATCACAAAGCACCTCTCCCATTGCAAGATAAATCAATCTAGTAGGCCAAACCAAATCGATAGATCGGAGAGAAATACAAAGCTATAATAATCATCCATAAAAGAGTTCAGAGAAGACTCAAATATTTCTCATGAATAATCTGATCATAAACTCACAATTCATCGGAGCCCAACAAACACACCGCAAAAGAAGATTACATCGGATAGAACTCCAAGAACATCGAGGAGAACATGGTATTGAAGATCAAAGAGAGAGAAGAAGCCATCTAGCTACTAGCTATGGACCCATAGGTCTGTGGTAAACTACTCACACATCATCGGAAGGGCAGCAAGGTTGATGAAGAAGCCCTCCGTGATCGATTCCCCCTCCGGCAGAGTACCGGAAAAGGCCTCCAGATGGGATCGCGGAAGAACAGAGGCTTGCGGCGGCGGAAAGGTTTTCTCTTCTGTCTCTTTGTTATATTGGGAATATTTGGGAATTTATAGCGCTGGAATTAGGTTAGGAGGGGCTACGAGTGGCCCACAAGCCTAGGGGGCACGCCTACCCCCCCCTGGGCACGCCCTCTAGGCTTGTCGCCTCCTCGTGGCTCTTCTGGTCTTCTCCCGAAGCTTCGTGGGTCTCTTCTAGTCCAGAAAAAATTAATCCAAAGTTTTTTTCTCGTTTGGACTCTTTTTGATAATGATTTTCTGAAAAGGCAAAAACAAGCAGAAAATAGCAACTGGCACTGGGCACTTGGTTAATAGGTTAGTCCCAAAAAATGATATATAATGGCATATAATTGCATATAAAACATCCAAGATTGATACTATAATAGCATGAAACAATCAAAAATTATAGATACGTTGGAGACGTATCATTATCCCTGTTTGAAAAGGGCATGTTCATATAAATGCTCTACCTCTGAAACTTGCAGTTTCTTATCTGAAACGGAAACTTGTAGTTTCTTCTCTGAAAATCACATGGTCTGCACTTTTATATGAAACTACATTTTTGAAAGCACTAAAAATAGATCTCTGGAATTCAGAAAATACTTCATATGCTCAATACTGCAAAGATCTGAAATTCAAAAGACATTCATATCTGAAAGTACCCAAAATACACAACACAAAACACAATTCACAACCTGCAAATACTGATAGCCCTAAGCTCCTCCTATGATTATTCGTCGGGGCACTCCCCTCCTATTCCTTGGCGGCAGACCGCCGCCCCGTGAGACGGGGTGAATGGCGAGGGAGCCTTGGAGAATGGCGGGGAAGCGTCATCGTCCCAACTGCTTTTCTCCTCTTGCGGTTGGGTATGGTCGACGAAGACACCACCGGCTCGCTCTGACACGGCACCCTCACAAACGACACCGTGTGGATGCTCGATCCTTGATCCTCTGGATGCTCGATCTTGGATCGATACTCCCACCACCTCCACCTCACGGCCAGATTCGGCGAATCTGTCTGCTCCATGGCCCAGAGGAGCAGATCTATGGACTCCCGCGTGACTCCATTCGGGTGGATTGCCGCCTTTTCGCTCTTTTTCAGATATTTGGCCATCGCCATCACCGTCGCCGCTAATTGCCGCTGGTTGTCAAACCAAGATTGTATCTCCATCATCCTGGCTAGCTTCACAGGGTCACCATCTGCGATCGTCACGTATTGGTTGTACTCCTCAATTGATCTACTTCTCTACAACACCTTCACTCACCGGCGGTGGTTTTGGAATGGAAGAGGAGCGGCGGCGGTTTTGGAATGGAAGAGGAGAGGAGCGGCGGTGGTCTTGGAATGCAAGAGGAGCGGTGAGCAGCGGTTTTGGATTGGACGAGAGCGGCGGCGCGCTGTCAGTGGATCCATCCTAATAACTAATTTACCCCTCACTTACGAAGCGACCGCACATAAACTTGAGTACTGACCCCACGTTACCTAGTACTACCCTTATCTACCGTTAGATCTAGACCAACGGAAGGCTTACAAAAATGCCTACCACCCTAAAACTTTCTTTTTAGTTTGCATATATAATTCGGTCAAAATCAAACTTTGTAATGTTGGACTAACTTGATAAGAAAAAATACCAACATTCACAATATGAAATCAATATTATTAGATGCATCACGAAATTAACTTTCATATACCATATAACTTTGGTATTGTAGATGTTGATCTTTTTTATATAAATTTGGTCAAAGTCAAAAGAAACGGAGGGAGTATTGAAGAGCTTGATAGGGTTGCTATCGCCTGCATCATCACGTCGTGTTTCACAGCTTCCAAGATTCACAACCAACTCATAAGATTCTCATAATAAGTACAACAAAGATGCCTATGCATCTCATTGATTCACAGATCAGAGCCAATATTAACTTTAAAACTAAAAACAAAGTTGTGAGAATGTGTACATGTAAAGAAAAATCGATTGATGCTTCTCTGAGAAAAGAGTAATCCCTGGAGAAGTGCCAATATATCCAGCAAACCATAAACCTAATTCATGTAAGCTATTTGATTCAAGGATTTGCTGCAATACTGAAACCAGTCCAGTTTATGGGCACGCATGTCAAACACCGGCAGATTAACATGTTTTACATAAGCGGGTCGCCAAGAACTTGTGGAACCATCCAAACATCTGTGTCGTTCAAAGCCACGTTATTTTAGATGGTGGCACTCACACTCTGCATATGCGGGTTCCATCCAAACATTTGTGCAGTTCCACTAAAATGTAGCTGAATAACCCTATTTGCACAAATAGTGAAAAAGCGTGATTAATATAATAGTGGCACTAGTTGATGAAACATACACAAATAAATAGAAGCAACTTCTTTTTCTTAATGGGAAAAGATTGTGATACAATAAGTTTATTAAAAGAAAATACAACAGTAGCACAGTATGACAAAGCAAGATGATCTGGATGAAGGACAAGACTGACCTGTGTGAGATGACTTAGTGAGATCAAGTTATTCTTCAGGTCGTCGTATCTTGCCATGAAGGCAATTCATTGAAAACTATGAACAAATTCAGTGTGGCAGTAGGAGGGGCCTTGAGTCATTCCAATCTCTTTTTTTTGTGCAGTTCAACTAAAACTATGGCGCCCGCCGTGCTACGAGGGAGAGATGGGCCCTGCGCCGCCTCGACAGTAGGCGTCATAGGGACTAATAAGTGGACTCAACGGTAGGCCTCATAGGGCACATCGACCTAATTCTCCCGGATACACCCTCTACAAGTGATGAACCAGGAAGGGCCTTGCGTCATTCCAATCACTTTTTTTGTGCAGTTCAACTAAAATTAAGCATCCCTGTTTGCAGAGATACTTAAACGTGTCATTACTTTAAGAATGGGACTATTTGATGAAATGTATACTAACAAAGAGAAGCACTTTCATTATCTACATTGGAAATGAAATGATAGCGAAGACAGTAGCTCTATTTTAACTGTATTAGTACTTCATTTTATCAGTGGCACTAGCAGTCCCAAAACATTGCCTCAAATTATTAGTGGCATTAGATTAAGGTGCGAAATAATACATAAGATTATTGCTTTCTCATGGCAGTGCCAAAACATTAGGACAAGATCACTAGCTGCATGTAGAGTCAACATGCAGGATCGTTCTGGCAAAGGGTAGTACCAAAAAGGAACATACCTCGTCATGGGAACCATATCTGCAGTGAACGCCATAGTAGATGGGTTGACACCAGTCACCAACATGGATGATCATATTCATGCGACCTTTTTGTGCAGTTCACCTAAAATGAAGCAATGTTTGCATCATGCAGTTAGCACGAAATACTTGGTCCCATGAGCTGGCAGCTTCTTCATTAGTTGCACTAAAACTGAGCAACATCAAGGTTGGTCGTCAAGCTCATGGAATGTGCAACTATAATTTGGATATGCTTTTGTGCAGTTCAACTAAAATCAAGCGTCCATGTTCGTTACACAAATATGTGCAAAGTGCCATTGTGGTGACAGTGACAGCTAATCTTGCAAAGGCTAATTAACTGTTGGAAGAGATTAACCACAGAGTTCAACGAGAAGGTTAGGAACTCCAATCACCCTTTGTGCGGTTCCACTAAAATCAAGAGATGTTGCTCGTGTGACATTTTAGTAGAACTGCACAAGACACTCTTTCCAAAAAAGAAGTGTTTTGTGCAGTTCACCAAAAGGTCGCAATAGCAACGAGGTGAAATGTATATCTCTGTTTGCACAAATAGGTAGAAAGGCGGGTGAATAACAAGTGATGAAACATACATGAAATGAAAAGAAGCATCGTCCTTATCTTAATGGCAATCATAGAAGGACAGTAGCAATTTCTAAAGTTGCAGCAATGCTTCGTACTACCGGGGGCATTAAGATTAACAATGACAGCTGTTAAATTTGACATTACTTTAATGGTGCCATTGCTTGATTTTACCAGCTACATTAGATTAACAGGTGCTAAAGAGTTGGTATAAGGGCATGTTACAGTAGGCAGACCAGGACAGTTGCATTTTTAACGAAAAGAAGCAACTTACTTATCTTAACGGGAAATATAGCAGGACATTAAAACATGGTCATTGCTTCATATTACTGGGGGCATTACATTAAAAAACAACATTGGTTAAACATGTCCTTACTTTAACAGTGAGATTGCTGCATTTTACCAGCGGCATTAGATTAACAACAGCTAAAAATAGCCATAAGGGCATCAGACAGTGGGCTCACCAGCACCATGTACCTCCACCGATGCATAAAGTGGTGATGCAAACAAACATCCAAACAGGATATCTGGGTTGGTCCTATTTTTGTACACTATAGCCACCTTTTACTATGTGAGGGCAGCAAATCTAGTGCTGGAAATACTCTGTTGACTTGTCCCCCAGTCCCCACTTTCTTTCCTTTTTCAACCAGTAGATCGGTTCTATATCCAGTTTGTACTTTGTTTTCCCTTTATTTCCCTTTTCAACCAAGAGACCGGTTGGGTAGCCAGTCTCTACTACCCCCACCCCCCCAATCTTTCCTCTTTGAACCAAGTCCTAGAGTCATGCTAGAACTTTTCCCCCATTCTTCCCACTTTGAACCAAGTTGTAGATTCGACTGCATGAAGTAGCTTTACCTCTAATAGTAATAATTTAGGTGGCTTTGGAACAGCCGATCGAGCCAATCTACGAGGGGGCTGAGAAGTAGAAAAAGATTCACATGCATCGACGTGGGGACCTGGTGCAGTAGAGCAAGGCCGGTTTCGAAGGAAGTTATACTTGAGGTTCGTCGGGATTTGGCTAGGTGGGCGGCGGGAGGCCGGATCTGCCCACACCACGGCAGCGAGGAAGACTGGGTTGAAGGCCGTCCCTAGCCGGCGCTGTGTGGGAGAGAATGGCAAGGCACGCGTATTGGGACGCACCGGCAGTGGGTTTGCTCCGTTGCCGACGAGGACCGCGTGAACGCTGCACCTTCACCCCTTCCCCGGAGGAGGGGATCCGGCCGGATCTATGACCAGCGGTGAGTAGAGAGAGAGAGTGTGGCCACCGCTGTCGTGTTTAGATCTGGAGAGGATGAGTGTGTGAAGAGAGCAACCCTAGCAAGCAAGAGCGGAGGCTCCTGCTTATATACATATAGTGGAGTAGTTTTCTTTTTTTTCTCCATAAAAACAATCGTTTAAAATTGCGTACGAGCCAGGTCGCACTTTGTATTGTTCACTTTTGGTCCCCGGCCCTCCATTAATTGAACAACCACATTGGTCAAATTATCACGGGTGAAAATATAGAACGAACAAGCTCGAACTCTTTTGAATTTGAGATGTCGATGGCACCGTTTGAACACATTGCATCCATGGACTAAATAGTTTGAATTGGAGGTAATGTGTGGCTTTTGCAGTTCACATCTAAATGGGGGCACACCATACATTTTGTTTGCTTACCACGCTATACTTATAAAGCATGCACAATTTACATTTCGAATAGCTAGCTAGAGCTTGAAATGTATTGTTTCCAACATAAAGGGAAATCAAATTTCTGAAAATTTGTGATCTTAGCATTTGCAAAAAAATGTAAGAGCCATCAATCTTTGTTCTGATTTTGAACATAAACTATATGCAACCTTTTTTGAGGGAGACCGGGTCTATTGTAAATGTTTGCAAGTAGATAGCATCTCTGATAAAAAATACATCCAAATTCCGAGACCAGCGAACAACCAACTGCAGTCAGAAAGAGTCGTCGATGCGTCGTTGTCGCTGCTATCCTACCGGAGCCGGCTTGACTCGTCAATGATTGTCGAGGAGTCTTCGTGCACGTGCCCCTAAGGAGCAGCGCCCCGGAGGCATAGTTGTCATCATTGATCTGAAGCACCTGATTAATATAACACCAAATTTTCCCATATGACAAGAAACGCTAACCTCACTGCCCCAAGGAGACAACATGAATCTACGCCGGAGCTCCATCGACTACGTCCCGACAGACAAACTCGACGAGGATCAAAGCTCAAAGAGCAAACTAGTAGAAAAGGCGTCAATCGATGTCGCCGATGTCCTAACGTAGCCGGCTTCACCTTCTTGATGGCAACCGAGTAGTCTTCGTGCATATGCCCCTAATAACTAGCGCCCTGGAGGAACGCAATTGTCGTTGTTTAACCCTCACATTGATCCGAAGCACATGACACCAAATCTCGCCGGATGACAAGAAACCTGAACCTCACCGCCCCAAAGGAGATGGCAAGAATCTACACTGGAGTTCCATCGACTATGTCTAGACGAATGAACTCAAGGAGGATCGGAGCTCAGAAGACAGACTCGGAATAAGAAGCATCGACATCGTCTGCCTGAGCGTTGCGCATGCGAGGACTAAAACCCCTAACATAAACTAATAACCGGAGCATAGGCACCGGGATTCCTCTCCCCGCCGCCGGTCGACGGAGCGGTGGGAAGAGGGGAGGGGTGAATCCACGGGCTCATCGGTGAAGCAGGGAGGGGAGAGGTTGCCCTAGCCGCCTAGGGTGAGTGGACTAGATTTGTATTCATACAGAGAATGGATTCAAATTTTATTGGTATTGCAATATACTTAGTGCTCCTACTTTTTTTTGATTTATCAACAGAACTACAGCCGTATGTTAGTACGACACAGCCTGCACGATATGTACACAATAGCCAATCCAGCCGTCTGCTGGACTCTGGTCACATGGATGGACGAATAGATCTCCCCTGTCGTGCAGGGATCGTCCACGCAACGACGTGTGTACAACACTACTCTAGTACTATCGTTGGTGTCTCTCTTCTAGTACAACTCAGCCGACGCGTGGGGCCTGAGGGACGAGGGAGAGTGTGCCTATGATCGGCTACTCAATTGCGGTCCCACATGTGAGTGCAAATGCAAGATGATTCGCGTTCCATTACATGAGCGGCGTGCCGGACCGACCGACCATGTGGGGTGCGACGCGAACGCGACGTGCATGCTGTATACATGTAGTACCACCATTTTCTTTTTGTTTTGCTCCATGGCGCCATCCATTGATACAAAATTATATTTAAAAGTGGAGGGTGGGGCTTTTCCCGCGTGTTAGGCGGGGCAGTTTCGCCTAGTCGGTTCGACAGAGAGACGAGGAGGACGAGAGAGTAGCGGACTCAACTTACTGCTGGAAAGGCGGGGCTGTGTGATTTGATGGCTCGTTACTGATGGAAAGGTGGGGCCTTGTGATTTGACTGCTCATTATAGTCATTATTACTGCGGCACTACGACCGGGGTGAGTCTCCCCCTCCATGGTGTACAGGTGCTAAGCATGCCACATATGCAAAAAAATCTGATGTGACAAGGTAGGAGTAAAGAGAAGAGAGAGGAGTTTGGTGACCCCAGGAAGAACGAATGCGAAGCGCGCGGACCTATGCAAAACACTTAAATGAGAGAAGTTTACGCAATGCATGAAGGAGTTTAGTTGTCAAAGAAAGACTTTAGCACCCCATCTAAGCACGTAGTACTATGCATAATTTGGTGCATGAAACGTCGATCCAGATGCTGGCTGTCCCACATCCAGCATCATATACTAGTATAGTAGTACTACGTATGTACTGTACTAGTATCGCTGTTTTCTCTTTTCTACTTTAGTAGTAACTCAGCCGACGCACGTTCCATTCTGTGAGCGGTGTGCCGGACCGACCATGTAGGTGCGACGCGAACGCGAGGAGCGTGCTGTATATGTCTCACCTTTTTCTTTAATTTGAGCTTGTTAGTTTTGCTCCATGGCGCAATCCATCGATACTTACAAAACTATATTTAAAAGGCGAGGGCGGGGCAAGTTTCGCCTGGTCGGTTTGATAGAGAGGCGAGGAGGACGAGGGAGTATCGGATTGAACTTACTGCGGAAAAGATGGGGCTTTGTGATTTGACGACTCATTACTGCTGGAAGGTGGGGCCTTGTGATTTGACTGCTCGTTATAGTCATTATTACTACGAGGGGTAAGTCTCCCCTTCCGTTCCCCACTCTAATCTGGTGCATGACATGTCGACCCGGGTGCTGGCTGTCCCACATGTCGGCGAAAGGAGGTATAATTATTGCCAACAACCTAAGGAGGAGCAAAGAACCGTGCGGTATACTCTAGTTTTCCACTGGAGTACTAGCGCGACGCGGAGGAGTGCGAAACACGGCAGCCCAGTGCGATATGGCGATAAAAAATGATCTAGTTTGCTTGTGATCCCACGGCACCGCTCATCGTTAGCACTGTTTTAGTCGTTCCTCGCAGCCTAGTACAAACGAAATAATATGATGACAATGGCAATAGATAGTAATTGTCTTACCTATTCAGGATAATTTAGAAGGACACATGCGGAAACGCCCAAAAGACACAGTCGCAAAAGAAGAAGACACGGGGGCAAAAGAAGAAGGAAGATTACCCGCAAAAAAAAGAAGGAAGACACAGACAACAGTTTGGGTGCTGTTCTAACTGCTTCTTCATCGCCTCCACGACCTTCATCTCCTCTCGCCTCTTGTCCGCCATCTTCTTCATTGCTTCCATGCGCGGGATTTCTCAAGGCGAGCGTGGATGATCTCTTTCATGTCCACATGATGTTGCTTGACAGCAGCCACGTTCTCGGTGCGGAGCTTCGCCATGTCATCCCTAAGTTCCCCGATGACGGCGGTCCGCATCTTCACTGAGGCACTGCTCTTCTCTCATAGCTTCTCCCAGCCGGCGATCTCCTCCTTCAGCAGGTCGAGCTCGTGGCAGAGCTTCGCTTTGTCCTCCCAAAGTTCCACGATTTCGCCGGTCGCCTTATCAACCGAGGCATTGCTCTCCTTCACCAGCTTCAGCAAGCTAGCGATCAACTCCTTCCGCTTGTTGAGCTGAGCGGACATGTCGTCGCGGGCTAACGACTTCAGCATTGCCCGCTCGGCATGTTCGCCTCCGTGGCGAATGCACTTCTGAGAGCCCTCTCCTGCCCATGAGAGATCTTTTGAGGCCTCCGCAGCGCGGCGGGCCCTCTTTTTTTTTTGCCGCCTTGGTCGTCGCTCCCTTGTTATTTCTCGGCCCAGACCTCTTCCTACCGGCCATGGTAGACGCAAGGAACGACGAACAAGAAAAGCTTATGAGGAGGAATGTGCAGTAATATTCGAGTAGTTAGTTTCCCTTTTTATAACCTAGTACTAATATGCTGCAAAGTGGAAACACGTTTAGGTTTGATCGGTGTGAATAGGTTTGCAATTAATTATAGCATGGTACTTTGGAATGTGACGGGAAACAAGCTCAAAATTTATTGATGTTTTGGTTTCAAAGCCCGGAACGGCTCCCGATGAGTTCTCACGACCAAGCATTCAAAAACTCGTGATAAATCAATGACCATCTTTTTCCAAATGACCAACTATTTTCATAGAAATACAACACATATAGATGGAGTATTTTCATAGAAATACAATACATAGATGGAGTGATTGTCACGGTTGCCATGGCGCCGCGTGTTCACTGCAGCAGCAACTGAGCAGGTCAGTCCATCGCTGGTGGGGAAGAAGGGTAGGTCACCTCGCCTACGATGCATCCCCAGCGCCGCCGCCACTGGTTGAGCGATTTGGCTTCCCCTACCGCCCATTTGAACAGTTGCACCGGCTTCTCATGCCATTCCACAGGCATGCACGTTCTCTCCTCCGTAGTCGACTCCGTGAATATGATCTCTGCCATTAGCCCCATCTCGAAATCAACGCGACGCTGCCAGATGCTGACATCCCTCAGCATCTCACCCCTGAGATCGACATGCGCCTCTGCCTTGTGCTTCGCCAGGCGCAGCTCCTTCGAACTTGTCTCCAATCAATGCGACGCTTCCTTGATCCGATTTGCCCTTGCTACCCACCACCTGAAACGCAGCCCCGCTTGTCCTCCGGCGCCACCGATCTGTGATTCCAGAGCAATGGATCCCCTCTGAAACACATGTGGGTTTCGCTCAAAAGCGACAGTGCTGCGGGCCACAGGGAGAGGGAAGCCCGCGGGATGCTGGGATCTAAGGGATTATCCATGGCGGAATCGGATGGTCGAGGCGGGGAGGCGAGCGTAGGCGGTGGGAGAGCCCTAGTAGGCGAGCGTAGTGCTCCACTCCGTCCATTTTTAAATACAAAGGCCACCAATAGTAACTGAGGCAAAAATTGATGATGTTGCCTCGTAGTACTAGCAACCCATGATTTAACTACTCGCATGCATGCAGTGGATGATAGTAATGTCATTATCAACTACTCCCTCCTTCCCAAAGTATAAGGCACGCGTTGACTTTTTTGGTCTTCATCGCTTAACTTTGACTATGATTTTCACTTATTGTATGCCTACAAAATTATTATAAAGACATCTGAAATAGAATTGTTTTGCAAGACAAATACGATTATACTATTGATACATGTTCAATCCATGTACTTTCGTATATATTAATGGTCAAAGTCATGCATCAAAGACCGTGCAAAGTCAAGCGTGCCTTATATTTTGGGAAGGAGGGAGTAGTACTTCCTCCCTCACGCCACTCAATTTGCATGCTGTATTAATTGACCATCCATTAAGTGAACGACTCTACACGCGTCAAATTATCACGTGGGGTGGCTCTTTGTACAAAAATGCGTTCCACCGTGTACCCGTGTGTGTGTGCGAGGGAATGAGTGCATGCGTGCACATCTTCTTTTCATGCACGTACTCCACCAGTGTGTGTGGGGGAGAGAGAGAGTGGTATACATAGACCTAGAGAGAGATGGTGTGTCCCCGCAAAAAAGAGAGAGATGGTGTGTGTCGGAAAGAGTAGCCGCGCGTGTGTGTGACAGTGTGAGAGAGGACGAGTGCATGCGTGCACCTCTTCTCTTTGTGTACGTACTAAACCTAGAGTACAAGTGTATGTGTGTGACATCGATGTGTGCCAGAAGTCCCGAGAGAGTCGTCGGTGTAGGTGTGTGAGTGGGGAGGAGGAAGAGAGATGATACTTATGTGTCAACGCAGTGCGTGTGAAAAAGAGGCTAGTCAATAGTTCGCCACGAGACTATTCCTGGCGAACGCCCCAATAACCGTAAGATCTGCATCCGACGGTGGAAGTTATTGGACGAAAACAGCACTAAAAAAAGAAATGCCATGGCATTTCTTTTTACCGCCACACCACGCCCCTCGCCTACACATGAAACTGCCACGCGATCGTTCGCAACTGCCGGATTGCTAGAAATCCCGATAGGCCGGGCTTTTGGCGGTAGGCGGGGAGCTTGGACTGTCGGTTTGCTCACATGCGGTCGCACATGTCAGTGATGTACCAAGTCGATGCGCGTCCCTTCGGTGAGCGGCGGGCCGGACCGACCGTGTGTTGGTGCGACACGAAGGCGACAGGCTGTAAGTTTACCGCCTGCTACTTGTAGACTGCGTTGGTATTTCCCCGAAGAGGAGAGGATGATGCAGTATAGTAGAGATAAGTATTTCCCTCAGTTAAGAACCAAGGTTATCAATCCAGTAGGAGAACCAAGCAAAATCCCGTTAAGCGCACCTGCACACACAAAAGCAAACACTTGCACCCAACGCAAATAAGAGGGTTGTCAATCCTCTTAGCGGTTATTTGCAAGGATTAATTCTGATAGTGGTAGATAGATAAACTAAAATACTAAATAAAATAAAAGTAGATAAATTGCAGCAAGGTATTTTTGATTTTAATATATGATAAAAGTAGACCCGGGGGCCATAGTTTTCACCAGAGGCTTCTCTCTCGAACGCATAGCATACGGTGGGTAAACAAATTACTGTTGGGCAATTGATAGAAAAGCAAATAATTATGATGGATTCATGGCAATGATCTTGTATATAGGCATCACGTCCGAGACAAGTAGACCGACTCCTGCCTGCATCTACTACTATTACTCCACCCATCGACCGCTATCCAGCATGCATCTAGGGTATTAAGTATGAAACAGAGTAACGCCTTAAGCAAGATGACATGATGTAGACAAAGTAAACTCAAGCAATATGATTAAACCCCATCTTTTTATCCTTAATGGCAACAATACAAATACGTGTCATGTCCCCTTCTGTCACTGGGATTGAGCACCGCAAGATTGAACCCATCACAAAGCACCTCTCCCATTGCAAGATAAATCAATCTAGTAGGCCAAACCAAATCGATAGATCGAAGAGAAATACAAAGCTATAATAATCATGCATAAAAGAGTTCAGAGAAGACTCAAATATTTCTCATGAATAATCTGATCATAAACTCATAATTCATCGGATCCCAACAAACACACCGCAAAATAAGATTACATCAGATAGAACTCCAAGAACATCGAGGAGAACATGGTATTGAAGATCAAAGAGAGAGAAGAAGCCATCTAGCTAGTAGCTATGGACCCGTAGGTTTGTGGCAAACTACTCACACATCATCAGAAGGGTAGCAAGGTTGATGAAGAAGCCCTCCGTGATCGATTCCCCCTCCGGCAGAGTACCGGAAAAGGCCTCCAGATGGGATTGCGGAAGAACAGAGGCTTGCGGCGGCGGAAAGGTTTTCTCTTCTGTCTCCCTGGTATATTGGGAATATTTGGGAATTTATAGCGCTGGAATTAGGTCAGGAGGGGCTACGAGGGCCCCACAAGCCTGGGGGGCGTGCCTACCCCCCCTGGGCGCGCCCTCCAGGCTTGCCGCGTCCTCGTGGCTCTTCTGGTCTTCTCCCGAAGCTTCGTGGGTCTCTTCTAGTCCAGAAAAAATTAATCCAAAGTTTTTTTTCTCGTTTGGACTCTTTTTGATAATGATTTTCTGAAAAGGCAAAAACAAGCAGAAAACAACAACTGGCACTAGGCACTGGGTTAATAGGTTAGTCCCAAAAAATGATATATAATGGCATATAATTGCATATAAAACATCCAAGATTGATACTATAATAGCATGGAACAATAAAAAATTATAGATACATTGGAGACGTATCACCGCCTACTCCTTGACGAGATTGGTCGATACAAATCCCGATTAAGAAAGGGTAGGGCGGCGTTTTTGCCGCGCGGGAGGCGTGGTAGTTTTTTTTACAATGGGATGGACCCGGCACTACAAAAGTCAAAGCGGTTGGCAGTACTACTACGCTTGTCGGAGGCGTACGTGGGCCCGCGTTCTTGGATGCGTACGTGGCGGAGCCGGACACCCGCCAACCTCTTGTAGCGATAGCAAGGAGCCCGCTGCTGGCTATTTTCTATATAACCTTTTTTTGTGAATATATTTTCTATATAATCAGTTTTGAAATTTTCAATCGTTCACGTGTGTACCTTGTTGTGTCTACAACATTCTTCTGGAACCAGCATCACATCACTGTGATCAATCCACAGAAGAAGCTCGCAACAACCCCTCCCCATGTGCCACGTGGCCTCATGGGTGCACCCACATCATTTTAATCATAATATATTGACTGAAAAAAGAGAGACATTTTGTAGCGTGCCATTGGAATTCTAACTTCCGTGCTTTTGCACATACTGGAAGTACTAGTGCCACATCATCTAAAGCCTTTCTACACATGCACATTTCTTATACAAATGTGCTCCACCGTGTACCTGCGCGTTTGTATGTGGGAACAAGTGCGTGCGTGCACCTCTTCTCTTTCGTACACATAGTCTGTGTCTGAGAGAGAGAGATGGTGTGTGCAAGAAATCACGGGAGATTTGTGAATTTGTGTGTGGGTGGGGGAGGGGAGGGAAATATAGATGGAGTATGTGTCAATGATGCAATTTGTGTGAAAGAGAGGCCTATATTATACATATATGTATGTGCATGGGGTGATATACGAGAAGGAGGGGAGGGGTCGTCTGCGCGATATATCGATAGAGACAGATGGAGGGAAGAACTCTACGAGCCTACAAGCACTGGGAGAGGGGGTGTTGGGAGATGGTGCGAGAGGCCAACTGGACGGAGACTCGGAAGGTGTGTACAAGTACGAGATCGATATTTTAAGAGAGGGGGCGAGAACGTGCGCGGTTGCGCGCGTCTGAGAGATGAAGCGGAAAGCATGGATGATGAGAGGGACGATGGATAGACAATGTGTGTGTGGTAGCTAGGTAGTCCTATCTAGAGAGGTAGATTAATCGATGTGTACGTGGGAAAAAGGGCGAGACCTGACTAGATATAGATCGACCGCTTTGTGTGGAAAACAGGGAAAGACCTAGCTATATATATACAAAGAGGAATATCGATCGGTGCGCATGCATGTGAGAGATAATTAAAGAAGGCCCGAAGTGACGAAGAGGGGGAGGTGTGTGTGTGTGGGTGGGTGCGAGAGTCCTACTAGTTAGACGTATTGTACGAGTGCGAGATCGATAATAAGAGATAAGGGGGCGAGAGCGCGCTCGCGCGCGCGCATGTGTGTGGGCTTGCGCGCCTCGTAGTTGGGGCATGAGGGATGGATGGTGAGATGGGAAGGGACTGTGTGTACATGTGTGTGTGGTAGGCAGACCTGCTAGCTAGAGGGGTATATCGATCGGTGTGTGTATGTGGGAAAGAGAGGGCGGTGGAGAGATCTACCTAGCTTGAGAGATCGTGGTAGACAGACCTGAAGAAAGATATTGTGTGTGTGTGTGTGCGATGGATAATGCCGAGTGGGACTGTGTGTGCATGCATGCACGAGAGAAAGTTAGTGATACAACTATAAAGAGAAGAAGACTATGTGGGTGTAAAAGACTTGGTGAGATCATAATCAATATAAAAGTGAATTCAAATATTTGAATAAGAGATCATGATGTTTGAAACCCACGCATGCATGATATAATGGAGATATGTGGTGTGGTTTTGAATCGAGCATGTTATACTATATACACATCGAACAAGGCCAAATTGATTTGAATTTGATATACCGTTGGTAGGCATCGTTTGACCACATTTCATCCATGCATGGATATAACTATTCAAATTGGAGATAATGGGTGGCTTTGGCAGCTAACATCTAAATTTTGTGTGTGTGTGTGTTGTGTATTAAACACATTATACATATCAAACATCGTTTAGATTCCGAACATCTAGCTAGAGCATACATGTACTATGATTTGAATTCAACATAAAATGGATACACATATTTGAATTCGAGATCATATGGTACATGTAGTTCATATTTAAATGGGAATTTAGTACTATATTCATCTCGTGTGTTGTGAAGATAATATTTAGATGATGGTATAACTAACTTGATAACAATCCCATTCAAATACGGAAAATGGACTCAATTTTAGTCCATACGGTAGACGGTACAAATTGTTTTTTTGTTGTTGTTGAGGGAAGTACGAACTGATTTGGTACCGTACACGGTAAGCTTGTTCTCCCGAATTTTTAAGTTATTCATTGTTGTTTTTAATGGCATTTGTAGTAATTCATATAGTAAAACGGGACATGACTCTCTCTTGTGTGGTGCGAATTGTTTTTTGTTTTTGTTTTTTTACACGTTAAGCTTGTTCTCCCGAAATTTCAAGCCGCGCCTTGTTATCCCGAAATTTCAAGCTATCTCTTTGTCTCTTGTGCTGCGAAACTCCTGCCCCTTCAACCCGCGCCTTGTTATCCCGAAATTTCAACGCGCGTGAAAACTCCCCCCTCCTCCGAAATCGGTCGCGCCGCCCCGACACGCGAAATCCCCCTTCTATCCCTCAACCGAAAATCCCGCCTCAACGTCCCATGGTCCAAACGGGTAGGGGTACTTTCGTAACTTACCCCACATTTCGGACAAGCACGTCCCTAAGCCATAGTCCCCCCTCCCACCCCCTCCCACCCATTCGTACACCGAGGCCGCCAAAACCCACGAAACCCCATGCTCCTCCGTCCGCCACCCGACCGCCGCCCAACCGGAGCCTCTTCCCCGACGACATCGTCCGCTGCAATAGCTCGACGTCCCTCATCCACTGCACCGGATGAGGATCCGTCGTCGATCTCGTTGTCCCGCCGGTTCAGCCGCCCCGCCCTCCACCTCCAAGGAGCTGTCCCGACGTTTGCCTCGTCTATCGCGCCACCTCCATTCCCAGAGCGTCGTCTTCACCTGCACCACTGGAACCGCAGCACCATCACCGATTCCTCGGATGAAGCTGACGCCTAGTCGGTGCCACCAAAGAGGTTCTACACTAATCGCTGCATTTTCTCCTTTATTTGATCTCACGATGCTGCCTCTGCTCGATCCCGAGCCGCCATGGCGCGGCTCCATCGACGGCGGCGTCACCGGCCACTTCCTCCATGGCATCTCTCCGCCATGGCGTTGCTCCCTCGGCGGCGACGCCCACATCAGCCGGAGCTGCTGTTGCGGCTCCGGCTGTCGCTGGCTGTGCTGCTGCTGCTCCGGCTCTTGATACGTCTCCAATGTATCTATAATTTTTGATTGTTCCATGCTATTATAGTATCAATCTTGGATGTTTTATATGCAATTATATGCCATTATATATCATTTTTTGGGACTAACCTATTAACCCAGTGCCCAGTGCCAGTTGCTGTTTTCTGCTTGTTTTTGCCTTTTCAGAAAATCATTATCAAAAAGTGTCCAAACGAGAAAAAATACTTTGGATTAATTTTTTCTGGACCAGAAGAGACCTACGAAGCTTCGGGAGAAGACCAGAAGAGCCACGAGGAGGCGACAAGCCTGGAGGGCGCGCCCAGGGGGGTAGGGCGTGCCCCCCAGGCTTGTGGGCCCCTCGTTGCCCCTCCTGAACTAATTCCAACGCTATAAATTCTCAAATATTCCCAATATACCAGAAAGACAGAAGAAAAAACCTTTCCGCCGTCGTAAGCCTCTGTTCTTCCGCGATCCCATCTGGAGGCCTTTTCCGGTACTCTGCCGGAGGGGGAATCGATCATGGAGGGCTTCTTCATCAACCTTTCTGCCCTTCCGATGATGTGTGAGTAGTTTACCACAGACCTACGGGTCCATAGCTAGTAGCTAGATGGCTTCTTCTCTCTCTCTCTTTGATCTTCAATACCATGTTCTCCTTGATGTTCTTGGAGTTCTATCCGATGTAATCTTCTTTTGCGGTGTGTTTGTTGGGATAAAAAGATGGGGTTTAATCATATTGCTTGAGATTACTTTGTCTACATCATGTCATTTTGCTTAAGGCGTTACTCTGTTTCATACTTAATACCCTAGATGCATGCTGGATAGCGGTCGATGGGTGGAGTAATAGTAGTAGATGCAGGCAGGAGTCGGTCTACTTGTCTCAGATGTGATGCCTATATACATGATCATTGCCATGAATCCGTCATAATTATTTGCATTTTTATCAATTACCCAACAGTAATTTGTTTACCCACCGTATGCTATGTGTTCGAGAGAGAAGCCTCTAGTGAAAACTATGCCCCCGGGTCTACTTTATCATATATAAAAAACCTAAAAATACCTTGCTGCAATTTATTTACTTTTATTTTAATTAGTATTTTAGTTTATCTATTTACCTCTATAAGATTTAATCCTTGCAAATAACCGCGAAGAGGATTGACAACCCTCTTATTTGCGTTGGGTGCAAGTGTTTGCTCTTGTGTGCAGGTGCGCTTAACGGAATTTTGCTTGGTTCTCCTACTGGATTGATAACCTTGTTTCTTAACTGAGGGAAATACTTATTTCTACTATACTGCATCATCCTCTCCTCTTCGGGGAAATACCAACGCAGTCTACAAGTAGCAGGAAGAATTTTTGGCGCCATTGCCGGCGAGACATCATCAAAATTACCAAGTACCTTCGCACAAACTATCATCCACTTGCATTTATTTTATTTACTTTTTATTTGCATTTGCCTCTAGTTTTCATCTCCCCCACTTCTATTTTTTTACAAAAACACAAAAATATTTTTATTTGCTTGTTTGCTTCACCTTTATGGCTAGTTTTTCGCTTGTTACTATTACCCCAGAAAATGAAGTGCTTAATTTTAAACAAAGGGGAGGAGAGAATTTAAAAGATGCTTGGTATAGGATTTGCGATGCTGAAAATAGATCAACTCGTAAGCAATCCACTACCGTTCTTCTTCAAAAAAATTATGTGGGAATTACTACTTGGTATAGATTTGTGCTTGACACTATTACCGGAGGGAATTTCTTGATGTGTCCCACTTCGGATGCTTTCAATGCTATGGGAAATTTAGTGGGTTCACCCCCTATCATTATTAATTAAACGACATTGACTTTGGAACATGTTATGCAAAGGTTAGAAGCTATTGAAAATAAGATGCCTACTGTTGAACATCTTGAAAATTTAGATAAAAAGATCCATAATCACATCACTCAATTTGGTTCTAAGGTGGGAATTGCTTTGAAAACTTAAAAGGAAAAGGAACCGATAATTAGCGAAAGGATAGAACAAAGCCCAGCTAGAATTGATAAGTTAGAAGGGATTATCAGTAACTTAGGTTCCGCCTTTTCCTCCGCTAAAAACATTGATAGGACTCCTCCTAATAAAAATTGCAAGTTTATATGTTCCCAAGGTAAGGGTGCTACTTCTAGTAAAGGGAGCGAGGATCTTAAAATGATTAGCGTGCACCCCAATTTCATTGATATAATTATAAGGAACCAATCTATAAAAGCAAAATTCTTGATTTTGTGCCTAGGAGTGTGATGATGAGAAACTCCTATGTTAAATCTACTAGAAAAAATGTATGTATAATTGAGGAGTTGGAAACTAAGGATGACAACACTTGAAACTATGCATTATGCCTAGCTAGGGGCATAAAACAATAGCGCTTGTTGGGAGGCAACCCAATGAATAAAATATTTTTTTGCTTTTACTTTCTATTCTTGAGTGTTTACACAATTATAGCCTCTGTTATGATTGTATTTTTATGTTTTAATTAGTGTTTGTGCCAAGTAATGCCTTTGGGATGATTTGGAAGATAATATGATAGATGCTGTTGGAAAACAGAAACTTTTGCGTCCAGTGCTGGAATTTTATTTTTTTGCTGGAGCGTGATAAAATTCTGATTTTTTTAAAAAGTATTGATATATTAATTTCCCACGTTTTCCTATTTTTTCAGAATTTTTGGAGTTACATAGGTATGACGTTAATTCAGATCTTTACAGACTGTTCTGTTTTAGACAGATTCTGTTTTTGTTGCATAGTTTGCTTATTTTGATGAATCTATGGATCGTATCGGGGGGTGTGAGTCATGGAGAAGTTGGAGTACAGTAGCATTATGTCAATATTAAATATGAATCAATTTACAACAGTACCTAAAGTTTAAGATTTGTTTGTTATACTAACGGATCTCACGAGGTTTCTGTTGAGTTTTGTGTACTGAAGTTTTCAAGTTTTGGGTGAGACTACGATGGACAAAGGAATAAGGAGCGGCAAGAGCCTAAGCTTGGGGATGCTCAAGGCACCCCCAAGGTAATATTCAAGGAAGACTCAAGCGTCTAAGCTTGGGGATGCCCCAGAAGGCATCCCCTCTTTCGTCTAGAATCTATCGGTAACTCACTTGGAGCTATGTTTTTATTCATCACATGATATGTGTTTTACTTGGAGCGTCTTGTGATATAGTTTGTTTGCTTTTATTTGCTTTTTAGTTTGTCACAATCATCTTTGCTGAACACACCTTTTTGAGAGGGACACACATTATTCGTGATTTGTTAGAATACTCTATGTGCTTCACTTATATCTTTTGAGCTAGGCAGTTGCTCTGGTGCTTCACTTATATCTTTTAGAGCATGGCGGTGGTTATATTTTAAAGAAATAGTTGCACTCTCATGCTTCACTTATATCTTTTTGAGAGTCTAATTAAGAGCAATGATAATATGCATGGGTTATGAATTTGGTCCTGATATGATAGGTATTCAAGAGGGATATAATAAAAACTTTCATGTAGATCACTGAATATGATAAGTTTGATTCCTTACAATAGTTTTGCGATATTAAGATGGTAATATGTGGGAGGTATTAGTAGATAATTCTGGTTTAGTAAGAATATTGGTGTTAAGGTTTGTGATTCCCGAAGCATGCACGTATGATCTGTCGTTATGATAAGAAGTTGGAGCATGATTTATTCTTGATTGTCTTCCTTTGTGTGGCAGTCGGGGGCGCGCGATGGTTAACTCCTACCAACCTCCCCCCTAGGGGCATGCGTAGTAGTACTTTGCTTCGAGGGCTAATAAACTTTCACAATAAGTATGTGAGTTCTTTATGACTAATGTGAGTCCATGGATTATACGCACTCTCACCCTTCCGCAATTTGCTAGCCTCTTCGGTACCGTGCATTGCCCTTTCTTACATCGAGAGTTGGTGCAAACTTCGCCGGTGCATCCAAACCCCATGATATGATACGCTCTATCACACATAAGCCTCTTTATATATTCCTCAAAACAGCCACCATACCTACATATCATGGCATTTCCATAGCCATTCCGAGATATATTGCCATGCAACTTCCACCGTTCTGTTTTTATGACACACATCGTCATTGTCATATTGCTTTGCATGATCATATAGCTAACATAGTATTTGTGACCCAGCCACCGTTCATCATTTTTTATACATGTTACGCTTGCACATCCTGGTACACTTCCAGAGGCATTCATATAGAGTCATATTTTTGTTCTAGTATCGAGTTGTAATATTGAGTTGTAAGTAATTAAAAGTGTGATGATCATCATTATTAGAGCATTGTCCCAGTGAGGAAAGGACGATGGAGACCATGATTCCCCCACAAGTCGGGATGAGACTACAGACGAAAAAAAAAAGAGAAAAAGAAAAGAAAAAAAAGAGGCCAAAAAGAGCCATGAAAATAAAAAAATGAGAGAAAAAGAGAGAAGGGGCAATGTTACTATCCTTTTTCCACACTTGTGCTTCAGAGTAGCACCATGTTTTTCATATAGAGAGTCTCCTATTTTTTCACTTTCATATACTAGTGGGAATTTTTCATTATAGAATTTGGCTTGTATATTCCGATGATGGGATTCCTCAAATGCCCGAGGTCTTCATGAGCAAGCAAGTTGGATGCACACCCACTTAGTTTTCATGACTGAGCTTTCATACACTTATAGTTCTTAGTGCATCCATTGCATGGCAATCCCTACTCCTCGCATTGACATCAATTGATGGGCATCTCCATAGCCCGTTGATTAGCCTCGTTGATGTGAGACTATCTTCTTATTTTTGACTTCTCGTATTTATCTCTACCACCACACTCTATTCCACCCATAGTGCTATATCCATGGCTTGCGCTCATGTATTGCGTGGGGGTTGAAAAAGATGAAGCGCGTTAAAATGTATGAACCAATTGCTTGGCTAAAACCGGGGTTGTTCATGATAAATTTTTTGTGTTAAGAAGATGGAGCATGACAGGATTATATGATTTTGTAGGGATAATGTTCTTTAGCATTTTTATTTTGAAAGACATGATTGTTTATTAGTATGCCTGAGTATTGATGTCTTTATATCAAATTATAGACTATTGCTTTGAATCATTCAGATCTTCTTATTCATACCGTAAGAGAGAGATTACATGATGAAACATGATAGGTAGCATTCCACATCAAAAATTCTATTTTTATCATTTACCTACTCGAGGACGAGCAGGAATTAAGCTTGGGGATGCTTGATACGTCTCCAACATATCTATAATTTTTGATTGTTCCATGCTACTCCCTCCGTCCCAAAATAAGTGTCGCTGCTTTAGTACTATATTTGTACTAACTTAGTACAAAATTTGCGACACTTATTTTGGGACGGAGGGAGTATTATAGTATCAATCTTGGATGTTTTATATGCAATTATATGCCATTATATATATCATTTTTTGGGACTAACCTATTAACCCAGTGCCCAGTGCCAGTTGCTGTTTTCTGCTTGTTTTTGCCTTTTCAGAAAATCATTATAAAAAAAGTGTCCAAACGAGAAAAAAAACTTTGGATTAATTTTTTCTGGACCAGAAGAGACCCACGAAGCTTCGGGAGAAGACCAGAAGAGCCACGAGGAGGCGACAAGCCTGGAGGGCGCGCCCAGGGGGTAGGGCGCGCCCCCCAGGCTTGTGGGCCCCTCGTTGCCCCTCCTGACCTAATTCCAACGCTATAAATTCTCAAATATTCCCAATATACCAGAAATACAGAAGAGAAAACCTTTCTGCCGCTGCAAGCCTCTGTTCTTCCGCGATCCCATCTGGAGGCCTTTTTCGGTACTCTGCCGGAGGGGGAATCGATCTCGGAGGGCTTCTTCATCAACCTTGCTGCCCTTTCGATGATGTGTGAGTAGTTTACCATAGACCTACGGGTCCATAGCTAGTAGCTAGATGGCTTCTTCTCTCTCTCTTTGATCTTCAATACCATGTTCTCCTTGATGTTCTTGGAGTTCTATCCGATGTAATCTTCCTTTGCGGTGTGTTTGTTGGGATCCGATGAATTGTGAGTTTATGATCAGATTATTCATGAGAAATATTTGAGTCTTCTCTGAACTCTTTTATGCATGATTATTATAGCTTTGTATTTCTCTCCGATCTATCGATTTGGTTTGGCCTACTAGATTGATTTGTCTTGCAATGGGAGAGCTGCTTTGTGATGGGTTCAATCTTGCAGTGCTCAATCCCAGTGACAGAAGGGGACATGACACGTATTTGTATTGTTGCCATTAAGGATAAAAAGATGGGGTTTAATCATATTGCTTGATTTTACTTTGTCTACATCATGTCATCTTGCTTAAGGCGTTACTCTGTTTCATACTTAATACCCTAGATGCATGCTGGATAGCGGTCGATGGGTGGAGTAATAGTAGTAGATGCAGGCAAGAGTCGGTATACTTATCTCGGACGTGATGCCTATATACATGATCATTGCCATGAATCCGTCATAATTATTTGCTTTTTTATCAATTGCCCAACAGTAATTTGTTTACCCACCGTATGCTATGTGTTCGAGAGAGAAGCCTCTAGTGAAAACTATGGCCCCCAGGTCTACTTTATCATATATAAAAAACCTAAAAATACCTTGCTGAAATTTATTTACTTTTATTTTAATTAGTATTTTAGTTTATATATTTACCTCTATAAGATTTAATCCTTGCAAATAACCGCTAAGAGGATTGACAACCCTCTTATTTGCGTTGGGTGCAAGTGTTTGCTCTTGTGTGTGCAGGTGCGCTTAACGGAATTTTGCTTGGTTCTCCTACTGGATTGATAACCTTGTTTCTTAACTGAGGGAAATACTTATCTGTACTATACTGCATCATCCTCTCCTCTTCGAGGAAATACCAACGCAGTCTACAAGTAGCAGCTCTCGCTCGCGCTGCTGCTCTGCTCTTGCTCTTGCTCGCGCTGCTGCTCTACTCTTGCTCGCACTGCTGCTGCACGAGCAGCAGCTCCGGCACACGCTAGCGCTCCTGTTGCTGCTACGGCTCTCGCATGTGCTGATGCTCCGGGCGCTGCTACTGCTGCACGACTAGCTGCCCCGGCTGCTCTCTGGTAGTACGTTCCCTGCTGGAGCGGTTGCCGATTTAGATCACTGCTTCTCTACCACTAGTGCTCGAGCGGCCAAAACTACTAGTGCATTGCTTCTCTGCTACTACTGCATTCAGTTGCGACAGTAAAATTCAGTTTTGATGGCAAAATTCAGTTTTGAGAGTACATTTCAGTTTCGACAGTTAAATTCAGTTTCGACAGTTAAATTCAGTTTCGACAGTTAAATTCAGAGACGAGCGGCTGATGTCTTTTACATCTAGAACTTTTTGGTGATGTATTTTACATCATCTATTGGAGATGCTATTAGAATCCCACTTCAGGTTAATGTTGTCTCTTTTTCCTGCTTCAGCCTCGCCGTCGTACACCTCATCGGAGCTGGTCCAACGACAAAACCGTCCATCACAGCGGAGCAGCACCCTCGGCTCCATCTCTAGACACCTAAGATCTTCTTCCCCGCCTCCGACAGCCACATCAGCCGCAGCATCCGCAGCGACCAACCCAATGATGCTGAGATCGACATGGCTTCACCAAAGAGGTTGTACACTTGTCGCATCGCTTTTTTACTCTACATGTAATATATATTGTCCACTGAGCACACGTAGTAATGAGAAATACGAATAGTTTCTCCTATATGACAAGCAGTGAGGTACTAGGCAAGTTAGCTATCCGTGATGGACTCTCTCGAAAGCCATCATTATTTATTTCTGTACGTTGGAGTTGTGCATGTGTAGATGGGCCTGGGAGTTAAGCTAGTAGGGCAGTGTGAGGGTGTCCCGGACTAGGGGGTACTCGGGTTGCCGGCCTATCCCTCGTAGGCCGGGCTGGTGGGCCGCTCTCTACTCGACCATGGAAGGCCGGATTGTGGGCGACCCCGTGTATCAGAAGGAAACCTCCGAAGACTTGGCGTCTCCTCCAAGGAATAACTGGCGTGGCTGGCATGTTTATCCCCTGATGGTAACCGACCATATGTAACCCTAGGACCTTCTGGTGTCTATATAAACCAGAAGGCTTAGTCCGTAGAGGATCATCATATCCATTACCTAGGGTTTAGCCCATCCGATCTCGAGGTAGATCAACTATGTAACCTTCATACAATCACATCAATACAATCTAGCAAGACGTAGGGTATTACCTCTTCGAGAGGGCCCGAACCTGGGTAAATCGCCGTCTCTACGTTCTCTATTACCCATTGATTCCTAGACCCACAGTTCGGATCCCCTACACGAGATCTGCCGGTTCTGGTACCGACATTGGTGCTTTCATTGAGAGTTCCGCCGTGGGTCATCAAGGATCAATGGCTTGCCTAATCATCAGCAACAGCGCTAGCCGCAGGGACACTTTCGTTCCCGGCTAGCTCTTCGCATTCGGCAGCGTCATGCTACACGCCGATCCGGCCGGTCACCTTGGCCGGGTCGACAGCTTCACCCCCGACCAGGAGATCAGGTTCGGAAACTTAGAGTTCGTCGCCGACTCCTGGGGAGATCTTATCCTCACGGGGTCCTCAGCCTCGCCTGAAGGACCCACAAATCCTGAAGCACCGACTTCGAGTACGGCCAATCCCACTACCGAGACGGCCGCCACTGTGGATCCAGCCTTGAGCCCGGACCTAACCTCCGCGCTCGGCTGTCGAAGATCAGCCTCGGCCGAACATGACTACGGGGCGAATTCAAACGCCCCCATCACGGCCATACTGCGGGTAGACCCCGCAAACTGCCAGAACCTGGAGCCGACGGATCTCTCATTATTAAACGGGATACTAGATCGGATCCAGGCCCTAGGAATCACCGATGGACAGTCCTCGGTCTACGATCAGATCGGGCTTAAAACCGACAACAGGGAAATTCACGCCCCTGCCACCACCCAATTGGTCGCCACTATCGAAGGCCCCACGGAGGGCTCACCCCTTCCCCAGAACCGAAAGCGCATGGGGTGCAAGTTTCTGACCAGCAGGCTTCATCCTCCAGCTCGGCAGCCGAACTTCGCTCCGAAGAGGGTTTAGAGCCGAAGCCTGGTTCAGCATGCGATTCCGGGTCGACTCACCCGCGCCCGGCCAACTATTCAGAGCTTGGCGCATCGGATTCCATGTCAATCCAGGACGCGGCCGCCAAAACCCCGGACTCACACTCCGCTGGGATCAAATTTTTTATCCCGCCCACCCCCCACATTGAGTACTGTCCAAATAACTCAGGACGGCCTGACATATGGGACCTAATGTACGTAAAGCAGCAGCCCGGAGAGACAGTTCGGCACTTCTGGGCCAGATTCCTTATCGTCAAAAACAAGATGATGGACGGCTACAGCAAGGAAATTCTGGAGATCTTCCGACAGAACTGCCGAGACAAGGGCGTCTTAAACGCCCTCGCCCGCCGCCACATCCAAAATTTCTCTGATTTATCGGATCTGGTGTCCAAATACTGCACCATGGAGTATGCTTGGCAGGCTCAGCTCGAGCAAACGGAGTCAATCCGTACAGAGGAATCAAACCGAGCTCGGGCAAAATGCGCACACCCTCGCCGGACACCCCAATACGAGCCATCCGAGAAAAGGATGAAACTCCTGACAAGATCCAGAACGGTCCTTGACGAACTACTGGATAAACCATGCCCCATACACTCCGTCCTCCTCAACACAAACCCAACCCACAGCCTTCGAGCTTGCTAGGTGGTCAGGCAAGTCGCCAAGAGCGGCGAAGTCATCCTCAGAGGCCCGTACTCAAATAAATGTCCAGCAACACCCTTTGATGATGACGCCGAGATCTTAACAATCTACGAGACGTATTCCTTGAAGAATTAGAGGAAGAGAGCCCTTCGAGAGCTCGCTCAAATTCACCATGTGGCAGCGATAGACTCATGGACAGACACACCCATCACTTTCAGTGAACAAGACCAGCCGAGGTCCTGCCCTACTCGAGCTGCTGCCGCCATTGTCCTTGATCCCATAGTGGATGGATTCCGACTCCAAAAGGTGTTAATGGACGGCGGTAGTGGGCTAAACCTCATTTACGAGGACACCTTGGACAAAATGCAGTTTGACAGATCCCGCATCGAGCAAAGTCACACCACCTTTCGAGGGATCATCCCCGGAAAGGAGGCACGTTGTAGTAGCCAAGTTGCTCTTGATGTGGTCTTCAGAACTCCCGAGAACTACCAATCCAAAGAACTGCTTTTCCACATCGTGCCCTTTCGCAGTGGCTATCATGCCTTATTAGGGCGCGATGCCTTTTCACGATTCCATGTCGTCCCACACTACGGGTACATGAAGCTTAAAATGCCAGGGCCAAATGGCGTGATCACAGTAATAAGCGATCCGGACAGAGCTCTTCGGGCCGAGAACAAAACAGCATCCCTCGCCCTCGAAGCGTTGTCCGAAGCCCTCGCAGCTGAAGAACTAACCGCGCTCCGCTCAACGGTGGATAAGGACGACGTAATCCTCGACAAAAGTCCCAAATCCACGTCCTTCAAACCAGCGGATGAAATCGTCAAATTCCAAGTGCACCCAACAGATCCCAACAAGACGGCGTCCATTAGAGCTCAGCTGGACCCTGCAGTCGATGAAGAGCTGCGCAAATTTTTGCGGGCAAACTGGGATATCTTCGCCTGGCACCCGTCAGACATGCCAGGGATCCCGCGTAGATTAGCCGAGCACAGCTTGAACATCATTAAGGGTTTCAAGCCAGTCAAACAGACTCTACGTCGGTTTTCCGAACCCAAGTGTCAGGCTATGGGCGAGGAACTGGCAAAGTTGCTCGAAGCCGGATTCATCCGGGACATCAAACATCCCGAGTGGTTGGCCAATCTGGTCGGTACCAAAAAAGGATAAGTCCTGGCGGTTGTGTGTCGATTTCAAGGACTTAAACAAGGCCTGCCCCAAGGATCCTTTCCCCTTGCCCCGCATAGACCAGATCATTGACGCCACTGTCGGGCATGACTCACTGTGTTTCCTCGACGCTTACTCCGGATACCATCAAATTAAAATGAAGGAGTCCGACCAAGCGGCCACTGCATTCATCACTCCTTATGGACCATTCTGTTTCAACACAATGCCCTTCGAATTAAAGAACGCAGGGGCTACATACCAGCGCATGATTCAAACATGTTTGGAGAAACAAATCGGCAAAACAGTCGAAGCGTATGTGGACGACGTGGTTGTCAAAACCAAACACGTCAGCCAACTGGTGGACGATATCCGGCAAACCTTTGATAGTTTTCAGACTTTCGATATACGGCTCAATCCAGAAAAGTGCGTCTTCGGAGTGCCGGCCGATAAGCTGCTCAGATTCATCGTTTCCCATAGAGGAATAGAAGCCAACCCAGCGAAAATACGGGCACTGTCCGAGCTGGCGATCCCCACTGAGCTCAAACACGTCCAGAAACTGGTCGGCACTGTCGCAGCCCTAAGCCGCTTCATCTCACGCCTCGGAGAAAAGGCCTTACCGCTATATAAATTGCTCAAGCGGACGAAGAACTTCGAATGGACCAGTGAAGCGGCGGAAGCACTCGAAGAATAAAAACTCTACTGGCCAGCAACCCGATCTTGACAGCACCCAGTCCGGGCGAGCCAATGCTGCTATATATCTCGGCCACGAATCAGGTGGTCAGCGCGGTTCTCGTCATCGAACGAGAGACAGAGGGTCACAAGCTCCAGGTGCAGAAACCTGTGTAGTACGTATCCGAAGTGCTCACCCCGTGTAAAACGAGGTACCCGCATTATCAGAAGATCGCCTACGCAGTTTTTATGGCATCCCGAAAGCTTCGCCATTATTTCCAGGAGTGCTCGGTTACGGTGGCATCCGAAGTACCACTGAATGACATAATCAACAATCGAGATGCCACCGGCCGTATAGCCAAATGGGCTATAGAACTCCTCCCCTTCAAAATCATATATCAACCATGCCGAGCTATTAAATCTCAGGTTTTGGCTGATTTCGTTGCGGAATGGACGGAAGCCGAACTCCCTAGGGAGTACAGTACATACTCGCATTGGACGATGTACTTCGACGGCTCCAAAATGCTCGCCGGGCTGGGGGCTAGAGTGGTCCTCACATCCCCCACAGGCGATAATATTCGGTACATACTCCAGATCATGTACACCGACTCCAACAATGCAGCCGAATACGAAGCCTTGTTGCATGTACTTCGGATTGCGGTGTCAATGGGCATACAGCGGCCCGAGGTACAGGGAGATTCTAATCTCGCCATCTCTCAAGTCAACGGCGAATTCGACGCAAAAGACCCAAAAATGACAGCATACCGCAATGCCGTCCTAAAAATCTCCGCCCGTTTCGAAGGACTGGAGTTTCGCCATATACCTAGAGACAGCAATCAAGCTGCCGACATTCTTGCTCGAATGGGTGCCAAGCGCGACCGTGTCCCTGAGAACACCTTTTCGGAACGACTCTTCAAGCCGTCCGTGGCATGGCAGGAGGATGCCCAGGGCTCGGAAACCAATACCTCAGGAGAACTCGTCCCTCCGCCTATCGACGCAGACGAAGGAATTATAGGGGGCTCGACCGTCGAAATGACGTCTTCGGCTCACGAAGTCATGGCGGTAATTGCGTCATGGACTGAGCCTTTCCTCGCCTACCTCCTCCGTCAAGAACTACCGGACGACCAGACTGAGGCAAGGCGTATCATTCGACGATCTAAAGCCTATAAAGTCCACGAGGGAGAACTATATAAAAAAAGCACTACTGGCGTCCTCCAAAGATGTATATCCGAAAAGGAGGGAAGGCTGCTCCTGGCCGAGATTCACGCTGGCATGGGCGGTCACCACGCGGCAGCTCGGGCCCTGGTCAGCAAGGCTTTTCGAGCAGGGTTCTTCTGGCCCACTGCCCGAACAGACGCCCAAACATTGGTCCAACATTGTGTTGGATGCCAGCTCTTTGCAAATCAGAGCCATATGCCCCCCACGGCCCTTCGGACGATACCGATCACTTGGCCTTTCGCGGTCTGGGGGCTGGACGTGGTCGGACCACTTAAAGGGGGGACCAAGAAAAAGAAATATCTACTCGTCATGGTAGACAAATTTACTAAATGGATTGAGGCAAAACCGGTAACTTCCGCCAAGTCTAAACCGGTCATCGACTTTATATCCGGCGTCGTGCACCGTTACGGCGTCCCCCATAGCATAATAACGGACAATGGATCCAATTTTACCGCCCAGGAAGTTAAAGACTGGTGCGCTAGTCTGGGCATTAAGCTCGACTATGCCTCAGTATATCACCCACAGTCTAATGGACGGGTCGAGAGAGCTAATGGACTGATTTTGAGCGGCATCAAGCCCCGTTTGGTCCGATCTCTAAAAGAATCTGACTGCCATTGGGTCGAGGAGCTCGACTCCGTGTTGTGGGGGCCTGCACACCACTCCTAATCGATCCACGGGCTACACACCGTTCTTCATGGTGTATGGGGCAGAAGCCATCCTCCCCAGCGATCTTATTCACGAAGCACCTCGGGTACGTATGTATGAAGAAAAGGAGGCCGAGCTGGATCGACAAGATGATCTGGACGCCTTGGAGGGCGAGCGCGACATAGCTCGGGCTCGTTCCGCTTTTTATCAGCAGCAGGCCAGACGTTATCAGAGCAGGGAAGTACGGGCAAAGGCCTACAACGTCGGCGATCTAGTCCTGCGCCTCCCAGAGAAGCAGAAGCATAAGCTGTCGCCCAAATGGGAGGGGCCCTTCATAATCGATCAAGTACTCGCGGGCGGAGCATATTGTCTCCGCGACCCAAAGGACGACCGCCTCGAACCAAACCCATGGAACGCAGCTCGGCTACGACGTTTCTACGGCTAACTCCGTGACCTTACCTTGTTCGGTTTATCCTTCTAGGATTTATATTTTTCTAGTCAATAGTCTTTCCCGGGTTGTGTTCGGATACGCCGAACTACGTTAAGTTTTTCTTCGGCAAACATCTTTGAATGTACCACAAGCTGTTACCTGGGGGCTTCTTTTACGGAGCCAATCATATTTTATTTATGCAACCATCCGTCTTTTATGAGTTTGCAACCTTCCTGCATCGTTTTAAAGCCACTATATGCATCAATTTGACCTAAGATTTGGCTAAGCTGGGTTGCCTCGCTCCTGTGTTTACCCCCTACGTTCCCGATTGTTCGGCTAGGGAGTAAAGGGAGCACCTCTGTGATTGTTACGTCCGGATTTCCCGGGTACGTACCTCAGACGGGTGAAGCCAAAAGCTAGCGTTCTTAAGAACACAGTTGGTCGGCCACGGGGGAAGTGAAAATAATTGGTAACTATCACCAAGTTTCCGAGGTATTTTCCCGAAGTAACCATCCCCGTCTACTTCGGGTATTCGGTTATCCATCCACGGCTAACGTGGTAACCCGAAGAAAGGGACCCATAGAGGAACTATTTTCGTCGGAAGATGTTTCTTATGTTAAACTGTAATATAACATAACTCCCCGAGCACGTTTTTGTCTGTTTGCACCAAATGGCCGGATTGCCTAGTTCTCCGAAGTGTTTTCCGATGTTTTCGGATCACATAGTAGGAAACACTCCTCGGCTCCTGGTCGAGGAGGCGCAAGCCGATGGCTGGTTAAGACAACGTTTTCCGCACGGTATGGAGACTACTTGATGTAAAGTACATAGATACATAGAATCAAACTGTTAATCTTGATCAAGACCATCTATTATGGTCTCCAGAGCACAATCTGCTTGGGACAGCCGAGCTGCGGGCATAACCTGGTCATATACCAGATGCACGGGCACTTCCTGCCCATCTGGCCCTACCGGCCCAACCCTAGCTAAATGCTCCGGTTCCAGCTTGGTGAAACGGGTCTTGATCATCGCCCAAGCCTCCCGTGCTTCCTCACGACAAGATGACATCTTTCATAACTCCAAGCGGCGCCGAGCTCCTTTGAAACGATTCATGAGTTCGGCCATCCCTTCCGGAGCCACTTCGCCAGGCCACAATGCTTTGAAAATACTCTTCATGGCTTTCCGGGCCCGCTCATGTACGGTGGATAGCTCCTTCAGAAGGTCCCGCCCGAATGAGCCGGCCTCCTCTTCGGGACGTCTGGTCAGAAGAACTACAACGAGACGCGGCGTTGTTCATATTGCTGCCCAATATGTGTAGTTTATGAACTGAAAAAACAGATTGCACTTACAGAACATGCCCGCTTTCAGTCTCTGGTTCTCCTCTTGGGATAGGGTCAGTTGAGCTTTTAAGCTTTTGATTTCTTGAGCCCGTTGTTCACCTTCCGCCTTAAGCTTATCCCTCTCTTCATAACTTTGGGAAAGCACCCGGTAGCCAGCCTCTTGTTGTGACTCCGCATACCTTTGCGCTTCCCTGGCAATATCCAGATCCTTCTGCAGCTGATTTATCGACTCGGCCGCTATGGAATCATCTTTCATTAGCAGAGGTGTTCCATCAAATTTTTCTTAAACAACTTTAAGTTCGGCACTTACCATGTGCCTCCCTGGTGAATTTCTTCACACCCTCTAGCTCGGCTTTCACAGACTCTAACTCTGTTCGCGCCAGCTTGAGGTCCTCGGACAGCTTTTTGTTTTGCTCCCGAACAGTCTACACAATGGCATGGCATTATAAATATCAGACCCTTAACTCGGCCGTCCCGCCCAAATTAAGGCTCGGGGGCTACTGGGTTAGATACTAGTTGTCAAAACCAATACCATACTTGCACATTAGTAGACATGAGCTTCACGGCCTCTTCAAGTCCCGTTCGGGCAGCGCCGAGGTACGCGTCTACCGAACTAAGGGCATTAAACTCCTGATCGGAAAATGCGGAGTGCCGAAGTGATGCCTTACGCCGCCGATGATTCATCACACTCTCAACCTCGGAGTTAGTGACCGAGACGCCTCCTGAGTCCTCGGGACGTTGGTCCTCGGTAGGGACCCCCAGAGTAACTCCGGTTACAGCTGGTGACCTCGGGTTCGAGTCACCCCTCGGCGCCTCTTCAACATCCTCAGCCGAGGGCGGTTCCACATATCATCTATAGGACATCGTGGAGAAAATTATTGGCATATTCGGTGGATGTCAAGGATAGAGGCTATGACGGCACGGCGGATGTGTTACCTCTTCAGGCGGGGCGCAGAGGATGTAGCTCCCATTGGGGCCACGCGTCTAGTCACCCCACGGCTACTCGTCGCTAGGGCCGCTGGTGCCGCTCTTGCGACTGTCCGGCGCGTCGTATGGTGGCCCTTGGAGTAGGTGTCAGTGTATTCGGAGCAGCAGCGACTGAGTGTTTCTTTCGAGAGGAAGCCCGTTGGCCACTTACAGCGGAGGCGAGAAGCGCCCCGGGATGATCGGCCAAAAGGGCCACCTTAGAACCATCAAGGCTCTCCTGGTAGAAGACCCCCTCCTCGAAATTAATTGATGTTTCAGGGTCATCATGGAACCCAGGATCATCGTCACGAGAGTAATCCTCCGGTTGAGGAGCGGGGCAGCTGACTGTCTCGATCCAGCGCCTCCAGTTCTGTTCGGACAGAATAGAAATCTGGTTAAGAAAAATTTGGGGTGCCTTCCGAACTATAAAACGTGGTTGGACTCACCATTTCAATGGGTTTGTAGCTCGAGAAGCCTTCCTTGGGCCTTAACCGAGCAAATTCTTGCTCTTCTTCCTTGAAGAGATCGGCTAGTATGGCTGCCATCGCTGACTGGTCGGCGGGTCCCGTCCGTGTGTATCGGGTTGCATCATCTTACCCGTTGTAGCACCAAAGTGGGTGCATTCTCTGTTGGAGAGGTTGGACGCACCGAGCAATGGCTGCGGCCATCACGTCGATAACGGTTAGCCTGTTGTGGGCCAGCCACCTCACTTGAGCGGCCAGCCGAGTTACTTCGGCGCTTTCCTCTTGGGAAGGACTCTTCAGGCGCCAGTTGAACCGCTTCTTCGGTGGGACCAATGAGAATTCGGGCAGCCCCCTCCGGACTGGATCAAATAGGGGGACGTCTTCGATATAAAACCATTCTGAAGTCCACTCTTCAGCATCTTTCTTTGGAGTCCCTACGGGGTATCCGGTCCCGGCGATGCGCCATACTTCGGCCCCGCCAACCTCGTAGATTGTCCCTCCTCGGGTACGGGGGACAAGGCAGAAGAACTTCCTCCACAACTCGAAGTGGACCTCGCAGCCCAGGAACATCTCGCAAAGAGCGACAAAGCTCGATATATGAAGAATCGATCCTGGGGTCAGGTGGTGGAGTTGGATCCCGTAAAACTCTAGTAGACCCCTCAAGATAGGATGAATGGGGAAACCCAGCCCTCGCAAGAGGAAGGGCATGAAGCACACCCTTTCCTCCCCGTGGGGGGAAGGAAAGTTCTCTGCGAGGGCCTCCCCGTCTGCGGAAGTTAATCCGGGAAGGGTGGATGCGAGATCTGAAGCAGGGAGATATCCCTGCGTCTCGAGCCTGCGTAATCGCATGCGGGATACGGAGCAGCTCGCCCAATCACCCTGACGGGGGCCGTGAGGGCGTGAGGAAGAACCTGGGACGCTCGCCATTGTTTGCTGGACGCGACCTCGCAGGGATGTGAGGAAGAATGGCTGGGGGTGGGGTACGTTAGCCTCCTCGCCCTTAGCCTATTAAATGGGCACTGCCTCCCCCCCAGCGAGGGGCATTTTTGTAAAAACCCATCGGGTCACTCGCATTCCTTCGATGCGTAGGAATCGAGGGTCGTCATTTAATTCTGGGCGGAGAGAAGCGGTATGGCGGGCCCCACGAAGCCCCGCCCATCGGAGGATTCTTCGGCAACCGAGCTGTTGGTGGCCGAACTATTGTTAAATCAAATACAGGTAAAGGGAGGAACTCGCCACCCAAGCCGAAGACCTTTGAAGCATGAAGCTGCCGAAGACTGTCAACCTCGGCATTGGAGGCTAGTTCGGGGGCTACTGAGGGTGTCCCGGACTAGGGGGTACTCGGGCTGCCGGCCTATCCCTCGTAGGCCGGGCTGGTGGGCCGCTCTCTACTCGACGATGGAAGGCCGGATTGTGGGCGACCCCGTGTATCAGAAGGAAACCTCCGAAGACTTGGCGTCTCCTCCAAGGAATAACTGGCGTGGCCGGCATGTTTATCCCCTGATGGTAACCGACCATATGTAACCCTAGGACCTTCTGGTGTCTATATAAACCAGAAGGCTTAGTCCGTAGAGGATCATCATATCCATTACCTAGGGTTTAGCCCATCCGATCTCGAGGTAGATCAACTCTATAACCTTCATACAATCACATCAATACAATCTAGCAGGACGTAGGGATTACCTCTTCGAGAGGGCCCGAACCTGGGTAAATCGCCGTCTCTACGTTCTATGTTGCCCATTGATTCCTAGACCCACAGTTCGGATCCCCTACCCGAGATCTGCCGGTTCTGGTACCGACACAGTGGGCTGGGTCCAAAGTAGTAGAAGTAGTACAAAAACATTTTTGGAGTGTTGGCTTTTGCCTGTTCAAGCCTGCCTACTAGAATGGCCACTGGTTGAAAGGAAAAGTGGAGGAAAGACATAGGAATTGGAAAGTTTCCTATGGTACTACTATTCATGCATTTGGTTCAAAGGAATGGAGCAAGGGAAAACTGTAGGATTTTTTTCCTTTAGTGTCTCTTTCAAAGAAAAACCGTAGGAATTTTAATATCCACTTGGCCCTCCTTTTCAAATTCCTATTCATGAAGAACAAGACTAAGTGATAGTAGCATAATCGCATTATAACTGTACATTTTCATGTGGTTTGACTTTAATATGACCATGCTTCTTTGCATTTCTGTGATCTTCCAATTCCTGTGAACCAAACACCCAGATTGACAGAAATCCTGTGTTAGCAAATGCTCTGTTTTGCACGTGCATTCCTATCCTATTCCTGTGTATTTCCTATCCATGCATTGTTAGAATCATCCAATTCAAATGAGCCTTTATAGAATTATACTTCTGATACAGATAGGTGTCAAAGAAAACTTTGTGTGGTTTGTCCCACTCCTGCCGCGCCATCATCCGCCCCAGCTGAGCTGCTCCAACGACGGAAGCGTCCACCGCAGCAGAGATCCCCCTCCAGACCATCTTTCGCCGCCTCAGATCTTCTTCCCCGCTGCCGGCAGCCACCACCACTGCATTACCATCATCAACTGAGGAGATGACCTTGAGGACTACACGGGTCTGCAAGAGAGGTTGCACTCTTTCGTGTCTGCCTACGTTATGCATCGCTTAATATTACCTGCTACTTTATCGTCATGTTCACCTCTTAGACTCCGAGTCAGGTCCAAACTAATAATCAAACTGGAGTTTTTAAATGGTTGTGGGGTACAAATCGGGACAACAATGAATAGTATCTCTGTCTACTATCTGCTTAATCTCGGGTATCTACTATGTGTTTCATGTTGGGTGGGAAACAAACTGTAAACGAGCCATTACCTGTATTTTTTAACTGAAGCTATTATCTGCCTGCTATCATTGGTTTGGGTCTATCCACTGGTTGCTACCATCACTCTAGATTTCTGCATGCATTCCTTACATAATCTCACTATGTTTTATTCCTATGCATGTCAGTTATTGTACACAATGGTACTGAACATGTAGAGCAAAAGAGAAGAGCCTTGCGTGGCAATATAATGTCATGCAGACGTCGCTCCATGGTGGCCGCAATGGCAGCCCCCCTTCCCCCATTCTAGATTGTAATCAAGAGGAAGATAACTGTTCAGAGGGGGATTCAGAGGGAGCAGACCACTCCTATTTACCCTCTGAGGTCTTTGCTCTCATTTGGCATGCTGATGTTGGTCATATCATGCATATGGCGCCTTGCATTGCTTACTTTACACATCATATATGTCATCTGCTTAGTTTAGACATGTTTTGTGTGAATGCCATCTGTTTAGTTTCTATATCATATATGTGAATTATGCAATGCCATCTTGTTTAGCCAGGCATCATATATGGGAATTTTGCAATTTCATCATGTTTAGCCAGTCATCATATATGTGAATTATATCATGCCATCCTTTTTTTTCATTACGTATTACATTTGCAACAATGTTAGTACATTCAACTACTCTTCCTGTGCATCAGCCATTTGACACGGTGATGGAAAAATCTAGAGTGAAAACAAGGTCTTCATAGCAGACAGTGATATCTGACGAAGCGCATATCTTGCCGGTTACAGATAGCTCCTCAGAGGAGGATTCAGAGACAGATGACCAGTCGTATTCCCCCCCCAAGGTGTATGCTCTAACTTGGCAGGTTTATATTGCTCATATCATGCATATGGTGTCTTGCATTGCTATGTCATTTGCTTAGTTTAGATATGCTTTGTGTGAATGCCACCTGTTTAGTGTCTAATTACCATATATGTGAATTATGCAATGCCATCTTGTTGCAAGGCATTATATATGTGAATTATGCAATGCCATGTTGTTTAGCCTGGCATCATATGTGTGAATTATATCATGCCATCCTTTTTTTTGTATTACGTATTCCATTTGTCGACAATGTTTGTTTATTCAACTACTCTTCCTGTGCATCAGCCATTTGAATCGGTGATGGAAAAATTTGGAGTGAAAACAAGGTCTTCAGAGCAGACAATGCTACCTGCTGAAGCAGACATCTTGCTGGTTACAGATAGCTCCTCAGAGGAGAATTCAGAGATAGATGACCAGTCCTATTTCCCCCCTGAGGTATATGCTCAAACTTGGCAGGGTTATATTACTCATATCATGCATATGTTGTCTTGCATTGCTTAGTTTAGTCATCATATACACAATATTGAATGCCATCTGCTTAGTTTAGACATCATATATGCGATTGCCATCTGCTTACTTGCTTAGTATATAAATCATATATGTGAATTATATCATGCCATCATGTTTACATAGACAACATGTATGTGAATTATGGCATGCCAACCTATTTAATAAAGACATCATGTAGTTATATCATCTCATCCTGTTTACATAGTCATCATATTTTGAATTATGTCATTCTATCCGTGAATTATATCATGCTATCATGTTTCCATAGACAGCATGTATGTGAATTATGGCATGCCAACCTATTTAATAAAGACATCATATTTGAATTATGTCATTCTATCCTGTTTAGTTAGCCATCATATATGTGAAATTGTGTCATGATATCCTGTTTAGTTAGCCATCATATATGTGAAATTGTGTCATGCTATCCTGTTTGGTTAGACAACATATATGTGAATTATTTCATGCCCTCTTTTATTCCCCACTATCCATTGCACCTGTCTATCATACAATGTCTGTACATTCAATTACTTTTCTTATTTATCAGCCATTTGAATTGGACGGGGTGATGGCAGTATCTAAGGGAGTAAAAACACGGTCTTCAGAAAAGACAGTGCTACCCGTCGATGCAGATAGAACCACGGTTGTACTTGCCCAAGAACCAGCCCCACCACACATAACCCAGACTCTTGCAGATTGTACCCCTGCCCATTTGGACAGAGAACCAGCTACACCCCATCTAACCCCAACCCCAGCAGATAGTAACCCAGTTCCACTTGACACAGCACCATCTCCACCACAGAGTACCCAAGCACGAGCAGTTAGTAAGGCAACTGCAGTGCCCAAAGCACGAGGACCAGCACTGCGAACCCCAACTCAACGCTTAAAGCAGAAGAACAACTGTTCTCAGGTCAGATTTCGTAGCTATGGTGCATACTCCTTTGCTCTTGCATCACTGTATTTACTCATACCAACTATTTCAAATTTGAAGGATCCAATTGAAACTCCAATGGCACAACAGGTATGTTTTAAACCTGTTTCTTTAACTGGTTTGCTGTTGTAACTTCTTGCTCTATGTTGATTTCAGTTTCAATTGTATAAACAGTTATGTTCTCATGTCATGCACATTACAAGTGTTGTTAGTGTTGTTAGTTTCCCACACTTATATTCAGTCTATGCCGCTTTGTCTTAAACATATATGATTTGAACTGCGTCTCTATCTTGATTTGGCAACATAAACTAGGATGATATAGACAATACAGTGAGCATAGTACATAAATATATGTTTGTTTCATGCTGTTATCCTGTTAACATTACTAATGAACTGGTTTACCAAAATGAGTTTCATATACTACATGCTAAACCTATGATGTGTCTGCTTGTTCCTCTTTTAGAATGCCGGCGGAATATTGGAGAAGAGTACTCCATTATGCAACGGTAAAGGAAGTAATGCAGACAAGGTTCAAGATAGTGAGACAACCCTGTTGGTCTCCAAGAAAGCTGATAAAAACTATCTTCAAGACAGTGAGACAACCCCAAAGTCCTGCCTTGATGTAGTGTTCGAGTTACTGGCCACTACCGCTGGCACAAGCTCTTCGAACTCGCTGCCTGAATCAGTTCGGCTTCTTGAGTCTCAACTGCAAGTTGAAAGACAACGATCAGCTGTGCTGCGACAAGAAGCTGAAGGACTGAGGAAGTCCCTGCAGAATTCAGATGCACACTTTCTGGTGCAACAGCAAGAGTTGGAGGAGTTTAGCGCCAAACAAGAGAAAGCTAATAAGCTTGCTAAGCTTCTTGCCAGCATGGTGGGTGCCCAAGATATTGTTTCTTGAGCTCTTCTGAAGTGGTTTCATTTTTGGACTTGTTTTGCTGCCGCATTTATTTGCACTGGTGGCCAACTTAGTCGTCCGATGTTTGTAATATACTGCTTTGTTGTTCCCTTTTTTTTGCACTGGTGGCGAACTTTGATGCCCAATGGATGTAATGTATGTAATCGCTGTAATAGCCTAGCGTTAGTTGCTTGCTTATTTATTTACTTAGTCATGTTTATTGCTTGTAGTCACTGCACTTCTTTTTCCTTGGTTTGCTAGTGGCCGCAATAACCATGGGCCAAATACAGGCCGTAGGATCCATGGGCCTCCTACGCGCCGTATGATCCATGGGCCGTACTATTCGTGGGCTAAAACCGGAGCGCAATATGGGCCGTAAACGGGCCAATTTGGGAATGGTCGGTTTAAGGGCCCGTAGCATAACAGGTCGTTAATAGGCCGAAAGTCATCACAGGCCTAATTCTATCGACAGGTATAACGGGTTGTTAATGGGCCGGAATACATGACAAGCTGAAAAATGGCCCAATGGGTTAACAAACCACAAACGGGCCGATTGTAACCACGGGCTGAATTTGGCCCATTAGCATAATAGGCCAGTAACGGACCGTAAGTAATCGAGGGCCGGAAATGAGCCCAAGAATTTATGGGCCCTTAGAAGGCCGAAAGAGAACACGGGTTGGAAACGGCCCAACTGAATCATGGGCCCTTAAATGGGCTCAAAGCAGTTCACTGTTCATGATGGGCCTGATTCACCACGGGCCGTCAATGGGCCCAGAGATGCAAAAGGACTCATATGGGCCAAAATACTTCACGGGCCATAGATGGGCCGAAAGTGACAACGGGCTGGAATCATATGGGACGGCCCACATGACACTACTGGGCCGAATTTTTAAAGGCCATAACGGGTTGTGAGTATCCAGGCCGTAAATGGGCTGTATGCGAACAGGCCGGTAACAGGCTTTCCATGGGCCGGCCCGTTAACTTTTGACCAAGTCAAACGGGCCGGCCTTTATAACCTAAATGGGCCACTGTTGGGCCGTGCCACGTGTCACTGTTCCATAGGCGCGTCTCGTGTAATGAATGGACGACATCTGTCGCAACGCCGACCTAACACGTGGATCAGTTGGCCAATGAGAATTTTACACGTGAAAAATCCCCATTGGTCAGGGCTGTTAACAGGTTATCGGATCCAAACCGGAACCCGATAGCTTAACGGCGACCCGTTACGGTGGATGCCACGTGTCGGTTACCCTTGACGAAAACACTTCCATGACACGGCATTTATCGTCATGGAAGTGGACACTTCCGTGATGATAATTTGAGTATTGTCATGGAACACTTCTACGACATCACATGTATGACTATCTTGATTCTGTCATAAAATTGTCACGGATGTACATCCATGACAGAAAACTTGACCTACTGTGACAAAGACGTATCATCACAGAAGTGTTTTTTTTGTAGTGCTTCCTTTTGACATTTTATTTTTTTATGTCTTGGCAGACAAGTTAATTATTTCTTGTCCGATAAGTATACGACTTAGAAACCAAGTCAGTTTTGAGATCGTGTTCGCGACACGATACCGCCTCTGGTCCTATTATATATACTCCTACCGGGCGCGGCCAAAGACACACCGAAAAACACCTAGGGTTTGCCTCATCTCCCAACTTGGGCCACCACCGTAGTCTACTCCATCTCGAACGTCGGCGTGCATCGACGTGCGGGAGAGCAGGTCTGCGGAACCGTTCGTCCTTGCGATCCTGCGTCGGGAGAGGACGAATTAGGTTTTTGGGAACCGTTCTGCGTGTCTACTCAAGTTCGTAATCACGGGTCGTCTTCTGTCCAAGTCGGGCGGTGCTACTCATCGTCGTCTCCAACGCCGTCAGTAACAAATCGTCTCCAACATCATCATCAACAATGTCACTCCCGTAATAGCTAACGGATAATACATCCATTGTGATTTGTTCATGTCTCTATCTGTAGTTGTTGTTACATGTGCGATGCTATTGTGCTTGTTTTCCCGTTCATCTAGTTTGCTAGATTGGTGCATGCTACTTTCTATTGAATTAATCATGAATTTGCCTAATATTCCAACAGATGGATGCGGTGGCGAGCGGTGGAGGCGGCTGAACCCGACGACAGTGACTAACCGACGGCCGTCTCAAACGGCTGCCGGCGTGGCACGCCCGGGGGCATGGGAAGTGGCGTGGCGCCGGCAGGAAGGTGACGCAGCACGGAGGGAGGTGCTGCGGCCGTGGTCGTGGATGAAAGAGGTGTCGACAGGGGCCGACAACACCGTGGCCGGCTCGGGCAGCAGCCCCTGCAGCGTGCCAGAGCGGCGGGCCCGGCGACCGGCGACGAGGCGGGGCAGGAAGGTGGCGCGGCGACCCGGCGATGTTTGGCGTCATTCCGGTCATCCGACGGCTGATGAACTCAAGCGCCGACCCGTGAACCTTAAGGAAGTTGGCTTCCGCCAATGTCAACTGACGGATAGGGAGAGTTGCAACTCTTCCTCTATTTGAGAAGAGAGACGAGGTGTTTTTTGGGGGAGATCTATTTTTTTGAATTTAAAAAAATTATTGGAGTAGGGTTTTGCCTCAACTCTTCCTATACTTTTCTTTGAAAAAAAGTACTTCATTTATTCATCTGTGAGAACCAAAGTATCAGATACAATAAACGAGACCACCTCAACTGGAGGTGACTCCATCTAGGGGTAGAAAATCTAGCTAATTTAGCTATTTCATGGGCAACTTGATTGCTCTCCCTATTACAATGAGTGAACAAAACATGATTAAAATCCTGAGTCATATAGTAGCAATCATCAAAGATAGCTCCCGCCACTGAACTCGATCTTCCTTCTTGCAAGGTCGAAACTACCTCGGCATTATCGGATTCCAGCTCTAGCTTGTTACATCCGACTGTAATAGCCAAGTTTAGCCCAAATCTAACCGCTGTCGCCTCTGCGGTGAAGGCATCGGAATAGAAGCTCATCTTCTCATTGGATGCCGCTATAAAATTCCCATTATGATCACGGATAATAGCACCAACAGTCCCTTCTAGTTGATCCTCATCGAAGCCAGCATCAACATCAATTTCATATAACCCGTCCTGGGTTTCGTCCAAGCAGTTCTGCATATTTTTGCTTTTGGACTGCAAGCGATAACAAAGTGTGTGGCCAGCCCTCTGATCGCTAGGTGGATTTGCGCCGCGCTTTGTGTTTGTTCACCGTGGGTAAGTTTCCTTCGTTCATACCACAAGTACCAAGCAACAGTCGCCATTGTTTCTCGCAAGTTTTGCAGACCTAGGACATGCACGTATTGTTCTGGGAGACACAACAAATGCTCCAAAATTGTTTCTCCGACTAGATATGCTCTGCATGCTTTTTTAACAATATCATGAAGCCCTAGCAATTTCCACACTGTCACAGCCCTGTGGCATTCAAAGAGCAGGTGCTTCAAACTGTCAGGACCAAGGTTGCAAGCTAGGCAATGCACCTTTACCTTCAAGTGTTTTGCAGCTAATATTGCCCGACAAGGAATGGCACTGTAGTGCTCTTATGAACATCTTGATCTTAGCTGGGCATGCTAATTTCCACACCGAATCCCAAATATCAGTGTTGGTGGAAGCTCTTGCATTGGGTTGAATCTTATGGCCATACTAAAACTCCCACTCTTCATGGTAGGCTGATCGGACCTAAAAAATCCCGGTTCTCGAGGGACTCCATGCCACAAAGTTGGTCATATCATATATAGGTAGAGGGATAGCCAAGATTCTATGAGTGTCTACCGGCCAAAATGTTTGCCTCACCGACTGTTCATCCCAGTCTCCTGAACCCGGATCTATGAGATCAGAGACACGTGAAAGAAGATTATTCCCACGGACAGTTAGAATCATTTTGGAGGCTGACACGGATCATTCCAAATGATGACGCTCTGACCGTCCCCAATTCTCCAAATATAGCCTCTCCTCAATGTCTTCACTCCTGCCATGATACTCTGCCATGTGAATGATGCTTTTCTTTTCAAAGTAGCATTCATCAGGTCTCCCTCTGAAAAATACTTTGCTTTTAAATTACTGCACATAAAGATTCCGGATTGTCAATCAGTCGCCAGGCCTGTTTAGCTAACAGTGCGAGGTTGAAACAAGTGGATATCCCTAAACCCCATGCCTCCTTGCTTTTTTTGGTATACACATCTTCCACCACGCGAACCAGTGCATCCTTTTCTCTGTTGCATCATCACCCCACCAAAAACTAGATATCGCATATGTGATTCCTTTGCAAATTCTTTTAGGAATTTTAAAGAGCGACATCGCGTAAGTTGTATAGCTTGAGCAACATATTTTAATAGGATCTCTTTACCTCCTAACGATAAGCACTTCTCCTTCCAGCCCATCAATCTCTGAATAAGGCGGTCAATCAAATACTGAAACTGTCACTTTTATCAAGGCCTAGGGTTGCTGGCAGCCCCAAGTATTTATCATTCAATGCTTCCGTCATTATATTAACTTTAGTATACACCGATGCCTTCATATTCAATTCGGTGCTAGGGCTGGAAAAAATACTTGATTTGTCCACACTGACAATTTGTCCTGATGCTGAGCAATATCTATCAAGTAGAGATTTCAAGCAAGCAGCATTCCTCTCATTTGTCTTCATTAAAATCAGAGAGTCGTCAGCAAACAAAAGATTCGTAACTACAGGTGCGTCACGACAAACCTTTACTCCCTCCAGCTCTCTAGTTTGTCCAGCTGAGGAAGTGAGTAATGCCCTATTCTCCATCTGGGACTTCAAGGCACCCGGCTTAGATGGCATTCATGCCATTTTTTACAAGAGGTTCTGGTCGATGCTCGGTGATGGCTTGGTGTTGGAGGTCCTGCAGGCGGTGAATAGTCGAGTAATGCCACAAGGATGGAATAATACCACAATTGTCATGATCCCTAAAGTACAAACTCTAGAAAGGGTAACGCAATTTAGACCCATCAACTTGTGTAATGTGGTGTACAAAGCGATATATAAAATGATAGCGACCAGGCTTAAAATCCTTCTCCCGAATATAATTAGTCCTACACAGAGTGCTTTCGTTCTAGGAAGACTTATTACAGATGACATCCTAATTGCTTATGAAAGATTACACACCATTAATCAGAAGAAGGTGAGGAAGGAAGGATGGTGTGCGGTGAAGCTGGATATGCATAAGGCCTATGACAGAGTCGAGTGTGTGTTTCTGGAAGCAATGCTCTTGAAGCTGAGTTTTCATGCGGATTGGGTTCATGTGATTATGACTTGTGTGACATCGGTGGAATACAAGGTGAGATTTAATTCATCAGAAATAGAAACTATCATGCCTTCTAGAGGGCTTCGAGAGGGTGACCCTTTATCATCGTATCTGTTCCTGCTGTGTATGGAAGGACTTACAACTCTTCTTGTACTTTTTCAAGGAAGAGAGGGACTGATGGAGATGATCTCTTTTCGTCGCAAGAACCTATATTGATGACGTGACTCGCGACAGCTGAACTGGAATACGTAAACTTCCAGGGAAGACGGACATGTAAACAGTAACCTAAGCCGGGAGGCGGGTTTACGTTCCCGTACTCTTCCTGTCGTCTTCCCCACTGGCCCCTCCGAGTCTCCGGCCATCCCATCCTAGAAACAAGCGCCGAGTCCACAGCCACCGCGCGGCCACACCTCCGGCGATCCATGTCCGGCGGTGGGTGCAGCATCCGCGCAATCTGGATCCTCACGCCAAACGACGCGGTCGCCTTCTCCAGGTACGCACGCCCGACACCGACCCCACCCCGCGAACCCCCGAGATGAAATCCGGGGATTCTCGCGCCAGGATTCGGTCCTTCTGATCCAGGAACTCACCTCCCCCCTTGCTTCAGGCGGTTTGCAGTGGTGGAGAAGCGGTGGCGGGTCGCGTGGGAGGCGGAGGGGGCGGGGAAGGGCGCGGAGATGCCGCTGCCGGCGGATTACGAGGTCGCCGCCGCCTTTGCCAACCGACGGAGAAGGTTTGGCCGTCGTTTCTTGGTTTATGTACTAGCTTTCTCCGGAGAAGGTGTGGTCGAGTAAAAATTGGATACTATGTTACTCGTCCTGGAAGTGAATTATGATTTAGATGCAGGATCGTTACTTAACAATGCCTGTTTCTTTTGAACAAAGGATAAATGTATCCGAGATAGGTATTCATATTAGTCCACTGAAACTATAACTGGATCAACACATGATGTGGTATGTTCATGGCTTATAAAATAGTTGCGATGAACACTTAAATATGACGTTGTGCAGGGAAGGCACGGCCCGTGGTTCTGGTATCCGCACAAGCTTGTCATCTGTGGGATCGGATTCCTGGGTCGATGATCCAATCACTCGCCACATTATATCCCTTCAGATTGACAAAGAGGAAGGGGGTGGGTTTATGCTGTGGCCAGTAGTTCTTCAGAAACGTGGAAGTTATTATGTCCTTGTGCTGCCTCTGGTGGATCCTCAGTCATTTAAAGCTTTTGAGAGCCTATTGAAAAGACCTGATTGCGGGAGTTCAGCCAAAGAGAATGGCAATCTTTCTTCCATTCTGCTCAATCTTCCGTGCATAACAGGGTAATGTAAGTTTGCTTACCTTATTTATGTGTGTTCTTTGTTGTTTCATTCTTTACACTAACAACCCCATTTTTCAACTCATATATTTTACGAAAATATCTGTGAGTTTTATACTGCTATCAACTAATTAATGATCATGTTCACTAGTTGGACTCTGATACTTCATATTCCATGATAGGGCCTTTATGGTTGCTAATGTTATTGGGGACATAATTACTGGTGATGTTGCTGAACCAGAGGTGATCGTTAGTTCGGGCCCCTCTGTTGGTGGGCTGTTAGATTCATTGACTGGAAGCATAGGTATTACAGCCCGGTCAAAACCTATCGCTGCACCTGTTGCAGCCCCAGTTGCATCAGTTTCCTCGCCTGTTGGTGCTGCTCAATCAGACTCTTTAAAAGGTGGTATAAGACCTTTTGACAAAGAATTACTACGAAGCTTCATCATCGGTGCCATGCCTTTTGGTGAGTAACCGAGTATCATGTCAAATATAACACTTTGTGTTGTTCTATCATCTAGCTTCATGGATCAGCCAACGAAGTTAACAGTATCTTTTTGCAGGCACACCTCAGGATCTTAATTATGGCAATGTTTCTTCGATTAGAACAACTGGGTATTCAGCCGACCCTCTTCCGACAGACCAGAAGCAACCTGCCTGGAAGCCTTATCTATACAAAGGGAGGCAACGGACTCTCTTTTCTAGCCTGGAGACTATAAATGCTGCACTATATGACCGTGATGATGTGCCAGATTTTCTTTCCGTTTCGGGACAACTAACCTGTAGGGCTGAACTGGAAGGGTTACCTGATGTTTCTTTGCCACTGACCGGGTTAAAAGCTGCCCGTGTGGAGGTATCATCATTCCACCACTGTGTTCAAGCTTCAGAGCCTACTGGTGATAAGCAATCTCTGCTATTTCAACCACCACTAGGAAATTTCGTTTTGATGCACTATCAAGCTCCATGCAACATCGATCCACCTGTTAAAGGGTTCTACCAGTTGTCTATGGTATCTGAGAATGAAGGTGCTTTTCTATTTAAGCTGAGATTGATGGAGGGTTACAAGTCCCCATTTCTTATGGAATTTTGCATGGTTACAATGCCATTTCCTCGAAGAAGAGTTGCATCATATGACGGAAATCCATCAGTTGGGACGGTTTCAATGACAGAACATTTAATTGAGTGGAGAATTGTTTCAAGTGGCCGGGGCCTCAGTGGTAGGAGCATTGAAGCTACCTTCTCTGGTACTGTTAGGTTTCATCCTAGAACAACACAGCGAGTAAATTCATCATTTCGGTCGGTCGCAACCACTGCATTTGCTGAAGATAGTGATTGTGAGCAAGATAACACTAAGAATGGTGCCAACTTGGATGACTACCTCATGGAAAAAATGAACAAAGACCTTCAAGCAGTTGACTTGGAAGAGCCATTGTCTTGGCAGGCTTATAATTATGCTAAGGTTTGCCTCTACCGAAACATAATGTTGTTGGAATTTGTTAAATCATTCTTTCATGATGTTTATTTTGAATATGAGATCATTGGGAACAATCATATTCGGTCACTGTATTTCTGACATGCCTGGCCACTCTTCTTCATATTGCTTTCTCAGCATATAGTAGCTCTCAGTTGTTGTTCTGTTCTGTTGGTTTATATAGGATCATGCAGCTGGTCATTTTGCATGACATTTTGTTACTCATGTAATATTTATACCTGGGATCAGAGAGTATAATCTGGAACTACCACTATCATATTTGTTCTTCCTTATGCACACCTGTGAAGTCTTTTAATATCCATACAGCAGCGCACATGCACTTTACTTCTCATTTGAACTTGTTTCTTCAATATTAATTGATTATGAAATATTCTCCAGGTGTCTTTTAAGATAGTTGGTGGTACCCTGTCTGGTCTTATAATCGACCCAAGATCTGTAAGTTACCCACAACCTCTCTTGATCACCATCTTCACCCACTCAGTCAAGTAGCTTGGTGTCGTTATCCAATGTTGATGCCCTCATGACAGCTCAATTTGTTTAGCCATTGTTCTTCACAAATTTTAACTCGATATCCACGCATATATTTTGTCCATGTTCTTATATGTTGTAGTGCTTGATAGGTGGTACATATTACAGTTTCCTTGCTACCATGCTGAAGAGATTGCTCAAGAATCGCACCCTTAAATGTCCTGAGTCCTGACCTCCATTATGAAATAGTTATTTTCTCCTTTTTGTAGCATTTCCTCCATGCTTTATTCAAATAATTAAGTCACAATTAAACATCATATTTCCTGTACGATATTCTGCAGGTAACCATTTACCCTTCTGTCAAAGCCCCAGTAGAATACTCAATGCAGGTGACTTCCTTGTCTCATCCCGTCCAACTTTGGTTCTTTAATTAGCCAAAGCACTGAAAAACCTGTTTTTTTCTCAACGTTTCAATAATTAGTCTTAAGAGTGTTACGAACTGAACCCTTGTATTGCTATGGGCCAAACAGGCCAGATAAGTACAAGGTACATATGCAAATAAACCCCTATATAAGGGAGAAACTACACAGCCCTATACACAGCACTATAACACTTGACACCCCCCCTCAAACTCAGGGTGGGTCTACAACACTGAGTTTGGAAAGAAAAAAGCTGTGTTGAGCTCGGGTTTGTGCCTTCGTGAAGAAATCTGCTAGTTGGAGCTCGGAGGGCACGAGCTGGAGAGCCACAATCTGGTCTTGCACCTGCGATCGCGTGTAAGAAGCATCCACACCAATGTGTTTCGTGAGCTTATGCTTCACAGGATCACGAGCAATGCTGATCGCGCCGGTGCTGTCCGAAGAAAGAGGAGTCGGTGCAGTAGTAGAGACCCCAAAATCATCAAGAAGCCACCGCAACCAAGTGACTTCAGCTGTCAGTGCTGCCATAGCCCTCAACTCAGCCTCAGCACTCGAACGGGAAACCGCTGTCTGTTTCTTGGTCTTCCAGGCAATCAAAGAGGAACCAAGAAAAACACAGTAGGCTGAAAGGGATCGACCTGAAAGGGATCGACGATCATCATGATCACTAGCCCATGTGGCGTCAGAATACGCCTGAAGCTCCAAGGAACTCGAACAAGGAAAGAATAGGCAGCGAGAGGAGGTTCCACGAAGATATCGCAGAACCCGAAGCAGGTGGGAGTAGTGAAGCTGAGTAGGAGCAGAAACAAACTGGCTCAAAATGTGGACAGCATGAGAGATGTCAGGATGTGTGATGCCAAGGTAGACAAGGCTCCCAACAAGGTGACGATATCGGCTGGGGTCCTCAAGAGGCTTACCATCAGTGGGCCGAAGGTGAACTCCAAGCTCCATGGGAGTGTCCACGGTGCGCTGATCAGAAAGACAAGCACGAGCAAGAAGCTCCTGAGTATACTTCTCTTGGGAGAGAAGAGTGCCCTCGGGCGTAGAAGACACCTCAAGACCAAGGAAATATCGAAGAGGACCCAGATCTGACATCAAGAACTTGCCACTAAGACGCTTCTTCACAAAATCAATGAACGGAGAGTCATCGCCGGTGATGATCATGTCATCGACATATAGAAGAAGAAGCGTCCGACCACGAGGGGAGGTGTGAACAAAGAGAGCAGGGTCGTGATCGCTGACTTTGAAACCAGCATCTGTGACAATGGAGGAGAAGCGCTCAAACCAGGCACGAGGAGCTTGCTTAAGCCCATAAAGAGAACGCCGCAGACGGTAGACCATGCCAGAAGGAACAGAGTATCCTGGAGGCGGCTGCATGTAGATCTCTTCACGCAGTTCGCCATTGAGAAAGGCATTCTGCACATCCAACTGAGAGATGGGCCACTGGCGAACAGAGGCAACTGCCAGTAAGGTCCGAACCGTGGTCATGTGAGCAACCGGAGCAAAGGTCTCATCATAGTCACGACCGTGCTCCTGCTGAAAACCATGGGCAACAAGCCGAGCCTTGTAGCGCTCAAGGGAACCGTCAGAGCGAGTCTTAACCTTGTAAACCCACTTGCAGGTGATAGGAGTGACACCAGGCGGTGAAGGTACAAGATCCCAAGTCTCAGTGCGCTCTAGGGCAGCAAGCTCCTCTGCCATCGCGAGCTGCCACTCCTGATGGACGGCTGCCTCTCGGTAGGTTGCGGGCTCTAGAAGAGCGGCAGACGCAAAGCCATCCTGGTCAATTGGCTGCATAACATGCTGATCAGGAAGGGCGTACCGAGGAGGAGAAACAGGAACAGGAGCGGGAGAGCGAGGACGGCGAGTATAATGCAACCGAATCGGGGGAATCTCAAAAGAGCTGAGTGGATCCCCCAGTGAAGGAGCCGAAGGTGACTGTGGCGGTGGCACACAAGGAGCATCGTCACGAGGCCGGCGAGTATAATGCAACGGAAACGGTGGAATCTCAAAAGAGCTGAGTGGATCCCTCGGTGAAGGAGCCGAAGGTGACTGTGGCGGTGGCACGCGAGGAGCATCGTCACGAGGACGGCGAGTATAATGCAACGGAAACGGTGGAATCTCAAAAGAGCTGAGGGGATTCCTCGGTGAAGGAGCCAGAGGTGACTGGGGCGGTGGTGAAGGAAGAATGGGAGCCTCCGAGGAAGGAACCGGAGGAGACGAAGATGGTGGGGACGATGAAGGAGTGATGGAAGAAAACTCAGGAAATGTCAGAAAAGAAATCGACTCAAGAGTGGACGAACCATTGTGAGTGGGGGAGCGAGGGTAGTAAGGGCGAGACTCATCAAACGTGACATCCCGAGAGATTCTCATCCGACGAGCAACAGGGTCATAGCAGCGATAACCCTTATGCTCGGTGCTGTACCCAAGAAAGATACACTCAGTTGACTGAGCAGTCAGCTTGGTGCGCTCTTGTGATGGAAGAAGGACATAACAGACACAACCAAAACTCCGGAGATGACTGTAACCAGGAGGTGTGTCGAAGAGACGCTCGTAAGGGGTACAACCTTGAAGGACGGAAGAGGGTTGTCGGTTGATGAGAAAAACAGCCGTGGAGACAGCCTCAGCCCAAAAATGAGGCGGAAGGTGAGATGAAATCATAAGAGCTCGAGCTGTCTCAAGCACATGGCGATGCTTGCGCTCAGCAACACCGTTCTGAGCATGAGCACCGGGACAAGAGAATTGAGGAAGAGTACCCTGCTCAGCCAGAAAACGACGATGTGCAGTCGAAATGTACTCACCAGCAGAGTCAGCACGAAAAACACGAATAGAAGAGTCATATTGAGTGCGGACCATAGTAGCAAACTGCTGATAAATGGAGAGAAATTGACTGCGAGAAGACATAAGATAAATCCATGTAAATCTCGAGTAATCATCAATAAATATAACATAGTAGGAATGACCCCCTTTCGAAACGAAGGGAGCCCGCCCCCATACATCAGAGTGAACAAGATCAAAAGGACGCTGTGACTCAGAATCACTAGATGGATAGGGGAGTTGCAGCTGTTTGCCAAGCTTGCAACCCGTACAATGTAGAGCAGTGTCTCCAGAAACAGAACCTAAGACACCACTTCCTACAAGACTAGATAGCCTAGAGCCCGAGAGATGGCCTAACCGACGATGCCACTGAACAAAAGAGGTGGTGGAGGCAACGACTGGAGCAGAGGCGGCGGAGCTGGTCGACTGGTTGCCCGAGGAAGTCGAAGGAAGGCGCAACCAATCAAGTTCCCATAGGCCCCGAGAGTCACGGCGCCTAGGACCAGTCCCCACCAGAAGCCCTGTGCGTCGATCCTGAGCACAACAAGAGTCAGGTTCAAGAATAATACGACAACCATGATCAACAATTTGACCTGCTGACATAAGCTGCATAGTCAGTTTAGGAACATGAGACACAGTGGGAACACTAAAAGACGAAGTAGAAAGAGTGCCGCGTCCAACAACGGGAAGCGAGGTGCCATCCGCTGTGTGAACACGGAGAGGTGCATCAGGAGGACCGAGTCCAGTGAGACAGGAGTCGTCCGGTGTCATGTGAAAAGAAGCACCAGAGTCAAGAAACCATGGAGATGATATACCAGGGGGAGGTGGTGCTGAACCAGAAGCACTAGCAGCAGACCCGTGTGGCGAGGACGAGGCAGAGGCAACCAGCCGACGAAACAACGCAACAATCTCCTGCTCAGTGGGGGAGTTTTGCTGAGGACCTGACTGAGAAGAGCTGCTAGAGCCCTGCTGACCATGGCTAGAGCCATGCTGACCACGTTTCTTCTTGTTTGCCAGATCTCGCTTCCTCTTGTAGCACTGATGAGCGGTGTGTCCCGGATTGCTGCAGTAGTTGCAGAGAAAACCGGAAGGAGTGGCCGCCGCAACCGGTGCGGGCGAGGCAGGCACCGGCGTAGGGGACGAGACTCGTGCAGCCAGAACAGAGGTGGACTGTAACTGAGTCCCCATTCCCGCCCCCCGGTGACGAGTCTCCTCAGCACGAAGCTCGGGAAGAGCCTCCAAGAGTGACGGCCGAGGGCGACGCGTCACCAACTGTGAACGGGCCGGACGAAGGCGCATCAAGAACTCATAGAGCCGGATCATCTCAGTCTGGGCTCGTTGGAGCTCACAACAACGACAATGGTGACACACATCAGCACCCTGAGAGTCAAGCTGACGCCATGCCGTAGACATTTGACGAAAGAAGTCATCCACAGTGGCGTCCATCTGCTGCATTGACTGAATCTCCTTGAGAATAGCAAGAAACATGGCCTCGTTGCGAGGCTCGTACTGTGTCTGAAGACGATCCCACATCAGCTTGGAGGTAGCAAGTGACACAATGTCCATCGAAAGATCAACATCCATGCTGGAGACAACAATGGCCTTAGCCTGAGCATAATCCAGCAGTCAATTTTCATAGGCAGCTAGGTCCGTCTGGTAGGTCTCCAACTCTGCATGGAAGTCCGCAAGGATGTCTTCCTTAGCCGCATCATCGGCAGGCGAGGGGATTATAGGCTCAGCTGGCGGCAAGGTGGGGCGAGACGGACAAGGGCGGTCACCGGAAAGAAACCCCCACAGCCGCTGACCAGCCATATGGACTTTCATATGCAGCACATACTCCCGAAAATTAGTGCCATTGAAGATGATCGGCGGTCGCGGAATCGCAATCGCGCCTGCACGGGGCGCACCATGGTTGGCCATGGTGATCTGGAGCCGAGCAGTCAGGGGAGCTGCACGAGGTGCTGCAAGATTGGGAGCAGCAGGACGTGCAGTAGCAACAGCAGTGTCCGCTGGCAGGCCAGAGGGGGCCTAAGACAAGGGAGGCAGCAGAGGTGATGCAGTCCGGTGAGGCAGCCGCCTGGGTGTCGTCGTCCAGTGGCAGCAGCAGGCAGGGAAACTGCAGGAGGTGCTGCTGGCTTGGGAGCAGCAGCCTCGGCGGCGTCCTGCACGGGGCCGACGTGCACCGGCGGCTCGACGGAGCCACGAGGCGACGATGGGAGGGGTCCAGGGAGGGATCGGTGGAGGGAAGGGTGAGGCAAGAGGCCACGGCGGCGCAACTCCGGCGGCCGGACGGCGGCTGGCCAGTGGCGGCGGGAACCCTAGCCCTCAACCTGCTCTGAAACCATGTTACGAACTGAACCCTTGTATTGCTATGGGCCAAACAGGCCAGATAAGTGCAAGGTACATATGCAAATAAACCCCTATATAAGGGAGAAACTACACAGCCCTATACACAGCACTATAACACTTGACAAAGAGAATTGTACAAACCACGAGAAGAATCGTACAGCACATGCATGGGTTTGCATATGCAAAAAATACTACTACCTTGCTTTGTTAGTGCTGAACTGATCGAAGCACCCTCCTTGCTTCTGTTGCACACAGTATTTATAAAGTAGTGTTTGCTATTTGTAAGTCACCTGAAAAAAATTTGGCACGTGGAAGTGCAGCCCCGAGTCCGAGACGGGGACGACCGGTCGGCCAGGAGTCTGGCTTCCCTCTAAAATGACTAGTTGATACCTACTTGCCTTTTCCCTCTTCATCCCTGCTTATCACCACTTCCTCTGTGGAACATGATATTTTCATCTGTAAAACTCACACCTTGAGCATAAAATATAATTTATGCTAGACTAACATCACAAAAGATTTGTTCCACAAATAGACATTTGATCTGTTTATCCAAACAGATAAATTGAACTTGAATTACTGTGTTATTGCTAATCGGTTATGAGACCTCTGTGCGGACTATCAATACAAGATACTCTTTGATAACATTGCTCTCCTTTGGCAGGCCTCTTCTGGAGACTACATACTATGGAATACCTTAGGAAAATGTCCTTCCGCAGCTTTGCCAAAAGAATTATGATTGCCAATATTCATCGCCAGGCACGGTCCTCAACGGTTTTTTGTTCCCACCAGAGCTGTGCTGGAAGTTTTCTCTTAGCTCTTATAATTCAGAAATAGTGTTTCAAGTGGGAAACAACAAATCTGTACATCATTTTTGTCAGAACTGAGCTTAGATTTCATGGCTCTATGCGATGTCGAATCCATGGTCTTCTCTTCTTAGCAATAATTTTTCTACACCCCCTGGATTCTTTCCATTGTATCCAAATTTGATGCTCGTTGTAAGGCTATTTCTATGATCACCACTCAAATTCGTGGTGCGTTGAGAAGCTGGAGACGTGCCAAACATGACCCGTATTTATTTCCAAAAAAAAAAAAAAAAACATGACCCGTATTTCTTTCTTTGCCCCGTCAAAATATGTTATCACAGGAAAGTTTTTCTTCCATCTTACTGGTACGTAGTATGTATAATGGGGTGCAGCATCCTTTTAAAAAGGGTAACATGGGTATCTTTCGAAAAGCATTCTCCTGCTTCATTGAACCACAAATTGGAGGCGAGGAAAGTAGTATAGCACACCACCGTTCCTTTTTTGTAAAAATGTGAGCTTTTCTTGTTTCCAGATTCTGTACCCTTCAATACAAGATTTCTTTATGGTTCCAATCATATACTCCCTCCGTCCCAAAATAAATATCTCAGACTTGGTACAACTTGAGACACTTATTTTGGGACGGAGGTGGTATTAAGGAAGAAAGCCTAATGAAACTGCATTACAAAATAATTTTGCAAGACAAAATAGTGTGGTACTACTAAATAACATGGTAATCTAACTACATTTACTGGATATTTAGCGTTTATTTTATTTTCTATAATCAATATAGTACTACAGTAGTAGTGTACTGAATGGTTTGGATTCGCTTTTGGAAGACTTTTTTTTTAGGGTTTGAGGCTGCTGCCCGAGCAGAGAAAGTGACTGGCACACTTTACAGAGACCAAACCCGACCCTGCCGCCTTCGCAGCCCCCTCCATTTTCCTAGAAATCGCAAACCCCACCACACCGATAACCTAAGCTTCAAATTGAGAATATACCACCTCAAACTACGCAGAAATTCTGCACGCGCCCGAACGCCCAACACCCACCACTGCCGGCGATGAGCACCACCGAGGGAAAGCCGGACGCCGCTGCGGTGGAGGAGATGGCGCGGGAGGCGGCGGCGTGGTGCGCGATGCACGGGCTCGTCGTCGGGGACCGCGCGGACCCGGTAAGGTTCTCGCCTCCTCGGTTCAAACTTCCATGGAAATCAACCTCTTCTTGAATCGGCCGGCCAGGCTCAGGGCCGCAGTCTTTGAACGAGCGATCTTTGAGTGAACTTTGATGCGACGAGCAGAGCTCGGAATATCTATCGTCCATGACCAAACATTGTTGCTGCCTGTCGTCTTGCAGAGATCAGGAACAGTTCCTGGGGTTGGGTTGGTCCACGCTCCAATCTCCCTGCTCCCGTCGCGTCTCCCGGAGTCCTTCTGGAGGCAGGCGTGCGAGCTGGCCCCGCTTTTCAACGAGCTCGTGGATCGTGTTAGCTTGGATGGGGATTTCTTGCAGGACTCCTTGTCCAAGTGAGTTCCGTTGCCATGTTAACCTCTGCACGATTTTCATTCACAGCTCTGCCTGCAAGTAAAAAAGATCGTGTCAATTATTCTTGTAGATATGCCTTAAACTTTTTTAGAGGCTGTATATCCACGAATCAGATTGTTGATAATTCGATGAGGATTTTAATGGAGCTCTTGGGCTGATAGCCTGATACAGTCGTACTTGTACTTTCAGAACAAGGCAGGTTGATGATTTCACTTCTAGGCTCTTAGATATTCACAGGAAGATGATGGATACAAACAAGGAGGAGGTTATTCACCTGGCCTTTACTATTCACTCAACTTTTATACCTCAACATTAATAGATCCGTTTAGCTCTTGGTCCCTATTTTGGTTGATGTCCTAACTGTATGGTACTGACAAATGCCATTTTTTTTACCAGAATATTCGACTGGGGTTGCACCGATCAGATTATATGCTGGATTCAGAAACCAATTCTCTTCTCCAAATAGAGCTCAACACTATTTCAGTATCTTTTCCTGGGCTTTGTTCTGCAGTGACTGAGCTTCACAGGTAAAGTCGAACAGTGAAACATATCTTTGGTATTACATTTGCTATGCTTGCGTGTATTTACACTGTACATTTACTTGAGAAATCTGGTTAGGTAATTCTACACATGGCTTTTATGTCCAAAAAATCATTTATACACTTCTAAACGATGCTGCATTATAGTTGTGATGTTAAATAATATGTCTTCTACTCCCTCCGTCCGGAATTACTTGTCGCAGAAATAGATGTATCTTGACGTATTTTAATTCTAGATACATCCATTTTTATCCATTTCTGCGACAAGTAATTCGGGATGGAGGGAGTATGTTTACTCAGAGATAAGTAATAATTCCTTCCCGCGTTCCAAATTATTTGAAGTTCTAGCTTTGTCCTAAGCCAAACTTCTCTACATTTGACTTAGTCTTACTAATGGATACTATGAAGTTTTGTACTTTGTACCTATCAGGGTATTTCTAATCAGATTTATTATTAGGTCATCAGTATGGGTAGTAAATCAACTGATCACTAATTGCTATGCAGGACCTTGATTAATCAGTATGGAAATTTATTATGTCTAGATGCCAAAAGGGTTCCTGGAAATGAGGCAAGCCGTCAATTTGCTAAAGCATTGGCCAAAGCATGGGATGAGTTTAATGTTGACAGGTTTGGTACACTCTAGCTGAATCATGCATATTATAGCTAACCAATTGAGTATTAACTGACACCACTTTTTCATGAAATGTTCAGTGCTGTAGTTATGATGATTGTTCAGCCCGAAGAAAGAAATATGTATGACCAATACTGGCTTGTCAAATATTTGAGGGAATCATATCCTTTTGTGATCTGCTTTGGCACTTCTCTTAATGATGAAAATTATGATTTTATATATCTTAAGTTCTTGTTTAGCAAAAGATGCCGTGACTCAGTTGCTTAAAGTGTGCTTTGTTAAATCGTTCTTCCTGCCAATGCAGTTGCCATCTTGATACGGGGCGAACCGTAGGGATGGCCTGATCTTCATGATTTGGAGATGGATTTGAGTGAAAGACGATGAACACGAAGAACAACGGGGGAAAACTTTGAGGAAACACTCACATAGACAAGATTCACTACCAAAGTACTCAAATCTCATGCCAAAACGAGACACACGTCAAGATCCAAGCAACAGCAAAAGGAAAAGATAACTAGGGTAGTTCTTCCAAATCTCTAGGAGAGATGGGTCTTGAGAGATAGTTCTTCCCCAATCCAAAGGATATGGATGTCTTGATAATCCAAGAGGATTCTTCTCCCGAAAGAGCTCTTGATCTCCAAGGGAGAGGGTAGATTGAGCAAAGCTCTCTCAAGATTTAGTCTATACTTTGCTAACCCTAGATCTGAGAGAAGTACGGGTATTTATAGCCTAGGCATGAAGGGGTATGGGGAGGGGAGATACACGGACCTTGCCCAAAGTCTGTCAGACAGAACTACTGGACAGTTAGGTCAGAGTGGACGGGACAGTCTGGTGGTGCAATTCTTCAGAGGCTTCAGCGCCGACCGGACAGTCTGGTCGGTTTGGAGGGTTGAGGACGAGGTGCGAGCGCCAACTAGACAGTCTGGTCGGTCGGACCGGACAATCTGCTCAAGCTCTGGTCGCTCCAGAGGGTTGAGGCCGAGGCGCCAACGCTCGCCCGACTGTCCGGTACTGCAGATTTTGCACTGGTTTTCTTCCCTCTCTTCGTCTTTGAGTCTCCACTCCTCGCTTGGGACTTGGGCTTCCTTCCTTGCTTCTCCAGGTTCATGCCTTCGTATCTAAGCATACATACCATTCTGGATTAAGCTAGAAGCCATGTCTCATCCAAATACATAGGGACCTCAAGTAGGAGTGAAGTCACCTCAGTTTCGATGGCACGTGGGCAAGCTCTTGTTATTGGCCCACTTGGAGTTTGTGGGGTTGATGATGGGTTCACGGTGATGTCCATGGGATGCTCCGCATGACATCTCTGGTCCACCTTCCCAGTCTATAGCTCAATCTTGTAATATGACAACTGTTTAGTACCTCTGGTTATTTTGCTTGTCTCCAATTTAGTGTCCAGGATCTTCTTCCCAGTCTGTATGCTAACATGTTATATTAAGTCTCAACGTCAAATTTGTGTTCCCTTGACAATTTGTTACACATGGCGTAACAACTATTAGGAAAACCTTGTCAGAGGTGGAGGCTGAAGGCCAGATTCTCCCTGATGGAACTCTTGTGGTGTATGTATTCAGTGATTGGCTTATTGTTTGCGGCTTGGCACTTGGCAGTTTAGCGATGGCTGCAATCTTGCAGAATGTTCATTAAAGTATTTTGGAAAATGCAGAAATGACAGGAAGGTCGCTGTGGTGTATTTTAGAGCTGGCTATACACCAAACGATTATCCTTCAGAAGCAGTACGTGTATAAATTGTTTCCACCCTTCAACACAACAATTTTTTGTGACAGTTCCTCTGATTGAAAACCAAATTACCATAGAAGTGTTTTCTTTGAGATAATATGGCATCATTTTAAATTTTAATATATTTGAATACTTCAACATTCGTTCGTATATATTGATTTCACTAGTCGTTAATAGGGTCAACACTGAAGCAAAATTTGTGTATGTCTTGTGGATGTATAGCAATTGTTTTTGTTGTTAATCCCCATGGCATGTTTCTTGTATATTCTAGGAATGGAGTGCAAGGCTTTTGATGGAACAATCATCTGCTGTGAAGTGTCCTTCAATATCATATCATTTAGTGGGGACCAAGAAGATTCAACAAGAACTAGCAAAACCTAACGTGCTTGAAAGGTGATTCAATTTTTCAGTACCAATGACTTGAATTCCAATGATGTGAACTGCATATAGCACTATGGGTCTACCTAAGTTCATGACTGAACATAGGGTAGTAAGACACGTTGTAGTATTGTCGCTGTACTTCTGCCATTAGTGATCAGATCAATTATCAGTCTCTGGTAGACATTAAAAGCCTATCTGACCATAATTTGTTCCCTCCACAGGTTTCTTGAAAATAAGGAGGAAATTGCCAAGCTCCGTCAATGCTTTGCAGGGCTATGGAGCTTGGATGATGAAGAGGTTGTCAAATCTGCGATTGAAAACCCTGACTTGTTTGTCTTGAAGCCTCAACGTGAAGGCGGAGGTTAGTTTTATGCAGTAACATATGGATATTATTTTTCTCATTAGTTGTTTTCTTAGGATTTTTTTCTCATTATTTGTTGATATGCTATTACCAAAAAAGGCTCCACGCACCGCTTTATAGATAAAGCATAAACCATGATACAAGCCAACCGAGGACGGAGGTCCACAAAAGAAAACCGGGGAACACAAGAGAGGAGAGGACAATAAGTCTAGCTGTGGGCAACAGCACAACAAGCCCAAAAGGGAACAACATACTGATGCGCTATTCATGCACAGGGAACAACATATACGGCCTTGATGTGCGAGAGGCTCTGATCAGACTCAAGAAGGAAGGAGGAGATGCTCTCTCAGCCTACATACTGATGCAAAGAATCTTTCCCAATGCATCCCTCGCTAATCTGGTCCGTGGTGGTGTTTGCCATGAGGCCCTCACAGTATCTGAGCTTGGGATATATGGAGCCTACTTGCGGTATAGTAACTTCTTGATACACAGAAGTCCAAACACTAGCGCTCCTCATAAGATGGTGCTTCGTCTGACAAACATGTCATGACTTGATATCTGATTTCAGGAACAAAGATAAGGTGATCATCAATGACAAGTGCGGTTACTTGATGCGAACAAAGGTTTCTTCGTCGGATGAAGGCGGTGTTGCTGCGGGATTTGCTGTTTTGGATAGCTTATACCTGACAGACAAGGTGATACACGGTGGTTCACATTAGTTTGTGCACATACATTTCATAACAATAAATTATGTTGTGTTTGAAGTGTATTGGCTGTAGGTAATGGGTCCTGTGACCTGTCTGATATTTCTGGGGAAATCTGAAAGAAAAAAAAGATAAAGAAATAGCTTTATTACGTTCCAGCCTCTCCATGGATTGGTGCACACAGACAGGAAAATCTAAATGACATTGATATTTTCGAAAGCGACTTATCAAACTCAAAGCTTCATAAATATCCTATCTATACTGCATAGGCTTCTTTGGCACCAAACAGTATGTTAATACATAGTTATTTGAAACATGTTCTTCATATGTACTGTTGTAGGCAGTGTTAAACATGCATCCCATCAGGGATTAGACATTAAATACATGATTTGCTTCCTCGGTTGCGGATGTGCACTGAGATCTTCCAGTTTGGCTTAGAAATGCTTGGATTTTCCTTTTTTTTACATGGATAATCATTGATGGAAGGTTGCTTCTTGCAGTGACATAACCTCCGGAGCACCAGCTACAAATTCCAACCAGCATTGACCTACCATGGATTTAGCATTCTGTTGCATAGGTCGCAGCAAAATGAGATGAACAAAGTTGCTGCACAATTTGCAGGCGTCAGCCATTAGCATACAGCACACTGGATGAAGAATAAATATGTTATGTATAGATGGCATGTGTATGTACTGAAAAATAATCCCCGTGAAAAACGGATTGCGAATTCCTGTTTCGTGGATCACCACACCCTTAACTCGGTGCCAGGCAGTTGTGTTATGCACTGTTAATGTGAATTTTCAGCGTCACCATTTCTGTTAGTAAATCATACACGAAGAAGTTAGAAATTCTGCGAGATGTAACTTTTTTCCAATGTTTTTTTCTTGAATACGCTCGAGTGTGTGTACTATACATTAAAGGAGAAGAGCCAAGACGACTGATACAACGCCTTTCGGCAACGTGCTACCCCTAGAGGTTAGCACCCACATCCACATGTGACAACACCGGCAACTACCCCACCTTGCCCATACTAAGCCAAACAATGGCAAAGAGGACGGACACAGAGCACACAGACCACGCCCCCTTGTATTAAACGCCTCAAAACACGACAAAAACACCTAACCAAACTAGATCAACGCACTCTTCACCCCTGGTGCCTAGAGGATCGGCAAGCGGATAGCGAGAGCTAGCCGGACTCGAAGAAGACGCCGTCGAAGAGGTGTCGATGATGGAGTACATAGCGCCCCGGATGCTCATGCCCACAGCAACAACCCGCACATGACAACTTGGCACCCCAAGTCTCATCGCCGAGGCGAGCGAGGCAACCCACCAGCTGCTCCTTCGGACGCACCCCAAGCACCTATGTATGCGCCTCCAAGAAGGGGACGCCGCCGAGACATCGCTGCTGCCTGGCCCGGCGAACCGAGCCTAGGGTTTCCCCGATGCCAGAACAGGGGATGGACATGGCCATGACAACGCCCCCAGGGAGGAGACGACGCCCACAAGCGTCGTCGTTGCCCGCAGCCGTAGCCGCGCCAGATTTCTCCTCGGCCCTGTCCATCAAATTCCGGAGCGCAGCAAACTGGAAGGGGGGGGCAAAGCTGCCACCTTGGGCCATCACCGTGAAGAGGGGGGAGCCCGATGCCGCAGCGCCGCCAACCGGCGTAGAGCGTGACTGGGAAAAAAGGTCCTCCCATAGCCAATGCCGATCCGAAGATGAGCCATCGAGCTATTTTGACCACACAGCGGGACCTGTATGGGCCACCAATGTCGGTGTTGAATCCAGCAGATCATGGGTAGAGGGTCCCAAGCTGTGGTTCTTAGCTTGATGGTAACAGGACAAAAGAGGGACACGATGTTTACCCAGGTTCGGGTCCTCTCAAAGAGGTAAAACCCTATGTCCTGCTTTGATTGTATTGATGTGATGGGGTACAAAGTACAGGACAATCTACCTCGAGATCGTATGTGTATGTTTCTAACTCTACCCTATGGACTAAACCCCTCGGCTTATATAGACACCGGGGGTACCTAGGGTTACATGTAGGTCGGTTACATCTAGGGATAAACATGCCGATGATTCAAACGTGCCTTGAAGTGTGCGCCAAGTCTTCGGAGGATTCCATCTTGAGTACGTCGTGGGTCATGGTAAACATGCCCCATTCTTCGGTTGCCAGCTGGGGGTCCTTGGCCCGGCCCGGCCCATGACTGGCAGGCCGACGTGGTTATCACCCCCTAGTCCAGGACACCGTCACCCAGGAACACTATGAAGACTACGGTAATGATCAAACTCACCGACAAGCAGAGTAGCGGAAGCAGTGAATGATGGAAATATGCCCTAGAGGCAATAATAAAGTTGTTATTATTTTATATTTCCTTGTTCATGATAAAGGTTTATTATTCATGCTAGAATTGTATTGACCGGAAACTTAAATACATGTGTGAATACATAAACAAATACCGTGTCCCTAGTGAGCCTCTACTAGACTAGCTCGTTGATCAAAGATGGTTAAGGTTTCCTAACCATAGACATGAGTTGTCATTTGATAACGGGATCACATCATTAGGAGAATGATGTGATGGACAAGACCCATCCGTTAGCTTAGCATATGATCGTTCTGTTTATTGCTACTGCTTTCTTGAATGTCAAATACATGTTCCTCAGACCATGAGATCATGCAACTCCCGGATACCGGAGGAATACCTTGTGTGCTATCAAACGTCACAACGTAACTGGGTGATCATAAAGATGCTCTACAGGTATCTCCGAAGGTGTCCGTTGAGTTGGCATGGATCGAGACTGGGATTTGTCACTCCGTGTTTCGGAGAGGTATCTCTGGGCCCTCTCGGTAATGCACATCATAAGAAGCTTGCAAGCAAAGTGACTAAGGAGTTAGTTACGGGATGATGTATTATGGAACGAGTAAAGAGACTTGCCGGTAACGAGATTGAACTAGGTATGGAGATACCGACGATCGAATCTCGGGCAAGTAACATACCGATGGACAAAGGGAATTACGTATGTTGTCATTGCGGTTCGACCGATAAGATCTTCGTGGAATATGTAGGAACCAATATGAGCATCCAGGTTCCGCTATTGGTTATTGACCGGAGAGGCGTCTCAGTCATGTCTACATCATTCCCGAACCCGTAGGGTCCGCACGCTTAACGTTCGTTGACGATATAGTGTTATATGAGTTATGTGAATTGGTAACCGAATGTTGTTCGGAGTCCCGGATGAGATCCCGGACGTCACGAGGAGTCTCGGAATGGTCGAGAGGTAAAGATTTATATATGGGAAGTCATATTTTGGGTTCCGGAAAAAGGTGCAGTTTTTTCGGTATTGTACCGGGAAGCTTCCAGAAGGTTCCGGAGGATTCCGGAGGAGTCCGGAAGTCCACAAGTGGGTCCACCACGTCCCAAGGGCTGGCATGGGCTAAGGGGAGGCGCCCTGGCCTTATTGGTCCAGACGCACCAAGTCCTAGTAGGAATAGGATTGGACTTTGAAGTCCAAGTCCGTGTACTATTCACGGTTACTGTTCACGTGGCACTATTCCTTCTACTCCAAGCCCCTACACATATATAAATAGAGGAGAGGGGGCGCCCCAAAGGATAAAACATTGTCTTAGCCGTGTGCGGCGCCCCCCTCCACAGTTCCGTCCCTCGGTCATATTTTCGCAGTGCTTGGGCGAAGCCCTGCGGAGATAGCATCACCATCACCGTCACCACGCCGTCGTGCTGCCGGAACTCATCCACTACCTCGCCGTCTTGCTAGATCAAGAAATCGAGGACGTCACCGAGCTGAACGTGTGCTGAACGCGGAGGTGCCGTACGTTCGGTGCTCGGTCGGTTGGATCGTGAAGTTGTTCGACGACATCAACCGCGTTGTTCTAACGCTTCCGCTTACGGTCTACGAGGGTACGTAGACACACTCCTCCTCTCGTAGCTATGCATCTCCATGGATAGATCTTGCGTGTGCGTAGAATTTTTTTTGTTTTCCTTGCAACATTCCCCAACAGTGGCATCATGAGCCAGGTCTATGCGTAGATGATATGCACGAGTAGAACACAAAGAGTTGTGGGCGGTGATCGTCATACTGCTTACCACCAACGTCTTATTTTGATTCGGCAGTATTGTAAGATGAAGCGGCCCGGACCAACCTTACATGTCCACGTACATGAGACCGGTTCCACCGACAGACATGCAACTTGTTTTGCATAAAGGTGGCTGGCGGGTGTCTGTTTCTCCTACTTTAGTTGAATCGAATTTGACTGCGGCCGGTCCTTGTTGAAGGTTAAAACAGCAAACTTGATAAATCACCGTTGTGGTTTTGTGCCGTAGGTAAGAACGGTTCTTGCTAGAAGCCCGTAGCAGCCACGTAAAACTTGCAACAACAAAGTAGAGGACGTCTAACTTGTTTTTGCAGGGTATGCTGTGATGTGATATGGTCAAGACATGATGTGATATACGTTATTGTATGAGATGATCATGTTTTGTAATTTATCGGCAACCGACAGGAGCCTTATGGTTGTCTCTTTATTGTATGAAATGCAAGCGCCATGTAATTGCTTTACTTTATCGCTATGCGTTAGCAATAGTTGTAGAAGCAATAGTTGGCGAGACGACCACGACGCAACGATGGAGATCAAGGTGTCGAGCCGGTGACGATGGAGATCATGACAATGCTTTGGAGATGGAGATCAAAAGCACAAGATGATGGCCATATCATGTCACATATTTTGATTGCATGTGATGTTTATCCTTTATGCATCTTATTTTGCTTAGAACGACGGTAGCATTATAAGATGATCCCTTCACTAAATTTCAAGATAAAAGTGTTCTCCCCGAGTATGCACCGTTGCTAAAGTTCGTCGTTTCGAAGCACCTCGTGATGATCGGGTGTGATAGATTCTACGTTCACATACAACGGGTGTAAGCCAGTTTTACACAAGCAGAATACTTGGGTTAAACTTGACGAGCCTAGCATGTACAGACATGGTCTCGGAACACTGGAGACCGAAAGGTCGAACATGAGTCATATAGTAGATATGATCAACATGGAGATGTTCACCATTGATGACTATCCCATCTCACGTGATGATCGGACATGGGCTAGTTGATTTGGATCATGTATCACTTAGTTAACTTGAGGGATGTTAATTTAAGTGGGAGTTCATTAGTAATTTGATTAATTGAACTTAATTTATCATGAACTTAGTCTTGATAGTTTCTTTGCATATCTATGTTGTAGATAAATGGCCCGTGCTACTGTTCCGTTGAATTTTAATGCGTTCCTAGAGAAAGCTAAGTTGAAAGATGATGGTAGAAACTACACGGACTGGGTCCGTAACTTGAGGATTATCCTCATTGCTGCACAGAAGAATTATGTCCTTGATGCACCGCTAGGTGATGGACCTGCTGCAGGAGCTGCTGCAGACGTTGTGAACGCCTGGCAGGCTCGATCTGATGACTACTCAATAGTTCAGTGTGCCATGCTCTACGGCTTAGAACCGGGACTGCAAAAGCGTTTTGAACGCCACGGAGCATATGAGATGTTCCAAGAGCTAAAATTGATATTTCAAGCTAATGCCCGGGTTGAGAGATATGAAGTCTCCAACAAGTTCTTTAGCTGTAAGATGGAGGAGAACAGTTCTGTCAGTGAACACATACTCAGAATGTCTGGGTACCACAACCACTTGACTCAGCTGGGAATTGATCTTCCGGTTGAGAGTGTTATTGACAGAGTTCTTCAGTCACTGCCACCAAGCTATAAAGGCTTCGTGATGAACTATAATATGCAAGGGATGGAGAAGACAATTCCCGAGCTCTCCGCGATGCTGAAATCAGCGGAGGTAGAAATCAAGAAGGAGCATCAAGTGTTGATGGTTAATAAAACCACTAGTTTCAAGAAAAAGGGCAAGGGAAAGAAGGGGAACTTCAAGAAGAACGGCAAGCAAGTTACCGCTCCCACGAAGAAACCCAAAGCTGGACCCAGGCCTGAAAGAGAGTGCTTCTACTGCAAAGGGACTGGTCACTGGAAGCGGAACTGCCCCAAGTATTTGGCGGATAAGAAGGATGGCAAAGTGAGCAAAGGTATATTTGATATACATGTTATTGATGTGTTCCTCACTAATGCTCGCAGTAGCGCCTGGGTATTTGATACTGGTTCGGTTGCTCATATTTGTAACTCGAAACAGGAGCTACGGAATAAGCGAAGATTGGCTAAGGACGAGGTGACGATGCGCGTCGGGAATGGTTCCAAGGTTGATGTGATCGCCGTCGGCACGCTACCTCTACATCTACCTTTGGGATTAGTTTTAGACCTCAATAATTGTTATTTGGTGCCAGCGTTGAGCATGAACATTATATCTGGATCTTGTTTATTGCGAGACGGTTATTCATTTAAGTCAGAGAATAATGGTTGTCCTATTTATATGAGTAACATCTTTTATGGTCACGCACCTTTTGTGAATGGTCTATTCTTGTTGAATCTCGATCGTAGTGACACACATATTCATAATATTGATGCCAAAAGATGCAAAGTTGCTAATGATAGTGCAACATACTTGTGGCACTGCCGTTTAGGTCCTATTGGTGTAAAGCGCATGAAGAAACTCCATGCGGATGGACTTTTGGAATCTCTTGATTATGAATCATTTGATACTTGCGAACCATGCCTCATGGGCAAGATGACTAAAACTCCGTTCTCCGGAACAATGGAGCGAGCTACTGATTTGTTGGAAATAATACATACCGATGTATGCGGTCCGATGAATGTTGAAGCACGCGGCGGGTATCGTTATTTTCTAACCTTCACAGATGATTTGAGTAGATATGGGTATATCTACTTGATGAAACACAAGTCCGAAACATTTGAAAAGTTCAAAGAATTTCAGAGTGAAGTAGAGAATCATCGTAACAAGAAAATAAAGTTTCTACGATCTGATCGCGGAGGCGAATATTTGAGTTACGAGTTTGGCCTTCATTTAAGAAAATGTGGAATTGTTTCACAACTCATGCCACCTGGAACACCACAGCGTAATGGTGTGTCCGAACGTCGTAACCGTACTTTATTGGATATGGTGCGTTCTATGATGTCTCTTACCGATTTGTCACTATCGTTTTGGGGTTATGCATTAGAGACAGCTGCATTCACGTTAAATAGGGCACCGTCTAAATCCGTTGAGACGACACCATATGAACTATGGTTTGGCAAGAAACCTAAGCTGTCGTTTCTTAAAGTTTGGGGATGCGATGCTTATGTGAAAAAGCTTCAACCTGATAAGCTCGAACCCAAAGCGGAGAAGTGCGTTTTCATAGGATACCCTAAAGAAACAATTGGGTACACCTTCTACCACAGATCCGAAGGCAAGGTCTTTGTTGCCAAGAATGGGTCCTTTCTAGAGAAGGAGTTTCTCTCGAAAGAAGTGAGTGGGAGGAAAGTAGAACTTGATGAGGTAATTGTACCTTCTCTCGAATTGGAAAGTAGCTCATCAGAGAAAACCGTTCACGTGATGCCTACACCAATAAGAGAGGAAGATAATGATAAAGATCATGAAACTTCATATCAAGTTACTACTGAACTTCATAGGTCGACCAGAGTACGTTCCGCACTAGAGTGGTATGGTAATCCTGTTCTGGAAGTTATGTTGTTAGACAACAGCGAACCTACGAACTATGAAGAAGCTATGATAAGCCCGGATTCCGACAAATGGCTTGAGGCCATGAAATCTGAGATAGGATCCATGTATGAGAACAAAGTGTGGACTTTGGTGGACTTGCCCGATGATCGGCAAGCTATTGAGAATAAATGGATTTTTAAGAGGAAGACAGATGCTGATGGTAATATCACTGTCTACAAAGCTCGACTTGTCGCGAAAGGTTTTCGACAAGTTCAAGGGGTTGACTACGATGAGACTTTCTCACCCGTAGCGATGCTTAAGTCTGTCCGAATCATGTTAGCAATTGCCGCATTTTATGATTATGAAATCTGGCAAATGGATGTCAAAACTGCATTCCTTAATGGTTTTCTCAAAGAAGAGTTGTATATGATGCAACCAGAAGGTTTTGTCGATCCTAAGGGTGCTAACAAAGTGTGCAAGCTCCAGCGATCCATCTATGGACTGGTGCAAGCATCTCGGAGTTGGAATATACGCTTTGATGAGGTGATCAAAGCATATGGTTTTGTACAGACTTACGGTGAAGCCTGTATTTACAAGAAAGTGAGTGGGAGCTCTGTAGCATTTCTAATATTATATGTGGATGACATATTGTTGATTGGAAATGATATAGAATTTCTGGATGGCATAAAGGGATACTTGAATAAGAATTTTTCAATGAAAGACCTCGGTGAAGCTGCTTATATATTGGGCATCAAGATCTATAGGGATAGATCAAGACGCTTGATAGGACTTTCACAAAGCACATACCTTGACAAAGTTTTGAAGAAGTTCAAAATGGATCAGTCAAAGAAAGGGTTCTTGCCTGTCTTGCAAGGTGTGAAGTTGAGTCAGACTCAATGCCCGACCACGGCAGAAGATATAGAGAAAATGAAAGTCATTCCCTATGCCTCAGCCATAGGTTCTATTATGTATGCCATGCTGTGTACCAGACCTGATGTGTGCCTTGCCATAAGTTTGGCAGGGAGGTACCAGAGTAATCCAGGAGTGGATCACTAGACAACGGTCAAGAATATCCTGAAGTACCTGAAAAGGACCAAGGACATGTTTCTCGTTTATGGAGGTGACGAAGAGCTCGTCGTAAAGGGTTACGTCGATGCAGGCTTCGACACTGATCCGGATGACTCTAAGTCACAAACCGGATACGTATTTATATTAAATGGTGGAGCTATCAGTTGGTGCAGTTCCAAGCAGAGCGTCGTGGCGGGATCTACGTGTGAAGCGGAATACATAGCTGCTTCGGAAGCAGCACATGAAGGAGTCTGGATGAAGGAGTTCATATCCGATCTAGGTGTAATACCTAGTGCATCGGGTCCAATGACAATCTTTTGTGACAACACTGGAGCAATTGCCATAGCCAAGGAGCCCAGGTTTCACAAGAAGACCAAACACATCAAGAGACGCTTCAACTCCATTCGTGAATATGTCAAGGATGGAGACATAGAAATTTGCAAAGTACACACGGATCTGAATGTGGCAGACCCGTTGACTAAGCCTCTTCCACGAGCAAAACATGATCAGCACCAAGACTCCATGGGTGTTAGATTCATTACTATGTAATCTAGATTATTGACTCTAGTGCAAGTGGGAGACTGATGGAAATATGCCCTAGAGGCAATAATAAAGTTGTTATTATTTTATATTTCCTTGTTCATGATAAAGGTTTATTATTCATGCTAGAATTGTATTGACCGGAAACTTAAATACATGTGTGAATACATAAACAAATACCGTGTCCCTTGTGAGCCTCTACTAGACTAGCTCGTTGATCAAAGATGGTTAAGGTTTCCTAACCATAGACATGAGTTGTCATTTGATAACGGGATCACATCATTAGGAGAATGATGTGATGGACAAGACCCATCCGTTAGCTTAGCATATGATCATTCTGTTTATTGCTACTGCTTTCTTGAATGTCAAATACATGTTCCTCAGACCATGAGATCATGCAACTCCCGGATACCGGAGGAATACCTTGTGTGCTATCAAATGTCACAACGTAACTGGGTGATCATAAAGATGCTCTACAGGTATCTCCGAAGGTGTCCGTTGAGTTGGCATGGATCGAGACTGGGATTTGTCACTCCGTGTTTCGGAGAGGTATCTCTGGGCCCTCTCGGTAATGCACATCATAAGAAGCTTGCAAGCAAAGTGACTAAGGAGTTAGTTACGGGATGATGTATTACGGAATGAGTAAAGAGACTTGCCAGTAACGAGATTGAACTAGGTATGGAGATACCGACGATCGAATCTCGGGCAAGTAACATACCGATGGATAAAGGGAATTACGTATGTTGTCATTGCGGTTCGACCGATAAGATCTTCGTGGAATATGTAGGAACCAATATGAGCATCCAGGTTCCGCTATTGGTTATTGACCGGAGAGGCGTCTCAGTCATGTCTACATCATTCCCGAACCCGTAGGGTCCGCACGCTTAACGTTCGTTGACGATATAGTGTTATATGATTTATGTGAATTGGTAACCGAATGTTGTTCGGAGTCCCGGATGAGATCCCGGACGTCACGAGGAGTCTCGGAATGGTCGAGAGGTAAAGATTTATATATGGGAAGTCATATTTTGGGTTCCGGAAAAAGGTGCAGTTTTTTCGGTATTGTACCGGGAAGCTTCCAGAAGGTTCCGGAGGAGTCCGGAAGTCCACAAGTGGGTCCACCACGTCCCAAGGGCTGGCATGGGCTAAGGGGAGGCGACCTGGCCTTATTGGGCCAGACGCACCAAGTCCTCAAAAGCCCACGCAACTAGGGAAGAAAAAAAGGGAGAGTCCTAGTAGGAATAGGATTGGACTTTGAAGTCCAAGTCCACGTGTGTACTATTCACGGTTACTGTTCACGTGGTACTGTTCACGTGGCACTATTCCTTCTACTCCAAGCCCCTACACATATATAAATAGAGGAAAGGGGGCGCCCCAAAGGATACAACATTGTCTTAGCCGTGTGCGGCGCCCCCCTCCACAGTTCCGTCCCTCGGTCATATTTTCGCAGTGCTTGGGCGAAGCCCTGCGGAGATAGCATCACCATCACCGTCACCATGCCATCGTGCTGCCGGAACTCATCCACTACCTCGCCATCTTGCTAGATCAAGAAACCGAGGACGTCACCGAGCTGAACGTGTGCTGAACGCGGAGGTGCCGTACGTTCGGTGCTCGGTCGGTTGGATCGTGAAGTTGTTCGACGACATCAACCGCGTTGTTCTAACGCTTCCGCTTACGGTCTACGAGGGTACGTAGACACACTCCCCCTATCGTAGCTATGCATCTCCATGGATAGATCTTGCATGTGCGTAGAATTTTTTTTGTTTTCCATGCAACGTTCCCCAACAGTGAAGAGTCGGTTGAGGGTGTCCCAGACTAAGGGGTCCTCACCCATACGGCCTATCACCTATGGGCCAAACTGGTGGGCCATTTACCGTTCCCTCAAGGATGGCCGGATTGTGAACCACCTCGTATGCAAGATGGAAACCTCCGAAGACTTGGCGTGCACATCAAGGATAGTTAGTATCATCGGCATGTTTCTCCCTGGTTGGCAACCGACCATATGTAAACCTAGGTACCCCTGGTGTCTATATAAGCCAGAGGGTTTGGTCCACAAAGGACGACCGCAAGCCTTAGGGTTTAGCTCATACACATCCGATCTCGAGGTAGATCAAGCTTGTACTCTGTACACCATCACATCAATATCATCCAAGCAGGACGTAGGGTATTACCACTTCGAGAGGGCCCGAACCTGGGTAAATACTGTCTCCCTCGTCTCCTGTTACCCATTGATTCCAGATCCACAGCTCGGGACCCCCTACCCAAGGTCAGCCGGTTTTAGTACCGACATTGGTGCTTTCATTGAGAGTTTCGCTGTGTGGGCGCCAAGGATCGATGGCTCGTCCGAATATCAACGACAACATCGGCTGGGGGGGGAGACTTTCATCCCCGGGCAGCTTTTCACGTTCGGTAGCATCGTACTGCACGCTGATCCGACCGCTCATCTCGGCCGGGTCGATAGTTTCGCCACCGATCAAGCGATCAGGTTCGGGATCCTGGAATACGTTGCCGATTCCCGTGGCGATCTGGTTCTCTCAAGACTTGCATTGCCGCCTGAGAGCTTCGCGGATGCTGAGGCTTTGGCCTCGGATCCAATCTCCGACCCCAATATCGGGTCGGCCGTCACTTCGGATCCAACTTCGAGCTCGGACCCGATCACTTCACCAGAGGATCAGGAGTTAACCCTGTCCGACTTCAGTTCCGAGGTAGCGTCAAGCAACCCGGTGAAAATACTTCAGGTCAGCACCGCCTAATGCCAGAATATGGGCCCGACGAACCTCTCGCTCTTGAACGAGATGCTAGACCAGATCCAAAGCATGGGGATCTCGGACGGGCAGTCCTCGGTTTACGATCAGATCGGGCTTAAAGCTGACGACAGGGAAATTTACGTCCCACCCACCACCCACCTAGTCGCCACCGTCGAGGATTTAACCGACGTGCTTGATTACACCTCCGACGAGGCAGACGACATGGACGAGGACATCGACGGCATGTCATATATACCGCTTCCTCACTGGCCACTTCCAACACGGGAAAGTGGGCCGCTACCTCTACCTACGATGTGTACATGGTCGACACCCCTAAAGGTGATGAGGAAGAGCCCGACAAGGACCCAGCCAAACGCCGACGTCTCTGAAAGCGGGCCAAAGGAGAGGACAGAGGCAGGGGAAGCAACAACAATACGAACACTGACGCCACCACTGATGACGTCAATCCAGTTAACACCGGCGACCTCGGCGATGGCGATAACGCTACACCCGAGCAGAAGGATAGACCCATGGGGACGTCCGAGAACGATAACCCAGAGGGATCCAAGGACCTGGCAGATAGTAATTATCTCCCTGATGAGTGATACGTCTCCAACGTATCTATAATTTTGATTATTCCATGCTATTATAGTATCAATCTTGGATGTTTTATAAGCAATTATATGCTATTTTATATCATTTTTTGGGACTAACCTATTAACCTAGTGCCCAGTGTCAGTTGCTGTTTTCTGCTTGTTTTTGGTTTTTCAGGAAATCAGTACCAAACGAAGTCCAAACGCTACGAAACTTTTTGACGATTTTTTTTGGACAAAAGAGACCCTAGAAGCTTTGGGAGGAGGCCAGAAGCCTCATGAGGAAGCCACAAGGCAACCCCACGCGCCCCCAAGGGGGGCGCCAAGATGCCTTGTGGGCCCCTCGTGGCTCCTTTTGACCTAATTCCACTTCTATAAATTCTCAAATATTGGAAAAAAAAACAGAGAGCCCCACGAAATAACTTTACCGCCGCAGCAATCTTCTGTTCTTCTGCGATCCCATCTGGAGGCCTTTTCCGGTACTCTGCCGGAGGGTGAATCGATCACGGAGGGCCTCTACATCAAACTTGCTGCCCCTCCGATGATCTGTGAGTAGTTTACCACAGACCTACGGGTCCATAGCTGGTAGCTAGATGGCTTCTTCTCTCTCTTTGATCTTCAATACAATGTTCTCCTCGATCTTCTTGGAGTTCTATCCGATGTAATCTTCTTTTGCGGTGTGTTTGTTGGGATCGATGAATTGTGGGTTTATGATCAGATTATTCATGAGAAATATTTGAGTCTTTTCTGAATTCTTTTATGCATGATTATTATAGCTTTGTATTTCTCTCCGATCTATCCGTTTGGTTTGGCCAACTAGATTGATTTATCTTCAGCCGGAGAGGTGCTTTGTAATGGGTTCAATCTTGCGGTGTTCTATATCCTAGTGACAGAAAGGGACAAGACACGTATTTGTATTGTTGCCATTAAGGGTAAAATGACGGGGTTTATTCATATTGATTGGGTTTACTTTGTCTACATCATGTCATCTTGCTTAGGGCATTACTCTGTTTTTATTAACTTAATACCCTAGATGCATGCTGGATAGCGGTCGATGGGTGGAGTAATAGTAGTAGATGCAGGCAGGAGTCGGACTACTTGTCTCGGACGTGATGCCTATATACATGATCATTGCCATGAATCCGTCATAACTATGTGATTTTCTATCAATTGCCCAACAGTAATTTGTTTACCCACCGTATGCTATTCGTTCGAGAGAGAAGCCTATAGTGAAAACTATGGCCCCCGGGTCTACTTAAATCATATAAAAAGAAACCTAAAAATACCTTGCTGTAATTTATTTTCTTTTGCAATTTATCCATCTACCATTACAAGATTTAATCCTTGCAAATAACGAGTTCAAGGGGATTGACAACCCTCTTGCCCGCGTTGGGTGCAAGTATTTGCTTTTGTGTGTGCAGGTGCTGCTCACGAGGTTTTGCGTGGTTCTCCTACTGGATTGATACCTTGGTTCCCACTGAGGGAAATACTTATCTCTACTATGCTGCGTCACCCCTCCTCTTCGGGGAAAATCCCAACGCAGTTTACAAGTAGCAATGAGTGATATTTTTACACTCATTTCAACCTTGTTTAAACCGAGATATTTCATTAAAAGAGAGATATTCACTCCGATATTGCCACTTATGACTAATGAATGCAAAGGACAAATCCTCTCTTTGATATTTTTCCACATGAAATGGGCTAAAAAGGGAAGAAATCACGTGGGAGAAAGGAAAGGAAGGAAAATGGAGAAGAAATAAGTCACCAAGAGGTGCCAGAAGGCAACCAGGGTCAAAGACGACGTTCCATGCGACCGCACGCGCTCGCATGAGCGGTCGTTTGGTGTGGAAACCAAGGCATGTCGTCCACCTGAACAACTTTTATAAAGGGGACCCCGTCGAAATGTCAACAGAACAGTGTCGAGCACAGCTAGAACCTCTTCATCCACAAACCCTAGCCGATGCCATTTTCATCTCCATAGCCATCTCCACCACCATAGTGCTCTCTCATCTAGTTCATACTTGTAATCGTGCGTCGCACAAGGCATCCATTGTAAGACATATTGCAATCAATCAATCCCAAGATGTGTTCTTCAATGTTTTCTTCTCGCGATCTGATCTCCATGTGTGAGTAGTTCGGTAAGGTATGGGGTGAGGCATGAGCCTTGCAACCCCAGGTATTTGGTGAAGGGATCAATGGAAGCCTTTGACATAATGTCTTGTATGTGTGAAATAAAATTGTTTCGTCAAGTGTCTCTTGTCTTGTCCGCGATCTTCATCCCTGCAGGTACCCAGGATCTTGGAGGTTGAGTGATAACCCACAAGTATAGGGGATTGCAACAGTTTTTGCGGGTAGTATTTCACCCAGATTTATTGATTCGACACAAGGGGAGCCAAAGAATATTTGCGAGTATTAGCAATTAAGTTGTCAATTCAACCACACCTGGAGAACTAAATATCTACAGCAAAGTGTTTAGTAGCACAGTAGTATGATAGTTTCAATAGCAGTAGTAACAGAAACAGTAACAGAAGCAGTTTTGTAGTGATTGTAACATCAGCAACAACGAAAGTAACTTAGCAAAGATCAATATGCGAAAAGCGTAGGCATTGGATCAGTGATGGATAATTATGTTGGATGACATTCATCATGTAACAGTCACAACCTAGGGCGATACACAATAGCTCCAATTCATCAATGTAATGTAGGCATGTATTCCATATATAGTCATACGTGCTTATAGTAAGAACTTGCATGACATCTTTTGTCCTACCCTCCCGTGGCAGCGGGGTCCTTAAGAAAACTAAGGGATATTAAGGCCTCCTTTTAATAGAGAACCGGAACAAAGCATTAGCACATAGTGAATACATGAACTCCTCAAACTACGGTAATCACCGGAAAGAATCCCAATTATTGTCACCTTGGGGTATGCGGATCACAACACGTAATAGGTGCATATAACTTGCAAGGTAGGATCAAGAACTCAAATATATTCATGAAAACATAAAGGTTCAGATCTGAAATCATGGCACTCGGGCCCTAGTGACAAGCATTAAGCATAGCAAAGTCATAGCAACATCAATCTCAGAACATAGTGGATACTAGGGATCAAAGCCCTAACAAATTGACTAGATTACATGGTAAAACTCATCCAACCCATCACCGTACAGCAAGCCTACGAAGAAATTACTCACACACGGCGGTGAGCATCATGAAATTGGTGATGGAGGATAGTTGATGATGACGACGGCGTCGAATCCCCCTCTCCGGAGCCCCGAACGGACTCCAGATCAGCCCTCCCGATGAAGAACAGGAGGTGGCGGCGGCTCCGTATCGTAAAACATGATGATTCTTTTTTTATGTTTTTTTTCTCCATGAAGAGGTACTTATAGCGTTGGAATTAGGGTAAACGGAGTTGGCAGGGCCCCACAAGCCTACCAGGCGCGCCCTAGGGGGGTGGGCGCGCCCCCAGGCTTGTGGCGCCTGGTGGCCCCCCCTCTGGTGGATCTTTGCGCCAGTATTTTTTATATATTCTGGAATAATTCTCCGTAAATTTTCAGGTCCATCCGAGAACTTTTATTTCTGCACAAAAACAACACCATGGCAATTCTGCTGAAAACAGCGTCAGTCTAGGTTAGTTCCATTCAAATCATGCAAATTAGAGTCCAAAACTAGAGCAAAAGTGTTTGGAAAAGTAGATACGTTTGGGACGTATCAACTCCCCCAAGCTTAACTCATTGCTTGTCCTCAAGCAATTCAGTTGACAAACTGAAAGTGACAAAGAAAAACTTTTACAACCTCTTTTGTTCTTGTTGTCTGTATATATACTTAACTAGCATCCAAGTTTTCAGCAAAGATTATGAACTAACCATATGAATGATAACACTTAGGTCTCACATTTACTCATGGCAATAACATAACCAACAAGCGAGCAATAATAAGATATCTCGGATGCTAACACTTTTTCAAAACAATCATGATATAATATGATAACATGGTATCTCGCTAGCCCTTTCTGAGACCGCAAAACATAAATGCAGAGCACCTCTGAGATTCAAGCAAGGACTAAACATTGTAATTCAGGGTAGAGGATATCCAGTCATGGTCACACCCAACATTAAGTATACTCAATGCATAAAAATGACAATAGTGCTCTCCAACTGGTGCTTAAATGAGAGGGTGATGACTCAACAATAAAAATAAAATAACATAAAAGTAAATGGATAGGCCCTTCGCAGAGGGAAGCATGGATTTGCAGCGGTGCCAGAGCTCGAAGCTTAAATTAGAGATGAAAATAATTTTGAGAGGTATGCTTTTCCTGTCAACGTCACAACCGAGAGTTTTCAATATCTTCCATGCTAAACACATTATAGGCGGTTCCCTAGCGGAAAGGTAAAGTTTACTCCCCCTCCACCGTACCAACAAGCCATAGCTAGCCGAATTCACGGGTGCCCTCCATACCAACAACTTTCCGGGGGAGTTTGTTTGCATTATATGATTTCGATTTGAACATAGGACTGGGCATCCCGATTACCAGCCTCTCTCGTGCAATGACAAGTGAATAAACACTCATCTCGAGAATAACCCACTTAGCATGGAAGATACTGACCGCCCCTGATGACCCACAAGTATAGGGGATCAATCGTAGTCCTTTCGATAAGTAAGAGTGTCGAACCCAACGAGGAGCAGAAGGAAATGACAAGCGGGTTTCAACAAGGTATTCTCTGCAAGTACTGAAAGTAGCGGTAACAGATAGTTTTGATAGCAAGATAATTCGTAACAAATAACAAGTAGTAACGGTAACAAAAGTGCAGCAAGGTGGCCCAATCCTTTTTGTAGCAAAGGACAAGCCGGAACGAACTCGTATAATAAGCAAAGCGTTCTCGAGGACACATGGGAATTTCATCTAGTCACTTTCATCATGTTTGTTTGATTCGCGTTCGCTACTTTGATAATTTGATATGTGGGTGGACCGATGCTTGGGTGCTGTTCTTACTTGAACAAGCCTCCCACTTATGATTACCCCCTCTCGCAAGCATCCGCAACTACAAAAGAAGAATTAAGATAAATCTAACCATAGCATGAAACATATGGATCCAAATCAGCCCCTTACGGAATAGCGCATAAACTAGGATTTAAACTTCTGTCACTCTAGCAACCCATCATCTAATTACGACTCCACAATGCCTTCCCTTAGGCCCAAAGATGGTGAAGTGTCATGTAGTCGCCGTTCACACAACACCACTAAAGGAAGCACAACATACATAGCATGAAAATATCGAACGAATACCAAATTCACATGATTACTTATTGATGGAAATATGCCCTAGAGGCAATAATAAAGTTGTTATTATTTTATATTTCCTTGTTCATGATAAAGGTTTATTATTCATGCTAGAATTGTATTGACCGGAAACTTAAATACATGTGTGAATACATAAACAAATACCGTGTCCCTAGTGAGCCTCTACTAGACTAGCTCGTTGATCAAAGATGGTTAAGGTTTCCTAACCATAGACATGAGTTGTCATTTGATAACGGGATCACATCATTAGGAGAATGATGTGATGGACAAGACCCATCTGTTAGCTTAGCATATGATCGTTCTGTTTATTGCTACTGCTTTCTTGAATGTCAAATACATGTTCCTCCGACCATGAGATCATGCAACTCCCGGATACCGGAGGAATACCTTGTGTGCTATCAAACGTCACAACGTAACTGGGTGATCATAAAGATGCTCTACAGGTATCTTCGAAGGTGTCCGTTGAGTTGGCATGGATCGAGACTGGGATTTGTCACTCCGTGTTTCGGAGAGGTATCTCTGGGCCCTCTCGGTAATGCACATCATAAGAAGCTTGCAAGCAAAGTGACTAAGGAGTTAGTTATGGGATGATGTATTACGGAACGAGTAAAGAGACTTACCGGTAACGAGATTGAACTAGGTATGGAGATACCGACGATCGAATCTCGGGCAAGTAACATACCGACGGACAAAGGGAATTACGTATGTTGTCATTGCGGTTCGACCGATAAGATCTTCGTGGAATATGTAGGAACCAATATGAGCATCCAGGTTCCGCTATTGGTTATTGACCGGAGAGGCGTCTCAGTCATGTCTACATCATTCCCGAACCCGTAGGGTCCCCACGCTTAACGTTCGTTGAGGATATAGTGTTATATGAGTTATGTGAATTGGTAATCGAATATTGTTTGGAGTCCCGGATGAGATCCCGGACGTCACGAGGAGTCTCGGAATGGTCGAGAGGTAAATATTTATATATGGGAAGTCATATTTTGGGTTCTGGAAAAATGTGCAGTTTTTTCGGTATTGTACCGGGAAGCTTCCAGAAGGTTCCGGAGGATTCCGGAGGGGTCCGGAAGTCCACAAGTGGGTCCACCACTTCCCAAGGGCTGACATGGGCTAAGGGGAGGCGCCCTGGCCTTATTGGGCCAGGCGCACCAAGTCCTCAAAAGCCCACGCAGCTAGGGAAGGAAAAAAAGGAGAGTCTTAGTAGGAATAGGATTGGACTTTGGAGTCGAAGTCCACGTGTGTACTATTCACGTGGTGCTATTCACGTGGTACTGTTCACGTGGCACTATTCCTTCTACTCCAAGCCCCTACACATATATAAATAGAGGAGAGGGGGCGCCCAAAAGGAGACACAACATTGTCTTAGCCGTGTGCGGCGCCCCCCTCCACAGTTCCGTCCCTCGGTCATATTTTCGCAGTGCTTGGGCGAAGCCCTGCGGAGATAGCATCACCATCACCGTCACCACGCCGTCGTGCTGCCGGAACTCATCTACTACCTCGCCGTGTTGCTGAATCAAGAAGTCGAGGACGTCACCGAGCTGAACGTGTGCTGAACTCGGAGGTGCCGTACGTTCGGTGCTCGGTCGGTTGGATCGTGAAGTTGTTCGACGACATCAACCGCGTTGTTCTAACGCTTCCGCTTACGGTCTACGAGGGTACGTAGACACACTCCCCCTCTCGTAGCTATGCATCTCCATGGATAGATCTTGCGTGTGCGTAGAATTTTTTTGTTTTCCATGAAACATTCCCCAACAGTGGCATCATGAGCCAGGTCTATGCGTAGATGATATGCACGAGTAGAACACAAAGAGTTGTGGGCGGTGATCGTCATACTTCTTACCACCAACGTCTTATTTTGATTCGGCGGTATTGTAAGATGAAGCGGCCCGGACCAACCTTACATGTCCACGTACATGAGACCGGTTCCACCGACAGACATGCAACTTGTTTTGCATAAAGGTGGCTGGCGGGTGTCTGTTTCTCCTACTTTAGTTGAATCAAATTTGACTGCGGCCAGTCCTTATTGAAGGTTAAAACAACAAACTTGATAAATCACCGTTGTGGTTTTGTGCCGTAGGTAAGAACGGTTCTTGCTAGAAGCCCGTAGCAGCCACGTAAAACTTGCAATAACAAAGTAGAGGACGTCTAACTTGTTTTTGCAGGGTATGCTGTGATGTGATATGGTCAAGACATGATGTGATATACGTTATTGTATGAGATGATTATGTTTTGTAATTTATCGGCAACCGGCAGGAGCCTTATGGTTGTCTCTTTATTGTATGAAATGCAAGCGCCATGTAATTGCTTTACTTTATCGCTATGCGTTAGCAATAGTTGTAGAAGCAATAGTTGGCGAGATGACCACGACGCAACGATGGAGATCAAGGTGTCGAGCCGGTGATGATGGAGATCATGACGATGCTTTGGAGATGGAGATCAAAAGCACAAGATGATGATGGCCATATCATATCACATATTTTGATTGCATGTGATGTTTATCCTTTATGCATCTTATTTTGCTTAGAACGACGGTAGCATTATAAGATGATCCCATCACTAAATTTCAAGATAAAAGTGTTCTCCCCGAGTATGCACCATTGCTAAAGTTCGTCGTTTCGAAGCACCTCGTGATGATCGGGTGTGATAGATTCTACGTTCACATACAACAGGTGTAAGCCAGTTTTACACAAGCAGAATACTTGGGTTAAACTTGACGAGCCTAGCATGTACAGACATGGTCTCAGAACACTGGAGACCGAAAGGTTGAACATGAGTCATATAGTAGATATGATCAACATGGAGATGTTCACCCTTGATGACTATCCCATCTCACGTGATGATCGGACATGCGCTAGTTGATTTGGATCATGTATCACTTAGTTAACTTGAGGGATGTTAATTTAAGTGGGAGTTCATTAGTAATTTGATTAATTGAACTTAATTTATCATGAACTTAGTCCTGATAGTCTTTGCAAATTATGTTGTAGATCAATAGCTCGCGTAGTAGCTCCCCTGTTTTTGATACGTTCCTAGAGAAAGCTAAGTTGAAAGATGATGGTAGCAACTACACGGACTGGGTCTGTAACTTGAGGATTATCCTCATTGCTGCACAGAAGAATTATGTCCTTGATGCACCGCTAGGTGATGGACCTGCTGCAGGAGCTGCTGCAGACGTTGTGAACGCCTGGCAGGCTCGATCTGATGACTACTCGATAGTTCAGTGTGCCATGCTCTACGGCTTAGAACCGGGACTGCAAAAGCGTTTTGAACGCCACGGAGCATATGAGATGTTCCAAGAGCTGAAATTGATATTTCAAGCTAATGCCCGGGTTGAGAGATATGAAGTCTCCAACAAGTTCTTTAGCTGTAAGATGGAGGAGAACAGTTCTGTCAGTGAACACATACTCATAATGCCTGGGTACCACAACCACTTGACTCAGCTGAGAATTGATCTTCGGGTTGAGAGTGTTATTGACAGAGTTCTTCAGTCACTGCCACCGACCTATAAAGGCTTCGTGATGAACTATAATATGCAAGGGATGGAGAAGACAATTCCCGAGCTCTTCGCGATGCTGAAATCGGCGGAGGTAGAAATCAAGAAGGAGCATCAAGTGTTGATGGTTAACAAGACCACTAGTTTCAAGAAAAAGGGCAAGGGAAAGAAGGGGAACTTCAAGAAGAACGACAAGCAAGCTGCCGCTCCCACAAAGAAACCCAAAGTTGGACCCAAGCCTGAAACTGAGTGCTTCTACTGCAAAGGAACTGGTCACTGGAAGCGGAACTGCCCCAAGTATTTGGCGGATAAGAAGGATGGCAAAGTGAACAAAGGTATATTTGATATACATGTTATTGATATGTACCTCACTAGTGCTCGTAGCAGCGTCTGGGTATTTGATACCGATTCAGTTGCTAATATTAGTAACTTGAAGCAGGAGCTGCAGAGTAACGGAGACTAGCTGAGGGCGAGGTGACAATATGTGTTGGAAGTGTCTCCAAGATTGATATGATCAATATCGACATGCTCGTAATACCTTTGGGATTAGTATTAAACCTAAATAATGGTTATTTGGTGCTTGCGTTGAGCATAAAACATTATATCTGGATATTGTTTATTGCAAGACGGTTATTCATTTAAGTCAGAGAATAATGGTTATTCTGTTTATATGAATAATACCCCTCGTGATCATGCACCCTTGTGAATGGTTTATTCTTGTTGAATCTCGATTGTAGTGATACACATATTCATAATATTGATGCCAAAAGATACAAAGTTGATAATGATAGTGCAACATACTTGTGGCACTGCCGTTTAGGTCATATTGGTGTAAAGCGCATGAAGAAACTCCATGCCGATGGACTTTTGGAAATCTCTTGATTATGAATCATTTGATACTTGCAAACCATGCCTCATGGGCAAGATGACTAAAACTCAGTTCTCTGGAACAATGGAGCGAGCTACTGATTTGTTGGAAATAATACATACCGATGTATGCGGTCCGATGAATGTTGAAGCACGCGGCGGGTATCGTTATTTTCTAGCCTTCACAGATGATTTGATTAGATATGGGTATATCTACTTGATGAAACACAAGTCCGAAACATTTGAAAAGTTCAAAGAATTTCAGAGTGAAGTAGAGAATCATCGTAACAAGAAAATAAAGTTTCTACGATCTGATCGCGGAGGCGAATATTTGAGTTACGAGTTTGGCCTTCATTTAAGAAAATGTGGAATTGTTTCACAACTGACGCCACCTGGAACACAACAGCGTAATGGTGTGTCCGAACGTCGTAACCGTACTTTATTGGATATGGTGCGTTCTATGATGTCTCTTACCGATTTGCCACTATTGTTTTGGGGTTATGCATTAGAGACAGCTGCATTCACGTTAAATAGGGCACCATCTAAATCCGTTGAGATGACACCGTATGAACTGTGGTTTGGCAAGAAACCTAAGCTGTCGTTTTTTAAAGTTTGGAGATGCGATGCTTATGTGAAAAAGCTTCAACCTGATAAGCTCGAACCCAAAGCGGAGAAGTGCGTCTTCATAGGATACCCTAAAGAAACAATTGGGTACACCTTCTACCACAGATCCGAAGGCAAGGTTTTTTGTTGCCAAGAATGGGTCCTTTCTAGAGAAGGAGTTTCTCTCGAAAGAAGTGAGTGGGAGGAATGTAGAACTTGATGAGGTAATTGTACCTTCTCTCGAATTGGAAAGTAGCTCATCAGAGAAAACCGTTCCCGTGATGCGTACACCAATAAGAGAGGAAGATAATGATAAAGATCATGAAACTTCAGATCAAGTTACTACTGAACTTCGTAGGTCGACCAGAGTACGTTCTGCACCAGAGTGGTACGGTAATCCTGTTCTGGAAGTTATGTTGTTAGACAACGGCGAACCTACGAACTATGAAGAAGCTATGATAAGCCCGGATTCCGACAAATGGCTTGAGGCCATGAAATCTGAGATAGGATCCATGTATGAGAACAAAGTGTGGACTTTGGTGGACTTGCCCGATGATCGGCAAGCCATTGAGAATAAATGGATTTTTAAGAGGAAGACAGATGCTGATGGTAATATCACTGTCTACAAAGCTCGACTTGTCGCGAAAGGTTTTCGACAAGTTCAAGGGGTTGACTACGATGAGACTTTCTCACCCGTAGCGATGCTTAAGTCTGTCCGAATCATGTTAGCAATTGCCGCATTTTATGATTATGAAATCTGGCAAATGGATGTCAAAACTACATTCCTTAATGGTTTTCTCAAAGAAGAGTTGTATATGATGCAACCAGAAGGTTTTGTCGATCCTAAGGGTGCTAACAAAGTGTGCAAGCTCCAGCGATCCATCTATGGACTGGTGCAAGCATCTCGGAGTTGGAATATACGCTTTGATGAGGTGATCAAAGCATATGGTTTTGTACAGACTTACGGTGAAGCCTGTATTTACAAGAAAGTGAGTGGGAGCTCTGTAGCATTTCTAATATTATATGTGGATGACATATTGTTGATTGGAAATGATATAGAATTTCTGGATGGCATAAAAGGATACTTGAATGAAAGACCTAGGTGAAGTTGCTTATATATTGGGCATCAAGATCTATAGAGATAGATCAAGACGCTTGATAAGACTTTCAATGAGTACATACCTTGACAAGATTTTGAAGGAGTTCAAAATGAATCAGTCAAAGAAGGAGTTCTTGCCTGTATTGTAAGGTGTAAAGTTGAGTAAGACTCAAAGCTCGACCACGGCAGAAGATAGAAAGAGAATGAAAGTCATTCCCTATGCCTTAGCCATAGGTTCTATAATGTATGCCATGCTGTGTACCACACCTAATGTGTGCCTTGCCACGCGTCTGGCAAAGGGGGTACAAGAGTGATCCAGGAGTGGATCACTGGACAGCGGTCAAAATTTTCCTTAGTAACTAAAGGACTAAGGAAATGTTTCTCGATTATGGAGGTGATAAAGAGTTCGTCGTAAAGGGTTACGTCGATGCAAGCTTTGACACCAATCTGGATATCTCTGAGTAGCAAACCGGATACGTATAATGGAGCAGTCATTTAGAATAGCTCCAAGTAAAGCGTGATAGCAGCATCTACAGTATGACATAAGGATTTGCAAAGTACACATGGGTCTGAATATTGCAGATCCATTGACTAAAATTCTCTCTCACGAGCAAAACATGATCACACCTTAGAACTCTTTGAGTGTTAATCACATGGTGATGTGAACTAGATTATTGACTCTAGTAAACTCTTGGGTGTTAATCACATGGCGATGTGAACTAGATATTGACTCTAGTGCAAGTGGGAGACTGATGGAAATATGCCCTAGAGGCAATAATAAAGTTGTTATTATTTTATATTTCCTTGTTCATGATAAAGGTTTATTATTCATGCTAGAATTGTATTGACCGGAAACTTAAATACATGTGTGAATACATAAACAAATACCGTGTCCCTTGTGAGCCTCTACTAGACTAGCTTGTTGATCAAACATGGTTAAGGTTTCTTAACCATAGACATGAGTTGTCATTTGATAACGGGATCACATCATTAGGAGAATGATGTGATGGACAAGACCCATCTGTTAGCTTAGCATATGATCGTTCTGTTTATTGCTACTGCTTTCTTGAATGTCAAATACATGTTCCTCCGACCATGAGATCATGCAACTCCCGGATACCGGAGGAATACCTTGTGTGCTATCAAACGTCACAACGTAACTGGGTGATCATAAAGATGCTCTACAGGTATCTCCGAAGGTGTCCGTTGAGTTGGCATGGATCGAGACTGGGATTTGTCACTCCGTGTTTCGGAGAGGTATCTCTGGGCCCTCTCGGTAATGCACATCATAAGAAGCTTGCAAGCAAAGTGACTAAGGAGTTAGTTACGGGATGATGTATTACGGAACGAGTAAAGAGACTTGCCGGTAACGAGATTGAACTAGGTATGGAGATACCGACGATCGAATCTCGGGCAAGTAACATACCGACGGACAAAGGGAATTACGTATGTTGTCATTGCGGTTCGACCGATAAGATCTTTGTGGAATATGTAGGAACCAATATGAGCATCCAAGTTCCGCTATTGGTTATTGACCGGAGAGGCGTCTCAGTCATGTCTACATCATTCCCGAACCCGTAGGGTCCGCACGCTTAACGTTCGTTGACGATATAGTGTTATATGAGTTATGTGAATTGGTAACCGAATATTGTTCGGAGTCCCGGATGAGATCCCGGACGTCACGAGGAGTCTCGTAATGGTCGAGAGGTAAAGATTTATATATGGGAAGTCATATTTTGGGTTCCGGAAAAAGGTGCAGTTTTTTCAGTATTGTACCGGGAAGCTTCCAGAAGGTTCCGGAGGATTCCGAAGGGGTCTGGAAGTCCATAAGTGGGTCCACCACGTCCCAAGGGCTGGCATGGGCTAAGGGGAGGCGCCCTGGCCTTATTGGGCCAGGCGCACCAAGTCCTCAAAAGCCCACGCAGCTAGGGAAGGAAAAAAAGGAGAGTCCTAGTAGGAATAGGATTGGACTTTGGAGTCGAAGTCCACGTGTGTACTATTCACGTGGTACTGTTCACGCGGTACTATTCACGTGGTACTGTTCACGTGGCACTATTCCTTCTACTCCAAGCCCCTACACATATATAAATAGAGGAGAGGGGGCGCCCAAAAGGAGACACAACATTGTCTTAGCCGTGTGCGGCGCCCCCCTCCACAGTTCCGTCCCTCGGTCATATTTTCGCAGTGCTTGGGCGAAGCCCTGCGGAGATAGCATCACCATCACCGTCACCACGCCGTCGTGCTGCCGGAACTCATCTACTACCTAGCCGTCTTGCTGGATCAAGAAGTCGAGGACGTTACCGAGCTGAACGTGTGCTGAACGCGGAGGTGCCGTACGTTCGGTGCTCGGTCGGTTGGATCGTGAAGTTGTTCGACGACATCAACCGCGTTGTTCTAACGCTTCCGCTTACGGTCTACGAGGGTACGTAGACACACTCCCCCTCTCGTAGCTATGCATCTCCATGGATAGATCTTGCGTGTGCGTAGAAATTTTTTGTTTTCCATGCAACGTTCCCCAACACTTATGACAAGACTTCTCCCATGTCCTCAAGAACAAAAGTAACTACTCACAGATCATATTCATGTTCAAGATCCGAGGGGTATTGAATAGCATTAAGTATCTGAACATATAATCTTCCACCAAATAAACCAACTAGCATCAACTACAAGATGTAATCAACACTACTAGCAACCCATAGGTACCAATCTGAGGTTTTGAGACAAAGATCGAATAAAAGACATGAACTAGGGTTTGAGATGAGATGGTGCTGGTGAAGATGTTGATGAAGATTGGTCCTCCCACGATGAGAGGATCGTTGGTGATGTCGATGGCTTCGATTTCCCCCTCCCGGAGGGAAGTATCCCCGGCGGAATCGCTCCGCCGGAGAGCAAAATAGCTCCTGCCCAGGTTCCACCTTGAGACGGCGGTGCTTCATCTCGAAAGTCTTCTTCTCATTTTTTCTAGGGCAAATGGCTTCATATAGCAGAAGGAGGGGGGCGGAAGCCTGCCAGGGGCCCCACAAGCTTGGGGGGCACACCCAGGGGGGTAGTGTGACGCCCCCGGCCCGACCGTGCACTAATCATACACGCAAATGCACACGATCAAGCCTAAGGACTCACGGGAAGATATCACAACACAACTCTAAACACAAAATAAAATAATACAAGCTTTATACTACAAGCCAGGGGCCTCGAGGGCTCGAATACATAAGCTTGAGCACAAGCGTTAGAGGAAGCAACAACAGTATCTGAGTACAGACACAAAGGTTAAACAAGCCTGCCTTAAGAAGGCTGAGCAAAACAACGACAACTGATCGAAAAGGCGCAGGCCTCCTGCTTGGGAGCCTCCTATCTATTCCTGGATGCCAGCCTCCACGTAGCAGTAGTCACCATCGGGGTGGTAGTAGTCGTCGGCGGAATCAGCTGGCTCCGGGACTCCGCCATCTGATCGCAGCAATCGGGTATGGGGAAAAAGAGGTAGCAAAGCAACCGTGAGTACTCATCCAAAGTACTCGCAAGACTTACATCAGATCTATGCTATGTATGCATCGGTATCAAAGGGGAGGCTGTATCTGTGGACTATACTGCAGAAAGGCCAGAATAGAGAGAAGGCCTAGCCTATCGAAGACTAGCATCTTGAAGCAATCTTGCAGCATCAGAAGAGAATAGAACATAGCAACATATAATAATAAGTATATATTAGCAATGCCCTGAGATCCTTCCTCGACTACCCTGCGAGAAAGTGATCCCCGGGCATGACCGAGAAAAGTGTGTCCGGCCAGAGTTAATCGAGCGTGTTGGGTAACAGTAGTGCACCCCTGCAGGGAAGTTATCTAATCGAATAGCCGTGTCCACGGTAACAGGACGCTCGGAGTTGTATCCTGATCTACTACAACTATGAATGGTTACTGTGACAATGTTAAACTGATACTACTGCTCTCAGGATCACTTTCTCGCAGGGTAGTCGAGGAAGGATCTCAGGGCATTGCTAATATATACTTATTATTATATGCTGCTATGTTCTATTCTCTTCTGATGCTGCAAGATTGCTTCAAGATGCTAGTCTTCGATAGGCTAGGCCTTCTCTCTATTTTGGCCTTTCTGCAATATAGTCCACAGATACAGCCTCCCCTTTGATACCGATGCATACATAGCATAGATCTGATGTAAGTCTTGCGAGTACTTTGGATGAGTACTCACGGTTGCTCTGCTACCTCTTTTTCCCCATACCCGATTGCTGCGATCAGATGGCGGAGTCCCGGAGCCAGCTGATTCCGCCGACGACTACTACCACCCCAATGGTGACTACTGCTACGTGGAGGCCGGCGTCCAGGAGTAGATAGGAGGCTCCCAGGCAGGAGGCCTGTGCCTTTTCGATCAGTTGTCGTTGTTTTGCTCAGCCTTCTTAATGCAGGCTTGTTTAACCTTTGTGTCTGTACTCAGATACTGTTGTCGCTTCCTCTAACGCTTGTGCTCAAGCTTATGTATTCGAGCCCTCGAGGCCCCTGGCTTGTAGTATAAAGCTTGTATTATTTTATTTTGTGTTTAGAGTTGTGTTGTGATATCTTCCCGTGAGTCCTTAGGCTTGATCGTGTGCATTTGCGTGTATGATTAGTGCACGGTCGGGCCGGGGGCGTCACAGGTAGGGCGCGCCCCCCCAGGCTTGTGGCTTCCTGGTGGGCCCCTTCCTGTTGATTCTTTCGCTAGTATTTTTTATATATTCCAAAATAATTCTCCGTAAATTTTCAGATCATTTGGAGTTGTACAGAATAGCTATCTCTGTTTCACCCCTTTTCGGTCCAGAATTCCAGCTACCGGCAATCTCTCTCTTCATGTGAATCTTGCAAAATAAGAGAGAAAAGGCATAAGAATTGTACCATAAAGTGAAATAATGATCAAAAACATAATAATTATCAATGATAAATCATGATGCAAATTGGACGTATCAACTCCCCCAAGCTTAGACCTCGCTTGTCCTCAAGTGAAAGCTGAAATCGATAATCATGACCACATGTTTAGAGAGAGAGGCGTCGATAAAAATAAAATATGGACATGGAGCATCATGATCTTTATTATAACGGCAATATATCATCATAGAACTTCTCATGAAAAAGTAATTCATCCACAAGTTAAAGTATGAACCATAAACCAAACTGCAAACTAACAAACTATGATCTCAGTCACTGAAGCAATTGCAATTCATCATATTATCAGAAAGAGTCTATGTAAGATCTTTGTATGGCAAGTTCACATACTCAACTATCATTTAGTCTTCTATGATTGCTGACACTCACGACATACTTATGGAGCAAAAGTTTCAGTCGGACACATAGAAATATAGGGGCTTATAATTTCGCCTCCCAACGTATTTACCTCAAGGGTAATGTCAACAATAATAATTCATGATCACCTACATCCAACTGGATATATATGCCTGGATCAATCCCCACCATATGATGCTTGCCAAGAGAGAAAAATGGACTAGAGGAGAATACTATTGACTCTTGCATGAAAGTAAATACATAAAGTAAAAGATAGGCCCTTCGCAGAGGGAAGCAGAGGTTGTCATGCGCTTTCTATTTTTGGATGTGCAAGCTCTTAATGTAAAGGAACGTCACTTTATATTGCCCCTTGTGATAGCGACCTTTATTATGCAGTCTTTCGCTTTTATTACTCCACCATCACAAGATCGTACAAAGCTTATTTTCCCTTACAATAAAAGTTCATACATGTTTAGGAGCAATTTTTATTGCTTTGCACCGATGACAACTTACTTGAAGGATCTTCTTCAATCCATAGGTAGATATAGTGGACTCTCATGGCATGAAACTGGGTTTAAGGGTTTTTGGATGCACAAGTAGTATCTCTACTTAGTGCGGAATTTTGGCTAGCAAAAGATAGGGGGCAAGCACCACATGTTAGAGGATCCATAACAATAGAACTTCTATGTGAATATAAGCAAACATAACTCATTACATTGTCTTCCTTGTCCAACGTCGACTATTTGACATAGAATATTTAATGGGGGCTCACAATCATAAAAGATGTCCAAGATAGTGTATTTATATGTGAGACCTCTCTTCCTTTATTATTTTTTCATGAATTGCAACAATGACCAATGCTATGTTTGTCAACTTCCAACAAGTTTTATCAATTATACTTCTTTTATGTGAAGTCATCACTCCCCATGGGATTAGCATATGATCCTACTTTTTTTCTTTATTTATTTCTAAGATTGGATCATCAAAAGCAAAACAATCAACTCAAACTACTCTTTATTTTATAACTCTCACACACGATTACATAGATAGATAGATCACAAAGCAAGCACTCGAAACTAAATCATACTAAAACTTTATTATTCTAAATCACGAAATAACTAAGGATCGAACTAAGATAGATAATGATGATAAAAAGTGATGATGATACGATATCGGGGCACCTCCCCCAAGCTTGGCACAAGCCAAGGGTGGTGCCCATACCCATGTACTCAAATCTCCTTCTTGGGTGATGGTGGTGATGAATTGGTGGGCTTGTCCTTCAGCTTCAGCAAGTACTCCAAGTTTTCATTGATCCTTCGAAGAGCACGATTCTGCTCCTCTAACACAATAACCTCACGAGTAAGTGACGTATTCTGAGCACAGATTGCTTCAACAGCCCTTAATGAATTAATTTCAGATAAAGAAAGGTTATGTTGAAGAGTTTGCAATATATCTCCCTTTTCTGTAGTTTCCTTCCTGTGCATGGCCTGATCTTCTTCTCCTTGAATCCGGTCCTCCACGACCTTTCCTGGTTCCTCCTCCATAGCAGTGTCCTCCTCTTCGGACGACCACTCATAATAGACTTCGCTGAAGGGGTGTTTGCCGGGCGAAGGTTGAACAATTCGATGCTTGGTGCAGAGCTTTCGGGGAGCCATAGTGATCTAGATCTGTCAGCAAAACAGCCCGAAACAAGAACAGAGGAGAAACTTGCGATACGGTGGTCAAAACACCCGTGAGTATATATAATAAAATTTTCCCGTGCAAAACAAGTAATATGGAAGAAAAACGGAGTCGGGAAAGTCCACGAGGGCGCCACAAGCCTGGTAGACGCGCCCTGGGGGGTAGGGCGCGCCCCCCAGGCTTGTCGCCTCCTCGTGCACTTTTCAGACTGTTTATTATTTTCCTAATTTTTTATATATTCCAAAACAGACAGAAATTACTTTTATGGAAGTTTTGGAGTCGGTTTACTTACCGTACCACATACCTACTCCTTTTCAAGATTCTGGAGCGTTCCGGAAGGTTTCCTCTATGTGCTCTTCCGGTGTCATTGTTTGAATAATATTAGTTTCAACATTAATGGGCATACCTGAGATATAATGTTTAATTCTTTGCCCATTAACAACTCTCGGATTATTGCCTTCGGAATTGTTTATTTTGATGGCTCCGAAGCGATAAACTTCTTCGATGATGTATGGGCCTTCCCATTTAGAGAGAAGTTTTCCTGCAAAAAATCTTAAACGAGAATTGTATAATAGAACATGATCACCTACTTTGAATTCCCATTTTTGAATTCTCTTATCATGCCATCTTTTAACTTTTTCTGTAAACAACTTGGCATTTTCATAAGCTTGGGTTCTAAATTCATCTAAAGAACTAATATCAAATAACCTCTTTTCACCGGCAAGATTAAAATCGTAGTTAAGTTCTTTAATTGCCCAATATGCTTTATGTTCTAACTCAAGAGGTAAATGACATGCTTTTCCATAAACCATTTTATATGGAGACATACCCATAGGATTTTTATAAGCAGTTCTATAAGCCCATAATGCATCATCAAGTTTCTTAGACCAATTCTTTCTGGATCTATTAATGGTCTTTTGCAAAATCAATTTTAGTTCTCTATTAGTTAATTCAACTTGACCACTTGACTGAGGATGATAAGGAGATGCAATGCTATGATTGACATCATATTTAGCAAGCAATTTATGGAAAGCACCATGAATAAAATGTGAACCACCATCAGTCATTAAATATCTAGGGACTCCAAACCTCGGGAATATATCTTCTTTAAGCATTTTAATGGAAGTGTTATGATCAGTACTACTAGTTGGAATAGCTTCTACCCACTTAGTAACATAATCAACAACAACCAAAATATGAGTATACCCATTGGATTTAGGAAAAGGTTGCTACTTGTAGTCTGCGTTGGTATTTCCCCGAAGAGGAGAGGATGATGCAGTATAGTAGAGATAAGTATATCTCTCAGTTAAGAACCAAGGTTATCAATCCAGTAGGAGAAGCAAGAAAAATTCCGTTAAGCGCACCTGCACACACAAGAGCAAACACTTGCACCCAACGCAAATAAGAGGGTTGTCAATCCTCTTAGCGGTTATTTGCAAGGATTAAATCTTATCGAGGTAAATAGATAAACTAAAAAAATAATTAAAATAAAAGTAAATAAATTGCAGCAAGGTATTTTTAGGTTTTTATATGATAAAGATAGACCCGGGGGCCATAGTTTTCACTAGGGGCTTCTTTCTCGAGCACAGAAACATACGGTGGGTAAACAAATTACTGTTGGGCAATTTATAGAAAAGCAAATAATTATGACGGATTCATGGCAATGATCATGTATATAGGCATCACGTCCGAGACAAGTAGACCGACTCCTACCTACATCTACTACTATTACTCCACTCATCGACCGCTATCCAGCATGCATCTAGAGTATTAAGTTAATAAAAACAGAGTAACGCCTTAAGCAAGATGACATGATGTAGAGAAGCAAATTCAAGCAATATGAATAAACCCATCTTTTTATCCTTAATGGCAACAATACAAATACGTGTCATGTCCCCTTCTGTCACTGGGATTGAGCACCGCAAAATTGAACCCATCACAAAGCACCTCTCCCATTGCAAGATAAATCAATCTAGTAGGCCAAACCAAATCGATAGATCGGAGAGAAATACAAAGCTATAACAATCATGCATAAAAGAGTTTAGAGAAGACTCAAATATTTCTCATGAATAATCTGATCATAAACGCACAATTCATCGGATCCCAACAAACACACCGCAAAAGAAGATTACATCGGATAGAACTCCAAGAACATCGAGGAGAACATTGTATTGAAGATCAAAGAGAGAGAAGAAGCCATCTAGCTACTAGCTATGGACCCGTAGGTCTGTGGTAAACTACTCACACATCATCGGAAGGGCAGCAAGGTTGATGTAGAAGCCCTCCGTGATCGATTCCCCCTCCGGAAGAGTACCGGAAAAGGCCTCCAGATGGGATCGCGAAAGAACATAGGCTTGCGGCGGCGGAAAGGTTTTCTCTTCTGGCTCCCTGATGGTTTCCCAATATTTGTGAATTTATAGAAGTGGAATTAGGTCAAACGGAGTCACGTGGGCCCCACAAGGCAACACGGCGCGCCCCCCTGGGGCGCGCCCTGTTGCCTTGTGAAGCATCCGTGAGGCTTCTGGCCACCTTCCGAAGCTTCCAAGGTTTCTTTTGTCCAGAAAAAATCTCCAAAAAGTTTTGTGGCATTTGGACTTCATTTGGTACTGTTTCTCTGAAAAGCCAAAAACAAGCAGAAAACAGCAACTAGCACTGGGCACTAGGTTAATAGGTTAGTCCCAAAAAATGATATATAATTGCATATAAAAACATCCAAGATTGATACTATAGTAGCATGGAACAATAAAAAATTATAGATACGTTGGAGACGTATCAAGCATCCCCAAGCTTAATTCCTGCTCGTCCTCGAGTAGGTAAATGATAAAAACAGAAATTTTGATGTGGAATGCTACCTATCATGTTTCATCATGTAATCTTTCTCTTACGGTATAAATAATAAGATGCAAATGATTCAAAGCAATAGTCTATAATTTGATATAAAGACATTAATACTCAGGCATACTAATAAAAAATCATGTCTTTCAAAATAAAAATGCTAAAGAACGTTATCCCTACAAAATCATATAATCCTGTCATGCTCCATCTTCTTCACACAAAGTATTTATCATGCACTACCCAGATGACAAGCCGAGCAATTGGTTCATACTTTTTAACGCGCTTCAGCTTTTTCAACTCCCACTCAATACATGAGTGCAAGCCATGGATATAACACTATGGGTGGAATAGAGTATGGTGGTAGAGATAAATAGGAGAAGACAAAAAATGGAGAAAGTCTCACATCAACGAGGCTAATCAACGGGCTATGGAGATGCCCATCAATTGATGTCAATGCGAGGAGTAGGGATTGCCATGCAACGGATGCACTAAGAGCTATAAGTGTATGAAAGCTCAACATCAAAACTAAGTGGGTGTGCATCCAACTTGCTTGCTCATGAAGACCTCAGGCATTTGAGGAAGCCCGTCATTGGAATATACAAGCCAAGTTCTATAATGAAAAATTCCCACTAGTATATGAAAGTGACAAAATAGGAGACTCTCTATATGAAAAACATGGTGCTACTCTGAAGCACAAGTGTGGAAAAGGATAGTAACATCGCCCCTTCTCTCTTTTTCTCTCATTTTTTTATATATGGCTCTTTTTCGCCCTCTTTTTTTCTTTTTCTTTTTTTCTTCTCTCTTTTTTTCTCTCTTTTTTTTAAAACGACCTCATGGACCTCATCCCCACTTTTTCGAGGACTCATTAGTCTCCATCATTCTTACCTCACTGGGACAATGCTCTAATAATGATGATCATCACACCTCTATTTACTTACAACTCGACACTAGAACAAAATATGACTCTATATGAATGCCTCTGGCAGTGTACCAGGATGTGCAATGATGCTAGCGTAACATGTATAGCAATGATGAACGGTGGCTGAGCCACAAATACTATGTCAGCTATATGATCATGCAAAGCAATATGACAATGATGATGTATGTCATAAAAACGGAACGGTGGAAGTTGCACGGCAATATATCTCGGAATGGCTATGGAAATGCCATGATAGGTAGGTATGGTGGCTGTTTTGAGGAAGATATAAGGAGGCTTATGTGTGATAGAGTGTATCATATCACGGGGTTTGGATGCACCGGCGAAGTTTGCACCAACTCTCGATGTGAGAAAGGGCAATGCACGGTACCGAAGAGGCTAGCAAATTGCGGAAAGGTGAGAGTGCGTATAATCCATGGACTCACATTAGTCATAAAGAACTCACATACTTATTGCGAAAGTTTATTAGCCCTCGAAGCAACGTACTACTACGCATGCTCCTAGAGGGATAGATTGGTAGGACAAGTTCCATCGCTCGTCCCCGACCGCCACTCATAAGGTAGACAATCAATAATAAATCATGCTCCAAGTTCTTAGCATAACGACAGATCATACGTGCATGCTTCGGGAATCACAAACCTTAACACAATTATTCTTACTAAACCACAATTATCTACTAATACCTCCCCCATATTACCATCTTAATATCGCAAAACTATTGCAAGGAATCAAATTTATCACATTCAGTGATCTACATGAAAGTTTTTATTATATCCCTCTTGAATACCTATCATATCAGGACCAAATTCATAACCCATGCATATTACCATTGCTATCATGAGACTCTCAAAAAGATATAAGTGAAGCATGAGAGTGCAACTATTTCTTTAAAATATAACCACCACCGTGCTCTAAAAGATATAGGTGAAGCACTAGAGCAACTGCCTAGCTCAAAAGATATAAGTGAATCACATAGAGTATTCTAACAAATCACGAATAATGTGTGTCCCTCTCAAAAAGGTGTGTTCAGCAAAGATGATTGTGACAAACTAAAAGCAAACAAACTATATCACAAGACGCTCCAAGTAAAACACATATCATGTGATGAATAAAAATATAGCTCCAAGTGAGTTACCGATAGATTGTAGACAAAAGGGGGGATGCCTTCCGGGGCATCCCCAAGCTTAGACGCTTGAGTCTTCCTTGAATATTACCTTGGGGTGCCTTGGGCATCCCCAATCTTAGGCTCTTGCCGCTCCTTATTCCTTTATCCATCGTAGTCTCACCCAAAACTTGAAAACTTCAGCACACAAAACTCAACAGAAACCTCGTGAGATCCGTTAGTATAACAAACAAATCTTTAACTTTAGGTACTGTAGTAAATTGATTCATATTTAATATTTCCATAATGCTACTGTACTCCAACTTCTCCATGACTCATATCCCCCGATACGATCCATAGATTCATCAAAATAAGCAAACTATGCAATAAAAACAGAATCTGTCTAAAACAGAACAGTCTGTAAAGATCTATTTAAAATCCATACTTCTGTAACTCCAAAAATTCTGAAAAATTAGGAAAACGTGGAAAATTCATATACCAATACTGTGTAAAAATATCAGATTTTTCTGACGCTCCAGTACATAATTAAAATTCCAGCACTGGATGCAAAACTTTCTGTTTTCCAAACAGCATCAATTATACTATCTTCCAAATCATCCCAAAGGCATTACTTGGCACAAACACTAATTAAAACATAAAAACACAATAATAACAGACGCTATAATTATGCAAACGCTCAAAAACAGTAGGTAAAAGCAAAAAAATATTTTATTCATTGGGTTACCTCCCAACAAGCGCTATTGTTTTATGCCCCTAGCTAGGCATAATGCATAGTTTCAAGTGTTGTCATCCTTCAAGTTAGTTCCTTAAGTGGCCCTCATAATGAATTCATAGGGTGCTTTAATTATTTTCCTAGGGAAGTGTTCCATCCCTTTCTTTAGTGGAAATTGAAATCTTATATTACCTTCTTTCATATCAATAATAGCACCAATAGTTCGAAGAAAAGGCCTACCAAGTATTATGGGGCAAGAAGGATTGCATTCAATGTCAAGAACAATAAAGTCCACGGGCACATAATTTCTATTTGCAAGAATAAGCACATCATTTATTCTACCCAATGGCTTTTTAATAGTGGAATCCGCAAGATGCAAATTAAGGGAACAAGGATCTAAGTCGGTGAGACCTAGCACATCACACAAAGACTTTTGTATAGTGGAAACACTAGCACCAAGATCACAAAGAGCATTTCATTCATAATCTTTAATTTTTTATTTAATAGTAGGTTCCCATTCATCTTGTAATTTCCTAGGAATTGATACTTCCAACTCAAGTTTTTCTTCATGTGCTTTCATCATGGCTTCTACAATGTGTTTAGTGAAAGCCTTATTTTGTTCATATGCATTTGGTGAATTAATCATGGATTGAAACAAGGAAATACACTCAATTAAAGAACAACTATCATAATTAAAGTCCTTGTAATCCAAAGTAGTGGGTGCATTACTATTTAAAGTTTTAACCTCTCCAAACCCACTTTTTTCATTTTTATGATCAAGATTATCACCCTCCAAGCAAGTGGGACTCCTTCTATCTAAAGTTGACTCTTCTCCAGTCCCTTTTTCATCAAGTTTTATGTGACTAAATAATGATTCAATAGGAGTGACACCAATCATTTTAATATCTTCATCATTACTACGATAGAAACCGGGTGGAATCGCTTTTTCTAGAAATTCTCGCTTAGCTCTCAACCTAGCGGTCCTTTCTTTACTTTCATTAATGGAAACATAGATAGCCTTAATAGACTCATTTATATCATTCTTGGATGGCAAAATTTTAGTTTTGAGATTTTCCACATCATGAGCAATTCTATCCAGGTTCCTAGCCAATTCATCAACTCTATTCAATTTTTCTTCTATCATAGCATTGAGATTCTTTAGCGAACTAATAAATTCTTTAATATTACTTTCAAGATCAGAGGGCATCCTATTATTATTATTATAAGAATTACCATAAGGATTGCCATAATTATTAGAGGAATTTCCAGGAAATGGTTTAGGATTGAAATTACCCCTATAAGCATTGTTGTTGAAATTATTTCTAGAGACAAAATTCACATCAATAACATCATTATTTTGCTCAATCAAAGTAGACAATAGCACATCATTAGGATCAATATGAGCATTCTTACTAGCAACCAATTTCAATAGAGCATCCATCTTATCACTCAAAGTATTAATTTCTTCAACAGAATTTACCCTCTTACCAGTTGGAGTTCATTCAGTGTGCCATTGAGAATAATTTGCCATAATATTATCAAGAAGTCTTGTAGCTTCTCCCAATGTAATTTCCATAAAAGTACCACCTGCGGCAGAGTCTAGCAAATTTCTAGAGACAAAGTTTAGTCCCGCATAATTTTTTTGTATGATTATCCATAAATTCAAACCATGAGTTGGGCAATTTCTTATCATTAATTTCATTCTCTCCCAAGATTGTGCAACATTTTCATGCTCAAGTTGCTTAAAATTCATAATTTGATTTCTTAAAGAAATAATCTTAGCGGGAGGAAAATACTTGGTAATAAAAGCATCCTTACACTTATCCCAAGAATCAATACTATTTCTAGGCAAGGATGAAAACCAAGTTTTAGCACGATCTCGTAGTGAGAACGGAAATAATTTTAATTTGACAATATCATTATCCACATCTTTCTTCTTTTGCATATCACAAAGTTCAACGAAAGTATTTAGATGGGATGCAGCATCTTCATTAGGACTACCAGAAAATTGTTCTTTCATAACAAGATTAAGCAAGGCAGCATTAATGTCACATGACTCCGCACTAGTGGCGGGAGGAGCAATAGGAGTACTAATAAAATCATTATTATTAGTATTGGAAAAGTCACACAACTTTGTATTTTCTTGAGACATCGCGACAAAGCAAGCAAACTAGCAAACAAGCAAATAAAATATTTTTGTGTTTTTATAAAAAAATTAGAAGTGGGGGAGATGAAAACGAGAGGCAAATGCAAATAAAAGGCAAATAAAGTAAATGCAACTGAATGATAATTTGTGCGAAGGCACTTGGTAATTTTGATGATGTCTCCCCGGCAACGGCGCCATAAATTCTTCCTGCTACTTGTAGTCTACGTTGGTATTTCCCCGAAGAGGAAAGGATGATGCAGTACAGTAGAGATAAGTATTTCCCTCAGTTAAGAACCAAGGTTATCAATCCAGTAGGAGAACCAAAGCAAAATTCCGTTAAGCGCACCTGCACACACAAGAGCAAACATCTGCACACAACGCAAATAAGAGGGTTGTCAATCCTCTTAGTGGTTATTTGCAAGGATTAAATCTTATCGAGGTAAATAGATAAACTAAAACACTAATTAAAATAAAAGTAAATAAATTGCAGCAAGGTATTTTTAGGTTTTTTATATCATAAAGATAGACCCGGGGGCCATAGTTTTCACTAGAGGCTTCTCTCTCGAGCACAGAAACATACGGTGGGTAAACAAATTACTGTTGGGCAATTGATAGAAAAGCAAATAATTATGACGGATTCATGGCAATGATCATGTATATAGGCATCACGTCCGAGACAAGTAGACCGACTCCTGCCTGCATCTACTACTATTACTCCACTCATCGACCGCTATCCAGCATGCATCTAGAGTATTAAGTTAATAAAAATAGGGTAATGCCTTAAGCAAGACGACATGATGTAGAGAAGCAAATTCAAGCAATATGAATAAACCCCATCTTTTTATCCTTAATGGCAACAATACAAATACGTGTCATGTCCCCTTTTGTCACTGGGATTGAGCACCGCAAGATTGAACCCATCACAAAGCACCTCTCCCATTGCAAGATAAATCAATCTAGTAGGCCAAACCAAATCGATAGATCAGAGAGAAATACAAAGCTATAACAATCATGCATAAAAGAGTTCAGAAAAGACTCAAATATTTCTCATGAATAATCTGATCATAAACTCACGATTCATCGGATCCCAACAAACACACCGCAAAAGAAGATTACATCGGATAGAACTCCAAGAACATCTAGGAGAACATTGTATTGAAGATCAAAGAGAGAGATGAAGCCATCTAGCTACTAGCTATGGACCCGTAGGTCTGTGGTAAACTACTCACACATCATCGGAAGGGCAGCAAGGTTGATGTAGAAGCCCTCCGTGATCGATTCCCCCTCCGACAGAGTACCGAGAAAGGCCTCCAGATGGGATCGCGGAAGAACAGAGGCTTGCGGCGGTGGAAAGGTTTTCTCTTCTGGCTCCCTGATGGTTTCCCAATATTTGTGAATTTATAGAAGTGGAATTAGGTCAAACGGAGTCACATGGGCCCCACAAGGCAACACGGCACGCCCCCTTGGGGCGCGCCCTGTTGCCTTGTCAAGCCTCCGTGAGGCTTCTGGCCTCCTCTCGAAGCTTCCAAGGTTTCTTTTGTCCAGAAAAAAATCTCCAAAAAGTTTCGTGGCATTTGGACTTAATTTGGTACTGTTTCTCTGAAAAACCAAAAACAAGCAGAAAACAGCAACTGGCACTGGGCACTAGGTTAATAGGTTAGTCCCAAAAAATGATATATAATTGCATATAAAAACATCCAAGATTGATACTATAGTAGAATGGAACAATCAAAAATTATAGATACGTTGGAGACGTATCAAAGGTCCCATATAATCAAAACCCCAAACATCAAATGGTTCAATAACAAGTGAATAATTCATAGGCATTTCCTGACATCTACCAACATTACCAATTCTTTGACATTCATCACAAGAAAGGACAAACTTACGTGCATCCTTGAAAAGAGTAGGCCAATAAAAACCAGATTGTAATACCTTGTGTGCAGTTCTGTCTCCCGCATGGTGTCCTCCATACGCCTCGGAGTGACATTTACGTAGGATTTGTTCCTGTTCATGCTCGGGTACACAACGTCTAATAATACCATCTACTCCTTCTTTATATAAGTGTGGGTCATCCCAAAAGTAATGTCTTAAATCAAAGAAAAACTTTTTATTTTGTTGGTATGTAAAACTAGGTGGTATATATTTAGCAACAATGTAATTAGCATAGTCCGTATACCAAGGAGTATTACGAGAAGCATTTATCACAGCTAATTGTTCATCAGGAAAATCATCATTAATAGGAAGTGGGTCATCAAGAACATTTTCCATTCTAGACAAATTATTGGCTATGGGATTCTCAGCTCCCTTTCTATCAACAATATGCAAATCAAATTCTTGTAGCAAAAGAACCCACCTAATAAGTCTAGGTTTAGCATCTTTCTTTTCCATAAGATATTTAATAGCAGCATGATCAGTATGAATAGTAACTTTGGAATCAACAATGTAAGTTCTGAATTTATCACATGCAAACACAACTGCTAAGAATTCTTTTTCAGTAGTAGCATAATTTCTTTGAGCACTGTCTAGAGTTTTACTAGCATAATGGATAACATTTAATTTCTTATCAACTCTTTGTCCTAGAACAGCACCAACAGCATAATCACTACAATCACACATAATTTCAAAGGGTAGGTTCCAATCAGGTGGTTGAACAATAGGTGCAGAAATTAAGGTTTTCTTAAGTATTTCAAAGGCTTCTACGCAATCATCATCCAAAAAATGGAACATCTTTTTGCAAGAGATTAGTAAGAGGCCTAGAAATTTTAGAGAAGTCTTTTATAAACCTTCTATAGAAACCAGCATGACCAAGGAAACTTCTTATACCTTTGATATCTTTAGGACATGGCATTTTCTCAATAGCATCAACTTTAGCTTTATCAACTTCAATACCTCTTTCAGAAATTTTATGCCCAAGGACTATACCTTCATTCACCATAAAGTGGCACTTCTCCCAATTCAAGACAAGATTAGTTTCTTCACATCTCTGCAAAACTCGATCAAGGTTGCTCAAGCAATCATCAAAATAAGTTCCGTAAACGGAGAAATCATCCATGAAAACCTCAACTATCTTTTCACAAAAGTCAGAGAATATAGCAGTCATACATCTTTGAAAGGTAGCGGGTGCATTACATAAACTAAAAGGCATATGATGATAAGCATAAGTTCCAAAAGGACAAGTAAAGGTGGTTTTCTCTTGATCTTCAGGTGAAACAGGTATTTGAGAGAAACCAGAATAACCATCTAGGAAGCAAAAGTGTGTATGCTTAGATAATCTTTCTAACATTTGATCAATAAAAGGCAAGGGATAATGATCTTTCCTAGTAGCTTTATTTAATTACCTGAAATCAATTACCATCCTATAACCAGTTACAATTCTTTGTGGGATAAGTTCATTTTTATCATTAGGAACAACGGTAATACCTCCTTTCTTAGGAACACAATGAACAGGACTTACCCATCTACTATCAGCTATGGGATAAATTATAACTACCTCCAGAAGCTTTAATATTTCAGTTCTTACCACATCCTTCATTCTAGGATTCAGCCTTCTTTGATGATCAACAACGGGTTTAGCGTCTGGCTCCATATGAATTTTATGCTAACATAAAGTGGGACTAATGCCCTTAAGATCATCAAGAGTATATCCAATAGCAGCTCGGTGCTTCTTCAGAGTTTTAAGTAATCTCTTTTCTTCATGCTCTGAAAGGTTAGCACTAATAATAACAGGATATATCTTCTTTTCATCAAGATAAGCATATGTAAGTGTATCAGGTAATTGCTTTAATTCAAACACAGGATCACCCTTGGGTGGAGGTGGATCTCCCAAGGTTTCAATAGGCAAATTATGTTTAAGGATAGGTGCTTGTTTAAAGAACAGCTCATCTATTTCTGATTCTCAGGAGGTTTTTCTATCTCAGGTTCACTAGAAGCATGCAAAGTCCTATCATTTTTCTTTTTCTTTTTCTTCTTAGATGGACTAGGTGCATCAATATTGTTTCTTTGAGAATCTTGTTAAATTCTTTTAGGATGACCTTCAGTATATAGAGGATCCTAAGTCATTCTACCTCCTCTAGCAACAACTCTAACAGCATGATCATTCTTTTTATTATTCATTTCATCAAGCAAATCATTTTGTGACTTAACAATTTGTTCTAACTGAGTCTGAACTATAGAAGCATGTTTACTCAAGCATTTAACATCATTAGCAGTTCTAAACATCAAATCACTCAAGCGTTCAATCATAATGACATTCCGTTTTAGTTGATTGCTAACATACATATTAAAGTGTTCCTGTTTAATGATGTAATTATCAAATTCATACATGCATTGACTAGCAGATTTATTATATGGAATATCACCTTCATCAAATCTAGTGAGAGAATTTACCTCCACTACCTGTGTCGGGATGTCGAGCCCATGTATTTCTTCAATAGGTGGTAAATTCTTAACATCTTCAGCTTTTATACCTTTTTCCTTCATAGATTTCTTAGCTTCTTGCATATCTTCTGGACCGAGGAATAGAATACCTCTCTTCTTCGGAGTTGGCTTAGGTGGTGGTTCAAGAAGTGTCCAATCATCGACATTTCTCAATATATTATTCAATAGTACTTCAGCCTGTCCAACAGTTCGTTCCCTGAAAACACAACCAGCACAGCTATCCAGGTAGTCCCTAGAAGCATCGGTTAGTCCATTATAAAAGATATCAAGTATTTCATTTTTCTTAAGAGGATGATCAGGCAAAGCATTAAGTAGTTGGAGAAGCCTCCCCCAAGCTTGAGGGAGATTCTCTTCTTCAATTTGCACAAAGTTAAATATTTCTTGTAAGGTAGCTTGTTTCTTATGAGCAGGAAAATATTTTTCAGAGAAGTAATATATCATATCCTGGGGACTGCGCACACAACCAGGAGCAAGAGTATTAAACCATTTCTTAGCATCACCCTTTAATGAGAATGGAAACAACTTAAGAATATAGTAATAATGAATCTTTTCCTCATGAGCAAATAGGGTGGCTATATCATTCAGCTTAGTAAGGTGTGCCACAATAGTTTCAGTTTCATAACCATGAAAAGGATCAGATTCAACCAAAGTAATTAACTCAGGATCAACAGAGAATTCATAATCCTTATCAGTAACAAATATGGGAGAGGTAGCAAACTTAGGATCATATTTCATTTTCCCCCTCATAGATTTTTCTTTCAATTCAGCAAGCAATTTTCTAACCTCATCTCTATCATTACAAGCAAGAATTGCCCTAGCTGTCTCCCTATCAAAAACATAACCATCAGATGTCTTAAGCATTTCAACTCTAGTAGGAGAGCTAGGCATAATAGGTGAATCATAATTTTCAAGAGTTTCAACATTTCAGTTTCTTTAGCTTTAGCAATTTGTTCATCAAGAAATTCACCAAGTGGCACAGTATTATCAAGCATAGTACTAGCATCATCATAAGTATCATTCATAGCAGAAGTAGTATCATCAATGACTTGTGACATATCAGAATGAATAACAGGTGGCGTGTCGCAAGCTTACCCAAAACAGAAGGTGAATCAAGTGCGGAGCTAGATGGCAGTTCCTTACCTCCCCTCGTCTTAGAGGGAACGATCTTGGTCTTAGCGTCTTTCAGATTCTTCATAGTGCTCAACAGATATAAATCCCAAGTGACTCAATAGATAGAGCTATGCTCCCCGGCAACGTCCCCAGAAAAAGGTCTTGATAACCCACAAGTATAGGGGATCGCAACAGTTTTCGCGGGTAGTATTTCACCCAGATTTATTGATTCGACACAAGGGGAGCCAAAGAATATTTGTAAGTATTAGCAGTTGAGTTGTCAATTCAACCACACTTGGAGAACTAAATATCTGCAGCAAAGTGTTTAGTAGCACAGTAGTATGATAGTTTCAATAGCAGTAGTAACAGTAACAATAGTAACAGAAACAGTAACAGAAGCAGTTTTGTAGTGATTGTAACAGTAGGAGCAACGAAAGTAACTTAGCAAAGATCAATATGCGAAAAGTGTAGGCATTGGATCAGTGATGGATAATTATGTTGGATGATATTCATCATGTAACAGTCACAACCTAGGGCGATACACAATAGCTCCAATTCATCAATGTAATGTAGGCATGCATTCCATATATAGTCATACGTGCTTATAGTAAGAACTTGCATGACATCTTTTGTCCTACCCTCCCGTGGTAGCGGGGTCCTTAAGGAAACTAAGGGATATTAAGGCCTCCTTTTAATAGAGAACCGGAACAAAGCATTAGCACATAGTGAATACATGAACTCCTCAAACTACGGTAATCACTGGAAAGAATCCCAATTATTGTCACCTTGGGGTATGCGGATCATAACACGTAATAGGTGCATATAACTTGCAAGATAGGATCAAGAACTCAAATATATTCATGAAAACATAAAGGTTCGGATCTGAAATCATGGCACTCGGGCCCTAGTGACAAGCATTAAGCATAGCAAAGTCATAGCAACATCAATCTCAGAACATAGTGGATACTAGGGATCAAAGCCCTAACAAATTGACTCGATTACATGGTAAATCTCATCCAACCCATCACCGTCCAGCAAGCCTATGAAGAAATTACTCACACACGGCGGTGAGCATCATGAAATTGGTGATGGAGGATAGTTGATGATGACGACGGCGTCGAATCCCCCTCTCCGGAGCCCCGAACGGACTCCAGATCAGCCCTCCCGATGAAGAACAGGAGGTGGCGGTGGCTCCATATCGTAAAACGTGATGATTCTTTTTTTTTTGATTTTTTTCCACGAAGAGGTACTTATAGCGTTGGAATTAGGGTAAACGGAGTTGGCAGGGCCCCACAAGCCTGCCAGGCGCGCCCTGGGGGGGTGGGCATGCCCCCCAGGCTTGTGGCGCTTGGTGCCCCCCCCTCTGGTGGATCTTTGCGCCAGTATTTTTTATATATTCTGGAATAATTCTCCGTAAATTTTCAGGCCCATCCGAGAACTTTTATTTCTGCACGAAAACAACACCATGGCAATTCTGCTGAAAACAGCGTCAGTCCAGGTTAGTTCCATTCAAATCATGCAAATTAGAGTCCAAAACTAGAGAAAAAGTGTTTGGAAAAGTAGATACGTTTGGGACGTATCATTGAGCACCGGTGAGGCTAGGAGCAAGGGGGTCGTGAAGTGTTATACCGAACACCGGTGACAGTAAGGTTTAGTAGGGTAACATGGATCATATCCTTGGAGATTCATGAGGTGTAGTCATTAAACACCCAATGCTTTTGTCTGATATTATTATCTTAATTATTGGGGCAACCCCGCGAGACGGATAGGGCCTTCGGTAGGACAACTAATTCTTGATGCAGGACTCGTGCCGGTCAAGATGTTATTTGGACACACCCCCCACTCCGATACGAAGCAAGCACCTCTTGATGGGTGACTTCCCGAGCACAAACTAATATCATTTTTGATCCCAACACCAATACATGGTTGTAAGCATTAAGACCTCATCCCCGTACCTTCTTTTTATTATAAGTGTTTGAATCACAATTTGCTTGCTGATCCGGTCAAAAGCTGGATTTGACACTTTGGCAAAAGCTTGCTAGAGACCATTGCTTCAAGGGAATCTTCCTCTCATGGGTTCAATGCCCAGGGTCACCTCTGGGGAAATAGGTGCGGGATACCCTTTCTTGTTCCAAAACCGGATCAATAAAAAGGAGATAGCAAGCCCTTTTTCTGGCACCATTGCCGGGGAGGAGTTTAGTATTCCTAGTCTTTGTGTTTAGAGTTTTTGTTAAAGTTAATTTTCAGTTTTTGTTTTTTACTTTTCAGTTTTTAATTTAAGTTTTATTTTGTTGCAAGTCTTTTAGTTGAAAATACCAAAAATTTACTATGGCTCGTAATCTTGGGAGTTTTGCTACTCCTAGCAACAATTTCATGCGTGAACCAATAGCACAACCTGATGTTGCAGCTGCAGAATATGAGATCTAACCAAACCTAGTTTCCATGGTTCAACATGACCAATTTGGAGGCTCTGCTTCTGAAGATGTAGGTATGCATTTACATAATTTTACTGAATTGTGCAACATGACACGCATAAAGGATTATGACCCAGATGCTCTTAAACTTCGCTTATTTCCTTTCTCTTTGAGAGGAAAAGCCAAGGAATGGCTTTTAGCTTTGCCTAAAGGTAATATTACTTCTTGGGCTGCCTGTTGCAGTAAATTTTATCTAAGTTTTGTCCACCTGCAAAAATTATGCAATTACGTTCTCAGATTACAGGTTTCAAGCAAGAGGAACATGAGCCACTAGCGCTTGCGTGGGATAGAATGAAAGAAGCTATAAGAAACTGCCCCAATCATGGAATGGAGGAGTGGTTAATCCTTCATATGTTTTATAATGGCTTGAATCACATGTCAAAAACTATTCTTGATACAGCTACAGGAGGAACAATCATGGGAAAGCCCATAGAAGATGTCAAGAAGATACTAGATGATATGCAAGATAACCATGCCCAATGGCATGTTGAGAGAACCACCACCAAGAAGGTGAATGTCATAGAAGAAAATAGCTCAGAGTTGACAACCAAGCTAGAATAACTTATCTCTTTGATGAAAGGTAAAGAAGAGGTAAATATTAATGCCATCACTAATGAAGATACTAGTGATGTGAATTTTATTGCTTGTAATAGCTATAATCCCAATTGGAAAAATAATGGTTATGCTCCTAAACTTACTTATCCTAATAATGGAGGAGCATCCAACAATTTTAATGGATCTAATGGGAGCAACAGAAATACTCTTGAAGAAACTCTTATAAGTTTTATTGCTAGCCAGACTGGATTTGACACTTTGGCAAAAGCTTGCTAGAGACCATTGCTTCAAGGGAATCTTCCTCTCGTGGGTTCGATACCCAGGGTCACCTCTGGGGAAATAGGTGCGGGATACCCTTTCTTGTTCCAAAACCGGATCAATAAAAAGGAAATATCACTCCCTGAATCTAAGGATGATGTCAGCCTCGAACCAGAAGACGGGATCATCCCCGAAGATCCCACCGAGCAAGAAAAGTTCCAGCGATGGCTACTCGCCACCGCCCGGAGTATGAAGAAAATGCAGCAACAACTTTGAGCGGATCAAAACACTCTTAACGACAAGTGGGTGGCGGTCCTAGCTGCCGAACAGGACTTTGAGCTACGGCACACGGAGCCGAACAAGAGCTACCCGCGACGACACCTGCTTCCGACATTCGATAACGAGGTGGCCGAACGCATACCACTAAGGCAGGATCAAGGCAACCGGCCTGACCGCCCCCCTCGAGGATGGGATAGGACGGCTGGAGGGGACAACAACCCGCCTTTGATCCCTCACCGAGCAGGCAAGGACCCTGTCCAGCCTGATGACCCATATGATCAGCGGAGGAGATTAACCATGAACGCAGCCCAAACAAGGTCCGTCTATGGATCTAGAGGGCAACCGCTTGCTGGACAGGATGGATATCAAGCCTGGTTGGACAGGCATGACAGGACTCGAGAGCAGACCCATGTTCGGATGTTAGCCGATCTTCGGCACAGTGTGGCACGTGTCAGGGGAGCCACACACCCGATGTGTTTCACAGATGAGGTGATGTAGCATCAATTTCCGGAGGGGTTTAAACCCATAAACATTGAACAATATGATGGAACAACTAACCCTGCTGTGTGGATTGAGGATTTCCTTCTCCACATCCACATGGCTTGAGGAGACAATCTCCACGCCATCAAATACCTACCGCTGAAGCTTAAAGACCCAGCAAGGCACTGGCTGAACAGTTTACCCAAAAACTCTATCGGGAGCCGGGAAGAGCTCAAGGACTCCTTTCGAGCTTTTCCAGGGCACTTACATCCTGCCCCCGGACGATGATGACCTCAGTCATGTTATCCAGTAGCCCGGCGAGTCCGCCAGGAAATTCTGGAATCGGTTCTTAACTAAAAAGAACAAGATTGTCGACTATCCCGACGCCGAAGTGATCGCCGCTTTCCGGCATATATCCAAGATGAATGGCTGGCGCGACAGCTCGGACAAGACAAGCCGAGGACAATGGCAGCCCTTACCTCCTTGATGACCCACTTTTGCGCGGGCGAGGATAGTTGGTTGGCTCGTCGAAGCAGCCGCCCCGATGAACCGGGTACCTCGGAAGTCCGAGATGGGAACGGAAAACCTCGGCGCAATAAAAACAATAAGCGCCGACACAAAAACAACGGCAGTGAAGCCGATGAGGCGACTGTCAATGCTGGGTTCAACAATCTGAAGTCGAGACCACGAAAGAAGCCCTTTAAAGGAAGCAGAGACGGACCGACTGCACTGGATAAAATCCTAGATAGACCCTGCCACATCCATGGCACCCCGGACAAACCTGCTAACCATACCAACCATAACTGTTGGGTAATTAAGCAGGTCGGGAAGATCGCAGCCGAGGATCAAAGCAAGGGTCCTTCTCGTAGCGAGGACGATGACGAACCTCGCAGTCCAAACACTGGAGGCCAAAAGCAGTTCCCTCTTGAAGTCAAGGATGTGAATATGATCTATGTCACCCACATCCCCAGGAAAGAGAGGAAATGCGCACTTCGGGATGTCTACGCCCTAGAGCCCGTGGCCCCGAAACACAACCCCTGGCCGGCTTGCCCGATCACTTTCGACCGACGAGACCATCCGACCAGTATCCGTCATCGAGGAACGGCGGCTCTGGTGCTCGATCCCATTGTAGATGGGTATCATCTTACAAGAGTCCTTATGGACGGAAGCGGCAGCCTAAACTTGATCTATTCTGATACGGTCAAGAAAATGGGTATTGACCCGTCAAGGATCAAACCCAGCAATACCACTTTCAAAGGTATTATACCAGGTGTTGAGGCGCGATGCTCCGGAACCGTCACATTGGAACACTTGATCTTCGATATCATCCCCTTCCACAGTGGATACCATGCACTACTCGGATGAACCGTGTTTGCTCGTTTCAATGTTGTCCCACACTATGCATACCTCCATCTTAAGATGCCGGGACCGAAGGGTGTTATCACCGTCAATGGTAACACCGAGCGCTCTCTTCGGACAGAGGAGCAAACCGCGGCTTTCGCGGCCGAAGCTCAGGCCGCCGAGGAAGCATCAAGGACTCTGTACACGTCAAGGGCACATGGTTCCTCCAAACGCATGCGTGGTATCTCTTTGGCTCCTGACAAGTCATGTGACGATCCCAAGAAGGGATGCGCGCTCCACAGCTGCACCCTCTTAGCCGAGGATTATGTGCCTCGGGTACACAACTTTGCACTTAAAATACCATGGGAGGCCGTGGAGCATACTAAAAAAGGGTTCATTGTTCGGCTCAACCAAACAGTGGCCGAAGTAATTCTCTGATATTTACAAAGGTACCATTAAGGACCTGCCGAGAATAAATCTAACACAGCGTCAAGCTGTTACCCCGCGGCAACTTCGAAAAGCCCTCTTCAAAGGACTTGTCTGTTGAAAGCTTATTCAAGCATAACAACAGTGCTGAGGCCTGCAGGTTTAACCATAAAATTCCCTGGAATCGACAGGAAGCAGCTGGTATTCAGCACGGAGGCGCAGACGTGTGGCAGGGCAAAAACAGGAGATTCAAACCACTTATAGAGGCCCTGTGCAAACTTTCCCTCCTTATTACCTTTTTTTTTTTTATGTATCTTCAAAGTTTCTTCGAAATCTTGGCTTGTACGGCTTGACCTTATAAATCAAAGTAAAGGAAATAAGGACCTTTTAACTATCGTGCTACAGTGTTTTCTTTGCAATTTTTTCCCTTTTACTCATGAGCAGAAGTAAACTCTCGTGATACCTTATCTCGACCGGGGTCTCAAATATAAATCTTGCCCATCACATCGCTCCGGCAATCATTTATAAACGTGCTTGGCGTCTCGGATATTGCATTATATGCATCAGTTTTGAATCATGCATGTCTTTGGTCAATAGTTGGGTTGCCCGGCTCCTGTGCTTACCCCCTTATGTTCCGCATTGTTCGGCTAAGGGTGTAAAGGGAGAACCACTGCGATTGTACTTCCAGCTTGATTGGTTATGTACCTCAGTGGAGAAAGCCGAAAACTGACTGTCATGATAAGCGTAAACTGGTCGGCGATCCGATGACAGTGTTAAACTAAAAATCAATAGAGGTTACTCCGTATTAAAATGAAGGGTTCCTGTCAACGGAACCGAAGTGGTAATGGCTTAACCTCGGCACGTCCGACCACTATGTATACCGGGGGCTAGTCACCAGCCCCCACAGTCAAGCTCCTATGGCTAAGTGGAAGTTCTAAAACCATATAGTCTGATTGCCTAGCTTCTCTTAGCATAACCGCCTCTGGGCACCGAGACGTCAGCTAAGGGCTCTAATGTTATAGAAGCACCCCATGTAGTATCTACAAGGGGGTTGAAGCCGACGACTGGTCACTTTCAGTTTCAAACAGCCGCACAGGAGTCAAAATAATACATCGGATATAAAGCAAAATTAATCTATTCCAAAATGAGGCATGTTTCATTACAGTCTCGGGGACAGCAAATAGAACAACTCTAAAATTACATCTTTGTTGTATTGCGCCTCGGTAGCCCGGGCACCTCCGATCACATCGGCAAAATAATCCTAGCGGCGCCTGTGCTCCTTCCCCGCAGGAGGACCTGCAGCCAATTCTGCTGGCTTGAGCTTCGGGAAATGCATCATAGCCCGAGCATATGCCATCCGAGCACCCTCCAGATAGGTGGAGCGCTTCCAGATGTTAATCTGGGGGATAGCGTCACGCGGCCTCTACACCAGACCAAAGTAGCTGATCGGCAGCGGCTCCGTAGGCCAGAGCTGGATGCAGAGGTCTTCCATTGCCGGCTTCACCATCTGATGCAGCTCCGCTAGCTGCTTCAGCTGGTTGTTGACGCTAGGCGGATGCTCGGGGGCTTGAAATTGCGCCCACCTGGGACGAGTAGAACCGGCAGGCGCCGGACACGCTCCTCAGGAGGTCCGCGAAGGCGCCTGAGGAACGCCATACTTGTGTCAGTAGGGCGAACCTGGTACCACCAAAGACACATTGTAGTAGGTACGGCTTACCAGCAGCGATCTGCTTCACTTGTTGGAGCTCTTCACAGTTCTCCCTCGCTTGTGTCCGAGCCTCCTAACATGCCGAGCTCAGTGATTGCAGCTCGACGGCTTTCTTTTTATCTTCCTGCTCAAGGGTGTCGCACTTTGCGTACGCACCCTCAAGCTCCTTCTGGACCTCGAGCACCCTGGCTTGATGTTGGCCACAGGTTGTTCTCTCCTCGGCCAAGTCAGCTACAACCTTCTTGGCTGCAGCCTTCTGCTCCTCGGCTTATTGGCTCGGAGGGTCTCGACCTCCGTGGCGGCAGCTGCACAACATCACAAAAAAACATACATCTGTCAAAAATTGATCTCAATTGGTTTTAAAACTGAAATTTCTCAATTGCCCTTCCCTCTTTACCTTGCGCTACATCCATCTGCTTTTTGAGCAGAGTGATGTCGTCCTCAGAATGCGCCAGCTTGTGATTTAGCTTCTCCAACTCCTTGGAGGTGGCCACTGATGCTGAGGCAGATGCCTGCGCAAACCGGACATGTCAGGTTCCCAGATTTAGGATATCGATCCTCTAGCCGGTTTTGCCAAATCCGACCAGAGTCTCGGGGGCTACTATACACTTAGCTTTTCAAATCTACATATCAGTATATCATTCGACCCCCATGCCAGTTTTTCAAAACTAACTTGGGGCTCGGGGGCTACTGTGCCTATGATCTTAGTCATCTAGTCATAACATTTTTCCTATCAAAGGAGTCCTCAGACAAAAATCTCCAAAAACGGCTCCAATAAAGGCCTACTCGACATACTATACGATAATTTAAAAGATAAGGTAAGTAGTATTACGTCGCTTACCTCAAAGCCTTTCAGAAGGCCCTGGAAGGCCTCCTTCATTCTGGTCTCTGCTGACCGGAAGTGCTGAAGTGACGTGCCCATAAGGGCACGGTGCTCGGGAACGATGCTGGAGCCTGTCATGGCTACCTCCATCTCCTCTGGCCACCCCATCGAAGCCTGCCCTGAAGCAGGTGGGGGTGGCGGGGGCACCTCGGCCCCTCCTCCTGCCGAGGTGGGGATGATGGGCTCCGGCCACCTTAGTGGCTCCGGAGCGGTCTTGGGCGAAGGTTCGGATCGTCCAAGCTCCCCCTCTTTGTCGGCCAAGAGGGTCTGTCCCTCTTGGTCCTCGACGACCGAGGTCTGGACCTCGGCCGTGGTGACGCCGGTGCCTCCTTCTGTGTTCAACACAGGAGAGGCCGGTTGCGATGAAGCCTTCCCCAATCCTTCGAGACTTGGGGGAGGTGATGCGCGTGAGTTCGTCCCACTCTCAGCCATTTCGGCCGTAGGGGACTCCCCTCAAAAACCCTGTCTCCGAGGCGTTCACGCTGCGGGCTATAAAAGCGATAGGGATGATGTAAATTGGGGAAATATACAATACAGAATAGTGTCTTGGTAAGCACTTTTAGATGAAATACCTTTTGGCCCGTGGTTTCTCCCTGCGTAGTGCAGGGAGGACCTCCTCAGAGGACTCGGGGGACGCGGCCTCGGTAGGGGCTGAGGTGTCGTCGGGCATGTTCGCAAAGACTTTCCGCAGCCTCTTGCGAGCTCGGGGGGGGGGGGGGTTTGTCCTCCCCGTCGTCTTCAGACGCTGCCCTCTTCCTTTTGGGCGAAGATTCTTCTTCCTCCCCTCTTCTTCTTGCTCCTTCTCTTTCTCCTCTTCCCCCTAGGGGGCGGAGGAGACGTGGGTGTCCCCGGATCTGGCGTCCGGAGGACCTCGGGTCCGAAGACCCTCCCTCTTCTTCCCAGGCTCTTTCTTCTTCTCCAGGACCTTGTATGGTGCCCCGACCAGCATGGCCGTTAGAAGAGGAGTCCGGGCTTCTTCGGGAAGCAGAGCCGGGCACTTGATCTTTGCGACCCTTTTTCCCCAGCTCTGTGAAAGAAGAGGGTAAAACGTAAGTGTTTCGTTAAAGACATCCGAAGACAAAATGAAGTAAAACTTCTGTCGTTTCGTACCTCCCTCGGGGGGTTGGCGGTGTCGATGCCGCAGTCCTCGTCTTCAGTGGGGAAATCATTTTTGGACGGCTTGAACAACGCCATCCACATCCCGGCCAAATCTGTGCGGAAGAAGCACCGCACAGCGACTGGGTCCTTGGGCTTGTAAAGCCACATTGGGGAGGCCCGGGCTTGGAGAGGAAGGTTGCGGCGATGGAGCATTATATGGATTACGTTCACCAGCTTGAGCCCCTCGTCCATCATCCTCTTGAGTAATCTTCTGCAGCGCCTCGACCTCCTCGGCCTTCCCCAGTCCAGGCTCTTCTTGGTCCAGGAGACGAGCCTCATCGTGGGCTTGGACGTAAAGGCAGGAGTCTCCACCCAGCCTTCGATGCGTGGCTCGGTGAGGTAGAACTAGTCCCGTTGCCAGACCTTGATGGTCTCCACAAAGACGCCCTCCGTCCACTCCACCTTGGGGAGCTTGCTCACCATGGCTCCGCCGCAGTCGGTGAGTTGGCCTCCAATGGACTTCGGCTTGATGCTGAACACTTTCAGCCAAAAGCCGAAGTGCGGCTCAACTCGAAGGAGTGCTTCACAGATGGTGATGAATGCCGCGATATGGAGGATGGAATTCGAGGCTAGATGATGGAAATCTAGCCCGTAGTAGAACATGAGCCCCCTCACGGAGGGGTAAAGGGGAATCCTATACCTCGGACGAGGTGGGGAACAAAGACCACCCTCTCTCCTGGCTTTGGGGTGGGGATGGCTTGGCCCGGAGTTGGGGCGCGACATTCAACGTCGTGGGGAATGTACCCCGCCTCCTTGAGCTCAAGGATGGTGCCATCTGTGACGGAGGAAGCCTCCCACTTGCCCTTGGATCCGGCGTCGGCCATGGCCGAAACAGAAGTGAGGGTGGAGGAAAGCTTGGAATGGGAAGAATGGATCTGGGCGCTGGAGCTCAGGAGGCTGAGAAACAATGGCACAGGGGATAAGAGCGTGTGAAGGGTGATTTTACCGCGCCCTGCTTTATAGGCTGGTGAAAGGCCAAAGGTCCCCTTACTGCGCCATTGGATTCGCCCCTTCCCCAAATTATAGTGCCGTTATGCGCGCATGGGAGAATGCAATCTATTGATCCTATCCCTTAAAAAACGGAGCACGATCTCCATATTGATGGGACGTGCCAATGAAGGAGCTACCTCGGGCCGCGATTCGAGTCTCCATAACTGACTCCTTGAACATCATAGGTCATGGTCGTTCAGTAAAAGTTGTCAGGTGGAAGACCACTGTTCACACTTGTGCGGCAAGCCTTTGAGGCTAAGCTACTCCAAGACTTCGGATGCCGAAGTATAATCCTTGGAGCATATGGTCGGCTGGGTCCGGAGGATCCGAAGGAGTCAATCTGGAGGAATCTCGGATTCATTCTAAAAACTATCTGGAGAGGAACTTGTCTGTCAAGCCGAAGACGTCAGGCATGAGTGGCCCGTCCGAAGAAAGGCTGATGGTTCTCGGTGTTGAAGACTAGTTCAGGGGCTACTGAGGGTGTCCCAGACTAAGGGGACCTCACCCATATGGCCTGTCACCTATGGGCCGGACTGGTGGGCCGTTTACCGTTCCCTCAAGGATGGCCGGATTGTGAACCACCTCGTATGCAAGATGGAAACCTCCGAAGACTTGGCATGCACACCAAGGATAGTTAGTATCATCAGCATGTTTCTCCCTGGTTGGAAACCGACCATATGTAAACCTAGGTACCCCTGGTGTCTATATAAACCAGAGGGTTTGGTCCACAAAGGACGACCACAAGCCTTAGGGTTTGGTCCACAGCTCAGGACCCCCTACCCGAGGTCAGCCGGTTTTAGTACCGACATCGGTGTAACACGACAATTTCCCGCAGCTAGGTTACACCTCCCAGCCACGAGAAATATCTCCGAGGTATCCATGCATTCCGTAGTAGTGGCCCGACAGGGCTTCGACGTCTAGGAAGAAGAACCGCGAGAAAACTAGAGAGAGAAAGCCTAGTGGCGCTTCTCGTCTAATTAGGAGTCTAATTCTCTTAGACCAATTAGACCGAGATTAGAGCGCGTCTAATTAGGAGCCTAAACACTTAGGCCAATTAGATCGGGAGAGCGTGGAGATATGCGAGAGAGATCCCCTTTGGATTGGTGTGTCTCTAGAGGGAGTCCTCCATACACACATGCGCGCATAGGTGGGAGAAGGGAGGAGGCGCCCAAGGAGAGGAGGAGTCCTTCTCTCCTCCAATTGGAGCAAGGAGGGAAGGACTCCCCTCCCTTGCCCAATTCGTCCAAGGCCTGCCATAGGCCTGTGGCGTCCCTTGTAGGCCTTGTGGGGCCCACTAGAGGTGGTCATCTCATGACGGTCATGCACAATTTTCTTCCACAAATAAAACCCTAATTTTTTGGATGTCTCCGGAACCCATTCCGAGACCCCTGAAAAGTTTTCATATATAGACCCGGGCTTTCTGCAATCATGTTATACCTTTCCGAAATTCCCAGAACCCTTCTGGAACCATCCGAAACACTTTCTGAACTATCTGAAACTCTTTCGGTGCTCGTTTAACTCATTTCTCATTTCTTCGGTAATCAAAACTAGAACCCGTTAAGCGTGTGACCCTACAGGTTCGAAAATAAGTGGACATGTCCGAAACACCTTTCGGACAATAGTTAACAACGGGATCTGGACACCCTTATTAACTCCCGCATATTCACGAAGTTCTCGAGCGAACCTTTGTTTATGAATACTATTCCCTTTGTTGCGTGATACATTTACAAAACCCGAGCTAAGATAATTGGTATCCTCGTGATCAACTCCTTGATCACTATACCGGTGATCATCGTTACCAGTTTCGTTCTCTTTACTCGTGTCCGTGTTCCGGTATCCGGTGATCACCATCACAAGTGTCAGGCCAGACAATAATGATATCGCAACACCTAGCGGGCCCAGAGAGGAACTCTCTATCATGAGAGGAGCAAATCCCAGTCTTGAACTATCGATACCGTGACATATGTTTCCGGTAGACCCGTAAGTTACCTTTATTCACATCCAGTTACGGAGTGACATTCGGTAACCCTAAAGTAACCATCCGGTTTGTTGGCATACGATATTCTCATGGTCTAAGGAACTAAGTAATCATGAACAAGTTATATGAAAATACTGACAACATAACAACGATAATATCTCTCAGTAATCCAACACCATTGTTCCGGTAACAATCTGTTCTCATTATTGATAGCATCCTTGTTACAATAACAATGCTCATGAACAGGAAAACAAGATCATCATCAATACGTGAGCTAGTCTTAGAGGCCTGACTAGAGATCATTTGGTGTTTACATTTCCACACATGTATTTGGGTTTTCCTCTAAATCTCATATTCAAGAACTAATACAATTATAGCATAGAAATATAAACTTTAATACTGAACATGGAAATATAATAATACAAATATTATTGTCTCTAGGGCATATTTCCAACATGTTCATCCTTCTTGTCCATGCTAGGCCCTTCTTTCCTAAGCAACACAAATGCATCCAATTTAGGTAGCAACATATTCTTGTTAGCATTAGAAACATTACCAAGAAACAAACGTACCTGATAATTTAATTGGCGTGCACAAACTCTAGTAATTGGTCCAATATGTGTAGTAGCAAGGGGTATGGGTGTATCTTTGGTAGGAATGTCCTCATCAGTCTTGGGCAGTCGGCACCACCGTGACATCCCTCCGCTCAACTCGCCGATGAAGGGAGCGGGGCGTGGCTGCTCGATGTCCTCCGAGTGCCCGACCCCGTCGCTTCTTGCGCCGCCATCCAGACGACGCCTAGCGTCGGCCTCCTACACGAGTACTCGGGCACCGTCAGCCTCCTCCGCCAAAGGCCACTTACCACTTGTGTCGGCTGTTTCTCCCCCCGAGAGAATCACCATGGCGTACTGGATTGGGGAGGAAAATGAGAGAGTGAGTGAGATGTGTGAGCGTGAATAAGGAATACTAACCGGAAACGTTCATCGGAAGACAGGTTATAGTGAACGCTCCTAAAAACGTGACGTGGCGACTCAGCCAGCACCAAGGTCTGTGCTCTATATCCAACGGTCTGTGGGGCGTCCGCTGGACTGACGTTCCCAACGAACATTCGTCAGGGGAAACTTTGCACAGAGTTTCATTACGATTGGGTGGCTTCGATATCATTTCCCATAGAAAAATACATGACTGGAGTGTCATGTTCACTTGAATTAGCAAACCATATGAATTTGGACTAGAGAGTGTTTGATGTCACAGAAAAAACCAAGAAATTGCACACAAAAATTGAATGGATGAATTTTTTTTCTTCAAAATAGAGTGCAAAACAACCCTTTAGAACTTTTTCTAGGATTTCAATTCTACAAATCAAATAGTCTATGCATGGAAATTCCGTAAGGATTCTAATCCTATGATCATCTGAATCAAAAGAGCCCTAAATGGATTCTAAAATTTCTATGAAACGTATGTTGTACAAGAAAATCTTTAGGAAAAAATTCTATAATATTTAAACCAAAGAATAAAACGACCAACATAAGAAAATTTCTACAAAAATCATTTGAATTAAAGAGGCCCTTATCCAAGTCGAGGATAGTACGATTGCAGAGGAACCAAGTCAACAACAATACCCGTTTAACAAACGGACAACACTAGGGATCAGACTACTGCTAATTGCTTCCCATCAGACCAGCCAGAGACCGTAGGATTAGAAGCATTGGAGCCGTCCAATCTGCTAGTGGCCCACACATGGTTTCCCAAACTAATAACAATGAACAGCCTTGCGTGATTGGTGGATACTAATAACTATGCACATATGACGTGATTTGAGGGAACTAATCCATGATTTTAGAAAGCAGAACAAATATTAGGAAGGGAAATGATTCAAATCATCCGACTGATAACGATGCGTGCGTCCACCGCTTTCGTAGCCGTCAGATCTGATTTAAATCAGATGGCTCGGGAGCAACGTATTATACGTAGACTAAGTTTTGCAACTGACTAGTTGTTGCAATCTCTCCACCGCAATAACTGGTGTGTTGCGGGATCTGGATTCCCTTCCTCCCGTGCTCCTCCCGAGCTCCTCGTCAAGCCAAAGCCCCCACGTGCTGCTTCGATCGCCGACGCCAGCAAACACGCCAACGAGGTCGCCGACGAGGCCGCCGACAAGCACGTCGACGAGGCTGCCGGTAAGCACGAACAGTCACCTCCCGTGTTCCTCCCGAGCTCCCCCAAGCTGACGCCTCCCCATGCTGCTCCGACTGCCGCCATCGGGGCTCCCCGCCGGCAAGCACGACGACGAGGCCGCCGGCAAGCACGCCGACACGGTCGCCCCGGAGGAGCACCAGTGTTCATGGTTGTCGCCTCCTCGATCTTCAGCCGCAACAACAGTTCCTGCAACATTATCTATGTTGCATAAATTTTCTGCAACTTGACCTTTGTTGCAAAAAAAATCTGTAAATGATTCTGCAACGTCATCTCTGCTGCAAAAAAGTTCTGCAACACAACTCTGCTGCAAATGTTTCTGCAACACGACTTATGTTGCAGAAGTAGAGGATGACGCTCGGCCTGGTGATTGAGCCAGATCTAACGGCTCGCGAGGCGGCGGATTTTTTCAAATGATCCGCCGGCCGACGGGTAGCACGCCCCTATTAGGAAACTAATTCTGGATTCTAACGGAAAATAATCAATCTGGCGAAAAAAGCTTCCGCACCATACAATTTGTTTCCCTATGAAGCAAACTTTGTATCCAATGTACCAAGATTTGCTTCCAATGCAACTAAAGGTTATTTTTGCATCAAAACAATCATTTCTATTCATTTGCACTGCATCTAAACTATGCTTATGTCGACTAATTTTTTGCTTCCACATCGACTGGAAATTAGCATGCTTCATCGGTTCGTATAACATGTTTCCAACGACGTAAATATTTGCTTCCTTCTGGTCACCAAAATCATTGACATAAATTAACATGCTTCAAATCATATGTTATGTATTCACAATAATATTTGCTTCACTCTGCTATCCATGTTCTTCCTTACATGCTTTATATACTGAACAAGCAATGCGGACCGAGAGTGCGCCATGAACCGACAGGAAAAAAACATGTAGCTTAGTCACATTACTCACCGAGAAATTGTTTCATGCCAGTGGATGATTGCTTCGATCTAGTGAAAATTTATGTACAATATATCAGTGTATTTTGTTTGCTACGCATAGACAATACAACAACCAAAAAATTGTTTCAAGTGTAACATGGAATTGCTCCCGACAGAAAAAATAGATTTGTTTCCATCAATAGGACAATGCTTCTGGTGATACTAGAATATGCTTCCAAACAAAATATGATTTGCATCCAAATAAATAGAAAAATTCTTCAACTTGAGCCAGATGCTAGCACATTTTTTCTGTTGTGGACAATATCGTCAACAACCTCTAATCTTATCCACCTACGATCTCCTCGCTGGGCATGGCATGGCCACGGGCTCCTTTGTGTCTTTCACACCACCATAAATGTCGCACATACATCTTGAGGCTATGACCACCGCATCATCAAGGGCGGCGCCGAGCAGAACTTACAGATGGTTCGATCACCTATATTCCAAAAAGTTTACAGAATTTGGTTGAACTATGGAAGCAAAGCTCTGTTTAAAAAAAATACGGAAGCAAATTATCATGTGGTGCAAAACAATTGTATATTAGAAGCACAGATAAGAAATAAGAGGCGGTTTGCTCTACCACAACATAAATGATAGGATGTATTGCTCAAATTTGAGAAGCATGGTTGTAGTGCGGTAATACCTCTACATGGAAGCATTAAAGCTCTGAAGCAAACAAGTGATGCTATCACAACACACGTGTGTCTTAGTGGAAGCATAGAAATTTGAAATTGCATATTATCATACTTGCCACCAGGTATAGGTGTAGAAAATTCATGATCAACAAACCATATTTTTTATGATTTAAGACATAGGTTGTAGCATAGGAAACGTAGCAAAATGATTACACTGTAGAAGCACAAAGGTATGAAGTTGGATAATAATGCAAATGGTGCATTATTAGTGTTGGGTGGAAGTATGTAACTTTGGAAAATAAAACCAAAAAATTTGGCGCCAACTATGGATGCATATATTTGGAAGCTCCCATCTAACAGTATTTCGCTGGAATATTTGCACGAAAGCATACTGACAAACAAGCCTCTTTTAACAGTAATTCTAACAAACAACCCTTGATACATATATTTGGTATGATCATGCTTCCATTTATCTAGAGGTATGAGGCTGGGAAATAATGCAAACGGTGCATTATTAGTGTTGGGTGGAAGCATGTAACTTCGAAAAATGAAACCAAAAAATTTGCCGCCAACTATGGATGCATATATTTGGAAGCTCCAATCTAACAGTAATTAGCTGGAATATTTGCATGGAAGTATACTGACAAACATGGATTTTAACAGTCAATCTAACAAGTAATCCTCGATGCATATATTTGCTACGGTCATGCTTCCATTTTTTTAGAGAGATGAATCTGGAAAATAATGCAAAATGGTGCATTATTAGTGTTGGGTAGAAAGCATGAAATTTTGAAAAATATTAGGCAACCAATGAACATACAAACCAATGAGTACTCGGCCGTTGGATGAAAAACAAAGAAAATTGCACTGCAGAAATTCAAAGGGAATAATCAAATCGGGGTTGTAGATGCACTGCAATACCTTCGATTTCCATACGGGGCGCTTGTATAATCAAATCTGGCTGGCCGGTGTTGCTGCTACTCCGACAACCGATTCAGCAGATGGTGCACCGCGCGTTGTCGCCCGAGGGTAGCATCAGTGGAGAAGACGATGTGGTTTGGATAAACAGTAGGGCGGAGCGGGCCGGTGGGGTGGCCGTGCTGCTCGACGGCGAGGAGAGCAGGAGGCTGCTGCGTGCGAGGTGGGGGAAGAAGTGGATTTGGGCGTGGTGGAGGAGATCGGGCAGGTGGCGGCTGTGATTGGAATCGAGAGAGATTAGGGGGGAGATTAGGGAGATGTTTACTCGTGGGGCTCTGGGTAGTTAATTCCTGCCGATGTTTTTTTTTACAGAAGGAGCACAATTTGTGAGGCGTCAGATTTTAGTTGAATCCACGGTGTTGGAGTGGTCTGGCGCTGGACTTCTATCAGACTATAGATAGTAAGTGTTTTCCTTAACAAAATTATAACCTAAAATCTAAAAAGTGCACGCGCACTATTTGGTCGTCCCGAGCGGCCGGCTCGTGGCCGCCCGATCACGTCGCATCCCGCTCGGTCCATCTCAAAGCCTTATCCACTTTTGTCGTCTTCCACTGCCACACCCCACGACCTTCCTCCTCCACCAACCACCGCCGCCGCGCCCGGTGCGACGCCCGTGTACCTCGCCCCCTCCCTCGCGTCGCCTTCGGACCGTGCCAGCTCGCCGTCGCCGACCTCCCGCTGCGGATCCCCGTCGCCACCCTAGCACGCCTTGCGTCTTCCCGCCAGCATGCGTCGCCACGGGCAGCAGCCCCCAACCTCCGGGCCCCGCCGCCGGGGATCTCCCAGATCAGCCCTGGCAGCATCACCACGAAGAAGCCCATCGCAATCAGCACCGGCCACAGTCGCCCGCCATGGATGCACCAGTGAGCACCCCTCTCTTAACAACTCTCGTTCTATACCGAGCTTCAGCAGTTCGTATCTATAAATAGGATGGATTTGTCTGCGGTGCCGTCCGAGCGGACCGTCCAGCCGGCCGGCCGGCTTGCAATTGTCACCAGCATGCTAGTTCAAGTGTTGAGTGGACCTAAACAACAAACAAAACTCATCAATCACGTCACAACTTCTGAGACCCCAAGGCTACATCTCATTGCAGTTTAGAAGAAGATCACTCGTGTTTCCTGACTATCTATCTTGCATCGTGTATCACCAACTGAACATGTGATCGTATTCCTGCTACTAACTACTACTGTATTTTTTTGACTGTCGAATGTGTGTGTGCAGACTATATGTCACTGTCAGAACCTTATTGAACTTGTATGGAGTTATTACAGGACACCCTCACTTGTTTGTGTCGTAGATGCATCATTTTTCCCCGGGAGTAGGCAGTTCCTTTTACATATGTGGCATTCTTATGCAGAACTTTCCCCAGGAGTAGCCAAGGTTTCAGAAGGATAATGGACGCCGCGAGATCGTGGGTTACAGGACGGCGAGATCGTCCATTTTGTTGTAAGTAACCAGTTGGCTATTTTGTTGTAACAGGACGGCGAGATAGCCAACTCATATAAGTAACCAGTTGGCTATTTTGTTGTAATAGTTGCACAAGAACGCATACGTATTTGGATGACGCATATACATATCTCAGTTGGCTAGCCAACTTATGGAGTTGCACAATGAGGGCTAACCAGTTGCACAATCGATGGTATTCAGATGGACTGAGGGAAGGGATTCCTAGGGTTTGAACGGCGCCAACCCCTCACATGGTCGATTTTGTTGTAGCGTTTGCACATCTCTCGTCTCCTTCGGCTGATTTTTCTCCGGTAGCACGGCATAGTGGTGGTGGGGATTCATGGCATAGCGGCAAAGTTGGTCACGGCACGGGTATGTGTGGTGGATCAGCGCTTGCGCCGGTGTACGATAGGTAGCACATGATGCAGGACGATAGCGCCTGTTGTGCGAATTGGATGTCCATTTTGTTGTTGCTCAGCCGTAGGGGTTGTTTTGTTGAGATCTGTTCATGATTTCACGAAGCCATGTTGTTTGTTGTTAGCTGTGTGCAATGCTGATTGAACTTGTTGGCTAGAGATTTTTGTTTAGTTGCACAAAATCCTACTCAGTTGGCTGCCTGGTTCTACTAGTTGGTTCTCCATATGTTGTGCAGTTGCACAAGTTATCCTATGCACATTATTTAGGATGTTGATCAGTTTCTCGTTGTAAAGCGGGGTAGACATGAAGCAGGTGCAGGGGGGAGGTGCATCATCTTCCGCATTAGCTACTACGGTAACATAGACCCTGGAATATGAGTTTTTCTCACATAGTTGCAGATGAATTAGGTAGTTGTTGGCATCACCAACTGTTGTAGTTGGACAATAATCATCTTGTACTTGACATGATTTGTCCTTTTTCTAAACAGTATTTTGACAAGAACTTGACATGAGTTGGCATGCTCTGCTTTTATAGCTGCACAATAACTTTATATGAGTTGGTAGCCTCCATGTTTTATATGAGTTGGTAGCCTCCATGTTACTACCATGTGCATGCAGCAGATGCTGGGGGAGCTGCCTCATCTTCTGCAGCAACTGCTGAGGTATGAGGTTATGAGCTTTTGAACGGGTTTGCAAACCTTTTTACGTTGTTGTTGGCACTATCATCCTTGTAGTTGCACAAAATCTAGCCTGCAGTTGTCAGGTCAAGTCTACTTTTATTTGCAGTTTGCACACTACCAGTCTGTAGTTGCCATCATGAGCTTTTATAGTTGCACAAGAACATCATATTAGTTGGCATCATCCATTATCTATTTATATAAATTTAACTAAGCAGTTGCCCCTCCTTGTTTTTACGTTTGCTATATTCATTTAATATATTCACTAGTTTTTTTCTAGCTTTTTTTAGGCTAATTGATTTGTGTTCATTGTTTTTATTCTCATCCACAGGGTAGTGGTGAAGGAGTTCAGGGGGATGCAGGGGAAGATACGGATCGACCATCCCAAGCGGGCAGGATAAGGGCATCACCAGCGCGGTTTGCTAAGTTTGAACATCAAGCTATCTCCATTGCAGAAGTCTGATGTATGTTCAGGGTTGTTTGGAGGTATTTTGAACCTAGCAGAATTGTATGGAAGTTTATTTTTCAATGCTTTGTTGGTTGCACAAATTGAACAGAAAGTTGCACACTAACACTAATTCAGTTGCACATTCTGTCAGCACTTTGTTGGTTGCACAAATTAAACAGAAAGTTGCACACTAATACTAATTCAGTTGCACATTCTGTGAGCACTTTGTTGGCACACATGGAAGCACTGGGCATACAACCGTTCAATAACTGAAATTTATACTCTTTGCCAACAAAGGCATAAATAGTAGCCATTACACACTCCATAAACTAATTCAAGGAAAACAACTTAGAGAAAACAAAGCATAGATGCTGAATATGTCCCCTTGGATCCAACATTGCTAAAAAACCATCATTATTTTCCTTTTTTTCCATACAACGATGCAAGATAATCATAGCAGCCTCAGTTTGCAAACACCAGCAGTGTGCTCTGTAGATTGGTAGTGGATGCATTTGTCTTTCTTCTTTGGGTGTAGCTCGAGCGCCGATTTGTATCGCTTACTTTTCCCCTCCCTTTTGTGGTCGACCTTGGGGGATCCCTGGGCACAAAATCACCAGAGCCTTGTGCAGGGGGTGTAGGCTCCATTTGGGGAGTAGGACCAGTGTGCGCAGGTGCTAGGCCAACATGAGGTTGTGTATAATCACATGTAGGGGAAATAATAATAAATATTTTAGTTTTGTGCAACCGGAGTGGTGTTGTGTGCAACCTGACAGCTCATGTTGTGCAACTAAGTGAGTGTTGTGTGCAAGTTTTGTTTTGCATGCAATAGCCTTTTGTAGTTGCACAATATAGAGAATTTTGTTAGGTGCACAAGTATAATTTTTGGATGAGTTGCAAACAAGTCATTGTTCTTTTTAATTCTAAAAATGTGTCAGAGAAGCTATTTTTGCAATGCACAACCGAAGTAGTTGCACACTAGTTTTGATAATGTATTTGACACACCTTTTTAACTTCTTTTTAACTTCCACAACGTGTTTAAAATAGTCCTGGCACTTCTTTTGCACAATTTACACTACATAAGTTGGACAAGAGTTTTTGTCAGTGTTTTCTCACAATTTTTGTTCTTTTTGTAATGTTGTGCAGGTTTAATTGTGAAGGAGTTCATGTGGATTTCTGCACGTAACTCGATGCTACAATTCTTATACAATGCTATTTGGAAGAAGAAAGAAGATTTAGATGACAAAAAAATAGTTTTCATCTTTTTTCTATTTTTACTTTAGTATATTGAACATATTTCCCTTACTTGCAATTTGTATGAAACAAGACTGTATGCTTGATGTTACTGTGGGTTATGCTATATTAGTCTGGTTTGTTTTTGTTGCACACATTGCAACAAAAATTGGCTTGGTTCCATCTTTAGTTGCACAAATATCTGTTTTTTTTGCACATACAATACATCCAGATTTATTGTGTTTATTTGCACACATCCTGGCAAAAAATAGCTTGGATCCATCTTCAGGTGCACAAATATGTTTTTTTTGCACATACAGTACATGTGTATTTGCTACCTGGAACTTCCCCCTGTATTTTTTTTGCACACACCCAGGTAAAAGTTGGCTTGGATCCATCTTCACTTGCACAAATATGTGATTTTTTTTACAGACACTATATCATGTGTATTTTGCTATTTGGAACTGCTCCCCTTGGTTTTTTTTTGCACACATCCAGGTGAAAGTTGGCTTGGATCCAAGATTAGTTGCACAGAAAAGTGTTGATCAAGATTTTGTTTTGGCTGTTTGGTTCCTTCTTCCAACCAACCATGGAGAAGATTGGTTGATCTGGGAGATCCAGAGGGAAGGGGAAGGAAAAGTGAATAAGGGTTGATATGGAGATCATAAGGATTTTTTATCTGATGGTGTTGCCTGGTATGCCTTTTTCCTCCGTGTTGAAGGTTTCTGAGCAATTTTTGCTTCACCATGCTTGATTTGCCATGACAGCTCTGTAGGTTTTGGATCCTATCTTTTCCCCTTTCTTTTGTGTTGAAGAAGGAGGGTGACCCGCGGGGAAGGAAGTGTGGGCGAGGGGGCGTGGGGAGGTAGTTCTTATCAGGTGACAGCGATGGGGACAGTTTCATGTCTGTTCGACGTGGGAATTCGGCGATGGGAAGGAACTTTCCTTCCTAAGACCAGGAGGACAGAAACTTACCTTTTCCGGCCCGCCGCTCGCGAGCGCTAGGGAGCCAATGGGCGCTCGCTAGACGCGTCCAAATTATAATAATCCAACCAAAATGCGAATAGGCCGAACATTTTTTTTTACAAATATAAGGATAGGTTCCTTGGAACAGCCAACGACCAAACTCCAACGCAAAATCACTTCCCCTCCTCCCCTTCCCGAAGCGGCGGCCTCCTCGTCCCTCCGGCGACACTTCTCCGACCTCTCTGGCGGGGAAGGCTCGGCGTTTCTTGGCTTTCCGGCGGAGAGATCCCACCCTTCTTGTCCTCCGTCTGCAAGATCACGGTATTACGGCCTGGAAAGAACCCCAAGAAACAAACCGCGATCTCTGGAGGCCAGTCCCGAGCTACCGGCGGTTGATTCGCGGTCGATGCGATCGCTTGACGTGGCGGGGGCGGAGAGGTCGGATCAGCACAACCGTAAGAAGCCGCGCCGCGAGACGGAGATGCCCCTAGCCGGCTCCATCGTCGCCGGCAGCAGCGGTGACTGCGGAGGCATTGAGGAATCCGGTGGGTGTCTCAGCATGCGGGTGGAGGATATCGTGCAGCACCCCCTGCCTGGCTACGGGGCGCCGGTGGCGCTCAGCTTTAGCCCCGACGACTGGCGAGTGGCCTTCTTGTACAGCCCCGACGGCACGCTCCACCGCAAGGTGTTCACCTTTGACACCTTGTTCAATATTGTTAAAAACCTGCCTATGATGGGATTGGAATAGAACACAGAACAAGAAGAAGTGATGTGAGGTGTGGAAGAAGAATTTGGAGAGGAAGCAGATAATTGGAGAGCATTCACTTTTATTTTCTCCAGTGGTAATCTGTCACATCACAGCAGTGCCTTGGTTGTATAGCCATTCCCTCACTCTATCTCACTTGCAAGTCTAAAATTAGCCAGTCCAGCGTGCAGTCTTTCCTGATATGCTACTTTGGCGCTAATAACCCTGTCGTCTCATGTCATGTCTTCTGATGCCAGTCCAGGCTTGACAGAGTACAAAAAATGGATTGGATGTTAATCATGCAGGTGCATCTATCAGAATTCATATGTCCTTTTTAGATCAATATTTAGGATGGAAAAATCCCTTCATAATAACACCGATGATTCATCACACTAACATGATAACACCACATGTTGAACCTGTGTTTTGTACATTGTAGGTAGTATCTTTCATACCGGATAGTATGTTAGCATATAAGAATATTTCAGTAGTGCATATACTACTTTTTTGGTAATCTGTGTTAGAATCAGACTAGAAGGAGCTGAACACAGGAGTGTTATTTTCTGAAGCCTTACACTAAGCTTATGGAAGCGAGCTTGCCCTAATGCCTTTGGTAGGTTGTCTGCGAGCTAGTCTTTGGTGCTGACAAAATAAGTAGGGATGCTCTAATTCTCGAAGCTGTGTGTCGCCGACGAGCTTGCGTACCGCCTGTTCAGGAACAGGGGCATTGCCGAGCACGTTATCAATGCCTCGGTAGCGCAGCGGTGTGTCGTCATGAGACACGTCTACCCGCTCGTTGTCATTGGGCGGCAATAACACGAACTCAGGTTGCGTCGGCTACAACCTTGGGCTTGGTGTCGCCGGCAGCAATGCTGGAGATGGCTGCGGAGCAGGGGATGGTGCAGGAACAGGGGAAGGTGCTCCCCCCTGCAGCTGTACTTGGTGCGGCAAGAGCAACTTGCTTGGTCTTTGTGATGATGAAGTCGCTGCAGGGATGATCTGAGTTGCTAGCCTCCCAATCCAGCTCGCCTCTTCATCAAAGATGGCATCACAGGTTACGTTCATCGGATAAGTAGGTGCGGTAGCCCTTAATACGCTTGTCGTAGCCGATGAAGATCATGGTGGAGCTGGCTTGATGTACACCAGAGAACGAAAGGTGCGACGATGATGGACAGCGGGCTTCCTCCCGTGCCACCCCTCAAATGGCCAGCCTTACGGCCGGTGCTCGATTCAGCAGAAAAACTGCAACTGTGACCGCCTCCCCCAAAAAGAAAATGAATTATTTCAGGGAAAATCAAACTATCGACCCCTCGCGTGAAAGGACTATTGACCTCAGGACTGGAAGTAGTAATACAATGCACAAAGTTTAAAATATACTAAACACTATGGGGCTCACTTGCAATTTTTTCACCTAGTTCACTTTGGAATATCTTAGAAAATGTATATGACCATACTTAAAATGATAAGGTAGTTATACCACATTGTAGTATATGCGATGCAGATGTAAGTACTCTGACGTGTAGAGAGAGAGAGAGTGTGTGTGTGTGTGTCCCCGGATGTGTAGGAGTATATATAGGAAAATGATTCTATACTATACTCCTAGGAGTATGTGGTTCCACCCATATACAACATTTGTCTGCTCTGCAGTATTGTGAAATACAGCTCCTAATTATTGTGTAACCATTGTTTAATGATTCTGTCTTTTTACATGGGTACTCTCTGGTTCTTGAATATTTTCAGTTTTTTTCCTGGCTAGCCATTTTATCCAATTCTAGTTTTGTTTTACTAGGTAGCTGCTGTCTTATGATTGTAATAGTAAATTTATTTTTGGTCTAAATAATGAAACTTGGCAACTATGCTGTTTCTTTTTCATTTATGGTTACTTTAGTGCTAACATGCATATATCGTGTATATACTTGTATTGATAGGGGGTTTGATGCTTCTGAAAATACTTCTACAACTTTGAAGATGCTAGATTTCACAAGAAATGTATAACTAGCTTTTCCTTTTTCAATAGGTTTACTTTCAGGACCTGTCTGGCTCTGAACCAGTACTCAAGCTACAAAGTTCTTCCACATCACCAATTATTGACCCACATCTATCTCCAGATGGGACCATGATTGCATATGTCAGGGATGATGAACTGCAGTGCAAGACATATAACTTCGGTTTTGATGATGGCGAAACTAGGCAATTGACCTACGGTGCAAGAGAAAGTGGAAAGGTAGTTCCTTGCTTTTCTGTTGCAAATAGTATTTTACTAGGAGCATGTTTGCTGTTGCCGTGTGTTACCATGTCCAGTTTTGTTCAGCAGGCAGCAAAATGTTACTCCCTCCGTTTTTATTTACTCTACATATTAGCTTTGACTGAACTCAAACTTTGTAAAGTTTGACCAAGTTTATAGAAAACAATATGAACATTTGGTATTGTAATATGCCAGTATTAATTTGGTATTGATTATATGCTAGTTTTGTTCAGCAGGCAGCAAAATGTTACTCCCTCCGTTTTTATTTACTCTACATATCTATATGATGTGAAAATATATTCAATGATGAATCTAATGGTATTGATTTGGTATTGTATATGCTAGTATTGTGGTCAGATGTTCCGTGTCAGTCTCTTGTTAGTAAGACATTCTTAATCCAGTTAACTTTTGGCCTGCCACAAAAATAGGCTAAATCCAGGGCCAAACAGCTGTGGCTTATGTTTGGACTTAACTGGTAACTAGCAAACTTAATTCATGTTCTTAACCTGCTAAAGAGTGTTCACCCCCTTCCACCAATAATTCATCATCATCAATCATTGATGAATGTAACTGTACATCATGCAGTTCTTTTGCTAACGGTATTATTACAACTGTATATACTGGGTAATTGTTGAAAAACTCCAAATCTAACATTTGTATTTGTTCTCTCTTTTCAGGTCCATGGACTTGCTGAGTATATTGCACAGGTACTAGAGGGTGATCCATTAGCATTAGTATGAAATTTGTTTTGGTGACTGCTATCTAATACTTTGCATTACTCAATTTAGGAAGAGATGGAAAGGAAGATGGGATTCTGGTGGTCTCCTGATAGTAAACACCTTGCATTTACTGAAGTAGATTCATCTGCCATTCCACTATACAGAATTATGCATCAGGGCAAAAGTTCTGCTGGTCTAGATGCTCAAGAAGATCATGCTTACCCCTTTGCTGGAGCAGCTAATGTTAAAGTGCGACTTGGAGTTGTTTCTTCCGGTGGAGGAGAGGTAACTTGGATGGATCTCCTTTGTGGAGAACCAAATGGAGCACATGGTGATGAAGAATATCTAGCTAGGGTTAACTGGATGCATCATAATGCTCTTGCTGTTCAAGTTCTCAATAGAGCTCACACAAAACTTAAGCTTCTTAAGTTTGATATTGCCACCGGTAAAAGGGAAGTCTTACTTGAAGAAGAGCATGATATATGGATAACATTACATGATTGTTTCACTCCACTAGACAATGGAGTGAGTAGTAAACATCCAGGTGGGTTTATTTGGGCGAGTGAGAAGATAGGATTTAGACACTTGTATCTTCATGACAAGAATGGTGAGTGCTTAGGCCCTATCACGCAAGGTGACTGGTTGGTCGACCAAATTGCTGGTGTCAATGAGAGTTCTGGACTTGTATATTTTACTGGAACACTGGATGGACCATTGGAGACAAATCTGTACTGCACCAACCTCTTTCCTGATTGGAGCCTTCCATTACAAGCCCCTAAGAGGTTGACTCGTGGAACTGGACGGCATTCAGTAATTCTTGACCATCAGTTGCTAAGGTTTATTGATGTGTATGACTCAGTAAAATCACCACCTGTGATCCTGTTGTGTTCTTTGCTTGATGGAAGTGTAATAATGCCTCTGTATGAGCAGCCACTAACAGTTCAGCCACTTAAAAAGTTTCAGCAGCTGTCTCCAGAGATGGTCCAGTTTACAGGAAAGGATGGGACTTCATTTTATGGAACTCTCTATCTTCCTGATGAGAAGAAATATGGACCGCCTCCCTACAAAACACTTGTTAATGTTTATGGTGGTCCCAGTGTCCAGCTCGTTAGTGATTCATGGATTAGCACTGTTGACATGAGGGCTCAGTATCTGCGAAGTAAGGGAATATTAGTCTGGAAGGTAAACATTATTATTATTAGTATTATTTCGTTCAACAAGGTTTTGTTAGGTAGCATTTCTTTACAACAGCAACAACAGAGCCTTTTGTCCCAAGCAATTTGGGTAGGCTAGAGATGAAACCCAACATAAACCTATGACAACACATAAAAGAAGTGATCAAGTACAAGCAAACAAAGTGAAGGAAGTTTTTAGGGAATCTGCTAGATTTGTTTTTAGAATGCCAACCTTTTCTAGCACATTTGTATATAAAAGTAAAATTATTGATGCTAGTGGTTGATCTTCAAACGGGGTGATGGCTTAAATCTGGAATCCTGTTATTATGCACCTGCTGTGTCTGTCGTCCCCCCAACAATTGCAAACCATGGAATAATAAGCACATAATGTCATTACATAATTGGATTAGATGCATATATCTTGCATCCCAGGCATGACCTATATCTATCACTGGTCTCATGACAATACATATTCTGGCAGATGGACAACCGGGGATATGCAAGGCGAGGTTTGCATTTTGAGGGACAGCTTAAGTACAACATTGGTCGTGTCGATGCTGAGGATCAACTAGCTGGCGCTGAGTGGTTAATAAAGCAAGGCCTTGCGAAGCCTGGTCATATTGGTCTGTATGGCTGGAGTTACGGTGGTTTTCTCTCAGCAATGTGCCTATCGAGGTTTTCCGACACATTCTGCTGCGCCGTGTCTGGCGCCCCAGTGACTGCATGGGACGGGTATGATACCTTTTACACAGAGAAGTACCTGGGTCTGCCCTCAGAGCATAGCGATGCTTACGAGTACGGGTCAATCATGCACCATGTGAAGAATCTCAAGGGGAAGCTGCTCCTCATCCACGGGATGATTGACGAGAACGTGCATTTCAGGCACACGGCTAGGCTCATCAACAGTTTGATGGCGGAACGCAAGTCGTACGAGATCCTCCTCTTCCCTGACGAGAGGCACATGCCACGCCAGCTAGATGACCGGATCTATATGGAGGAGAGGATCTGGGATTTTGTGGAGAGAAGCCTATGAGAGTGGGCGAAAATTCATTGTAGAAATCTGCCGTTGCCCTGTGTAACTTTAACGTGGATAGTTGGTATGATATCGTGGACTTCATTTCATTTCCCATCATCTGTATTTATCCGCAAGTGCAGGGACATGCATGATTCTTGTCCGTGATAACGACCGTAATGGTCAGCTGCTCTGGTTGCAGAGTGAATAATCCAATTTTTTCATGTGATGTTGGAACTTCACCACCAGATGAGAATGTTTTCTTGTCTTGCTACTTTGTGGTGTCTCTCTTTCGGCTGTAGCCTTCTTTGCTATTGTATGTTGCATGGGAACACAATATCCGCTTGTATGTGTGGGCGCACAGAATCACGCTAGCGCGCTTGGCTGTGGCGTCTCCTCCCTTGGATATGCTGTTTATGTCCCTGATCGGAGATGAGTGAGATAGCCTAGCGGCATGGATTAGGGATTTGGGGAAGAACAGAGAAGGGAGGAGAAGAGAGATATAGCCTAGCGGAAGGGGTTAGGGATTTGGGGAAGAATAGAAGGGAGCAAGTAAAAAGCAGAGGAGGACGAAGATCGTTCTCTTTTCTTCGCGCCATTGCGTATCATTTCATTGATAGGTAGAAAAACAATAGTTAGATTACGTGGTTGAATGTTGATGACTAGCTACGTACACACTGAGGCGCAACTAGGGTCGAGTGGGCAGAAGACATAAGGGGATGCTCAGCCCCAAAGAACTACATGGTCATCCCGGTAGCAAAGCATCTAAGCCCTTCGCAACGGCCTTGGCCCATGAGGAAGCCTCGTATTCGATCGACAGCGAGATGGCTGCGCATTGTCGAAAATACACATGTTCCGGTGCTTCCAGATGGATCAAGCCATGAGAAGAATGATGGAAGCGAGGCCCTTGCGCATGGCATCGGGGGAAGCCAAGGTAATAGCAGCGCCCCAATGGAGGAAGCCTTCGCCAGCCTCCGGGCATGACTACAGGCGCCAGCATGGCTACATCCTCAGGGCATGACTACGGACGCTTCTTCCCATGTACTAGATCATCCTTCGAACACAAAAACCCAAGCACCGTAACTTCGGACCTCTCATCCACACGATAGACAGCTGTCGGCTTCTCTAGAATAATGTATGTGACCTCTTCGAAAATCTTGCTCATGATGCTACTTGTTAGAATATTTCAAGGCGAACGTTGACCCGTCAAGGACAAGCAATCACACAAGCACGAGTACGACATCGAGATTTATTAACGAGGTTCACCAACATGGCTACATCCTCAGGGCATGACTACAGGTACTCCCCCCGATGTACTAAATCGTCTTTCGAACACCTTCCGACCTTCCATCTACACCATGAACAATTGTCAGCTCCTCTAGAATAATTTATGTAGCCTCTTCCAAAATCTTGCTCATGATACTATCTATTAGAATATTTCAAGGTGGACGTTGATCCGTCGAAGACAAGCAATCACACAAGCACGAGCACGACATAGAGATCTGTTAGCGAGGTTCGCCAACATGGCTACATACTCGGGGCATGACTACGGACGCTCCTCCCCATGTACTAAATCGTCTTCCGAACACAAAGACCCAAGCACCATAGCTTCGGATCTCCGGTCTACTCCATAAACAACTGTCAACTCCTCTAGAATAATTTGTGTGACCACTTCGAAAATCTTGCTCATGATACTACTTGTTAGAACATTTCAAGGCGAACGTTGATTCGTCGAGGACAAGCAATCACACAAGTACGAGCACGACATCGAGATTTGTTAGCGAGGTTCGCCAACATGGCTACATTCTCAGGGCATGACTACGGGCGCTCCTCCCCATGTACTAAATCGTCTTCGAACACAAAAACCAGGCACCATAGCTTTGGACCTCTCCTCCACACCATGAACAAATGTCAACTTATCTAGAATACTTTATCTGGCCTCTTCGAAAAACTTGCTCATGGTATTACTTGTTACAATATTTCAAGGCAAATGCTGATGACAAGGACAAACAATCACATAAGCATGAACACGACATTAAGATTTGTTAACGAGGTTCACTAACCTACATCCTCAGGACAAGATATACAATCAGGTACGTTCAAGTACCTGTATCACAAGTCTCAACAGTGTCAGCAACTTCCAATCAAGAAAACCAGCAATGTTCGTTAGCCTCTGTAGACTGTCGACTACGCACATAAGCGGTAGCCTAGTGTGCTATTAATCCCAAAAAAGAAGAACATCAAACCACGTCCCAGGACCCAACATGACCCAGGACGGTCTGAAAAAGCAATCCATCAACATGACCCAGGACCCAACATGATCGATATCGTGTCTCAATACCAGGAATGTCAAGAACCAAGGATCCACAAAACAATGTTAGGAACGCAAGACATACATACATGTTATCCCGTGATCCAAATGTATAGGCGTCTCTCGATTGGATTCAGGTTCGATCAGGATGGCTCATGATCCATATCGCCGTCGTTTGACGCGGCTCTTGTCCTTGTAGTACTCTTGGCCGTTGAGCAGAAGCGGAACAGTGTAGTGCCCACCCATCTCCCCCACGCCGGTGACGCTAGTACCGCCATGGTAGAGAGCATCTTGCGCGTCAGGGCCTGGCTGCACTGGCGCTGGTGAAACCCGTTGATGTTCGGCGGTGGCGGCGGCTGCGGCGGCCAGCACCTTGTCAGGGCCCTGCTGAGCTAACGCCTGAAGAAGAAGAAGAAGAAACAACACCTTCAGTTAACGGATCCCCAAATCACTAAATCAGGGACGAATTCGCCCCAAGTTCCCCAACGCGTCGATCCTTACGCACCTCCGGGTTGGCCAGCCGTCGCCTCCTCTGCTCCCTCGCGGCGACGTTCAATCCGATGCGGGTGAGCACCGTGCTCAAGAGCGGCGGCGAGGTGATCTGGTACTCGCTCATGACCCAGCCGCTGGGTTCCTTGTCGCCCGCGCGCTTGTAGGTGAGGTCGTACCTCCTGTAGCTGATGTCCACCTCGCCGGCGCCGGCGCCATCGCTATCGCAGAACAGGGTGACGGTCCCAACGCTGCCATTCTGCCCTTGCCACGTGCCGCCGCCCTCCCCGGGCACGACGCGCGTGACGCGGCCCCTGTTCCTGGGAGGCCCGTAGAAGAAGGCCTGGTCGCTGGTCCCGTGGTTGTGCTTCTCCATGAGGTCCCACGGCGGGAGGCTGATGGGGTCGTCGTCGATGACGGCATGCACGTGGTCGTGGGGGTGGGGCTTGTCGAGGCCGACCGCGCGGGGGAGGAGGTAGAAGGCGACGATGTCGGCGTCGGTGGGGTCGAACTTGAACGCCGCCGCGAAGTCGCGGCCGAAGCCGAACCGCGAGGCTTCCATGCCCTCCGCACTGCTCTGCTCCGCAAACGCAAACGCAAACGAATGGTTCCTTGCTTCCCGTGCCGGTGCCGGTGCCGGTGAGATTTGGCACAGCCGCACAGCTAATATGAAACAGAGTAGCGAGGGCGCCGACTCGACTACTTGAGAGCCCAGATTACTTGGGAGCCAAGAATTCACTCATTTAAGCTTTGCTCTGCTATTCCAACTCTTCAGGTTAGTCAGAGCCCAGATACCACTCTGACTAATTTATGCGAGATAAAAAAAAATTGTTCATGATTCAACACCAAATTTGCTGAGTGGGGGTGAACAATTAAACATAGTGGTGTGAACAATGACCCTCTGACCAAGATCAGCGACGCTTGCAGTCTAGAATACAGTGGTAATTCAAAATTTGGAAATGGTTCTTGCTGCAGAAGGCTGCTTCATGCTCTCAAGTACATAATCCGTGACGAAAATGTTGTTCCAAGAGAAAGGATGTTACAGACATGCGCATTATTAGGAGGCAGGCAAGCTGTAGACCGCATGCAGTTCATCAGTACGTTGACTGAAGCCGATGCCCTGCCATGTGAGCACTTTCCGACTTACAGTTCATCTTTAGGCGCGTCTAAGCGGTCCTCATCCCAGACGAAGGGGAACTTCAGCTTCGCTGCCGTGTGAGGCATACTCCAATCGTCATACAAAAATCTGCAACAAGCAACATTTCCAATATCAAAAAACACTAGTACGTAGTATTTAACATCCATAGATGCATCGTTCGTATCGAATTAACATGTAAATGTGTGACAACTGGACACAACAACACAGGAAGATTCGTAGAGAGCCTGTCGAGCGATCTGAGACAGTGTTTCATGCTCATTTCAAGTTACGGGGCATTTACTTTGTAAGATTTGGAAATTAAGTCAGGAAGTTTTGTTATACTTATGAGCAGATAGGAAAAGGTTCTTGGTACTACACTATGTTGAGGACTGCGTGTTGACTAGTTAGGAGAATTGTAAGTACTTAGATTGTGTTCGAACTTCAAATGTTGGAATTTAAAGGAAGAAAATTCTCAAAAATAAAACACTGTGCCATTTTTCCACCTTTGAAACAGTTTTTTTTTTCAGTACTGTACAAGCAGCGGTTTGGGGATAAAATTGGTTTTGACAACATGTGTGTATAGCACCCAACACAAGTTACTCTACAGTGATGGGTATGAACAAATCAATTCAGTTTATGTTGTCAACTACAGGATAAGACATTCAAGCAAGGTATACATACATCTTCACAGGTGGGCGCGATATGATCACAAGCACTTGTAAATCTTCATGTTCATCAGAGTTCCAAACCTGCAATCAAAAGGAACATGGCGTAAACACTAGCATGCAAATCGATTCCCATCCATAATCTTAAAATCTAGTGATGGTTCCATGACTACGAGTGTGCAGATTAATAACGGCAGCCATCCATCATCTTTTACCTGGTGTGGATCATTTACAGGAACTGTGAATGTGCTATTCTGAAAGACAGGAATCTCCTGAGGCGTTCCCGGGTACGGCAGTGAGGTCGACCCCAGCAAGAGAGTGCATCTCCCTTTGAGGACAACAAAGACCTCCTCACACGAGTGTCTGTGGATCGGTGTCCTCTGGCCCGCACTAATTGTTTGGAGCCACACCTCCACCTAGAGGAAAGCATTTCACATAATAAGCAAGAAAGAACAGCTCCATCTAGATCGACACATTGTCCAATACAAATGAACCAAAGAAACCATATCTATACATGAAGTACATCCAAGTAAAGGTTTGCGTAACTTCATAGACCAAGGAATGGAAAAGCTCAAGGTACAGTTTGGTTCCTGGATTGATTGCGCACCTCCTTCATGCCGTGAGCTAGCGCGCCGGCAACGGTTATATGCGAGAATCCTCCAATTCCATAGTTGCTCTGGTGCATTTTGTTTATATCTTTCACGACTGAATTGTCTGGATAAAACAGTAGATACGGTTAGCACTTGGTAGAACTGAGATCAGTTTGACTGCATACACTAGATAGACTTGCTACAACAGAGATTAGCTTGGGTAGGTAGATACACTAGATGGCTAGAATTCGATGCATTCAGTTAGCAGTTGCTAGAACTGAACTGACTGTTATCCAGTGCTCCGGTACTTGCTAGACAAAGGTAAGACACTTAGATCTGGTGCTGAACTGGCTCGAACTGACTGAAATCTCATTGCTATCTTAAATTCACAGGTAACCTTCAAAATTACTCGGAACTTAGATCAGTTTGTACATTTTAAATATGATCTTGGCTAGTAAATGTAAGTGTTGATCGAGAACGGAAGTTCCAAGAACCGCAGAAGTAAACTGAAAGGGGAGGGGAGACCTCGGGGGCAGGACGGCTCAGCTACTGGGAGGAAGGCGGCCGCGGCGGCGAGGAGCAGCGCGAGGAGGAGGGCGCCGCGGCGGCCGGCGCCGGCGAAGCGAGGGCCGCAGACGGACGCAGATGTTGTGTGTCCACTCGCCATCTTTCTAGCGCTTTCTTTCTCACGTGTGTTTGTCTTCGGTTTTCCGCACCTTGTCGACGATTCTGAATTAATAGGGTCGCAGACATGTGATCCTGGTACTAATATACTAGTACTAGCACAACTTTGAAAATTGGAGCTACAGTACATGAACATGTCAGACATGCATATGCATTTTTTATAGGTCTGCGTCTGGAGGATAAGGGCTCCTTTGATACAAAGGAATTTCATTGGATTTTTTGGAGGATTTGGATCCTTAGGATTTTTTCCTACGACGGTCGTTTGATTCGTAGGATTGAAATCCTATGGATTTTTTTCCATAGGATTCATTTGCACTACATTTTGAAGGAAAATTTCCATCCACTCAAACCTCTTTGTAAAATTTCTTTGTTTTTCCTGTGCTATCAAACACAGTTCCAAATCCTGTAGGGTAGAAAAGGACACGACACTCTATTCCTACGTTTTTCCTGTTCCTGCATTTTGAGAATCCTGCGAATCAAAGAGGCCCTAAGTGGATGTGGGTTTGGATATGGGTCAGACATGCATGTTGATTTTTTACAGTAAAGAAGAGGTAAGAGCATCTCCAACGATCCCTGTAAAAAAATTCCAGTAAAACTATTTTTGTGGGATGTTCATAAAATTTATGGAAACTTAATTGGTCCCAAAAATCTTTTTTTTCTATTTTTCATTCAACAACCATACAAATGCACATGCATGTATATGTTAGACTGTATTTTGTACTGTCATTGTATGTACCTAGTATAGCTCCATGTATATAGGATCTCTAACGCCCTTGGCCTGTGTGCCTAATCCTTCGGGCGCCCCTCTCCCTCTCACTTGTACAAAAGGCAGCACTCTGTAACAGATCAATAAAGGGGGTGACAGAACAATTCTCTCCAACTTGGTATCAGTCGCCAGGAACCACCATGTCCGACACCCACTCCTCCCCTTCCTCCGCTGCCATGAGCTCCGCCACTTCGTCGGGCTCCCTCTCCTCGACGGCGCCAGCCACCGCAACCTCCCAGGCTACCTCTGCTGCCACCACACCGCCGTTCATCTTCGGCACGAACCCTACCCTTCCCAGCGGCAGCACCCCTGCCGCCGGCTCCCAGTTCGCCCCCCTCTTCGCCTCTTCCTCTCTGGTGCCGCCGACGCCCACTCCTCGCAACCCTATCTTCCAGGATCACATCAGCAACCACATCAAGTTCCTACTCAATCCTGCAGATCACAACTACACAAATGGAAATCCTTCTTTCTCATGGTGCTCATCCGCTACGGCGTCACGTTCCTCATCGACCACCCACCTCCCCCAATGCCAACGCCCAATATCTCGAACTCGATGCCCATGTTGCCCTCTGGATCTACGCTACTCTTGCGGATCCTATGGTGGATCACATCGTCGGCGCCACCACCACCTATGCCATCTGGAAGAAGATCAAAGACTACTTCCTTGCCAACCGCGCTGCCCACTTCATGGTCCTGAACCGACAGTACCGCAACCTCAAACAAGGTGACCTCCCTGTCGCCGAGTACGCGCAGCGCATGAAACTCCTCACCGACGGCCTCACTGACATCGATCACGCCGTCACAGAGGTGGATCTCACCACCCAGTTCCTCCACGGCCTCGACAAGCGCCTTGACACCATTCGGGTCGTCCTCGGTGATCAGGAGCTCCCCTTCGACACCGTCCTCTCTCGCGTCATCCTCGCCGAGGAATCCCAGGCACAGCGCGCCGCCGAGGAGAGTGCCTCGGCGTTCGCCCTCTCCGGCGGTGATCGTGGCCCGAGCAGCAGCTCCGGCTCGGGCGCGCGTGGCCAGGGCGACCACGGCGACCACAGCAATGACCGCAACGCCGACCGCTCCCAGGGCCCTCCTCACCAGCAGCAGCCCCCCAACCCTGATCGTGGTCGTGGTGATCGCACCTCCGACGGCGGTGACCGTGGCCGTGGGCGTGGCGACAGCAGTGGTCGCGGCCAAGCCTCCCAGCTCCAGCTACCCCCCTTCACCGGCTACTTCGCGCCTCATGGCATGGCGCTACCATCTCCGCGTTCGGGTTGGGTGCCACCGAACGCCGTCGGTGTGCTCGGTCCGCGCCCTGGATCACATGCTCAGGCCTACCCGGTGTATCAGGCCGCTCCTCCGACTCCACCAGCGATCTACCCGCAGTAGCCGCCGTCTTGGGAGCACCTCGCTATGCTCAACACTGCTTACAACAACGGCGGCTTCCCCCCCAACCCAGCTCCGGAATGGTACCTCGATAGTGGCACGTCCTCTCACGTAACAGGCAACCAAGGTAACTTGACCACGTCCAGTTCTTTTTTAAAGCATGTACCGTCTAGCATAGTCGTTGGCAATGGGCACCATTTACCTATCACAGCCACCGGCTCTACCACTCTCTCCCCATCCGACTTTTGTCTCACCGATATACTTGTCTCTCCTCATGTTGTCACTAGCCTCATTTTCGTTCACCGCTTTACTAAAGATAATTCATGCTCTATTGACTTTTACCCTTGTGGTTTTCTTGTGAAGGATCTTCGCACTCGGAGGGTTCTCATGATCTCCGTTAGCCACGGCGATCTCTATCCTTTCATCGGCAATAAATCGGCCCGGGCGTCCGCTCTCCTCACCGCTGCATCGTCACCGGACTTGTGGCATCGTCGGCTTGGGCACCCCGGTGCACACACTCTATCTACTTTAGCCAAGGATTTCCTTAGTGATTGTAATAAGGCCGCCCACACACCTTGTAGTGCATGTCAGCTTGGCCGGCAACCCCGCCTCCCCTTCCCATCTTCTTATAGTAGAACATATGCACCCTTTGATTTGATTCATTGTGACCTGTGGACATCTCCGGTTGTAAGTTTTTCGGGCTTTCACTATTATTTGGTTGTTTTAGACGACTTCACACACTACTCCTGGACCTTTCCTATGCGTGCTAAGTCGGATACCTCCACCATACTCCAACGCTTCTTCACATACGTCCAGACACAATTCAACGTAATCATCAAAGCCATGAATGTGATAATGGAGGAGAGTTCATCAACACCTCACTTCGCTCCTTCTTCTCATCTAACGGCATTGTCTATCGTTTTTCGTGTCCGCATACGTCTCCTCAAAATGGCAAGGCCGAGCGACTCATACGCACCACAAACAACATCGTTCGCACCCTCCTCCAACAAGCCAACCTCACCCCGCCCTTTTGGGTGGAAGCACTACACACGGCTACTTACCTCCTCAATCGTCGACCATCACTCCACACCCCCCTACTTTCTTCTATATGGCTCTCACCCCACGTACGATCACCTCCGTGTATTCGGATGCTTGTGCTTTCCCAACGCCTCCTCCACCATGGACCACAAGCTTTCCCCACGCTCCTCTCGGTGCATCTTCCTTGGTTACCCACTCGAGCACAAGGGGTACCGGTGTTACGATCTTGCCTCTCGCTGTGTCATTGTTTCCAGGCACGTCGCCTTTGACGAAAATATTTTCCCATACGTACCGCCCACACCATGGCCTCCGTCTACCCCGGCCACGCCAGATCCCGCTACCCCGATACGCTTCCCAACCGATCTTTCGGATCCCGCACCCCCGACAACCTCGGACGGGCCCAGCTCGATCCCATCAGCTGCATCGCCCGCCCCCTCGTCTGGGTCCCACCATCCCACTACCGCGGCCCCGTCCTCCACGCGTTCGCCACCCACTGGCTCGCCCGGTCCACGCGGATCCCACGCCCGACCCCCCTCGACTACCGCACCCACCTCCACCAGATCCCACCAATCCAGTCTTCCCTCGCAGCCCACACCTGCCACGCCTGGCCCGCAATCCACCTCGCGGTCTGCCTCTGTTGGACCTGCCCCTTCGGTCGGCCTGCCCCACGAATCTCCCTCGCATTCTGCGCCGCCCACTACCCCTCCGCCACGTCTGCCGCGCCATGTAGTCCCGATCGAGCCCCCACGTAACGTACACCGCATGTCTACTCATGCAAAAACTGGCTATTGCATGCCCAGGCGTCTCTTCCTTGCTAGTTCCACCACGCCACAACTCTCACCAATACCTGCCACATATAAATCTGCCCTCAAAGACCCCAATTGGCTTAACGCTATGCAAGATGAATTTCATGCTTTAACGAATAACTCTACTTGGTCTTTGGTGCCTAAGCCTGCAGGAGTCAACATTGTCACCGGGAAATGGATCTTTCGGCACAAATTTAATGCAGATGGCTCCTTGGCTCGTTACAAGGCACGGTGGGTTGTCAGAGGCTTTACTCAGCGTGAGGGTGCGGATTATGATGAGACCTTCAGCCCGGTGGTGAAACCAGCAACTATTCGTGTGGTTCTCAGTCTAGCCACATCGCACTCATGGCCAATTCACTATCTCGACGTAAAAAATGCATTCCTTCATGGCGATCTCAAGGAAATAGTCTATTGCTCCCAACCGACCGGTTTTGTGGATCCCTCTCGTCCGGATCATGTGTGCCTCCTCCACAAGTCTCTATATGGGTTGAAACAAGCGCCACGGCAATGGTTCATTCGGTTCAAAACCTTTTTGTTCACGATTGGGTTTTGTGGCTCCAAGAGTGACTCTTCATTGTTCATTCTTCACCGAGGAAATTCCATCGCTTACCTCTTGGTCTATGTTGATGACATCATCCTCACCGCCAACAATACCACTACACTTCACTCCGTCATTGCCTCCCTCAAGTTCGAATTCTCTATGTCGGATTTAGGTGAGCTTCATCATTTTTTGGGCATCAACGTGACTCCCACTGCCTCTGGTTTGTTCTTGTGTCAGCAGCAATATGCACTTGAGATCCTTGAGCGAGCCAAGATGCTCAATTGCAAACCAGTCTCCACTCCCATAGACACCACCGCCAAGCTTTCCTCCACCGCTGGTCAACCACTATCCAATCCCACATTCTATCGCAGCCTTGCCGGAGCACTACAGTACCTTACCCTTACACAGCCGGGCATCTCCTATGCCGTGCAACAGGTGTGTTTGTTCATGCAAGAGTCGCGTGACACCCATATGCAGTTGATGAAGCGGACACTTCGCTATTTGCAAGGTACCTCACACTACGGCCTCCAGTTTTTCTGGTCCTCCTCTACGGATCTTGTGGCCTACACCGATGCGGATTGGGCCGACTGCCCCGATACCCGCAGATCCACGTCCGGCTTCTGTGTTTTCCTTGGTTCCAATCTGGTGTCATGGTCATCTAAGCGCCAGCCGACTGTCTCTCGATCGAGCGCTGAAGCCGAGTACAGAGGTGTTGCCAACTGCATCACTGAATCCTGTTGGCTGCGGCAACTACTACATGAGCTCAAGTACCCTCCGCCTCGAGCCACCATTGTCTACTGTGACAACATTAGTGCATCCTACCTTGCCAGCAATCCGGTGCAACATCAAAGAACAAAGCACATTGAGATCGATCTCCACTTTGTTCGCGATCGGGTCGCCTTGGGCGAGGCACGCGTCCTTCATGTTCCTTCGAGCTCACAATTCGCTGATCTGTTCACCAAGGGCTTGCCATCTCAAGTCTTTCATGAGTTTAGATCCAACCTGAACGTCCTCCCAAACGACATTTTGGCTGGGGGGGGGGGGTGTTAGACTATATTTTGTACTGTCATTGTATGTACCTAGTATAGCTCCATGTATATAGGATCTCTAACGCCCTTGGTGACGGTGTCCTGGATTAGGGGGTGCTAACCGGGCTGACTCGGTTCCTCGGATGGGCCGATGTGCCCCCGTACGTGATCAAGATGGACTCCGAAAGCCGCGCATGGGAGACGTGATCAAGGCTGCCTCTACCGAAGACTTGTAGTACACTTCAAGATTACTCCAGCCTCCTTACTACAAGATACCGACCTTGTAACCCTAGATACCCTCCCTAGCGTGTATATAAGCCATAGGGTTTAGCCCGTAGGGGACACAACAAAACGCAACATCGAACACCTAGCTTTAGGAGTTAGACACATATTACGATCTCGAGGTAGATCAACTCTGTACTCGATACATCTCCATTAATATAAACAGAAGCAGGACGTAGGGTTTTACCTCCATCAAGAGGGCCCGAACCTGGGTAAAACATCGTCTCCCTTTGTCTCTGTTACCATCGATCCGAGATCCGTAGCTCGGGACTCCCTACCCCGAGGTCTGTCGGTTTTTACACCGACACTGGTGCTTTCATTGAGAGTTCCGCTGCGTGATCACCAGAAGGATCAATGGCTCACCTACGAATCAATCACGATAATTGCTGTGGGGACGTCTACACCCCCGGACAACTTTTCGTCTTCGGCAGCATGATGTTCTGCGCCGATTCGACGGGACACCTGACTTCCGTCGAGAACTACGCCCCAGGACGGGTCATAACCTTCAGTGGCCTCGAGTACACTGCCGATTCCCGCGGCGAACTCGTCTTGTCGGGATTGACGCCAGGCCTGATCGAGAGCTCGGCCGGTTCTGGAGGCTCGATTCCGGAACCAAACTCTGTCATGACATCTTTTGAGATCACCGACGCCGCCACTCCGGCTGATCCCTCCCCGACTCCTAGTACGGAGAGAGATCCGGCTCCCACTACCGAAGCAGTGCCGATACCAGAGATGATTTCGAATCAAAACTCTGAATTACATTCAGATCCCCTTCGCTCTGAAGACGCGCCTGATCACACGCAGGATGTACTTCGAATCAGCCCTGCCTATGGTGCATCCATGGATCCCAAAGAGTTATCTCATCTTGATGAGATGCTTTGCCGTATCCAGAGCATGTCCATCTCGGACGGCAAGACTTCGGTTTATGATCAGATCGGACTTAAAGCCGACGATAGGGAAATTTAAATCCCACCCACCACCCACCTAGTCGCCACGATCGATGATTTAACCGACGTGTTGGACTATGTCGATCCCTCAGATATGGATGAGGACGCCGACGACCCCATCGAGGACACCTTGCCCTCGGTAAACACGGGCAAGTGGACCGCCACATCCACTTACGATGTCTATATGGTGGACACCCCCAAATCCCCTCCCAGACGCCGGCGACGGCGCCGAAGGGTTAATAATGGGGAACCCAGTGGCAATGACGCAACAGCCAATAACGGCAATGAGGCGGACGGCGACGCCGATAACCTTGAGGAGGACATTCAAGCCTCCCCAGAAAGGAACGGCACACCAGACCGACCTCTTGTGGACTCTGATCCCGATGACCTCTTTGAAGGGGCCGACGACAATTACATGCCGGAGTCCGAGGAGGACGACAGCCTCGGTACCGAGGACTTCATCGTCCCCGAGGACCCCTTCGAACAAGAACGCTTCCGGCGACGCCTTGTCGCGACGGCCCGGAGCTTAAAACGCAAGCAGTAGCAGCTGCAGGAAAATCCCGACGCGCTGAATGATAAGTGGGTTGAAGTGCTCTCCGCCGAGCAGGATATGGAGAACCGACGCCATAGTGCGCCGAAGTCTTACCCACGCAGGCGCCTCTTACCAGAATTTGATGAAGAGCTCGCTGACGACCTCGATCGGCCCCCTAGAGGCCGGGACAGGCCAAGACGAGAAGACCATGGTGAAAGGCCACCCCACGCCGTCATGGTAAAGACCCCGTGGACTACCTGGATCCTCGCGACGCTAGACGTCGTATTGAAGAAAATATAGCACCCCCTCGGTCCATGTACGGATCAAGGGGACGTGCCCCCGCTGGGCCCAACGGCTACGATGCCTGGATGGACAGGAACGGCCGTGCCCGAGATCAAGCTTACTCACGGCTCTCTCCTGACACCCGACGAGATCCTCCTCGGTCCCGAGGTCCAGCTCACCCTATCTGCTTTACAGACAAGGTGATGGAGCATCAATTTCCTGAAGGGTTTAAACCCATTAACATCGAATCATACGATGGCACCACCGACCCGGCAGTTTGGATCGAGGATTTTCTCCTACATATACACATGGCCAACGGAGATGATCTCCATGCCATCAAATATCTGCCGCTCAAGTTAAAGGGGCCGGCAAGACACTGGCTTAATAGCCTCCCTCCTCACTCTATTGGCATCTGGGAAGCCCTAGAAGACGCTTTTCGAGCAAACTTCCAGGGCACGTATGTCCGACCTCCGAACGCTGACGACCTCAGCCGTGTTACCCAGCAGCCTGGCGAATCAGCCCGGAAATTCTGGAACAGGTTCCTCACCAAGAAGAACCAGATCATAGACTGCTCCGAAGCCGAGGCCATCGCCGCATTCAAAAATAATATTCGAGATGAATGGCTAGCTCGACAGCTCGGCCAGGATAAGCCGAGGACTATGGCTGCCCTGACCTCTCTGATGACCCGCTTTTGCGCGGGAGAGGATAGCTGGCTCGCCCGAAGTACTCATAACGGCGAGGCATGCACCTCGGAAACCCGCGACGCCAATGGAAAACCAAAGCGCAATAAAAATAAGCGCAGGTATAAAAACGGCGGAAGCGACACTGAAGACGCCGCAGTCAATGCTGGATTTGCCGGACCTAAATCCGGGCAGAAAAGAAAACCCTATAAGGGGAACAAAGATGGACCTAGCTAGCTTGACAGGCTCCTGGACCGCCCATGTGGGATTCATGGTACTCAGGAAAAACCAGCAACACACACTAATAGGAATTGTTGGGTCTTCAAACAAGCTGGCAAGGTAGCGGCAGAGGGTCAGAATAAAACCCAACACCGCAGCGACGACGAGGATGAACCTCGGCAGCCCAATAATGGAGGGCAAAAGAAATTTCCCAATGAGGTAACAGAGGTCAATATGATCTATGTCACCCACATCCCTAAACGGGAGAGAAAACGTGTGCTTCGGGACATATATGCGTTGGAGCCAGTCGCCCCGAAGTATAACCCATGGTCGGCTTATCCGATCACTTTCGACAAGCACGATCATCCGACCAGCATCAGGCATGGCGGATCTGCGGCGCTCGTTCTGGACCCTATTGTTGATGGTTATCATCTAACACGCGTACTGATGGACGGGGGGAGCAGTCTTAACCTCATCTATGAAGACACTGTTCGGAAGATGGGCATTGACTCATCGCGGATAAAGCCGAGCTCTACCACCTTTAAAGGTGTCATTTCGGGCGTCGAGGCCCGTTGTACCGGGACAGTCACCCTCGAGGTAGTCTTCGGTTTGCCCGAGAACTTCAGAAGCGAGGAGTTAATCTTCGACATCGTACCCTTCCGGAGTGGATACCACGCGCTCCTAGGGCGCACATCGTTTGCACGCTTCAACGCAGTCCCGCATTACGCCTACCTCAAGCTCAAAATGTCGGGACCTAACAGTGTCATCACAGTCAATGGTAATACCGAACGTTCACTCCGGACAGAGGAACAGACCGCGGCTTTTGCAGCCGAGGTCCAAGCGTCCGAGGAGGCAGCCTGTAGCGATAAACGCGCCGCTCGCTCTTTGAAGCGAGCCCGGGCTGCACAACTCAACCTCGGCCAGCTACACCCGCACCCGAAATAGGGATGCGGGCTCCTCGCGTGCCCCAGCTGCGGGCACTACGTCCCCCGTGTGCACAACTTCGCACTCAAAATTCCCTGGGACGCCGAGGAGCCAATACAACTACCCATGCGTCACGTGCGGATTAACCACGCGAAGACAAGGCTTAGAGCCCCTGCATAGGCAGGTATCTGTAAAAGAAGTAGCCGAGCGTCACTACGTCTCTGTGGCCTTAACCACAGAACGACTCCGGAAAACACCGCCCTTCAAGGAACTCGGTCAATCAAACACTTAGAGTGTATAAAGGGCCAGTCAGGTATCGACCTTCGCAAAACACTTCGTCGTCATTCAGGACGATCTGGTCAACAGTTCGGAAACGCAGACGTGCGGCACGCTTCGGTCCGGATCCTTTAAAATCCTTTAGTAATTATCCGACCTGTTTTTCCTTCTTCCCTCCTTACTATTTACGTTGTACTCTTTCAATTACTCTCGTCACACCTGGGCACGTACATGATTGATTTTATGCAATAAAGAAACTATGCCCTTTGAAGGTCTCTATTGTATTTCTTTATCAGCATAGCTCGGAGACGATGAAGTTCTCTAAAAAAGATGCAATTGTATAATAAAGCCCGATGTATTCGGCGTCTCGGATTTTGGCCTTCTATGCATCAGTTTCGAACCTAGATTTCGGTCAATAGTTGGGTTGCCCGGCTCCTATGTGTACCCCTTACGTTTCCGATAAATTCGGCTAAGGGCGTAACGGGAGAACCACTGCGATTGCGCCGCCAGGTCAATTGGCGTGGCGCCTCAGTGGAGAAAGCCGAAAACTGACTATCTAGGTGTGCGTAAACTGGTCCGCCATCCGGAGACCGCGTCCAGCGATGTGTTCATAGAGATCACCCGTGTTAAACGAAGGGCTTTTATTTTTTAAGCCGAAGTGTGCCATGGCCTAGACCTCGGCCAATTAGGCCGAACACTTCCCACACTGGGGGCTGGTCATCACCCCCACAGTCAAACTCCTATGACTAAGTGACAGAAATCAAGCCACTATAGTCCGATTGCCTCGTTCCTCTAAGACATCGACCGCCCATGGGTACCGAGACGTCGGCTAAGGGTCAAGTATGGCTTAGGGAACACCCTTTGTATGACCTACACTGGGGCTGAAGCCGACGACTGGCCACTCTCATTTTAAAAAGTCATATCGGAGGAATAATCGAATTATTAAATACACACATTTGGAATTTCAAGCCATTTTCATTTACCAAACGATAAAGTTTTTACATCATACACTCCGGCATTCCGGACTACCTAAAACAACAAGGTGTTCTTAGGACACATGGCCTCGGTAGCCCGAGCTCTTGCCTCTTCCTTGGTGAAGAACTGCTCGACGGTCCGCGGCTTGTCGGCAGGCGGGCCAGTAGCACAAGTCTCCGCATCAACTTTGCAGAAGTGCGTCTTCACGCAAGCATATGCCCTCCGAGCCCCTTCGAAGCACGCTGACCTCTTCCAGCGGTTCACGCAGGGTACGGCATCTCGGAGACGAGCCGTCAGGCCGAAGAGGCTCCTCGGCATGGCTTCGGCCGGCCACAGAGCGACGCAGAGGTCCTGGAGCGCTGGCCTTGTCATGCGGAATAGCTCGACCAGCTGCTTCACTCGATGATTCAGCAGCTGCGCCGACGGCGACCCCGGGAATTGACCCCAGATGGCTTTCTCCGCCTCATGACCCGCCAGTTGGCCGAAGTAGGCCACCGCATCCTCCGCGCTCTGCGGGAGATCCTCGAAGACCTCTGCGGAACACCATAATTGGGTGAGCTCGGCACACCCGTTGCTGCCAAACGTACACTGCAGCAAAAATTTCTTACCCGAGGCGACTTGCTCCACTTGCTGGAGCACCTCGCGATCCGCTCTGGCCGAGGTCTTGAGCTCGGAGTGGGCATGCTGCAGATTCTCGAGCTCCTCCTTCGTCCGCTGCCCCTCCTCCTGAAGTTTTTCGCGCACTTCGAACACGCCCTTCGGGGGCTCCTCGACCTCTAGCACCCTTGCCTGGTGCTTCTCTCCGGCCGCCTTCTCGGCGGCCCGCGCCTTCTCGGCTGCGGCAACAGCAGCCTTCTGCTGTCGCACTTCCTTCCGAGCCCTTTCAAGCTCGGCCTTGAGCGTCTCCAGCTCCGCTGTTAACATATTTAAGTCTTAGTTGTTTCCTTTAAACATCCGACATACCATGCAAGTTTAACCTTGCTTACCTTGAGATCGCTCGAGTCTCCGGTTTACCTCCGCCATCTCTTCGGCGATGGAGTCTGGAACCAAGGTCGACACCTGGAAAGGTACAGATACTTGTTATAAAGTCAATGGTCTAGGCCATCAACATGCCCTAGGACAGCTGCTTCGAGTAGCGCCCTGGGGGCTACTGCACAGGCTCCTATGTTCTCAAGCGACCCCGATGAAGGTTTCTCGAAACCGACCTCGGGCTCGGGGGCTACTCACTCATTACGCCATTTAGCAGGCTACACTTTTATGTCCTCGGACAAAATTCATACAAACAACGCAAACCGAATGCGTAGAAGACGTACCTCGAAACTTGCTACGAGGTTCTTGAAAACCTCGTGCAGGCCGGCCTCTGCAGACCGGTAGCCCTCTAGCGCCGTGCCTATCAAGGCACGGTGCTCCTCCTTGAGGGAGCAGCCCTTTAGGGCCTTCTCTACCTCCTCGGCCCACCCCGCGTCGGTCCGTCCTCGGACAGCGGGCTGGGGTGGAGGAATGACCTCGGATAGATCCACCCGAGGAGCCTCCGTTTGTGGAGGCGGTGCCGAGGTAGACTCCGGCTGGGCCGATGTCTGGCCCAGCCCTTCTTCGATGACCTCGGGGCGCTTCGTCCCCGGGTCTTGTTGGGTCGAGGTTTCGACCTCGCCCATGACCACCGCCTCGTCAGCCCCCGCCGTGTTGACCTCGGGGGCCAGGGTGGATGTTGCCTCCCCCAGACCGACTTGCATCGGGGGAGAAGCAGCGGGCTCCGGAGTCCCGCTGGCAGACGGCAACCCGCTTGAGGAGCCGCTGGGGATCACCTTCGGCGGACTGTGTATGAAAAGTTGCTTCTGTAAAATTTCCCTTGATGAAACAATGACTCAAACGAGGAAGACAAGGACAAGGGCTTACCCTTGAGGTACCGGCTTCTTCCTCCCCGTTGCGAGGGGGTCTTCCTCTGAGTCACCGGAGAGCTCGGCTCTCTCCAATGACTTGTTGGCAGCTTCGGACGAGGCTCGCCTCGGCCTCTTTTTGCCCTTGGGCGGCATGGCCACGTCGGCATCTTCTAACACCGACCTCTTCCCCTTCGGGGGGGGGGGAATCTCCTCCTCGTCCTCCTCGGCGCCGCCGTCTTGAGCGGCGGAGGTGTGTGTCTCTTCTGACCGGGTGACCGAGGTCCCCCGGGCCCGAGCACTAGACTTACCCGTCTGGGACTTCGTCCCTATGGAGGCCACCATGTGTGGCTCCTCGGTCAGAAGTGCCGAGAGCAGGGGAGTTGGGGGTTTTTCCGGCAAAGGGGCGGGGCATCGTACCCCTTTTACCCAAGCCGACCAATTCTGTAAAATGTCAAAACACGACGGCTCAGATAGAAACTTTACTCCTCGGAGCAATGAGCAAAGAATGAAAATTGAAGGACGGAACCACTCACCGGGGGGACCTCGTAGCCGTGCTCGAGGCCGCGGTCCTCTCCCTCCACAGGAATCTTGTCCTTGGCCAGCTTTATGAGCTTTGTCCACATAGTGGCCAAGGTGGAGCGGAAGAAGGTGTTGATGGTGTCCATGTCCTCGGGCTTCTGCGCCCACATGGGGGTGGCCCGAAGTTGGAGAGAAAGGATGCGGCGGTTGAGCATGACGTTGATGGCATCGGCCAGCTCAGCCTTCCCTGTGGTGGTCCACCACACGATCCTCTCGACCAGGGTCTCTACCTCTTCGGCCTTCCCCCAGGCGACGCCCTTTTCCTTCCAAGATTTGAGTTTCTTGGGAGGCCCGGCTGAGAAGGCCGGGACCTCGGTTTGACCATCGGCAAGGGGTTCGGTGATGTAGAACCACTCCTTTTGCCATTCCTTCACCGTTTCGATGAGGGTGCCTTTGAACCAGGTGGCCCCCTAATTCTTGCTGATCATGGCCCCTCCACACTCCGCGAGTTCGGAGCCACTTGACTTCGGTTTGATCCCGAAGAGCTTCAGCCATAGGCCGAAGTGTGGCTCACAGCGGAGGAAGGCCTCGCAGACTGTTATGAAGGCAGCGAGGTAGAGAATGGAGTTGGGGGCTAGGTGATGGAAATCTAACCCGTAGTAAAACATGATCCCGCGCACGAAAGGGTGCAGCAGAAACCCCAGGCCTCGGATGAGGTGGGGGACAAAGACCACCCGCTCCCCGGCGTTGGGAGCGGGTACCAGCTCATCGGCCGCTGGAGCACGGGCGGCGATGGTAGGGGCTAGGTACCCCGCGTCGCGTAGCTCAGCGATGGTCACCGCCGTCACGGTGGAGCCGCCCCAGTGCCCCTTAAGGGTATCGGCCATGGCTGGTGAGGGAGTTAAGCTCGCGAAAGAGGAAGGCGTGTATGCTGGATTTGAGCGCTAGAGCTAGACGAAGCAGCTGCGAGGGAGGAATGAGAGCGTAGGCTGTCGCGCTGTTCTCCCCTTTTCTTTTATAAAGCCTGTGAAAGGCCAAGAGCCCCCTTTGCTGCGCCGGTAAATTCGTGATTACTGTCAAAAATGCCGTTGATACATATGGGGGGAAACAAAATCTTGATGATATCCCTAAGAAAGTGGGCACGATCTCTGTTTCGAAGGGACGTGCCAGTAAACGAGCTGCCTCGAACCGCGATTTGAGGATGGGGGAGTAACTGCTTGACCCATCATGGGTCGAGCCTCTCCGTTAAAGTTGTCAGGCATTGGATTGTTCATACCTGTACGACCAGTCTTCAAGACTAAGATATCTACACCCCTCGGGCAGGGTACTTGTTCGGTTGGACCTCGGATAGAGAATCCGAAATGTAAAGGGGGAACTCGTCTGTCAAGCCAAAGACTCCGGATCCGAAGTAATATCTGTCGACCATCGTCCTCGGCGTAGAAAGACCAGTTCGGAGGCTAGTGACGGTGTCCTGGATTAGGGGGTGCTAACCGGGCTGACTCGGTTCCTCGGATGGGCCGATGTGCCCCCGTACGTGATCAAGATGGACTCCGGAAGCCGCGCATGGGAGACGTGATCAAGGCTGCCTCTACCGAAGACTTGTAGTACACTTCAAGATTACTCCAGCCTCCTTACTCCAAGATACCGACCTTGTAACCCTAGATACCCTCCCTGGCGTGTATATAAGCCATAGGGTTTAGCCCGTAGGGGACACAACAAAACGCAACATCGAACACCTAGCTTTAGGAGTTAGACACATATTACGATCTCGAGGTAGATCAACTCTGTACTTGATACATCTCCATTAATATAAACAGAAGCAGGACGTAGGGTTTTACCTCCATCAAGAGGGCCCGAACCTGGGTAAAACATCGTCTCCCTTTGTCTCTGTTACCATCGATCCGAGATCCGCAGCTCGGGACCCCCTACCCCGAGGTCTGCCGGTTTTTACACCGACACTTGGCCTGCGTGCCTAATCCTTCAGGAGCCCCTCTCCCTCTCACTTGTACAAAAGGCAGCACTCTGTAACAGATCAATCAAGGGGTGACAGAACAATTCTCTCCAACTGTATATACTGTTCATCATAATAGTTCAAATAATGTTATTTTTGACACACATACTTGATACTCATTTTCAATACACAATTTTTTAAATTTGATTCGAAATTCAAATTCAAATTAAACATAGTAAATGGTTCAAAGTAGACATAACAAATTGTTGAAGCATATGGTTCACCTAAACAAGGACATCAACACAGAAAGCCTAAATAGGAAGATCAATCATAGAACATCACTGTTAACTTTCATCAACATTACCAGTCCCAGAACTGTGGTCGTCCACGCTGCCATGTGCAAACGCACCTCCTATCATCTTTGACGCTAGAAAAAAACTTGCGAGGAAAAGGGGAGTTTCATTCCAATATAATAGGGTTTACAATCCAGAGGCAGCAATTCCTCAACACATGAGGACCTCCGTTCATCCAAACAGTCATGCAAGACTCAATACGACTGTAAACAGCCAATCAATTTGCTACCTTATTTTGTTCTCTTCTAATTTTATGTGGAACAAACTTCCTCCCTTCCATAAGGGCCTTAATCTTAGCAGCTAAAGGACCATATGCCGACCGGGAAAGCGTATCATCGGTCAGGGTAGATAGAGCTTCAATGAGATTGTATGGCTAGTGCCATACCTTGCATCAATGCATGGATCTCTGACTCTACCGCCTCGTTACAGTTGAAAATAAAACGGTAGGCCGCGAAAATCACCGAACCATCACTCCTCCGAAGCACCATACCTGTTGTTGTTGTGCCATCATTAGGCGAAAAAGATCCACCCACTGATAGGGCCGCCCAACCTACCGGCGGTGGTGCCCAACACAGCGACGGCTTCACCGGTGCCACAGCTCGACGAGTGTCATCATAAAATTTCGGCATCTTTCCTTTTAATATTTCATCATGAAATTCTTTGGTGCTAGAACTTGTGCCTTCATCAACTCAAGAAAATACAGCTGAGAGGAATCAAGTTCTCGGGGTTTGTGAACATTATCTTGCATTTTTGGTCCATTTTCGTCATGTGCGCTTCGTTTGCAAGAACTCTCGGCTTCTCTTCTTCGATTGCCGCCTTACGCTCCTCGGTTGCCACTTTGCGCTCCTTCATTGCGTTGAGTTCGGACCACCTCAAGTCCTTCTAGAGCTTTTTTGAACGTTTCAGGATATTCCATAACCTTCCTGGATCTTCCGGTGCCTTTTAGGGTCCTCCGGGACTTTCCCTTTTTTATAATTTTTTGTTTTCTCTCCAAAACATTTTCGATCTTACGAGTACTTTTCTGGTGTATTTCTCTGGTACTCCTAACACTTCTAGTACTCAACAAATCAATGATCCTTAGGTGTGTGACCCTGCAGGTTCAGTAATATGCAGACATGGACCGGAACACCTTTCGGTCAATAACCAATAGCGGGATTTGGATACCCATATTCATTCCTGCATATACATGAATATATTTATCAAGCGATCTTTTGTTTGCATAAATAATTCCCTTTGCTTCACGATACATAACAAAACCTGAGGTTGGATTTTTTTTAGGTATCCTTGTGAAGCAACAAACTAATCAAAATACCAAGTTATTCTAATTATTAGTTTTGTTCTATTTTCAAGTTTTAGTATTTCGGTATCCGCGTGATCATATCAGCTATGTCTGGCCAGACGAAGATGGATACCGTAATACTGAGTGTGTCTGGAGAGTATCTCTCCATCGTTGGAGGAGCAAAACTATCTTGTCCATAGATACACTTTTCTGATGTATCTGAAAGCTGACGTTATAGTCACCCAGTTATGAGTAACGTTTGATAAACTCTAAAGTATACCGTCTGGCATGAAGGTACTCGATATTCTCATGGTCTAAGAACATGAGTATACATTAACATTTTTAGGATAATACTTATAACATTTTGACGATGTGATCTCGTAGTATATCATTTGGTTGGGTCTGTCCAACACCATTGTTCTGTTAACAACGTGCTCTCATTGTTGATGGCATCCTTGCTAATTTAACAATAATTTATGATTAGAAAACGGGATCATCATACAACACATGAGCTAGTCTTAGAGGCGAGACTATAGGTAACTACTTGGTGTTTATGTTTCCACACATGCAAAGGGGGTTTCCTCTGAATCTCATATTCAATGACAATTGCAATTATATCATAGAAATATAAACTTAATTATGAATGTGAAAATAAATAATAACATTTATTATTGCCTCTAGGGCATATGTTCAACACGGGACGACAGCGGTCCCGTAGTGGCTAGCGGCAGCGGCAATCGGTACGCATGAGATGGAAGGTACTTGGCGCCAGATTTTGCAGGAAGTCTCATCTTCCCCTATATGAAGGAAAAGTTTGGGAGATTTTACGGGATCCTGCAAAAAAAGTGCACGTTTATGGAACTCTTGGAGCACTTTTTTAGACCAACTTCCCCTAAACCACGGTTATTTAACGAATATGAGAACTGTTGTAGATGCTCTAATAATGGTAAGTCTATATCTATATCTCCGCGTGGAATGCAGCTTTCACATGATTTTCATAGAAATAGAATGATGGGAAAATCTATATTATACACTATGCATAGTTGTGTTCTCGTGCGACGGCTCATGCACGCGGCATCCTGTTTGCTACGCTATGCCGCTTTGGGCCAGTTCTTTTGTTGGCTTCTAGAATAAGCTGGAATAGGTTTCTAAAAAAATAAATTTGGCTAGGCTTCTAGCATAAGCTGGGTACGGGGCAGTATTCTAGAAGCCAAAAAAAAAGCCACCAAAAAACTGGCCCTTTGTACTATTCGCTACATGATAATGACACTGGGCGCTACAAAGATGACAGTGATTGTAGTAGTTTGCTGCTACAAGCGGTGGGCAGTGTGCCATAGTGACCGGTGGCAGAGATTATTTTGCACGGAATTTACAGGTCAAAGTTGACATGCTTTACTTTATGTGGCAGCTACCCTAGCTACAATATGTCAATATGATGTCGGTATTTCGAAAAGTATCTACAGAAGCCGAACTCCAAGCTCTTTACTTTATTTTTTCAGCGAAAATACCTTTTTGACATCTCAAAAAATTCTGAAAAAAAGTTTTCATGTAGATATATTTACAGTATACATGTATACAATTTCACACACACACACAGACACACACACACACACACACACATATATATATATAATATGAATATTGATGCAGCCCGAATATTGATATAGTATATCAATTATATTGGCGGGGAAGACCCTTATGAAAAAAAAATCATTCTACTGTGGCACCAATTATATGAGTAAGTGTTTGGCGGGTTTCTGTGAGCTGATCAACGCTCTCGAAGACGCCAACAAGATATTTGTCAAGGGACAAGCTCACGTGAAGCTTTTCAGAAAGTTACCACGTGAAAGTCCATTAAGGCCAGTGAAAGCATCCGCTTGTCTGGCACTCTCCCGAAGGTGTCCACGTATCAAGACTCTCGAATACTCATGAAGGAAGACACGTCAATCATCTAGAAGCCAGTTCATGAAGTTGCGGCTTATTATATAAAAAGGTGAAGCCTCTCCGGTGCTTCCCTCGCAGCTATAAAAGGAGACGCTGGGCTCGAAGCGAAACACACAATGCTTGAGTCGAAGAAGCAGAGAAGAGCCAGTGCACTCCCAGCTTTCTCAGTAGTAGTAGAATCACCACCACCTCTGTAAGATAGCCACCTTGTCTAAGGATTTGTAAGAGCTGCTACGAAGAATTCTAAGGTAATTTTCTAAGTTTGTGTAATCCCTTCGGGGCCTCCCGAAAGGGAAAACCATATGTAAATTATGTTGTTGAAATGATGTAGTTTCTTGGTTTCATTTGATATTTTTACTTATGAATTTATGGGAAGAGTTCTTATGCTAGGGATCCTATAGGAGAAACCTCTGCGTGTGTAGTTCTCTGTGTAGCCCAGAGTGGCGTTTGAATGAGAACCTTGTGGCCGTAGAGAAGTGTTCCCTTCGGGTGGAACTGCCTGGGAAGACGATAAGAATTTAACCCATAAGTTTGCAATTAAAACCATCAAGTGAACGTAACTAGCTGCATCTGATGCAACATAATGAAAAATATGGTGAGTACCGAGTAGGACTTCACAACCTTCGCAGCACAAACAGGCCGTTGTTTTGGTCTCGGCAACCAGCTAAGATCCTGCATAAAAGTAAAAAAAAGTTGTGATAATCACGAATAGTAAAGCAAATAGTTGCGAACAGTAAAAGAATAATTAACCAGACATACACCAATCAGTTGAATAGTAGTGAATAGTATCTCGTGAATAGTGAATAGTGTTTGCTACACCGTGGTGAACAGTAATTTGAAATTAGCATTTAATAACCGCATTCGCTAATAATGACCGCGAAAGCGTTCAAATAAGATCACATATTTTCTGGGTTATTGTATTGTTGGTATCAGGTCCAGGATATAATCATTGAAAGGTTAAAATATTTAAATTTAGAAGTTAGCCAAGGTAAGGTGATAAATACTAAAGAGAATATTAATATAAGGTGCAGAATAAATCCCTCTGAAGAGCATATTTGGCATACATCTCATAGCCAGCTAAATATAGTGGTCGATTTGATATATAACTTTTATATATCTTGGGGAAAAAGGCAAGATATACTTGACCAAAAATTTGAAAGCATATTCAAAGAATATCAAAAACTCGCACACAAGTGCTCCGGGTTAAATAGCAAAATAGATATCATCCTGCATAAGCTTGAAGAAGCAAAAGCAAGACAGAATATAATTTGCAAGAATAACGACTATATTAAAGAAGAAGTGTTGACAATAGGCCGTTACCTAAATAAAGGCAAAGACTCGCTCCCACACTCCGAATCAAGACAAGATATTCCTGAAATAAAAAAGTTGGTACAAGAGGTAAAAACTCTTATCCTCTCATAGTTTTATGAGTGAATATAGCCAAGCATTAAACGAACTTGCTAAATACTTGTCACCCCCTATCGGATTTTCTGATCACGACTCACCAAAAGAAGATTCCAAAATAATAATAAGACAGAATAACACAATCCTCCAGCTTTTAATTCAAGTTTTAGAAAAGCTAAATTGTGTTCAAAGCAACAAAGATATTATATTATGTTCATCCGGAATAGTATCTTCATCAAGGAATATTAACTCAGAAAAATGGATGTACCTAATAGCGTCTCCAGAAGAGACAAATTCCTACAAGTAGTTAGGCAAGACTCAAAATCTCTTGCAATGAAGCATAGATTATCATGCAGAGTTGATGATGTTGATAGTATAGAAGAAGTTATAGACTTGCAAAAAGACTTAGAAAGATATCAAAAAGATACCCTAAGAAAAATTAAACCGCAGCAAGTATATCACATGGGTATATTTGAAAGTAAGAGTGGGTTATACAGAATATCTAGAGAAGTAGAGTTAAGTGTATTAACTCATCCAGTAGATTTACGAATTGTGAGCAAGAATATTGAAAATGAATTAAGATATTGTGGTTATAAATATATTCATCAAGGTATGTATATCATAGGAGTTAAAGGCATGACAAGAAAGAATTAGGAGCAAAGGTATTAATAACATTATTAGACCGAAGATGGGAATCAATTGATAAAGCGGCATTAGGCTTTATGGAAGGAGATATGAATGGAAATAGACTAATAACATACATAGCTCCAGACCTAATAATGCCTGTAAAAGAATTTATTGAAAAAATTAGCTTTGGTTTCCAAACCAAAGGATATGAAGATTTTAAAGGAACAAATTTGTTAGTAAGCATAGAATTTATAGGAAGGCTCACTAACAGAAGTAATTCTAGATATAGGGTTAATGTTAATAACGTAATCGATAGTATGCAATCAAAAGGTATACAATTTATGAATCCTCTTATGATTAGTTCTAAAGAAAGAGCAGTAGAGGAATGGAAGATAGGTGAATTAATAGAGAAGAAAGAATTAAAGCTACCCGAAAACTATATAAGTTATCAAAATTGTGAAGGAAGTAGTAGTATCAGGTTCATGAATTATAAATCTGCATCCATAGAAGACACATAATCTTTTATGTCAGAAACAGAAACCAGCAATGATAAGAATAAAGGTGTAATCGAATACATGGAAAAAACTAATATATATGATGAAATTATACATTGGGAAAAGAAATTAAAACACATACAATGGGAATATAGTCATTCTATGACAGCAGATTGGCCTAAAATACGAGAAAGAGAATTATTTTTCATTAGAGAGATTGCTAGATTAAAAAGATCAAAAAATGAGAAAAATCCAGCTACTAGTAGTTCTCACGTGATAAATAACACTATAGCATCAGAAGAAAAGAGAGACAATAATAATAGTAATAATAAGGTTACCACAGAATATAATGATAAAAATAAGAATATTGCTCAAAGCCATAGAGATGAAGTTGTGAATGAAGAAGAGCAATGGGATATAAATAATAAGCTATTATTAGAAAGTTATGAAGAGGAAGAGGAAGAACTAATGAAAGAAATGATGATAGAAGATAAAAATTATGATGATTCAGAACAAAATAGTGATTTTTATAACTCACTAGATGATGTGGGACTACATAATTTAGATAATGCGATGGAAGCCATGGAAGTAGAAAGTAGTAATAAAAGAAGAAAAGGATATGGGGAATCTTCAGTAAAAAGAGATGAAGAAAGGGAGAGACCTACCAGATCAGCTGGACAATGGCCCCCAGAAAAAGATGACTACCAGCCCACATATATCCCTGGACAATATAGATATATGGGTACGAAGAGAAGAGATTTTGAAAGGCCAGTACAATTTCAAAATTATAAAAATGATGGTGCTATATTAAATTTAGCAGCCCATGACCCGATAGATTGGTCGAATATAATTAGTATATGGAAAGGTTTAATAGTTCAAAAATATATACAAAATCAGCATAATATAGGCACTAAGGTAGAAGATATGATAACATATCTTGAAACATTTTTAGGAGAATCTGTAAAAGTCCTATGGGAACAATGGGTAGAAACATGCCCTAATCAATATCAAGAATTAACAAGAGCAGGAAGTAATCCGAATAACTTTGCAAATGTTATTTCAAATATGATCATAGCAGAAGATCCAGAATTAGGACATACCTCATTACAAAATGAAAGATTGAGAGAAATAGAAAAATTAACGCTGACAAGCTGGAAAGGTATAAAAGAATTCTCTCAGCATTACTTATATAATGCTACCACCGCTAAGCAAGGCTTTAATGTAGGTGTAGTAGAAAGATATTTTAACAAGTTGTCTGACCCTTTAGGGTCTATAATATTTGAGGAATATAAAAAACAATCAGCAGGAAATATTGTAAACATATCCCAAGCCATAACATTTGTCTTTAAACAGCTAAGAAAGGTATGTACAGGTATACAAGCTCAAAGATCTATGAAGAAAACAGATTATAATTTCTGCAATAACATTGTCCAAATACCTTTAACATATGGAGAAGAAAGGTATAAGAATAAAAAATATTATAAATCCCAAAGGAGAGATAATAGAAATTTCAGAACAAAGAAATGGTTTTTCTTAAGAAGGTCAGATAATAGAGCCCCCTTTCTACATAAAAGAAATGTAAGAAGATATAATCCTAGAAAAACTTATGATAAAACATGTAGATGTTTTATATGTAATTCTCCCGATCACCTAAGTAGAACCTGCCCTAATAAAGACCAGAAAAGATACTCTAGTAAATATGAAGAGCAAGAAAGAGTTTTAATTATAGATAGTGTTAATGAGAATATATTAGTATGTGATGATGAAAATAGAGCTCCCTTTCTAGTAAATGTTATTGTCCAAATATATTGACTCATCATGTTTTATTTCATCATCACATACTAATATATTCTCATTAACACTATCTATAATTAAAACTCTTTCTTGCTCTTCATATTTACTAGAGTATCTTTTCTGGTCTTTATTAGGGCAGGTTCTACTTAGGTGATCGAGAGAATTACATATAAAACATCTACATGTTTTATCATAAGTTTTTCTAGGATTATATCTTCTTACATTTCTTTTATGTAGAAAGGGAGCTCTATTATCTGACCTTCTTAAGAAAAACCTTTTCTTTGTTCTGAAATTTCTATTATCTCTCCTTTGGGATTTATAATATTTTTTATTCTTATACCTTTCTTCTCCATATGTTAAAGGTATTTGGACAATGTTATTGCAGAAATTATAATCTGTTTTCTTCATAGATCTTTGAGCTTGTATACCTGTACATACCTTTCTTAGCTGTTTAAAGACAAATGTTATGGCTTGGGATATGTTTACAATATTTCCTGCTGATTGTTTTTTATATTCCTCAAATATTATAGACCCTAAAGGGTCAGGCAACTTGTTAAAATATCTTTCTACTACACCTACATTAATGCCTTGCTTAGCGGTGGTAGCATTATATAAGTAATGCTGAGAGAATTCTTTTATACCTTTCCAGCTTGTCAGCGTTAATTTTTCTATTTCTCTCAATCTTTCATTTTGTAATGAGGTATGTCCTAATTCTGGATCTTCTGCTATGATCATATTTGAAATAACATTTGCAAAGTTATTCGGATTACTTCCTGCTCTTGTTAATTCTTGATATTGATTAGGGCATGTTTCTACCCATTGTTCCCATAGGACTTTTACAGATTCTCCTAAAAATGTTTCAAGATATGTTATCATATCTTCTACCTTAGTGCCTATATTATGCTGGTTTTGTATATATTTTTGAACTATTAAACCTTTCCATATACTAATTATATTCGGCCAATCTATCGGGTCATGGGCTGCTAAATTTAATATAGCACCATCATTTTTATAATTTTGAAATTGTACTGGCCTTTCAAAATCTCTTCTCTTCGTACCCATATATCTATATTGTCCAGGGATATATGTGGGCTGGTAGTCATCTTTTTCTGGGGGCCATTGTCCAGCTGATCTGGTAGGTCTCTCCCTTTCTTCATCTCTTTTTACTGAAGATTCCCCATATCCTTTTCTTCTTTTATTACTACTTTCTACTTCCATGGCTTCCATCGCATTATCTAAATCATGTAGTCCCACATCATCTAGTGAGTTATAAAAATCACTATTTTGTTCTGAATCATCATAATTTTTATCTTCTATCATCATTTCTTTCATTAGTTCTTCCTCTTCCTCTTCATAACTTTCTAATAATAGCTTATTATTTATATCCCATTGCTCTTGTTCATTCACAACTTCATCTCAATGGCTTTGAGCAATATTCTTATTTTTATCATTATATTTTGTGGTAACCTTATTATTACTATTATTATTGTCTCTCTTTTCTTCTGATGCTATAGTGTTATTTATCACGTGAGAACTACTAGTAGCTGGCTTTTTCTCATTTTTTAATCTTTTTAATCTAGCAATCTCTCTAATGAAAAATAATTCTCTTTCTCGTATTTTAGGCCAATCTGCTGTCATAGAATGACTATATTCCCATTGTATGCGTTTTAATTTCTTTTCCCAATGTATAATTTCATTATATATATTAGTTTTTTCCATGTATTCGGTTACACATTTATTCTTATCATTGCTGGTTTCTGTTTCTGACATAAAAGATTTTGTGTCTTCTATGGATGCAGATTTATAATTCATGAACCTGATACTACTACTTCCTTCACAATTTTGATAACTTATATAGTTTTCGGGTAGCTTTAATTCTTTCTTCTCTATTAATTCACCTATCTTCCATTCCTCTCCTGCTCTTTCTTCAGAACTAAACATAAGAGGATTCATAAATTGTATACCTTTTGATTGCATACTATCGATTACGTTATTAACATTAACCCTATATCTAGAATTACTTCTGTTAGTGAGCCTTCCTATAAATTCTATGCTTACTAACAAATTTGTTCCTTTAAAATCTTCATATCCTTTGGTTTGGAAACGAAAGCTAATTTTTTCAATAAATTCTTTTACAGGCATTATTAGGTCTGGAGCTATGTATGTTATTAGTCTATTTCCATTCATATCTCCTTCCATAAAGCCTAATGCCGCTTTATCAATTGATTCCCATCTTCGGTCTAATAATGTTATTAATACCTTTGCTCCTAATTTCTTTCTTGTCATGCCTTTAACTCCTATGATATACATACCTTGATGAATATATTTATAACCACAATATGTTAATTCATTTTCAATATTCTTGCTCACAATTCGTAAATCTACTGGACGCGTTAATACACTTAACTCTACTTCTCTAGATATTCTGTATAACCCACTCTTACTTTCAAATATACCCATGTGATATACTTGCTGCGGTTTAATTTTTCTTAGGGTATCTTTTTGATATCTTTCTAAGTCTTTTTGCAAGTCTATAACTTCTTCTATACTATCAACATCATCAGCTATGCATGATAATCTATGCTTCATTGCAAGAGGTTTTGAGTCTTGCCTAACTACTTGTAGGAATTTGTCTCTTCTGGAGACGCTATTAGGTACATCCATTTTTCTGAGTTAATATTCCTTGATGAAGATACTATTCCGGATGAAGATAATATAATATCTTTGTTGCTTTGAACACAATTTAGCTTTTCTAAAACTTGAATTAAAAGCTGGAGGATTGTGTTATTCTGTCTTATTATTATTTTGGAATCTTCTTTTGGTGAGTCGTGATCAGAAAATCCGACAGGGGGTGACAAGTATTTAGCAACTTCGTTTAATTCTTGGATATATTCACTCATAAAAATATGAGAGGATAAGAGTTTTTACCTCTTGTACCAACCTTTTTATTTCAGGAATATCTTGTCTTGATTCGGAGTGTGGGAGCGAGTCTTTGCCTTTATTTAGGTAACGGCCTATTGTCAACACTTCTTCTTCAATATAGTCGTTTTTCTTGCATATTATATTCTGTCTTGCTTTTGCTTCTTCAAGCTTATGCAGGATGATATCTATTTTGCTATTTAACCCGGAGCACTTGTCTGCGAGTTTTTGATATTCTTTGAATATGCTTTCAAATTTTTGGTCAAGTATATCTTGCCTTTTTCCCCAAGATATATAAAAGTTATATATCAAATCGACCACTATATTTAGCTGGCTATGAGATGTATGCCAAATATGCTCTCCAGAGGGATTTATTTTGCACCTTATATTAATATTCTCTTTAGTATTTATCACCTTACCTTGGCTAACTTCTAAATTTAAATATTTTAACCTTTCAATGATTATATCCTGGACCTGATACCAACAATACAATAACCCAGAAATATGCGATCTTATTTGAACGCTTTCGCGGTCTTTATTAGCGTATGCGGTTATTAAATGCTAATTTCAAATTACTGTTTACCACGGTGTAGCAAACACTATTCACTATTCACGAGATACTATTCACTACTATTCAACTGATTGGTGTATGTCTGGTTAATTATTCTTTTACTGTTCGCAACTATTTGCTTTACTATTCGTGATTATCACAACTTTTTTTTACTTTTATGCAGGATCTTAGCTGGTTGCCGAGACCAAAACAACGGCCTGTTTGTGCTGCGAAGGTTGTGAAGTCCTACTCGGTACTCACCATATTTTTCATTATTTTGCATCAGATGCAGCTATTACGTTCACTTGATGGTTTTAATTGCAAACTTATGGGTTAAATTCTTATCGTCTTCCCAGGCAGTTCCACCCGAAGGGAACACTTCTCTACGGCCACAAGGTTCTCATTCAAACGCCACTCTGGGCTACACAGAGAACTACACACGCAGAGGTTTCTCCTATTGGATCCCTAGCATAAGAACTCTTCCCATAAATTCATAAGTAAAAATATCAAGTGAACCAAGAAACTACATCATTTCAACAACATAATTTACATATGGTTTTCCCTTTCGGGAGGCCCCGAAGGGATTACACAAACTTAGAAAATTACCTTAGAATTCTTTGTAGCAGCTCTTACAAATCCTTAGACAAGGTGGCTATCTTACAGAGGTGGTGGTGATTCTACTACTACTGAGAAAGCTGGGAGTGCACTGGCTCTTCTCTGCTTCTTCGACTCAAGCGTTATGTGTTTCGCTTCGAGCCCAGCGTCTCCTTTTATAGCTGCGAGGGAAGCACCGGAGAGGCTTCACCTTTTTATGTAATAAGCCGCAGCTTCATGAACTAGCTTCTAGATCATTGACGTGTCTTCCTTCATGAGTATTTGAGAGTCTTGATATGTGGACACCTTCGGGAGAGTGCCAGACAAGCGGATGCTTTCACCGGCCTTAATGGACTTTCACGTGGTAACTTTCTGAAAAGCTTCACGTGGGCTTGTCCCTTGACGAATATCTTGCTAGCGTCTTCGAGAGCGTGGATCAGCCCACAGAAACCCGCCAAACACTTACTCATATAATTGTGCCACAGTAGAATGATTTTTTTTTATTATTATATATATAGGTATATATATATATTCATGTGTGATGGACAAATACAAAGATTAAAATAGGTTTTTTCTTTGTTGTATTTGGGTCAGATATTTGTCTTTTTTGTGCAGCATGCAAATAATCAAATTAGTTGCTGAAATTTTATACATACTTGAAGAATATGCATATGTATTTATAGAAAAAAACTTAACATTTTTTGATACTTTTAAATATATATTGATTTTTTTTGCACCACACTTGTCAGTTCTTTCTTTTTTACAATGAGCACACACCCTGTGTACCCCTTCATCCTCAAATAAGTGGACGTATAGAAATTTTAAGACAGATTATGGAGTGGAGTAGAAAATGCATTGGGAAGGTGCAAGCCATCACCTATCGCCTCTTTAATTACCCCACTTCCAATGAGCTAAGTGCATGTAGAAAGTGAGGAGACCATGTGTTGAATATTATTGGTCTTGATTCACCTTGGCAACCATTAGCCAGTTTGAATTATGAGAATTGGAAAAACTAGAAGAAATAAGTGGTACTCACCTCGACAACCTCAACTTCGGCCGAGAAGACAGCATTGGATGGTTCATTGGGGAACTCTGACATCTTTCCCTAGAGCATAAAGGAGAGCATTTCTTGAATGGATTTGGATTCAAAGAGTGCACCCTATTGCTAGATCAGATGAGCTCGGGCTTGCATCGTTTGGATTCCCAGGCTCAGTACCACATGCACCACATCGACTAGGGTGAGGACGATGTCCGCAAGTTTGTGAAACTCGGCGGTGAAGCCTCTTGACCGTGGGCGATTTTGTCGGGTTGTTTCTGGGGCTCCAGAAGTGGGGCTTCATAGGAGGAGCCCGGCTGAAACGTGTGACAATACCAGCCCGGGGAGGGTTGTCAAGTTCTACATCTAGGGTGTAGAAAACCACTCCTCCTGCCATTTCTTGTTGGTTTTCGCGAGATCCCCGGGCAGGTACTCGCATCCGAACTGCTTGATGGTGGCTACTCCGCTGCACTCTCGCAGGTCTCGTCTACGTTTGTTTGGAGCTTCACTTGGAAGTACTTCCTCCACAAGCCGAAGTGAGGCTCGACGGAGAGAAAGGCCTCACAAAGGGTGATGAAGCACGCCATGTGCAGAATGGAATTTTGGGGAAGAAGGTGGAGTTGTAGGCAATAGAAACGTAAGAGGTCGCGGAAGAAAGGATGAATCGAAAAACCTAAGTCGTGGATGAGAAAAGGAACGAAGCTAATGGCGTTTGTGCGGCTCCAGATTGGGCATGATCTCCGCTAGGACGTCACCGACCTTCGTCACGACAAGCGGAGACTGAGGGAAAGCGACGGTGGGCTAAGGAAAATACCTACCACTGCTCCAACTAACCACCAGAGACAGTGGATGACATCCACTTCTCCTTGGTCTTCGAGGCCACCTTCTCCTTGGGCGCAGTGGTGGAGGCCTCATTGGCGGTGTTCACGGGTTTCCCGCCTTTGGACAGCTTGCGACCCGTGGTGGTGTGGTGGCGTGATGGTGCAACAAAGTAGTAGAGGGGTGGTGCGGAACGGCGATAGGACAGCATCATGAGAAAGAAGAAGGGGTAGAGGAGATGAGCATAAAAGCCCTCTGTCCATTTGTAGGATCGAAAGTATGTCTAGGGAGGTGATTAGACTACTTGACCAAATAAAAATTTATCCTTTTCCCAATTTTAGTATTGGGCAAGTTTTAGGAATTCTACCAAGTCAAGCTACACCCTACACATGCAAGTCTAAGAGTTGTGCAGCGGAAAGTAAAGACTTTGCATATGAACGTAAAGGAGGGATCAAATAAATCGAACGCAATGAAGACACGGTGATTTTTGGCATGGTTCCAATAGGTGGTGCTATCGTACGTCCACGTTGATGGAGACTTCAACCCACAGAGGGTAACGGCTGCGCGAGTCCACGGAGGGCTCCACCCACGAAGGGTCCACGAAGAAGCAACCTTGTCTATTCCACCATGGCTTATGTCCACGAAGGACTAGCCTCACCCGGGCTAGATCTTCATGAAGTAGGCGATCTCCTTGCCCTTACAAACTCCTTGGTTCAACTCCACAAGATCTTGGAGGCTCCCAAGTGACACCTAACCAATCTAGGAGACACCACTCTCCAAAAGGTAATAGATGTTGTTGTTGAAGATGAACTCCTTGCTCTTGTACTTCAAAAGATAGTCTCCTCAACACTCAATCACTCTCTCACAGATTTGGCTTGGGTAGGAGAAGGATTGGAGTGGAAAGCAACTTGGGGAGTGTCGGTGTAAAAACCGGCTGACCTCGGGGTAGGGGGTCCCGAGCTGTGGATCTCAGATCAATGATAACAGGGACGAAGGAGACGGTGTTTACTCAGGTTCGGGCCCTCTCGAGGAGGTAATACCCTACGTCCTGCTTTGATTATATTGATGATGAAGTATCGAGTACAAGTTTGATCTACCTCGAGATCGTAAGGAGAAGTCTAACCCTAGGGCTAGGTGGATGGTAATTGTGATTCCGTCCCCTCTACAGGCTAAACCCCTTGGCTTATATACACGCCAGGTAGGGCATCTAGGGTTACATGGTTGGTATCCAGGGATGCTGAAAGCACACTTGCTCCCTTGGTGGTTTTGGTAATTTATGCCAACATACATGTTGTTGGACTAATGCTTTTATCTAGTGAATTTCAGACAAGTTCAACAATGGCGTGGCAGGGACAAGAGGATGTGGAATCCCTTCAAAATACTAAGGACAAGGATTGGCAAAAGATCAAGACTCTACATTTTTGGTTTAGTGATCCAATATCACATTGAGTCCATAGGAAAGCCAATACTATTAAAAGGGGATGAGGTGTTGTTTAATGGTCTTTTTGCTCAAGTGCTTAGTGACAGTACTCCTAAACCCTCAACCACTCTCTCTCTACCCAAATATGTCCAAAATCCACATTCCAACTCGGCCCCACCGAAATTTCCTATCCGGAGCCACCGAGTTCACCTAGACTTAGCCACTGCCAAAACCCTAACAAATCGGATCCACCGAAATGGATCTCGGTCTCACCGAGATGGCCTTGCCAACTCTCTGTAATCGTTTGCACTCACTTCGGTCTCACCGAGTTTTGCAAATCGGTCTCACCGAGATGGCTTGCCAACTCTCTGTTGCCTTATGCTTCACTTCGGTTCTACCGAGTTGATGCAATCGGTGCCACCGAGATGAGGTTTGCCCTAGCCATTGCACTTCGGTCCATCTGAGTTGTTCATATCGGTCCCACCGAGATTCCTAACGTTCATATCTTTTACACAGTTCGGTGCTACCGAGATTATGGTTTCGGTGCCACCGAGTTGGGTCAAAAGTGTGTAACGGTTGGATTTTGTGTGGAGGCTATATATACCCCTCCACCACCTCCTTCTCAGAGAGGAGAGCCATCAGAACGTGCCTATACTTTCACCATACATTTTCTGAGAGAGAACCACCTACTCATGTGTTGAGATCAAGCTATTCCATTCCTACCATTTGAACCTTGATTTCTAGCCTATCCCAAGTTGCTTTCCACTCAAATCCCTCTTCCACCATAGCCAAATCTGTGAGGAGTTGTTTGAGTGCTGGGAAGACTATCATTTGAAGCACAAGAGCAAGGAGTTCATCAACAACACACTGTCTATTACCTTTTGGAGAGTGGTGTCTCCTAGATTGGTTAGGTGTCACTTGGGAGCCTCCGACATGATGTGGAGGTGAACCAAGGAGTTTGTAAGGGCAAGGAGATCGCCTACTTCGTGAAGACCTACCCCGAGTGAGGCTAGTCCTTCGTGGACGTAAGCCATGGTGGAATAGACAAGGTTGCTTCTTCGTGGACCCTTCGTGGGTGGAGCCCTCCGTGGACTCGCGCATCCGTTACCCTTCGTGGGTTGAAGTCTCTATCAACGTGGACGTACGATAGCACCACCTATCAGAACCACGCCAAAAACCACCGTGTCTTCATTGCGTTTGAAATCTCCAATCCCCTCCTTTACTTACATATGCAATTGTTTACTTTCCGCTGCTATACTCTTAGAATTGCATGTGTAGGGTGATGCTTGACATGTATTATTGCTAAAATCTGCCTACAATTAAAATTGGGAAAAGGTTAGGTTTTATTTGGTCAAGTAGTCTATTCACCCCCCCTCTAGACCTATCTTCTTGATCCCGCAGATGCGTATGGAGGCGGCATGAGATGTCTTGGGGTATACTCCAAGTCTTCGGCAGATGCAATCTTGATCACATCGTGGCCTCCGGAATCCATCTGAATGAGAACGAGGGCCTTCAGGCCCAGCCCGAGGACTATGGGCCAACTAGGTTGGTACCCCCTAGTCCAGGACACTGTCAGTAGTCCCCGAAATGGTCTTCTATGCCGAGGACGACCCCTTCGCCTTTAACAACTTCGGATCTGGAGTCCTTGGCTCGACAGACGAGTTCCTCCCTTTCTGTTGATACTTTTCTTTATTCGTGGCCGCCACAGACCACTCCTTGGTATCCCTTGTTCGGAACCCAACAAAAACATGATCCGCATCCGAGGCCGTGGGATTACTTAGCCTCAAAGGCTTGCCACGTAGGTGTGAACAATGTTTTCAGCCTGACAACTTTATCGAAGCAGCACCACCCACGACCAGGTGAGCGGTTACTACTCACTCGAATCTCGGCCCAAGGTAATCCTTTTACTGGCACGTCCCATCGAAACAGAGATGGTGCCTAGTTTTTAAGGGATACCATTAAGATTTTGTTTCTCCCTATACGCATAACAACATCTTTTACGGGTAATAGCGATTTCAACGGCGCGGCTAGAGGGACTCTTGGCCTTTTCATCAGCCCATATAAGAGCGGGGGGGGGGGGGGGGGTGGGGGTAGCAGCAGAGAGAGCACGCTCCCTTCCTTTCCTGCCTTCTGTCTCTCAAGCTCCATTTCTCAGATCCAATCCCGAGCTCTTCCCACTTCCTCAGCGCCTCTCCTCCTAACAATGGCGGAGAACAACCTCAAGGGGCACTGGGCCAGCTCCTCCGTGACGGAGGGCACCATTTTGGAGCTGTGCAGCGCGGGGTACATCCCCACGGAGGTCCGCACTCACGCGCTGACTCCGAAGCAGCGCATCCCCACTCCCGATGCCGGGGAGAGGGTTGTCTTCGTCCCCCACCTTATCAGAGGTCTGGGGTTCCTACTGCACCCTTTCGTGCGCGGGATCATGTTCTACTACGGGCTAGATTTTCAGCATCTAGCCCCGAACTCCATCCTCCACTTCGCCTCCTTCATCACGGTCTGCGAGGCCTTCCTCCGCATCGAGCCACACTTCGGGTTGTGGCTGAAGATTTTCGGCGTCAAGCCGAGGTCCAGCGACTCCGAGCTCTCTGAGTGTGGGGGTGCGATGATCAGCAAGAACTAGAGGGTGGTCTGGTTCAAAGGCACCTTCATAGAGACTGTCAAGGAGTGGCAGCGCGAGTGGTTTTACATCACCGAGCCGCTCGCTGCTGGCCAGACCGAGGTCGAGTTCTCAGCTGGTCCTCCGAAGAAGCTCGTGTCTTGGAAGAGGAAGGGCATGGACTGGGGGAACCCGGCGGAGGTGAAGGTGTTGATCCAGAAGATCGAGTTCTGGATAGACCAGAGGGACATCAAGCTGGTGGACGTGGTGAACATCATGCTCCACCGCCGCGTCCTGCTGCTTCAGTCTCGGGCTACCTCGATGTGGGCGTACAAGCCCGAGGACGTGGTGCCTATCCACCACTTCTTCCGCTCCACCCCGGCCGGGATGTGGAAGCTGATGTTCAACCCGTCCAAGGACGGTTTCCCTGAGGCCGGGAGCGACTTTGGCTTAGAAGCCGCCCATGGCGCCCCCGAGGTAAATCTCAATACTCAGTTCTACACTCTGTGTTTCCTGGTCCTTCACAAATTTTGGCTAACCAATCAAACATTCTACAGAAGTGGATCCCCAAGGCACAGCGGATGATGCGCCCATGCCGCAACCCGAGGGGGAGAGGACTCCCCAGCTTGTGGCCCTCTTAACCGAGGAGCCACACGTGGTGATCCCCAAGGAGTCCAAACCTCCGAGGGGCAGAGCGGGTCTCCGAGCTCGGGAGACCTCGGTCACCCGGTCCGAGGAGACCCATGCCTCCTCCACCCATGAAGACGAGGAGGGAGACAAGGGGGAAGGGAAACCTTCCCCTAAAGGGAAGAGGGCGGCGTCCGAGGGCGCCGAAGAGGAGGCGAGGCCGAAAGGCCCGAAGAGGTCGCGCAAGGCCTCCGCCGATCCAGTCCTGCCGGAGAAGCCTAGCTTCCCCGAGGAGTCGGACGAGGACCTCCTCGTGCTGGGGAGGGAGAACCCCCCCCCCCCCGAAGGTATGCAATTACCACTTAATTTGGACTTCGAAAGCCAGTTCCTTTCATGAGACTCATAAGAGAATTTTTGCCAGCCCGCCCGGGACTCGCCTCAGTGGCGATCCTTCGAGCGATCTGCCCCCGTCGGACAGCGGGGAGTGATATGTCCCAAACGTATCTACTTTTCCAAACACTTTTGCTCTAGTTTGGACTCTAATTTGCATGATTTGAATGGAACTAACTCGGACTGACGTTGTTTTCAGCAGAATTGCCATGGTGTTGTTTTTGTGCAGACATAAAAGTTCTCGGATCGACCTAAAAATTTACGGAGAATTATTTTAGAATATATAAAAAATACTGGCGCAAAGATCCATGAGAGGGGGGCCACTAGGCGCCACAAGCCTGGGGGGCGCGCCCACCCCCCCAGGGCGCGCCTGGCAGGCTTGTGGGCCCCTGCCAACTCCGTTTGACCTAACTCCAACGCTATAAGTACCTATTCGGGGACAAAAAAATCAGAGAGAAAGAATCATCATGTTTTACGATACGGAGCCGCCGCCACCTCCTGTTCTTCATCGGGAGGGCTGATCCGGAGTCCGTTCGGGGCTCCGGAGAGGGGGATTCGATGCCGTTGTCATCATCAACCATCCTCCATCACCAATTTCATGATGCTCACCACCGTGTGTGAGTAATTTCTTTGTAGGCTTGCTGGACGGTGATGGGTTGGATGAGATTCACCATGTAATCGAGTCAATTTGTTAGGGCTTTGATCTCTAGTATCCACTATGTTCTGAGATTGATGTTGCTATGACTTTGCTTTGCTTAATGCTTGTCACTAGGGCCCGAGTGCCATGGTTTCAGATTTGAACCCTTTATGTTTTCATGAATATATTTGAGTTCTTGATCCTATCTTGCAAGTTATATGCACATGTTACGTGCCATGATCCGCATACCCCAAGGTGACAATAATTGGGATTCTTTCCGGTGATTGCCGTAGTTTGTGGAGTTCATGTATTCACTATGTGCTAATGCTTTGTTCCGGTTCTCTATTAAAAGGAGGCCTTAATATCCCTTAGTTTCCTTAAGGACCCCGCTGCTACGGGAGGGTAGGACAAAAGATGTCAGGCAAGTTCTTACTATAAGCACATATGACTATATACGGAATACATGCCTACATTACACTGATGAATTGGAGCTATTGTGTATCGTTCTAGGTTGTGACTGTCACATGATGAATGTCATCCAACATAATTATCCATCACTGATCCAATGCCTACGCTTTTTGCATATTGATCTTTGCTAAGTTACTTTCGTTACTGCTGCTGTTACAATTACTACAAAACTGCTTCTGTTACTGTTACTACTGTTACTATTGCTCTTGAAACTATCATACTACTGTGCTACTAAACACTTTGCTACAGATATTTAGTTCTCCAGGTGTGGTTGAATTGACAACTCAATTGCTAATACTTACAAATATTCTTTGGCTCCCCTTGTGTCGAATCAATAAATCTGGGTAAAATATTACCCGCGAAAACTGTTGCGATCCCCTATACTTGTGGGTTATCAAGACCTTTTTCTGGCACCGTTGCCGGGGAGCATAGCTCTATTTGTTGAGTCACTTGGGATTTATATCTATTGATCACTATGAAGAATCTGAAAGATGCTAAAAACAAGATCGTCCCCTCTATGACTAGAGGAGGTAAGGAACTACCATCACACTCTGCACTTGATTCATCTTCTGTTTTGAGTAGGCTTGCGACACCGCCACCTGCTATTCATTCTAATATGTCACAAGTTATTGATGATACTACTTCTGCTATGAATGATACTTATGATGATGCTAGTGCTATGCTTGATAATACTGTGCCACTTGGTGAATTTCTTGATGAACAAATTGCTAAAGCTAAGGAAACTCAAAATGTTGAAACTCTTGAAAATTATGATTCACCTATTATGCCTAGCTCTCCTACTAGAGTTGAAATGCCTGAAACATCTGATGGACATGTTTTTGATAGAGAGACAGCTAGGGCAATTCTTGCTTGTAATGATAGATATGAGGTTATAAAATTGCTTGCTGAGTTGAAAGAAAAAACTATGCGGGAGAGAATGAAATATGATCCTAAGTTTGCTACTTCTCCCATATTTGTTACTGATAAGGATTATGAATTCTCTATCGATCCTGAGTTAATTACTTTGGTTGAATCTAATCCTTTTCATGGTTATGAAACTGAAACTGTTGTGGCACACCTTACTAAGTTGAATGATATGCCACCCTGTTTGCTCATGAGGAAACAATTCGCTATTACTATATTCTTAAGTTGTTTCCTTTCTCATTAAAGGGTGATGCTAAGAAATGGTTTAATACTCTTGCTCCTGGTTGTGTGCGTAGTCCCCAGGATATGATATATTACTTCTCTGAAAAATATTTTCCTGCTCATAAGAAACAAGCTGCCTACCAGGAAATATTTAACTTTGTGCAAATTGAAGAAGAGAATCTCCCTCAAGCTTGGGGGAGGCTTCTCCGATTACTTAATGCTTTGCCTGATCATCCTCTTAAGAAAAATGAAATACTTGATATCTTTTATAATGGACTAACCGATGCTTCTAGGGACTACCAAGATAGTTGTGCTGGTTGTGTTTTCAGGGAACGAACTGTTGGGCAGGCTGAAGTACTATTGAATAATATATTGAGAAATGCCGATGATTGGACACTTCCTGAACCACCACCTAAGCCAACTCCGAAGAAGAGAGGTATCCTATTCCTCAGTCCAAAAGATATGCAAGAAGCTAAGAAATCTATGAAGGAAAAAGGTATAAAAGCTGAAGATGTTAAGAATTTACCACCTATTAAAGAAATACATGGGCTCGACATCCCGACACAGGTAGTGGAGGTAAATTCTCTCACTAGATTTGATGAAGGTGATATTCCGTATAATAAATCTGCTAGTCAATGCCTGTATGAGTTTGATAATTACATCATTAAACAGGAACACTTTAATATGTATGTTAGCAATCAACTAAAACGGAATGCCATCATGATTGAACGCTTGAGTGATTTGATGTTTAGAACTGCTAATGTTGTTAAATGCTTGAGTAAACATGCTTCTATGGTTCAGACTCAGCTAGAACAAATTGCTAAGTCACAAAATGATTTGCTTGATGAAATAAATAATAAAAAGAATGACCATGCTGTTAGAGTTGTTACTAGAGGAGGTATCATGACTCAGGATCCTCTATATCCTGAAGGTCATCGTAAAATAATTGAACAAGACTCTCAAAGAAATAATATTGATACACCTAGTCCATCTAAGAAGAAAAAGAAAAGGAAAAATGATAAAACTTTGCCCGCTTCTAGTGAACCTGAGATCGAAAAACCTCCTGAGAATCATAATGATGCTTCCATTTCTGATGCTGAGACACAATCTGGTAATGAACATACACTTAGTGATAATAATGATAATGATAATGATAATGAAGATGTTCATGTTGATGGTCAACCAGATAATGATGTAGAAATAGAACCTGCTGTTGATCTTGATAACCCACATCCTAAGAATAAAAGATATGATAAAAGAGACTTTGTTGCTGGAAAACATGGAAAAGAGAGAGAACCATGGGTTCAAAAACCTATGCCTTTCCCTACTAAACCATCTAAAAACAAGGATGATGAAGATTTTGAGCGCTTTGTTGAAATGCTTAGACCTGTCTTTTTGCGCACTCGCTTGATTGATATGTTGAAAATGTCTCCCTATGCCAAATATATGAAAGAAATTGTCACAAATAAAAGAAAGATACCTGAAGCTGAAATTTTCACCATGCTTGCAAATTATTCTTTTAAAGGTGGAATACCTAAGAAGTTAGGAGATCCAGGAATACCTACTATACCATGCTCCATTAAAAGAAATTATGTTAAAACTGCTCTATGTGATCTGGGAGCCGGTGTTAGTGTTATGCCTTTCTCTCTATATAGAAGACTTGATTTTAATAAGCTCACACCTACTGAAATATCTTTGCAAATGGCTGATAAATCCACTGCTATACCCATTGGAATTTGCGAGGATGTTCCCATTGTAGTTGCAAATGTTACTATCTTGACAGACTTTGTTATACTTGATATGCCCGAGGACGACAACATGTCGATTATCCTTGGAAGACCCTTTTTGAATATTGCAGGGGCTGTTATTGATTGCAACAAAAGCAAGGTCACTTTTCATGTCAATGGTAATGAGCATACGGTTTATTTTCCGAAGAAACAAAGTTCGGTGAATGGTATCAATTGTATTGAAAAAGTTTCGACAATCACTATTGGAGGTTTCAAATTTCCTCTTCCTACTGTCGAAAAGAAATATGAAATTCTTATTGTTGGGGAGATGCATATCCCCCTTGAGGTAACCTAGTGTTATACAAAAATTCTTCGGTTTCATGCCATTCAGAAATGTTTTGTTAATAAGACTTGATCAACCTTATTAATGGATTCTTTTTGAGGGGCATCTGGTCGATGAATTTAGTAAGCACAACTTTCTATACCCACCTTTTACCCTCTGTTATTTTTAGTAGAATAAAATAAAATGCCATGATTATCCTATTTTTTGAATTTTCCATGCAATAAAAAATGACCCAAAAATAAAAGTTCTCAGAATGCCATGAAAATTTAGTATGATTTTTTCGAGAATATTTAAGAATTTTTGGCACTGAACACACCCCAGGGGGGGGGTGCACCTGTGAGCCACAAGCCCACAGGGTGCACCCACCCCCTGGGCGCGCCCAGCAGGCTTGTGGGTCCCACAGGGACCCACTCACTTATGCCAGCCACCCATCTCCTTCTCCTTCCTCCAGAAAAAATCAAACTTGCTCCCAAGCCCGTGTTCTTGCTCATTTTGCTGTGATTTTCGATCTCCTTGCTCGGAACTCCGTTTCCAAAACTGTTTTGAGGAATTACTCCTTGGTATGTGACTCCTCCAATGCTCCAATTAGTTTTGTTCTAGTGCTTTATACTTTGCAAATTTTTGCTGCTATGGTGACCATGTTTATGAGCTTGCATGTTGAATTTGTATGGTCCAAAGTAGTTTTGATGCATGATATGGCTTCTAGATACATATGGGAGTAGTTGGTATCAATTTTGTTGAGTTTCGTTCACTTTTGTTTTGAGTCACTAAAAATTTCAGAAATTTTTCAGAAAAGAAAATGCTCAAGTGGAGGTTGAGGGGTTCTTCGAGCCGGAACCCCAAGGAGGCTCCTAAGCCCAAGTATACACTTCCTCGTGCGGCCGAGGTGCGGCCGTGCGAATGGCCATGCGACACGTTCTTGAGGGATGCAGGGATTTATGACGATTTCTATCATTTCGCGAACAATGCCGGCATTATCCCGTTCCTCGAAGATAATTGTGACCAGTATCTTCTCCTCACTAATACTTTCGTGCAAAGCTTTCATTTTCATGCTAGGAGAGATACACCCACCGTGACATTTAATTTATATGATGTTCCCAAAGAGATGACACTTGAAGATTTTTGTGAGGTATGCAAACTTCCCAACGAGGGCAGCCCATTAGAGCCACATCGCAGGGATGTCTCAGAGTTCATCTCTGAGGTTACTGTGGGGGAGTCGAGGGGAGTTTCTGAGGCTAGGCTTGCTAGTTTACATTTCCCTGTTTTGCGCTATTATTCATTATTTGCTGGGAGGTGTTTGACTGGTCGGTGGGAGAGTGGCACACTCAGTTCGCCTGACCTTGCTATTTTGCGCCACGCACTTTATGCTGATAGGACCTTTAGTTTGGGTGCTATGGTTACCCGGCGGTTGCACACTAACCGTTCAAGGGGCGCTATTTATGGTGGTATTTATGCTTCCCGTCTCGCTAAACATTTCGAGATTCCTATTAGCCATGACGAGAGGGAAGAGAGGCTTTTACCCGTTATGCATCTTGATTACGACAGTATGGTTGGGCATGACTTCATTGATGAGGGCCCCGTTCGTTTTAGATATAACTTGGTGTTCAGTCAGGGCACTCATGAGGTTATTATTCTGCCCGCGCCTACTTTGTTTGATATTCACAGGGGCAAATACACCATCATGCCTGAGGACATTTATGCTTATTGGGGCTTGGACCAGCCCCAAGCACCTGAGCCAGCACCTGTGCTAGAGCCGTACTAGGAGCCCATCTATCAGTGGGAGCCTCAGGAGGCCATTTACCAGTGGCATCCTCAGCAGCCTCCGCACTATCCGGGAGGTGCTGATTTCGACCCGTGGCCATAGACCAACTTAGGCCAAAAGCCTACACTTGGGGGAGTACGTATCTCTCACCGACATTACATTCATGTTCACATATTCATTCCAGTTGTCGGTGTTCATCCTTTTTCTTTGTATATCCATGCTAGTTTTATTTTCGCTTTTTTCTTGTGTGTTTGAAAACTTTTGAAAATCCAAAAAAAATTAGTTGTAGTTTCTTTCTTGTCTAGTTAATTCATAGTAGTAAAGAAAACCCAAAAATATTTCTTGTTTCTTCTTTTGCCTGTTGGGAGTTTTCCCGTGTAAATAGTCTTTCTCAGTTTTTATTTTTCCTTCGTTAATTTGCTTCCTTCAGAAAAACCAAAAAAAACTCCAAAAATATTTTAGTGTGTTTCTCTGAATTTCTTTTCTTTTCATTGAGTCGTCGCAAGGAGAAGACCACGATGAAAGTGTTGAGTGGCTCCCATATGCTTTATTGTTGATCTAACAAAGAGCCACTATTACTTTGTCTTCTCCTTTGAATAAATGTTTGCAGATTCCAGCTTAGTCCGCGGCACACTTGCACTGTTATTATTATCACATCATTCGGTCGTGCAAGTGAAAGGCAATAATGACGATATTTGATGAAGTGATTGCGGTGAAGAAAAGCTGGTATGAACTCTTCTTGTTTTTGTCTTTGTAAATATGTTTAGCTCAGAATTCATGATTCAACATTATTATGAGTAAACATATTTGTGATGACAATTAGAGATTATAGTTGCTCATGCCATGCTTAAATAGCTAGGAGTGGATAATGATTTATTTTGAGTGTCAACATGCATTAAAATGGTTGTGATGTAGTATGTTAGCATGGTATCCTCCTCTGAGTAATTCGAGTGGCTTGACTTGGCACATGTTCATACATGTAGTTGAATCAAAACCAACATAGCCTCCATGATATTTATGTTCAGGGTGTTGATATCCTACTCATGCTCGTGTTCAATGTTAATTATTCGCAATTCATGTCTATGACCGTTTTCGCTCTCTAGCTGGTCGCTTCTCAATCTATTTGCTAGCCTTCGCCTGTACTAAGAGGGAATACTGCTTGTGCATCCAAATCCCTAAACCAAAGTTCTTCCAGATGAGTCCACTATATCTACCTATATGCGGTATTACTCTGCCGTTCCAAGTAAATTTGCAAGTGCCACCTCTAAATATTCAAACGAACATCTGTTTTGTGTGCCCGTACCGCTCATGGAGTGACAGGGGGCGGTCAGTATCTTCCATGCTAAGCAGGTTACTCTCAGATGAGTGTTTATTCACTTGTCATTACACGAGAGAGGATGGTAATTGGGATGCCCAGTCCTATGCTCAAATGGAAATCATATAATGCAAACAAACTCCCCCGAAAAGTTGTTGGTATGGAGGGCACCCGTGAATTCGGCTAGCCATGGCGTGTGTTGGTACGATGGAGGGGGAGTAAACTTTACCTTTCTGCTTGGGAACCACCTATAATTTGTTTAGCATGGAAGATATTGAAAACTCTCGGTCGTGACGTTCACAGGAAAAGCATACCTCCCAAAATTATTTTCATCTCTAATTTAAGCTTCGAGCTCTGGCACCGCTGCAAATCCATGCTTCCCTCTGCGAAGGGCCTATCCATTTACTTTTACGTTATTTTATTTTTATTGTTGAGTCATCACCCTCTCATTTAAAGCACCAGTTGGAGAGCACTATTGTCATTTTTATGCATTGAGTATAGTTAATGTTGGGTGTGACCATGACTGGATATCCTCTACCCTGAATTACAATGTTTAGTCGTTGCTTAAATCTCAGAGGTGTTCTACATTTATGTTTTGCGGTCTCAGAAAGGGCTAGCGAGATACCATGTTATCATATTATATCATGATTGTTTTGACAAAGTGTTGGCATTCGAGATATCTTATTTTTGCTCGCTAGTTGGTTATGTTATTGCCATGAGTAAATGTGAGACCTAAGTGTTATCATCAATATGGTTAGTTCATAATCTTTGCTGAAAACTTGGATGCTAGTTAAGTATATATACAGACAACAAGAACAAAAGAGTTTGTAAAAGTTTTTCTTTATCACTTTCAGTTTGTCAACTGAATTGCTTGAGGACAAGCAATGAGTTAAGCTTGGGGGAGTTGATACGTCCCAAACGTATCTACTTTTCCAAACACTTTTGCTCTAGTTTGGACTCTAATTTGCATGATTTGAATGGAACTAACCCGGACTGACGCTGTTTTTAGCAGAATTGCCATGGTGTTGCTTTTGTGCAGAAATAAAAGTTCTCGGATGGACCAGAAAATTTACGGAGAATTATTTCAGAATATATAAAAAATACTGGCGCAAAGATCCACCAGAGGGGGGCTGCTACTTGTAGTCTGCGTTGGTATTTCCTCGAAGAGGAGAGGATGATACAGTACGGTAGAGATAAGTATTTCCCTCAGTTAAGAACCAAGGTTATCAATCCAGTAGGAGAACCAAGCAAAATTCCGTTAAGCGCACCTGCACACACAAAAGCAAACACTTGCACCCAACGCAAATAAGAGGGTTGTCAATCCTCTTAGCGGTTATTTGCAAGGATTAAATCTTATCGAGGTAAATAGATAAACTAAACTACTAATTAAAATAAAAGTAAATAAATTGCAGCAAGGTATTTTTAGGTTTTTTATATAATAAAGATAGACCCGGGGACCATAGTTTTCACTAGAGGCTTCTCTCTTGAGCGCATAAACATACGATGGGTAAACAAATTACTGTTGGGCAATTGATAGAAAAGCAAATAATTATGATGGATTCATGGCAATGATCATGTATATAGGCATCATGTCTGAGACAAGTAGACCGACTCCTGCCTTCATCTACTACTATTACTCCACCCATTGACCGCTATCCAGCATGCATCTAGGGTATTAAGTATGAAACAGAGTAACGCCTTAAGCAAGATGACATGATGTAGAGAAGCAAATTCAAGCAATATGAATAAACCCCATCTTTTTATCCTTAATGGCAACAATACAAATACGTGTCATGTCCCTTTCTGTCATTGGGATTGAGCACCGCAAGATTGAACCCATCACAAAGCACCTCTCCCATTGCAAGATAAATCAATCTAGTAGGCCAAACTAAACCGATAGATCGGAGAGAAATACAAAGCTATAACAATCATGCATAAAAGAGTTTAGAGAAGACTCAAATATTTCTCATGAATAATCTAATCATAAACCCACAATTCATCGGATCCCAACAAACACACCGCAAAAGAAGATTACATCGGATAGAACTCCAAGAACATCGAGGAGAACATTGTATTGAAGATCAAAGAGAGAGAAGAAGCCATCTAGCTACTAGCTATGGACCCGTAGGTCTGTGGTAAACTACTCACACATCATCGGAAGGGCATCAAGGTTGATGTAGAAGCCCTCTGTGATCGATTCCCCCTCCGGCAGAGTACCAAAAAAGGCCTCCAGATGGGATCGCGGAAGAACAGAGGCTTGCGGCGGCGGAAAGGTTTTTTCTTCTGGCTCTCTGGGGGTTTCCCAATATTTGTGAATTTATAGAAGTGGAATTAGGTCAAACGGAGTCATGTGGGCCCCACAAGGTACTACGGCGCGCCCCCCTGGGGTGCCCTAGTGCCTTGTGAAGCCTCCATGAGGCTTCTGGCCTCCTCCCGAAGCTTCCCAGGTTTCTTTTGTCCAGAAGAAAATCTCCAAAAAGTTTCGTGGCATTTGGACTTCATTTGGTGTTGTTTCTCTGAAAAGCCAAAAACAAGCGGAAAACAGCAACTGACACTAGGCACTGGGTTAATAGGTTAGTCCCAAAAAATGATATATAATTGCATACAATTGCATACAAAAACATCCAAGATTGATACTATAATAGCATGGAACAATCAAAAATTATAGATACGTTGGAGACATATCAAGCATCCCCAAGCTTAATTCATGCTCGTCCTCGAGTAGGTAAATGATAAAAACAGAATTTTTGATGTGGAATGCTACCTATCATGTTTCATCATGTAATCTCTCTCTTACGGTATGAATAATAAGATCCAAATGATTCAAAGCAATAGTCTATAATTTGATATAAAGACATCAATACTCAGGCATACTAGCAAACAATCATGTCTTTCAAAATGAAAATGCTAAAGAACGTTATCCCTACAAAATCATATAATCCTGTCATGCTCCATCTTCTTCACACAAAGTATTTATCGTGAACAACCCCGGTTTTAGCTGTGACGCCCCCGACTTAATCGTGCACTAATCATACACGCAATTGCACACGATCAAGCCTAAGGACTCACGGGGAGATATCACAACACAACTCTAAACACAAAATAAAATAATACAAGCTTTATATTACAAGCCAGGGGCCTCGAGGGCTCGAATACACAAGCTTGCGCAAACAAGCGTCAGCGAAAGCATCAGATATCTGAGTACATATATAAAAGTTAAACAAGATGCCTTAAGAAGGCGAAAACAAACAACGACATCTGATCGAAAAGGCGCAGGCCTCCTGCCTAGGGCCTCCAAACTACTCCTGGTCGGCTGGCTCAACCCAGTAGAAGTGACCTCCGGGGCTCTCCTGGTAGTAACAGTCCGCGATGGCGTCTGGCTCCGACTTGGTAAGGCATGACGCGCGGGTACTCTTGGAGCAGACCCGTCTTTAGTGTTATCTCGCGGGCACCCTTGGGGCCAGCCCGACTTTAGCAGTTTAAGTATTGCAGAATGTAAATAGTTCCGCGATCCTCACCCAGAGTGATCACGGCCCGGAAATAAGCATGGCTTACGGACAAGGGTGATGGCCACCGATGAAGAAGTAGCACAGCTAACTAAGTATTATGGGACAACAGGTGGGGTATCAATAATACACTACAAAATCAGGCTATGCATCGGAGTAGGTGCTATCGGAACAGTAGCAGGGGCAATTCTAATGCAAGCATAAGATAGAAGGGAATGGGTGATATCTGATGATCAAGGGGGTTTTGCTTGCCTGGAAGCTCTGCTGTAGGGACCTGGTCGTCGGCGGCATCGTCGTAGACAGCGGTGTCGTCGGCGATCTCAGGGGCTATCGGGAGAGAAGGGGGAGAAGAAACAATAAATACACGGCAAAAGCAATCACTTATGCATGACATGTCTAAATGCTGTGCGGAGGTGTTTTACTGCCTAACTAAATGCATTAGTTAATTTAGGAATTTATTTGAATTTATTTTATTAAAGTCAGTCACTATTCATTTATTGAAATCAGTCAAAAAGTTCCATATTCATCTAGCTAGGAGTGTCGGACAGGCATTTTGATTGCATATTCATATTCTAACATTTTTCTGATCGTTTTTCATATATAAATTATTTTAATCCGAATTACGGATTAAAAGATATGATTTTCTAAAGTTTTATTAATTTCTGAAATTATTTTAATTATTTAATTCAACATTATCCGAAACATTATCCGAAACGGTGATCTGCTGACGTCAGCATGACATCAGCAGTCTGACAGGTGGGTCCCACCTGTCATTCACTGTTTAAATTAATTTGGTTAATTAAATATTAATTAAATTAATTAATCATTAGTTTAATTAATGAGGGTTAATTAAGTTAATTAATTAGTTAGTTAATTAATTAATAATTAGTTATTATTTATTTATCTAAATTCTTTTAATTACTATTATTATTTAATCTATTTATTTTCCATTTTTTTTAAACATTTTCGTTTTAACAGCGGTGGGGCCCGGCAGTCAGTGGCGGACCGGACTTGTCCGCGCCCGGTCCGTTTGGACACCGGACATGTCCGGTGCCCCATAGACGCGCGGGCAACGGGCGCAGCGGGCGCGTCCGGCGACGCTAGCGCGCGCGCGTGAGCGGCCGAGACCGGACGGCGGCAGCGGCGAGGAGAGGCGGCCAGGGACGGCGAGCGGGGAGCAGCCGCGGCGGCGGCTGCGGGCGCGGGCTGCGGGCGACGGCGAGCAGCGGCGAGGCCAGCGGGCGGGCGGCGAGTGCGCGAGCGGCAAGGTGCGCGCGGTCGCGAGCGGAGGCGGGCACGGCAACGAGCGGGGTGAGCAGGTGCGGGGCCGAGCGGCGACGACGACGACCGAGAAGGGGGGGAGGAGGAGAAGGGGCGCGGCGGCTCACGGGCGTGCAGGGGAACAGGGGCCGGCGAGGCGCGAAGAAGCGAGTCGGGGAGGAGCTCGGGGAGGCGAGGCGACGGTGAACGGCGACGAGCGACCGGGCGACGACGTCGGGCGAGGCGGCGGCGGCGCGTCCGAGTGGGAGGAAGAGGAGGCGAAGGATGGGGGGGAAATGAGAGGGAGCGGCTAGGGTTCGGCGGGCGATGGCCTTAATAGGCCAGGGGGGTTGCGTGGGGTGGGCCGGCTGGGCTTCGGCCCAGTCGGCCAGGGGGGTTCTTCTCTTTTTCTTTTTCTTCTCCTTTTATCTTTTCTGTTTTTCTTTTATTTCTTCTGTCTTGCAAATTAATTGACCACAAATTGACTTTTATAAAATATGAGACTGTTCCATTTAAATACCAGGCATTACTCCACACTGGCAGAAATTGGTTTGGTGAAATAACTATTTCACTTGCAATTTGTATTAAATAAAATGGAGTTAAATGTGGCTGTGAGCTACTATTTTAGGTTGATAGAGTCATTTAACTAATTTATTAAATGTTAATTATATTTTTATAATTGCCTCTGAATTATTTGCTATTTAATGAACATTTTAGTTTTCAAATTTGAACAACTTTTATTTTCACTTTTAATTTGAATTGCAATTTTGAATTTGAATTTGAAATGAGCTATGATGCAAATGATGATCATGCACTGTTAATCATGATGACATGGCACATTAGGGGAAGGTTACTGTAGCAATGTCACTGGGGATGTTACAAATCTCCTCCACTACAAGAAATCTCGTCCCGAGATTTAAGAGGTGAAGTAAGGGGGAAAAGGTTTGGTTGCGAAATTCTAACGAGTCTTCTCGATATTTGTTGCACTTCTCAAAGAGTTTGATCCATTATATTTGAAGTCTTCATTTCTCTGCACCATTGTTTCGTGATGAGGTTGTCGTTCTCCCTTCCGGATCTTCATCGTACTTACGAAAAGGATAAGGGGTAATTTCGCATCGATGGGGTTTCACAAGGGGAAATCAACCGGGGTTATCTCATAAATGAAACACATAGACATCTCTCGAGTTTCGGAAATTAGAGAATTCATCGAGAGCAATATAGGTAGGTAGAAAAGTTTCAAATGGGTAGGCAATCGTTCGATGCCTAATCAGAAGTAAAAGGGGTTCAGAGCAACGAGAATAGATATTGCATCTGATACTAGAGTAGATCATCTCTAGGAAGGTGGCTCATGAATTACATACGAAACCAAGCGCGAGGAATAACTTTGGGAACAGGGATGTATAAGAGAGTCAGGTTTCGATCCTGTGGAACTGTGGTGAGGATGGATTAAAAGTAGGGAGGATGGTGACATCTTGCACGGTCACGATAACAAGGCATGCCAGAGGATAGCTTGTCAGCTATGTCGACAACAACGTCGGTACCAAGGGCGGGGGACGAAGAGAACCATTTTCCTGCTCGTTAAAATGAGGCGGACCAATAGGCAAAGTTCTCGTCCATTGATGGTTACCGAAATGTCATCAACAATAGTAACAGGGTCATACTAACAGAGTTGTACACCGAGGTGTTTACATAAGCAGGGAATCATTACTGCCTAGATCATATAAATCACAAGAAAGGTTAAACAGACCAATGGAAAGGAAAATGTGATTATCAGGTTTAAACAAACCAATGGAAAGGAAAATGCGTCTATACACAAGTATTAGGAATATATCTTTCCCAAGGATAGGCAAAGAAGGATATCCATAACAGGACATCAAGTGCGTAACCTTTTAGATTAAAGGGGCAAGGAATTCATGATGTTACCCATACAACGGTGTTTGGATAATTGACCAAGAAATATTTAGCATTGCGCTTCCAATGTTCTTGTTGATATTCAGAGTACCACAGTCTTGCTTCGGGGTAGCAACAATATGGTGCTCCAAGTAAGGTTTGGAGTTGAAGATCACAAGAAATACTCAAGGAGCAATTCCAGGGATAACACGAACTTAGGGTATAATCAAAAGATGCCCAAGTTTGGGTTTAAATGAGGGCAAGGGTGTTGTCGATGACAACACAAATTAAATAGGGTCAAGGGTGGTATTACCCATTATGGATTCAATCCACAACTTTAAAGAAATCAAAAGGTTGACCATGATTTTGACACACTTTGTCGAGAGGTTTCATGAAGATGTAATCGATCAGCAACGACACCAAGCAAACGAGGTGGTGAAGCTAAAGGTCAACGGAACCACGGATATGACACAAACTCGGAATTAACCTTGCGGTTCAAGACGAAACGATATGACAAAAAAAGCTCGATGTAGGCTTAGCTCATCGGCAAGAATTGTGCCCCGGGAAGAAGAACCAGGTAGCATAGTTAAAATTTAATATGATAATGATGTAGCCGATCAGGCTAGGAATGACATGATGGAGTATTAAGCTTCCCAGCCACAAAGTACTAGGAGTACTGGACCATAGGATGGATTCGATTCACTTATCGGTGTTCTTGGTTGACAAACAACTCAGAAGCCGTGGAATGACTAAGACGGTGAAAGGTATTACTCTACCAAGGATTTAAAAGAGATAGTGCAATGGCACGATATCCTCGAGATACCAGAGGGTAATACTCGAAGGTAGGTCAGAATAGAGGTTGGATAGGCGTAATGATCTGCAGAAGACAAGTGCTTTAACTTGTCTGGGAAATGGAATCAAAGAAGAACAACATGGTCAGAACCATGATTGCAAGGGACCGATTCAAGGATACAAGATGAATTTATACCAAGGGGATAATTACTTTACGAGAAGCTTCTATGATAAGATCTACATCATGTCCATGGGCATGAACATAAATGTTCAAGGTCGACTCCCATTTCTTCAATGCATAACCTTCCTTTCACTTCTCGCTTTCGATGAAGTTGCAAAGTTGAAAATTTATCTGACGAAACACTAGTAGAGTATAACTCATAGAAGTTTCCGGGTTCACACAGATTAGGGAAAACATAGGTTCAACCCACCGGGATATTTTAGAAACCTATACAACAAAATTATAAAAGCAACGGATACAAGCTCGAAAGCAGAGGGCTGACGACACGAAGCAGATGATACAATTCGCAAAAGGCCTTTTGTATCAGGGGAAATTCGTCAATGATTGAAAATACAGGGGAACTGTCGGTTAGAAACCCACCAAAAGATCAGGTGGTCAGCAAAGGATCTGATGCGAGTATCGGTACTCAACCAGAAGAGGAAAGAATGCAAGCGTATGAATTATGATTTTCCAAATCAGGGAATCAGAAGTAAATGCTCTGATCAAAAGATGAGTAAGTTGAATAGAATTAGACGGACAATCAATCAAGGTTGATCTGCCGAGAACTAGCTCATGTCCAGAATGACGTCTGAGCCGGAAGGATGAATACTAGGATTCGACTGATGATTGCGAACATTCGCAACATATTGAATCACAGGCTCAAAATGACAATGACAAAGGATGCCAACAAGATTACTAGACATATGGAATTAACCATAATGCAAGCAGGTAAGAGGAATCTCAAAAGCAGTAGGTTGCAGAGGATTTCTGGAAGATCGGATATCATTTCGAAGTTTATTGTGAATCATATGAACAACTGGGGATGAACGAATCCCAGATAAGTGTGAGGAATTATTCGCAAATGTATTCATGCGACAAAGGACTGCAAGGCAGTAGGGACACAGGATTCTCGAAATACCGGAGAGTATTTCGATATGTTGGATGGAACAAAAGAGCAACTGGAATGAATATATGTATGACAAGTGTATGTAGTTATCCATCAGGATTTACCGGTGGTAGGGAATTGCAAAAGCAGCGGGCACCAGGGTCTCGGGGAATCATCGGAGAGTGTCTTCGGGATCTTCTGGTGAAACAGGCGATCAACTGTATCGAGTGGCTCTCCGGGAGAATATGGTCACGAGATCCTAAAGTTAGAGTTAGTAAAATCTTTAACCCGAAAAGAAGAGAGGTCAGAGTCCCAGAGTAAGGAAGAGGAATAAAAGATCCTAATACCACCGAGTTGGCGACGTGGGCCCGTAAGCCACACAGCCATGTTAGTAAAATAGTTTTCGAAAAGACTAGACTCAACTTCGACCAAGGAGTTGGAAGGGGGCTTCCTACAGGCAGTCGGCTCTGATACCAACTTGTGACGCCCCCGACTTAATCGTGCACTAATCATACACGCAATTGCACATGATCAAGCCTAAGGACTCACGGGGAGATATCACAACACAACTCTAAACACAAAATAAAATAATACAAGCTTTATATTACAAGCCAGGGGCCTCGAGGGCTCGAATACACAAGCTTGCGCAAACAAGCGTCAGCGAAAGCATCAGATATCTGAGTACAAATATAAAAGTTAAACAAGATGCCTTAAGAAGGCGAAAACAAACAACGACATCTGATCGAAAAGGCGCAGGCCTCCTGCCTAGGGCCTCCAAACTACTCCTGGTCGGCTGGCTCAACCCAGTAGAAGTGACCTCCGGGGCTCTCCTGGTAGTAACAGTCCGCGGTGGCGTCTGGCTCCTGGGCTCCATCGTCTGATGTATCATCAATTGGACATGGGGGAAAAAGAATAGCAGAGCAACCGTGAGTACTCATCCAAAGTACTCGCAAGACTGACATCAGAACTATGCTAAATGCATTGTATCAAAGGAATGGGGCTATATCTGTGGACTGTACTGCAGAATGCTGGAAAAAAAAGGGGGAGGGGCCTAGCCTATCGAAGACTAGCATCTTGAAGCAATCTTGCAGCATCAGAAGAGAGTAGAACAAGATATAATACCGCATTCATAGTTTAGTAACTCCCTGAGATCCTTCCTCGCCTATCCTGCGAGAAAATGATCCCGAGAGCAGTAGTAGCAGTTTAATAATGTGACAGTAACCATTTGTAGTTGTAGCAGATCGAGATACAACTCTGAGCGTCCTGTTACCGTGGACACGGCTATTCGAATAGATAACTTCCCTGCAGGGGTGCACTACTGTTACGCAACACGCTCGATTACATCTGGCCGGATACACTTGCTGGGTAATACCCGGCCTAGGGTAATCGACACGAAGCAGCGTCCTACCTAAGCTCAGCAGAGAGGTCAACACGCCGGTCTAAATCCTAAGCACGAAGGGGTCTTGGGCCATCGCCCTTCGCACTCCTGCACGTTGCGAGGGTGGTTGGGGTGCAGGCACGACACTGTATACACAAGTGAAGTACCGGCCCAATCCCAACCAGCCCGCATCTCTGAACTGCGACGTCTGAAGAGCTTTCGGGAGAAACGTACAACGTAGAGGGCCCCATTAAACCATTATCCCACGTGGTGGTAGTGCGTATAGGCACGTAGCCAACTCAGATCAAATACCCAAATCCGTTTAATCATGTTTAGTAACTCGCAGAGTCGTACAGGGTTCCTGCCGCTCCGACTTGGTAAGGCATGACGCGCGGGTACTCTTGGAGCCGACCCGTCTTTAGTGTTATCTCGCGGGCACCCTTGGGGCCAGCCCGACTTTAGCAGTTTAAGTATTGCAGAATGTAAATAGTTCCGCGATCCTCACCCAGAGTGATCACGGCCCGGAAATAAGCATGGCTTACGGACAAGGGTGATGGCCACCGATGAAGAAGTAGCACAGCTAACTAAGTATTATGGGACAACAAGTGGGGTATCAATAACAAACTACAAAATCAGGCTATGCATCGGAATAGGTGCTATCGGAACAGTAGCAGGGCAATTCTAATGCAAGCATAAGAGAGAAGGGAATGGGTGATATCTGATGATCAAGGGGGTTTTGCTTGCCTGGAAGCTCTGCTATAGGGACCTGGTCGTCGGCGGCGTCGTCGTAGACAGCGGTGTCGTCGGCGATCTCAGGGGCTATCGGGAGAGAAGGGGGAGAAGAAACAATAAATACCCGGCAAAAGCAATCACTTATGCATGACATGTCTAAATGCTGTGCGGAAGTGTTTTACTGCCTAACTAAATGCATTAGTTAATTTAGGAATTTATTTGAATTTATTTTATTAAAGTCAGTCACTATTCATTTATTGAAATCAGTCAAAAAGTTCCATGCTCATCTAGCTAGGAGTGTCGGATAGGCATTTTGATTGCATATTCAGATTCTACACATTTTTCTGATTGTTTTTCATATATAAATTATTTTAATCCGAATTACGGATTAAAAGATATGATTTTCTAAAGTTTTATTAATTTCTGAAATTATTTTAATTATTTAATTCAACATTATCCGAAACGGTGATCTGCTGACGTCAGCATGACGTCAGCACGACATCAGCAGTCTGACAGGTGGGTCCCACCTGTCATTCACTGTTTAAATTAATTTGGTTAATTAAATATTAATTACAGATTAATTAATCATTAGTTTAATTAATCAGGGTTAATTAAGTTAATTAATTAGTTAGTTAATTAATTAATTAATTAATTAATAATTAGTTATTATTTATTTATCTAAATTCTTTTAATTACTATTATTATTTAATCTATTTATTTTCATTTTTTTAAACAATTTCGTTTTAACAGCGGTGGGGCCCGGCAGTCAGTGGCGGACCGGACTTGTCCGCGCCCGGTCCGTTTGGACATCGGACATGTCCGGTGCCCCACAGACGCGCGGGCAACGGGCGCAGCGGACGTGTCTGGCAACCCTAGCGCGCAAGCGGCCGAGACCGGACGGCGGCAGCGGCGAGGAGAGGCGGCCAGGGACGGCGAGCGGGGAGCAGCCGCGGCGGCGGCTGCGGGCGCGGGCTGCGGGCGACGGCGAGCAGCGGCGAGGCCAGCGGGCGGGCGGCGAGTGCGCGAGCGGCAAGGTGCGCGCGGTCGCGAGCGGAGGCGGGCGCGGCAACGAGCGAGGTGAGCAGGTGCGGGGCCGAGCGGCGACGGCGACGACCGAGAAGGGGGGGGGGAGGAGGAGAAGGGGTGCGGCGGCTCACGGGCGTGCAGGGGAACAGGGGCCGGCGAGGCGCGAAGAAGCGAGTCGGGGAGGAGCTCGGGGAGGCGAGGCGACGGTGAACGGCGACGAGCGACCGGGCGACGACGTCGGGCGAGGCGGCGGCGGCGCGTCCGAGCGGGAGGAAGAGGAGGCGAAGGGTGGGGGGAAATGAGAGGGAGCGGCTAGGGTTCGGCGGGCGATGGCCTTAATAGGCCAGGGGGGTTGCGCGGGGTGGGCCGGCTAGGCTTCGGCCCAGTCGGCCGTGGGGTTCTTCTCTTTTTCTTTTTCTTCTCCTTTTATCTTTTCTGTTTTTCTTTTATTTCTTCTGTCTTGCAAATTAATTGACCACAAATTGACTTTTATAAAATATGAGACTGGTCCATTTAAATACCAGGCATTATTCCACACTGCCAGAAATTGGTTTGGTGAAATAACTATTTCACTTGCAATTTGTATTAAATGAAATGGAGTTAAATGTGGCTGTGAGCTACTGTTTTAGGTTGATAGAGTCATTTAACTAATTTATTAAATGTTAATTATATTTTTATAATTGCCTCTGAATTATTTGCTATTTAATGAACATTTTAGTTTTCAAATTTGAACAACTTTTATTTTCACTTTTAATTTGAATTGCAATTTTGAATTTGAATTTGAAATGAGCTATGATGCAAATGATGATCATGCACTGTTAATCATGATGACATGGCACATTAGGGGAAGGTTACTGTAGCAATGTCACTGGGGATGTTACATTAGCCAAGCATTTGGTTCATACTTTTTAACGCGCTTCAGCTTTTTCAACTCCCACTCAATACATGAGCGCAAGCCATGGATATAGCACTATGGGTGGAATAGAGTATGGTGATAGAGATTAATAGGAGAAGTCAAAAATGGAGAAAGTCTCAAATCAATGAGGCTAATCAACGGGCTATGGAGATGCCCATCAATTGATGTCAATGCGAGGAGTAGGGATTGCCATGCAACGGATGCACTAAGAGCTATAAGTGTATGAAAGCTCAACATGAAAACAAAGTGGGTGTGCATCCAACTTGCTTGCTCATGAAGACCTCGGGCGTTTGAGGAAGCCCATCATCGGAATATACAAGCCAAGTTCTATAATGAAAAATTCCCACTAGTATATGAAAGTGACAAAATAGGAGACTCTCTATATGAAAAACATGGTACTACTCTGAAGCACAAGTGTGGAAAAGATAGTAACATTGTCCCTTCTCTCTTTTTCTCTCATTTATTTTTTCCTTTTTCTTTTCCTTTTTTTCTCTTTTTTTTCTTTCTCCCTTTTTTTCATGGCCCTTTTTCGCCTCTTTTTTTTTCTATATTCTTTTTTCGTCCGGAGTCTCATCCCGACTTGTGGGGGAATCATAGCCACCATCATCCTTTCCTCACTGGGACAATGCTCTAATAATGATGATCATCACACCTCTATTTACTTACAACTCAAAATTACAACTCGATACTAGAACAAAAATATGACTCTATATGAATGCCTCTGGCAGTGTACTAGGATGTGCAATGATGCTAGCGTAACATGTATAAAAATGATGAACGGTGGCTGAGCCACAAATACTATGTTAGCTATATGATCATGCAAAGCAATATGACAATGATGATGTGTGTCATAAAAAACAAAACGGTGGAAGTTGCATGGCAATATATCTCGGAATGGCTATGGAAATGCCATGATAGGTAGGTATGGTGGCTGTTTTGAGGAAGATATAAAGAGGCTTATGTGTGATAGAGCGTATCATATCACGGGGTTTGGATGCACCAGCGAAGTTTGCACCGACTCTCGATTTGAGAAAGGGCAATGCACGGTACTGAAGAGGTGTGAAGCCCTCTGCTCGACCGTGCACTAATCATACACGCAAACATGCACGCTCGAGATCAGAGACTCACGGGAAGATATCACAACACAACTCTAAACTCAAATTTAAGCATAAAATCTTCATATTACAAACCAGGGGTCACGAGGACCCGAATACATAAGTCATACACACAAATGATATCTGAGTACAAACATAGTTAGTCAAATTTGCCTTAAGAAGGCTAGCACAAACAACGACACTGATTGAAAAGGCGCAGGCCTCCTGCCTGGGAGCCTCCGAATCTAGTCCTGGTCGGCTGGCTCAACCCAGTAGTACGTGCCTCCGGGGCTCTCCTGTTAGTAGTCTCCTGTGGTGGCGTCTGGCTCCTAGACTCCATCGTCTGATTTCATCAAGTGGGTATGGGGAAAAAGATAGCAAAGCAACCGTGAATACTCATCCAAAGTACTCGCAAGACTGACATCAGAACTATACTACATATGCATCGGTATCAAAGGAATGGGGCTATATCTTTGGACTGAACTACAGAATGCCAGAATAAAAGGGGAGAGGCCTAGCCTATCGAAGACTAGCATCTTGAAGCAGTTCTTGCAGCATCAGAAGAGAGTGGAGCAAGATAATATATATTCAATCATATTGTAGTAATGCCCCGAGATACTTCCTCGACTCCCTGCAAGAAAGTGATTCCGAGAGTAGTAGTAACAGTTTAGTATTGTATCAGTATCCATTTGTAGTTGTAGCGGATCAAGATACAACTCTGAGCGTCCTGTTACCGTGGACACGGCTATTCGAATAGATAACTTCCCTACAGGGGTGCACTACTGTTACCCAACACGCTCGATCACATCTGGCCAGACACACTTTCTGGGTAATGCCCGGCCTCGGGTGATCAACACGACGCAGTCCTACCTAGGCTCAGCACAGAGATCAACACGCCGGTCTAAATCCTAAGCACGAAGGGGTCTTGGGCCATCGCCCTTCGCACTCCTGCAAGTTGCGTGACTGGCCGGGGCCCAGGCGCGACACTGAATACACCAGTGACGTAACCAGCCCACCCCAGCAATCAGCCCGCATCTCTGAGCTGTGACGTCTGAAGAGCTTTCGGCTGATACTATGACGTAGAGGGTCCCATAACCATTATCCCACGTGGTGGTAGTGCGTATAGGGCTAATGACCCACTCAGATCAAATACCCAAATCCGTTAATCGTGTTTAGTAACTCACAGAGACTAGCAGGGTTCCTGTCGCTCCGACTTGGTATCACATGACGCGTGGGTGCTCTTGGAGCCGACCCGTCTTTAATGTTATTCTCTCGCGGGCACCCTTGGGGCCAGCCCGACTATAACAGTTTAAGTGTTGCAATAATGTAAACAGTTCCGTGATCATCACCCAGAGTGATCACGGCCCGATAACTAGCATGGCATACGGACAAGGGTGAAGGGCCACAGATGGAGTAACAGCATAGCTAACTAAGCATCATAGGACAGCAGGTAATGTATCAACAGCAGGCGACGAAAATAGGCTATGCATCAGAATACGAGCTATCGGAATAACAACAGAAGCAATTCTAATGCAAGCATAAGAGAGAAGGAATGGGTGATATCTGGATGATCAAGGGGGTTTTGCTTGCCTGGAAGCTCAGCTGAAGGGGAAGGAAGGGTCGTCGGTGACGTAGTCGATCACAGGGACAACATCGGTCTCGGAGTCTACCGGAGAGAAGAGGGGAAAGAAACAGTAAATATAAAGCAAACAAATGCATCACGATGCATGGCATGACAAAATGCAGTGCTAGGTGTGACCTAACGCAGTACTACACGATACCGGCGAAGGGGGAAAACATCCGGAAATGTTTTCCCGGAGTTTGGCATTTTTCGGTCAGATGAAACGGGGGGGGCGGATCCATGTTCGCTATGCTAGAAGCATGTGACAGACGAACGGAAAGCATATTCGGAACCGTCATATTTTTCTGAGCAACTTTCATATACAAATTATTTTCATCCGAGTTACGGTTTAATTTATATGATTTTTCAAAGTTTTAATCATTTTCTGGAATTATTTAAATTGAATTATCCAAAATAGTATTTGGTGACGTCAGCATGACGCCAGTGTGACGTCAGCAGTCAACTGACCTGTTGACTGGTCAACCTGACAGGTGGGACCCACCTGTCATAGGCTAGACTAATTTAACAGAAGATTAAATTAACTAATTAACCTAATTATCTAGTGGGACCCACAGTCAGTGTCTAACTAGTTAATTAATTAACTAATAGTTTAATTAACTTTTAAATTAACATTTTATTTATTTTTAAAACATTTTAAACGGCGGGGCCCCACATGTCAGTGGCGGGGCCAGTCCAGTCAGCGGCTGACCGGGTCAACTGAGCCCGCGGGGCCCAGCAGTCAGCGGCACAGGGCGTGCCACATCGGCGCCACGCTGGACGCCGGCCACCAGAGCTACTCCGGCGAGGCCGAGTGCGGCAGCAACTCCGGCGAGCTCGGGTTTTCTCTGTGGGGCACCAAATCGGGCGCGCTTTGGCTCTCTGGAACGAGCACTCGAGGCCGCGTCCGATGGTGGGGGTCACGGCGGCTGGGGTGGCCGGAATGGTCGCCGGCGACGACGTCGGGCGACGGGGTTCTCGGGCGGTGCTCGGGTTCGGCGCTACGGCGTGCTAGCGAGCAAGCAAAGCGGCTGGGGAGGCTCTACGTGGCACGACGAGCAAGATGGGCAGCAGCGCGCAACCAAACGGTCGCCGGAATGGCACCGGCGACGAGCTAGGTGGCGGCGGGTTCGGCCAATGCGGTGACGGCGGCTACGGGGCATCCGAGAGGGGGAGAGGAGAGGGGAGAGGTCGAGCAGCTCACGGTGAGCCTGCAGATGTGCAACGGTGAGCTCGAGGGAGGCTCGAGGCGGCGAATCGGGGCGGCGAATCGGGGCGGCGATCGACGGCGGCCGTAGGAGGAAGGAGGGCTCGGGGAGGACGCTGCAGTGGTTCCGAGCTCCAATGTCGCGTTGCAGACGGTGTAGTCGAGGACGGCGACGACGTAGGACACGGTGGAGCGACGATCGGGGCACGGTGGCCGCGAGTTCTAGCGGCTGCCGATCATGGCGCGGTTCGGGTGGGGAAGAAGAGGGCGAGGGAGAGGGAGTGGGGCGACTAGGGTTTGCTAGGGGGGTTGCGGGGGTCCTTATCCGCGCGGGGAAGCCGCGGGATGGTCGACAGCGCGCCATCCGGGCGGTGGACGGCTGCGCACGCGCGTCGGGCGCCATGGCTTCTGCCTGGCACGAGGAACGAGAAGGCCCTGGCGGGCTGGGCCGATTTACACTGTGCACTCAAGGCCCAGCGCGCCAGTGAGTCCTCTCCCTTTTTGTTTTTCTTTTCTAATTTGATTTTTCCTTTCTGTTTTGTTAAATGTTTAGCCACAATTTTAGTTTTGTAAAATATCTGACTTGGCACAATAATTACAGTGCAATATTATGTACTACCAGAAAGTGGTTTGGAGTCAATATGATTTCATTTGAATTTTAATTAAGTATAAAGGTATTAAATATGGCTATTTTGGTTCTGTTTTAGGGTGTTAGGGTCATTTAACTAATTCAATTAATGTTGATTATATTTTTATAATTGCTTCTGGATTATTTTCAATATTATGAACATTTTGGTTTTCAAATTGGAACAACTTTTATTTCCACTTTATATTTGAAATTCAATTTGATTTGGAATTTGAAATGAGATATGATTTAATGATGATCAAGCACTGTTTAACATGATGACTTGGCATTATCAAAATGTGATCATTGTAGCTATTACATGGGGATGTTACAAGAGGCTAGCAAATTGCGGAAAGGTGAGAGTGCGTATAATCCATGGACTCACATTAGTCATAAAGAACTCACATACTTATTGCGAAAGTTTGTTAGCCCTCGAAGCAAAGTACTACTATGCATGCCCCTAGGGGGGAGGTTGGTAGGAGTTAACCATCGCGCGCCCCCGACCGCCACACAAAGGAAGTCAATCAATAATAATTCATGCTCCAACTTCTTAGCATAACGACAGACCATACGTGCATGCTTCGGGAATCACAAACCTTAACACAATTATTCTTACTAAACCACAATTATCTACTAATACCTCCCACATATTACCATCTTAATATCGCAAAACTATTGCAAGGAATCAAATTTATCTTATTAAGTGATCTACATGAAAGTTTTTATTATATCCCTCTTGAATACCTATCATATCAGGACCAAATTCATAACCCGTGCATATTACCATTGCTAGCATGAGACTCTCAAAAAGATATAAGTGAAGCATGAGAGTGCAACTATTTCTTTAAAATATCATCACCGTTGTGCTCTAAAAGATATAAGTGAAGCACTAGAGCAACTGCCTAGCTCAAAAGATATAAGTGAAGCACATAGAGTATTCTAACAAATCATGAATAATGTGTGTCCCTCTCAAAAAGGTGTGTTCAGCAAAGATGATTGTGACAAACTAAAAAGCAAACAAACTATTTCACAAGACGCTCCAAGTAAAACACATATCATGTGATGAATAAAAATATAGCTCTAAGTGAGTTACCGATAGATTGTAGACGAAAGAGGGGATGCCTTTCGGGGCATCCCCAAGCTTAGACGCTTGAGTCTTACTTGAATATTACCTTGGCGTGCCTTGGGCATCCCCAAGCTTAGGCTCTTGCCACTCCTTATTCCTTTGTCCATCGTAGTCTCACCCAAAACTTGAAAACTTCAGCACACAAAACTCAACAGAAACCTCGTGAGATCCGTTAGTATAACAAACAAATCTTAAACATGATGACTTGGCACAAACACAAACATGAATTTTCCAAATCATCCCAAAGGCATTACTTGGCGCAAACACTAATTAAAACAGAAAAACATAATCATAACAGAAGCTATAATCATGCAAACACTCAAGAACTTATTTTATCCATTGGGTTGTCTCCCAACAAGCTCTTTCTTTATAGCCATTAAGGTAGGCTTGAGATTTCAATGATGCTCACATGAAAGATAGTGATTGAAACACGAAGAGAACATCATTAAACATGTGAAAAACACATTTAAGTCTAACATACTTCCAATGCATAGGCATTTTATAAGCAAACAAATTATCAAGACAAGCAATATCTAGCATATGCCAATAGGAAGAATGGAGCATGAATAATTACAACATCACGAGAGGCAATTTAGTAACATAAAGATTTCTATAACCATATTTTCCTCTCTCATAATAATTACATGTAGGATCATAATAAAACTCAACAATATAGCTATCATAAACAGTATTCTCTCTATGATCCATATGCATAAAAGTTTTATAATCTTCCAAAATAGTGGGATTATCATCAACTAAAGTCATGACCTCTCCAAACCCACTTTCATCAAAAAATTCATAAGATTTAACACTCTCCAAAGTAGTGGGATCATTATTACCTAAAGTTGACACTCTTCCAAACCCACTTTTAATAGTATTGCAAATTTTATTATCAATAACATATTCATCATGAGGCTTAAATAAATTTTCAAGATCATAAGAAGCATCATCACCCCAATCATGATCATTGCAATAAGTAGTGCACATAACAAAATTTTCATCCCCAAGCTTGTAGCTTTGCATATCATTAGCACAATTGACATTAATAGAATTTATAATAACATCATTGCAATCATGCTTTTCAATCAAGGAGCTATCATGAATCACTTTATAAATTTCTTCTTCTAACACTTCATCACAATTTTTAGATTCATGATTTTTAAGCAAAACTTCATAGAGAAAATCAAGAGCACTCAAATCACTAGCAATTGGTTCAATATAATTGGACCTTTTGAAAAGATTAGCAAGTGGATGAGGATCCATAGTGATCTTAATTTTTTGTTTTACTTACTGTTCTCGAGTGTTGTCATGGCAATAAAAGCAAGCAAGCAAATAAAATATTTTTGGGTTTTTGTAAAAAAAAAATAGAAGTGAGGGGGATGAAAACGAGTCAATTTTTTAGGGCTTTGATCCCTAGTATCCACTATGTTCTTAGACTGATGTTGCTATGACTTTGCTATGCTTAATGCTTGTCACTAGGGCCCGAGTGCCATGATTTCAGATTTGAACCCTTTATGTTTTCATGAATATATTTGAGTTCTTGATCCTATCTTGCAAGTTATATGCACCTGTTACGTGTCATGATCCGCATACCCCAAGGTGACAATAATTGGGATTCTTTCCGGTGATTGTCGTAGTTTGAGGAGTTCATGTATTCACTATGTGCTAATGCTTTGTTCCGGTTCTCTATTAAAAGGAGGCCTTAATATCCCTTAGTTTCCTTAAGGACCCCGCTGCCACAGGAGGGTAGGACAAAAGATGTCAGGCAAGTTCTTACTATAAGCACATATGACTATATACGGAATACATGCCTACATTACATTGATGAATTGGAGCTATTGTGTATCGCCCTAGGTTGTGACTGTCACATGATGAATGCCATCCAACATAATTATCCATCACTGATCCAATGCCTACGCTTTTTGCATATTGATCTTTGCTAAGTTACTTTCGTTGTTGCTGCTGTTACAATTACTACAAAACTGCTTTTGTTACTGTTACTATTGCTCTTGAAACTATCATACTACTGTGCTACTAAACACTTTGCTGTAGATATTTAGTTCTCGAGGTGTGGTTGAATTGGCAACTCAATTGCTAATACTCACAAATATTCTTTGGCTCCCCTTGTGTCGAATCAATAAATCTGGGTAAAATACTACCCGTGAAAAATGTTGCGATCCCCTATACTTGTGGGTTATCAAGAGGGAGCCGGAGCCCGCAAAGACCCCTTCGGCCCTCTAGGGGCTAGGGGAGGCGTCATCCGGTCCGGCCCCTCTAGTCAACACATCGGGGACCGGGGTACCAGTTGTCATGGACAAGGTTGACACCTTGGCTGCACCAGGCCAAGGGGACCCGATCCTCGAGGTCCCCAAGGAAAGGTTGGGCCAGGCATCGGCCCAGCCCGAACAGTCTCCGACGCCTGCACCGCAGCCGGAGACCCTCGTTCCCAGCACCTCGATGGTGGGTTCAGAGGTTGCTCCACCCCCGCCTCCCGCCATGGGGCGGGTTGGCGCGGGGTGGCCCGAGGAGATGGAGGCAGCCTTAACGGGCTCCTCCATCGTAGAAGAGCACCGTGCCTTGATTGGCGTGGTGCTACAAGGCTTCCGGTCTGCGGACGCCGGAATGCACGAGGCCTTCAAGGGCCTCGTCAGGAGCTTCGAGGTATGCTTTTTATGTTGCCATTATGAATAATATTCGAGTTTATGATTGCTTGTAGTAGCGGGCCTTTGTCCGAAGACACATTGCCTATGATATCGCCTGTAAGAGCGTATCCAGCCAGTAGCCCCCGAGCCCAAGGCTGGTATTGAAAAACCGGCATTGGGGTCGATGTGTGAGTATGCTTTAGGTGCTAATCTAGTAGCCCCCAAGACTCTGGCCCTTCTTCAAAAAGGGCTGACCAGAGGACTGAAGTAAAAAAACAGGGACTAAGGCGTGGGTGTATGTTTTCTGGTGCCGACCTCGGCTCCGAACTCCACCTCCGAGGAGGTGGTGGAGATGAATAGGAAACTACAGAGGTCCAAGGAGGACCTCGATCTAATGAAACAGCAGATCGAGCTGTCTCAGGGTAAACTTCAAGAAGTTGTGAGAGTGCCGATCTTACTTTGGAAAATGCTCTTAAAAGATTTAATTTTGATGCCGAGCTGTTTTGCATGACAGCTGCAACGGCGGAGCTTGAGGCACTTAAGGCCGAGCTAGCCAAAGCTCGGCGGGAGGCCGAGCAGCAGAAGACTGCGGCCACGAAGGCCGAAGAGGATCTGGCTGCCGAGAAGGTGGCCAGGGGGAAGGACCATACATGGACCCTGGAGGTGGAGGAGACCCTGGAGGGCGTTTACAAAGAGTGCGACACCTTTCAGGAGAAGGAAAAGGTGGCGAGCACCGAGCTCGAGAAGCTGCGCCAGGCGCACGCCAAGGTCCAGACCCAGGCCCGTGCAGACCGCGAGGTGCTCCAACAAGTGAAGCAGATCGCTGCTGGTAAGCCATTTTTGCTACAATGTGTTTTCGGCCGCAAGGGGTTCGTCGAGCTCACCCAGCTGTGGCAATCCGCAGAGGCCTTCACGGATCTTCCGAGGAGCACGGCGGATGCAGGCCGCTACTATGGCGCGCAGGAGGGCCATGCTATGGACAGGGCGTTTCGACAACAATTCCAGGCGCCCTCACATCCGGAACTGCTAAACAATCAGATGAAGCAGTTGATGGAGCTCTGATAACAGACAAGTATAGGGGATCGTAATAGTTTTCGAGGGTAGTGTATTCAACCCAAATTTATTGATTCGACACAAGGGGAGCCAAAGAATATTTGCAAGTATTAGCAGTTGAGTTGTCAATTCAACCACACCTGGAGACTAAATATCTGCAGCAGAGTGATCAGTAGCACAGTAATACGGTAGTTTGATAGCAATAGCAATAATAGTAACAGTAGCAGTAACGGTAGCAGCAATAGTTTTGTAGCAATTGTGACAGTAGTAGCAACAGTAGTAACTTAGCAAAGAACAATATGTAAAAAGCTCGTAGGCATTGGATCAATGATTATGTTGGATAACATTCATCATGTAACAGTCATAACCTAGGGCGACATAGAACTAGCTCCAATTCATCAATGTAATGTAGGCATGTATTCCGTATATAGTCATATGTGCTTGCGATAAGAACTTGCATGACATCTTTTGTCCTACCCTCCCGTGGCAGCGGGGTCCATAAGGAAACTAAGGGATATTAAGGCCTCCCTTTAATAGAGAACTGGAACAAAGCATTAACACATAGTGAATACATGAACTCCTCAAACTACGGCAATCACCGGAAAGAATCCCAATTATTGTCACCTTGGGGTATGCAGATCATAACACATAGCAGGTGCATATAACTTGCAAGATCGGATCAAGAACGCAAATATATTCATGAAAACATAAAGGGTTCAGATCTGAAATCATGGCACTCGGGCCCTAGTGACAAGCATTAAGCATAGCAAAGTCATAGCAACATCAATCTCAGAACATAGTGGATACTAGGGATCAAGCCTTAACAAAACTAACTCGATTACATGATAAATCTCATCCAACTCATCACCGTCCAACAAGCCTACGAAGGAATTACTCACTCCCGGCGGTGAGCATCATGAAATTGACGATGAAGGATGGTTGATGATGACGATGCCGGAAGATCCCCCTCTCCGGAGCCCTGAACGGACTCCAGATCTGGCCTCCCGATGAAGAACAAGAGGTGGCAGCGGCTCCGTATCGTGAAATGCAATAAAACTTCCTCTCCTATTTTTTTCTCTAGAATTATGAATTTATAGGCCAGAGATTAGGGTCAGCGGAGCCACGTGGGCCCCACGAGCCACCAGGGCGCTCCTGGGGGTGGGGGGTGGCGCGCCCTGGTTCCTCATGGGCACTGGGTGGCCCCCTCCAGTGGGTCTTTGTTCCATTATTTTTTATGTATTCCATAAAAAATCTCCAAAAAGTTTCATCCAATTCCAAGAACTTTTATTTTTGCACAAAAAACAACACCATGGTAGTTCTGCTGAAAACAGCGTCAGTCCGGGTTAGTTCCATTCAAATCATGCAAATTAGGGGCCAAAACAAGAGCAAATGTGTTTGGAAAAGTAGATACGACGGAGACGTATCAACTCCCCCAAGCTTAACTCATTGCTTCTCCTCAAGCAATTCAGTTGACAAACTGAAAGTGATAAAGAAAAACTTTTACGAACTCTTTTGTTCTTGTATCTATATATATGCTTAAATAATACCCAGGTTTTCAGCAAAGATTATAACTAACCATGCAAATGATAACTCTTAGAAATTATATTCACTCATATCAATGGCATAATCAACTAGCGAGCAATAATAAAATATCTCAAACGCCAACACTTTGTCAAAACAATCATGATATAATATGACAACATGGTATCTCGCTAGCCCTTTCTGAGACCGCAAAACATAAATGCAGAGCACCTCCAAAGTTCAAGCAGCGACTAAACATTGTAATTCATGGTAGCAGAGATCCAGTCATGATGCACACCACATTAACTATACACAATGCATGAGAATGACAATAGTGCTCTCAGGACTGGTGCTTGTTTGAGAAGGTGATGATTCAATAATAAAAGTAAAATAACATGAAAGTAAATAGATAGTCCCTTCACAGAGGGAAACAGGGATTTGCAGAGGTGCCAGAGCTCAAAGCTTAAATCAGAGATAAATATAATTTTGGGAGGTATGCCTTTCCTGTCAACGTCACGACCGAGAGTTTCTAATATCTTCCATGCTAAACAAATTAGCGGCGGTTCCCACGTGGTAAAGTAAAGTTTACTCCCCCTCCACCAACAATCACAAGCCATGGCTAGCCGAATCCTCGGGTGCCCTCCATACCAACAACTTTCCGGGGGAGTCTATTTTATTATTTGCAATTTTAATAATGGGACTGGGCATCCCGATTACCAGCTGATGGAAATATGCCCTAGAGGCAATAATAAAGTTGTTATTATTTTATATTTCCTTGTTCATGATAAAGGTTTATTATTCATGGTAGAATTGTATTGACCGGAAACTTAAATACATGTGTGAATACATAAACAAATACCGTGTCCCTAGTGAGCCTCTACTAGACTAGCTCGTTGATCAAAGATGGTTAAGGTTTCCTAACCATTAGGAGAATGATGTGATGGACAAGACCCATCCGTTAGCTTAGCATATGATCGTTCTGTTTATTGCTACTGCTTTCTTGAATGTCAAATACATGTTCCTCAGACCACGAGATCATGCAACTCCCGGATACAGGAGGGATACCTTGTGTGCTATCAAACGTCACAACGTAACTGGGTGATCATAAAGATGCTCTACAGGTATCTCCGAAGGTGTCTGTTGAGTTGGCATGGATCGAGACTGGGATTTGTCACTCCGTGTTTCGGAGAGGTATCTCTGGGCCCTCTCGGTAATGCACATCATAAGAAGCTTGCAAGCAAAGTGACTAAGGAGTTAGTTACGGGATGATGTATTACGGAACGAGTAAAGAGACTTTCCGGTAACGAGATTGAACTAGGTATGGAGATACCGACGATCGAATCTCGGGCAAGTAATACCGCATATGGGTAGATATAGTGGACTCATCTGGAATAACTTTGGTTTAAGGATTTTGATGCACAAGCAGTATTCCCGCTTAGTACAGGCGAAGGCTAGCAAATAGGTTGAGAAGCATGAGTAGGATATAGTAGCATGAGAGCGAAAATGGTCATAATCATGCATTATGAATAATCAACATTGAATACTAGCATGAGTAGGATATAAGCACCATGAACATAAATATCGTGGAGGCTATGTTGGTTTTGAATCAACTGCATGCGTGAACATGTGCCAAGTCAAGCCACTTGAAACATTCAGAGGAGGATACCATATCATCATACTACATCATGAACATTTTAATGCATGTTGACACCCAAGATAAATCATTATCCACTCCTAGCTACTTAAGCATGGCATGAACAACTATAATCTCTAAATGTCATCATAAATATGTTTAATCATAATATGCTGAATCATGGATACTGAGTTAAACATATTTACAAAAACAAAGAACAAGTTGAGTTCATACCCGCTTTTCCTTGCCACAGTCACTTCATCAAATCATCATCATTATTGCCTTTCACTTGCACGACCGAATGATGTGAAAATAATAATAGTGCAAGAGTGCTATGGACTAAGCTGGAATTTGCAAACATTTTATTTAAAGGAGAAAACAAGGTAATATGGGTTCTTTGTTGGATCAACAACAATACATATGAGAGCCACTCAACATTTTCATCGTGGTCTTCTACTTACAATGACTCAACAAAAGAAAAGAATTTCAGAGAAACACACTAAAATATTTTTGGAGTTTTTATTTTTTATGAAGAAAACAAATAAAGAAGACAAAACAAAAACGAGAAAAACTATTTACACGGGAGAAGTCCCAACAAGCAAAAGAAGAAACGGGAAATCTTTTTGGGTTTTCTTTTACTACTACAAAACTACAACTAATTAAACTAGAAAGAAAAACCAAAAATAAGCGAGAAATGTTTTTGGATTTTCTCATGTTTTTCAAACACGCTAGAAGAAAGCGAGAAAATAAAACTAGCATGGATTATACAATGAAAAAGTATGAACACCGACAACTGGAATGAAATGTGTGAGCATGAATGTAATGTCGGTGAGAGATACATACTCCCCCAAGCTTAGGCTTTTGGCCTAGCTTGGTCATCGCCATCCCTGGTCTGGGTAATAATCAAAGTGGTAGCTCATAGAGGCGTTCTAAGCCGCCTCCTCAGCCAGACGGGCAGCCTCGACCACCGCCTTGTACTCGTGCACCTCGCTGTACAATAGATAATATCTCTGTTTGTTCTGAAAATCAAAGAGGGCAGGAGTAGGCAAAGCGACATACAGAGAACGATATTTATCAAAAACTAAGTTATATTCATATCCCTGTGCATTGGGTTTTAAAAACTTATGTTCTCGCATTGTTTCAAAATTTAAATATCTATAAGGTAGGAGGGGATCATTGGAATTGGGCGAGACCCCTAACTTTGCAGCTACGCGGGAGGCATAAATTCCTCCCTACAAATCACCATTACCCGCGTTACGCTACGCACGACAATAGCCCCAAGATTATAATACTTGCTGCCAGTCAAAGCCGTATGAATAAGGCTCAGAACAGGGGCCCAAAGCGTACTGCAGTCTTGCTTACCAACAATGCATTTACCGTTAAAGAGTGCAAAATATCGGATAGCAGGAAAGTGGATGCTAACTATTCTGGCCTGCGTGACTCCCCTATCCTCACCATTGCAAAGGTTATTAAGAAATGACTCATAATCAGATTTTTGTGGCTCATCTAACGAACCCCAATATGGAATTTTGCATGCATCGCAGAATTCTTCTAGAGACATACTATAGGATTTGTCATAGAGGTGAAATAAAACTCTAGAAGTGCGCGGATGATATTCAATGTTTTGAGTGAATGAATGAGTGAGGTAGTAGTGCTGTGGTGGCTTACCTGTGACGAAGGCAGCGAGCTCGGTGTTGTGAATATATTGGTCAAATTCTTCCTTGATGCCTGCACCTAGCATGAACTCGTTGCACGGCCATCGACATGATTTTGCGTCGGCACCCCGCACTGAACTTGCCCTTGGTTCCTCATATGATTGGCGTGTTGAGCTTTCACTTGATGACGCTTTAGAGGACCTCCTCCTCGAAGAACTCCTCCGAAAGATATTCATTTCCCTAAGAACAGTTTTCTAAAAAAATTTGGGCCACAAAATGATATCAATAAAACTTCACAAGATTGATAGCAACTACTCATATGGATGTCTAGAGGCTATATCAAGCATTCAAACAACTTGGAACTCAAAGAATTCAACATGCAAGCTCATTTTCAGTAGCACCAAGAGCAGCTAATTATGCAAAATATAGTCCACTAGAGCAAAAACTAATTGGAGCAATGGAGGACTTACATACCAAGGAGCAATCTCCCAAAACGGTTTCGGAAATGGAGCTCCGAGCAAAGAGATCGAAAATTTCAGGTTTGTGAGCAAGAACACGAGAGAGAGAGAGCTACCAGGAATTTTTGCTAGAGGTAAGAGACGAAGTGGGCTGAAGGGATAAGTGAGGGGGTCCCTGTGGGGCCCACAAGCCACCTGGGCGCACCAGGGGGTGGCGCGCCCTGGTGCCTCGTGCGCACCTGGGGCACCCGGCCTGGTATGTTTCCAGTGCCAAAAATTACTAAATATTCTATAAAAATTCATATCAAAATTTTATTGCATTCTGAGCACTTTTATTTTTGGGCCATTTTTTATTTCATGGATAATTCAGAAAACAGGATAATCATGGCATTTTATTGCATTTAACTAAAAATAACAGAAAACAAAAAGTGGGTACAGAAGGCTGTGCTTACTAAATTCATCGACCACATGCCTCTCAAAAAGAATCCATTAATAAGGTTGATCAAGTCTTATTAACAAATCATTTCCGAGTAACATGAAACCAAAGAACTTTCGTATAACACTAAGTTACCTCAACGGGGATATGCATTTCCCCAATAATAAGAGTTTCATATTTCTTTTTGACAGTAGGAAGAGGGAGTTGAAAACTTCCAATAGTAATTGTCGGGGTCTTTTCAATAATATGAATACCATTTACTTGAAATTGTTTCTTCGGAAAGTGCACCGTATGTTCATTACCATTGATATGAAAAGTGACCTTGCTTTTGTTGCAATCAATAACAGCCCCTGCAGTATTCAAAAAGGGTCTACCAAGGATAATCGACATGTTGTCATCCTCGGGCATATCAAGTATAACAAAGTCTGTTAGGATAGTAACATTTGCAACTACAACGGGCACATCCTCACAAACACCGATAGGTATGGCAGTTGATTTGTCAGCCATTTGCAATGATATTTCAGTGGGAATGAGTTTATTCAAATCAAGTCTTTTATATAAAGAGAAAGGCATAACACTAACACCGGCTCCTAAATCACACAAAGCAGTTTTGACATAATTTCTTTTAATGGAGCATGGTATAGTTGGTATTCCTGGATCTCCTAGTTTCTTAGGTACTCCATCCTTAAAAGAATAATTTGCAAGCATGGTGGAAATTTCAGCTTCAGGTATCTTCCTTTTATTGGTGACAATGTCTTTCATGTATTTAGCATAAGGAGGCATCTTTATAATATCAGTCAAACGAGCACGCAAAAAGACTGGCCTAAGCATTTCAGCAAAGCGTTCAAATTCTTCCTCATCCTTTTTCTTAGATGGTTTAGGAGGAAAGGGCATGGGTTTTTGAACCCATGGTTCTCTTTCCTTACCATGTTTTCTAGCAACGAAGTGTCTTTTATCATAACGTTTATTTTTAGAAGGTGGGTTATCAAGATCAACAGCAGGTTCTATTTCAACATCATTGTCAGGTTCTTTATCATTATCTGGTTGGGCATCCACATGAGCATCATCATTATCTTTATCATCAGGTGGTTGTTCATTACCAGACTGTGTCTCAGCATCGGAAATAGAAACATCATTACTATCCTCCAAGGATTTTTCTACCTCGGGTTCACTAGAAGTATGCAAAGTCCTATCATTTTTTTTTTCTTTTTCTTTTTAGATGGACTAGGTGCATCAACATTAATTCTTTGGGAGTCTTGTTCAATTCTTTTAGGGTGACCTTCAGGATAAAGTGGCTCCTGAGTCATTCTACCTCCTCTAGTCATTACTCTAACAGCATGATCATTCATATTGTTATTCATTTCATTGAGCAATTCACTTTGAGATTTGGCAACTTGTTTAATTGGGTTTGAACCATAGATGCATGTTTACCTACACCTTTGACATCATTGACAATTCAAAACAACAAGTCACTCAAGCGATCAATCATGTAGGCATTTCGTTTTAATTGTTTCATAACATTTGCATTGAAATGATCTTGCTTAATAATATAATTGTCAAATTCATACAAGCATTGACTAGGAAGTTTGTTATAAGGAATATCACCTTCATCAAACTTTATAAAAGAATTTACCTCTACCACTTGTAGCGGTGTGTCAAGACCATGTATTTCTTCGATAGGTGGCAAATTTTTAACATCTTCAGCTTTAATTAATACCTTTTTCCTTCATACACTTCTTTGCTTCTTGCATATCTTCAGGACTGAGAAATAAAATACCCCTCTTCTTCGGAGTGGGTTTGGGTGGTGGTTCAGGAAGTGTCCAACCATTATCATTCTTCAATATATTATTCAATAACTCCTCAGCTTGTTCAATAGTTCGTTCTCTGAAAACACAACTAGTACAACTATCTAGGTAGTCCCTAGAAGCATCGGTTAGTCCATTATATAAGATATCAAGTATTTCATTTTTCTTAAGAGGATGATCAGGCAAAGCATTAAGTAATTGGAGAAGCCTCCCCCAAGCTTGAGGGAGATTCTCTTCTTCAATTTGCACAAAGTTAAATATTGCCTGTAAGGCAACTTGTTTCTTATGAGCAGGAAAATATTTTTCAGAGAAGTGATAAATCATATCCTGGGAACTACGCACACAACCAGGAGCAAGAGTATTATACCATTCCTTAGCATCACCCTTTAATGAGAAAGGAAATAGCTTAAGAATATAGTAATAGCGAATTTTTTCCTCATGAGCAAATAGGGTGGCTATATCATTTAATTTAGTAAGATGTGGCACATCGGTTTCAGTTTCATAACCATGGAAAGGATCAGATTCAACCAAAGTAATTAACTCAGGATCGACAGAGAATTCATAATCCTTATCAGTAACAAATATAGGAGAGGTAGCAAACTTAGGATCATTTTTCATTCTCTCCCTCATAGATTTTTCTTTCATTTCAGCAAGCAGTTTTATAACTTCATCTCTATCATTACAAGCAAGAATGGCTCTAGGCGTCTCCCTATCAAAGCAATGTTCATCAGGTATTTCAACTCTAGTAGGAGAGCTAGGCATAATAGGTGAATCATAATTTTCAAGAGTTTCAACATTTTCAGTTTCTTTAGCTTTAGCAATTTGTTCAGCAAGAAATTCACCAAGTGGCACAGCATTATCGAGGATAGTACTAGCATCATCATGAGTATCATTCATAGCTGAAGTGGTATCATAAATAACTTGCGACATATCAGAATTAATAGCATGTGGTGGTGTTGCAAGTTTACTCAAAATAGAAGGTGAATCAAGTGCAGAGCTAGATGGCAGTTCCTTAACTCCCCTCGTCTTAGAGGGAACGATCTTGGTTTTAGCGTCTTTCAGATTCTTCATAGTGATCAACAGATATAAATCCCAAGTGACTCAGCAAATAGAGCTTCGTTCCCCGGCAACGGCGCCAGAAAAAGGTCTTGATAACCCACGAGTATAGGGGATCGCAACAGTTTTCGAGGGTAGAGTATTCAACTCAAATTTATTGATTCGACACAAGGGGGGGGCAAAGAATATTTGCAAGTATTAGTAGTTGAGTTGTCAATTCAACCACACCTAGAGACTAAATATCTGTAGCAGAGTGATCAGTAGCACAGTAATATGGTAGTTTGATAGCAATAGCAATAATAGTAACAGTAGCAGTAACGGTAGCAGCAATAGTTTTGTAGCAATTGTGACAGTAGTAGCAACAATAGTAACTTAGCAAAGAACAATATGTAAAAAGCTCGTAGGCATTGGATCAGTGATTATGTTGGATAACATTCATCATGTAATAGTCATAACCTAGGGCGACACAGAACTAGCTCCAATTCATCAATGTAATGTAGGCATGTATTCCATATATAGTCATACGTGCTTGCGATAAGAACTTGCATGACATCTTTTGTCCTACCCTCCCATGGCAGCGGGGTCCATAAGGAAACTAAGGGATATTAAGGCCTCCTTTTAATAGAGAACCGGAACAAATCATTAACACATAATGAATACATGAACTCCTCAAACTACGGCAATCACCGAAAAGAATCCCAGTTATTGTCACCTTGGGGTATGCGGATCATAACACGTAGCAGGTGCGTATAACTTGCAAGATCGGATTAAGAACACAAATATATTCATGAAAACATAAAGGGTTCAGATCTAAAATCATGGCACTTGGGCCCTAGTGACAAGCATTAAGCATAGCAAAGTCATAACAACATCAATCTCAGAACATAGTGGATACTAGGGATCAAGCCCTAACAAAACTAACTCGATTACATGATAAATCTCATCCAACTCATCACCGTCCAGCAAGCCTACGAAGGAATTACTCACTCCCGGCGGTGAGCATCATGAAATTGGCAATGAAGGATGGTTGATGATGACGATGCCGGAAGATCCCCCTCTCCGGAGCCCTGAACGGACTCCAGATCTGGCCTCCCGATGAAGAACAGGAGGTGGCGGCGGCTCCGTATCATGAAACACAATAAAACTTCCTCTCCTATTTTTTTCTCTGGAATTGTGAATTTATAGGCCAGAGATTAGGGTCAGCGGAGTCACGTGGGCCCCACGAGCCACCAGGGCGCGCCCGGGGGGGTGGCGCGCCCTGGTGCCTCGTGGGCACTGGGTGGCCCCCCTCCAGTGGGTCTTGGTTCCATTATTTTTTATTTTTTCCATAAAAAATCTCCAAAAAGTTTCATCCAATCCCAAGAACTTTTATTTCTGCACAAAAAACAACACCATGGTAGTTCTGCTGAAAACAACGTCAGTCCGGGTTAGTTCCATTCAAATCATGCAAATTAGGGGCCAAAACAAGAGTAAAAGTGTTTGGAAAAGTAGATATGATGGAGACGTATCAAGCTCCTGCGCATGGCGAAGCCGATGCTTCAAGACCTCAGTGCCAATCTTTGGCCCGCGGAGGCCCTGCTGACCAGCTTCTTCGGGTTTTTTGCCCGGCTGCAGGTGGCTGCCCCCCAGTTGATGCGCTAGAAGCGCTCTGCATGCCTGGAGGTTGCTCAGCGGGCGTATGCCCGCATGAATATGCACTACCCGCGCGTTGAAGCGGCGGTCATGGCCGCCGGCCCCCCAGAAGGGAAGGCTTGTACCGTGGAGCAGTATCTGGGCAAGGCGATGGAGGGAGCCCAGATCACCGAGGCCGAGTTTCCTAAGGACAATTTGTATTTTTAGATAGGACTTTGGTATGCTGAAGTGTGGTTGGATAAAAAAACTATCTTTTATTTTGCAATGAATGCGGCTTTATTTTCCGATATATGCTTGTGTGTTTATATTTTTTGACTCCTGTGTGACCGTGATTAACTGAAAGTGACCAGTCGTCGGCTTCGACCCCTTTGTACAGCTTACAGCGGGTGTTTCCGAGGCAATCATGACCCTTAGCCGACGTCTCGGTTCCCGAAGGCAGTCCATGCTCGTGGAAGCAAGGCAATAAGACTATAGTGGTTTTATAACTTTCACTTAGTTGTAGGAGCTTGACTGTGAGGGCTGATAACGAGCCCCCGGTCCCTGGAGTGGTTTGGCTATATGGCCGAGGTCTATGCCACTTACCACTTCGGCTGATTTGATAAAAATCCCTTTGTTTAACACGGGTAACCTCCAATGATACATTGCTGGACGCTGTCTTTGGATGGCCGACCAGTTTGCGCTTACTAGGACAGTCAGTTTTTGGCTTTATCCACTGAGGCGCTTTGCCATTCAAGTTGGCAGCGCAATCGCAGTGGTTCTCCCTTTACGCCCTTAGCCGAATAGATCAGAAACGTAAGGGGTAATCATAGGATCCGGGCAACCCAACTATTGACCAAAATCGAGGTTCGGAACTGATTCATATAATGCAACATCCAAGACTCTGAATAGACACTCGGACTTGTAAGGGGGAGCGTGAGATTAAAAGCGAAGCCCATGGCAATTTTAAATAAGAGTTGTATCGTGGGTGTATGCTTTTGGCTCAAAGGCAGTAAACGAAAGGAAATGCGCAATAGCCTCGATGGGTGCACTTTCTTTATTTCGTGTGGTCAAGCCGTACATGCCGAGCTTTAAGAAAAGAAACTAGTAGAAGATACAACGAAGAAAAGGATATGAAAGATAAAGGAGTAAGAACAGGGCGGACATGTTAATGGGTTTATTCGCCCAAGCCCGTCGCTGCCGCACGTCTGCGTCTCCGTGATGTTGACCAGCTTGTCTTCGTTGAGAGCGGAGTAGGTACGGGCTGTCCGTGACCTCGGCCATTCATTTGCTTGATGCTTTCGTTGGTCGAGTCCTTTAAAAAGGTGTGCGACTGCCACTTGGGTGGTTTAAGCCAAGTGGACATGCTACTTCTGTCTGGGCCTTTTACAGCGCCCTGCTGGTATGCAGGTCCGAAGTGCGTCGCTATTCAGTCGAGCTGACAACAACGCATCATTTGCTTTCGGCTCCTCGGCTACCCATGGAATTTTCAGTGCAAAGTTGTGCACCCTTGGGACGTAATTCCCTTCCAAGGGGACGCGAACGAGGAGCCCGTGCCCCTATTTTGGGGGAATGGTTGTCTGACTGAGGTCGGCCCGCGTAGCCCGTGTGCGCTACGAGGAGCTGTGTGTGTGACGAGCTGCCTCCTCGGTTGCCTGTACCTCGGCTGCGAAAGCCGCGGTCTGTTCCTCTGTTCGGAGGGAGCGTTCGGTGTTACCATTGACTGTAATAACACCGTTTGGTCCAGGCATTTTCATCTTTAAGTATGTGTAATGCGGGACCACGTTAAAGCGGGCGAACGCGGTGCGCCCAAGCAGCGCGTGGTATCCGCTCCGAAAAGGGACGATATCGAAGATTAACTCATCGCTCCGGAAGTTCTCGGGTGATCCGAAGACTACCTCCAGCGTTACTGTTCCCGTGCAGTGAGCCTCGACACCTGGTATGACACCTTTGAAGGTGGTGGTGCTGGGTTTGATCCTGGATGAGTCTATGCCCATTTTTCTGATCATATCCGCGTAGATTAAATTGAGGCTACTGCCTCCGTCCATGAGGAAGCGCGTCAGATGGAATCCATTAACAATCGTATCCAGGACCAAACCCGGCGATCCCACTTCCTATGCATAGGGATTTTGTGAGCAAACAATTTATGGGAGCAAGAATCAACTAGCGTAGGAAGGCAAAACAAGTATAACTTCAAAACTTTGAACACATAGAGAGGAAACTTGATACTATTGAGATATGTAGAAGCATATATTCCTCTCTCAAAATAATTTTCAGTAGCATCATGAATGAATTCAACAATATAGCTATCACATAAAAGCATTCTTTTCATGACCTACAAGCATAGGATTTTTATTACTCTCCACATAAGCAATTTTCTTCTCATTCATAATAGTGGGAGCAAACTCAACAAAATAACTATCATGAGATACTTGATTGGCATAATCAAATTGAACATTAAAATCATGATGACAAGTTTCATGGTTATCATTACTCTTTATAGCATACATGTCATCACAATAATCATCATAGATAGCAACTTTGTTGTCATAATCAATTAAAACCTCTTCAAAATAGTGGAATCATCATTAAATAAAGTTATGACCTCTTCAAATCCACTTTCATAATTATTACCATAAGATTCAACACCCTCCAAAATAGTGGGATAATTAGTACCTAGAGTTGACACTCTTCCAAACCCACTTTCATCAATATAATCATCATAAATAGGAGGCATGCTTTCATCATAATAAATTTGCTCATCAAAACTTGGGGACTAAAAATATCATCTTCATCACACATAGCATCCCCAAGCTTGTAGTTTTGCATATCATAGCATCATGGATATTCATAGAAAGCATACTAACAACATTGTAATCAAGCTCATCATTCAAAGGATTCACATTAAACATTTTATTAAATTCTTCCTCTAACAATTGAGCACAATTATCAGAATCCATATTTTCAAGAAAGACATCATAAAGATGAAGCATTTGATGCAACTTCAATTCAATTTTTTTGTTTTCTTTTATAAAACCAAACTAGTGATAAAACAAGAAACTAAAAGATTCAATTGCAAGATCTAAAGATATACCTTCAAGCACTCACCTCCCCGGCAACGGCGCCAGAAAAGAGCTTGATGTCTACTACACAACTTTATTCTTGTAGACCCGTGTTGGGCCTCCAAGCGCAGAGTTTTGTAGGACAGCAGCAAATTTCCCTCAAGTGGATGACCTAAGGTTTATCAATCTGTGGGAGGTGTAGGATGATGATGGTCTCTCTCAAACAACCCTGCAATCAAATACAAAGAATCTCTTGTGTCCCCAACACACCCAATACAATGGTAAATTGTATAGGTGCACTAGTTCGGCGAAGAGATGGTGATACAAGTGTAGTATGGATAGTAGATATAGGTTTTTATAATCTGAAATAATAAAAACAGCAAGGTAGCAAGTAACAAAAGTGTGTAAAAATGGTATTGCAATGCTTGAAAACAAGGCCTAGGGTTCATACTTTCACTAGTGCAATCTCTCAACAGTGCTAACATAATTGAATCATAACAATCCCTCAACATGCGATAAAGAATCACTCCAAAGTTCCTATTAGCGGAGAACATAAGATGAAACTGTTGTAGGGTACGAAACCACCTCAAAGTTATCCTTTCGGATCAATCTATTGAACCATCCCTATAAGTGTCACAAACAGCCCTAGAGTTCGTACTAAAATAACACCATATGATACGCATCAATTAACTCTAATGTCACCTAGATACTCCAATGGCACCACAAGTATCCGTGAGTTAATTATTCGATATGCATCAAACAACTTTAGATTCATAATATTCAATCCACACAAAGAACTTCAAAGAGCACCCCCAAAGTTTCTATCGGACAAAGGGAGATGAAAACGTATACCAACCCATATGCCTAGATTATCCCAAGGTCACGGGAATCCGCAAGTTGATTACCAAAACATACATCAAGTGACTCAATAGAATACCCCATTGTCACCACGGGTATCCACATGCAGGACATACATCAAGTGTTCTCAAATCCGACAATAACGAAACCTCAAAGGAAAAGACTCAATTCATCACAAGAAGATAGAGAGGGAAGAAACACCATATGATCCAACTATATTAACAAAGCTCACGATACATCAAGATCGTGCCAAATCAAGAACACGAGAGAGAGAGAGAGAGAGAGAGAGAGAGAGATCAAACACATAGCTACTGGTACAAACCCTCAGCCCCGAGGGTGAACTACTCTCTCCTCGTCATGGAGACCGCCGGGATGATGAAGATGGCCTCCGGCGATGATTTCCCCCTCCGGCAGAGTGTCGGAACAGGGCTCCGGATGAGATCGCTTTGGTACAGAGGCTTGCAGCGGCGGAGTGGAAGTTCTAGGTTTCTTTTCGGGGTTTTCTATATTTATAGGATTTTTCAGTGTTGGATTCATGCCAGGGGGACCCACGAGGAAGCAACAAGCTCGGTAGGCCCTCCCTACCCCCAAGGGTGTGCCTACTGAGCTTGTCATGTCCTCATGGCTCTTCTGGTCCTTCCACGAAGCTTCGGGGGTCTCTTATGTTCCAAAAAAATCACCAAAAAGTTTCAGCCCAATCCGAGAACTTTTATTTCTGCACAAAAAACAACACCACGTTAGTTCTGCTGAAAACAGCGTTAGTCCGGGTTCATTCCATTTAAATCATACCAAAACCATATAAAATTGTTGTAAACATGGCATGAATACTTCATAAATTATAGATACATTGGAGACGTATCAGCCGTCGAGCCCGGCCAGTGCACATCCTCTTGATCCGTAGATGGACCGAGAAGGTGCCCGGTTCTCCTCTATCCGGCGTCTTGCGTCGTATGGCTCAGTATAGTTGACGGGATCCTTGCCATAATGGCGTGTCATTGTTTGGGTGTGTAAATGTTCCCGCACTGTCTTGTCACGCCCTCTAGGGGGGTGGTCAGGTTTGTCAGCTCGTCCGCGAGTTAAGAGCACGTCGTCGGTTAATTCTTGGTCGAATTAGGGCAGCAAACACCTGCGCGGGTAAGATTTAGGCACGCTACGGCACCGTTTTTCGAGGTCTTGCTCGGCCGAGAGTATCTCGACCCACTTGTCATTCAGCGCGTCTTGATTGGCTTGTAGCTGCTGCTACTTCCGTTTCATGCTCCAGGCGGTGGCCACGAGGCGTCGTCAGAACCTTTCTTGCTCAAAGGGGTCTTCAGGGAGTATAAAGTCCTCGGTGCCCAGGCTCTCGTCCTCCTCGGACTGAGGTAAGTAATTGTCATCAGCCCCTTCAAAGAGGTCATCGGGGTCCTCGTCCTCGGGGATTCCTGCGGGGCTGTGCAGCCGCCCTGGGGAGGCTTGCAAATCCTCTCCCGGGTCATCGGCGTCGTCTACCGCCGCGCCGATATCGTCTGCCGCCGTGCCGGTGTTGGTGGCAGTGGCGTCGTGCCCGCTGGGGTCCCCATTGGCACCTCTCCCACGCCTTCACCGACGTCTTGATGGGGGTTTCGGAGTATCCACCTTGTATACGTCGTAGGTGGAGGTTGCAGTCCACCTGCCGGTGTTGACCAGTGGCGTGGTGGTGTCTGCGGGGCTGTCGACATCTTCATCCATGTCGGTGGCTTCATCATAGTCTAACACGTCAGTTAAGTCATCGACCGTGACGACTAGATGGGTGGTGGGCGGGATATAAATTTCCCGATCGTCGGCTTTAAGTCCGATCTTGTCATAGACCGAGGTCTGACTGTTCGAGATTGATAGGCTTTGAATGCGGTCAAGCACCTCGTTTAGGTGAGATAACTCTTCGGGGTTCATGGCCTGGCTGTAAACCGGGCTGACCCGAAGTACGATAGGTGGGTCGCTTGACGCGTCCTTAGCCTCATGAGGGGCCAGGGTTGATTCCGGATCTAGCATCCGAGTCGGTTCTAAATCCGAGAGAGTATCCGAAGCCAGGTCTGGACCATCGTCATGGCTTGATGCCGGGACGAGGTTGTCTGAGGCGGGGGTGATTGATTCCTCCGCAGGGCCCTGAGGGGCCAGGGGGCTAGGCCCGATATCCTCGAAGGAGATCGGTTCCGGGGTCGAGACCCCGATGTCAGATAAACCCTCGATCCGGCCTAGTGTCCAACCGGTAAGGACGAGCTCTCCGCGGGAATCCGTAGTGTAGTCCAAGCTTCCGAAAGTTACGACGTGATCCGGAGCATAATTCTCGACGGGAGTCAGAAGCCCCACAGAGTCGGCACAAAAAACCATGCTTGACGGTGTCCTAGATTAGGGGGTGCTAACCTAGCCGGCCCATCTCCTCGGTTGGGCCGGTGAGCCCTCGTACTTGATCAAGATGGACTCCGGAGGCCGCACACGGGAGGCGTGATCGGGGCTGTCTCTACCGAAGACATGACGTATACTCCAAGATCTTTCCAGCCGCCTTACTCCTAGATACCAACCTTGTAACCCTAGATACCCTCCCTGGCATGTATATAAGCCATAGGGTTTAGCCCGTGGGGGACATCAACGCAATATCTCTCACCTAGCCCTAGAATTAGACACATTACGATCTCGAGGTAGATCAACTCTGTATTTGATACATCCCCGTTAATATAAACAGAAGCATGACATAGGGTTTTACCTCCATCAAGAGGGCCCGAACCTGGGTAAACATCGCCTCCCTTGTCCTTGTTACCACCGATCCGAGATCCACAGTTTGGGACCCCCTACCCCGAGGTCTGCCGGTTTTAACACCGACACTGGTGCTTTCATTGAGAGTTCCGCTGCACGATTACCAGAAGGATCGATGGCTCACCTGCAGATCAACTGCGCCAACAGCCACGGGGAAATTTACGCCCCTGGCCAGCTCTTTGTCTTCGGCAGCATGGTATTTTGCGCCGACTCGACGGGTCATCTGACCTCGGTCGAGAACTACGCCCCAGGTCGGATCGTGACCTTCGGTGGCCTCAAATACACTGTGGATTCCCGTGGTGAACTCATCCTATCAGGATGGACTCCCGGCCGGATCGAGAGCTCGACCGGCTCGGGAGGATCGACTCCGGAACCGAACTCTGTCACGGTATCCCTTGAGGCCCCTGACGTCACCCCTCCGGCCAGTCTCCTCCTGATCACCAGTCCGGAGATAGATCCGGCTCCCACTCCTGAAGCTACGTCAGTGTTAGAACTGACCTCGGCGCAGAATTCAGAATTATCTCCGGATTGCCGTCGCACCGAGAACGCGTCCGGTTACACGCCGGGCGTACTTTGAGTCAGCCCTGCCTTCGGTGCATCAATGAATCCCGAAGAGTTATCTCACCTCGATGAGATGCTTGACCGCATCCGGAGCATGTCCATCTCGGACGGCAAGACTTCGGTTTATAATCAGATCGGACTTAAAGCCGACGATAGGGAAATTTACATCCCACCCACCACCCACCTAGTCGCCATGATCGACGATTTAACCGACGTGCTGGACTATGGCGAGGCCTCAGACATGGAGGAGGACGCTGACGGCCCCATCGAGAACACCTTGCCCCCGGTAAACGCGGGCAGATGGACCGCCACGTCCACCTACGATGTTTACATGGTGGACACCCCCAAATCCCCTCCAAGACGTCGGCACAGACGCCGAAGGGGCCCTAACGGGGAACCCAGTGGCAATGGCACGATAGCCAATAACGGCGACATGGAGGACGGCGATGCCGGTAACCGTGAAGAGGACGTTCAAGCCTCCCCCGTAAGGAACGACACACCGGACCAACCTCTTAGGGACTCAGATCCTGATGACCTCTTCGAAGGGGCCGATGACAACTACATGCCAGAGTCCGAGGAGGACGAGAGCCTCGGCACCGAGGACTACATCGTCCCCGAAGACCCTTTCGAACAAGAGCGCTTCCGGCGGTGCCTCGTTGCAACTACCCGGAGCATGAAACACAAGCAGCAGCAGCTGCAGGCCAATACCGATGCACTAAACGAAAAGTGGATCGAAGTGCTCTCAGCTGAGCAAGACATGGAGAACCGGCGCCATAGTGCGCTGATGCGTCCATTTTGCATCATGTTTTGCTACTGTTATTTATAGTGTTTTTGATCAATGTAACACTTTGTGGAGCAATTCTAATGCCTTTTCTCTCTTAATATGCAAGATTTACACAAGGAGGGAGAATGCCGGCAGCTCGAATTCTGGACCTGAAAAAGCTATGTCAGAGATACCTATTCTGCACATCTCCAAATGAGCTGAAATTTCACGGAGAATTATTTTTGAATATATAAAAAATACTGGAATCAAGAAGTACCAGAGGGGGCCACCCAGGTGCCCACGAGGCACCAGGGCGCGCCACCCCCCCCCCCAGGCGCGCCCTGGTACCTCGTGGGGCCCCTGGCAGTCCTCCAGCCCCCATTTTCTGGTATATAAGTCATTTTGCCCTAGAAAAAATATAGAGAAGACTTTTGGGATTGTGCGCCGCCGTCTCGAGGCGGAACTTGGGCAGGAGCACTTTTGCTCTCCGGCGGAGAGATTCTGCAGGGGAAACTTCCCTCCGGAAGGGAGAAATCGTCGTCATCGACATCACCAGCAATCCTCTCATCGTGGGAGGACTAATCTTCATCAACATCTTCACCAGCAGCATCTCATCTCAAACCCTAGTTCATCTCTTGTATTCAATCTTTGTGTCAAAACATCAGATTGGTACCTGTGGGTTGCTAGTAGTGTTGATTACATCTTGTAGTTCATGCTAGTTGGTTTATTTGGTGGAAGATTATATGTTCAGATCTATTATGCTATTCAATACCTCTCTGATCTTGGATATGAACATGATTTGTGAGTAGTTACTTTTGTTCTTGAGGACATGGGAGAAGTCTTGTCATAAGTAATCATGTGAATTTGGTATTCGTTCGATATTTTGATGATGTGTATGTTGTTGATTCCCTTAGTGGTGTCGTGTGAACGTCGACTACATGACACTTCACCATCTTTGGGCCTAAGGGAATGCATTGTGGAGTAGTAATTAGATGATGGGTTGCTAGAGTGACAGAAGCTTAAACCCTAGTTTATGCGCTATTCCGTAAGGGGCTGATTTGGATCCATATGTTTAATGCTATGGTTAGAGTTATCTTAATTCTTCTTTCGTTGTTGCGGATGCTTGCGAGAGGGGGTAATCATAAGTGGGAGGCTTGTTCAAGTAAGAACAACACCCAAGCACCAGTCCACCCACATATCAAATTATCAAAGTAGCGAATGCGAATCAAACAAACATGATGAAAGTGCCTAGATGAAATTCCCATGTGTCCTCGAGAACGCTTTACTTACTATAAGAGATCGTTCCGGCTTGTCCTTTGCTATAAAAAGGATTGGGCCAACTTGCTGCACTCTTTGTTACTATTGCTACTTGTCACTTGTTACAAATTATCTTGCTATCAAACTACTCGTTACCGATAATTTCAGTGCTTGCAGAAAACACCTTGCTGAAAACCGCTTGTCATTTCCTTCTGCTCCTTGTTGGGTTCGACACTCTTACTTATAGAAAGGACTATGATTGATCCCCTATACTTGTGGGTCATCAAGACTCTTTTCTGGCGTCGTTGCCGGGGAGTGAAGCGCCTTTGGTGAGTGGAATTTGGTAAGGAAACATTTATATTACGTGCTGAAATTTACTGTCACTTGTCACTATGGAAAGTAATCCTTTGAGGGTTTGTTCGGGGTATCTTCACCTCGACTGGAAACACAAATAGTTGCTCCTCAACCTACTTCACCTACTGAAAATATTTATTATGAGATTCCTCTGGGTATGATAGAAAAACTGCTAGCTAATCCTTATGCAGGAGATGGAACGAAACATCCTGATGTGCACTTGATCCATGTGGATGAAATTTGTGGATTGTTTAAGCTTGCAGGTTTATCCGGAGATGGAGTTAAGAAGAAAGTATTCCCTTTATCTTTGGAGGGAAAGGCATTAATGTGGTATAGGCTATGTGATGATACTGATACATGGGACTGGAACCGATTGAAACTAGAATTCCATCAGAAATTTTATCCTATGCATTTGGTTCATCGTGATCGGAATTATATATATAATTTTTGGCCTTGCGAAGGAGAAAGCATCGCTCAAGCTTGGGGGAGGCTTAAGTACATGATGTACACATGCCCCAATCATGAGCTCTCAAAAGAAATTATCTTACAGAATTTTTATGCTCGACTTTCTCATGATAATCAAACTACGCTTGATTCTTCTTTGACTGGCTCCTTTATGAAGAAAACTATTAAATTCAGATGGGATCTTCTGGAAATAATTAAACACAACTCTGAAGATTGGGAACTCGACAAAGGTAATGAGTCAAGTATAATACTTGAGTTCGATTGTGTTAAATCTTTTATGGCCACTGATGCTTTTCATAAGTTTAGCACTAAATATGGACTTGGCTCTGAGATAGTAGCTTCCTTTTGTGAATCATTTGCTACTCATGTTGATCTCCCTAAGGAGAAGTGGTTTAAATATCATCCCCCTGTTAAAGAAAAGATTGAGGAACCTATTAGTGTTAAAGAAGAAACAATTGTTTACCATGTTGATCCAGTTGTGCCTACTGCTTATATTGAGAAACCACCTTTTCCTGTTAGGATTAAGGAACATGCTAAAGTTTCAACTGTGGTTAACAAAAGTAATATTAGAGCACCTAGACCCTCTGAACAAATTAAATTTGAACCTAATGTTGCTATGGTTAAGGATCTCTTGGTCGATAATATAGATGGGCATGTTATTTACTTCTGTAATGAAGCAGCTAGAATTGCTAAACCAGATCCTAAAGATAAAAACAGACCCGTAGTAGGCAAACCTGTTGTCTCTGTTAAAATAGGAGATCATTGTTATCATGGCTTATGTGATTTGGGTGCTAGTGTTAGTGCTATTCCGTTTACCTTATATCAAGAAATTATGAATGATATTGCACCTGTTGAAATAGAGGACATTGATGTTACTATTAAGCTTGCAAACAAAGATACCATTACACCACTTGGGATCGTTAGAGATGTTGAAGTCTTGTGTGGAAAAATAAAATATCCTACTGATTTTCTAGTCCTAGGTTCTCCACAAGATGACTTTTGTCCCATTATATTTGGTAGACCTTTCTTGAACACTGTTAATGCTAAGATTGATTGCGCTAAAGAAACTGTCAGTGTTGATTTTGGTGGTACGTCTCATGAGTTTAATTTCTCCAAGTTTTGTAGACAACCTCATGATAAAGAATTGCCTAGTAAAGATGAAATTATTGGTCTTGCCTCTTTTGCTGTACCTCCTACTGATCCGTTAGAACAATATTTGCTAGACCATGAAAACGATATGCATATGAATGAAAGAAATGAAATAGATAATATGTTCTTTGATCAACCACCTATCCTTAAACACAATTTGCCTGTTGAAACTCTTGGAGGCCCTCCTCCACCTAAAGGTGATCCTGTATTTGAATTGAAGCAATTGCCTGATACATTGAAATATGCTTATCTTGATGAAAAGAAGATATATCCTATTATTATTAGTGCTAACCTTTCAGCGCATGAAGAAAAGAGATTACTAAAAACTCTGAGGAAGCACCGTGCTACTATTGGATATACTCTTGATGATCTTAAGGGCATTAGTCCCACTCTATGTCAGCACAAAATTAATATGGAGCCTGATGCTAAACCAGTTGTCGACCACCAACGACGATTAAATCCTAAGATGAAAGAGGTGGTAAGAACCGAAATATTAAAACTTTTGGAAGCAGGTATAATCTATCCCATAGCTGATAGTAGATGGGTAAGTCCCGTTCATTGTGTCCCTAAGAAAGGAGGTATTACCGTTGTTCCTAATGATAAAAATGAACTCATTCCACAAAGAATTGTAACTGGTTATAGGATGGTAATTGATTTTAGAAAATTAAACAAAGCTACTAGAAAAGATCATTACCCCTTACCTTTTATTGATCAAATGTTAGAAAGATTATCTAAGCATACACACTTTTGTTTTCTAGATGGTTACTCTGGTTTTTCTCAAATACCCGTATCACAACCCGATCAAGAAAAAACCACCTTCACTTGTCCTTTTGGAACTTATGCTTATAGATGTATGCCTTTTGGTTTATGTAATGCACCTGCTACCTTTCAAAGATGTATGACTGCTATATTCCTTGACTTTTGTGAAAAGATTGTTGAGGTTTTCATGGATGATTTCTCTGTTTACGGAACTTCTTTTGATGATTGCTTAAGTAACCTTGATCGAGTTTTGCAGAGATGTGAAGAAACTAATCTTGTCTTGAATTGGGAGAAGTGCCACTTTATGGTGAATGAAGGCATTGTCCTGGGGCATAAAATTTCTGAAAGATGTATTGAAGTTGATAAAGCTAAGGTTGATGCTATTGAGAAAATGCCATGTCCTAAAGATATTAAAGGTATAAGAAGCTTCCTTGGTCATGTTGATTTCTATAGGAGATTTATTAAAGACTTCTCTAAAATTTCTAGGCCTCTTACCAATCTTTTGCAAAAAGATGTTCCATTTGTTTTTAATGATGATTGTCTAGAAGCCTTTGAAACACTTAAGAAAGCCTTAACCGCTGCACCTATTGTTCAACCACCTGATTGGAACTTGCCTTTTGAAATTATGTGTGATGCTAGTGATTATGTTGTTGGTGCTGTTCTAGGACAAAGAGTTGATAAAAAATTAAATGTTATCCATTATGCTAGTAAAACTCTAGACAGTGCCCAAAGAAATTATGCTACTACTGAAAAAGAATTTCTAGCACTTGTGTTTGCATGTGATAAATTCAGATCTTACATAGTTGATTCTAAAGTAACTGTTCACACCGATCATGCTGCTATTAAATATCTTATGGAAAAGAAAGATGCTAAACCTAAACTCATTAGGTGGGTTTTATTGCTACAAGAATTTGACTTGCATATTACTGATAGGAAGGGAGCTGAGAATCCCGTAGGAGATAATTTGTCTAGAATGGAAAATGTTCTTGATGACCCACTACCTATTAATGATGATTTCCCTGATGAACAATTAGCTGTCATAAATGCTTCTCGTAATACTCCTTGGTATGCAGACTATGCTAATTACATTGTTGCTAAATACATACCACCTAGTTTCACATACCAACAAAAGAAAAAGTCCTTCTTTGATTTAAGACATTACTTCTGGGATGACCCACATATTTATAAAGAAGGAGTAGATGGTATTATTAGACGTTGTATACTTGAGCATGAACAGAAACAAATCCTACGGAAGTGTCATTCCGAAGCTTACGGAGGACACCATGCGGGAGACAGAACTGCACACAAGGTATTACAATCCGGTTGTTATTGGCCTACTCTTTTCAAGGATGCTCGTAAGTTTGTCCTATCTTGTGATGAATGTCAAAGAATTGGTAATGTTGGTAGACGTCAGGAAATGCCTATGAATTATTCACTTGCTGTTGAACCATTTGATGTTTGGGGATTTGATTATATGGGACCTTTTCCTAAATCCAATGGGTATACTCATATTTTAGTTGCTATTGATTACGTTACTAAGTGGGTAGAAGCTATTCCAACTAGTAGTGCTAATCATAACACTTCTATTAAAATGCTTAAAGAAGTTATTTTCCAAGGTTCGGGGTCCCTAGATATTTGATGGCTGATGGTGGTTCACATTTTATTCATGGTGCATTCCGTAAATTGCTTGCTAAATATGATGTCAACCATAGAATCGCATCTCCCTATCACCCTCAAACTAGTGGTCAAGTTGAATTGAGCAATAGAGAAATAAAATTAATTATGCAGAAAACCATTAATAGATCTAGAAAGAATTGGTCTAAGAAACTTGACGATGCATTATGGGCTTATAGAACTGCTTATAAAAATCCTATGGGTATGTCTCCTTATAAAATGGTTTATGGAAAAGCATGTCATTTACCTCTTGAGTTAGAACATAAAGCATATTGGGCAATTAAAGAACTGAATTATGAATTTAAACTTGCCGGTGAAAAGAGGTTATTTGATATTAGCTCATTAGATGAATGGAGAACCCAAGCTTATGAAAATGCCAAATTGTTTAAAGAAAAAGTTAAAAGATGGCATGATAGAAGAATTCAAAAATGGGAATTTAAAGTAGGTGAGCAAGTTCTATTGTACAATTCTCGTTTGAGATTCTTTGCAAGAAAACTTCTCTCTAAATGGGAAGGACCGTATATCATCGAAGAAGTTTATCGCTCCGGAGCAATCAAAATATATAATTCCGAAGGCACTAATCCGAGAGTGGTGAATGGGCAAAGAATTAAACACTATATTTCAGGTACCCCCATTAATGTTGAAACTAATATTATTGAAACAATTACACCGGAGGAATACATAAGAGAGAGACCTCCCGGAAAACTCCAGAACCCTGAAAAGGAAGAGGTGTGTGATACGGTAAGTAAACCGACTCCAAAAATTCCATAAAAATATTTTCTGTTAGTTTTGGAATATTTAGAAAAATACAAAAATAAGAAACAACCGGGGGGACCCACCTGGTGCCCACGAGGCACCAGGGCGCGCCACCCCTCCAGGCGCGTCCTGGTACCTCGTGGGCCCCACGTGAGCCGTCCCGACTCCATTTTCTTCTGGATTACTTGTTTTGCAAGATTAAAAATCTTTATATATACTTCCATACGTTTTGACCACCGTATCACAGAAATCTCCTTTGTTCTTCTTTCGTGCTATTTTTCTGACAGATCTAGATCGCTATGGCTTCATCAAGCTCTTCCAAGGACAAGTTCTACGAGAAGGTCATCAACCCCTACCTACCGGAGGTGATGAAACACCCTCAAGCCATCGAGATGCGTGAGGGGGTGCTTCACATCCGGGATGTGCAAGGACCCAAGAAGACCGGGAGCGTGGAGTCCAGGCTCGAAGCGGTGGAGCAGGAGATCTTCAAGTGCCAAGGGATGGTGGAACGTGGACTCAGCGCCAACCACTCCATGATCACGGAGTTCACCCGTGATCGTAAGGTGGATGACCGATCAATGGGGGACATCATCTTCAAGCTCAATGAACGAATCGACTATCTCCAAGGCCAAATCTATGATCTTCAAAACCAAAATTATGAGTATGAGGCAAGATTTAAAGGCATGAGTTTAGCTGCAGGTTTTAGGACTCCGGAGACTCGTTCATCTTTTTATGATGGGGGACCTATGCCATGGAAGTCGGAGGACAAGCCCACCACTTCATCACCACCACCATCACCGAAGAAGGAAACTTGAGCACATGGGTATGGGCACTCCCCTTGGCTTGTGCCAAGCTTGGGGGAGGTGCCCCAGTATCGTATCACCATCACCTCTATTATCTTTACCTATTTTAGTTCGGTCCTTAATTATTTCATGATCTAGTTGAATAAAAGTACAGTATGATCTATTTTTGAGTGTTAGCTTCGTGATCTATCTATCTATGTAATCGAGTTGAGAGTTATATAATAAAGAGTAGTTTGAGTTTTTGCTCCTTTACTTTCATGTTTCAATTGTAGCAATGAAAATAATGAAAAAGATCATATGCTAATCTTATGGAAAGTAATGACATTACATAAAGAAAAGTATAAGTGGTAAAATTTATTGGAAGTTAACAAGCATAGCATTAGGCAATGATGCAATTCATGAAAAAGTTAATAAGGGAAGAGAAGATTCACATGCAAATATACTATCTTGGACATCTTTTATGATTGTGAGCCCCCATTAAGTATTTTATGCCAAATTGTTGACGTTGGACAAGGAAGACAACGTAATGAATTATGTTTGTTCGTATTCACATAGAAGTTATGTTGTTATAGATCCTCCAACATGTGGTGCTTGCCCAATATCTTTGCTAGCCAAAAATCTGCACCAAGTAGAGATACTACTTGTGCATCCAAAACCTTTAAACACAGTTTCATGTCATGAGAGTCCACAATATCTACCTATGGATTGAATAAGATCCTTCAAGTAAGTTGTCATCGGTGCAAAAAGCAATAAAAATTGCCTCTAAATATGTATGAAACTTTTATTGTAAGGGAAATAAGCTTTGTACGAACTTGTGATGGTAAAGAAATAAAATAAAGGTTGCTATCACAAGGGGCAATATAATGTGACTTTCCTTTGCATTAAGAGCTTGTGCATCCAACAACAAAAAACGCATGACAACCTCTGCTTCCCTCTGCGAAGGGCCTATCCTTTACTTTTATGTATTTACTTTTTATGCAAGAGTCAATAGTGTTCTCCTCTACTTTCTTTTTATTTTTCTATTTTGCAAGTATCGTGTGGTGGGGAAAGATCTAGGCATATATATCCAGTTGGATATGAGTGATCATGAGTTATTATTGTTGACATCACCCTTGAGGTGAATAAGTTGGGAGGCGAAATCACAAGCCCCTATCTTTCTATGTGTCTGGCTGAAACTTTTTGCTCCATATATATGTCGTGAGTGTTAGCAATCATAGAAGACTAAATGATGGTTGAGTATGTGGACTTGTGAAATAGCTCCTACATGAGACCCTTCCTGAAAATATGACGAATTGCAATTGCATTGTTGACTGAGAACATAGTTTGTAAGTTTTCAAGAAAGTTTATGCCTTATACTCCATTGTTGTGATGAATTGTTACTTGCTCATGAGAAGTTTATAATAATAAATATTGCTGTTATAATAATGATCATGATGCTACTATGTCCATATTTTGTTTTTATCGACACCTCTCTCTCTAAACATGTGGACATCATTATCGATATCGGCTTTCGCTTGAGGACAAGCGAGGTCTAAGCTTGGGGGACCTGATGCGTCCATTTTGCATCATGTTTTGCTACTGTTACTTATAGTGGTTTGATCAATATAACACTTTGTGGAGCAATTCTAATGCCTTTTCTCTCTTAATATGCAAGATTTACACAAGGAGGGAGAATGCCGGCAGCTGGAATTCTGGACCTGAAAAAGCTATGTCAGAGATACCTATTCTACACATCTCCAAATGAGCTGAAATTTCACGGAGAATTATTTTTGAATATATAAAAAATACTGGAATCAAGAAGTACCAGAGGAGGCCACCCAGGTGCCCGCGAGGCACCAGGGCGCGCCACCCCCCCCAGGCGCGCCCTGGTACCTCGTGGGGCCCCTGGCAGTCCTCTGGCCCCCATTTTCTGGTATATAAGTCAGTTTGCCCTAGAAAAAATATAGAGAAGACTTTTGGGATGGTGTGCCGCCATCTCGAGGCGGAACTTGGGCAAGAGCACTTTTGCTCTCCGGCGGAGAGATTCTGCAGGGGAAACTTCCCTCCGGAAGGGGGAAATCGTCGCCATCGACATCACCAGCGATCCTCTCATCGTGGGAGGACTAATCTTCATCAACATCTTCACCAGCACCATCTCATCTCAAACCCTAGTTCATCTCTTGTATTCAATCTTTGTCTCAAAACCTCAGATTGGTACCTGTGGGTTGCTAGTAGTGTTGATTACATCTTGTAGTTCATGCTAGTTGGTTTATTTGGTGGAAGATTATATGTTCAGATCTATTATGCTATTCAATACCTCTCTGATCTTGGATATGAACATGATTTGTGAGTAGTTACTTTTGTTCTTGAGGACATGGGAGAAGTCTTGTCATAAGTAATCATGTGAATTTGGTATTCGTTCGATATTTTGATGATGTGTATGTTGTTGATTCCCTTAGTGGTGTCGTGTGAACGTCGACTACATGACACTTCACCATCTTTGGGCCTAAGGCAATGCATTGTGGAGTAGTAATTAGATGATGGGTTGCTAGAGTGACAGAAGCTTAAACCCTAGTTTATGCGCTATTCCGTAAGGGGCTGATTTGGATCCATATGTTTAATGCTATGGTTAGAGTTATCTTAATTCTTCTTTCGTAGTTGCGGATGCTTGCGAGAGGGGGTAATCATAAGTGGGAGGCTTGTTCAAGTAAGAACAGCACCCAAGCACCGGTCCACCCACATATCAAATTATCAAAGTAGAGAACGCGAATCAAACAAACATGATGGAAGTGACTAGATGAAATTCCCATGTGTCCTCGAGAACGCTTTACTTACTATAAGAGATCGTTCCGGCTTGTCCTTTGCTATAAAAGGATTGGGCCAACTTGCTGCACTCTTTGTTACTATTGCGACTTGTCACTTGTTACAAATTATCTTGCTATCAAACTACTCGTTACCGATAATTTCAGTGCTTGCAGAAAACACCTTGCTGAAAACCGCTTGTCATTTCCTTCTGCTCCTCGTTGGGTTCGACACTCTTACTTATCGAAAGGACTACGATTGATCCCCTATACTTGTGGGTCATCATGCGCCAAAATCATACCCACGTAGGCGTCTCTTGCCGGAATTCGACGAGGAGCTCGCTGACGACCTCGACCGACCTCCTAGAGGCCAAGATGAGAAGACCTCAACGAACGGCCACCTCCACGCCGTTATGGCAAAGACCTCGTGGATTACCTAGATCCTCATGATGCTCGACATCACATTGAGGAAAACAGGGCTCCCCCTTGATCCATCTATGGATCAAGGGGATGTGCGCCCGCCGGGCTCGACGGCTACGACGCCTGGTTGGACAGGAACGGTCGTGCCCGAGATCACGCCTACTCACGGCTCTCCCCCGACCTCCGATGAGATGCTCCTCGGTCCCGAGGTCCGGCTCACCCAATCTGCTTTACAGACAGGGTGATGGAACATCAATTCCCAGAAGGGTTTAAACGCATCAACATCGAATCATACGATGGCACCACGGACCCGGCAGTTTCGATCGAGGATTTCCTCCTACACATACACATGGCCAACGGAGATGAACTCCACGCCATTAAGTACCTGCCGCTCAAGCTAAAGGGGCCGGCAAGGCATTGGCTTAACAGCCTTCCTCCTCACTCTATCGGCAGCTGGGAGGCCCTAGAAGACGCTTTTCGAGCAAACTTCCAGGGCACATATGTCCGACCTCCGAACGCTGATGACCTCAGCCGTGTCACCCAGCAGCCAAGCGAATCAGCCCAGAAATTCTGGAACAGGTTCCTCACCAAGAAGAACCAGATTATAGACTGCTCCGAAGCCGAGGCCATCGCCGCATTTAAAAACAATATCCGAGATGAATGGTTGGTTCGTCAACTCGGCCAGGATAAACCGAGGACTATGGCGGCCCTGACCTCACTGATGACTCGCTTTTGTGCGGGAGAAGACAGCTGGCTCACCCGAAGTACTCATAATGGTGAGGCAGGCACCTCAGAAACTCGCGACGCCAATGGAAAACCAAAGCGTAACAAAAATAAGCGCAGGTATAAAAATGGCGGAAGCGACACTGAAGATGCCGCGGTCAACGCAGGGTTCACCGGACCTAAATCCGGGCAGAAAAGAAAACCCTTTAAAGGGAACAAAGATGGACCTAGCCAGCTTGATAGGCTCCTGGACTGCCCATGTGGAATTCACGGCACCCAGGAAAAACCAACAACCCACACTAACAAGAATTGTTGGGTCTTTAAACAAGCTGGCAAGATAGCAGCAGAGGGTCAGAGTAAAACCCAGCACCGCAGCGAAGACGAGGATGAACCTCGGCGGCCCAATAATGGGGGCCAAAAGAAATTTCCTGACGAGGAAACAGAGGTCAATATGATCTATGTCACCCACATCCCAAAAAGGGAGAGCAAACGTGTGCCTCGGGACATATACGCGCTGGAGCCAGTCGCCCCGAAGTATAACCCATTGTCGGCTTACCCGATCACGTTCGACAAGCACGACCATCCGACCAGCATCAGGCACGGCAGATCGGCGGCGCTCGTCCTGGACCCTATTGTTGATGTTTATCATCTAACACGCGTCCTGATGGACGGAGGAAGCAGCCTTAACCTCATCTACGAGGAAACAGTTCAGAAGATGGGCATCGACTCATCTCGGATCAAGCCGAGCTCTACCACCTTTAAAGGTGTCATTCCAGGCGTTGAAGCCTGCTGTACCGGAACGGTGACCCTAGAGGTAGTCTTCGGATAGAGGAACACCGAACGTTCACTTCGGATAGAGGAATAGACCGCGGCTTTCGCAGCCGAGGCACAGGCGTCCGAGGAGGCAGCTCGCAGCGATAAACATGCCGCCCGCTCTTTAAAGTGCGCCCGGGCTGCACAGATCAACCTTGGTAAGGTACCCCCACACCCGAAATAGGGATACAGGCTCCTCGCGTGCCCTCTCTGGAGTGGGCACTACGTCCCAAGGGTGCATAATTTCGCATTGAAGATTCTCTGGGCCGTCAAGGAGCCAAAAATATACTCAAACGTCGGCACGGTTTAACCTACCATAGACGTGGCTTCGAGCCCCTGCACAGGCAAGTCTCTGTAAAAGAAACAGCCCAACATGTCTAATGTCCATGTGGTTTCAACCACATAACGGACTTCGGCAACATCTCCTCTAAAGGGGCTCGGTCAATAAAGCGCTTGAAGCGTATAAAGGACCGAAAAGGCATCAACCTCCACAAATTCCTCACCATCAATGGAGAGCATCTGGTCAACAGCTCGGAAACGCAGACGTGCAACAGGTAGCGGCCTGGATTCTTCAAAATCCATTAACAAATATCCGCCCTGATTCTTCCTTTTTTTATTTTACTTTTTACATTGTATTCTTTCAATTCCTCTCGCCGCAGTGAGGGCATGTATACGCTTAAAGTCATGAAATAAGGAAACTGTGCCCCTTTAAGGTCTCTATCATATTTCTTTATTAGCATGGCCCCTGTGGGACGAAGAAGTTCTCTAAAAGATACAATTGTATAACAAGTCCGAAGTACTCGGCGTCTTGGATTTTGGCCTTATATGCATCAGTTTCGAACCTGGATTTCGGTCAATAGTTGGGTTGCCCTGCTCCTATGTGTACCCCTTACGTTTCAGATAAATTCGGCTAAGGGCGTAACGGGAGAACCACTGCGATTGCGCTGCCAGGTCAATTGGCATAGCACCTCAGTGGAGAAAGCCGAAAACTGACTATCTAGGTATGCGCAAACTGGTCCGCCATCCGTAGACCGCGTCAAGCGATGTGACGATAGAGATCACCCGTGTTAAATGAAGGGCTTTCATTCGTAGCCGAAGTGTGTCATGGTATAGACCTCGGCCGACCCGGCCGAACACTTCCCACACCGGGGGCTGGTTATCAGCCCCCACAGTCAAACTCCTATGACTAAGTGAAAGGTATAAAGCCCCTATAGTCTGATTGCCTAGTTCCTATAAAGCACCGACCACCTCCGGGTACCGAGATGTCGGCTAAGGGTCAAGTTTGCCTTAAGGAATACCCTTTGTATAACCTACACGGGGGCTGAAGCCGACGACTGGCCACTCTCATTTTAACAGTCATATCGGAGGAAAAATTAATTGTAAAACAAATGTAACACCCCCATGTATTAGCTACAGTGATCACCTTTTGATAATGCCAAGTTACCATGCTCAACAGTGCTTGATCATCATTTGCATCATATCTCATTTCAAATTCCAATTCAAACTGAAATTCAAATTTAAAGTGAAAATAAAAGTTGTTCAAATTTGAAAACCAAAATGTTCATAATATTGTAAATAATCCAAAAGCAATTATAAAAATAAAATCAACATTAATTGAATTAGTTAAATGACTCTAACATCATGAAACATTACCAAAACAGAAGTATTTAATCCATTTTTATTTAATTAAAATTCAAGTGAAATCATTTAGCCTCCAAACCTTTTTATGACAGTGCTAGATGTTGCAAAGTATTTATTGAGGCAAGTCCCATATTTTACAAAAAACATTTGATAACAAAACTTAGTGCAAAACAGGAACTAGAAATATAATCGGAAAAGAAAAAGAAAAAGAGAATAGACCTACTGTGCTAATGGGCCGTAAGTCAACAGTGACAGCCCAGCCCAACTCCCCCTGTCTTCTTCTCCCTCTGTTCACAGGGGGCTGGGTGGCCGCCGTGCGCCCGTCCACGCCGCGGATCGGCCACGTGCCGGCCATCGGGCACCACCCCGATGCCCTTAAGACGTCGTCCGCGACCCCCTCGGCCGAACCCTAGCTTTTCCTCCCTCTCCCTCGCGCCGTTGCTCTCCTCCCGCACGCGCACGAGCATGGCCGTCGCCACCACCGCCTCGTTGCCGTGCTCCGGGACCTCCCCAAGCTGCTACGCGATGTCCAGCGGGACCACCGGCGTCTGCTACTTCGTCTACACCGGCTGAACTGGATTGGGGATCCCCTGTCTCGACGCAAGCTTTGATCCCCTCCGTCTCTGGCCGCCACGCGCCACCGTCGATTCGGTCGACTCCGACCACCCTGGCCTCGTCGAGCACTTCTTCGAGCTCCCAGTGAGCAGCCGATCCTTTCCGCCTTTCCCTCGTTACGATTCCGTCGCCGTAGCCGCGAATACACGCTTCGGCCACGGCGGCCGGAGCCCGCCATGGCCGCCCTCGTGCTGCTCGCGCCCACCTGCGCCTGTGGCCACGCTCCCGCACGCCCCTGCCCGCGCGCCCTGGACCGCCCTTGCCCGCGCTCCGGCCCCGCCCGACGCGCGCCCGCGCGCCCGTCTTTCGTGCGCCCGCAGCTGCCGCTGCAGCTCCCTGCTTCTGCTTGCTGCTTCTGCCGCTCGCGCCGCCCACCTGCGCCGCTGCCGCTGCCGCCCGCAGCCGCCTCAGCCCACCTCCGGCCGAGCCCGCCTCCGCCCGCCGCAGGCCATGGCCGGCCCTCCCTGCTGCGCGCGCGCGCAGTTCTTCCCCTAGTGGCCGGCTAGTGCCACTGACTAGTGGGGCCGGCCCATATATAAAAAAAGAGAGAAAAGAAAAGGAATTAAAAATAAAAGAAGATAATAAAAAAATAAAAATCATAATAAAAAAATGAGGCACTGACAGGTGGGCCCCATGAACAGTAACCGTTGACCAGTCAAACTTTGACATGGTCAACTGGACCCACCTGTCAGCCACAGATGCACATCTCTGGGTACACTCTCTGTGTACCCGTAGCATTTTCCTATTTTAATTTTGAATTTAAATTAAATTTCAGAAATTCCAGAAAATGATTAAAACTTTGAAAAATCATATAAAATAAACCGTAACTCGGATGAAAAAGTTTTCCACATGAAAGTTGATCAGAAAAATGAGACGAACCCGAATACGCTATCCACATACCTGTCAGATGCCACCAGCACTGCAAACATGGAACCTTAACCCTCCGGTTCATCTGTCTGACAGATGTCCGAAACAGGGAATCGTTCCAGTTAATTTCCCGCTTCGTCTGCCACATGTAGCACTGCGATAGGTCATCCCTAGCACTGCATATTGCCATGCCGTGCATTTGTGTTGCATTGTTTGCCATGTATTTATTGTTTCTTCCCCCTCCTTCTCTCCCGATAGACCCCGAGACTGCCGACGACACTGCTGAGTACGACTACGTCGTCGACGACCAGACCCCTTCAGCTGAGCTTCCAGGCAAGCAAAACCTCTTTGATCATCCAGATATCGCCCATTCTTTCTCTCTATTGCTTGCATTAGAATTGCTTTTGTTGTTATTCCGATAGCTCCTATTCTGATGCATAGCCTGATTTTGTCGCCTACTATTGATACTCTACCTGCTATCCTATGATGCCTAGTTAGGAAAGCTATGTTTCATCATCTTTCCCTTCACCCTTGTCCGTTGGCCAGGCTTGTTATCGGGTTGTGATCATTTTGGGTGATGATCACGGAACTGTTTACATTACTGCAATAATTTAAATTGATAAAGTCGGGCCGGCTCCGAGAGTGCCCGCGAGGTAATGAAACAAGACGGGTTGAACCCAAGGGTACCGACGAGAGAGTCTTGTGGTGGCTGGCTGATTGCGGTACCACCCAGTATGCGGTGGTAGCTCGGGACTTGTCCCGGCAGCCGACGCAAAACTTGCACTGTAGTCGGAGCGACAGGGCAGGCGTAGACTACCTAGGTGAGAGGTGGGCCTGGTCCCTGGTCATGGTCCGCGAGATAACTAGTCGGAGCAACAGGAACCCTGTTCATCTCTGCGAGCTACTAAAACACACTTAACGGAATGGGTATTTGATCTGAGTTGACCACTGGCCTATACGCACTACCACCACGTGGGATAATGGTTTAATGGGGCCCTCTACACTGTATGTATCAGCCGAAAGCTCTGTCAGATGTCCAGTTCAGCATTGTGGCCAGGCCGGATCGCGCCATCCAGGCAGAGGTGGTGCTGGAATCCCCCTGCGCACAAAGACCCAGGAAAGTGTGTCCGGCCAGAGTTAATCGAGCGTGTTGGGTAATAGTAGTGCACCCTTGCAGGGAAGTTATCTATTCGAATAACCGTGTCCACGGTAACAGGACGCTCGGAGTTGTATCCTGATCTGCTACAACTACAAATGGATATTGTTACAATAATAAACTGTTACTACTGCTCTCGGGATCACTTTCTCGCAGGGTAGTCGAGGAAGGATCCCAGGGCATTGCTATTATATGATTGATGATATATATATATATTACTTACTCTACTCTCTCCTGATGCTGCAAGATTGCTTCAAGATGCTAGTCTTCAATAGGCTAGGCCTTTCCCCCTCTATTATGGCATTTCTGCAGTTTAGTCCAAAGATATAGCCCCATTCCTTTGATACCGATGCATACTTTGTATAGTTCTGATGTCATTCTTGCGAGTACTTTGGATGAGTACTCACGGTTGCTTTGCTATCTCTTTTCCCCTTACCCGGTTGCTGCGATCAGACGACGGAGTCCAGGAGCAGGAGATCCCCGGAGGAGCCTACTACGACATGGAGATCCCCGCCGACCAGGAGTAGTTCAGAGGCCCTAGGCAGGAGGCCTTCGCCTTTTCGATCAGTGTCGCTGTTTGTGCTAGCCTTCTTAAGGAAGATTTGTTTAACTTATGTCTGTACTCAGATGCTAATGCTTTCGCTGATGCTTGTGTAACTCGAGTTTATGTATTCGAGCCCTCGAGGCCTCTGGCTTGTAATATAAAGCTTGTATTATTTTATTTTGTGTCTAGAGTTGTGTTGTGATATCTTCCCGTGAGTCCTTAGGCTTGATCGTGTGCATTTGCGTGTATGATTAGTGCACGATTAAGTCAGGGGCGTCACAAGTTGGTATCAGAGCCGACTGCCTGTAGGAAGCCCCCTTCTGATTCCTTGGTCGAAGTTGAGTCTAGTCTACAAAAACTGTTTTACTAACATGGTTGTGTGCCTTACGGGCCCACGTCGCCAATGGATGGGATTATGATCTTTTATTCCTCTTCCTTACTCTGGGACTCTGATCTCTCTTCTTTTCGGGTTAAAGTTTTACTAACTCTAACATTAGGTTATCGTGATCACGTCCACCCTGAGTTCTGAATTTACCCTTCCCCCCCCCCTCTTCAAGTTGAGGGCTAGGTTCTGCTGCACAATGCCCATGGACCGCAGGATCCTTTTATCGAGGACACCCCTGCGTTGTCATTTGCAGATTCCTCGCCCCAGCAGTTTTCTCCGACGTGATGTAGCCTTTGCTATGTCCCGTTGTTGTATTCCTCACCGCGTGCCTGCGCGCCGCCTAGTTTGTCTAGCTGCGTGTGTTTCCGAACTCGCGTTGTCCATTGATATCCAATTCCGTGCATGGATCTGCATGTCTTTAATGACTACTAATTTGTATCTAATGCACTCTTTGTTCATTGCTCATGTTACATCATGATTAGCCTCATCCAATGCAGTTGTTCTTGCTAAACTGCCCCTGTTGTTTTGGCAGCATGGCTGACGATCCTCCACCTCCACCCTATATTGCCGCAATGATGCAATAGTTTGAGCTGAATTGTCAGTTTATGACTGGGGTAATGGCCCAACTTCCAACTCAGAATGCTCAGCAACAGTCTGCCCCAATAACACTGCAAGAATTTGTGCGCCTCAACCCGTCCATTTTCCGCAACTCCACCAATCCTATGGATGCTGATGATTGGCTTTGTGACATCCTGTTTGAAATGGAGTCCGCTAAAGTTGCCCCTGACAGTTACGTCACCTTTGCGGCATTTCGCCTGAAGGGTCCAGCTACTCAATGGTGGGAAAGACACAGGCGTATGCTGCCTGCTGGGATTATAACCACTTGGCAGGAATTTCAATCAGCCTTTCGTGCACGGCACATTCCTCAAGGTCTGATTGACCAGAAGAAGAAGGAGTTCCGCAAACTCACTCAGGGAAAAATGACTGTGGATGAATATCAGAAGAAATTTCTTGAATTATCCCGCTATGCTGAGGATGACGTCTGCACTGATGCTCGTAAGCAGGAGAAATTTCGTGAAGGACCGCATCCTGATCTGAAGCTCGCTCTTGTTGTTCATGAAGCTGCAGACTTTGCAACGCTTGTCAGTCAAGCTTTCCGGGTTGAAACGGGTCTGATTGAGTACCAGGAGTCGCTCAAGCGTACTCATGATGTTGGCTCATCCTCGGGTCAGCCTGCTCAGAAGCGCAGAGTGTGGATTCCGCATAATGTCCATCACCGACCAGCTCCAACACCAAGGCCGTCTTATGTTGCACCTCGTCTGCCTCCGCCGCCGAGACAGCTCAGAATTCAAGATGACAAACCAACTGTTATGGTTCCTTCGCCCAATGATGGCTTATGCCACAAGTGTGGACAGCCAGGGCACCGTGCTCTCAACTGTCGCCAGGATCAGCCTCAAAATGCACCGCGATCAACTGTGGGTCGTAAGAAGAGTCGTCGAAGCTATCGTCCCAGAAACTATAATACCGTACCATCTGCTATTGTACTTGGCCATGCCAACCATATCGATGCTGAAAAGGCTTAGAATGAACCGACTGTCATGATGGGAACCCTCCCTGTTAACTCAGTACCAGCTTCTATTCTTTTTGATTCAGAAGCGTCACATTCCTTCATATCTGAGGCATTTGCACGTAAGCAAGACTTATCATTCGAAAACATGTACCCTCCGCTGGTGGTTAGCTCCCCAGGATCCAGATGGAATACCTCGATGATAGCCCACAACAACCACATTGCAATTGGAGGATTAGTGTTTACTACTTCACTCATGGCCCTCAAGGTTTCTACCATAGATGTCATTCTCGGTATGGATTGGCTGAAAGCCCATAACGCTTTCATTGACTGTGCCGCTAAGAAAGTCCAACTTACACATACTTCTGGCCAGACAGTCAAATACTCAGCCCGAACAGTTCAGGATGCCGAGAGCCAGATATATGCTCTGAATGCTTTGAACGCTTCACCTCTTGAGGGAATTGAGAACGTCCCAGTCGTTCGCGATTTTCCAGACGTCTTTCCAGAAGAACTTCCAGGAATACCCCCTATTAGAGCCGTTGAATTCGTCATCGACTTGAAACCACGCACCACTCCTATTGCCAAGCGCCCATACAAGATGCCGCCAGATGAACTCCTTGAACTTAAGGAGGAAATCGACAAGTCACTTCAAAAGGGTTTCATCCGCCCCAGTTCTTCTGCTTGGGGAGCCCCTTCTCTCTTTGTTAAGAAGAAAGATGGTACGAATCAGTTGGTTCAAGATTACCGACCTATCAACCAAGCAACAATTCAGAACAAGTATCCGATTCCCAGAATCAACGATCTATATGATCAACTTGTTGGTTCCTCAGTATTCTCTAAACTTGATTTGAGATTGGGATACCACCAGATCCGAGTTCGTAAAGAGGACATTCCGAAGACAGCCTTCGTTACTCGCTATGGTTCTTACGAGTACACTGTCAAGTCCTTTGGCTTAACCAACGCTCCAGCAACCTTCTCTCGATTAATGAATTATATCTTCATGGATTACCTTGACAAGTTCGTCGTGGTTTATCTGGATGATATCCTTATATATTCGAAGAATGAAGAAGAACATGCCGAACATCTTCGGCTTGTGCTGGAGAAGCTGCATGAACATCAACTGTATGCCAAGTATTCTAAGTGCAAGTTCTGGTTATCTGAAGTGGCATACCTCGGCCACGTGATTTCCAAAGATGGCATTGCTGTTAACCCAGAACGAGTTCAGGCTATTCTTGAATGGACTCCTCCGAAGAATGTCAAGCAAGTCAGAAGTTTTCTCGGGCTCGCCAGTTATTGCCGCCGTTTTGTCGAGAACTTCTCCAAGATTGCCAAGCCTCTGACTGATCTGCTTCACAAAGGCGTTAAGTTTGAGTGGACAGACAAATGTCAGGAAAGTTTTCAAACACTCAAAGACAAGCTGACATCTGCACCAGTGCTTGCTCCTCCAGATTCCCGCAAGGACTTCGTGATTTATTGCGACGCATCCCGTCAAGGATTAGGTTGTGTCCTAATGCAAGAGCGCAAGGTGATTGCTTATGGCTCTCGACAGTTGCGTCCTCATGAAGAGAACTATCCAACGCATGACCTCGAACTTGCAGCAGTCATTTATGCATTGAAGTTATGGCGACATTATCTACTTGGTAATCGTTGCGAGATCTACACGGATCATCAAAGTCTGAAGTACTTGTTCACTCAGCCATCTCTGAACCTCCGTCAGCAAAGATGGATGGAGGCCATTACTGACTATGACTTGGGTATTTCTTATATACCCCTGTCAAGGCTAACGTAATGGCTGATGCCTTGAGCCGTAAGTCATACTATTGTGAACTTGAGGTTCAGCTGCAGCAGCCACTCCTGTATGAAGAGCTTCGAAAACTGAACATCGAAATAGTTCCCCAAGGGTATCTAAATACCTTGGTTGTTGAACCAGATCTCGAACACAACATCAAGACAAGGCAGAAATATGACTCTGAAGTTGAGAAGATTAAGAAATACCTCTCCAAGAAGAATTCTTCATTTTACCATGTTGATGATGAAGGTACATTGTTCTTCAAGGGCCGCCTAGTGGTCCCCAGAAAGCACAATCTGGACTCGCGTTCGAATGTCATGAAAGAAGCACATGACACACCTTTGTCTATTCATCCGGGTAGTACTAAGATGTACCAAGACATTCGCCAATGGTACTGGTGGCCTGATATGAAGCGAGACATTGCTCGTTATGTTGCTGAGTGTGACGTTTGTCGTCGCATCAAAGTGGAACATCAAAGGCCTGCTGGAACTCTGCAACCCCTTGCTATTCCTGAATGGAAATGGGACAAAGTTGAAATGGATTTCATTACTGGTTTTCCCAGATCGCAGAAGGGTCATGATGCTATTTTTGTCGTCATTGACCAATTCTCAAAGGTTGCTCACTTTCTGCCAGTCAAGGAGACAATCACTGCTAGCCAATTAGCAGACTTGTATGTTTCCAGAATTGTGTCACTCCACGGTGTTCCGTTGGAGATCAGCTCAGATCGTGGCAGCCTCTTTACCTCAAGGTTTTGGAACAGTTTCCAAGAGGCTATGGGAACTCATCTGTCCTTCAGCACCGCTTTTCACCCCCAGTCCCAGGGACAAGTTGAACGAGTCAATCAAGTGCTTGAAGATATGCTTCGAGCTTGTGTCATCTCATTCGGTAGGAAATGGGAGGAATCTCTCCCATATGCTGAATTCTGATACAACAATAGCTATCAGGCTAGTTTGAAGATGGCACCATTTGAAGTTTTGTATGGACGTAAGTGTCGAACCCCTCTGAATTGGTCAGAAATTGGGGAACGATCACTCGTTGGTCCGGACATTATACAACAAACTAAAGAACAAGTCCGCATTGTCCGTGAACATTTGAAAGCTGCTCAGTCTCGTCAAAAGAGCAATTATGACCGAAAACACCAGGTAATGGTCTATCAACCTGGCGAGCATGCTTACCTTCGTGTCACTCTGATGAAGCGCACTCATCGATTTGGAATCAAGGGCAATTTAGCTCCTCGCTACACTGGCCCGTTCCGCATTCTTGCAAGACTGGGAGAAGTGGCATATCAATTGGAATTGCCGCCAAACCTCTCTCAAGTTCAGGATGTCTTCCATGTGTCGCAACTCCGTCGCTGCTTCAAGGATCCTATCCGAGCAGTGGATCATGAAATGCTTGAGCTGCAAGAGGATCTTTCTTATCAAGAGTATCCGATCCACATTCTTGATCAAGCTGAACGTCGAACTCGTCAGAAGGCAATCAAGTTCCTTAAAGTTCAGTGGTCGAATCATTCTAAAGATGAAGCCACTTGGGAACGCGAAGATCGTCTTCGTGAAGAATACCCCGCTCTCTTTCAGCCTACCTCTTAATTCTCGGGACGAGAATTTCTTTTAGAGGAGGAGAATTGTAACACCCCCATGTATTAGCTACAGTGATCACCTTTTGATAATGCCAAGTCACCATGCTCAACAGTGCTTGATCATCATTTGCATCATATCTCATTTCAAATTCCAATTCAAATTGAAATTCAAATTTAAAGTGAAAATAAAAGTTGTTCAAATTTGAAAACCAAAATGTTCATAATATTGCAAATAATCCAAAAGCAATTATAAAAATAAAATCAACATTAATTGAATTAGTTAAATGACTCTAACATCATGAAACAGTACCAAAACAGAAGTATTTAATCCATTTTTATTTAATTAAAATTCAAGTGAAATCATTTAGCCTCCAAACCTTTTTATGACAGTGCTAGATGTTGCAAAGTATTTATTGAGGCAAGTCCCATATTTTACAAAAAGCATTTGATAACAAAACTTAGAGCAAAACATGAACTAGAAATATAATCGGAAAACAAAAAGAAAAAGAGAATAGACCTACTGTGCTAATGGGCCGTAAGTCAACAGTGACAGCCCAGCCCAACTCCCCCTGTCTTCTTCTCCCTCTGTTCATAGGGGGTTGGGTGGCCGCCGTGCGCCCGTCCACGCCGCGGATCGACCACGTGCCGACCATCGGGCACCTCCACGATGCCCTTAAGATGTCGTCCGCGACCCCCTCGGCCGAACCCTATCTTTTCCTCCCTCTCCCTCGCGCCGTTGCTCTCTTCCCGCATGCGCCCGAGCGTGGCCGTCACCACCACCGCCTCGTTGCCGTGCTCCGGGACCTCCATGAGCTGCTACGCGATGTCCAGCGGGACCGCCGGCGTCTGCTACTTCGTCTACACTGGCTGAACTGGATCGGGGATCCCCCGTATCGACGCAAGCTTTGATCCCCTCCGTCTCTGGCCGCCGCGTGCCACCGTCGATTCGGTCGACTCCGACCACCCTGGCCTCGTCGAGCACTTCTTCGAGCTCCCAGTGAGCAGCCGATCCTTTCCCCCTTTCCCTCGTTACGATTCCGTCGCCGTAGCCGCGAATACACGCTTCGGCCACGGCGCCCGGAGCTCGCCATGGCCGCCCTCGTGCTGCTCGCGCCCACCTGCGCCCATGGCCGCGCTCCCGCACGCCCCTACCCGCGCGCCCTGGACCGTCCCTGCCCGCGCTCCGGCCGAGCCCGCCTCCGGCCGCCGCCGCCTCGCCGCTCCCCTCGCCGGCCGCGCCCGCCGCTGGCCATGGCCGGCCCTCCCTGCTGCGCGCGCGCAGTTCTTCTCCTAGTGGGCGGCTAGTGCCACTGACTAGTGGGGCCGGCCCATATATAAAAAAAAGAGAAACGAAAAGAAAAGGATTTAAAAATAAAAGAAGATAATAATAAAAAAATGAGGCACTGACAGGTGGGCCCCATGAACAGTAACCGTTGACCAGTCAAACTGGGTCAACTGGACCCACCTGTCAGCCACAGATGCACATCTCTGGGTACACTCTCTGTGTACCCGTAGCATTTTCCTATTTTAATTTTGAATTTAAATTAAATTTCAGAAATTCCAGAAAATGATTAAAACTTTGAAAAATCATATAAAATAAACCGTAACTCGGATGAAAAAGTTTTCCACATGAAAGTTGATCAGAAAAATGAGACGAACCCGAATACGCTATCCACATACCTGTCAGATGCCACCAGCACTGCAAACATGGAACCTTCCCCTCCGGTTCATCTGTCTGACAGATGTCCGAAACCGGGAATACGTTCCAGTTAATTTCCCGCTTCGTCTGCCACATGTAGCATTGCGATAGGTCACCCCTAGCACTGCATATTGCCATGTCGTGCATTTGTGTTGCACTGTTTGCCGTGTATTTATTGTTTCTTCCCCCTCCTTCTCTCTCGATAGACCCCGAGACTGCCGACGACACTGCTGAGTACGACTACGTCGTCGACGACCAGACCCCTTCAGCTTCCAGGCAAGCAAAACCTCCTTGATCATCCAGATATCGCCCATTCTTTCTCTCTATTGCTTGCATTAGAATTGCTTTTGTTGTTATTCCGATAGCTCCTATTCTGATGCATAGCCTGATTTCATCGCCTACTATTGATACTCTACCTGCTATCCTATGATGCCTAGTTAGGAAAGCTATGTTTCATCATCTGGCCCTTCACCCTTGTCCGTTGGCCAGGCTTGTTATCGGGCTGTGATCATTCTGGGTGATGATCACGGAACTGTTTACATTACTGCAATACTTTAAATTGATAAAGTCGGGCCTGCTTCGAGAGTGCCCGCGAGGTAATGAAACAAGACGGGTTGAACCCAAGGGTACCTGCGAGATAGTCCTGTGGCGGCTGGCTGATTGCGGTACCACCCAGTATGAGGTGGTAGCTCAGGACTTGTCCCGGCGGCTGACGCGGAACTTGCACTGTAGTCGGAGCGACACGGTAGGCGTAGACTACCTAGGTGAGAGGTGGGCCTGGTCCTTGGTCATGGTACGCGAGATAACTAGTCGGAGCGACAGGAACCCTGTTTGTCTCGGCGAGCTACTAAAACACACTTAACGGATTGGGTATTTGATCTGAGTTGACCACTGGCCTATACGCACTACCACCACGTGGGATAATGGTTTAATGGGGCCCTCTACGCCGTATGTATCAGCCGAAAGCTCTGTCAGATGTCCAGTTCAACATTGTGGCCGGGACGGATCACGCCATCCAGGCAGAGGTGGTGCTGGAATCCCCCTGCGCACAACGACCTGGAGTGCAAAGGGTGATCGGCCCAAGACCCCTGAGCACTTAGGATTTAGACCGGCGGGGACCTCTCTGCTGAGCTCTTGGTAGGGCTGCGGTGTGTCGATCAGCCAAGGCCGGGCATGACCCAGGAAAGTGTGTCCGGCCAGAGTTAATCGAGCGTGTTGGGTAACAGTAGTGCACCCCTGCAGGGAAGTTATCTATTCGAATAGCCGTGTCCACGGTAACAGGACGCTCGGAGTTGTATCCTGATCTGCTACAACTACAAATGGATATTGTTACAATAATAAACTGTTACTACTGCTCTCGGGATCACTTTCTCACAGGGTAGTCGAGGAAGGATCCCAGGGCATTGCTATTATATGATTGATGATATATATATATATTACTTACTCTACTCTCTCCTGATGCTGCAAGATTGCTTCAAGATGCTAGTCTTCGATAGGCTAGGCCTTTCCCCCTCTGTTCTGGCATTTCTGTAGTTTAGTCCAAAGATATAGCCCCATTCCTTTGATACCGATGCATACTTTGTATAGTTCTGATGTCAGTCTTGCGAGTACTTTGGATGAGTACTCACGGTTGCTTTGCTATCTCTTTTCCCCTTACCCGGTTGCTGCGATCAGACGACGGAGTCCAGGAGCAGGAGATCCCCGGAGGAGCCTACTACGACGTGGAGATCCCCGCCGACCAGGAGTAGTTCGGAGGCCCTAGGCAGGAGGCCTTCGCCTTTTCGATCAGTGTCGCTGTTTGTGCTAGCCTTCTTAAGGCAGATTTGTTTAACTTATGTCTGTACTCAGATGCTAATGCTTTTGCTGATGCTTGTGTAACTCAAGCTTATGTATTCGAGTCCTGGAGGCCCCTGGCTTGTAATATAAAGCTTGTATTATTTTATTTTGTGTCTAGAGTTGTGTTGTGATTTCTTCCCGTGAGACCTTAGGCTTGATCGTGTGCATTTGCGTGTATGATTAGTGCACGATTAAGTTGGGGGCGTCATAACAAAGCACATGGAATTTCAAACCATCTTCATTTCAACCAAAAGATCAAGTTTTATACATCATAAACTTCGGCATTCCGAAGTACTACCTAAAAATACATAGTGTCCTTTGGACATATCGCTTCTGTGGTCCGAGCTCCCGCCTCCACCTCGGCGAAGAATTGCTCGGCGGTGCGCGGCTTGTCGGTAGGAGGGCCCGCGGCACATATAACCGCATCAACCTTTCAGAAGTGCATTTTCACGCAAGCGTACGCCCTCCGCGCCCCTTCAAAGCACGTGGACCTCTTCCAGCGGTTCACGCAAGGCACGGCGTCTTGGAGATGGGCCGTCAGGCCGAAGAGGCTCTTCAGCATGGCTTCGGCAGGCCATAGTGCGATGCAGAGGTCCTGGAGCGCCGGTCTCGTCATGCAAAACAACTCCACCAGCTGCTTCACTCGATGATTTAGCAGCTGTGCGGATGGCGACCCTGGGAATTGCCCCCAGAAGGCCTTCCCCGCCTCGTGGCCCGCCAGCTGGCCGAAGTACGCCACCGCATCCACCGCGCTTTGCGGGAGATCTACGAAGACCTCTGCGGAACGCCATAACTGGGTGAGCTCGACACACCCTTTGCTGTCAAACGAACACTGCAGCAAGAATAGCTTACCCGAGGCGATTTGCTCCACTTGTTGGAGCACCTCGCGATCAGCTCGGGCCGAGGTCTTGAGCTCGGAGTGGGCAAGTTGCAGCTTCTTGAGCTCCTCCTTTGTTCGTTGCCCCTCCTCCTGAAGTTTGTCGCGCGCTTCAAACACACCCTTTAGGGTTTCCTCAACCTCCAGCACCCGTGCCTGGTGCTTCTCCCCGGCTGCCTTCTCGGCAGCTCGGGCCTTCTCTGCCGCGGCGGCAGCAGCCTCCTGCTGTCGCACCTCCTGCCAAGCCCTTTCAAGCTCGGCCTTGAGCATCTCCAGCTCCGCTGTCAAAACAGTTCGGCCTTAGTTGTTTTCTTTAACAAAACACATTATACCTCTTTCGTCCAAAGTACAAGGAAAGTTTGAACTTGCTTACCTTGAGACTGCTCAAGTTTCCGGTTCATCTCCGCCATCTCTTCGGAGACGGAGTCCGGAACCAAGGTCGAAACCTGGAACAAAACAGATCCTTATTACAATGGGAATAGTTAAGATTACTAAAAGATCCCAGGATGGCCGCCTCAAGCAGCGCCCGGGGGGCTACTCAACGGGCTCCTACTTAATCAAATGACCCCAATGCCGGTTTCCTGAAACTGACTTCGGGCTCAGGGGCTACTCACTCACTAAACCGTTTAGAAGGCTGTATGTCCTCGGACAAACTCATAAAACAAACAGCTCAAATACACAAATCAGATTGAATGCGCAGAAAGCGTACCTCAAAACCTACTACGAGGTTCTTGAAAACCTCATGCAGGCCGGCCCCTGCGGACCGGTAGCCCTGTAGCACCGCGCCTATCAAGGAACGGTGCTCCTCCTTGATGGAGGAGCCCTTCAGGGCGTCCTCCATCTCCTCGGTCCACCCCGCGCCAGCCCGTCCTTGGGCATTTGGCTGGGGTCGAGGGATGACCTCGGATGCATCCACCCGAGCAGCCTCCACCTGGGGCGGCGGAGCCGAGGTAGACGCCGGCTGGGCCAATGACTGGCCCAGCCCTTCTTCGATGACCTCGGGGCGCTCCGTCCCCGAGTCTTGTTGGGCCGAGGTATCGACCTCGGCCATGATCGCCACCTCGTTGGCCCCCGTCATGTTGACGTCGGGGACCAGGGTGGATGTTGCCTCCCCTAGCCCGTCATGCGTCGGGGGAGGAGCGGCAGGCTCTGGAGTCCCGCTGGCGGATGTCAACCCGCTCGAGGAACCACTTGGGATTACCCTCGGCGGACTGCATGTGAAAAGTTGCTTCTATAAGATTTCCCTTGCTGAAAAAATGACTTAAGGATGGAAGACAAGGACAAAGGCTTACCCTCGGGGCACCGGCTTCTTCCTCCCCACAGCGAGGAGGTCTTCTTCTGAGTCACCGGAGAGCTCGGCTCTCTCCGATGACTTGTTGGCAGCCCCGGACGAGGTTCGCCTTGGCCTCTTTGGGCCTTTCGGGGGCATGCCCACGTCGGCGTCTTCTAACGCCGACCTCTTCCCCTTCGGGGGGGGGGACTTCTTCGTCTTCACCCTCCTCCGCGTCGCCGTCTTGAGCAGCAGAGGTGTGGGTCTCTTCGGACCGGGTGACCGAAGTCCCCCGAGTCCGAGCACTTGACCTCCCTCTCTAGGACTTCGTCCCTTTGGGGGCCACCACGTGTGGCTCCTCGGTCAGGAGCGCTGAGAGTAGGGGTGTCTGAGGCTCCTCTGGCAGCGGGGTCGGGCATTGCACTCCTTGCACCCAGGCCAACCACTTCTGCAAAACATCAAACATGTTGATTCAAGCAAAATACTACTCCTCGGTATGACAGACAAAAGAATAACGATTGAGGGACAGGACCACTCACCGGGGGGGGCGTCATAGCCGTGCTCGAGGCCGCGGTCCTCCCCTTCCTTGGGGATCTTGTCCTTGGCCAGCTTCATGAGCTTCGTCCACATGGCGGCCAAGGTGGAGCAGAAGAAGGTGGTGATGGTGTCCATGTCCTCGGGCTTTTGTGCCCACATTGGGGTGGCCCGAAGTTGGAGAGGTAGTATGCGGCGATTGAGCATGACGTTGATGACGGCGGCAAGCTCAACCTTCCCCACGGTAGACCACCACAAGATCCTATCGATCAGGGTCTCCACCTCTTCGGGGTTCCCCCAGGCGACGCCCTTCTCCTTCCAGGATTTGAGCTTCTTGGGGGGGCCAGCCGAGAAAGCCGGGACCTTGGTCTGGCCAGGGGCGAGTGGCTCAGTGATGTAAAACCACTCCCTTTGCCACTCCTTCACCGTTTCGATGAAGGTGCCCTTGAACCAGGTGGCCCCTTGATTTTTGCTGATCATAGCTCCCCCACACTCCGCGAGATCCGAGCCGCTGGACTTCGGTTTAATCCCGAAGAGTTTCAGCCACAAGCCAAAGTGCGGCTCGCAGCGGAGGAAAGCCTCGCAGACTGTGATGAAGGCAGCGAGGTGGAGAACAGAGTTGGGGGCCATGTGGTGGAAGTCCAGCCTGTAGTAGAACATTACCCCGTGCACGAAAGGGTGCAGCGGGAACCCCAGGCCTCGGATGAGGTGGGGGACGAAGACTACCTGCTCCCTGGAGTTGGGAGCGGGCACCAGCTGGCCAGCCGGCGGAGCGCGGGCGACGGTGGCGGGGCTCAGGTACCCCGCGCCGCGCAGCTCCGAGATGGTCGCGGCCGTCACTACGGAGCCGCCCCAGTGCCCCTGGAGGGTATCGGCCATGGCTGGTGGTGGAGGTTGGACTCACTAAAGGGAAAAGTGGGCAGGATGGATCTGGGCGCTGGAGCTAGACGAAGCAGTGGAGGGGAAGAATGAGAGCGTGGACGATTGCGATGTCCACCTTTTCGCTCTTATAAGCCTGAGAAAGGCCAAGAGTCCCCCTAGCTGCGCCAATAAACTCACTATTCCCATCAAAAATGCCGTCGAGCATATAGGGGGAAACAAAATCTTGATGATATCCCTAAGAAAATGGGCACGATCTCTGCCTCGAGGGGACATGCCAGTAAAAGGCTGCCTCGAACCGCGATTTAGGGGGGAGGCAGTAACTGCTCGACCTATCGTGGGGCAAGCCTCTTCGATAAAGTTGTCAGGCCGGATTGGATCGTTCATACCTGAACAACAAGCCTTCGAGGCTAAGATATCTACCCACTTCGGGCAGGGTGCAAGCTCGGTTGGACCACGGATGTCAATACTCCATTAAGAGAATCCGAAATATAGAGTGGAACTCGTCTGTCAAGCCAAGGACTCCGGATCCGAGGTGATGTTGGTTGAAAGTCGTCCTCGGCGTAGAAGACCAGTTCGGGGGCTACTGACGGTGTCCTAGATTAGGGGGTGCTAACCTAGTCGGCCCATCTCCTCGGTTGGGCCGGTGAGCCCTCGTACTTGATCAAGATGGACTCCGGAGGCCGCACACGAGAGGCGTGATCGGGGCTGTCTCTACCGAAGACTTGACCTATACTCCAAGATCTTTCCAGCCGCCTTACTCCTAGATACCAACCTTGTAACCCTAGATACCCTCCCTGGCGTGTATATAAGCCATAGGGTTTAGCTCGTGGGGGACATCAACGCAATATCTCTCACCTAGCCATAGAAGTTAGACACATTACGATCTCGAGGTAGATCAACTCTGTATTTGATACATCCCCGTTAATATAAACAGAAGCAGGACGTAGGGTTTTACCTCCATCAAGAGGGCCCGAACCTGGGTAAACATCATCTCCCTTGTCCTTGTTACCACCGATCCGAGATCCACAGTTTGGGACCCCCTACCCCGAGGTGTGCCGGTTTTTACACCGACAATGCTGCCGAAAACAAATAACTGGCCGGGGATGAAGATGTCCCCGTAGCCGGAGCCGCAGTTGATCTGTAGGTGAGCCATCGAGCCTTTACTGATTCTCACAGCGGAACTCTCAATGAAAGCACCAGTGTCGGTGTAAAAACCGGCTGACCTCGGGGTAGGGGGTCCAGAGCTGTGGATCTCAGATCAATGATAACAGGGATGAAGGAGATGGTGTTTACCCAGGTTCGGCCCCTCTCGGGGAGGTAATACCCTACGTCCTGCTTTGATTATATTGATGATGAAGTATCGAGTACAAGCTTGATCTACCTCAAGATCGTAAGGAGAAGTCTAACCCTAGGGCTAGGTGGATGGTAATTGTGATTCCGTCCCCTCTACAGGCTAAACCCCTTGGCTTATATACATGCCAGGTAGGGCATCTAGGGTTACATGGTTGGTATCCAGGGATGCATATGGAGGCGGCAGGAGATGTCTTGGGGTATACTCCAAGTCTTCGGCAGATGCAATCTTGATCATGTCATGGCCTCCGGAGTCCAATTGAATGAGAACGAGGGCCTTCAGGCCCAGCCCGAGGACTATGGGCCAACTAGGTTGGTACCCCCTAGTCTAGGACACCGTCAGGGAGGCTAGAAATCAAGGTTCAAATGATTGGATTGGAATCTCTTGATCTCAACACATGAGTAGGTGGTTCTCTTCTCAGAAAGTGAATGGTGGAAGTGTAGTTTCGTTCTGATGGCTCTCCTTGAAAGTGAATGGGGGTGGAGGGGTATAAATAGCCTTCACCAAGAATCCAACCGTTACAACCTTTTGACTCAACTCGGTGACACCGAAATGAAAATCTTGGTGAGACCGGCCTGTGCAAAAGATTCGAACATTGGGTGTCTCGGTGAGACCGACTGGAAAAACTCGGTGGGACCGATGTGCAATGACCTAAGTGAGACCTCATTTCAGTAGTTCCGATCAAACCAACTCGGTAATTCCGAAAAGGTGTGAAAGGGTTACAGAAACTTGGTCACCTCATTTTGGTGGGACCAAACGTCATCTCGGTAGAACCGATTTGCTAGGGTTTGGCTGTGGCTCTGTCTAGGATCAACTCGGTGAGTCCAGATGTGGAGGTTTTGGTTGGACCGAGTTTGGAAGTTAGGGTTTGGACAGATAGGATTTGGAGAAAATGGTTGAGGGTTTTGGAGCAATATCTTCAAGCAATTGAGCAATTGAGTTATGATCAAAACCCCATCCCCTTTTAATAGTATTGGCTTTCCTATGGACTCAATGTGATCTTGGATCACTTAACCAAAGATGTAGAGTCTTGAGGCTTTTGCCAATCCATATCCTTAGCATTTTGAAGGGTCCATAATCACCTTTCCTTGCCATGCCAACATTGAACTTTCCTGATATCTATCTTTGAATAGGCATTAGTTCAATGACATATATGTTGTTATAAATTACCAAAACCACCTGGGGATTAGTTGCACTTTCAATCTCCCCCTTTTTGGTAATTGATGACAACATATAGATCAAAGCTTCGATAAGGGATATAATCAATGAATGCTATCATCGCTTTGAGAAGTATGTGATCAGCAAGAGCTCCCCCTAAATTTGTGCATTATTTAAAATTTGCATTTGAATGCAAATGCACAATTGATTAGGATCATGGGTCACTCTTCCATGTCACATACATCTTGGTGGAGTGCTCAAAATGATATAAAGGAAATATAACAAGTACTCATCACCAATCATGCAAGTGAGTGATCATACAAGAAGCATTTAGATAGATCGATAAGCATGCATATCATTGAAGTACAATATGATCAAGCACGAATAAAACTTAGTCTCAAACAAGCATCAAACACAAGTAGCACAAAGTAGCATGAGCTCAACCAAAATCAAACGAATAAAAGCAAAACACTCTCTCTCGAAGCCCTATGATCTATACTAATTCTCCCCCTTTGGCAACAAGTACCAGAAAGTTCAAATGAGTATAGAGCTAAGCGTCGCTCTGGGCTCGATCTCTGGTAGCTCCTGGTGAAGAAGTCTTCTGACTTGCAGCTCCGGTGTGCGTAGAAGTTGTTGGAGTAGAGAGAAGCATGTCTACAAAGATCTCGGATGATGTCTGCTGGACTGGTGGAGTAGAGACAGCTGGAGGGACAGTAGGAGCAACTGAAGGTTCAGCAACTGGAGCAGAAATTGTAGCTCTGGTGTCGGTGACTGGCACTGTTGCTGATCTGGGCATCTTCTGAAACTGAGTGGTCGTTGGAAGACCTGTGCCCGGATCCTCATCATCACTGCTCGAATATAACTTAGCTTCATCCACTTCCTTCTTCAGACTCTCAATTGTGGTTTTCACCTCAGTGACCTTAACATCCAGGTCATGGAACTTAGACTCTAAAATCCTCTCAAAGCTCTCTTGGTTCTTCACGAGGTTGGCCAGACTCCAGTCAATCCTCTAAGAAGCATGGAGAAGATATAGTATCTGATCGGCCTTTGTCTTCAGAACTTGAGCAGTAGATGAGCTAGGACCAGCATTATTTGCAGCCTCTGCCTTTGCCTGAGCTGTAGCTGATGTAGGATGATCCTCATCCATGGTCACTGTGTAGTCCCCTAGCTCTGGCTGTAGTGGCAAGTGCAGACGATCAAGCAAATATACCTTGCTACCAACTTTGGAGTTGATGAGCAACTGGATGTGTGGTGCAAACCCACATGATCGTTTTTGATCCGCGGCAGTCCTCTTGATTGTCTCTACAATCAAATCCACCACCTTGAATCTTGTGAATCCATCCACTAGTTGTAGTATATTGATCGAATGACCTCTTATCATCTTGTCGTCTCCAGACTTGGGCATCAATGTATGCCTCAGGATGGTGTTGATAGTGGCAAGTCCAGGCAAGAGATGATAGACGGATCCTAGCTTGTGTGTCTTCTTGTAGAGTAGCTCTTGGATGACTTGTCCTTCCTTTTCGAATCCTTGCTTCTCCGAGAAGGTCTTCATTCATAAAGATCATCTCTACTCCTTCTCTCTCTATGAGGTGATTCATCTCTTCTACTCTTTCTTCTAGGTGATTCGTCTCTTTATTTGTGAGGTGCCGTACACTCACTGGAGTAGTGTCTGGGTCTTCCACAATTGTAGCAATTACGGTCATGACTTGATGATCTTTGCTCATAATGTCTTGAGTTGGAGCTTCTCTCTTTGCTTCTATTCTTGTAGAACTTGTTGAAGTTCTTCACCATTAGGCTTATCTCTTCATTGGATACTAGCTTGTTGATACGTCTCCAATGTATCTATAATTTTTTATTGTTCCATGCTATTATATTATCAATCTTGGATGTTTTTATATACATTTACAGCAATTATATATCATTTTTTGGGACTAACCTATTAACTTAGTGCCCAGTGCTAGTTGCTGTTTTTTGCCTGTTTTTGGTTTTCCGGAATATCAGTACCAAACGAAGTCCAAATGCCACGAAACTTTTTGGAGATTTTTTTCTGGACATAACAAGTACTGGAAGCTTCGGGAGAGGGCCAGAAGATGGAGCAGTGGCCCACAAGCCACCAGGACGCGCCACCCGCTGGGGCGCGCCCTGGTGCCTTGTGGGCCACTGCTCCACCCCCTGGGGCGCGCCCTGGTGCCTTGTGGGGCCCACACAGCTCTGTTTGACCTAATTCCACCACTATAAATTCTCTAAAATCGGGAAACCAATAGGGGAGTCCACAAAATACTTTTTCCACCGCCGCAAGTTTCTGTTCTCGAGAGATCCCATCTGGAGGCCTTTTTCGGTGCTTCGTCGGAGGGAGAATCGATCACGGAGGGGCTCTACATCAACCTTGCTGCCCTTCCGATGATGCGTGAGTAGTTTACCACAGACCTTTGGGTCCATAGTTAGTAGCTAGATGGCTTCTTCTCTCTTTTTGATCTTCAATACAATGTTCTCCTCAATGTTCTTGGAGTTCTATCCGATATAATCACTTTTTGCGGTGTGTTTGTTGGGATCCGATGAATTGTGAGTTTACGATCAGATTATCCATGAATATTATTTGAGTCTTCTCTGATCTCTTTTATACATGATTATTATAGCTTCGTATTTCTTCTTCGATCTATTGATTTGGTTTGGCCAACTAGATTGATTTATCTTGCCATGGGAAGAGGTGCTTTGTAATGGGTTCGATCTTGCGGTGCTCAATCCCAGTGACAGAAAGGGACATGACACGTATGTATCATTGCTATTAAGGGTAAAAAGATGGGGTTTATTCATGCGTGAGTTTACTTTGTCTACATCATGTCATCTTGCTTAAGGCGTTACTCCGTTCTTTCTGAACTTAATACTCTAGATGCATGCTGGATAGCGGTCGATGGGTGGAGTAATAGTAGTAGATGCAGGCAGGAGTCGGTCTACTTGTCTCGGACGTGATGCCTATATACATGATCATTGCCTTGGATATCGTCATGTTTATTTTCTTTTCTATCAATTGCCCAACAGTAATTTGTGTACCCACCGTATGCTACTTCCTTGAGAGAAGCCTCTAGTGAAAACTATGGCCCCCGGGTCTTTCTAAATCATATATTAAAAATCCTAAAAATACTTTGCTGCACTTTTTCTTTATTTATTTTATTTTGTATTTTTGTTTAATCTATCTATCTACCACCATACAATTTAATCTTGCAATTGACCGCCGAGGGATTGACAACCCCTCGTTTGCGTTGGGTGCAAGGATTTGTTGTTTGTGTGCAGGTACTGCTAACGAGGTGTTGCGTGGTTCTCCTACTGGATTGATAACCTTGGTTTCACAACTAAGGGAAATACTTACCTCTACTGTGCTGCATCATCCCTTCCTCTTCGGGGAAAATACCAACGCAAGCTACAAGTAGCAGGAAGAATTTCTAGCGCCGTTGCCGGGGAGACATCATCAACATCTATCAAGTACCTACACATAAAACTTTCATCTCCTTGCATTTATTTTATTTGCATTTGCCTCTCGTTTTCATCTCCCCCACTTCTAAAAAGTTTTTACAAAAATACACAAATATTTTCCGTTTGCCTTTTTCTTGCTTGCTTTTATTGTCTTCATGTCTAACACACAAGAACAGAAACTAAAAGCAAAAATATAAGATACTATGGATCCACTTAAAGTTTGCTACTTGGATCATCTTCGATCCATTTGTGCTCGTGCTGAAACCCCTAACTAGTTGAGGGAAAATCTTTAAAGGAGCATGCTCATTTTGTGCGTCACCGTTTGTCTGAAAAAGGGAGACTCTTATGGCGCCAAATAAATTGTTTGCTATGCTATGCTTGGAATCTATGTGAAATTTATGATTTTACTTGTTGCCTAAGAACGCTAAAAAACACCTTCCCTACCTATGTGAGTTCAATGATAATGAAATCTTGTCTTCTTATGCCAAGGGTGTTTATAATTACTATGATATCGAACAAATTGAAGAATTTGTTGCTTTTAAGGGTGCTTATGAAGTTGCTTCTTTTATTGAAAAGTATGATGTTACTCTCTACAAATCTGAAAATTTTGACATACTTAAATATTGCTATGAAAACTATGCTCTTAATGCCTATGTTAAAGAATTTATTGAGAGAATGTCTACTGCTTTGGAAGAGAATAATGATATGCATAAATCTATAGACAATTGTGATTCCGTTGATTCAATTGAAACATCCCCTCTTGATGAATGTGATGCTTGCTATTGTTATGGCCATGATGCCAATATTAATGATGCTTGTAGAGATGAACTTGCTATAGTTCTTTATGTTAAAAATGAAATTATTGCTATAGCACCCATACTTGATAGCTCCTTGAATGAAAAGTATGATTGCAATGATGTTATTATAAATTCTATTAATGTCAATTGTGCTAATGATATGCAAAACTACAAGCTTGGGGATGAAAATTTTGTTATGTGCACTACTTATTGCAATGATCATGATTGGGGTGATGATGCTTTTTATGATCTTGAAAATTTATTTAAGCCTCATGATGAATATGTTATTGATAATAAAATTTGCAATACTATTAAAAGTGGGTTCGGAAGAGCGTCGACTTTAGGCAATAATGATCCCACTAGTTCAGAGAGTGTTCAATCTTATGAAATTTTTGCTAAAAGTGGGTTTGGAGAAGTCATGACTTTAGTTGATGTTAATCCCACTATTTTGGAAGATTATAAGTTTTTTATGCATGCGGATCATGAAGATGATATTTTATATGATAGCTATATTGTTGAATTCGATTATGATCCTACATGTAATTATTATGAGAGAGGAAAATATGGTTGTAGAAATTTTCATGTTACTAAATTACCTCTCGTTATGTTGAGATTGTCAATGTTTTATTCCTCTCCTTTGCATATGCTGGATATTTCTCGTCTTGATAATTTGTTTGCATATAAAATGCCTATACATAGGAAGTATGTTAGACTTAAAAGTGTTTGTCACGTGTATTATGATGCTCTCTTTGTGCTTCAATTCTTATCTTTCATGTGAGCATCATTGAAATCTCAAAGCCTATCTTAATGGCTATAAAAAAAGAGCTTCTTGGGAGGCAACCCAATGCATAAAATAAGTATTGTGTGTTTTCACATTTATTCTAATTTTAAGATTTTGTTTTTGTGTTTTTAATTAGTGTTTGTGCCAAGTAAAGCCTTTAGGATGATTTGGAAGATAGTATAATTGATGCTGTTTGGAAAACAGAAAGTTTTGCGTCCAGTACTAGAATTTTGGATCTGTACTGGAGCGTCAGAAAAATCTGAAATTTTTACACAGTATTGGTATATTAATTTCCCACTTTGTCCTAATTTCTCAGAATTTTTTTAGTTACATAAGTATGGCTTTTAAATAGATTTCTACAGACTATTCTGTTTTTGACAGATTCTGTTTTTGATGTGTTTCTTGCTTGTTTTGATGAAACTATGGATTGTACCGGGGGGTATAAGCCATGGAGAAGTTATAATACAGTAGGTATAATGCAAATATAAAATATGAATGGGTTTGCAACAGTACTTAAAGTAGTGATTTATTTGTTATACTAACGGATCTCACAAAGGTTTTGTTGAGTTTTGTGTGATTGAAGTTTTCAAGTTTTGGGTGAGATCACGATGGATGAAGGAATAAGGAGTGGCAAGATCCTAAGCTTGGGGATGCCCATGGCACCCCAAGGTAATATTCAAGGAAGACTCAAGCGTCTAAGCTTGGGGATGCCCCGGAAGGCATCCCCTCTTTCTTCTACCAACCATCGGTAATTTTACTCGGAGCTATATTTTTATTCGTCACATGATATGTGTTTTGCTTGGAGCGTCTTATATTATATGAGTCTTTGCTATGTTTGCTTTTTAGTTTGTCACAATCATCCTTTCTGAACACACCTATTTTGAGAGAGCCACACGTTATCATGATTTGTTAGAATACTCTATGTGCTTCACTTAATTTTTTGAGCTAGGCAGTTGCTCTAGTGCTTCACTTAAATATTTTTTGAGCACGGTGGTGGCTATATTTTGAAGAAATAAACTCTCATGCTTCACTTATATTATTTTGAGAGTTGATAAGATTGAAATTTTGAAGAAATATTCGCGCTCTTATACTTCACTTATATCTTTTTGAGAGTTGAGGATAGTAATGGTAATTTGCACAAGATATGAATTTGGTCCCAAAGTGATGAATATTCAAGAGGGATATAATAAAAACTTTCATATAGATCTTTCGATATGATAAGTGTGATTCCTTGCAATAGTTTTGTGATATGGAGATGATGATATGTGAGTCATGTTAGTGAGTAATTGTGATTTAATAAGAATATTAGTGTTAAGGTTTGTGATTCCCTATGCATGCACATTAAGTCAATAGTTATGCAACAAAATTATATCCTACTTATGGTGCATTATTCGGTGTTAGTTATGTTCAATGCATGTTTATGACCGTTTTCGCTTTTTGGTTGGTTGCTTCTCAATCTATTTGCTAGCCTTCATTTGTACTAATCGGAAATACTGCTTGTGCATCCAAACTCTTTAAACCCAAGTTGTGCCAGATCAATCCATCATATCTACCTATATGCGGTATTTCCATGCCGTTCCAAGTAAATTTGCGTGTGCCAACTCTAATTTTCAAAATAATTTTTCCGTTTTGTGTGCCCGTACCACTCATGAGGCGGAAGGGGGTGGCCAATATTTTCCATGCTAGGTGGGTTATTCTCACGATGAGTGTTTATTCACTTGTCACTGCACGAGAGTGTGGCAGGTAATAGGGATGCCCAGTCCCGAAATGAAATGAAATGAAATTTTTTATATGATGATAATAATAAATTCCTTGGAAAGTGTTGGTATGGAGGGCACCCGTGGATACGGCTAGCCATGGATTGTGAAAGAATGGTGGAAAAGGAATAAACTTTATTTTCTGTTTGGGAACCGCCTATAATGTATCTAGCATGGAAGATATTGGGAATTCTCATTCGTTTTCATTGACAGGAAAAGCATGCCTCCCAATTTTTTTATCTCTCTAATTTAAGCCTTGAGATCTGGCACATTTGCAAATCTCTGCTTCCCTCTGCTAAGGGCCTATCTATTTACTTTTATGCAATTTTTTATTTTTATTTGAGTCTCCATCTTCTCTTATAAAGCACCAACTAGAGAGCACTATTGTCATACTTGTGCATTGGATGTAGCTAATATGGAGTGTGTTTCATGAATGGATCAATGATTGAGCATAATGGGCTAGGGATAACTTTCTTTAGCGTTGATATTTTGAAAGACATGGTTGCTTGTTAGTATGCATGAGTATTTATATCTTCATGTCAAACTATAGACTATTGCTTTGAATCATTCAAGTCCATATGTCCATGCTATAAAAGAAAAAGAATATGATGAATATGATAGGCAGCATTCCACATCAAAAATTCTGTTTTTATCATTTACCTACTCGAGGACGAGCACGAATTAAGCTTGGGGACGCTGATACATCTCCAACGTATCTATTATTTTTTATTGTTCCATGCTGTTATATTATCAATCTTGGATGTTTTTATATACATTTACAACAATTATATATCATTTTTTGGGACTAACCTATTAACTTAGTGCCCAGTGCCAGTTGTTGTTTTCTGCCTGTTTTTGGTTTTACAGAATATCAATACCAAACGAAGTCCAAATGCCACGAAACTTTTTGGAGATTTTTTCTGGACATAACAAACACTAGAAGCTTCGGGAGGAAGCCAGAAGCCCCAAGAGGTGGCCACGAGCCACCAGGGCGCGCCTGGGGGGGGGCAGGCGCGCCCTGGTGCCTCGTGGGCCCACCTCTGCCTCTTTTGACCTAATTCCACCACTATAAATTCCCCAAAACCGGGAAACCAACAGGGGAGTCCACGAAATACTTTTTCCGCCGCCGCAAATTTCTGTTCTCGAGAGATCCCATCTGGAGGCCTTTTCCGGTGCTCCGCCGGACGGGGAATCGATCACGGAGGGGCTCTACATCAACCTTGCTGCCCTTTCGATGATGTGTGAGTAGTTTACCACAGACCTTCGGGTCCATAGTTAGTAGCTAGATGGCTTCTTCTCTCTTTTTGATCTTCAATACAATGTTCTCCTCGATGTTCTTGGAGTTCTATCCGATGTAATCACTTTTTGCGGTGTGTTTGTTGGGATCCGATGAATTGTGAGTTTATGATCAGATTATCCATGAATATTATTTGAGTCTTCTCTGATCTCTTTTATGCATGATTATTATAGCTTCGTATTTCTTCTCCGATCTATTGATTTGGTTTGGCCAACTAGATTGATTTATCTTGCCATGGGAAGAGGTGCTTTGTAATGGGTTCGATCTTGCGGTGCTCAATCCCAGTGACAGAAAGGGACATGACACGTATGTATCATTGCTATTAAGGGTAAAAATATGGGGTTTATTCATGCGTGAGTTTACTTTGTCTACATCATGTCATCTTGCTTAAGGTGTTACTCCGTTCTTTATGAACTTAATACTCTAGATGCATGCTAGATAGCGGTCGATGGGTGGAGTAATAGTAGTAGATGCAGGCAGGAGTCGGTCTACTTGTCTCGGACGTGATGCCTATATACATGATCATTGCCTTGGATATCGTCATGATTATTTGCTTTTCTATCAATTGCCCAACAGTAATTTGTCTACCCACCGTATGCTACTTCCTTGAGAGAAGCCTCTAGTGAAAACTATGGCCCCCGGGTCTATCTAAATCATATATTAAAAATCCTAAAAATACTTTGCTTAACTTTTTCTTTATTTATTTTATTTTGTATTTTTGTTTAATCTATCTATCTATCACCATACAATTTAATCTTGCAATTGACCGCCAAGGGATTGACAACCCCTCGTTTGCGTTGGGTGCAAGGATTTGTTGTTTGTGTGCAGGTACTCCTAACGAGGTGTTGCGTGGTTCTCCTACTGGATTGATAACCTTGGTTTCATAACTGAGGGAAATACTTACCTCTACTGTGCTGCATCATCCCTTCCTCTTCGGGGAAAATACCAACGCAAGCTACAAGTAGTAGGCTACTGACGGTGTAACGGCCCAGGGGTTCCTCACCAAGTCGGGTACTGGCCTGGTGGGCCGGCATAAGGACCCCTAGGTTGGTTCCGTTCTGGGCCATGTTGGGTGGCCCATGGTGTTCTACGAGAAGAATCCAGAGGCCTTGTCATCCAAGTCAGGGAAGACAGAGTCGTGGAGGACTCCACCTCCACTGACATAGCCGACTAGGATGTGTAACCCTAGGGACCCTGGTATGTTATATAAGCTGGACCAAGCTACTTGATAGATCATCTAGAATCCCTTGGTTCATGCGTGTACTTTCTACACCCCTATCGTAGTAAACAAAGAGTAGGAATAGGGTTTTACCTCTCCAGGTCACCCTACAGATACATCCCAAACGTATCTACTTTTCCAAACACTTTTGCTCTTGTTTTGGACTCTAATTTGCATGATTTGAATGAAACTAACCCGGACTGACGATGTTTTCAGCAGAACTACCATGGTGTTGTTTTTGTGCAGAAATAAAAGTTCTCGAATTGGGCTAAAAATTTACGGAGAATATTTCCAGAATATATAAAAAATATTGGCGATGAGAACTACTGGAGGGGGGCCACCCAGGAGCCACAAGCTCAGGGGGGGCGCCCACCTCCCCAGGGCGCGCCCTGTGAGCTTGTGGGCCCCACAGGTCTCCATTTGCCCTAATTCCAACTCTATAAGTACCGTCTCCCAGAGAAAAAAATCAGAGAGAAAGTTTCATCGCGTTTTACGATATGGAGTTGCCGCCACCTCCTGTTCTTCATCGGGAGGGCTGATCTAGAGTCCGTTCGGGGCTCCGAAGAGGGTGATTCATCGCCGCCGTCATCATCAACCCTTCTCCATCAACAAATCCATGATGCTCACCATCGGGACTGAGTAATTCCTTCGTAGGCTTGCTGGACGGTGATGGAGTTGGATGAAATTTGTCATGTAATCAAGTCAATTTGTTAGGGCTTGATCCCTAGTATCCACTATGTTCTGAGATCGATGTTGCTATGACTTTGCAATGCTTAATGCTTGTCACTAGGACCTGAGTGCCATGATTTCAGATCTGAACCCTCTATGTTTTCATGAATATATTTGAGTTTTTGATCCTATCTGCTAGTTATATGCACTTGTTGTTGTTCTGATCCGTAGACCCCATAGTGACAATTGTTTGGGATACTCTCCGAGGATGACTGTAATTCGAGGAGTTCATGTATTCACCATGTGTTAATGCCTTGTTCTGGTTCTCTATTAAAAGGAGGCCTTAATATCCCTTAGTTTCCTTATGGACCCCGCTACCACGGGCGAGTAGGACAAAAGATGTCATGCAAGTTCTTATTATAAGCACGTATGACTATATACGAAATACATGCCTACATTATATTGAAGAATTGGAGCTATTGTGTATCGCTCTAGGTTGTGACTGTTATATGATGAATGTCATCCAACACAAATATCCATCGCTGATCCAATGCCTACGCTTTTCTCATATTGATCTTTGCTAAAGTTACTATAGCTGCTGCTGTTATAATCATCACAAACTGCTCCTGTTACTATTTCTACTGTGCTACTAAACACTTTGCTGCAGAAATATTATATCCTAGGTGTGGTTGAATTGACAACTCAACTGCTAAGGCTCATAAATATTCTTTGGCTCCCCTTGTGTCGAATCTACAAATTTGGGTGAAATACTACCCTCGAAGACTGTCGCGATCCCCTATACTTGTGGGTTATCAAGACCTTTTTTTGGCGCCGTTGCCAGGGAACATAGCTCTATTTATTGAGTTCACTTGGGAATTTTACACTATGAAGAATCTGAAAGACGCTAAGACTAAGATCGTACCCTCTAAGACGAGGGAAGGTAAGGACAGAACTGCCATCTAGCTCCGCACTTGATTCACCATCTGTTTTAAGTAGGCTTGCGACACCACCACCTGCTATTCATTCTGATATGTCGCAAGTAATTGATGATACTACTTCTGCTATAAATGAAACTTGTGATGATGCTAGTACTCTGCTTGATAATATTGTGCCACTAGGTGAATTTCTTGATGAACAAATTGCTAAAGCTAAAGAAATTGTGGATATTGAAACTTCTGAAAATTATGATTCACCTTTTATGCCTAGCTGTCCTACTAGAATTGAAATGCCTAAGATACCTGATGGTTATGTTATGGATGGGGAGATAGCTAGGGAATTTCTTGCTTGTAATGATAGAGATGATGTTAAGATATTACCGAGTAAGCTGAAAGAAAAAGCTATGATAGAGAGAATGAAATATGATCCTAAGTTTGCTACTTCTCCTATCTTTGTTATTGATAAGGATTATGAATTCTCTGTTGATCCTGAGTTAATTACTTTGGTAGAATCTGATCCTTTTCATGGTTATGAAACTGAAACTGTTGTGGCACACCTTACCAGATTGAATGATATAGCCACCCTATTTGCTCATGAGGAAAAAAATTCGCTATTACTATATTCTTAAGTTGTTTCCTTTCTCTTTAAAGGGTCATGCTAAGAAATGGTTTAATACTCTTGCTCCTGGTTGTGCGCGTAGTCCCCAGGATATGATATATTACTTCTCTGAAAAATATTTTCCTGCTAACAAGAAACAAGCTGCCTTACAGGAAATATTTAACTTTGTGCAATCTAAAGAAGAGAATCTCCCTCAAGCTTGGGGGAGGCTTCTCCAATTACTTGATGCTTTGCCTGATCATCCTCTTAAGAAAAATGAAATACTTGATATCTTTTATAATGGACTAACCGATGCTTCTAGGGATTACCTAGATAGTTGTGTTGGTTGTGTTTTCAGGGAACGAACTGTTGGACAGGCTGAAGAACTATTGAAAAATATGTTAAAGAATGCCAATGATTGGACACTTCCTGAACCACCACCTAAACCAACTCCGAAGAAGACAGGTATTCTATTCCTCAGTCCAGAAGATATGCAAGAAGCTAAGAAATCTATGAAAGAAAAGGGTATCAAATCTGAAGGCATTAAGAATTTACCACCTATTGAAGAAATACATGGACTCGATATCCTGACACAGGTAGTAAAGGTAAATTATCTTTATAGATTCGGTGAAGGTGATATTCCCTACAATAAATCTACTAGTCAATGCTTGGATGAATTTGATAATTACATTGTTAAGCAAGAGAATTTTAATAGGTATGTTAGCAATCAATTGAAACGGAATGCTATTATGATTGATCACTTGGGTGACTTGATGTTTAGGATTGCTAATGATGCTAAAGGTTTAAGTAAACATGCATCCATGGTTCATACTCAGTTAGAACAAGTCTCTAAGTCACAAAATGATTTGCTTAATGAAATGAATAACAGAATGAATGATCATGCTATTAGAATTGTGACTAGAGGAGGTAGAATGACTCAGGAACCTCTATATCCTGAAGGTCATCCTAAAAGAATAGAGCAAGATTCTCAGATAATTAATATTGATGCACCTAGTTATTCTAAGAAGAAAAAGAAAACGAATAAAACCTCGCATGCTTCTAGTGAACCTGTGATAGAAAAACCTTCTGAGGACCATAATGATGTTTCTATTTCTGATGCTGAGACACAATCTGGTAATGAACATCCACCTAATGATAATGATAATGATAATGATGATGTGCACTATGATGCTCAACCAGACAATGATAAAGAACCTGATAATGATATAGAAATAGAATCTGTTGTTCATCTTGATAACCCACCTCCTAAGAATAAATATATGATAAAAGAGATTTCGTTGCTAGAAAACATGGTAAAGAAAGAGAACCATGGGTTCAAAAACCCATGCGTTATCCTAGTAAACCTCCGAAAAATAAGGATGAGGAGGATTTTGAACGCTTTGTTGAAATGCTTAGACCCGTCTTTTTGCGAACACGTTTTATGGATATTTTGAAAATGCCTACATATGCTAAATACATGAAAGATATTGTCACTAATAAAAGGAAGATACCTGAAGCTAAAATTTCCACCGTGCTTGCAAATTATTCTTTTAAGGGTGGAGTACCTAAGAAGTTAGGAGATCCAGGAATACCTACTATACCATGCTCCATTAAAAGAAGTTATGTCAAAACTGCTTTATGTGATCTAGGAGCCGGTGTTAGTGTTATGCCTTTCTCTTTATACAGAAGACTTGATTTGAATAAGTTGACACCTACTGAAATATCTTTGCAAATGGCTGATAAATCAACTGCTATACCTATTGGAATTTGTGAGGACGTTCCCGTTGTAGTTGCAAATGTTACTATCTTGACAGACTTTGTTAGTCTTGATATGCCCGAGGATGACAGCATGTCGATTATCCATGGTAGATCCTTTTTGAATACTGCAGGGGCTGTTATTGATTGCAACAAAAGCAAGGTTACTGTTCATGTCAATGGTAATGAACATACGGTATACTTCCTGAAGAAACAAAGTTCAGTGAATAGTATCAACTCCATTGAAACAATTGCGACAATCACTATTGGAGGTTTTGAATTTCCTCTTCCGATCGTCAAAAAGAAATATGAGGTTCCTATTGTTGGGAAAATGCATATCCCCATTGAGGTAACCTAGTGCTATACGACAATTCTTCGGTTTCATGTTACTCGGAAATAGTTTGTTAATAAGACTTGATCAACCTTATTAATGGATTCTTATTTAGGGGCATCTGGTCGATGAATTTAGTAAGCACAACCTAGTGTACCTTTTATTTGCTCTATGTTATTTAAAGTTCAATAAAGTAGAATCCCATGATTATCCTGTTTTCTGAATTTTCCGTGCAATAAAAAAATGTCCCGAAAATAAAAGTTCTCGAAATGACCTGAAAATGTAGTATGGTTTTTTCACAATATTTAAGAATTTTTGACACCGAACACATCCCAGGGGGGTGCACCTGTGAGCCACAAGCTCACAGGGCGCGCCCACCCCCTGGGCGCGCCTAGTGAGCTTGTGGGTCCCACAGGGGGCCCCTCACTTAGTGCACCAGCCCAGCACCTTCTTCCACCTCCAGAAAAAATTAAACTTGCCTCCTAGCCCGTGTTCTTACTCATTTTCGTGCGATTTTCGATCTCCTTGCTCAGAGCTCCATTTCCGAAACTGTTTTGAGGAATTACTCCTTGGTATGTGACTCCTCCAATGCTCCAATTAATTTTTGTTCTAGTGCTTTATGTTTTGCAAATTTTTGCTGCTGTGGTGACCATGTATATGAGCTTGCATGTTGAATTTTTATGGTCCAAAGTAGTTTTGATGCATGATATAGCCTCTAGATACTTGTGGGGGTAGTTGCTATCAATTTTGTTGAGTTTTTTCACTTTTATTTTGAGGGACTAAAATTTTCAGAAATTTTTCAGAGAAGAGAAAATGCTTAGGAGGATGTTGAGGGGTTCCTCGAGCTGGAGTTCCGATGAAACTCCGAAGGAGAAGCCCAAGTACAACCTTCCTCGTGCGGCCGAGGTGCGGCCGTGCGAATGGACATGCAAGACCTTCTTGAGGGATGCGGGCATTCATGATGATTTCTATTATTTGGCGAACAATGTTGGCATCATCCCGTTCCTCGAAGATAAGTGTGATCAATACCTCCTACTCACCAATACCTTTGTGCAAAATTTCTACTTTCATTCTAGGAGGGAGACATCCACCGTATCATTTCATCTTTATGATGTCACCCTAGAAATGGCACTTGATAGATTCTGCCAAGTATGCAAAATTCCTAATGAGGGCAGCCCTATAGAGCCACATCCAAGGGACGTTGCGGATTTTATATCCGTCGTGACTGTGGGGGAGACGAGAGAAGTTTCTGAAGCCAGAGTGGCTAGTTTACATTTTTCCAGTTTTGCGTTATTACACATTATTTGCTGGGAGGTGTTTGACTGGCCGATGGGAGAGTGGAATGCTTAGTTCACCTGCTCTTGCTATTTTACGCCATGATCTTTATTGTGATAGAACTTTTAGTTTGGGAGCTATGGTTGCCCGATGGTTACACACTAACCGTTCGAAGGGCATTATTTATGGTGGTATTTATGCTTCTCGCCTCGCTAGACATTTTGAGATTCCTATTAGAGATGAGGAGGATGAGCTTTTGCCTACCAAATATCTTGATTATAGCAGCATGGTTGGTCATAATTTTATTGATTCCGGCAAGATACGATTTAGGTACAACTTGGTATTTAGTCAGGCCACTCGTGAGATTATTACTTTGCCTGCACCTTCTTTGTTCAATCTTACCAGTGGCAGGTACACTATTATGCCCGAGGATATTTATGCCTATTGGGGTCTTACGCCGCCAGCAGCACCCGCTCCAACACCTACCTATCAGTGGGAGCCTCAGCAGCCTCAGTGGGAGCCTCAGCAGCCCCAGTGGGAGCCTCAGCAGCCACAGTGGGATCCCCAGGAGCCTCAGTATTATCCTGGAGCTGATCACTTTGACCCATGGCAGTAGACCAAGTTAGACCAAAAGCCTAAGCTTGGGGGAGTACGTATTTCTCACCGACATTACATTCATGTATCACACATTCATTCCAGTTGTCAATGTACATCCTCTTTCATTGTATATCCATGTTAGTTTTATTTTCGCTTTCTTCTTGTGTGTTTGAAAAACTTCGAAAACCCAAAAATATTTCTTGCTTCTTTTCGGTTTTTCTTTCTTGTTTAATTAGTTCGTAGTAGTAAAAGAAAACCCAAAAAGATTTCTCGTTCTTCTTTTGTTTGTTTGGAGTTCTCCCCTGTAAATAGTTTTTCTCGCTTTTCGTTTTTCCTTCGTTAGTTTGCTTTCTTCAGAAAAACTAAAAACTCCAAAAATATTTCAGCGTGTTTCTTTGAAATTCTTTTCTTTTAGTTGAGTCGTCATATGGAGAAGATTATGCTAGAATTGTTAAAGTGGCTCGTATATGCTTTATTGTTGATTCACCGAAGAGCCACTGTTACCTTGTCTTCTCCTTTGAATAGAATGTTTGCACATTCCAACTTACTCCACGGCACACTTGCACTATTATTATTTTCACAACATTCGGTCGTGCAAGTAAAAGGCAATAATGACGATGATTTGATGAAGTGATTGCGGTGAAGGAAAGCTGGTATGAACTCTTCTTGTTTTTGTTTTTGTAAATATGTTTAACTCAGTCGATCTTGATTCAGCATATTATAAGTAAACATATTTGTGATGATAATTAGAGATTATAGTTGCTCATGCCATGCTTAAATAGCTAGGAGTGGATAATGATTTATCTTGTGTGTCAACATGCATTAAAATGGTTGTGATGTAGTATGTTAGTATGGTATCCTCCTCTGAATAATTCAAGTGGCTTGACTTGGCACATGTTCACACATGTAGTTGAATCAAAACCAACGCAGCCTTCATGATATTTATGTTCAGGGTTTTTATATCCTACTCATGCTTGTGTCCAATGTTAATTATTCGCAATGCATAATTATGACAGTTGCCGCTCCTTAAGTTGGTCGCTTCTCAATCTATTTGCTAGCCTTCGCTTGTACTAAGCGGGAATACTGCTTGTGCATTCAAATCCTTAAACCCAAAGTTGTTCTAGATAAGTCTACCATATCTTCCTATATGCGGTATTACCCTACCGTTCCAAGTAAATTTGCATGTGCCACCTCTAATCATTCAAATAAACATCTGTTTTGTGTGCCCGTACCGCTCATGGAGCGACGGGGCGGTCGATATCTTCCATGCTAAGTGGGTTACTCTCATGATGGTGCTTATTCACTTGTCATTGCATGAGAGAGGCTGGTAATTGGGATGCCCGGTCCTGTAATTTGAAAATAAAGAAAAATATAATAAAACAAACTCCCCCGGAAAGTTGATTGTTTGGAGGGCACCCGTGAATTCGGCTAGCCATGGCTTGTGTTTGTATGGTTGAGGGGGAGTAAACTTTACCTTTCTGCTTGGGAACCGCCTATAATGTGTTTAGCATGGCAGATATCGAAATCCTTTGTCGTGACGTTGACAGGAAAAGCACACCTCTCAAAATGTATTCATCTATGTTTTTAGCTTCGAGCTCTGGCACCTCTGCAAATCTCTGCTTCCCTCTGCGAAGGGCTTGTTGAGTCATCACCTTCTCATTTAAAGCACCAACCCTGAGAGCGCTATTGTCATTTTTATGAATTGAGTCTAGTTAATGTTGGATGTGACCATGACTGGATCTCTTCTACCCTGAATTACAATGTTTAGTTGCTGCTTGAACCTCAGAGGTGCTCTGCATTTTTGCCGTCTCAGAAAGGGCTAGCGAGATACCATGTTATCATATTATATCTTGATTGTTTTGACAAATTGTTGGCATCCGAGATATCTTATTATTGCTCGCTATTTGGTTATGTTATTTTCATGAGTAAATGTGAGACCTAAGTGTTATCATTCATATGGTTAGTTCATAATCTTTTTTGAAACGTGATAACTAGTTAAGCTTATATACAGTAACAAGAACCAAAGAGTTTGTAAAAGTTTTTCGTTATCACTTTCAGTTTGTCAACTGAATTGCTTGAGGACAAGCAATGAGTTAAGCTTGGGGGTGTTGATACATCCCAAACGTATCTACTTTCCAAACACTTTTGCTCTTGTTTTGAACTCTAATTTGCATGATTTGAATGAAACTAACCCGGACTGACGTTGTTTTCAGCAAAACTACCATGGTGTTGTTTTTGTGCCGAAATAAAAGTTCTCGGATTGGGCTGAAAATTTATGGAGAATATTTCCAGAATATATAAAAAATATTGGCAAAGAGAACTACTGGAGGAGGGGGCACCCAGGAGCCACAAGCTCAGGGGGCGCGCCCTGTGAGCTTGTGGGCCCCACAGGCCTCCGTTTGCCCTAATTCCAACTGTATAAGTACCGTCTCCCGGAGAAAAAAATGAGAGCGAAAGTTTCATCGCGTTTTACGATACGGAGCCGCCGCCACTTCCTGTTCTTCATCAGGAGGGCTGATTTGGAGTCCGTTCAGGGCTCCGAAGAGGGAGCATTCGTTGCCGTCGTCATCATCAACCCTTCTCCATTAACAATTCCATGATGATCACTTTCGGGAGTGAGTAATTCCTTCGTAGGCTTGCTGACGGTGATGGAGTTGGATGAGATTTGTCATGTAATCGAGTCAATTTGTTAGGGTTTGATCCCTTGTATCCACTATGTTTTGAGATCGATGTTGCTATGACTTTGCTATGCTTAATGCTTGTCACTAGGGCCAAGTGCCATGATTTCAGATCTTAACCCTCTATGTTTTCATGAATATATTTGAGTTATTGATCCTATCTGCTAGTTATATGCACTTGTTATTGTTCTGATCCGTAGACCCCATAGTGACAATTGTTTGGGATACTCTTCGGGGATGACTGTAATTCGAGGAGTTCATGTATTCACCATGTGTTGATGCTTTGTTCCGGTTCTCTATTAAAAGGAGGCCTTAATATCACTTAGTTTCCTTATGGACCCCGTTGCCACGGGAGGGTAGGACAAAAGATGTCATGCAAGTTCTTATTATAAGCACGTATGACTATATACGAAATACATGCCTACATTATATTGATGAATTGGAGCTATTGTGTATCGCTCTAGGTTGTGACTGTTATATGATAAATGTCATCCAACACAAATATCCATCGCTGATCCAATGCCTACGCTTTTCTCATATTGATCTTTGCTAATGTTACTACTGCTGTTGCTGTTATAATCATCACAAACTGCTCCTATTACTGTCCCTGATACTATTGCTACTGTGCTACTAAACACTTTGCTGCAGAAATATTATATCCCAGGTGTGGTTGAATTGACAACTCAATTGCTAAGGCTCATAAATATTCTTTGGCTCCCCTTGTGTTGAATCAACAATTTTGGGTGAAATACTGCCCTCGAAGACTGTCGCGATCCTCTATACTTGTGGGTTATCAGCTACCGAGCGATCTTCCAGAATCATCTCCGTCACATGTCATCTCGTTTCTTACAAAATTTATATTTCTATGATATTCCTATCATATGAAGCAAAAGAGGCGTAAAATCGTCCTCTCCATACTAAGTTCACAATTGCTTAGTAACTTTCTATGCGGAAATATTTAACACATGTTGTTTAATACTCTCTCATTTTTATTTACTTGAAGAAGTCTTAATAAGTCTATAGGATAATATACCAATATTTACCATACCAAATTAGTTTATTCATTATAAATTTATGTACGTAATGTACATATCTGATACTCCCTCCTTTCCAAAATATAAGGCGCGATTGACTTTGCATGGTCTTTGATGCACGACTTTGACCACTAATATATATCAAAGTACATAGATTGAACATTTATAAATGGCATCATCGTATTTGTCTTGTAAAACTATTTTATTTCATATGTTTGCATACTAATTTTATAGACATATAATATGTGAAAAGCATAGTCAAAGTTGTCCAACAAAGACTAGAAAAGTCAACCGGCGCCTTATATTTTGGGAAGGAGGGAGTATTGTGGTATATATATTTTCCTTTTGGAATTTCATTTCATTAAAAAAAACTATAGAATTTTTAATTTAGGATAAGCTAGAACTTCCAATAATTTTGAATAGAGCATTCTAAGTTTAGAATTGGAGCTTTGGAGCGAAGAAAAACAAATACACTCATGTGAGAGACAAATACGAAAACGACAAACAGTAAGGGCATATCCAATGCTAACCTGGAAACCGGACACCACATCTGCCCGCGGACCAGGGGGGCCAGTCCACAGACACTGATGCAGGAGTCGGCCATCCAAAGCTATTCACATACATTTCAAGCCGGGTTTGAACCAATCGGATGAATTACATGCAAACCGGATGAAAACATTTACATTTCAAACATATTTTAACTAAACTATACCGGACTAGGCACGACATGGCTTTCCTATATCCGGCAGCCGCTCATCGGACTGCCGTGAGCCCCGGAGGGGTATGCTTCAGCGGGAGGGGAAGAGTGGCTCCCTCTGTCGCCGCGAAGCATGGATCAAAGTTGGTTTTTGGGGTGGGGAAGACGGTCGACGTGGCCTACGCCCCCGCGAAGCGGGCAAGTCACCGGACGTGCAAACCGGTGAGGTGATGGCGATGGCCTTCGTGGGACCCAAGCGACGGCGGCCTCCCATGGTCTAATTTTCCTCATTGTCAGAGGCGGCTGCGGACGTGCCGCCTTCGTCGTCATGGCACTGGGGCGCGGCCGACGTGTTGTTGGGGACATTGTCGTCGGTGCCCCAGTCAAATCCCTCCGCCGCCGCGTCAATGTCCGCAAACATGGCTTCTTTCTCCGCTTGCCAGACGCGTTGCCGCCATCGCTCGCGGTGGATTTGCCGAGGGACGGTGTTGGCCAGCCTGGACGGGTGACGGCTTGTCGACGGCGGTGGTGGTGCCGCCTACTCCGGAGGGCTTGCCGACAAGCTAGCCTGTATCCGGCTGGCTCGCCGGGCAACCCAACCGGATGCAATGCCGGCGATGTCCTTCTGCTCGGACGAGAGGCTGTCCTAGAGGGTTGTGGAGCTCGAGGAGGCCATGGCGGGTGTGGTGCAAGGAGGATATGGAAGACAGAGGTATGGTGTGGTTCTTGCCCGGTGCCTGGCCACCCTTAAATAGCGGGCGGAGGTGAGACATCAACCGGCGAGGTGTTTAATGTTGCCCGACAGAGGGACGGACGTGTGACGCTCAAGGCGCCGGAGTAGGTTCCTTGGCACACGCGCTGGTTTAATGGAGGTAGGCGGGCAGACGGATGCCCTTTCAATGTGGAGAGAAGGCGTGCAGCGGGCGGCACTCTCAGCCGGCGAGCTGCTTCGATGCCGGCGTCAATGAGAGGTCACGTCCGCTCTGGGCCGGTGTCAATGTGGAGTGGCCGCTCTGGTGGGAACGCACGCGGGCGAGGTAGGGGTTTTTGGGTGGGCCAGGGCGGTCAGAAGCGGGCGTGGCAGCGGTCTAGACGCCCACAAAGCCCCCTAGTTTGTTTCCGGTTTGCGGGAAAAATCATGTCCGGACCGATACAGGCCCGCGTTGGATGGCAAAACACGTTCGGAGAGTGCGGTTCGAACGGTTTTTTTCGCGAATACGCTAGATGCGTATCATTCCATTGATAGGGGGTAGAAAGTACATGGTGCATGCCATGAGCAACGAACTCTAGTGCTAGGCGTTGTCATGGCCGCAGGTGAGCAAAGGATGTGGGGTTGCTCAGCCCAGATTACAATGGTCTGAAGGGGAGATGATCATGCTTAGTCCTTTGGCTCTAGCGTCGGCCCATACGCGAGCTCTAGTTTGAATGGCGCGAATGAGCACACCGTGGGAGGGTTGAGCGTCGTCCAATACACATGCATTGTGGTGCTTCCAGGTGAACCATGCCACCAGGGCAATGAGCGTGCCGATGCCCTAGCGAAGAAAGTGTGGTGCGTCCTGGATAATAGTGGACCACCAGGTGTAGATCTCATCGTCGGCAGCTGGTGGCAAGACGGGCAGGCGACACCAACTCAGGATTTCGTGCCAGACAATACGTGAGAAGATGCACCCAACGAGCAGATGGTATCGTTTCGTGTCTTGATCATAGAGAACGCATGCGGTAGAGTGCGGTAGGCCGTGGCGAGCCAAGCGAGCATCGGTCCAGCATCTGTCGAGGTCCGCCAGCCAAAGAAAGACATTCACGCTCAACGGTGACCAGGGCTTCCAGATGAGCTGCTAGTTAGGTGCCGTGGTCGATCCTTCGAATAGCTTGAGGTAGCAAGACTAGGCCGTATAAACGCCGCTGTCGGCCCATCGCCATTGGATGTCGTCGGGCGCACTGGAGAGCGTAATGCCACGCAGTCGCTGCCAAATCTGAACATATTGGACGGTCTCCACGGGGCGGGCAATGTCCGGGATCCAAGCCTGCTGGGGGATGGCATCATAGGCAGGCGACGGACGGCGGAGCACTTGACAAGGTCCGAAGCAAGCTCGTCAATGGAGGAACCATCAAGCCATGGATCCGTCCAAAACTTGCAAGTCTGGCCGTCGCCCAAAGTCCAGGAGGTCGAGGCACAAAATCTGCTTGACCTCGGGGTCAGAGGCAGGGGGTAGGTGTCTCCATGGTCGTTGCAGGTCGGGTGGCCTGCAGCCACATCCAACGCACACGCAGGGCGATCCCGGTCCGCTGGAGGTCGCGTATGCCGAGGCCTCCCAGCTCCAAGGGCCGACACACCCGAGCCCAGCTCATTGGGCTGTTCCCGGCGCGCGCCTCCTTGCGCCCGTGCCACAGGAAATCATGGATGATGCGCGTGATCAACTTGTGGATGGGAGGGGTGGCTTAGGGCCATGGCGAGTAACAAATGAACATGCATGACGGATAAGACGTGCCAAACAAGCACCAGCCGCTCGCCTCAGGATAGCAGCGATGCTCGTCAAGTGGGAAGCTTGTTGGCGATCTTGTCGACCAGAGGCGTGAGGGCGGACAAGAGTACCCTTCTCCTGGACAAAGGCAGTCCGAGGTAAGCAATGGGGAAGGCCGTGACCTAGTTCAGCGTCCCACCCGCGGCGAGAGGCCGGGCATTGGATTGGCGTGTTCGAGCACTTGGGGAAATTAGTGTGGCTCGGACAACGGTTTGGGGCCAGCGTTGGAGATGCCCTGCTAAAAGGAAATAAAATGTTTGGTGACCATCACGAAAGATGCCTCCCGACCTCACCTGCCACGAGCCCCGGTCCGAACTCCGAAGCAGATTTAAGTTCCCAGGACCGTCCCGTCCAAATTTACCGGTATTTTCCTTACCTGCCAAGTTGTATCCACTGACATGCTAGCCCCTTCCGCGACGAACACAACCGGGAAGTGGGTGTGCGAAAAATCAGAGTACCGATGACAAGAAAGCGTTTATTCCCCTCCCCGATTATTCCCGTCCCGTGAACCACAAAAAACGCATCTCAGCGATAGAATAAAAAATTAATAAAAACCCAGTTTCCTGCTAATCAGAGTAACAGAAGGCACTAATCGGGCCGCCGATTATCGGAGCATAAGTAAGACCAAACACCCCGCCGCCGTCACACCGCACACACCACTCGAGTCCATAGTCCCCACTCTCCAGAGGAGGAGAAGAGAGCGACACGGGAGCCATGTCGACCGGTGGTGCAGAGTCTGCGGCGGCGGAGGCGATGGCCTCGGAGGCGTACCTGGCGGGCGACGCTGTGAGGGAGGCGCGGGAGCTGGTGGCGGAGCTCTGCCGCCACTTCTACCTGCAGGGGTGGGTCACCGGCACCGGCGGCAGCATCACCGTCAAGGCCAACGACCCTGCCGTGCCCCTCGCGCAGCAGCTCATCGTCATGTCCCCATCCGGTAACTAACTCATGCTCTCCCCCCTCTTCTGTTCCCTGCTTCCGCTCGGCCGGCTCGCGCGCCGAACCCGTTCGACGAATTGTCAAACTGGGTTGCGAATCTGCAGTCGGCAAGGGACCAGAGGTGGATGTTATCCCCTTTCAGTCGAGGTTGCGCTTGCTGGGTGAATTGCACTTTTGACGAGTGTGGGTGTGCGATCGTTCAACCGATCTTCTTTCTTATCGTCAGTAACTTTTGCCCAGTTACTAGCTTGCTTTGACTGTCCACATTGGCGAAATGGCTAACTGAAAACTGATTTCTACAATTATCCGCCATCGCGTGTAGTTTAATGATGGGCTTGGTGGTACTCGAGCCTTTTAGAAATAGTTGACGTTATAGCTCTTGTGCAAGGCAAGGTAAGTCAAATGCATAACATAGCTGATCAGCTTGGCTGGACTTTGGCATTTAGAAGGTTAGATGGCTATTTGATAGGCAGACGAAGCTGTATAATGATGAACATTGAGATTCAGAGACCACAACATCATTGTTGTCTATATTGGTAATAGGTATTGCCGTATTGGCATGTTCAGGAGAACTTTAGGCTGAACGCTGTTTAGCCAAATGAGGAGATTAGCCTGCAACCTTTCCTAATAGTTTGTTGAAAGACATAAAATGGGCAGGCAAGAATGAGCAAGCCCAAAGCTGGGAAGACCAACTAATTCGAATTCAAATTTAAGAGACTAGAAGTGAGATATGCCTCAAAAAATCAGAGACCACATAGGAAAATTTGCATTAGTATTTGAGAAGGTCAATTTTGTTTTATGTTTTTACCTTTTAGGGTGCTAGTTTAGAGCTGGGTTTTGCTTTTTTTGGTCGCACCACCTACAGTGGCTGTGTAGCTTTTGTACCATTGTGACGTTCCTTTTTCTAATACAAATAAGGCATGTTTTGGTGCGCGTTCGAGAGAAAAAAGCCTATGCCAATGATAATTTTCAGAGGAGTGCTTCTATGCTCTCCGGTAAATTATTGACACAAACTCTAAAGCAAAGCAAAGGTTTGGGTTAAAGGGACTAATCTCACCGGTTTTATTTAAGGAATGGTAGTTTTGGTATTAGTCAATATCCATTTCAACTGCACCACAGCAACGACCTGACTAACGATAATAACACCTCACCTTGGGTTGCATTCGCCATCAGACGGATGTACAGGAGACGAAAGAATGCACCCGTGCGTAGCTACACTGTCCCCAAGGGCATCGTAATTAAATCCCTCACCGTTGGTTGTTGCCGTTTCAGTCGCAGCATCCTCACTGGCTGAGAGGCCGCCTACTAGGGTTTGCATTCGCCATCAGTTTAATGATGGGCTTGGTGGTACTCGAGCCTGTTAGACATAGTTGGCGTTATAGCTCTTGTGCAAGGCAAGGCAAGTCAACTGCATAACATAGCTGATCAGCTTGGCTGGACATAGGCATTTGGAAGGTTAGGTGGCTATTTGATAGGCAGACGAAGCTGTATAATGATGGACATTGCGATTCAGATATCACAACATCATTATTGTCTAGTTTGGTAATAGGTATTGGCGTGTTCAGGAGAACTTTAGGCTGAATGCTGTTTAGCCAAATGAGGAGATTATCCTGCAACCTTTCCTAATAGTTTGTTGAAAGACATAAAATGGGAAAGCAAGAATGAGCAAGTCCAAAGCTGGGAAGACCAACTAATTATAATTTGAATTTAAGAGACTAGAAGTGAGATATGCCTCAAAATCAGACACCACATAGGAAAATTTGCATTAGTATTTGAGAAGGTCAATTTTGTTTTATGTTTTTTAGTTTAGAGTTGGGTTTTGCTCTTTTTGGTCGCACCACCTACAGTGGCCGTGTAGCTTTTGTACCATTGTGATGTTCTTTTTTCTAATACAAATGAAAGCCGGACGGAGCAATGTCCGTGAACAGATCTACTAATTCTTTTATTCCAGTTAGTAAGACTAAGAGGGATCTTGAACTAAGAAATAGACCTAACAGCTAAAATAGGGTACCCTGAGCAATTGCAAGAATGGGGTTCATTGATATTCCTGGTATAGTAGATGCTATCACACACACATATTCATACTCATTTGGCTGAACGCTGTTTAGCCAAATGAGGAGATTAGCCTGCAACCATTCCTAATATAGTTTGTTTAAAGACATAAAATGGGCAAGCAAGAATGAGCAAGTCCAAAGCTGGGAGGACCAAGTAATTTTAATGGAAATTTAAGACGCTAGAAGTAAGATATGCCTCAAAATCAGAGACCACATAGGAAAATTTGCATTAGTATTTGAGAAGGTCAATTTGGTTTTGTGTTTTTACCCTTTAGGGTGTTAGCTTAGAGTTGGGTTTTGCTCTTTTTGGTCCCACCACCTACAGTGCCTGTGTAGCTTTTGTACCATTGTGACGTTTTTTTTCTAATACAAGTAAGGCATGTTTTGGTGCGAGTTTGAGAGAAAAAGGCCTATACCAATGGTAATTTTCAGAGGAGTGCTTCTATGTTCTCTGGTAAATTATTGACATAAACTTTAAAGCAAACCAAAGGTTGGGGTTTAAGGGACTTATCTCACCGGTTTTATTTAAGGAATGGTGGTTTTGGATTAGTCAATATCCATTTCAACTGCGCATACCACAGCAACGACCTGACTAACGATAATAACACCTCACCTTGGGTTGCATTCGCTGTCAGACGGATGTACAGGAGACGGAAGAATGCACCCACGTGTACCTACACGGTTACCAAGGGCTTCGTAATTAAATCCCTCACCGTTGTTGTTGCCGTTTCAGTCACAGCATCCACACTGGCTGAGAGGCCGCCTACTAGGGTTTGCATTGCCAGTGACGAGCTGAACGATGTCAACTGCTTGCTTGCACAACTACGTGACGGAACCTTGGTCCGATCATGTCTTCGTGCTGTCCAGATCCATCTTGCGCATTACTCGACTGATGGTAGCAGATCAGGAGTAACATACGGCCGCGATTGTAATGGTTGTCTTTGATGCCACAATGCCGCTGGCCATATACACCACCGCTGCTCCCAAGTGTCCAAGCCCATAACGTAGGCTTGGAAACAGGTTCTAACTATGTAACGTAGAATAACTGTGACTTATTTGCCCTCAGCTATAACTAAGCACTAGTGCTCTGGAATTTGTGCAAAAACACAGTGGGAAAGCATAGAACCGCTGCTCTAATTTTCATGAAGCTATATATGTTCCATGTATGGACTTATAGTTCACAGTTTTGAACGCATATTATCATTCTTATACGTTATACCTCGTTGCGATTCAAGCATGCGTGCATGATGTACTGGAAGTTCTTTTGCATGGCTGCACTCTGAAGACACCTATGATTATTAAGTATGTCGTGGGAATAGCTAAAAATCAGAGTCCCGAACGACTTGGACCGATGTCGAGGAAGGGAAATTTGGAGACCTTGGGAAGTCCTGTATGCCCCAAGTCGACGATCAAGCCTCCCTTGGCGCTTTCCTGACATATGACTAGGTCGCGCTCCGTCAAGAAGACTAAACCTTTTAAAAAAACATTGAAGTGTCATTTTGTCTAGTGTACGGCGACCTTCGCTGTAAGGCCGCCGTACACCCCCACCCCCACCTCCTACTTGCTTAATTTGTGTCGTAACTACGGGTTAAGAGATACACCTAATCTCCTGTTGTCTCGACGACGACAACAAAGTATATCTTTAAAATGACTACTTTTGAACTACCTTGAGCACTGCCCAAAAAAAGTCACCGACAAAAGCTGTCAACTGATCTTTTTTCTTCAAAATATCATCTTTGACATGCTTATAGAATAACGTAAAATATAAAGTTTGTTGTGTTAAATTGAGTTGACCATAGGAATGATATGCAGTGTTGTAATTCCAAAAGAAAGCATGATTTTGTACTACATACTCTGCTTGTACCGAGCCTGACATTGGAGGTTAATTTGTGGGTCCAAGAAATATCAGTGGGAGAGCTGATAACATGAGTTGTTTATCTGGTGTAGGCGTGCAGAAGGAGAGGATGGTGGCAGAGGACATGTACGTGATGTCAGCAGAGGGCAAGGTGATATCTGCACCAGTAGCAAAGCCATGGCCACACAAGCATCCAAAGTGTTCAGACTGTGCACCTCTGTTCATGAAGGTCGTCATGTTTCCTTTGTTTTATGTTTTCTATTGTTTCAGATTCCTTTACGTGTGGTCTAATTTCCTTGATGTTTTTACAGTCTTATCTAATGCGAGGAGCTGGAGCTGTGATTCATAGCCATGGCATGGAGACTTGCATAGCAACAATGATCAATCCTGGTGCAAAGGAGTTCAGGGTGAATCCTCCTAGTCTTTTTTATATTTCCCATGGAATTTAGCTAATTCACAAAGTCTCCTTTGTGTTTCCATAATATTTTCCTGTAGTGCTTACTGCGAATGCAAGTTCAAAACTTAAACACATCATTTCTGATTAATGCTAAGATCGGGACTTCTTTATCCTTATGCAATACAATGCTTATAATAAAAGTGAAAACCACATTATGGACACCTTCTGATTCTGATCAATTGTGAAAGGATAGTCATTTATACTTTCCATATTTTCATCTCCATCGTATATACACTTCAAGGATTATTAGCCTGTGCTGTGCTGCTGGTTAGCGTAGTGATTCAGTAATCTGGACTAATGGTTTTTTCCCCACATTCCTCTTTTGTCATGCAAAAATATCACGCCAGAAAATTATGAACACTAGCACAAAGAGTTGCAATATTTCTCTATGTGTAGATTTGGTCTACCAGTGACATACAAATATGCATCCACTATTTGGATCAGTGATACAGACTGTGATCTTATACAGACCCCCTAAGTTGTGCACGCCGTGGAGTTTAACATTTAGAAATGTGTATGGTTGATACATTGATTCGAACTCTTATGGCGGAGTGTGTGTGATATGTTTTGTCCTGCATGAGAATGCAGATAATAAGCACAACTACATATAGCATATAATGATCCAATATATGTGCCTTGAAAGTCAATTAGGAATAGTGAAGAATACTTGCCATGCTGGCATATCTGAAATTTAAATATATATACTACCGTACTCAACATGTTGCATGGTGTACACAACATGTAGGTTGCTACATCAAGTTCCCCCACTGCTAATTTCTGCAGGAGTCTGGGCCGGGTCTCATTCCCAGTGTGGCTGATCATCCTCTCGGACCAGCTACTGATCATCGCCTAGGAGATTTCTCGAAAAGTCTTTAGTGCTCATTTTGGGCAACTCTCCATTATATTTCTTTCGTTGAGTGACATGTAACTATAATCCTCCTTTAATTGGATTAGGGATTCTCCAGATTATTTGTTTATGCCCATCAAAGAACCTTGAGATGCAGTCACTTGCGGATTTCTTCAAATTGTTGTAGTGTCTCAACCCCACACTCATTGTTTTGGTTAATGAGGTCCACGACAAGATTCAGGACAAAACTGTAGTAACAGAGCTTTCAAGATACCAGTGACATGTGCGGTACTAATAGGCAACTGTAACACAAATAGCAGAGACTTTTCAAAATTTTATTCGTGTGTGGACGCACGACTTACAGTGATAGTTGATCCTGTTTTACATATCTCTCAGCTTAATTAAGTCCATTGCTATCTGATACTAAATGAATTGTTATATTTGTGACCATATACTGCTCTGCTGATCTTACTGCAGATGACACATATGGAAATGATTAAAGGAATCAAAGGTCATGGGTACACCGATGAATTGGTGATTCCCATAATTGAAAATACTCCTTATGAGTATGAGCTCACAGACTCTCTAGCTGAAGCGGTATGCCACTAGTGCCCTTTGTTTCAAGTTTCCATCATTTCAGATTCCTGGAAATCCAGTCTATAGGTGCAAATACAACCTTCTATTAGTTTTTATTTTATAGTTCTCTTGAATTTGTACTGATAAATACGTCTATGTGCAAAATAATCAATAGCATCATCTCATTCATCTGATCATTTAGTCATTACCCTATAATCAAGCTGATTAAAGGGCAGGATTAATTCCTTTGTATCATGGAGAGTTTTGGCAATGGCAAAGAATATTAGTTACAACGAGATTAGTTTATAAGAAATATTTTGGTTGGATCTAGCAGCACTTGACGCCAAGTTATTACAGATCGCAGCATACCCTAAGGCAACTGCTGTCCTGGTACGGAACCATGGAATTTATGTGTGGGGTGACTCCTGGATCAATGCCAAGACACAGGTATGCTTTATTTCCATGACTTTGGTTTCTGCATCAGTTTTCAGGTGTGAGCGCTTATTCATCTCCTCTCATTGTCTCTTCGTCTCTTTATTTTAAGTTAGCAGTTTGTTCGGTATAATTTCTTAGATCTATGATCTATCTCCACATGTTACCCTTCTTTTACTTTTATAAAGATCATTTTATGATTTGCATCCAAACTTTCTGAAATTTAGTCAACTATATGTTTTATCCAATCTAGATTATACATATGCAGAACTCAAATAAATTCTCCAGGGTATCATTTAGCCCTCTTGTTTAGTAGAGGGATAGTTTATTATTCTTTTTTATGAGAGTTTTGTGACATAGTTTATGTGTGCTGTGTTGAGGAATAATTCTTATGGTTCCTGGAATTTTTGCGAGGGCAGATATTCAGTACATTTTATGGTCTTGCTTTTCAGTCTGAATGCTATCATTATCTTTTTGATGCTGCCATCAAGATGTATCAGTTAGGGATTGACTGGACAACTCCTGAGCATGGTCCAATAAACAGTGCCAAAAGATTGCGTAGTGTTGCAAGTCCTGGGGTTCCTAATGGATGTCATACAGCCAAATCATCAAAGGTTTGTTCTTTTTTCCCAGTAATTTGTGAATTCGATCTCGTTTTGTAGTACTCATAGATCAATGTACTTGTAGATCATTGTATCATGGACAACAGCAGTTGTAATATCCTGTTTTTTCTAAGTTTTGTTTTTCAGTTGCAAGGATGTTACTTAGTGCAAAATAGTCCCATATATATTATTGAACAAATTCAAAGTGTTTGAGTTAATTTGAGTTGAATCCATATATTGGAATATTTTTCCAATCGAAATAATGTCCTGGAGATATGTATTGGGGTTCTGCACATTACTTCTGGCTTGTATGGATTTTATCAATAATTTTTGGAGTTCAGTTCGTAATTTCTCAACTAGTTGTTTTTTCCTCCTTCAGCCCAAACCACTCAAGTAACCAGCCTAGCTCATCATCTAGCCCAAGCTGCAGCCCAGTCTCATAGTTCTCTTTCTCTGACATGTGACTGTAGCATCTTTGTCAGATTTCCTCAAGAGTAAAATCTATTGGAGGCCCTAAAAGTATTCAAAGTGTCAAGTGAGTCCTAAAAGTATGAAAATGCACACCTGAGTCCCATTGGTGCAAATAGTGATTCATCGCAGGTCCTACCCGGATCTGACCAGTTCGCTAGTGCGTTGGCCAATGCCATGTAGGCTCTATTTTGCAAAACAAAACAAAAAAAGAAGTATCTCAATTCCTGGAAAACGCAAATGGTTTAGAAAAACATGAATTGAACTCCAAAATATCTGGGATAAAAATTTAGACAACAACAACAACAACGACAAAGCCTTTAGTCCCAAACAAGTTGGGGTAGGCTAGAGCTGAAAGCCTGAAACCCATAAGATCTCGGAAACAACTCATGGTTCTGGCACATGGATAGCTAACTTCCACGCACCCCTGTCCATGGCTAGTTCGTTGGTGATATTCCAGTCCTTCATATCTCTCTTTACAGACTCCTCCCATATCAAGTTTGGTCTACCCACATAAAAATTTAGAATCCATGTAAAATATCCACAACAAATATCTATCAATTTTGTTTCCAATACACTTAACTCAAATTACGTAATGTAAATTAATTCAAACACCTGAAAAAAGACATGGGACAACTTCTGCACTATGTAACATCGTTGCAACTATAACCCCCCCTCCTAAAACCCTCTGAGCAAATAGGATATTATACGGTATATTATTACTTTTGTGTTTCCTTAACTGGTTTGTGGTTGCTGTGTCTGGGCAACCTAACTGTTTGATTTATTTCTTGAATACCAGTACTCACACTGTTTGTTCATTGCAGCATTGTGTTGTACTTGACATCGAAGGAACAACAACGCCAATATCATTTGTGACTGATGTTATGTTTCCTTATGCCCGTGATAATGTGCGGAAGCATCTGACTTCTACATACGATTCCGAGGAAACCAAAGAAGACATCAAACTTTTACGCATCCAAGTAAGTTATGGTAAATGAATTTAATGTGTCCTATGAAGCTAGCTCTTGGAGCATCCAGAAATCGAACTTGATAGTACTAGCATATAGTATTTGATTTCCTTGCACAAATTAATTTGTTTTACTCGAGTTCTAACACTAGTGACCAATTATTCAGATCGAAGAAGACCTGAGAACAGGAGTTGTTGGGGCTGCTCCTGTTGCACCGGATGATGCTGGCAAAGAAGAGGTTATCAGTTCTTTAGTCGCTAATGTTGAAGCAATGATCAAAGCAGACCGGAAGATTACATCATTGAAACAACTTCAGGTACCTTTCATATTCCGTTCCGGAGCTGGAAACATATATCTTTTCATTTGATGGAGTTATGTTCTATTGGCTAATTCCAGGGTCATATATGGAGGACTGGGTTTGAAAGGAAAGAACTGCAAGGAGTTGTTTTTGAGGATGTTCCTGAGGCACTTAAGAACTGGCAATCTCAGGGTATGAAGGTATGTATCCATTTGACTCTTCTGAAATGTCAATTAGACTTTTGAGGCATAAAATTGGATTATCATCGGATGTGTTTATTTTTCATACTTCGTAACTGAGTGATTTAGGTCAGCAAGTTGACTCCTGAGCTAAAGTATCAAGAATAATGCCCATAAAAATACTCTGTAAATCATTCACAGAAAAATAGTGTACTTTGCAACGTTCCCAACCATTGAGATGGTCATTAAACATTCAGTTGCTCAACGGTCTGTTGTACTTACATGTGCAGAAGGACTGATGCACGTAAGCAATATCGGTTTGAATAAAGCAGAATGATGCTACGGAATCCTCAGTCCTTCACCATACTGAGAAATCAAATTGTTTTTTCGGCTGCTAGGTTGTCAAAAGTCCTACTAAATGTAGTGAAGCATGGAGAAGCACAGAAATGGTTTTCTGATAGAACAGAAGGATCTATATTTGTATTAGTTGAACATGGTAGATGTAACCGAGCTCTGTTATACTTAAAGGAGAATAAAGTAAAAAGGAGTGAAGAAGAAATAGTGATACATGTAATAACTATATGCTAGTTTAGTCATGTGACATGGTCTTAGAATGTGAATGTTAGCTAAAATATAGCTAGGATTGTAGTTTCAAGTATATTTTGTCTTGTGTATGTATTCCTGTGTAGTGTCCAACTTGATAAAATATTATATGCTTTCCAACAGGTTTACATATACTCCAGTGGCAGCAGAGAGGCACAGAGGTTACTATTTGGACATACATCTTATGGTGATCTGCGGCAATTTCTGTGTGGTTTTTTCGACACCACAACCGGGTAAGCTTTCGATTTCTTGTTCTATTTGTCCTTTCAAAAGTGAATATGGAATTACGATTCTCTCTCACTCAATACACAGAAACAAAAGAGAAGCAAGGAGTTATTTTGAGATCTCGCAATCACTTGGGGTGGACAATCCGTCTCAAATCTTATTCATCACAGATGTGTTGCAAGAAGCCGTTGCTGCAAAGAGTGCAGGTATGTCTAGGCTAGTTCCACTCCGCAATACTAGGATATTTGTGGACAAATCATAGTTTTGTCTTCTGGAGTGTTCACACTTTCCTGGCGTGTGTGCGCACTCACCGGCTAAGATAGCACTTCCTCCGTTCACTATTATAAGATGTTCTAACTTTTTTCTAAATCCGATGTATATAGACGCGTTTAGTGTGTTTGTTCACTCGTTTCAATCCGTATGTAGTCCATATTGAAATATCCAAAACGTCTTATAATAGTGAACGGAAGGAGTATTCATTAAGGAGTAAACATCGATTTTATTGTATATGTTGAAATATCTTATCTATTAGGAGTAAACTTTGATTTTTATTGTATATCTTCAGGTTTCGAGGTAATAATCTCCATTCGCCCGGGGAATGCACCGCTTCCTGCGAATCATGGTTTCCGGACTATCAGTTCCTTCAGTGAGATCTGACAAATGTGCAAGAAACGAACATGCCAGAGAATCACTATTGGGTGTGTAACATGACAGTGCTTCGTGGCCCCCTGGATCATGTTCTTGTAATAGTAGTATAGAGCCTTTCGTAGGCATCGGATTGCAATAAAACAAGGGTGGCAGAATAAAAGAGGAAGAATTTGCAACTAGTCCTGTACATGTAAACGTGCGTATGTGTGTGCTTCAGTGATTGTACTTTGGGTTTTTGGGAAATCCGTGTTTGCCAATGGGAGAACAGAACTTTGCCTCTGTCCAAACCAATGACCGAGCCCAAGTAGACCGATCTGGTTTCCCAACGAAAACCGATCTAAGGGATGAGAGAGTGAAAGATGACGAGGCAGGGATTTGTTAGGATGGACGGCTTGGCCTATTGCGACGGGAAGAACAAGAGTTTTTATTTATTTTTTCAGATTTTATTATGGGCTATTTTTGCTTCTGGGATGAAACCCCAAATTTTGACCCAAAACAAAACAAAAAACGAAACTGAGCCTGAATCCGAAGAACGGAATATTAACTTTATAGGTTTTTAGTGGATCCAAGATTCAAATCGAGTTTAGGGACGATCGTAAGGGGCACATGCAAATTAATTATGAATGAACACTATCTCAGTATCCAAAATCAAATCCCCAATTATTCCACTCTTTCCACTAAATCCCGCACTCCTGATACTTTCGAGTATTTCCTACCTGGTACTACTGAGCATGTGAGGAATGAGTGATCGTCTTCAGCGAACGTACTTCTCTATGTTTGCTTCGGAGCCGCCGAGATCTTTCTCCGATGCCACCAAGCTTTGGTTCAGCCAAGATCATTTTTGTTAGCTTCGGTACCTCCAAGGCTAACATTTTCGATATTTCCAAGCACTTCTCGGTTTGCTACAGCCCTGGGTCTCAATATAGGTCTGGTGCTCCCGAGCAAATTCTATATGTAATCCTCGAGCCGAGACTAAGCCGTTTATGCACTGATTTCATTTCGAGGCTTGCTTTGTTGACCCCCGGAACCTTCGAGAATCTTTCTCATGTACTTCCGAGAAAATTTTCCTTCTCGCGGGAACGAGCTCCCTTGTGCCTGGTATCTCCGACGTTTTTGTTTCTAGTACCTTTGTCTTCGGATCTTTGAGATGCTTACTGGACAACCCAGTACGTCCAAGTGCCACACACTTTCGGGGATGTTTGCCTTCCCGCCAGACCGTTCAAATTTGAATTAGTCTGATAATACTGGGGAAAACTATCGAGACTTCAGGGCTAGTTGCCTTTTCCTATGCGACTGTTTGATTTTTGCTTTCTCTATGAATAGACCCCCACACTCCATGTTTTGGAACACACCTTGAGAGCCTTAGTGAGTATATTCGGGAGCAGAACTTTGAGAGTTCGATGGACAAGCTCCTCCTTTGCTTGAACATCTTCTTTGTGCGCCATCTCTCTTTGCTTCAAACCTATATTTGTGTGAGAGAGATCCTATGGGTTCTTGATAGAGTTGATTGAAGATCTTTTAAGGAAATATCAAAGTGACTTTACTTTGCTCGTTACTCCTCAAGCGTGCACCTCCTAGATGGTTATGAGTCTCTTGAGAGCCTACAGGTTGTGAAGAATCAAGAGATTATACAAGGCCCGGTTGTAGGATCGTTTAGTATGCCTACAAGGGACGAGGGTGAATAGACTACAACCACAACCTTGAGGAACTTTTTCCCAACTTTAAGTTCTGGGTAATTTTAAGCTTAACTAGCGGTTGCCTAAGACTTTCGACACATGCAAGTGTACAAAGAGCAAAGCGGTGGAAATAAACAACTTGAACAAGTGTGGGAGATCATGGATATGGTTTACAGGGGCGGTCGATAGACCTATCACAACCTAGTTTTAGGTTTCGCAATTTTAGAGCAAGGAGGCTAGTTGATCATATTTCAATTCAAGCAAGCATGACAAGTATAGCACCAAAAATGAGATAACTTGCATGAAAATAAAGAGATTGAGTTGCGAGTGCAAGCATAGATGGACGTGGTAATTTTCTTCCATGGTGTGGATAGTTGGCACAATTTAAAGTGCAATCATGCCCTTAATCATATTTTGATATTGATGACAATATACTTATAGGGGACTAATGATGTTTGCTAAGTTAATACAAAAGTTTTAGTCCCTGTGGTAATTCGTGTGTGGATCATAGACCCCCAAAATGATTATGACTCAAGAAATGTGCAACAACGACGAGAAGCGAAGCTTTTCACTTTATTCTTGAGTTATAGAGATCCTCACTACTAAGAGAGGATCAAAGGGTTTCGTGAAAGATTTGCTTAGCTCAAAATAATCATTCCATTCCACTCATACCCAAAAAAGTCCAAAGCAAAATAAGCCTAACCAAACCTTATACTTTGGTGCCAAAAGAAATAGTGAAAATACGCATTTCATGTGCAAGTCGAACTGTCCGGAAAGTCGCCGAACTGTTTGGCTACTTTCTCCGAAACGTCATAACCACAAAATTGGAGGCGGATGTTTAGTCACACAACTATCCAGCATAGAGTTTTTGTACGCCTACTGGCCGTTGTTCGTCTTTCCCTCACTGAGACATCGGTAGCTAAAATCATTAGCCGGACGTTGTGTCGAACGATCACACATGAGATGGTTCTATCCGACTAACCCCGCTGGACTGATTTTGTTGATTTCTGGGTTGTTATCGGAGTATTTTCTAGCAGATCCCTCGATAGGGTACTCTAGCCAGACGAGTATATCGCATGGGAAACATGGAAGGATTTACCCGGGTTCAGACCCTCGCGGAGGAGGTATCAACTCTAGGTTCTGTCTCTTGTCGACTAACCTAGTCCCGACTTATATGGGTTCGAGGTCTAGGGTTACATGATCCTAGTTGGCTGGAGGAGTCCTCCAGGACGTCGGCCACCTTGTCTTGTACTCCAAGTCCTCCGGGTCCGTCTTGTTGTAGGGCCCATGGGCCGAGTTCTTTAGCCTAGGGCACAACCGACCTAAGGGGCCCCAAGCTAGCCTACTTGGGCTGGCTTCTGGTAAGCTGAGGCACCCCTGGGTCGTAACACCGTCACTAGCCTCTGAATCGGTCTTCGAACTTGGCCGCATCTTGGCCAAAGTTGATCCGAGGCACCGACTTCTGCAAGCTTGTCGAGGTCATAGCCAATTCCCAAAGGTTCCCTGAAAGTGAATCTGCATCGCCAATCCGGTTGAGAGAACGGGTTGTGTATTACGATCGATTTCTTTAGTCGCCATGCTCTTTGAATCCGGCCTACCGATATGGGTGGCGGTCGTATCCGATCCTGAATTGTTGGTATAGACGCCGATCTCCAGAGGAAAGTTCTCCTGAGAAGCTGGCTTCCCGCGAGGCGACTTCCCGCAGAGCACATGCGAAATCTTTCAAAGTTTTGAGCCCGGGCCCTCTGGAGTAGACATACTAGGCTTCGGTCTATCTGGTTGAGCCAGATCGTCTTGCTCATGTTGACCGTCGGTCATGTGACATGCGCGAAGGGGTGCGGGGTTGAAAGAACATGTGCTGCCCCCATGTTTGGTTTTGGTAATTGATGACAATCTCTATGGACTAATGGTTTCCTTGAGTTATATTTGAAGGGTTTGTCCATAGGCATTGCTTGAAGACCATTTGTTGGTTTCAAGGTTATTAGAAGAAGAATATGTGTTGACCAAGGTGCTATTCAAGGATTTATCCAAAGATTGGTCATGTGAGTGTTGAGCTAAAGGATTTATCCAAAGGTCTATTGCAAGCATGTCTTGAAGAAGAAGATTGTGTGAACATTCATGTTTACCTTCAAGACATCATCCTAATGAAGAGAGTTGGAAAGATTCAAGGTTGATCAAGAATAAGTACAACGAGTAATTCAAGTTGATCAACACACAAGGCGTAGAAGATGTACCGAGAGGGATCAAGTGATCCCATGGTATGGTAAGCATTGTCCAGTACGCTTTGTGTACTAACCCATTGTCTACGTGAGAGTTCTATGTGGGGTTAGGTATGTTTCCATGGGCTTGCGTCAAGAGGAAGATCTCATTCAACCCATGGAGGATGACATCAAGTGGTGATCGTCATCAAGTTTGCGGTGTGCAAGCTCAAGAGGTGCATCACGAAGAGATCAAGAGCTTGAAGCTTGCCGTCCATTGTGGTGACAATGGACTTGTGAAGATGTGCCGAAGAGTGGCTCACCCATAGTGGAGTATGGGGGAGCAATCAACTAGTCTTCATCGAGCCGGCGCAATCAAGAAAGGTGGTCCAACTTGAGGAGGTCAAGATCGTCATCATCTAGCTCAAGTGGACTATGCGCAAGGCAAAAGTTTGCCCTTGATAGGTTTTCTATTTAACCGGTCTCATGGTGGTAGTTGGGAGACCGGGTTATAGGATCGATAGCCGTACTATCAAGGGGGGCTCTCAAGTGAGTAGCTTGATCGTTTCGTTCGTAGAGAGATCAAACCATTGCATCCTTGCATCATCTTTCTTGGTTCTTGTTTGGTGTTTCTCTTTGTGAGTTTTTGAGCTTGTGGTCATCTTCATGACAAGCTCGAGTTCATCGAAAACGGAGTTCATATATGCATCTTCTATGATGTTTTCGATGTTGGAGTTTATGTCGGTTCTTCATTCATAGAGGTTTATCATCTCTATATCTTAGGCATTTCTCCCCTGCCACTTCTTATTATAACCAGTCGCTGTTGGTTAGTATTTGTCGTCATCTACCCAACAAGCTTGAGTTTGCTCTATTCGGAGTTCATTTGCAGAAGTTATGGCAGTTTCAGTCTCTGGACAGTTTTTTCAGTGCTCAGGCGGTAGTACCGCTCGGTACCACGGTAGTACCGCTTAGGCGGTACTTCCGCTATGGACTACCGTTGCTACTACCGCCTGGGAAATCCGTGTTGTGCTCGTTTCTGTTGCTCGTTTCCATTTCTCGGTAGTAGCCCGGTAGTAGTACGGTAGTACCGCTACGGCGGTACTGCCGCTCTTACTTCCGCGGCCAGTACCGCTTGGAAGTTTGCATCTGTGCTTGTCTCTGTTGCTCAGGTGTAAATAGCGGATGTAGGGCGGTAGTAGGGCGGTAGTACCGCTTGGGCGGTACTTCCGCTGACTACTACCGCGCTAGTACCGCTTGGAGTTTTTGCTCCGTGCTCGAATCGGTTGCCCAATTTGCCTAAGCGGTTGTAGAGCGGATGTAGGGCGGTAGTACCGCTCCTGCGGTACTTCCGGCCCTACTTCACCCCACCTCCGTAGCTCCCTCTGGTACCAGCACTCGTCACGGTAGTACCGTGAGAGGGAGCGATAGTACCGCTCCGGCGGCACTACCGGCCTCTGTTCTGTGAACTGCTGTGTATTGATTCCGGAACTACCGCCCAAGCGGTAGTATCGCTCCTTGGAGCGGTAGTACCGCTGAGTGCGGTCTGCGGGCAGATAACGGTTGGATTTTTCCCCACCTATAAAAGGGAGTCTTCTTCCTCATTGGACCTGATTCTTTTAGCTCGTGTTCTTCCCCCATTGTTGACCTTCTTCGAGCTTGCTATCTCTCAATCCCTCCAATGATTCTTGCTAGTTCTTGAGGGAAAAGAGAGAGGAGATCTAGATCCACATTTCCACCAATCACTTTCTCCTCTAAGTGAGGGGAACCCCTTGGATCTAGATCTTGGAGTTCTTCGTGTTCTTCTTTGTTCTTCCTCTCTTTTTCCTCCCTAGCATTAGTTGCTTTGGTGGGATTTGGGAGAGAAGGACTTGGGCACTTCGTGTGCCCTTGCCATTGCATTTGGTGCATAGGTTTGAGTTCTCCACGGTGATACGTGGAAGTGAAGTTGGAGAAGCTTATTACTCTTGGGTGTTTGAGCACCCTTGAGCTTGTTCCTCTTGGGTGCTTTGGCGCCCTAGACGGTTGGTGGTGCCTCGGAGCTCAATCATTGTGGTGCAAAGCTCCGGGCAAGCTTCGGGGTCTCCAATTAGGTTGTGGAGATTGCCCCGAGCATTTGAGGTCCCCTCGGAGCCACAATCCATTGTGGTGAAGCTTCGTGGTGTTGTTGGGAGCCTCCAATTAAGTTGTGGAGTTTGCCCCAACCTTGTTTGTACGGGTTCGGTGACCGCCCTCAAGGGTCCCTTAGTGGATTCACGGCATCTTGCATTGTGCGAGGGCGTGAGGAGATTACGGTGGCCCTAGTGGCTTCTTGGGGAGCATTGTGCCTCCACACCGCTCCAAACGGAGATTAGCATCCGCAAGGGTGTGAACTTCGGGATACATCGTCGTCTCCGCGTGCCTCGGTTATCTCTTACCCGAGCCCTTTACTTATGCACTTTACTTTGTGATAGCCATAGTGTTTCTTGTTATATATCTTGCTATCACTTAGTTGTTTATCTTGCTTAGCATAAGTTGTTGGTGCACATAGGTGAGCCTAGTCGTTTTAGGTTTCGTGCTTGACAGATTAAACGCTAGTTTTATTCCGCATTTGTTCAAGCCTTAACCGTAATTATTTTAAAGCGCCTATTCACCCCCCCCCTCTAGGCGACATCCACGATCTTTCAGGGGTCCACTAAGGCCATGCCTTGTCAGTCATGACGACGTGACTGGATGGCACACCTTGATCCTCGCGTGCATTATGCGTGTGTTAGTGAGATATGAGCTAGTTTATGCTACCGTGTGGCACGGCGTTATTGCTGCTGTTTTTCAATTCGCAGGGGTTTATAAGGGGAAAACCACCAAGGGTCACGACGCTTGAGCATTTGCTTCTCTCCTCCTTCTCCATCTCTCTACCCCGAGAGCTCAGCCTCCATTGCCTGCTTCGCCCAAGCCTTCTCGCTCTCCCTGCTCCGTGTTCTCCTCCGCGTGCGCTCTCCTCCACCACCATCCGATGGCCATAAATTTATTGGGGAACGCGACAGAAAACAAAAAAATTCGGTACATCGAGCACGCCCAGGATCACTATGGAGATGCATACAAGGTTTGATCTTTTCGTTACCGACTCGTAGCGTAGTGGGAGTAGAGTCGATGATGATCGGCGGTGCAGATCCCCGCAGCTAGGATTTACATCCTCCCAACCGCGAGGATGTACTCCCTCATCTGTCCCTCGGACAGCCCTCCGGGAGGCGGTCGGACAGTCCCTCGGACGGTGTCATGGACAGCCCTTCGGGAGGCACTCTTGAACTCGGACAACCCTTCGGGAGGCACTCTCGAACAGCCCCTCGGGCAAAAAGATCGAACCTACGACCTCTCTACGGGGTTGCACACATACGGTGTCATCTATCCGGCAGGGCTTCGCCGTCCAGAACTAGTTCCCACCGGAACCCAGACAGCCTTTCGGCTCTACGAAACTATTTCGCGGGGAGGGAGAGAAGAAGCCAGATCATTGCAATGGCATGTGTATGTGAGAAAGAGTGAGTGTGGAGAGTGCCTCTCCACCTCTATTTATAGGAAAACCCAAGGGGTAGGGTGGCTCCCAAAATACCAAAATGCCCTCAGATATTTTCACACTATTCATAATAGTGTTTCCACTATTCATGAGATATTTTCTCCCAATAGTGTTCCCACTATTCATAATAGTGTTTCCACTATTCATGAGATATTTTCTCCCAATAGTGTTCCCACTATTCATAACACTATTCATGAAATATTTTCCGTGACCGTTAAATCCGAAAATATTTCTTTAGGTCTTAGAACATTTCCAGTACCCACTAAAAATTTTTTGGACGCGTTCCTAAACAATTCTGGATTAGTGATTTTCATCTGCGAAAAGCAACCAAAGCGGTTCCGGCAGCTCCGGATCATTTTCGGGTTTTTTCTCCAGAAAAATCCCAGAAGTTTCCAGAAAAATTCTGGCACCCTCCAAGAATTTCTAGGCGTGTGCCGAAACCAATTCGACCTAATGGTATACCCTGAAACAACTATTCAGTTTTACCGAAACTATTCCGGTGTTCTCTCTCCGGAACTTTTCCGTTGTCTCCGAAACTTTTCTGGTGACTTTCTCTCAGACTCCCTGTCTAGAATTCATCAGATAGATGACCCTTGAGCGTGTGACCCTATAGGTTCGGTGATGTATAGACATGACCGGAACACTTTCCGATCAATGATCAACATCGGAGCCGTGGACACCCATATTGACCCCTATACCCACACGAATAATATTCGAGTGAACCTCCAGTTGCCGTGTGCTATTCCTGTTGCTTCGCGATATGTTACAAACACCCGAGGTGAGATTTATCGGCATCCCCGTGGATCAACACTTGTCCACAATGCCAGTTACCTCGTTACCGGGTTTGTTCTCTTTTCTCGTTCCTGTGTTCCGGCATCCCTGTGATCAAATCACATTGTGTCTGGCCAGACGATGGTGGATACCGTAACACCGAGAGGGCCTAGAGATATCTCTCCATCGTCGGAGGAGCAAATCCCAATCTTGAGCTATCAAGTTACTTGACATACTTTCCCATGAACCCGTAAGCCGCCGTAATAGCCACCCAGTTACGGATGACGTTTAACAAACCCCAAAGTTCATGAATCAAGCATGAAGAAACTCGATACTCTCATGGTCTAAGGAATTATGCAGACGTAAACTTCCTCTGTGTTATTAACCATTAACTTGTGATGACTGTATCTCATAGCATAACATCAATTCGGGTCGATTCAACACAAGTGTTCTCCTAACATTGTGCCCTCAAAGTTGCCGGCATAGTCATGCCCATGATCAGGAAAACAGAACCATCATGCAACACTTGAGCTAGTCTTAGAGGCCAGACTAGGAATACATTTTACCGTTTATTATTCCACACGTGCATATGAGTCTTCCTCCGAGCCTCGTGGTTATTGCAGACTCGAGAACCATAGCAGTTATAGCATGGAACATAAACATAATTATGAACATGGAGATAAATAATAACATTTATTATTGCCTCTAGGGCATATCTCCTACAGACTCCCACTTGCACTAGAGTCAATAATCTAGTCAATGCTAAAACACTTTACACCTATGGCATACCGGTGTAAAATATGCTTCGCTTGTGGTATAGCCTGATGTCCAACGGATCTGACAACTTTAGTTCCGTGTGTATCTTTGCATCTCCTCGCGTTTTCACGCTTTCACAAAATTCATATTTTGTGTGGACTTGGCTTTGTATATATGTGAATCACAGGTCAAACCTTGATTCCTCAGACTGAGCTATGGAGCAACTATCTACAATAGTGTCCCATTGACCAAAGCCATCTTGGAACCATACTAAGTTCATGAATGAACTATATGATTCAACATCTTCTTTGTCACTTCCAAAGCGTCAACATACTTAGCCTTTGTTATAGAAATCGCCACAGTAACTTGTTTGGAACAATTTCCAACTACCGTGCCACCATATCGTGTATTACACAAAACCCTTAACTTAAATTGAAAATCGAATGGAGCATTGATGAAGACCGCATCAATGTAATTACTTACAATGAGCACTTCATAATCTCTGCTTGCGAGAAAACATGTCATCAGTGCTACTTTAGTACTCAATGACATTTTTCACTGTTGTCCCATGATCAGTACTTTGATCACTTTGGTATCTATACTCGCAACAGCTTGGGAGTATCGGACATATCTGGTTGTTTTACATACCATGGAATACATTATTAATCCAAACACAAGAGTGTGTGGAATCTCCATCATGTATTTTGCTCATTAGTATTTTGGGACACCGAGTCTTGCAAAAACTCTTTCCATGTGACTTCGGCAAGAATCACTCCTTGGTGTTTTTATGCTAAACCATTTTAGCATCTTGTCAATATGTATTCTTGGCTTTTAGCCCATTAGGAAATTCTATCTCGCAGATAATTATGCCTAATATCAAGGCTACCTAGCCCAAGCACTTCATCGAAAAACTATTTTCAATGAAGTCCTAATTTGTGTCAAGAAATTTATATTATTTCCAATCAACAATGTGTCAAGCACACAAGGTTTTTAGAAATATTATTATGCTCCCACTTACTTTCTTGTTACCACAAGCATCTTCATTATCCATTGATGAAATCAAACTCTTTTGACTATTTCATCAAAAACGAAGATTCCAACTCCATTTTGCTCTCTTCTGTCCATTGCTGGAACTTTGAAGTTTGCACACTCACTAGCATCCTCTGGATCGACAAAATACTTTGGACTGTATCACATACAATTCCTAGTTTGTATTCCCATTTCATGGAAATCCTTTTGTCATCCAAGTTTCATATCTCATGATTGAAATATGTACTAATTGCTAGTTTAACCCGAACCGACTTTAAGCATCGCTACGGTGAGACAATCTCATCGTCGTCAATTCCTTGATTTTGTTATTGCAACAAGTCGAGCTTTATGGATAAAACATTTTATCCGTATCAGTTTGTAGTTCCATAAATATTCGTTAGACTCTAAGTCTTCCGAAAGGTGTATCAAGATTTTAATCTCGAATCATTTATATGGAAACTATCTCGGATTGTATTGGCATTTAGCCAATTCTGGAGTCAGGGCCCATCAACGCTTCCTTGTGTATCATAGGTATACTGTTGTCTAGCAACAATATCTCATCTGCGCACCTGAGAGGTTTGCACGAGTTTTGTCTACGTGGTTCAGTTGCAAGTTCGACCGAAGTCCATACATCACATGTAGAGGCTTCCGTATCAGTCGCAGTAGGAAACTCTGGAATCACTTCCAAGGTTTCTTTCCTTTGACCTGATGATGAAGATACTGTTATCTCGTCGAGTTGCACTGTCCTCCCACTCACCTTTTTGCAAGAACAATTTTCTTCAAAATCATACCGTTCTTTGTGGCAAAACCTTTTGCCTCGGTATAGTGGTGGGGGAATACCCAATAACTTGGGATAACCTACAAAGTAGCACTTGTCTGATTTGGAATAGGTTTGTAAATATTTTACACAAGCCCCATCTTCCAAATGTTAAGAAAAGACATAACATGGTTGGGTGTACCATACCATTGAATCATTTCAACAGATCTGATGGCGCTCTTTTCAGTGTAAAAGCTGCAGTCTCTAAAGCATTACTTTAAAAGGGATAATGGCAAATTGATTTATGTCATCTTTGATCTTACCATGTCATAAATGGTTTGAATACATCTTCACAGACATTCCACTCATAGTGGTGTTCCGGGAGGTGTAAGTTATGAAACTCTTTTCATAACTCATCAGACATTCGCTAAACTTGTAACTCAAATATTCCTTTCCGCAATCAAATTACAGAAACACAATTTTCTTGTTACAGTAATTTCTACTTCATTTTAAAAACCTTTTGAATGATTTCAAAAGATCCAGATTTACGTCTCATCAAGTAAATATCCATATATCTACTTGAGTCATTTCTGAAGATAGATAAATCCACTGCTAGCAACAACATTTATCGGACTACATACATCAAAATGTATGATCACCAATAAGTTTGTTGCTCATTCCTTATGGCATGTGAACGGTATTTCAGTCACTTCACTTTTCGGAGGAAAGTTGCAAGTGTCAGATGATTCATAATCAAACGACTTCAAAATCCATCATTATGGAATTTCTCCATGCGGGTTTCTCCAATGTGACCAAATGCAGTGCCACACATGTGTGGTATTCTTTTAGTCTTGCGACATTTAGCGTCAGTGTTATGGATGTATTATATTATCATCAATATTCATAACATACATCCCATCCACGATGGAAGTATGGCCCTTATGTTATTCATAATACTGAACAACAATTGTTCTTTTATGAACAACACTCTTGCAACAAACATTTATGCAAATGGGCTAGAGTGTATAAAACTCTAAAATGAATTATGAAAGTAAACATAGAGGTAATATATTATTATCAATATTCATAACATACATCTCATTCATAATGAAAGTATGGCCCTTATGTTATTCATAACACCGAACATCAAAAGTTCTCTTATGAACAACCTTCTTGCAAGATACCTTATGCAATGGGCTAGAGTGTATAAAACTCTAAAAGTGAATTATGAAAATAAATACATAGGGAATACACCGATGGAAGGTATAGCAACATTTACTATGTTCCCAGCACGTATCTAAACCTCACTCCGGCAAGTCTTTTAGGCCGTAGTAGTTCTTGCATCGAGTCGCAACAGAATGCAATCGAGCGGGTATCTCTGTGATCAACTCACAATACCCAAGAATTAGTGATTAACATGTTTAATCATAATTCTCAAGAATTATATCTTTGACCAGCCTTCTATACATCAATAACTTGTATGACATTCATACATGAGCTGGATATTCCAGTCTTCCCTCATTTTTGCCTTTATACTTCTAACAGTTTAACTTGCAGTATTTCTCCTACTCTCAGAAGAAGCACCCAACTTTAAGAGTGGCGTTAGCCCCAGACTTCCTAGGCGTGTAAGTCATACTAATACCCTTTGGACATTTCCTTTCTCTTTAAGTTGTTGTTTTATTCACCTTCATCATATGACAGGCGTTCCTCTGGATCCCTCTCTTATCAGTCAAATGCCCAGTAAACACTTTACTAATACTTTGCAAAACAAACACCGCTTTGGATATCCCATATCTTCTAGCCTTTGTTTGTATCTAAAACTAATTTTCAGTTCCATGAATATCACATAGCTATCCCAAACTTTTGAAGTTCGGGTCTCATGGAAGCAAACATATTGCACTTGATCGTAATGGAATTCTAGCTTTTGGATCGAAGGACGAGAGTCACATCATCCATAGCATTAGCGGGAGGATACCGAAAGCATGCGATAGGACAAAATCCTTCTCGGCACTCTTGAGGACAATCCTCACATTACGTTACCAACCGTAAAGTTATAACCAGATATTTAACAGCTATTCAAATTATAATAGGGAAGGTGGAAACGCGAGCCATTCTTCTATAACTATTATGCATATAACACTTAGACAGTGTTCATAATTAATTGCACTAAGAATTAAAATAATTAATTCTAAAGTGCGCTCCCACTCAAATCAATATCTCTCATAATTGATTGTGAGTGATACAAGACCCGCATTTCAATTCAACGCCATTGATGGAAACATCACTGATGACGGGAACTTCAATCGGTAGGCCAACTTGCCGATCACATCTCCATGTGACTCTTGTTCATCTTTAGATGGGCGTGTTCCGAGCTCAGGACTCTCAAGCCAGAATGTCAAGACAACCAAGTGATCATGCTATACCATATCACCCGCTGCAGGTCATTAAAGTGACAATCATATGGCTCCAGCCATCATGCCGAATCATGACACGCAGGTCATGTTAATTTACATTGTATAGTCATCTCATACATAATCAAATTAATGTGAGAACTGCTATACCACATCACATGCACATCCTGCAAAACCAAGTTAGATGCCTCTAATCAGTTTATGCAAAATTTTATTTTACGTGGCTTCTAAGGTTTCGAAACAAACCAAAGCTACCAACGTCCATCATCAAGTATGATTATCCAAGTCGCTAGATTAACTTTGCGGGGTGTATGAAACACGAGATAATAAAATATCGAGCGCCATACTTAACTTCGTCATACGCATGACCCCCGTGCAGATCATATCTGCATTGCCCTTTCGTCTGCGAAATTTCATCTTTCTTTTAACTATGGTGGAATTCAAAGAACTGTTAGCACTTCGTTGATCAATCAGGATCGCGGATTGCCAGAACTTTAAAACTCCACCATACCGTTATCAAGATCAGAAATACGCAAATTCAAGGGAAGCAACAAGAACATCGGGCAATAGATTTCATCTGCTACCCGCATAAATAATTTTCAGCAATAGATCTTATCTACTATAAAATTATATTATGCAACACCCATACATCTCTATGTATTCTAGATCGTAACCAGCATCTACGCATAGCACGGCTCATGATGCCACTATTGGGGAACGCGACAGAAAACAAAAAATTTCGGTACAGCGATCACGCCCAGGATTACTATGGAGATGCATACAAGGTTTGATCTTTTCGTTACCGACTCGTAGCGCAGCGGGAGTAGAGTCGATGACGATCGGCGGTGCAGATCCCCGCAGCTAGGATTTACAACCTCCCAACCGCGAGGATGTACTCCCTCATCTGTCCCTCGGACAACCCTCCGGGAGGCGGTCGGACAGTTCCTCGGACGGTGTCACGGACAGCCCTTCGGGAGGCACTCTCGAACTCGGACGGTAACTCGGACAGCCCTTCGGGAGGCACTCTCGAACAGCCCCTCGGGCAAAAAGATCAAACCTACGACCTCTCTACGGGGTTGCACACATACGGTGTGTGACGCCCCCGACTTAATCGTGCACTAATCATACACGCAAATGCACACGATCAAGCCTAAGGACTCACTTGAAGATATCTCAACACAACTCTAAACACAAATAAAGTCATACAAGATTTATATTACAAGCCAGGGGCCTCGAGGGCTCGAATACATAAGCTTGAGTCATACAAGCATCAGCGGAAGCATTAGATATCTGAGTACACACATAAAGTTAAACAGATGGGCCTTTAAGAAGGCGGGGCAAAATAAAAACACTGGATCGAAAGGCACGGGCCTCCTGCCTGGGCGCCTCCTATCTACTCCTGGTCGGCGGAGGGCTCCTCATAGTAGTAGTATCTGCCAGAGGGGTAGTAGTAGTCGTAGTCGCCGACTGGGGCAACTGGCTCCGGGGCTCCGTCGTCTGGTCGCAGCAATCGGGTATAGGGGGAAAAAGGGAAGCAAGGCAACCGTGAGTACTCATCCAAAGTACTCACAAGACTTACATCAGAACTAGTCTAGTTATGCAACATTATCAAAGGAAGGCTGTATATGTGGACTTGGCTGCAGAAATGCCAGAATAAGGGGGAATGGCCTAGCCTATCGAAGACTAGCATCTTCCGCGTCTTGCAGCATTAGAAGAGTGCAGATTAGTACATATATATAGTAGTAGCAACAAGTATAACATCGCCCAGAGATCCTTCCTCGACTCCCTGCGAGAAAGCGATCCCGGAGCCAATATATTCAACCCATTTCTAGTTGTAGTAGATCGGGATATTTTCCGAGCGTCCTGTTACCGTGGACACGGCTATTCGAATAGATATACTTCCCTGCAGGGGTGCACCAACTTACCCAACACGCTCGATTAACTCTGGCCGGACATACTTGCTCGGGTCATGCCCGGCCTCGGTCTATCGACACGTCGTAGCCCTACCTAGGCTCAACAGAGAGGCTAGCACGCCGGTCTACATCCTAAGCGCTCAGGGGTCTTGGGCCCATCGCCCTTTGCACTCCTGCGCGTTGCGAGGACGGCCGGGAGCAGACCTAGCCCCCTTAATACAAGCGCAGGCTTTCGCGGTCCAACCCGGGCGCGTGCCGCTCAACCGCTGACGTCTGAAGAGCTTCGGCTGATACATACGACGCCGAGTACCCATATTATTCCCACGTGCTGGTTAGCGCGAAAAGGCCAGAGGCCTACTCAGATTACACATCCTAACCCTTAGTGTGTTGGGAGCTCGCGGAAATGAGCAGACACTCACGATCATGTGACCCCGTCACCCCGTCTCGTGGACTTACGGCAAGGGTTAAGAATGCCCGGCCGTGCCACGTATTCATCTCTCGGGTACCCTCTTGGTCAACCCGAATCCACATCACTCGCGGGTACCCCTTGGGGCTGACCCGACATTATCAAGTAACAGTAGTAAGGTCAAGGTAACCGTGTGTACAAAACATCAAGAAGGAATCCGAGGAATCACCCTCGTTGGATTCCCACTCGATGTACCCGTCAAGGTGAATCCGGAGGAATCACCCTCGTTGGTATTCACACTTGCGGGGTTGCATGAAAGAAGCTTCATCGGAGGTGGTGAAAGAGGAATCACCCTCGGCAACCCACAACCGACTAGCTGTACTACAGAGACAACATCAGGAGTGAGATAAGAGGAGTCACCCTCGTCACTTGATGGTAGCTCTGCAGAGTTGAGCAACTTAGGGGTGTGCGGTGATGTGCGGGTCTCAGCCCGTCGATCACATCGACCGGGCACTGGTAACTAAGCGGGGCAACTAGAGCAAGGAAGAGGGGCCACAGATGGTTTGCTAACCAACCTATACTAAGCATTTAGGAAAACAGGTAAAGTATCAATAGCAGTTTACAAGGACAGGCTATGCATCAGAATAGGATAAATCAACAGCAGTAGCGCATTCTAATGCAAGCAGGAGGGAGAAAGAATAGGTAATATAGGCATGCGTCAAGGGAGGTTTGCCTGCCTGGAAGCTCTGCGGCAAAGGAGGGGTCGTCAGTGGTGTCGTCGGTCTCCGGAGCTGCGTCGGTCTCGGGGGCTATCGGAAGAGAAGAGGGGGAAGAAACAATAAATAAAGGCAGACAAATGCAACAAAGATGCATGGCATGACGATATGCAGTGTTAGTGGTGACCTAATGCAATGCTACATGTCGCAGACGAAACGGGAAAATATCTGGGATATTTTCCCGGCGTTTAGGCAGATTTCGGTATACTGAACCGGAGGGGAAGGTTCCATTTTCAGATAGATAGGAGTGATGGTCAAGCATTTTGACCACATATTCGGATTCGTCTCGTTTTTCTAATCAACTTTCATGTTGAAAACTTTTCGATCCGAGCTACGGTTGAATTTCTACGAATTTTCGAAGTTTTTACATTTTTCTGAAATTTAAATCAATTTTGAAAATAACAGAAAATAGCTTATTGCGTCAGCATGATATCAGCGTGATGTCAGCGGTCAACCCAGCCGTTCCAGGTCAAACCTGATGGCTGGGACCCACCTGTCATACACAGTGGGTTAAACCAGGGTTAACTTAAACTAAACCGGAGTTAAATAGGGAACGGGCCCCACATGTCAGTGACTATTTAAACTAACAAATTAAGTTTTAATTATAGAACGTGTTAATTAGCTTAATTAACAGAGGGGGCCCACGTGTCAGGGTCAACCGTGCACAGTCAGCACGGTTGACCCGGTCAACTGTTCAACTGGGCCCGCGGGACCCAGCTGCCAGTGACTCGGGGTGGCCCACCAGTCTGTCCACGTCGGACGCCGGCGCCGGAATCGCTCCGGCGAGGCCATTCGCGGCTGCCGAACGCCGGCGAGCCTCGGATTTCGCGTACAGTGGCTCGTTTGCGACGCGGTTTGCACCTTCGGCTCCGTGAGTCTCGTGCGCATCCAGTGGTGGTGGTGGCTGCCCGTGGGACGGCCGGAATCATCGCCGGCGTCTAGGTCAGCGGTGGCATGGCTAAGTCCTTCGACGAAAACGGCGATGCGATGCGGTTACGGGCAAAGCAAAGGGGGCGAGGGAAGCCTACGCGCGTGTGCGAGGTCGATGGACAACATTGCGCGGGCGTGCGGTCACCGAAACGTAGCCAGCGACAAGCTCGTGTGGCGGCTACGGGCGCGGGGAAGCAAAGAATAAGAGGGAAGAGGAGAGGTGGGTCACCTAGGAGCACACGGTGGCTCGGCGGGAAGCTTAGGAGCAGCAGAGGTGGTCGGAGTTGCCGGTGGTTGCCGGAGATGCCGAGGAAGGGGGCGCTCGATCCCGACGCGTTGGTGCGGCTCCGCTCGAATGGCTCGTCGTAGGCGACGTGGTCGAGCGTGGCGGAGCGCCCAGACACGGTGAGGCGGTGAGAAGGGCACGGCGGCCACGGCTGTGCAACAGCGCGGCGGTGGGAGCGCTCGGGTGAGCTCCCAAACGAGAGGGAGAGAGCGCGGGGAGGAAGGAGGAGTGGCGCGGCGTCCAGGGGGGATCCAGGGGTTCGCCCTTATCGCCTCGCTCACCTACTCCGGCGCCGTGGCAGCTAACGGCCGGAGCCGTGCGAGCTCAGCCATGGGCGCGCCGACACCACGGCGGGAGCAGGTGGGAGAAGGCCCTGGTGGGCTGGGCCAGATACTGTAGCAACAGGCCGGTAAGTGCACAGGTGAGTTTCTCCTTTTTCTTTTCTGTTTTCTCTTTTAATTAATAGCAGAGATAAAAAAGGTTTTAATTGGGCCACCTAATGATTTGAGAAAAATGTGGAACTGGCCCACAAAAATCCATTGCATTTTTAGGCACTGCCACAAAAAGTTTGGGACTTATTTGAACCCAATTGGAATTTTCATAAAGGAATTTGCATTTTAAATTGCTGGAATGGCACTATTTTAAATGCTAATGTTCATTTTAGCAACATGGTGATGTTGTTTTTCTGAACAAACATTTGTTTAAGAATATTTACTAAATGATGAACATTTTTCCAGCAACTTTTGTGCAACTCCAAAATTCACTTGCAATTTGAATTGAATCCAGAGAAGGAATTTGAAATGAGATATGATTCCAACATGATTATCATTGCAAATCACAGTAGTTTAGCATCATCATGATGGATCACTATTGCTCATTACACAGGGGTGTTACAATTCTCCTCCTCTAAAAGAAATTCTCGTCCTGAGAATTCAGGAGGTAGAAGGAAACAGATCGGGGTATTCTTCCCGAAGACGATCCTCGCGTTCCCAAGTGGCTTCATCCTCGGTATGGTTCGACCACTGCACTTTAAGGAACTTGGTTGTCTTCTGGCGGGTCCGACGTTCAGCTTGATCGAGAATGTGGATCGGATGCTCCTTATAAGATAGATCATCTTGCAAATCGAGCATTTCATGATCCACGGCTCGGTGCGGAGATTCCTTGAAGCAACGACGAAGTTGCGACACATGGAAGACGTCGTGGATGTGGGAGAATTGCGGCGGCAACTCCAATTTATATGCCACATGTCCACGTCTGGCGAGAATGCGGAAGGGACCAATGTAGCGAGGAGCTAACTTTCCCTTGATTCCAAAGCGATGAGTGCCCTTCATAGGAGTGACACGCAGATAAACTTGCTCACCAGGTTGATAGATTGATCCCCAGTGTTTACGATCATAATTGCTCTTCTGGTGAGACTGAGCAGCTTTAAGATTTTCCCGCACAATACGAACTTGCTCTTCAGCGTGTTGGATAATATCCGGACCAATGAGCGGTCGTTCCCTAGTTTCTAACCAATTCATAGGGGTTCGACACTTACGTCCATACAATACCTCGAAGGGGGCCATTTTCAAGCTGGCTTGATAGCTGTTGTTGTAAGAGAATTCGGCATACGGGAGAGATTCTTCCCACTTCTTGCCAAATGAGATAACACAAGCACGCAGCATATCTTCCAGCACTTGATTAACCCGTTCGACTTGGCCTTGGGATTGAGGGTGATAAGCTGAACTCCAGGTTATATGAGTTCCCATAGCTTCTTGGAAACTTTTCCAGAACATTGACGTGAAAAGGCTGCCATGGTATGAACTGATCTCCTTCGGAATACCGTGGAGTGATACAATTCTGGAGATATATAACTCTGCTAACTGACTAACAGTGATCGTCTCCTTGACTGGCAGAAAGTGTGCAACTTTGGAGAGTTGGTCAATGACGACAAGAATAGCATCATGACCCTTCTGTGACCTGGGAAGGCCAGTGATAAGGTCCATTTGCACTTTGTCCCATTTGCATTCAGGAATAGGGAGCGGTTGCAGAATTCCAGCAGGCTTCTGATGTTCTACTTTAACGCGACGGCAAACGTCACATTCAGCAACATATCGAGCAATATCCTGCTTCATTCTAGACCACCAGTACCTTTGTCGGAGATCACGATACATCTTGGTGCTACCCGGATGAATAGACAGTGGTTTATCATGTGCCTCCTTCATAACCTTGTCGGTCATAAGCTCGAACCGAGGTACCACAATGCGGTCTTTGAAATACAAAGTTCCATCTTCAGCAAGCGAGAAATCTCTGTACTTTTCAAGGTGAAGATCTCTTTTCATCAGATCAACTTCAGCATCCTTAGCTTGCGCACGTTTAACAGCCTTCTCAAGATCTGGCCGTATAACAAGGGTATTAAGAGAACCCGGTGGAACAATGTGGAGGTTCAGTTTGTGCAGTTCTTCATAAAGATGGGGTTGAGCTCGCTGAACCATGAGGTTGTTACAATAGGACTTGTGGCTCAAGGCATCGGCCATCACATTAGCCTTGCCAGGGGTATATGAAATACCGCAGTCATAGTCCGTAATCGTTTCCAACCATCATTGGTGGTGGAGATTGAGATCCGTCTGAGTAAAAAAATACTTCAAACTTTGATGATCAGTGTAAATCTCACACCGGTTACCGAGAAGGTAATGTCGCCACAGCTTTAATGCATAAATCACTGCAGCAAGTTCGAGATCATGCACTGGATAATTCTCTTCGTGAGGACGCAACTGTCACGAGGCATAAGCAGTTACTCTGCGCTCTTGCATCAGGACACGGCCTAATCCTTGACGAGAGGCATCGCAATAAATCACGAAATCCTTGCGAGAATCCGGCGGAGCAAGCACTGGAGCAGAGGTCAGCTTGTCCTTGAGGGTTTGGAAACTTTCCTGACACTTGTCTGTCCACTCAAACTTTACGCCCTTGTGAAGCAGATTAGTCAGAGGCTTCGCAATCTTTGAGAAGTTCTCGACAAATCGACGACAATAGCTTGCGAGTCCGAGAAAACTTCTGACTTGCTTGACATTCTTCGGGGGAGTCTAGTCAAGAATAGCCTGAACTCGTTCTGGGTTGACAGCAATGCCATCCTTGGAAATCACATGACCAAGGTAGGTTACTTCAGACAACCAAAATTCACATTTGGAGTACTTGGCATATAATTGGTGCTCTCGAAGCTTTTCCAGAACAAGACGAAGGTGTTCAGCATGTTCTTCCTTATTCTTGGAAAATACCAGAATATCATCCAAATATACTATGACGAATTTGTCGAGGTAATCCATGAAGATATAGTTCATCAGACGGGAGAACGTTGTTGGTGCATTGGTTAGGCCGAATGACATGACAGTGTACTCATAAGAGCCATAGCGAGTAACAAAGGCAGTCTTGGGAATATCCTCTTTGCGGATGCGGATCTGATGATAACCCAACCTCAAGTCGAGTATAGAGAACACTGATGATCCAGCCAGCTGATCATACATGTCGTTGATCCGAGGAAGCGGATACTTGTTCTGAATGGTGGCTTGGTTGATAGGACGGTAATCTTGGACCAATCGGTTAGTACCATCTTTCTTCTTGACAAAGAGAGAAGGTGCTCCCCAGGCAGAGGAACTTGGGCGAATGAAACCCTTGCTAAGTGATTTGTCAAGTTCCTCCTTAAGTTCAAGGAGTTCATGCAGAGGCATCTTATACGGACGCTTCGCAATAGGAGTTGTGCCTGGTTTAAGGTCGATGACAAACTCGACAACCCTAGCAGGGGGTACTCCTGGAAGTTCTTCCGGAAAGACATCTTGGAAGTCGCAAACGACTGGAATGTTTTTGATCCCCTCAAGAGGAGAAGCGTTCAGCGCATTTAGTGCATAAATCTGAGCCTCAGCATTATGAACGAGATGCACATGGTAGTTTACTATCTCATCCGAGGGGTGCAGGAGTTGGACAGACTTGGTGGCACAATTGATCAAGGCGATGTGAGCCTTCAACCAATCCATTCCCAGTATGAGGTCAACCTTGGAAGACTTCAAAATAATGGGAAATGCATGGAATTCCAACCCTTCAATTTCAGTGGTGACATCGGGGCTGAACATAGAGGTTCGACAATGGCCCGCGGGAGTGTTAACCACTAATGGCTGGTGCAAATTTTCATGTTTAATGCCATGCATGAATGCAAACTCTTCTGATATAAAAGGATGCGATGCCCCTGTATCAAATAGAACAGATGCTGGTACTGAATTAACAGGAAGTGTACCCATCACAGTAGCTGGTCGGTCTGGGTCTTCACTCGTGTTGACATGATAAGCATGTCCACGACCATAAGAAGGCCTGACATTGCTATTGTGGGGCTGATTATTGCCACGGCCATTACCACGGCCAGCAGAGGGTAGCGCAAGCTGATTCTGACCCTGGGAGCAGTCTCTGGCACGGTGACCTGGATGGCCACACTTGAAGCAGAGTCCATTGTCGGGACGGGGAGCAGGAGCTCGAGGCATTGGAGCCTGAGGTCTGAACTGTCTCGGAGGTGGAGGAGGCATACGTGGTGCAACATACGATGGCCTCTGAACTGGTACAGCTGGACGGTACATGCTTTGAGGGATCCAAATACGGCGCTTCTGGGAAGACGAGCAAGAAGATGAGCCCGCTTCACGGGTGCGCTTGAGAGCGTCCTTGTTATCCTTGATACCAGTCTCAACCTGTATAGCCTTGTTCACCAAGGTGGCGAAGTCAGCAAAGTCGTGGACTAGGAGTGCCATCTTGATTTCAGGGTTGAGCCCTTCACGGAACTTTTCCTGTCTGCGGGCGTCAGTAGCAATGTCCTCTTCAGCATAGCGAGATAATTCCAGAAATTCCCGCTGATAGGCTTCTACAGACTTGTTCCCCTGAGTGAGATTACGGAACTCACGCTTCTTCCGGTCCATGACTCCCCGAGGAATGTAACGGGCACGGAAAGCAGCTTTGAACTCCATCCAAGTGATGATGGTTCCAGCAGCTAAGGTTTGCCTGTGAGTGTCCCACCATTGGGCTGCGGGGCCCTTCAAAAAGTAGGAGGCGAAAGTGACATAGTTGGCAGGGGCCACATTCGCAGACTCCATCTCAAATGCGATATCGCAGAGCCAGTCATCAGCATCTAGCAGCTAAACTGAGTAGCGATAGATGGTTGGGTTCATGCGCACAAACTCTTGCAAGGTGATTGCAGCTGGCTGCTGGTTGGCATTGGGGCGGGGAAACTGATCCATCAGCCCTTGCATAAACTGGCGGTGCATTTCAAATTGTTGCATCATCGCAACCATATAGTCGGGCGGTGGTGGATTGTTGTCATCACGGCCACGGCCACGACCTCGACCTGCTGGTCTAACCATCGTGCTAAAATTCAACAGGGGGTAGTTTAGCAACAAGCATTGCAAAAGTATGGATTCGTTCATGAAGTAACATGCACAACAAAAAGAAGTGCAGTAGATACATCAACATAGTCAACATGACATACAAATCCATACATAGATTCAGTTACAAGCCAGCGAAAAGGAAAGCTAGACAACTAGGCGGCACGCAGGCATGCGGTGGAGGGATACAACAACGCGACATAGCGATATGCTACATCAATGTCGTAGAAAACCACTGAAGCCAGGCAGCTGCAGGTGATGACACGGGGTACCCTCGATGTAAGGATCCTGCGCTCCGTGAACACTCTGGTGCAGAACCTGGTCCCGGACTGGAAGAAGAGGACCACGTGGAGGGGTAAAACCTCCAACAGCAGGCCACTCAAGACCTGGTGGCAACTCCGTCCTGCGCGGGTAAAGAATATACTCTGGGTGCATCTGTGCACTGACTGCTGGTAGCAACTGTGTCAGAGCGTCGTAAAGACGAGCACGAGTGGCGTGCAACTCGACAACAAGAGCTCGAGCAGTGCGGTCCAGAGCCTGAGTGTACTGAACCAAAACCTGCGGGTCATAACGACGCGACACGTAAGGTGTACAAACAGCAGTGTAGTATCCAGTCTCATCCCCAGCAGGAGCATATGGGATGTATCTGAAAGCAGTCTCCTCCAAGCGACTGTTGTGCTCTCCACGGAGACGGGCAATAGCAGTATAGGCAGCATGATGGACGGCCATATCAACAGTCACTCCAACACCATGAAAAGTGTGCAACTCAATGATGAAGATGTCCTGCCGATCAAAGATGCGAACCACAGCGTGGTACTGCTCCTGGTTGAACTCGCGGTAATCCTCGTAAACTGTGTACTCGGGATACCAGCGATATCCCAGCCTGGTCAAGAGATCGACCAAGATGGCCGGGAACCCAGTCGCATCAACAACCATGGTCTGGCGTACTAGCTGTCTTGCGGGACGCATCTGAAACAAGGAGTGCAAGATGTCAAATGACAGTGTGAGAAGCATATGATAACTTGGAAAGAAAGGTTAAACAAACCAATGGAAAGGAAAAGGTGATTATCAGATTAATCCGACCAAAGGAAAGGATTAGTTGCGGACAATCCAGCTCTCCGGGTGAATGTGATTACGAGAACCTAGTGTTAGAGTTAGCAAAATCATTTAACCCGAAAAGAAGAGAGATCAGAGTCCCAGAGTATGGAAGAGGAATAAAAGATCCTAATACCACCCATTGGCGACGTGGGCCCGTAAGCCACACAACCATGTTAGTAAAACAGTTTTCCAAAGACAAGACTCAACTTCGGCCAAGGAGTTGGAAAGGGGCTTCCTACAGGCAGTCGGCTCTGATACCAACTTGTGACACCCCCAACATAATCATGCACTAATCATACACGCAAATGCACATGATCAAGCCTAAGGACTCACTTGAAGATATCACAACACAACTCTAAACACAAATAAAGTCATACAAGATTATATTACAAGCCAGGGGCCTCGAGGGCTCGAATACATAAGCTTGAGTCATACAAGCATCAGCGGAAGCATTAGATATCTGAGTACAGACATAAAGTTAAACAGATAGGCCTTTAAGAAGGCGGGGCAAAATAAAAACACTGGATCGAAAGGCACATGCCTCCTGCCTGGGCGCCTCCTATCTACTCCTGGTCGTCGGAGGGCTCCTCGTAGTAGTAGTATCCGCCAGAGGGGTAGTAGTAGTCGTAGTCGCCGGCTGGGGCAGCTGGCTCCGGGGCTCCGTCGTCTGGTCGCAGCAATCGGGTATAGGGGGGAAAAGGGAAGCAAGGCAGCCATGAGTACTCATCCAAAGTACTCGCAAGACTTACATCAGAACTAGTCTAGTTATGCAACATTATCAAAGGAAGGCTGTATATGTGGACTTGGCTGCAGAAATGCCAGAATAAGGGGGAATGGCCTAGCCTATCGAAGACTAGCATCTTCTGCGTCTTGCAGCATTAGAAGAGTGCAGATTAGTACATATATATAGTAGTAGCAACAAGTATAACATCGCCCAGAGATCCTTCCTCGACTCCCTGCGAGAAAGCGATCCCGGAGCCAATATATTCAACCCATTTCTAGTTGTAGTAGATCGGGATATTTTCCGAGCGTCCTGTTACCGTGGACACGGCTATTCGAATAGATATACTTCCCTGCAGGGGTGCACCAACTTACCCAACACGCTCGATTAACTCTGGCCGGACATACTTGCTCGGGTCATGCCCGGCCTCGGTCTATCGACACGTCGTAGCCCTACCTAGGCTCAACAGAGAGGCCAGCACGCCGTTCTACATCCTAAGCGCTCAGGGGTCTTGGGCCCATCGCCCTTTGCACTCTTGCGCATTGCGAGGACGGCCGGGAGCATACCTAGCCCCCTTAATACAAGCGCAGGCTTTCGCGGTCCAACCCGGGCACGTGTCGCTCAACCACTGACGTCTGAAGAGCTTCGGCTGATACATACGACGCCGAGTACCCATATTATTCCCACGTGCTGGTTAGCGCGAAAAGGCCAGAGGCCTACTCAGATTACATATCCTAACCCTTAGTGTGTTGGGAGCTCGCGGAAACGAGCAGAGACTCACGATCATGTGACCCCGTCACCCCGTCACGTGGACTTACGGCAAGGGCTAAGAATGCCCGGCCGTGCCACGTATTCATCTCTCGGGTACCCTCTTGGTCAACCCAAATCCACATCACTCGCGGGTACCCCTCGGGGCCGACCCGACTTTATCAAGTAACAGTAGTAAAGTCAAGGTAAACGTGTGTACAAAACATCAAGAAGGAATCCGAGGATTCACCCTCGTTGGATTCCCACTCGATGTACCCATCAAGGTGAATCCAGAGGAATAACCCTCATTGGTATTCACACTTGCGGGGTTGCACGACAGAAGCTTCATCGGAGGTGGTGAAAGAGGAATCACCCTCGGCAACCCACAACCGACTAGCTGTACTACAGAGACAACATCAGGAGTGAGATAAGAGGAGTCACCCTCGTCACTTGATGGTAGCTCTGCATAGTTGAGCAACTTAGGGGTGTGCGGTGATGTGCGGATCTCAGCCCGTCGATCACATCGAACGGGGCACTGGTAACTAAGCGGGGCAACTAGAGCAAGGAAGAGGGGCCACAGATGGTTTGCTAACCAACCTATACTAAGCATTTAGGAAAGCAGGTAAAGTATCAATAGCAATTTACAAGGACAGGCTATGCATCAGAATAAGATAAATCAACAGCAGTAGCGCATTCTAATGCAAGCAGGAGGGAGAAAGAATAGGTAATATAGGCATGCGTCAATGGGGGTTTGCTTGCCTGGAAGCTCTGCGGCAAAGGAGGGGTCGTCAGTGGTGTCGTCGGTCTCCGGAGCTGCGTCGGTCTCGGGGGCTATCGGAAGAGAAGAGGGGGAAGAAACAATAAATAAAGGAAGACAAATGCAACACAGATGCATGGCATGACGATATGCAGTGTTAGTGGTGACCTAATGCAATGCTACATGTCGCAGACGAAGCGGGAAAATATCTGGGATATTTTCTCGGCGTTTAGGCAGATTTCGGTATACTGAACCAGAGGGGAAGGTTCCATGTTTAGATAGATAGGAGTGATGGTCAAGCATTTTGACCACATATTCGGATTCGTCTCGTTTTTCTGATCAACTTTCATGTTGAAAACATTTCGATCCGAGCTACGGTTGAATTTCTATGAATTTTCGAAGTTTTTAGCATTTTTCTGAAATTTAAATCAATTTTGAAAATAACAGAAAATAGCTTATTGCGTCAGCATGATATCAGCGGTCAACCAAGCCGTTCCAGGTCAAACCTGACGGCTGGGACCCACCTGTCATACACAGTGGGTTAAACCAGGGTTAACTTAAACTAAACCGGAGTTAATTAGGGAACGGGCCCCACATGTCAGTGACTATTTAAACTAACAAATTAAGTTTTAAATATAAAACGTGTTAATTAGCTTAATTAACAGAGGGGGCCCACGTGTCAGGGTCAACCGTGCACAGCCAGCACGGTTGACCCGGTCAACTGGGCCCGCGGGACCCAGCTGCCAGCGACTCGGGGTGGCCCACCGGTCAGTCCACGTCGGACGCCGGCGCCGGAATCGCTCCGGCGAGGCCATTCGCGGCGGCCGAACGCCGGTGAGCCTCGGATTTCGCGTACGGTGGCTCGTTTGCGACGCGGTTTGCACCTTCGGCTCCGTGAGGCTCGTGCGCATCCAGTGGTGGTGGTGGCTGCCCGTGGGACGGCCGGAATCGTCGCCGGCGTCGAGGTCAGCGGCGGCACGGCTACGGCCTTCGACGGAAATGGCGATGCGGTGCGGTTACGGGCAAAGCAAAGGGGCGAGGGAAGCCTACGCGCGTGTGCGAGGTCGATGGACAACATTGCGCGGGCGTGCGGCCACCGGAACGTAGCCGGCGACAAGCTCGTGCGGCGGCGAGCTCGGCCTTGGAGAGAACGACGGCTACGGGCGCGGGGAAGCGAAGAAGAAGAGGGGAGAGGAGAGGTGGCTCACCTAGGAGCACACGGTGGCTCGGCGGGAAGCTTAGGAGCAGCAGAGGTGGTCGGAGTTGCCGGTGGTCGCCGGAGATGCCGAGGAAGGGGGCGGCTCGATCCCGACGCGTTGGTACGGCTCCGCTCGAATGGCTCGTCGTAGGCGACGTGGTCGAGCGTGGCGGAGCGCCCAGACACGGTGAGGCGGTGAGAAGGGCACGGCGGCCACGGAGGTGCAACGGCGCGGCGGTGGGAGCGCTCGGGTGAGCTCCCGAACGAAAGGGAGAGAGCGCGGGGAGGAAGGAGGAGTGGCGCGGCGTCCAGGGGGGATGCAGGGGTTCGCCCTTATCGCCTCACTCACCTACTCCGGCGCCGTGGCAGCCAACGGCCGGAGCCATGCGAGCTCAGCCATGGGCGCGCCGACACCGCGGCGGGAGCAGGTGGGAGAAGGCCCTGGTGGGCTGGGCCAGGTACTGTAGCAACAGGCCGGTAAGTGCACAGGTGAGTTTCTCCTTTTTCTTTTTTGTTTTTTCTTTTAATTAATAGCAGAGATAGAAAAGGTTTTAATTGAGCCACCTAATGATTTGAGAAAAATGTGGAACTGGCCCACAAAAATTCATTGCATTTTTAGGCACTGCCACAAAAAGTTTGGGACTTATTTGAACCCAATTGGAATTTTCATAAAGGAATTTGCATTTTAAATTGCTGGAATGGCACTGTTTTAAATGCTAATGTTCATTTTAGCAACATGGTGATGTTGTTTTTTCTGAACAAACATTTGTTTAAGAATATTTACTAAATGATGAACATTTTTCCAGCAACTTTTGTGCAACTCCAAAATTCACTTGCAATTTGAATTGAATCTAGAGAAGGAATTTGAAATGAGATATGATTCCAACATGATTATCATTGCAAATCACAGTAGTTTAGCATCATCATGATGGATCACTGTTGCTCATTACACAGGGGTGTTACACGGTGTCATCTATCCGGCAGGGCTTCGCCGTCCAGAACTAGTTCCCACCGGAACCCAGACAACCTTTCGGCTCTACGAAACTATTTCGCGGGGAGGGAGAGAAGAAGCCAGATCATTGCAATGGCATGTGTATGTGAGAAAGAGTGAGTGTGGAGAGTGCCTCTCCACCTCTATTTATAGGAAAACCCAAGGGGTAGGGTGGCTCCCAAAATACCAAAATGCCCTCAGATATTTTCACACTATTCATAATAGTGTTTCCACTATTCATGAGATATTTTCTCCCAATAGTGTTCCCACTATTCATAATAGTGTTTCCACTATTCGTGAGATATTTTCTCCCAATAGTGTTTCCACTATTTATAACACTATTCATGAAATATTTTCCGCGACCGTTAAATCCGAAAATATTTCTGTAGGTCTTAGAACATTTCCAGTACCCACTAAAATAATTTTGGACGCGTTCCGAAACAATTCCGGATTAGTGATTTTCATCTGCGAAAAGCAACCAAAGCGGTTCCGGCAGCTCCGGATCATTTCCGGGTTTTTTCTCCGAAAAAATCTCAGAAGTTTCCAGAACAATTCTGGCACCCTCCAAGAATTTCCAGGCGTGTGCCGAAACCAATTTGACCTAATGGTATACCCTGAAACAACTTTTCAGTTTTACCGAAACTATTCTGGTGTTCTCTCTCCGGAACTTTTCCGTTGTCTCCGAAACTTTTCCGGTGACTTTCTCTCAGACTCCCTGTCTAGAATTCAGCAGATAGATGACCCTTAAGCATGTGACCCTATAGGTTGGGTGAAGTATAGACATGACCGGAACACTTTCCGATCAATGATCAACATCGGAGCCGTGGACACCCATATTGACCCCTATACCCACACGAATAATATTCGAGTGAAGCTCCAGTTGTCGTGTGCTATTCCTGTTGCTTCGCGATATGTTACAAACACCCGAGGTGAGATTTATCGGCATCACGTGGATCAACACTTGTCCACAATGCCAGTTACCTCGTTACCGGGTTTGTTCTCTTTTCTCGTTCCCGTGTTCCGGCATCCCTGTGATCAAATCACATTGTGTCTGGCCAGACGATGGTGGATACCGTAACACCGAGAGGGCCCAGAGATATCTCTCCATCGTCGGAGGAGCAAATCCCAATCTTGAGCTATCAAGTTACTTGACATACTTTCCCATGAACCCGTAAGCCGCCGTAATAGCCACCCAGTTACGGATGACGTTTAACAAACCCCAAAGTTCATGAATCAAGCATGAAGAAACTCGATACTCTCATGGTCTAAGGAATTATGCAGACGTAAACTTCCTCTGTGTTATTAACCATTAACTTGTGACGAATGTATCTCATAGCATAACATCAATTCGGGTCGATTCAACACAAGTGTTCTCCTAACATTGTGCCCTCAAAGTTGTCGGCATAGTCATGCCCATGATCAGAAAAACAGAACCATCATGCAACACTTGAGCTAGTCTTAGAGGCCAGACTAGGAATACATTTTACCGTTTATTATTCCACACGTGCATATGAGTCTTCCTCCGAGCCTCGTGGTTATTGCAGACTCGAGAACCATAGCAGTTATAGCATGGAACATAAACATAATTATGAACATGGGGATAAATAATAACATTTATTATTGCCTCTAGGGCATATCTCCTACAAAACTGACCAAGATAATTCCGACCAAGGGCGGCGCCATGGGCAACAAGGTCGTCCACGGCAAGGGCGTCGCCGGCGGCAAATGGAAGTTGAAGGTCGTCTCTAATACGAAGGGGAAGTGTATGGCTTCCACCGCCATTGCAGCACATCTCCAGCACCTCTTTGAGCTGGGGTACTTGCTGCCGCCAGGAGTCATCGACTGCCTTTCGCGGGTGATAGAGTTTGAAGACGGCAAGGAGATTGCCAAAGTCATTCCGCAGTCGCGAGAAGATGAACTGGTTTGTTTCATACCCTTCATAGAATCAAAGAAGTGACATGGAAACACTTCTCTTCTTCTATCCTTGCATTGGATCTCTCTTACTCTATGTTGTGGCTGGATGGAGTGGAGTGGAGTGAAGGGAGGTGTGTGACTTGGGGTCGAATGGATGTGTGAAATGGATATGATGGATGTAGCCACGAAAGGGTATGTGAAGATATTATAGAGGATCCAAAATCTGACTATTACTCAAAAAAGTAACTAACTTAGAAGTACCGGAAGTAGACTTGCGGAACTACCGAGACAGATCAAATAAATTTGAACGACCAGGGCTAAATTTAGGAACTAGGCATAATACAAGACTCGGAAGTATCGGTAGAAAGATAAATCGAACGAAAAATGTAGTTGTTTTCATGCGAAGATAGAATGGCTCAGAAGTACCGGGTAAACCAATTTCTTGGTAGTACCGAAGTAGACATATCAGTTCTAAAAAAGGATCCACGAAGAAAGACTGAGTCACAGCTCGAAAGTTCCGGTGAAAATAAAAGCAGAGGTACCGAACTTATAATGTGACTCACAAAGAAGCAAACCGAGAGGGATCAAAAGTGCTAATGAAAAATGACATACTCCGAAGAGCTGAACCAAACAAAGAATGTTTCAACTGAGATTGGCTCCGCAGTTCTAAAAATAAATGTTCTGGAATGTTGAAACTAGGTTCTCTGAGTATGAATAACTCTAAGTGACTCCACCAGAACACACGGTTGCCGGCTTCTTGTTGTTGTGCTGTCTCGATTGCTTCTCGTACTCGCCGACTTTCATATTGTCCCGCCGTCCACACATGCTGCCTCACGGGGACATCTCCTCTACAAACAGACACAAATCCATATCAAGCTTTTCTCCTCTAGATCAACACACCGCGACCACCAAACATCAAAACTCGCTCATGATACCACTTGTTAGAAATCTGAGGCGCGTAGTCGATTATTTAAGGAGAAGCAATCACACAAGAGGCACAACACCGAGACTCGTTAATGAGGTTCACCACACATTGACTACGTCCCCGGGGATGACTGCGGACGCTCCTTCCCGTTGATACTGCTACAATATCGCACACCGGTCGTTCGGGCCCAGCCAAATGGCGCCGGCTCCCTTGCGTACATGTACTATTATGTTTGCACATGTTACGTTGTGTGTCTACCCACACATTATATAGAAGGCATGGGTTACAAGTGTCCTATTCTAACACAATTTATCTGTCTACATGTCCAACTTTAAGTCCAACCATAACCTATCTTGTACAAAATATTCGACAATTTTTTTTTGAGTCGAATATTCGACAATGTTTTTTGAGTCGAATATTCGACAATTTTAACATGTACATGTCGATGTGTTACTCCTGGTTGTTAGAAAAAAACTATGTATCAAAGTTCCTATGGCGATTGGTTACTGTGAGAAGCAATATACTTTGGGTGGGGTTGCTGGCTGAGAGAGGATGAGTGAGGTAGTGGACTTGAATGTTCCAGAATCCACTTTGGTATGTGGGTTACCTTTCCCCGCTGATGGCAATTCACTCACGCTTCACACCCAAACAACAAGAATCCACTCCCACTTCCTACTCGATCCATCACAACATAGCTAGCTTAGCTCCCTACTTTGTGAAAAGGAGAAGATAAAAGAGAAAGGTTGCTTTCCTTAGTTCCTCCCTTTCCATCCTGCTAGCTTGTATGATGATTGCAATCTAGCTTCAAGCGAAGGAGTGTTGTCTGATCTTAGCTGCTGGCTAATTCACTAACCATGCATATACACACGCATCTTCCTTTGCGACTTTAGCATCTTGTGATGTGATGTGGTTCATGTAGCCACACAATCTCCATCAGGGCAGGCAGGCAGAGGCAGGTGCCTTTCTTCTCTTGATAAAAGGAAAATAGAGGACAGAAAAGCATGATGGTTGATGAAGCACCAAGCAAACCAAGAAACCATGCATACACTTGACTTCATCATAATAACCAGCATGTAACTCAAAAGATGTCTTTACTTGTAACAAAGTTCATATCATCAAGTGGTTATATCAACTACTACAACTAACCAGAGAAAAACATTAAAGCATAATGTGATGATTGATACTTAAGACTGATTGTACTAACACTCACACACCTTAAATCTCAGTCCCTCGTGGGCTCAGAGAGCCTCAGACAGACCCTGCCCACTCGTGTGCTCTGCTCTCTTGCGCTAGTAGCTCAGCTAGGCAGCTTCCGGGGCACTCCATCTCTGATCTCTCCATGTCCTTCATCACCGATGACCCCGACCGCTCCCCGAGGGACTGCGCCACCAAGCGCCACCACCACCACCACCACCACTCCGGTGGCTGGCGCCAGCGACGGCTTCTGATCGCGGCGTCGTCGGTTGCGGCGTCGCTGTTGGCACTGTGCATCATCCTCTGGCTCACTCTCCGCCCCTCAGCTCCGCGCTTCACGCTGCTGGCCGCCACCGCAACCTCCTCCAACGCAAGCACCGTAGGCGGCCTCGTGCGTCTCGACGCGGCCCTCATGGCGCACAACCCCAACGCGCGAGCCGCCGCGCTCTACGACCGCCTCCGGGCGCGCGCCTCCTACGCGGGCTTCCAGCTCGCCGCCGCCGGGCCCCTCCCGCCGTTCCAGCAGACCCAGGGCGACGCCGTGCTCTCCGCCTCCCTCTCCTCGGGGGCGGAGGCGTCCGCGGAGGAAGCAGCCGATGGGCGGTCACCGGGGATGCTGAGGCTGCGCATAGAGGGGAGGCTCCGGTGGAAAGTGGCGGCCTGGGTGTCCGGCGGGCGCGCCCTCGCCGCCGAGTGCGTCGCCGTCGCGGCGCCGTCGCAGCTCAGGACCGTCGTCGTGCAGGGCACCGAGTGCGCCGTCACCATCGAATGAATAATGATTCTACATACGTATACATAATCTGCATCAGTCAATTAAATTACTTTGTAATTAACGTCCATGTAAGTAACTAGGAGAAGATCGACGGGATTAATTAGCGTCTGCTTAATTACAGGGCTACTATATACGTACTCTAGAGAAGATCGACGGCACATGCATGTAGTGGACGTTCTAGCTATATCTCTTTTTATTTTTGAGGGAATGCCATCATGCTTCACTTTATTGTTATCAAATACTCCCTTCATAACTTAATACAGTATAAGATGTTTTTTTGGCACTATCATTGTGTCAAAAAATGTCTTATATCAAGTTACAGAAGGAGTAGTTGAGCAAGAAAATGTTAAAACTAGAAGGTTCATAACCCAAACATTGTGATTGTGATTCCCTAGCTAAGCCACGAGCAACAGAATTGGCATCCCTATTACAAAACAAGAATTCAACTCTAATGAAAGTAGTAATCTGAATACAAATATCCTCAAAAGTATGGAGCAGCTACTGTTGATGAGAATCATCGCCATTCATAGTCTCAATGGCCCCATAATTATTCTATCCAAACCCATCTCATTTGCCAAAGTGCCCCCCCCCCCCCCCCCCCCCCGCCAATGCTTCTGTGGTGGCCGCATCAAGAACTTCTTCACTGCACGCAACAAGAAATCGTCCCATGTCATCCTTGGCTACTGCTAATACCCCCCCCCCCCCCCCCCCCCCCCCGAAGTATTTTCATCAAATGCCGCATGTACGTTCATACTCACAAATCATGTGGCTTCTTCCATACATTGTTCTTCTTCTCTGCTCTTTTCGTACATGCTCTTATATTATTGATGTTGATTACCTGGATTGGCATCATTGCTGCTATATCTGTTGGGCTTGACTCTTCATAAAAAATGTGTTGCCTCCTAAGCCACCGGATGTACCATGTCACCGTCAAAATGAGTTCTTTTATGTTATCCAGATCATGGCCTCAAGGAACAATATCCCTTGCATGGAGCAGGTCCTCTAGGACCGAGCTACCCGACCCGTCGGCAGCCATAATTGTTTCAACCATCTACTAATCTTAACTTTCTCCACATTTCTTTTGCAAAACTGCATCCAAATAAAGTATTTCTAATATCCTCATAGTACAATGTGATGGGGAACGTTGCATGGAAAACAAAAAATTCCTACGAAACACCCAGATCTATTCTATGGAGATGCTAGCAACGAGAGGGGGGTGTCTACATACCCTTGTAGACCGAAAGCGTTAACGATCTAGAGATCGTGGTTGGCGTAATCGTACTCCCTTCGTGATCCAATCCGATCCAGCGCCGAACGGACGGCACCTCCGAGATGTGCACACGTACGGCTCGGTGACGTCTCCGCCTTCTTGATCCAGCAAGGGAGGGTGGAGAGGTAGATGGGATTTAGGCCAGCACGACGGCGTGGTGGTGGCAGCGGAACACCGGCAGGGCTTCGCCAAGCGCTACGCGGAGGAGGAGTAACGGGAGGGAGAGGCGGCCAAGAGTGGAAGCGTGGCTGTCCCCTACGCCTCCCCACCTTTATATAGGCATGGAGGGGGCTGGTGGCTTGCCCTCCAAGCCCCGAGGGTCATTGGCCAAGGGGGGGGGGGAGGAAATCCCTCCTTTCCTTCCCCACCGATCACTATCCCCACTTTTTAGGGATCTTGATCTTATCCCTTCGGGATATTATCCTGTTCCTTTGGGGGGGGGGTGTCAGGGCATATTTCTCCCTTAGTGGTTTTGGTGATTGATGACAATGCATTTGCGGACTAATCGTGTGCATTGAGCATTTCAGATAATCTATCATATGGCACAAGACGATTCATGCCCCTCGGAGTTTTAAAGCCAAGACGGTTATTTTTCCTACGTTTCTTTTTCGGTGGACTTGAGTCGTAGGGAAACCATACTATTAAGAGGGGGTCCGCTTCGGAAAGGTTTGGGTGGAATCATTACGTACACGTCTTTCATTTGCACCCACTTTCCTTCCCGCATCATTGGAGTTCCAACTGCCTTCTTCTGGAACTTGTCCTAAAGCTACCAAGTGGTAGTACCGCTCCCTGGAGCGGTAGTACCTCTGGTGAGCGGTAGTACCGCCGGTCCAGTACCGCCGGTCCAGTACCGCGCGTACTACCGCTTAATCGAAGCGTTCTGTTGTCTCCTCGCGCTCAGCGAAAGTGGCGCGACAGTAGGACGGTAGTACCGCTTGCGGTACTTCCGCCCCTACCACCGCTCCACTACCGCTGCTCTCGCTGTAGCTCAGAACACTAAGCGGCAGTAGAGCGGCAGTAGGGCGGTAGTACCGCTTGCTTGCGAGCGGCACTTCCGCTCGATCACTACCGCTGTGACTATCGCTTATTTGATGGCTTCTGGACTCGTTTGCCACTTCGCGGTAGTAGGGCGGTAGTAAGCGCGCGGTAGTACCGCTCTTGAAGTACTGCCGCCGTACTACGCCTCTACCACCGTCTGGTTCCTGCGTACTGCAACCTCAGTGGTAGTACCGCTGGGGAGAGCGGTAGTACCGCTCTGGCAGCACTACCGCCTCGTGGCCCTTCGCCTGTTGCACTGTACGCCTGGAACTACCGCTCGGGCGGTAGTACCGCTTGTGTGCGGGCTGTGGATAGAAAAACGGTTGGATTTGTCCCCACTATATAAAAGGGGTCTTCTTCCCCAAGAAGACTTACCTCTTATCCTCCTAAGCTCCATTGTTGCTCCAAGCTCCATTTTCGCCCGATCTCTCTCCCTAGCCAACAACTCTTGTGGATTTTCTAGGGTTTGGTTGAGAGGGCCCCGATCTACATTTCCACCAAGAGATATTTGATTCCCCCCACTAATCCCTTGCGGATCTTATTACTCTTGGGTGTTTGAGCACCCTAGACAGAAGAGGTCACCTCGGAGCCACATTCCATTGTGGTGAAGCTTCGTGGTGGTGTTGGGAGCCTCCAATTAAGTTGTGGAGAGAGCCCCAACCTTGTTTGTAAAGGTCCGTTGCCGCCTTCAAGGGCACCACTGGTGGAATCACGACATCTTGCATTGTGTGAGGGCGTGAGGAGAATACGGTGGCCCTAGTGGCTTCTTGGGGAGCATTGTGCCTCCACACCGCTCCAACGGAGACGTACTTCCCCTCAAAGGGAAGGAACTTCGGGAACACATCCTCGTCTTCACCGGCTCCACTTGTGGTTACTTCTTACCTTTACTTTGTGCAAGATATTGTTGTGTTGTATCATTTGCTTGCTTGTGTTGTTGTTGTTATTAGCATCATATAGGTTGCTCACCTAGTTGCATTTCTAGACAATCTATTTGTTGCTAAACCTAATTTGTTAAGAAAAGCTAAAAATTGGTAGTTGCCTATTCACCCCACCCCCCTCTAGTCAACCATATCGATCCTTTCAATTGGTATCAGAGCATCGTCTCTTTTTAAGGGCTTAACCGCCTAAAGAGTATGGTTGACGACGGGCTAAGGGATGGAGAGTTACCCGTGGCCGAGGGAGTGATCACGGTCACACGTGAGGATTTAAATGAGGCAATTGCCTCACTTAAAACCTCCATGACGGCCGATGTCAAATCTTGTTTAAAGAACTTCTTGAGGGCCTCAAACTTTCTACTGATCCATTGCAAGTGGTTAACCCCACCAATTCGGAGTCGGATGCCAACTCCGGTAAGGAGGGGCTAGTAGTGATAAGGTCAATGCTCCTCAAGGAAAGAATGGGTCGGGCATCCATGCCGCGGTTGCCCCTCCCCCGGTCTACGGAGGACCGGTACCTTCACTGCATATCAATACTCATGGTCCTCCTCCTAAGCTTGACTTGAATAACTTTCATGATTGGGTTTTTGGTATCAAGTCTCATTTGAAATCACAGCTCAACACAACTTTGGAGAGTCATTGAGCAAGGCTCCTACCCGCATGATCCAAACAACATGACACCAAGAGAAGAAGTGGACAATCAACTCAACCATTCCGCATTGTTCATTCTTCAAGCCGCAATGCCGCCGGAAGAACTCTCTCATTTGCGGCCATTCACCCGTGCCAAGGATCCTTGGGAGCACGTCATCTCTTTGTACAAGGGAAGCTCAAGCATTCAACGGTCCAACTTTGAGGTTATACTTGATGAGGTCGATGAGTTCGTGATGAAAGATGATGAAGCTCCTCGTGAACTATACCGGAGATTGACTACTCTCGCGGTCTCACTCCGAGACCATGGGAGCAAGGATACAGATGACACATGGGTCAAGCGCAAGTTCCTAAAAGCCATCATGCCATTCAACAAAAGCATGTCTTCCGTCATCCGTCAAAGACCGGACTTCCACACCTTGTCCTCAAGTGAAGTGTTGGATGAATTCATCGCAATGAACATTTTGAACAAGACCGCCGACAACGCTCTAGCTCATGTCCAACGGTAAGAAGACCAACCTTGCTTTGAAGGCCAAGGCCATTCCAGAAGAAGAGGAGTGTTGCCCCGAAGACACCAAATATGCTTACCACGAGCACATGGCTCTTGCGTCAAGGCAATTTTGGGGCAACAAGAGAAACTCAAGACCCAATTTCTCCAAGAACAACTCAAGTGGCTCCAAGGGCAAGCAACGTGTGAGAACTTGCTACAATTGTGGCAATGTGAGTCATTTCGTCGTGGATTGCCCTTACGAGAAGAGGGAAGACAATGGTGGGAAGCTCATCCGCAAAGACAAGGCCAAGTCCTTCCCCAACAAGAACAACTTCACGAAGAAGATGCCACAAAAGGGGTTGGTGGCGCAAGAAGAGTACAACTCCGATGATGATGATGACGCAAGTGGTGAAGGGTTTGCAACGGCCACCGTGGCCATTGCCACCTCTTCCCCAACCTCGGTGTCACTCTTCGACTCCCCCAACAAGAACATCATCCCCAAGTGCCTCATGGCAAGAGGCATCAACAAGGTAACCTCCAACATCAAAACTTCCTTCACTACTAATCCTCCTTTTCCGGATTGTGTGGATGAAAATGAGGAGGTAAAGGTGGATGAGAATGAGTTTGACAAGTTCTTGGGTAAGCTCAAAGGTGAGACCAAGAAGCACTTTGTTGCTCTCTTGGAACAACTTGGTGAGGCCAATGATATCATTGAGTCTCACGAAGGGACTATCACTAACTTGGAAGGCCATAGTCGTGACTATGCCGATGATATTGCGGATCTTTCCATTGCTCTTGAGGAAGAGCGAGGTCTTCGTTCGGCTCTTGAGGAGTTGCAAAACGTTGATGTCACTAAATTAAATAAAGATCATGATCATGCTCAAGTTCTTGCTCTTGTGCTTAAATCCGAGAATGTTGAGCTTGGGGTTGGCCATGCTAGACTCAAAGAGGAGTTTGAGTTACTTGACAAGGCTCACAAGGCCTTGAAAAGTGCACATGCTATACTCAAGGAGTCTCATGATCAACTCCAAGTGAAACTCACTAAGGAGCTAGCCATGTGTCCTCCTTTTGTGCTAATCGATAATGCTCATACTACTAACCCTTGTTGTGAGCATATTCATCTTGTGGAGGAGAATTCCAAGTTGAAGGAGCAAATTGAGAAGGGCCTTGTGACATGCATACAAGGCGAGAAGAATCTCAACGAACTTTTGAGCAATCAAAAGGAAGTTGTGGCTAAGGAGGGACTTGGGTTTGCACCCAAGTCAAAGAAGAATAAGAAAAGCAAGACCATGAAACCTCTCCCTCTCAAAGAGGTATTGATGACCCACAAGTATAGGGGATCAATCGTAGTCCTTTCGATAAGTAAGAGTGTCGAACCCACCGAGGAGCAGAAGGAAATGATAAGCGGTTTTCAGCAAGGTGTTTTCTGCAAGCACTGAAAGTAGTGGTAACTGATAGTTTTGTAGCAAGATAATTCGTAACAAGTAGCAAGTAACAATAGTAACAATAGTGCAGCAAGGTGGCCCAATCCTTTTTATACCAAAGGACAAGCCGGAACGGTCTCTTATATAAAGCAAAGCGTTCTCGAGGACACATGGGAATTCTCGTCTAGTCACTTTCATCATGTTTATTTTATTCGCGTTCGCTACTTTGATACTTTGATATGTGGGTGGACCGGTGCTAGGGTGCTATTCTTACTTGAACAAGCAACCCTCTTATGATTACCCCCTCTCGCAAGCATCCGCAACTACGAAAGAAGAATTAAGATAAATATAACCATAACATGAAACATATGGATCCAAAACAGCCCCTTACGGAATAACGCATAAACTAGGGTTTAAGCTTCTGTCACTCTAGCAACCCATCATCTACTTATTACTCCACAATGCCTTCCCTTAGGCCCAAGTATGGTGAAGTGTCATGTAGTCGACGTTCACACGACACCACTAAAGGAAGCAACAACACACATATCATCAAAATATCGAACGAATACCAAATTCACATGATTACTTATCACAAGACTTCTCCCATGTCCTCAAGAACAAACGTAACTACTCACAAATCATGTTCATGTTCAAGATCAGAGGGGTGTTGAATATCATTAGGGATCTGAACATATAATCTTCCACCAAATAAACCAACTAGCGTCAACTACAAGATGTAATCAACACTACTAGCAACCCACAAGTACCAATCTGAGGTTTTGAGACAAAGATTGAATACAAGAGATGAACTAGGGTTTGAGATGAGATGGTGCTGGTGAAGATGTTGATGAAGATTGGTCCTCCCACGATGAGAGGATCGTTGGTGATGTCGATGGCTTCGATTTCCCCCTCCCGGAGGGAAGTATCCCCAGCGGAATCGCTCCGCCGGAGGGCAAAAGTGCTCCTGCCCTAGTTCTGCCTCGACACGGCGGCGCTTCGTCCCGAAAGTCCTCCTCCTAATTTTTTTAGGGCAAATGGCTTCATATAGCAGAAGGAGGGGGCCAGAGGCCAGCTGTGGGCCCCACAAGGCATCAGGGCACGCCCAGGGGGCGCCGCACCCTGTTGCCTTGTGAGCAACTGGTGGGCCCCTATGCTCTTTCTTTTCTCCAATATTTTTTATATATTCAATAAAAAATCCTCGTGAAATTTTAGGTCATTTGGAGCTCTGTAGAATAGGTATCTCTGCTCTAGCTATTTCAGGTCCAGAATTCCAGCTGCCGGTATTCTCCCTCTTCATATAAATCTTGCAAATTAAGAGAGAAAAGGCATAAGAATTGCATCATAAAGTGAAATAATGACCAAATACATTACAAATAACAGTAGAAAATTATGATGCAAATTGGACGTATCAACTCCCCCAAGCTTAGACCTCGCTTGTCCTCAAGCGAAAGCCGAAATCGATAATCATGTCCACATGTTTAGAGAGAGAGGTGTCGATAAAACAAAATACAGACAAGAGAGCATCATGATCAATTCTATAGCAGCAATTTATTATCATAATACTTGTCATGAACAAGTAATAATTCATTACAACATCGAAGTATAAAGCATAAACTTTCTTGAAAACTAACAAACTATGTTCTTAGTCAATGAAACAATCACAATTCATCATGTTTTCAGGAAGAGTCTATGTAAGAGCTTTTGTTTTAGCAAGTCCACATACTCAACTATCATTTAGTCTTCTATGATTGCTGACACTCACGGCATATTTATGGGGCGAAAGCTTCAATCAGACACATAGGAAAATGGGGGTTTATAGTTTCACCTACCAACCAATTCACCTCAAGGGTAAAGTCAACAATAATAACTCATGATTACCTACATCCAACTGGATATATATATATATCTGGATCTTTCCCCACCACACGATGCTTGCCAAGAGAAAAATAAAAAGGAATAGAGAGGAACACTATTGACTCTTGCATAAAAGTAAATACAGAAAAATAAAAGATAGGCCCTTCGCAGAGGGGAGCGGAGGTTGTCATGCGCTTTTTATTTTTGGATGTGCAAACTCTTAATGCAAAGGAACGTCACTTTATATTGCCCCTTGTGATAGCAACCTTTATTATGCAGTCTGTCGCTTTTATTTCTTCACCATCACAAGTTCGTACAAAGCTTATTTTTCCTTACAATAAAAGATCATACATGTTTATGAGAAATTTCTATTGCTTTGTGCACCGATGACAACTTACTTGAAGGATCTTATTCAATCCATAGGTAGATATAGTGGACTCTCATGACATGAAACTGGGTTCAAGGGTTTTGGATGCACAAGTAGTATCTCTACTTAGTGCGGATTTTTTGCTAGCAAAAGATAGTGAGCAAGCACCACATGTTAGGGGATCCATGACAATATAACTTCTATGTGAATATAAGCAAACATAACTCATTACGTTGTCTTCCTTGTCGAACGTCAACTCTTTGACATAGAATATTTAATGGGGGCTCACAATCATAAAAGATGTCCAAGATAGTATATTTATATGTGAATCCTCTCTTCCTTTATTACTTTTTGATGAATTGCATCAATGACCAATGCTATGTTTGTTAACTTTCAATAAATTTTATCAACTATACTTTTCTTTATGTAAAGTCATTACTCCCCAAGGGATTAGCATATGATCTTTTCATTCTTTCATTGCTAAGATTGAAACATAAAAGTAAAGAAGCAAAACTCAAACTACTCTTTATTATATAACTCTCAAACACGATTACATAGATAGATAGATCACAAAACAAGCACTCGAAACTAGATAATACTAAAACTTTATTCTTCTAGATCACGAAATAACTAAGGATCGAACTAAGATATATAATGATGATAAAAAGGTGATGATGATACTATACCGGGGCACCTCCCCCAAGCTTGGAACAAGCCAGGGGTGGTGCCCATACCCGTGTACTCAAGTGTCTTTCTTCGGTGATGGTGATGATGAAGTAATTATTTTACCGATGATCCCCCTGAGGGTGTGAATTTCCTCCTTGAGCTCAATGACCTCCCTTTTAAGATCCGCATTCTCCTTGCAGAGCTTGTTTGTAACAATAGATATACCATCCTCCAGGGGATGGGTTTTGGTGGAAGAAGAGGAAACATCCATCTGCACACGGCGATAAGGGGTAAATCGAGTATTGAAGGGTTTAACCTTATTCGGTAGGCTCGACTTTTTGAACTCCACATGCATATCTCCTGGCTAGGGCAGAGGACCCTCTTCTTCTTCTTCACTTGATGATTTCATCTCCTTTAAATCGGTATCCTCCTCCTCATTGGTCGTCCATCCATAGGGCTCAATATCCCCATACACTCTAGGGTTTGCGATAAGGTATGAAACATAACTTTCCCCATCCGAATCCTGAGATGACATAGTGCCTGGCCTTGATAATCTGGTAGAAAACAGCACGAAACAAGAACAGAGGGGAAACCTGCGATACGGTGGTCAAAACATACGAGAGTATATATGGAGAATTTTTATCTTGCAAAATAAGCAGACGGGAGGAAAACGGAGTCGGGAAGGCACACGAGGGGCCCACAAGGCAACCCGGCGCGCCCCAGGGGGGTCGCACCATGTTGCCTTGTGACCTCCTCGTGGGTCCCCTCGGCTGTTTCTTATTTTTGTATTTTTTCTAATATTCCAAAACGGACAGAAATAATTTTTATGGAATTTTTGGAGTCGGTTTACTTACCGTATCACATACCTACCCCTTTTCAGGGTTCTGGAACGTTCCGGAAGGACTCTTTTATGTGTTCCTCCGGCGTCATTGTTTGAATAATATTAGTTTCAACATTAATGGGCGTACCTGAGATGTAGTGCTTAAGTCTTTGCCCATTGACCACCTTCGGATTGGTGCCTTCGGCGTTATTGATTTTGATAGCTCCGGAGCGATAAACTTCTTCGATGACATATGGCCCCTCCCATTTAGAGAGAAGTTTTCCTGCAAAAAATCTGAAACGAGAATTGTACAGTAGAACATGCTCACCCACTTTGAATTCTCGTTTTTGAATTCTTTTGTCATGCCATCTTTTAACTTTTTCTTTAAACAACTTGGCATTTTCATAGGCTTGGGTTCTCCATTCATCTAGGGAGCTAATATCAAATAACCTCTTCTCACCGGCAAGTTTGAAATCATACTTAAGTTCCTTAATTGCCCAATAAGTTTTATGTTATAGTTTGAGAGGTAAATGACATGCTTTTCCATAAACCATTTTATACGGAGACATACCCATGGGGTTTTTATAAGCATTTCTATAAGCCCAAAATGCATCATCAAGTTTCTTAGACCAATTCTTCCTGGATTTATGAACGGTCTTTTGCTAAATTAACTTTCTTTCTCTATTACTCAATTCAACTTGACCACTAGACTGAGGATGATAAGGCGAAGCAATTCTATGGTTAACATCATATTTAGCAAAAAGTTTATGGAAAGCACCATGAATAAAATGTGAACCACCATCGGTCATCAAGTATATAGGGACTCCAAACCTCGGGAATATAACTTCTTTAAGCATTTTAATAGAGGTGTTGTGATCAGCACTACTAGTTGGAATAGCTTCTACCCATTTATTAACATAATCAATAGCAACAAGAATATGTGTGTACCCGTTGGATTTAGGAAAAGGTCCCATATAATCAAAGCCCCAGACATCAAATGGTTTAATAACAAGTGAATAATTCATAGGCATTTCCTGACGTCTACCAATATTACCAATTCTGTGACATTCATCACAGGAAAGGACAAACTTACGTGCATCTTTGAAAAGAGTAGGCCAATAAAAACTAGACTGTAATACCTTATGTGCAGTTCTGTCTCCCGCATGGTGTCCTCCATATGCATCGGAGTGACACTTCCGTAGGATTTGTTCCTGTTCATGCTCAGGTACACAACGTCTAATAATACCATCTACTCCTTCTTTATATAAATGTGGGTCATCCCAAAAGTAATGTCTTAAATCAAAGAAGAACTTTTTCTTTTGTTGGTATGTGAAACTAGGTGGGATATATTTAGCAACAATGTAATTAGCATAATCTGCATACTCCTACAACTTGTAGCTTGCGTTGGTTTTATCCCCGAAGAGGAAGGGACGATGCAGCACAGCAGAGGTAAGTATTTCCCTCAGTTATGAAACCAAGGTTATCAATCCAGTAGGAGAACCACGCAACACCTCGTTAGCAGTACCTGCACACAAACAACAAATCCTTGCACCCAACGCAAACGAGGGGTTGTCAATCCCTCGGCGGTTAATTGCAAGATTAAATTGTATGTGATAGATAGATAGATTGAAACAAAAATACAAAATAAAATAAATAAAAGAAAAGTGCAGCAATATTTTTAGGGTTTTAGTAATATGATTTAGATAGACCCGGGGGCATAGTTTTCACTAGAGGCTTCTCTCGAGAAAATAGCATACGGTGAGTAGACAAATTACTGTTGGGCAATTGATAGAAAAGCAAATAATCATGACGATATCCAAGGCAATGATCATGTATATAGGCATCACGTCCGAGACAAGTAGACCGACTCCTGCCTGCATCTACTACTATTACTCCACACATCGACTGCTATCCAGCATGCATCTAGTGTATTAAGTCCATAAAGAACGGAGTAACACCTTAAGAATGATGACATGATGTAGACAAGATAAACTCACGTATGAATAAACCCCATCTTTTTACCCTTAATAGCAACGATACATACGTGTCATGTCCCTTTCTGTCACTGGGATTGAGCACCGCAAGATCGAACCCATTACAAAGCACCTCTACCCATGGCAAGATAAATCAATCTAGTTGGCCAAACCAAATCAATAGATCGGAGAAGAAATACGAGGCTATAATAATCATGCATAAAAGAGTGCAGCAAAGACTCAAATAATATTCATGGAAAATCTGATCATAAACTCACAATTCATCGGATCACAACAAACACACCGCAAAAAGTGATTACATCGGATAGAACTCCAAGAACACCGAGGAGAACATCGTATTAAAGATCAAAAAGAGAGAAGAAGCCATCTAGCTACTAACTATGGACCCGAAGGTCTATGGTAAACAACTCACGCATCATCGAAAGGGCAGCAAGGTTGATGTAGAGCCCCTCCGTGATCGATTCCCCCTCCGGCGGAGTGCCGGAAAAGGCCTCCAGATGGGATCTCTCGAGAACAGAAACTTGCGGCGGCGGAAAAAGTATTTCGTGGACTCCTCTGAGAGTTTCTGATTTTTTGGGAATTTATAGTGGAAGAATTAGGTCAAACGGAGCTCTGTGGGCCTCACGAGGTACCAGGGCGCGCCTGCCCCCCCCCCCCCGGGCGCGCCCTGGTGCCTCGTGGGCACCCCCTGGGGCTTCTGGCCTCCTCTCGAAGCTTCTAGTGTTTATCTTGTCTAGAAAAAAATCTCCAAAAAGTTTCGTGGCATTTGGACTTCGTTTGGTAATGATATTCTGTAAAACAAAAACAGGGCAGAAAACAGCAACTGGCACTGGGCACTAAGTTAATGGGTTAGTCTCCAAAAATGATATATAATTGATGTAAATGCATATAAAAACATCTAAGATTGATAATATAACAGTATGGAACAATCAAAAATTATAGATACATTGGAGACGTATCACATACCAAGGACTATTATGGGAAGCATTTACCACAACTAATTGCTCATCAGGAAAACCATCATTAATTGGAAGTGGGTCATCAAGAACATTTTCCATCCTAGACAAATTATCCGCTACTGAATTTTCAGCTCCCTTTCTATCAACAATATGCAAATCAAATTCTTGTAGTAAAAGAACCCACCTAATAAGTCTAGGTTTAGTATCTTTCTTTTCCATAAGATATTTAATGGCAGCATGATCAGTGTGAACAGTTACTTTAGAATCAACAATATAAGATCTGAACTTATCACATGCAAACACAACCGCTAAAAATTCTTTCTCAGTAGTAGCATAATTTCTTTGAGCACTGATGTCTAATACACAACTTTTATTCTTGTAGACGTTGTTGGGTCTCCAAGTCCAGAGTTTTGTAGGACAGTAGCAAATTTCCCTCAAGTGGATGACCTAAGGTTTATCAATCCATGGGAGGCGTAGGATGAAGATGGTCTCTCTCAAACAACCCTGCAATCAAATACAAGAAATCTTTTGTGTCCCCAACACACCCAATACAATGGTAAATTGTATAGGTGCACTAGTTCGGCAAAGAGATGGTGATACAAATGTAGTATGGATAGTAGATATAGGTTTTTGTAATCTGAAAATATAAAAACAGCAAGGTAGCAAGTGACAAAAGTGAGCACAAACGGTATTGCAATGCTTGAAAACAAGGCCTAGGGTTCATACTTTCACTAGTGCAATCTCTCAACAGTGCTAACATAATTGAATCATATAACAATCCCTCAACGTGCGACAAAGAATCACTCCAAAGTTTCTATCGGAGAACGTAGGACGAAAATGTGTATCAACCTATGTGCCTAGATTACCCCAATGTCACCACGGGAATCCACAAGTTGAATACCAAAACATACATCAAGTAACTCAATAGAATACCCCATTGTCACCACGGGTATCCACATGCAAGACATACATCAAGTGATCTCAAATCCAATATTCAATCCAACATAACGAAACCTCAAAGAGCAAGACTCAATTCATCACAACAAGATAGAGAGAGGGAAGAAACACCATATGATCCAACTATATTAACAAAGCTCGCGGTACATCAAGATCTTTCCAAATCAAGAACACGAGAGAGAGAGAGATCAAATACATAGCTACTGGTACATACCCTCAGCCCCGAGGGTGAACTACTCCCTCCTCGTCATGGAGACCGCTGGGATGATGAAGATGGCCTCCGGTGATGATTCCCTCCTCCGGCAGAGTGTCGGATCAGGGCTTCGGATGAGATCGCTTCGGTACAGAGGCTTGCGGTGGCGGCGTTGGAGTTCTTGGTTTAGTTCTGGAGTTTTTGGTGTTTATAGGAATATTTGGCGTTGGAATCACGTCAGGGGGGTCCACGAGGAAGCGGCAAGCTCGGGGGGCACGCCCTAGGGGGGGCGCACCCCCCAAGCTTGCCGTGCCATCGTAGCTCTTCTGGCACTTCCTAGAAGCTTCGGGGTTCTCTTTTTGTCCATGAAAAATCACCGTAAATTTTGGTCCCATTCCGAGAACTTTTATTTCTGCATAAAAAACAACACCACGGTACTTCTGCTGAAAACAGCGTCAGTCCGGGTTAGTTCTATTTAAATCATACCAAAACCATATAAAATTGTTATAAACATGGCATGAATACTTCATAAATTATAGATACGTTCGAGACGTATCAAGCACTGTCTAGAGTTTTACTAGCATAATGAATAACATTTAACTTCTTATCAACTCTTTGCCCTAGAACAGTACCAACAGCATAGTTGCTAGCATCACACATAATTTCAAAGGGTAGGTTCCAATCAGGTGGTTGAACAATAGGTGCAGATATTAAGGCTTTCTTAAGTATTTCAAAGGCGAAAACAAATGGAACATCTTTTTGCAAGAGATTAGTAAGAGGCCTAGAAATTTTAGAGAAGTCTTTTATGAACCTTCTATAAAAACTAGCATGACCTAGGAAACTTCTTATACCTTTGATATCTTTAGGACATGGCATTTTCTCAATTGCATCAACTTTGGCCTTATCTACTTCAATACCTCTTTCAGAAATTTTATGCCCAAGGACTATACCTTCGTTCACCATAAAGTGGCACTTCTCCCAATTCAAGACAAGATTAGTTTCTTCGCATCTCTGCAAAACTCGATCAAGGTTGCTTAAGCAATCATCAAAAGAAGTTCCGTAAACGGAAAAATCATCCATGAATTACTCAATAATCTTTTCACAAAAGTCAGAGAATATAGCAGTCATACATCTTTGAAAAGTAGTAGGTGCATTGCACAAACCAAAAGGCATACGTCTATAAGCATAGGTTCCAAAAGGACAAGTAAAGGTGGTTTTCTCTTGATCTTCTTTTGATATAGGTATTTGAGAGAAACCTGAATATCCATCTAGGAAGCAAAAGTGTGTATGTTTAGATAATCTTTCTAACATTTGATCAATAAAAGGCAAGAGGTAATGATCTTTCCTAGTAGCTTTATTTAATTTCCTGAAATCAACTACCATCCTATAACCAGTTACAATTCTTTGCGGAATAAGTTCATTTTTATCATTAGGAACAATGGTAATGCCTCCTTTCTTAGGGACACAATGAACAGGACTTACCCATCTACTATCAGCTATAGGATAAATTATACATGCTTCCAGAAGCTTTAATATTTCAGTTCTTACCACGTCCTTCATTTTAGGATTTAAACGTCTTTGATGATCAACAACTGGTTTAGCATCTGGCTCCATATGAATCTTGTGCTAACATAGAGTGGGACTAATGCCCTTAAGATTATCAAGAGTATATCCAATAGATGCACGGTGCTTCCTTAGAGTTTTAAGTAATCTCTTTTCTTCATGCTCTGAAAGGTTAGCACTGATAATAACATGATATATCTTCTTTTTATCGAGATAAGCATATTTAAGTGTATCAGGTAGTTTCTTTAATTCAAACACAGGATCACTCTTAGGTGGAAGAGGATCTCCCAATGTTTCAACAGGCAAATTATGTTTAAGAATAGGTGCTTGTTTAAAGAATATCTCATCTATTTCATTTCTTTCATTCATATGCATATCATTTTCATGGTCTAACAAATATTGTTCTAAAGGATCAGTAGGAGGCACAATAATAGAAGCAAGACCAATTATTTCATCTTTATTTGGTAATTCTTTATCATGAGGTTGTCTACGAAATTTAGAGAAATTAAACTCATGAGATACATCACCAAAGTTAACACTGACCGTTTATTTATTGCAATCAATCTTAGCATTAACCGTATTCAAGAAAGGTCGACCAAACATAATGGGACAAAAATCATCTTGTGGTGATCCAAGAACTAGAAAATCAGTAGGGTATTTGATCTTACCACACAAGACTTCAACATCTCTAACAATCCCAAGTGGTGTATGTGACGCCCCCGACTCAATCGTGCACTAATCATACACACAAATGCGCACGATCAAGATCAGAGACTCACGGGAAGATATCACAACACAACTCTAGACACAAATTAAAATAATACAAGCTTTATATTACAAGCCAGGGGCCTTGAGGGCTCGAATACATAAGCTCGAATACACAAGAGTCAGCGGAAGCATCATAATCTGAGTATAGACATAATTAGACAAAGGTTGCCTTAAGAAGGCTGAGCAAAACAACGACATCTAGATTGAAAAGGCGTAGGCCTCCTACCTGGGAGCCTCCGAAACTACTCCTGGTCGGTGGTCTCCACGTAGTAGTAGGCTCTGTCGGTGTAGTAGTAGCCGTCAGCGGGAGCAGCTGTCTCCGGGGCTCCGTCATCTGATCGCAGCAATTGGGTAGGGGGAAAAAGGGTAGCAAAGCAACCGTGAGTACTCATCCAAAGTACTCGCAAGACTTACATCACAACTATTCTATTTATGCCTCAGTATCAAATGAAGGGGGTGTATCTATGGACTATACTGCGGAAATGCCAGAATAGAGGGGGAAGACCTAGCCTATCAAAGACTAGCATCTTGCAGCGTCTTGCAGCATTAGAAGAGTGCAGATTAGCATATTATAAAGTAATAAGTAAGTAGTAGCAACGCCCAGAGATCCTTCCTCGACTCCCTGCGAGAAAGCGATCCCAGAGCTAACAATTATTCAACTACCACAAGTATCCAGTTCTAGTTGTAGTAGATCGGGATACTCTCCGAGCGTCCTGTTACTGTGGACACGGCTATTCGAATAGATAACTGCCTGCTACTTGTGAGCTGCGTTGGGATTTCCCCGAAGAGGAGGGGATGATGCAGTACAGTAGAGATAAGTATTTCCCTCAATTATGAAACCAAGGTTATCAATCCAGTAGGAGAATCACGCAACAACTCGTTAGCAGTACCTGCACACAAAATAACAAATCCTCGCACCCAACGCGAACAAGGGGTTGTCAATCCCTTAGCGGTTAATTGCAAGATTAAATTGTATGGTGATAGATAGATAGATCGAACAAAAATACAAAATAAAATAAATAAAGTAAAATTGCAGCAAGGTATTTTTGGGATTTTTAATATATGATAAAAGTAGACCCGGGGGCCATAGTTTTCACTAGAGGCTTCTCTCTTGAAAATAGCATACGGTGGGTAAACAAATTACTGTTGGGCAATTGATAGAAAAGCAAATAATCATGACGATATCCAAGGCAATGATCTTGTATATAGGCATCATGTTCGAGACAAGTAGACCGAAACGATTCTGCATCTACTACTATTACTCCACACATCGACCGCTATCCAGCATGCATCTAGAGTATTAAGTTCATAAAGAACGGAGTAACGCCTTAAGCAAGATGACATGATGTAGACAAAGTAAACTCACGCATAAATAAACCCCATCTTTTTACCCTTAATAGCAACGATACGTACATGTCATGTCCCTTTCTGTCACTGGGATTGAGCACCGCAAGATCGAACCCATTACAAAGAACCTCTCCCATTGCAAGATAAATCAATCTAGTTGGCCAAACCAAATCAATAGATCGGAGAGAAATACGAAGCTATAATAATCATGCATAAAAGAGTTCAAAGAAAACTCAAATAATATTCATGGATAATCTGATCATAAACTCACAATTCATCGGATCCCGAGAAACACACCGCAAAAAGTGATTACATCGGATAGAACTCCAAGAACATCGAGGAGAACATTGTATTGAAGATCATAAAGAGAGAAGAAGCCATCTAGCTACTAACTATGGACCCAAAGGTCTGTGGTAAACTACTCACGCATCATCGAAAGGGCAGCAAGGTTGATGGAGAGCCCCTTCGTGATCGAATCCCCCTCCGGCGGAGTGCCGGAAAAGGCCTCCAGATGGGATCTCTCGAGAACAGGAACTTGCGGCGGCGGAAAAAGTATTTCGTGGACTCCTCTGTTGGTTTCCCGATTTTAGAGAATTTATAGAGGTGGAATTAGGTCAAACGGAGCAAAGATGGGCCCACGAGGCACCAGGGCGCGCCAACCCCCCTGGGGCGCGCCCTGGTGGCTCGTGGCCACCTCCTCTGTCTTCTGGCCCTCTCCCGAAGCTTCTAGTGTCTCTTATGTCCAGAAAAAAATCTTCCAAAAGTTTCGTGGCATTTGGACTTCGTTTGGTACTGATATTCTGAAAAACCAAAAACAGGCAAAAAATAGCAACTGGCGCTGGGCACTAAGTTAATAGGTTAGTCCCAAAAAATGATATATAATTGCTTGTAAATGTATATAACATCCAAGATTGATACTATAATAGCATGGAACAATCAAAAATTATAGATACGTTGGAGACATATCAAGCATCCCCAAGCTTAATTCTTGCTCGTCCTCGAGTAGGTAAATGATAAAAACAGAATTTTTGATATGGAATGCTACCTATCATATTCATCATATACTCTTTTCTTTTGTAGCATGGACATTTGGACTTGAATGATTCAAAGCAATAGTCTATAATTTGACATGAAGACATAAATACTCAAGCATACTAACAAGCAACCATGCCTTTCAAAATATCAATGCTAAAGAAAGCTATCCCTAGCCCATTATGCTCAATCATTGATCCATTCATGAAACACACTCAACATTAGCTACACACAAAGCACAAGTATGACAATAGTGCTCTCTAGTTGGTGCTTTGTAAGAGAAGATGGAGACTCAAAAGAAAAAGAAAATTTGCATAAAAGTAAATAGATAGGCCCTTCGCAGAGGGAAGCAGAGATTTGCAAATGTGCCAGAGCTCAAACCTTAAATTAGAGAGATAAAATTATTTTGGGAGGCATGCTTTTCCTGTCAACGAAAACGACCAAGAATTCCCAATATCTTCCATGCTAGACACATTATAGGCGGTTCCCAAACAAAAAATAAAGTTTATTTCCTTTCCACCATTCTTTCACAATCCATGGCTAGCCATATCCACGGGTGCCCTCCATACCAACACTTTCTAAGGAATTTATTATTATCATCATATTAAAAAAATTCATTTCGGGACTGGGCATCCCTATTACCTCCCACTCTCTCGTGCAATGACAAGTGAATAAACACTCATCGTGAGAATAACAAAATCATATACCGATACTGTGTAAAAATTTCAGATTTTTCTGACACTCCAATACAGAACTAAAATTCCAGCATTGGACGCAAAACTTTCTATTTTCCAAACAGCATCAATTATACTATCTTCCAAATCATCCCAAAGGCATTACTTGGCACAAACACTAATTAAAACATAAAAACACAATCATAACAGTAGCATAATTGTTTGCACACAAGAAAATTAAAATTATAACTATTGGGTTGTCTCCCAACAAGCTCTTTCTTTATAGCCATCAAGATAGGCTTGAGATTTTATTGATGCTCACACGAAAGATAATAATTGTAACGCAAAGAGAGCATCATAAAACATGTGACAAACACATTTAAGTCTAACATACTTCCTATGCATAGGCATTTTATAAGAAAACAAATTATTAAGGCAAGAAATATTTAGCATATGCATGGAAGAAGAAAGAAACAATAACAATCTCACAATGAAAAGAGGTAATTTAATGATATGAGAATTTATAAAACCACATTTTCCTCTCTCATAATAATTACATGTAGGATCATAGTCAAATTCAATAATATAGCTATCATATAAAATATCCTCTTCACGATCCGCATGCATAAAAGTTTTATAATCTTTCAAGATAGTGGGATTAACATCAACTAAAGTCATGACCTCTCCAAACCCACTCTTATCCAAAAATTCATAAGATTGATAATTCTCCAAACTAGTGGGATCATTATTACCTAAAGTTGATGCTCTTCCAAACCCACTTTTAATAGTATTGCAAATATTATTATCAGTAACATATTCATCATGAGGCTTAAATAAATTTTCAAGATCATAAGAAGCATCACCCCAATCATGATCATTACAATAAGTAGTGGACATAACAAAATCATCATCCCCAAGCTTGTAGTCTTGCATATTATTAACACAATTGACGTTAATAGAATTTGTAATAAAATCATTGCAATCATGCTTTTCATTCAAGGAGCTATCATGAATCACTTTATAAATTTCTTCATAACAGTTTTCAGATTCACGATTTTCAAGCAAAACTTCATAAAGATAATCTAGTGCACTCAACTCACTAGCAATTGGTTCATCATAATTGGATTTTTTGAAAAGATTAGCAAGTGGATGAGGATCCATATCAATAGTTTTTTAGCAAGCAAAGATGCAAGCAAATAGGAAGCACAAGGCAACACAAGCAAACAAGCAAATAATTTTTTTTGTGTTTTTGTAAAAAAAATTAGAAGTGGGGGAAATGAAAACGAGAGGCAATGGCAAATAAAATAAATGCAAGGAGATGAAAGTTTATGTGAAAGCACATTTGCTCCCTTGGTGGTTTTGGTAATTTATGCCAACATACATGTAGTTGGACTAATGCTTCTATCTAGTGAATTTCAGACAAGTTCAACAATGGCGTGGCAGGGACAAGAGGATGTGGAATCCCCTCTAAATGCTAAGAACAAGGATTGGCTAAAGATCAAGACCCTACATTTTTGGTTTAGTGATCCAAGATCACATTGAGTCCATAGGAAAGCCAATACTATTAAAAGGGGATGAGGTGTTGCTTAATGGTCTTTTTGCTCAAGTGCTTAGTGACAGTACTCCTAAACCCTCAACCACTCTCTCAATCCCAAATATGTCCAAAACCCACATTCCAACTCGGCCCCACCGAAATTTCCTATCCGGAGACACCGAGTTCATCAAGACTTAGCCACTGCCAAAACCCTAACAAATCGGATCCACCGAAATGGATCTTGATCCCACCGAGATGGCCTTGCCAACTCTCTGTAATCGTTTGCACTCACTTCGGTCTCACCAAGTTTTGCAAATCGGTCTCACCGAGATGGCTTGCCAACTCTCTGTTGCCTTATTGCTTCACTTCGGTCCTACCGAGTTGATGCAATCGGTGCCGCCGAGATGAGGATTGCCCTAGCCATTGCACTTCGGTCCATCCGAGTTGTTCCTATCGGTCCCACCGAGATTCCTAAAGTTCATATCTTTTACACAGTTCGGAGCTACCGAGATGATTGTTTTGGTGCCACCGAGTTGGGTCAAAAGTGTGTAACGGTTGGATTTTGTGTGGAGGCTATATATACCCCTCCACCACCTCCTTCTCAGTAAGGAGAGCCATCAGAACGTGCCTACACTTCCACCATACATTTTCTGAGAGAGAACCACCTACTCATGTGTTGAGATCAAGATATTCCATTCCTACCATTTGAACCTTGATCTCTAGCCTTTCCCAAGTTGCTTTCCACTCAAATCCTTCTTCCACCATAGCCAAATCTGTGAGGAGTCGTTTGAGTGTTGGGAAGACTATCATTTGAAGCACAAGAGCAAGGAGTTCATCAACAACACACCGTCTATTACCTTTTAGAGAGTGGTGTCTCCTAGATTGGTTAGGTGTCACTTGGGAGCCTCCGACATGATGTGGAGTTGAACCAAGGAGTTTGTAAGGGCAAGGAGATCGCCTACTACGTGAAGATCTACCCTGAGTGAGGCTAGTCCTTCGTGGACGCAAGACATGGTGGAATAGACATGGTTGCTTCCTCGTGGACCCTTCGTGGGTGGAGCCCTCCGTGGACTTGCGCAGGCGTTACCCTTCATCGGTTGAAGTCTCCATCAACGTGGATGTACGATAGCACCACCTATCGGAACCACGCCAAAAACCACCGTGTCTTCATTGCGTTTGATCTTTCATACTCTACCCTTTACATTCCTTACTTTTGCATGCTTTACTATTTCCGCTACTTAATCTCTAGATATGCATGTGTAGAAAGTATTGGAGTGATCTTAACTTGTGCCAAAATCTGCCTAAGTTCCAAAAGAAATTAAAATCTGCACTTTGGTTGGTTAAGTGTCTATTCACCCCCCCTCTAGACCTATCTCCTTGATCCCGCAATTGGTATCAGAGCTTTGGTCTCCATTGCTTTGGTTTCATCACCATTGGAGGGAGATGGATGTGTCTACGTTGGGGAGTCTTAGACGTAGAGTGCCTATTCTCAATGGGGAGTATTACAACTTTTGGAAGAATGAAATGCTTGATATCTTTGATGAATTTAGCTTGAGCAAGTATATTCATAATCCTTATGTGCCCCTTATTGATCCCTTGCATCCTACTCATGAAGAGGAAATTGACATGCTTCGTAATCTTAGAACCGTCAATCTCATCATTAGAGGATTACCTAAAATTGTGCTTGGTTGTATGCAAAATTTTGAATGTGCTTATACTCTATGGCATGACTTGGAAAAGCGATATCCCGATTACTCTTTAAAGAGTCTTGATAAGATTCTTCATAAGGTTGTTGCTTTTCACAAGATGAGTCCTAATGATCTTAAGTTTGATGATTGCTTGTTTGAGCCTCGTGATCTTATGCGTGCCAAAGGAGATGTTAGAACTATTAGTAACATTATCATGGAAGCCATTAGAATTCATAAACTTGAACATTGTCACGATCATGAAACTAATGAATCTATTGCCCTAGGTAATGATCACATGCATGATGACGATGATGTTGAGCATGGCTACTATGATGAGGCCGAAGAATTTGACATTGAATTTGAGAAGACCATCAGGAATCTCAGTCTTATGGTAAATCTTCAAGATTACATGGCTGGAGGAAAAGAGTGGATTCTTGATAGTGGATGTACCGATCACATGACCGGAGATAGAGACATGTTTCGTGAGCTTGCTAAAAATGATGGTCCACGCAAGTATGTAACTTTTGGAGACAACTCCAAGGGTAAGGTACTTGGCCTTGGTAAGGTGGCCATATCCAATGATAGCTCCATACAAAATGTTATGCTTGTTGAATCTCTTGGTTACAATCTTCTTTCCGTATCTAGACTAGCTGATTTTGGCTTCAATGTTCTATTTACCAAAGTAGATTGCCAAGTGTTTCGTCAAGTTAATCATAATATGGTCTTTACCGGCATTCGTAGAGGTGATCTATACATTGTTGATTTCACTAAGAGAGCTCAACCTCGTACTTGTTTAATTGCTAAATCTTCTAAGGGTTGGTTATGGCATAGAAGACTTGGACATGTTGGCATGCGTAACCTTGATCAACTTGTTAAAGGAGATCATATTCTTGGAGTGAAAGATGTTATATTTTACAAAGATCGACTTTGTAGTGCTTGCCAAGCAGGAAAACAAGTTGGAGGAAGCCATCCCGTGAAAAACATTATGACCACGAGGAGACCACTCGAGCTACTTCATATGGATCTTTTTGGTCCCAACGCCTATAAGAGTCTTGGTGGTAACTCTTTCGGTTTGGTCATTGTTGATGATTTTTCCAGATTTACCTGGGTGTTCTTTCTTGATGACAAATCGCAGGTACAAAAGATCTTCAAGAACTTCGCAAGAAAGGCTCAAAATCAATTTGAAGTGAAGATCAAGAAGGTTCGGAGTGACAACGGAACGGGGTTCAAGAACGCCAATGTGGACACCTTTCTTGATGAGGAGGGCATTTTACATGAGTTCTCGGCTACGTACACACCTCAACAAAATGGAGTTGTTGAGAGGAAGAACCGGACACTTATTGAGATGGCAAGAACGATGCTTGATGAATACAAGACGCCAAGACATTTTTGGGCAGAAGCGGTTGAAACAGCTTGTCATGCAACAAACCGACTCTACCTTCACAAGCTTCTTGGTAAAACGGCGTATGAACTGCTCACCGGTAACAAACCACAAGTTGGATACTTTCGAGTATTTGGCTCAAAATGTTACATTCTTGATAAGCATCGTCGTTCAAAATTTGCTCCTAAATCTCATGAAGGTTTTCTACTTGGTTATGGATCAAACTCTCACACTTACCGTGTCTACAACACCTTCACTCGAAAAGTTGAAGAGACGGTAGATGTGAAGTTTGATGAGACTAACGGCTCGCAAGTCGAGGAATTACCACTTGATGTAGGAGATCGAGAACATCGGAAGCAATCCAAGACTTGCCCATTGGTAAGATTCGCCCCGTGGAAGTAAAGGAGAGTACCTCGTCCATACAAGTGGAAGCCCCAACTTCACATCAAGGTGAACGACAAGTTGATATGGAGGCATCCACAAGTGGAACACGTCAAGACGATGGGAATGAAGAAGTACAACAAGATGATCCACCTCAACCTCCTGCTCCACCTCCACAAGCGAACAACGACAACATCAACGAAGAAGAAGAAGATGATGATGAGGAAGTTTCACCACAACCCAAGAAAAAGCTACCTCGAGTTAGAGCAAGAATCGACAAGGATCATCCTGTCGAACAAATTCTTGGAGATATCCAAACCGGGAGAATCATTCGCTCTAAAACTCGTTTAGCTAACTTTTGTGAGCATTACTCATTCATCTCTAGTGTTGAACCTTTGAAGGTGGAAGATGCTCTCAAGGACCCCGATTGGGTGAATGCAATGCATGAGGAGCTACACAACTTTGAGAGGAACCAAGTGTGGACATTGGTTGAGAAGCCTAAGGAAGAGCAAAACATCATTGGAACCAAATGGGTGTTTCGGAATAAGCTAGATGAAGATGGACAAGTTGTACGCAACAAGGCTTGTCTCGTAGCACAAGGGTACACACAAGTCGAAGGTATGGACTATGGTGAGACCTATGCCCCCGTTGCAAGACTTGAGTCCATTCGCATTTTACTCGCTTATGCCAATCACCATGATATCACTCTTTACCAAATGGATATTAAAAGTGCTTTCTTAAATGGTGAAATTGAGGAGGAAGTGTATGTTAAACAACCTCCCGGCTTTGAGAATCCCAAGAAACCTAATCATGTGTACAAACTTCGTAAAGCTCTTTATGGTCTTAAACAAGCCCCTAGAGCTTGGTATAAATGTTTGACAAAGTTTCTTCTTGAAAAAGGTTTTGAAATTGGGAAAATTGATTCAACTTCGTTCACTCAGAGGGTTAATGGAGAATTATTTGTATGCCAAATTTATGTTGATGATATTATCTTTGGATCTACTAACCCCTCTTTTAGTGAAAAGTTTGGAAGAATGATGTCAGAAAAGTTCGAGATGTCTATGATGTGTGAACTCAAATTCTTTCTTGGTTTGCAAATCAAGCAAACTAGGGAAGGTACCTTTGTTTCTCAAACAAAGTATACCAAGGACTTATTCAAGAAGTTCATCATGCAAGAGAGTAAAGGTATGAAAACTCCCATGCCCACGAGTGGACATCTTGACTTGACCAAGGATGGCAAACCGGTTGATCAAAAGGTTTATCGATCTATGATTGGTTCATTGCTATATCTATGTGCGTCCCGTCCCGACATTATGCTAAGTGTGTGCATGTGTGCACGATACCAAGTGGCACCAAAAGAGTGTCACCTTAAAGCGGTGAAAAGAATTGTGAGATACTTGATACATACACCAAACTTTGGCATATGGTATCCCAAAGGATCTTCTTTCAATCTTGTTAGCTACTCCGATTCGGAATATGCCGGAGCCAAGGTTGACAGAAAATCCACTTCGGGTACATGTCAATTTCTTGGTAGATATCTTGTGTCTTGGTCCTCCAAGAAACAAAATTCCGTATCTCTATCTACTGCCGAAGCGGAATACATTGCCGCGGGATCATGTTGTGCTCAATTACTATGGATGACACAGACTCTTAAAGACTATGGTGTGCATGTGATACATGTACCATTACTATGTGACAATGAGAATGCTATTAAGATTGCGCACAATCCCGTGCAACATTCTCGAACAAAGCATATTTAGGTTCGTCACCACTTCATTCGAGATCATGTTGAGAAAGGTGACATTGATCTTAAACATGTTCGTACCGACAAACAATTGGCGGACATCTTTACCAAACCCCTTGATGAGAAAGTGTTTTGTCATTTGAGAAGTGAGTTGAACATCATTGATGCTTCAAACGTGAACTAGAGGTTCATGTGGATGCATACAAGGGCATGAGCATTCTTGACTAACCCATGATATCTTTCATGATCATCTTACATCTTGGACATTTTGCTCCCTTGTATTGTATCTAACCTGTTGTAGGTACTTGGACAAGCTTCAAGTCACAAGATTGCATCTCACTCTTATCTTGAGCAATCTTGTATAACCCAAGTATCAACAATTGATGGAGGAACAAGGAACAAGACAACCTAAACATATCCTTTGACAAATTCTTGAGATATGCTTCATTCTTGTCATTTTGGGTATACATGTTGTTCCTTGCAAAGCTAACCCATGTAGGAAGATGAACTACACATGAAAGGATAGCTCCAAACTTCAACTCATGAGCATCCACTTCAAGTTCAACTACATGATGGACATCACCACCAAATCCCAATGTAAGTTCTCACATCTTAGAGAAGCTTTACTCAAAGACATGAGCTAAAGCAACTCAACAAGATGTGAATACATTGAAATGCTTAAAGGAAAAATGGCAACCCCATTTTGAGCTTAAACGATGAGTATGACCAATGATCAAGTGTTCTCACTTGACTCCTAAGTCAATATACTCTAACATAGGTGACCTAGTCGCCGACCCATCTAGATGAAGATCTCTAGTGTTTCCTTTGTTGCTTCTCTTCATCTAGATGTTTCTTTGCTTCTTTTCTTTTAGTTAATATCGTAGCTAACTCTTTGCAAATCTTTGCAAGATTTTCTTTGCCTAGTGAGCTGAGTCGACAAAATGTTCCATTGCATCAAACTCGGTTTCACCGAATTGATACAACTCGGTGCCACCGACTTTGCTGCCCTAAGGAACTTTCTGTCAAATAAATCCTGAGTTTTTCTGCTCCAGCTCTACTCAATGATTCTTACCCTCTACTTGCATCTAAAGTCAGTCAATGGCTAAATGTGTTTCTCAAGGACCAAACCCACTTGATCAATAACCTTGAAGTCCCTTCTTGGAAATTGATGTCAAAGGGGGAGAGAGGAATACATCAAAGCTTATCACTTCAAAAGAGATGCACCTTACAAGAGGAGAGAATGCTACATGTTTCTAAGAGGGGAGAAACATGATCAGTTTGTTCTTTAGTTGTTCTAGTTTTCTCACCCTACCTAGTCCCAATATCCAATGTCTGATTCAGGGGGAGAGGAAGTTCTTTAAGGGGAGACAACTATTTATTTCTTTTGGGGACATGTCTGCTTCAAAGAAGTATTCACCTAGTGATACTCTAATCTACAGGTCATCCCAATCTTGGTTTCTTGTTGATCTTGTGTCTTTTGTTGAAGAAATTATCTTGTGTTATCTAACCTTGTTTTCTCGAGTGTATTTCTTCAGGTACTTGATCAAGAACTTCAAGGTAAGTATATGCATCACACTCATGTACATGATTGACCTCTTGCTAGTATATAATGTTTGCAAGGAGACAATCATGGACATGTGGACCCTACATGATATATATGTTTGCTCTGATGCATCTAGCCAAGATACATGTTGCATGTATATCTCCCATATGGTATCATCATGTTATATGCACCTCTTCAGAGGAAGTTCAGGGGTGCTCATATATGTTACATGTTTCCTTCAAAGCTTTCATACATACCTCTGATATATCTGTATTTGAAGCTTTGATGTATGTTGTCATCAATTACCAAAAAGGGGGAGATTGAAAACACATTTGCTCCCTTGGTGGTTTTGGTAATTTATGCCAACATACATGTTGTTGGACTAATGCTTCTATCTAGTGAATTTCAGACAAGTTCAACAATGGCGTGGCAGGGACAAGAGGATGTGGAATCCCCTCAAAATGCTAAGAACAAGGATTGGCTAAAGATCAAGACCCTACATTTTTGGTTTAGTGATCCAAGATCACATTGAGTCCATAGGAAAGCCAATACTATTAAAAGGGGATGAGGTGTTGCTTAATGGTCTTTTTGCTCAAGTGCTTAGTGACAGTACTCCTAAACCCTCAACCACTCTCTCAATCCCAAATATGTCCAAAACCCACATTCCAACTCGGCCCCACCGAAATTTCCTATCCGGAGCCACCGAGTTCATCAAGACTTAGCCATTGCCAAAACCCTAACAAATCGGATCCACCGAAATGGATCTTGGTCCCACCGAGATGGCCTTACCAACTCTCTATAATCGTTTGCACTCACTTCAGTCTCACCGAGTTTTGCAAATCGGTCTCACCGAGATGGCTTGCCAACTCTCTGTTTCCTTATTGCTTCACTTCGGTCCTACCGAGTTGATGCAATCGGTACCACCGAGATGAGGATTGCCCTAGCCATTGCACTTTGGTCCATCCGAGTTGTTCCTATCGGTCCCACCGAGATTCCTAAAGTTCATATCTTTTACACAGTTCAGTGCTACTGAGATTATTGTTTCGGTGCCACCGAGTTGGGTCAAAAGTGTGTAACGGTTGGATTTTGTGTGGAGGCTATATATACCCCTCCACCACCTCCTTCTCAGTAAGGAGAGCCATCAGAACGTGCCTACACTTCCACCATACATTTTCTGAGAGAGAACCACCTACTCATGTGTTGAGATCAAGATATTCCATTCCTACTATTTGAACCTTGATCTCTAGCCTTTCCCAAGTTGCTTTCCACTCAAATCCTTCTTCCACCATAGCCAAATCTGTGAGGAGTCGTTTGAGTGTTGGGAAGACTATCATTTGAAGCACAAGAGCAAGGAGTTCATCAACAACACACCGTCTATTACCTTTTGGAGAGTGGTGCCTCCTAGATTGGTTAGGTGTCACTTGGGAGCCTCCGACATGATGTGGAGTTGAACCAAGGAGTTTGTAAGGGCAAGGAGATCGCCTACTTCATGAAGATCTACCCCGAGTGAGGCTAGTTGTTTCTTCGTGGACCCTTCGTGGGTGGAGCCCTCCATGGACTCGCGCAGCCGTTACCCTTCGTAGGTTGAAGTCTCCATCAACGTGGACGTACGATAGCACCACCTATCGGAACCACGCCAAAAACCACCGTGTCTTCATTGCATTTGATCTTCCATACTCTACCCTTTACATTCCTTACTTTTGCATGCTTTACTATTTCCGCTGCTTAATCTCTAGATATGCATGTGTAGAAAGTATTGGAGTGATCTTAACTTGTGCCAAAATCTGCCTAAGTTCCAAGAGAAATTAAAATCTGCACTTTGGTTGGTTAAGTGTCTATTCACCCCCCCCCTCTAGACCTATCTCCTTGATCCCGCATTATGCGTAGGTACTTGATAGATGTTGATGATGTCTCCCCGGCAACGGCGCCAGAAATTCTTCCTGCTACTTGTGAGCTGCGTTGTGATTTCCCCGAAGAGGAGGGGATGATGCAGTACAGTAGAGATAAGTATTTCCCTCAGTTATGAAACCAAGGTTATCAATCCAGTAGGAGAATCACGCAACAACTCATTAGCAGTACCTGCACACAAAATAACAAATCCTCACACCCAACGCGAACAAGGGGTTGTCAATCCCTTTGCGGTTAATTGCAAGATTAAATTGTATGGTTATAGATAGATAGATCGAACAAAAATACAAAATAAAATAAATAAAGTAAAATTGCAGCAAGGTATTTTTGGGATTTTTAATATATGATAAAAGTAGACCCGGGGGTCATAGTTTTCACTAGAGGCTTCTCTCTTGAAAATAGCATACGGTGGGTAAACAAATTACCGTTGGGCAATTGATAGAAAAGCAAATAATCATGACGATATCCAAGGCAATGATCATGTATATAGGCATCACGTCTGAGACAACTAGACCGAAACGATTCTGCATCTACTACTATTACTCCACACATCGACCGCTATCCAACATGCATCTAGACTATTAAGTTCATAAAGAACGGAGTAACGCCTTAAGCAAGATGACATGATGTAGACAAAGTAAACTCACGCTTGAATAAACCCCATCTTTTTACCCTTAATAGCAATGATACATACGTGTCATGTCCCTTTCTGTCACTGGGATTGAGCACCGTAAGATCGAACCCATTACAAAGCACCTCTCCCATTGCAAGATAAATCAATCTAGTTGGCCAAACCAAATCAATAGATCGGAGAGAAATACGAAGCTATAAAAATCATGCATAAAAGAGTTCAGAGAAAACTCAAATAATATTCATGGATAATCTGATCATAAACTCACAATTCATCGGATCCCAACAAACACACCACAAAAAGTGATTACATCGGATAGACCTCCAAGAACATCAAGGAGAACATTGTATTGAAGATCATAAAGAGAGAAGAAGTCATCTAGCTACTAACTATGGACCCGAAGGCCTGTGGTAAACTACTCACGCATCATCGGAAGGGCAGCAAGGTTGATGGAGAGTCCCTCCGTGATCGAATCCCCCTCTGGTGGAGTGCCGGAAAAGGCCTCCAGATGGGATCTCTCGAGAACAGGAACTTGCGGCGGTGGAAAAAGTATTTCGTGGACTCCTCTGTTGGTTTCCCGATTTTAGAGAATTTATAGAGGTGGAATTAGGTCAAACGGAGCAGAGGTGGGCCCACGAGACACCAGCGCGCGCCCTGGTGGCTTGTGGCCACCTCCTTTGTCTTCTGGCCCTCTCCCGAAGCTTCTAATGTCTCTTATGTCCAGAAAAAAATCTCCAAAAAGTTTCGTGGCATTTGGACTTCGTTTGGTATAGATATTCTGAAAAACCAAAAACAGGCAAAAAACAGCAACTGGCACTGGGCACTAAGTTAATAGGTTAGTCCCAAAAAATGATATATAATTGCTTGTAAATGTATATAAAACATCCAAGATTGATACTATAATAGCATGGAACAATCAAAAATTATAGATACGTTGGAGACGTATCACTTCCCTGCAGGGGTGCACCAACTTACCCAACACGCTCGATTAACTCTGGCCGGACACACTTTTCCGGGTCATGCCCGGCCTCGGCTGATCGACACGCCGTAGTCCTACCTAGGCTCAACAGAGAGGTCAGCATGCCGGTCTACATCCTAAGCGCTCAGGGGTCTTGGGCCCATCGCCCTTTGCACTCCTGCGTGTTGCGCGACTGGCCGGGGACAGTCCCACCCCCTTATACAAGCGCAGGTGGTTACCGTCCACCCCAACAATCAGCCCGCATCTCTGAACTGTGACATCTGGAGAGCTTTCGGGAGAAACGTACGACGTCGAGTGCCCACTTTTATTCCCGTGTGGTGGTTAGTGTGAAAAGGCCAGAGGCCTACTGAGATCATATATCCAAATCCGCTAGTGTGTTGGGAGCTCGCGGAGACGATCAATGATCCTGTCGCCCCGTCTCGCAGACTTACGGCAAGGGTCAGGCCCATCCCTCTCCTGGGGCGGTCTGCCTACCCGGCCGTGCCGCGTAATTATCTCGCGGGTACCCTCACGGTCAACCCGACTTCACATCTCTCGCGGGTACCCCTCAGGGTCGACCCGACTTCAACAAGGGACTGAGGTAAAGACAGGGGTATCCATGTGTCCATAACATCAAGGGGGAATCCGAGGAATCACCCTCGTTGGATTCCAACTCGATGTAACCGTCAAGGTGAACTTGGAGGAATCACCCTCGATGGGTTCACACTTGAGGTGTTGCACGACATAGGCATCATCGGAGGTGGTGAAAGAGGAATCACCCTCGGTAACCCACAACCGACTAGCTATGCTACAGAGATATCATCAGGAGTGAGGTAGGAGGTATCACCCTCGGCACTCGATAGTAGCTCTGCAGAGTCGTACAACTAAGGGGGTGTGCGGTGCTGTGTCGGTCTCTACACATCGATCACATTGATCGAAACATCCGGAAGCAAAGCATGGCAACACGGACAAGGGTGCGGGGACACTGATGGATCACCAACCAGCCTATACTAAGCATATAGGACAACAGGTAGAGTATCAACAACAGGTTACAAAATCAGGCTATGCATCAGAATAGGAGCTATCGAACAATGGTAGCAAAATCTAATGCAAGCACGAGAGAGAAAGAATGGGCGATATAGGAATGATCAAGGGGGTTTTGCTTGCCTGGAAGCTCTGCTAAAAAGGGCTAGACGTCAGGGATGTAGTCGTCCTCGGGAGCAGCGTCCGTCTCGGAGTCTACCGAAGAGAGGAGGGGGAAGAAACAATAAATACAAAGCAAACAAATGCATCACAATGCATGACATGGCAATATGTTGTGCTAGGGGTGACCTAACGCAGTGCTACACGTTACAGACAGTGCGGGAAATATCTGGGAATATTTTCCCGGCTTTAGGGAATTATCGGACAGACGATCCGGAGGGAAAGGTTCCATGTTTCCAGTGTTGGAGGCATGTGACAGGTATGTGGATGGCATATTCGGATTCGTCTTATTTTTCTGATCATTTTTCATATATAAATTATTTTCATCCGAATTACGGATTATTTCATATGATTTTTCAAAGTTTTAAACAATTTCTGAAATTTTTGGAATTATTATTATTTCAAAATTAAATGGGAAATTGCTAGGTGCACCCGGTGAGTGCACCCAGAGGGGCATCAGAAGCTGACAGTGGGGTCCAGTTGACTGCCCAGTCAGCAGTCAACTGTGGACTTTGACTGGTCAAACTGACCAGGGGGTCCCACATGTCATAGACAGAGCAGTTTAACAGAGGTTTAATTTTAACTAATTAAGTTAATTAGCTAGAGGGACCCACTTGTCAGTGTCATTTTAATTAACAGATTAAGATTATTTATAAAAACAGTTTAATTAGTGTGTGGGGTCCACATGTCAGTGACTGGGACTAGCCCAGTCAGCACGTTGACCAGGTCAACGAAGTCAACGGGGCCCACAGGACCCACTGGCAGTGACCCAGGGTGGGCCCCAGGGCGGCGCCACGTCGGACCACCGGCGTTTAGCCGCCGGCGACGTCGAAACGCGGCGGAGGGCTATGGCCGGCGTCGGGAATCGCCTACAGGCCACCAAAACAGGCGTGGCTGGTCGCGTTCAAACGGGCGTTCGATGCCGCGTCGTTTGGTGGCGGTGGCGGAGGCTGGGGTGGTCAGGCTCGACGGCGACGAGCTCGCGGGCGGGCGTCGTAGTTCGGGTCCGGGCGAAAACATAGCTAGGGGCGTCAGCGGGCTGCGTGCGTGCGCGCGTTGGGCTACTGGGAGCTCCAGGAGCTCGGTAGCGAGCTCGGACGCGGGCTGCGGCAACAAGAGACACGGCGGCGAGCTCAACCGCGGCGGCGGGTACGGCCATGGCGAGTCGAGCGCTGGAGTGCGCGAACGAGCGCGTGGAGAGAGGGGAAAGAGGGATAGGCTCACAGCGGTCCTGCAGGTGAGCAAAGCGGGCTCGGGGAAGGCTCGAGGCTGCCGGAATCGACGGCGAAGCTCGTCGGGGCAGAGGAGGAAGAAGGCGATGCAGGGCTCGAAGCGGTGGCTCCCGGCACCAACGGATGGCACCGGAAGGCGTAGCGGACGACGGCGGACCCCTAGGGCATGACGGCGAGGCGAGAGGCGGACGGTGGCCACGGGATCGACGCGGCGACGGTGACGGCGTCTCGGGCGAGCTTGAGATCGGACGAGGGAGAAGGGGATGAGGACGGGGGACTGCCCCGAGGCGTCGACGCGGCGTTCTTATCCCCTCCACGGCACCTGTAGCGGCGCGGAGCGGCGAGGTGGCTCGGCAGGAGGGGGGCAGGCGCGCGCGCTCGGTCGCCAGCGACGCGTGGAGGAGGGAGGAGGACGACGAAGGCGAGGTGGGCTGGGCCGATGCACTGTGCACTTAGGCCCAGTGCATAGTGGGTTTTCTCTTTTCTTTTCTAATTCTTTTCTGTTTTCTTTTATTCTTTTCTGTTTTGCATTTTCTCTTGATAGCAAATGTTTTTTGTAAAATGTGAAACTTGCCACATAATTACATTGCATTATTTGGCACTGGCACAAAAAGTTTGGGAGGCATTTGAATTTGTTTGAATTTTTCATAATTAGAAAAGCATTTAAATATGTTGATTTGGCACTGTTTTAATTGCTATAGCCCATTTAAGCAAATAAGTGATGTTGTTTTCCTTCACAAATAATTGTAATGGATTATTTGCTAAATGATGAACTATTTTGCTGCAACTTTTGTGCAACTTTAAATTTCACTTGAATTTGAATTGATTTCAGTGGTGGAATTTGAAATGAGATATGAATCCACTGTGATCAAGCATAGCAAAGCAAAGTGACTTAGCATAATCATGATGGATTACTGTAGCTCATTACATAGGGGTGTTACAGTGTAATAGTATCTCTGTTTGCAAGCTTAATAGTAACATCAATATCTTCAATCTCAATAGGTGCAATATCATTCATGACTTCTTGATAAAGAGTAAATGGAGTAGTACTCATACTAGCACCAATATCACATAAACCATGATAGGAATGATCTCCAATTTTAACAGAAACAACAGGCATGCCAATTACAGGTTTATTTTTATCTCATGGATCTGGCTTAGCAATTCTAGTTGCTTCATCACAGAAATATATTACATGTCCATCAATGTTATCAACCAAAAGATCTTTAACCATAGCAATATTAGGTTCTACTTTGATTTGCTCAGAGGGTTTAATTGATTTAATATTACTCTTATTAACCACAGTTGAGGCTTTAGCATGTTCCTTAATCCTAACAGGGAAAGGAGGTTTCTCAATATAAGCAGTATGCACAACTGGATCAACATTATAAATAATTATTTCCTCTTTAGCTATGGGTTCTTACTTTACTTTGATAGGTGGATGAAACTTAAACCATTTCTCCTTAGGGAGATCAACATGAGCAGCAAATGATTCACAAAAAGTGGCTACTATCTCAGAGTCAAGTCCATATTTAGTACTAAACTTATGAAAAGCATTTGTTTCCATAAAAGATTTAACACAATCAAACTCGAGATTTATACCTGACTCTTTACCTTTGTCGATTTCCCAATCTTCAGAGTTGCATTTAATTCTTTCCAAAAGATCCCATTTGAATTCAATAGTTCTGTTTATAAACACTACTGGAATCAGCTAATTTGCCGTCTGCCAGTTCTTTGCCGCCAGCTGGCGGACGGCAAAGAAGCGCTTTGCCATCCGTTTCCAGAAAACAGACGGCAAAGAACTAGCTGACGGCAAAGAAGCTATTTGCCGTCTGCCGCTTCTTTGCCGTCTGCTGGCAGACGGCAAAGGAGGTTTGCCGTCAGCTAGCGGACGGCAAAGAGGGAGGTGGGCCCACTAACGAGCTACTTACAAAAAAACCTAACGGCCCCCCTCTTTGCCGTCTGCTAGCAGACGGCAAAGAGCAAAAAGGCAGACGGCAAAGGTGGGACAGACGGCAAAGGTTTGACTTAACTAACGGCCGCGCCCCACCCCGCCTCTCTCTCTCTGTTTCTCTCCCTCTCGTCCCCGTCGCCCACCGCACGCGCGCCGCCGCCCCGTCGCCCCACCACCCCGCCGCCCCACCGGCCCACCGCCCCGGCGCCACCGCCGCCCCCCGGCGCCACCGCGTCCCCGTCGCCCCCGCCGCCGCGCCCCGGCCCCCCTGCGCGCCCCACCGCCCCGGAGCCCTGCGGCCCCGTCGCCACCGCCGCCCGTCGCCCGCGCCCGCCGCCCCGGCCGGTGCCCTGCGGCCCCCCTCCACCCCCCTGCTCCCCCTCCGCCCCTGCCACCCGCCGCTCCCAGGCGCCCGAGCGCCCCTGTCCCCGCCGCCCGGCCGCCACCGCCGCCCCAGCGCTCCCGCGGCCCTCCCCGGCGCTCCCCCGCCCCTCCCCGACGCTCCCCCGCCCCTCCCCGGCGCTTCCCCAACCCTCCTCGACGCCCCCTGCCCCGCCCCCCTCTGGTGAGCTCTTCCCCTCTCCTCTTTTTTTTGTTTTTTTGTTTTTAGTTTAGGTTTAGATTATTAGGTATTAGGTTAGGTTTGGTTAGGGTTAGAGTTTAGTTTATTAGGTTAGAAAAGAAAAAATCTAGAAGAAAAAAAAGAAGGAAAAAAGAAGGAAAAAAGAAGAAGAAGAAGAAGAAGAAAAAAGAGGAGAGGAAACATCTTCTGCAAGGGCACATCATATTGAAGCAATTAAAGGCATAAATCATATTAATAAAATTTTAAACAAAACAAAGACCTATATACCAATGCTAGATTGGTTACTCGGGCATGCTCGCTCTGTGCGTGCAATGATAACACATGTTATGAAGGGATAGTTGACTGCTTTGCAAAGATCCATTCTAACAACATAAAAAAAACTAATGATCTGAAGTAGTATTAGTTTGTACCAATGCTAGATTGGTTACTCGGGCATGCTCGCTCGTCTTGTGTAGCTGGCTCACCTTGAGTTGCATGCTCGCTCGTCCTCTGAAGCTGGCTTTGTTTGCCTCTTGCATGCATGATGGGGATCCCGTGCACTACCCATGTTTGTACAGTTGTACCTCACATCTCTATACTGGTTGACTTGATGACCCCAGAGGAAGAACTCTTCCATCCGGAAGGGGAGAGGCAAGATCGAGCCCCGCGGCTCTTGCATGATAGTCGCGCTCGCGGCCGTATGACCCACGCGGGAGGCGAGATTTAGAAATCGCTGCGGCCGACGACGACTTGGTAGACACAGGAGAAAGCGTGAAACAGAGATTGTTTTTAAAACTTCACATGTTACTAAGATCGAACGGCTGGTATTTTCTGATTTACGTGGGATTTTCTAGTTAATCTCTTTAATTTTTCTCCATATTTTCCTTTTAGTAGATAATAGATGCTAAGTTTAGGATTAGGTTTAGATAAATAGAAGAGGAAGAAGAAAGATGAAAAAAAACAGAAAAAGTAGAAGAAGAGGGAGAAAGGAAAAGAAGAAGAAGAAGAAGGAGAAGGAGAAGAAGAAGAGGAAAAAGGAAAAGAAGGAAGAAGAAGAAGAAGAGGAGAAGAAAAGAAGAAGAAGAAGAAAAAGGAAAAGAAGTGGAGGAGAAGAAAAAAGAAGAAGAAGAAGAAGAAGAAGAAGAAGAAGAAGAAGAAGAAGAAGAAGAAGAAGAAGAAGAAGAAGAAGAAAGAGGAGAGGAGGAGGAGGAGAAGAAGAAGAAGAAGAAGAAGAAGAAGAAGAAAAGGAAGAAGAGGAAGAACAAGAAAAGGAAAAAAGAGGAAAAAAAGAAGAAGAGGAAGAAGAAGAAAACGACACCCCGACCCGACACCCCAACCCCGACCCCGACCCGACACCCCGACAGCCCGACACCACACCTCGACACCACGACACCCAGACATGACACCCCTGACACCCCGACCCCGACACGACACCGGAGCATATATAGACGATGAAGATTAATATTAGTAATGTCAGGTATTCAATTATTATTATGTACATATATATTATTAATTAGTTCATGTTATTAGGTATTCAATTTTTTTATGTTGTACTAATTTCGTTTACTCTTTGTCATTGCAGGTGTTGACAGATGGTTGGCGCAGGTCGAGAGTGCTCCGAGCCTCCTTCCTCGGCGCGTGCTGGGAGGGGTGCTATTATTCCACCCGAGCACCTCCGGATAGCGCTGGTACACAGTATGCAGACACCGGCAGGCACTTCTTCTTCGGCCGGGAGAGGTCGGGGGAAGACGAAGAGGGGTGCTAGAGGTGGACGTGGCGGCGGGAGAGGTAGGAAGGCTGCTGCGCCTTCCTCGCCGCCACCCCCAGCTGATTCTCCCGACCACAGGAGTGCTCCGTCTCAGGTGGACCCGTATGACTTGGACCCGTCTCGGACTCCGGTCCACAAGCCTCGGGCCGACGAGCCTCGGGTCACCGAGCCTTCGTCCCAGGAGACTCCGGTCCCAGAGTCTTCGTCCCACGTGACTCCGGAGGCTAGTGGCCATGCTGATGGTGGCGAGGACAGCTTTTCTGAGGATAGCTATAGCGAGGGCGAGCTGGTTGAGGAGGGCAAGAAGGTCTACCAGCGTGGTGGTACAAAGCTCCCGCCTGTGCCGGCGACCCGCGATCAGAGGTGGTTGATTGTGCCTAATGGGGAGAAGTAAGTGCATTTACTCTTTTTTAACCTTTTGCCTTCATGTTTCTTCAAATTAATATCTAATGTGTTGACCTTGTCATACTGCAGGGGTTGGAAACACGCCCCTGGTGTCCGCAGGCCCAACCAGGTCCTTGGTGTGCTTTGCCGGCACCACTTCCCGGGGTGGGTCACGTTGCCCGGTAAGGGTGAGGTTCGACAGCTAGCACTGAGCTGGGAGCTGTACGTGGCTGCCCCGGCCCCGCCGGAGGAGAGGGTTGACGGTGTCTTGTGCGAGACGGTGGCCGACATTGTGATCCGGCGGTTTTGGGTAATTTCTCCTTTACAGAATTAAAAATGAACAGCACCTAGTGATTGTACTAATCAGTGTTGTCTTGTTTGATTGCAGACCTTCTACAGGTGTCTTGAGGAACACGAGGCGGACGCGACTATTGTTCTCGTAGCCGAGTGTAGGCGCCTATTTCAGAACTTACGGCACGAGACTCGGGTGCAGGCTGTTCGAGACTACTACGCCTCGACTAACATTAAGAGGGCCAAGAAGAAGTGCCGCGCCAAGTTTCTGAGTAAGGAGAAGTACATGAAGGTAATTACCTATTCTTAAGGCCTTGTACTTAGTTTCCTTGATTTGATTCATAGGCGTAGCGCTGAAATTTCTCTTGTCTAACTTAGGTGCCCCCGAGATGGTGTGCGGATAGGATGGACTGTTGGGAGGCGTTGGTGGATGAGTGGTGCTCTCCCCAATGGCTAGCCGTCCACAACAAGGCCAAGGATAAGTGTGCCCAAATGAAAGGTGTGCCACACCATCAAGGGAGCTCCAACCTGTTTGAGTTCGGGGATCACTTGGTATGTGGTTTGCTTCATGATTCATGCAATTTCATTCTTCATGCTAGCTTGAGCCCTTAACTAATATTTTGTTCCTCTCTTTTAGGCGCAACACAACAAGAAGGAGGTGCCACCGCTGTTCGACCTCTATGCCATGGCCCATACTGCCCCGTACAAGAAGGCCAAGGCATTCTCTGAGGATGACCTCGATCATCCAGAGAGCTTCAGCAACATCTCCTCCCACAACAAGCTCGTGAGGTACAGAGATGAGGGGAAGACGAGGAAAGGGGAGGACTTCAACCCGAGCCAGAGTCCTTTTGATCCAGAGCTCGTGATGATATCTGGTGGTGGGAGGCCCCATGGCTTGATAGTCATTGGGGATGGACTGATACGTTGTCGTAGAACTCTCCCGGAGATCAAGAAGCGCCATACGAGCTTCGATCCTGAGATAAGGCCTCGTCCACGGCCAATGGAGCTCGCCATCGAGGCTAGGGCCCAGGAGCTTCTGGCGGAGGCAAACAGGCAGGCAGCGGAGAGGGAGAGGGACATGGAGGAGAGGACGGCTAGGCTGGTGGAGGAGGAGAGGAACCGGAACGACGCGTCTCACCGGGCCCTATACGAGCTCCTCATGGTAAGTTTCTCCTGCATATTAGCCAAATCATGCACGTAATGTTCATTTCATCACTAACTAATATGACTGACTCGTGAAAACAAAATGTGCAGACCGTGTGCCAGAACAACGGTCAGACCCCTCCGCCGATGCCCCAGATTGGTATAGCGCCCACGGTGAGTTTCATTTGAATGGTCATTAGTTACTAGTATTCACATTTGAGTTGCATCATGCTAACGAGACATTGCAAATGATCTTTGGTGCAGCATGCCTCCCGACAAGCATCGACCGATCCTTCTGCGTCTGCCGCAACCCCGACCGGTCCTTCTCCGTCTCACACTGGCGCAAGCCCGACCGGTCCTTCACCTCCGTGATGATGGTAAGTTTTCCCAAGTGTTTTGCTTAACAAATGCATACTTAGCTTAAGAAATGACCTACTTAGCTCCAAAATGACCTATACTTAGCTTATTTTCCTCGAAAATGACATAATAACCTTACTTAGCTCCAAAATGACATATTTTACCTAGGATAGCTATAAAATGACCTATACTTAGCATTTTTTCCTCCAAAATGACTTGATATGCTTAGTTAGCTAAAAAATGGCATAACTACCTAGGATAGCTCAATAATGATCTATACTTAGCTTAGCTAGTTCATTTATGACATAATTAGCTCACTTAGGTAAAAAATGGCATAATAACCTTGGTTTAGCTCCAAAATGACCTATACTTAGCTTATTTTCCTCGAAAATGAGATAATAACCTTACTTAGCTCCAAACTGACATACTTTACCTAGGATAGCTATAAATATGCTTAGTTATCTCAAAAATGGCATAACTACCTAGGTTAGCTCAAAAATGGCATAACTACCTAGCTTAGCTCTAAAATGACCTACACTTAGCATTTTTACCTAGCTTAGCTAAAAAATGGCATTTTTACCTACCTTAGTTAGAAGAAGAAGAAGATAAAGAAGAGGAGAGGAGAAAAAAGAAAGAGAAGAAAAATTCTTCTTCTTCTTCTTCTTATTCTTCTTCTTCTTCTTTTTCTTCTTCTTTTTCTTCTTTTTCTTCTTCTTCTTCTAGCTAGTCTTCTTCTTCTTCTTCTAACTTTCTTCTTTCCCAATTTGCAGATTTGCTTTAATGAGGAAGCTTGCGTTGATGTAGTCTGCTCTTCTCCTTGTGCTTCCTTTTTGTTTTGATTTTGTACGATGAACTTTGTTGTTGGAAACTTGTTGTTGGATATGTTGTTGGAAACTTGTTGTTGGATATGTTGTTGGAAACTTGTTGTTGGATATGTGTTGGTATGCTTGTTGAAAGTATTTTCAAACGTGTATATATATATCTATGAAATTCTGTGAAATTGAATGAATTTAAGAAAAAACAGAAAAAAACAGGGGCTATACAGGCTCTTTGTCGTATGCTGGCAGACGGCAAAGAGCTTTGCCATCAGCCAGCAGACGGCAAAGCTGCCATGTGGCAGCTACCTGTGCAACCTGGGGTGCACTGGGCTGGCCTATTTGGAAGCTTTGCCGTCGGCTGGCAGACGGCAAAGACCTTTGCATCTTTGCCGTCTGCCAGCAGACGGCAAAGCACGCCGTTAACCCCTTAACGGACCTAAGTTGCCACGTGTGCCGTCCATGCCCTTTGCCATCTGCTGGCAGACGGCAAAGATGCAAAGGTCTTTGCCGTCAGCCAGCAGACGGCAAAGTGGCCTTTACCGGAGCTTGTTCAGCCGGATGTGGTGCCGTCTGCTGGCTGACGGCAAAGATCTTTGCCGTCCGCAATGCATGCCTTTGCCGTCAGCCATGGCAGACGGCAAAGTTGCTGATTCCAGTAGTGAAAGGAACCAGTAGAAGAAGTATCGAGCATGGATTGATCATTACGAGAATCCCGAGCATAAAAGTTTTGTATAATTATTTCTCTTGAGAGCTCATGATTGGGGCATGTGTGCATCAGATACTTAAGCCTCCCCCAAGCTTGAGTGATACTTTCTCCTTCACGAGGCCAAAAATTATATAAATAATTCCGATCACGATGAACCAAATGCATAGGATAAAATTTCTGGTGAAATTCCAGCTTCAACCGGTTCCAATCCCATGTTTCAGTATCATCCAATAGCCTATACCATGTCAATGTCTTTCCCTCCAAAGATAAAGGGAATACCTTCTTCTTAACTCCATCCTCAGATAAACCTGCAAGCTTAAACAATCCACAAATTTCATCCACATAGATCAAGTGCATATCAGGATGTATTGTTCCATCTCCTGCATAAGGATTAGCTAGCAGTTTCTCTAACATACCCGAAGGAATTTCATAATAAATATTTTTAGTAGGTTCAGTAGGTTGAGGGGCAACGGCGCCAGAAAAGAGTATTGATGACCCACAAGTATAGGGGATCAATCGTAGTCCTTTTGATAAGTAAGAGTGTCGAACCCAACGAGGGGCAAAAGGAAATGATAAGCGGTTTTCAGCAAGGTGTTTTCTGCAAGCACTGAAAGTAGCGGTAACTGATAGTTTTGTAGCAAGATAATTCATAACGAGTAGCAAGTAACAATAGTAACAATAGTGCAGCAAGGTGGCCCAATCCTTTTTATAGCAAAGGACAAGCCGGAACAGTCTCTTATATAAAGCAAAGCGTTCTCGAGGACACATGGGAATTCTCGTCTAGTCACTTTCATCATGTTTAGTTGATTCACGTTCGCTACTTTGATAATTTGATATGTGGGTGGACCGGTGCTAGGGTGCTGTTCTTACTTGAACAAGTAACCCTCTTATGATTACCCCCTCTCACAAGCATCCGCAACTACGAAAGAAAAATTAAGATAAATCTAACCATAGCATGAAACATATGGATCCAAAACAGCCCCTTACGAAATAACGCATAAACTAGGGTTTAAGCTTCTGTCACTCTAGCAACCCATCATCCACTTATTAGTCCACAATGCCTTCCCTTAGGCCCAAGTATGGTGAAGTGTCATGTAGTCGATGTTCACACGACACCACTAAAGGAAGCAACAACATACATATCATCGAAATATCGAACGAATACCAAATTCACATGATTATTCATAACAAGACTTCTCCCATGTCCTCAAGAACAAACGTAACTACTCACAAATCATGTTCATGTTCAAGATCAGAGGGGTGTTGAATATCATTAGGGATCTGCACATATAATCTTCCACCAAATAAACCAACTAGCATCAACTACAAGATGTAATCAACACTACTAGCAACCCACAGGTACCAACCTGAGGTTTTGAGACAAAGATTGAATACAAGAGATGAACTAGGGTTTGAGATGAGATGGTGTTGGTGAAGATGTTGATGAAGATTGATCCTCCCACGGTGAGAGGATCGTTTGGTGATGTCGATGGCTTCGATTTTCCCCTCCCGGAGGGAAGTATTCCCGGCGGAATCGCTCCGCCGGAGGGCAAAAGTGCTCCTGCCCTAGTTCCGCATCGAGACGGTGGCGCTTCATCCTGAAAGTCCTCCTCCTAATTTTTTTAGGGCAAATGGCTTCATATAGTAGAAGGAGGGGGCCAGAGGCTAGCTGTGGGCCCCACAAGGCATCAGGGCGCGCCCAGGGGGGCCGCACCCTGTTGCCTTTTGGACAACTGGTGGGTCCCCTCTGCTCTTTCTTTTCTCCAATATTTTTTATATATTCAATAAAAAATCCTCGTGAAATTTCAGGTCATTTGGAGCTCTGTAGAATAGGTATCTCTGTTGTAGCTATTTCAGGTCAAGAATTCTTGCTGCCGGTATTCTCCCTCTTCATATAAATCTTGCAAATTAAGAGAGAAAAGGCATAAGAATTGCATCATAAAGTTAAATAATGACCAAATACATTACAAATAAAAGTAGGAAATTATGATGCAAATTGGACGTATCAGGTATTTGTCAAGGAGGGAGAGGGTGCTCACAAGGAGAAGAAGAACAAGGTGGTGGGTGGTGATGCCAAGAAGGGCAAAACCACTGCTCCCAACAAAGCCGGCGATTTTAACCCCTCTTATGTTTTATGCCATGCTAGTGATGGGCATGTTTATGCCAAATTTGTTGGTTCTTCTTATGAGTACATTGAATGGTCTATTTGGGTTCCTAAGACCCTTGTTACTAACATCAAAGGACCCATTCAAAAATGGGTACCTAAAACCAAGCATTGATCTTATGTAGGAGTTTGCTTCCGATGGGGGATCATGGTTGCTTGATAGTGGAGCAACAAATCATATGACCGGGAGCAAGGACATGGTGGTGGACGTGCAATCAAGCCCATCTATGCCCACTCATGTCCAATTCGGTGATGCTTCAACATCTAAGGTATTGGGTCTTGGCAAGGTTGTGATTTCTCATGATTTATCGATTGAGAAGGTCATGCTTGCTGAGACCCTTGCATACAATTTACTTTCCATTCGTCAACTTGCACTTATGGGCTTTGCTACTTTCTTTGATCTTGATACCGTGGCCCTTTTGTGGAGCAAGACTCTTGAAGTAGCCTTTGTTGGGCATGTCGAGAACGGTCTCTATGTGGTTAACTTTTCGGAGCGACCCACTAAGACCGCGACTTGCCTAATGGCTAAAGTTGACGTGGGGTGGCTTTGGCATCGTCGTTTAGCCCACGTCAATATGAGATCTTTGCAAAGTCTCCTCAAGGGGGGCCATGTCCGTGGACTAAAAAATGTTAGTTTTGCTAAAGATCGTGCTTGCAGTGCTTGTATCGAAGGAAAGCTACATGAAACGGCTCACCGACCCACGACTATTATCTACTCAAAGAGGCCCTTGGAGCTCCTTCACATGGATCTCTTCGGCCCTCCATCATTTGATAGTCTTGGAGGAAGAAAGTATTGCTTGGTGATTGTGGATGATTATGCAAGATACACATGGGTATATTTCTTCAAGAGGAAGAGTGAGACCCAACAAATCGTCATCGACTTTGCAAATGAAGCTCAACGTCAACATGATGCAAAGATATTGATGATTAGAAGTGATAATGGTACCGAGTTCAAGAACTACACCTTGGATGAGTTCCTTAGTGATGAGGGTGTTAGAGAAAGCAACTTATATTACTAGGAGGCAAAAGCCAACATATATACATGTACAAGAGAATGCCAAAAGACAAGAATACAGAAGGCCAAAAGACATCATCAATATAACTCTAACATCTCCCCTACAACCCATGGTGGATCCACAACACTGAGTTTGGAGAGGTGAAATCCATGTTGCGCTCTAGTCTGGGCCTTCATGAAGAAGTCTGCTAGCTGTAACTCGGAAGGCACATACTGAAGAGCAATAAAATGATCCTGCACAGTAGCCCACACAAAAAAAGCATCAACACCAATGTGCTTGGTAAGCTCATGCTTCACGGGGTCCCGCGCAATACTGATAGCACCTGTACTGTCTGACAACAGGGTGGTAGGTGTAGTAACAGAAACACCAAAATCCTCCAGTAACCATCATAACCAAGTCACCCCTGCCGTCAGAAGAGCCATACCTCGCAACTCGGCCTCTGCACTCAAACGGGAAACTGCAGTCTGTTTCTTTGTCTTCCAGGCAATGAGAGAACCACCAAGGAAAACACAGTAAGCAGAAAGTGAACGGCGATCTGAAGGATCACTAGCCCATGTAGCATCCGAATAGGCCTGGAGCTGGAACGAGCTGGAACGGGGGAAAAAGAGACGATGAGAGATCGTGCCACGAAGATATCATAGAACACGAAGAAGGTGACTATAGTGAACTGAAGTGGGAGCAGAAACAAACTGACTCAGAATGTGAACAGGATAGGAGATATCCGGACGAGTGACAGCAAGATAGACAAGACTCCAAACAAGATGACGATAACGCGTCGGATCAGACAAGGGCTCACCATCAGAAGCGCGAAGGTGAACATTGAGCTCCATAGGAGTCTCAACAGTGCGCTCATCACTAAGAGCCGCACGAGCAAGAAGATATTGGATATACTTTTCTTGAGAAATAAAAAAGCCATCAGAGGTGGAGGAAACCTCAATCCCAAGAAAGTAACGAAGAGGACCAAGATCAGACATAAGGAACTGCTCACTGAGACGGGCCTTGACAAAGGCAATGTACTCAGAAATCATCGCCAGTGATGATCATGTCATCAACATATAGAAGAAGAAGAGTCCTACCATGAGCAGAAAGGTGGACAAACAACGCTGGATCATGAGCACTGGGTGAAAAACCAGCGGCAGTCACCACAGAGGCGAAGCGCTCAAACCAGGCACGAGAGGCTTGCTGAAGGCCATAGAGAGAGCGACGAAGACGACAAACCATGCCATCGGGAACAGAATACCCAGGTGATGGCTGCATATAAACCTCCTCACGCAGCTCACCATTTAGAAAGGCATTCTTCACATCAAGCTGAGACACAGACCAATGGCGAACAGAGGAACAAAAGTGGTCATATGGGCCACAGGAGCAAAAGTGTCATCGTAATCATGACCATGCTCCTGCTGAAAGCCATGAGCCACAAGACAAGCTTTATAACGCTCAAGAGAACCATCAGAGCGAGTCTTTATCTTATAGACCCACTTACAAGTGATGGGACGAACACCGGGAGGAAGAGAAACCAGATCCCATGTGTTGGTGCACTCAAGGGCAGCAATCTCCTCTGCCATCGCAAACTGCCATTCAGGATGAACAACAGCATCTTGATAAGAAGTCGGCTCAAGAATGGTCGAAAGACCATAGCGAGAAGGAGAATATCGATCAGGGGGTGGACAAGGCCGAGAACGAAGAGCATAATTCGGTTGAGAGGAGGAAGACGACACACCAGAAGTAGAGGGCACATTAGTAGACTCATCCGCAATACGTGTACGATGAGTATAATGGAAAGGAAAGGAGGGAAGAGGTGGAATCACTGGAGGTGGAGATGGGGAATGTATCAGTGATGAAGGTGGAGAAGGGAAAGATATCGGTGATGAAGGTGGAGAATCATGCGATGAGGAAGGGGAAGAAACCATAGGAGACGACGGCGTCGGATCTGCAACAGCAGGACAATGAGTAGGAATACTGGGCACAAAGGGAGGTGTATCCGAAAACGTAAGAAAAGAGATGTCCTCTGTGGAAAAGGCCGAGGAGGATGGACGCGGGTAGAAGGGACGAGACTCACCAAAGGTCACATCCCGGGAAATATGCATCTGATGACCAACAGGATCCCAACACCAATAGCCCTTATGCTCATCACTGTATCCTAGAAAGACACACTCAACAGATTGAGCGGTCAGCTTGGTGCATTCACGAGGGGCAAGCAAAACATAGCAAACGCAACCAAATAAATGAAGCGTTGAATAATCAGGACAACGACCAGAAAGACGCTCGAGAGGAATACCACCATGTAGAGCAGCAGATGGCTGAATGTTGATGAGATAGGTGGAAGTAGTAATAGCCTCAGCCTAAAAGTGAGGCAGAAGAGAGGCGGCGATCATCATCGCATGCGCTGTCTCAAGAAGGTGACGATGCTTGCGCTCAACCACACCATTCTGAGCATGAGCACCAGGGCAAGAGAACTGAGTAAGAGTGCCTTGCTCAGCAAGGAATCCTCGCAGTGCATGGGAGATATACTCACCAGCTGAATCTGTGCGAAAAACACGAATATGAGTGGAAAACTGGGTATGAACCATGGCAGCAAATTTTTTGTATATAGATAAGACCTCACTACGAGAAGACATGAAATAGATCCAAGTGTACCGAGAAAAATCATCTATAAAGATAATATAGTAGCGATGACCCCCTTTTGAAGCGAAGGGAGCCGGACCCCAAACATCAAAGTGAACGAGATCAAAAGGGCGCTCGGACACTGACTCACTATGAGGATAAGGTAGTTGAATCTGCTTACCAAGCCTACAACCCAGACAATCCAACGAAGCGTTACCGGAGACAGACCCCAGAACATCGCGATAAACCAAAGACGAGAGACGAGAACCACATAAATGGCCAAGACAATGATGCCACTGCTGAAAAGAGCTGGTAGATGCAGCAACGGAGGCTGCGAGACTGGCGGTGGTGGCGGTGGTGGCAGCGGAGGGAAGACGAAGCCAGTCAAGCTCCCAGAGACCATCAAGGCGTCGAGGGCCAGGACCAAGCAGAGAGCCCGTGCGACGATCCTGAATAGAGCACGAATCAAAGTCGAGAATGACCCTACAACTAGAGTAAACAATCTGCCCCCCAGATATGAGCTGCATGGTAAGTCGAGGAACATGGGCGACAGATGGAACATGAAATGAAGAAGTGCTAAGAGTGCCTCGACTAGCTACAGGGAGGGGCGTGCCATCAGCCGTAAGAACACGAACAGGAGACTCGATAGGGTGAACAGAGGTCAAAGTGGAGGAATCATAAGTCATATGAAACGATGCTCCAGTATCAAGAATCCATGGGGATGTACCTGAATGGGTAGAAGGTGGTTTCTCAGTGCCAGAAGAGTCAGTCACAGAACCTGCAGAACCTATCGGCGAAGAATCCCAAGCATCAAGCAGGCATTGCAGCTGCGCAATCTTGCGCACAGACAAGGACACGGTGGAAGAGGTCAAGGTAGAAACACCCGTGGAAGCCGACAATGAGCAGTCGACACCACCCGTGGAAGCCGTGTGAAGAGTCAACCGAGAGTGGCGAGTCGACCAAGAACCGCATGTGGAAGCCACTGGGGGAGTCGACGTAGAGCGGTAATTACCGCGCGGGGAAACCGCGATATGTGTCGACGTAGAGCGGTAACCACTGTGCGTGAAAACCGATGAAGGAGGCGGAGAAGCACCAAGTACCGAGGGAAGGCACATGCGCGAGACAGGATCAATGTAGGGAACACCGTCCAAAATCATAGGACAGCGAGGAGAGACTATGCCCGGTGACAACATAATGCCTCTTTTTTTTAACTCTCTCTCTCTCTCTCTTTTTTACGAGCTAAGGAACCGGGTCAACTCCCGATGGGATCGATGAGGCGAGGAAGCAGACACGCTCGAGGCGACCAACGTCGGACAAGGGCCACGACAGGAAGAAGAGCTGGCAGGAGGTGCGGCGAACGGCCGGGTGCAGGGAACGGTCGGCGGCAGTGGCCGGAATCGGCCGGCTGGGCGGCGGCGGCTGGAATCGGACAGACTTCTGATGGGAAGGTGCAGGTGTGGCGAACGGCCGGCGGCAGCGGCCGAAATCGGCCGGCAGGTCAGCGGCGGTCGGAATTTGGGCGGAGTCCCGACGGGAAGCACAGACGACGGTCGCTCGACAGGAAGGCGCAGGCAGCGCAGCGACCTAAATCGGACTGGGGTGCAGCACAGAAGCACACATAGGTGCAGGCAGAGTTAGGGAAGATCTCGAGCAGCAGCCCGAGCCCAGCGGCCAGATCGGGAGCCGGACGGGCACTCTGGTCAGCAGGGCGGCGGATCTGAGCAGAGCAGCCTGAGAACTGGCAGATCAAGGCCAAGGGCCAGGAGATCGAGACGTAGCTAAGGTCGGGCGGGAAGCTAGAAGCAGCCAGACGTGAGGAGGTAGCTCATGGCAGTAAGTAGAGGGGATCGAGGAAAAAGACCAGATCGATACTGAATCGATCTGTACGAGCACGAGTTGTAGCGTGTGAGAAAAAATAACCTAAGCTCTGATACCATGTTAGAGAAAGCAACTTATATTACTAGGAGGCAAAAGCCAACATATATACATGTACAAGAGAATGCCAAAAGACAAGAATACAGAAGGCCAAAAGACATCACCAATATAACTCTAACAGAGGGGATCAAGCATCAATACTCCGCACCATATACCCCTCAACAAAATGGTGTTGCAGAGAGGAAGAACCGGACGTTGATGGACGCGGCAAGGACCATGATGGCGGAATTCAAGTCTTCGTACAACTTTTGGGCCGAAGCCATCAACACCGCATGTCATGCATCTAATCGGCTCTACCTCCGCAAAGGCTTGAACAAGACTCCATATGAGATACTTACCGACAACAAGCCCAACCTCAAGCACTTCCGGGTGTTCGGTTGTAAGTGTTTCATTCTCAAGAAAGGTGTTCGTTTGTCTAAATTCGAACCTAGAGCTCAAGAGGGCATATTTGTTGGTTATGCTACAAAGTCTCATGCTTACTGTGTCCTCAACAAGTCTAATGGACTCATTGAGGAGACGTGTAACATGGAGTTTGATGAAAATAATGGCACCCAAGTGGATCAAAGTGGTCTTTGTGTTGTAGGTGATGAAATTCCTCCCCAAGCCATAAGAAGAATGGGGATTGGTCAAATCCTCCCCATTGAGGAACCCCTTGTGGCCGAAGGAGAAGGACAATATTCTATGCAAGTGGAACCATCACCAACCCTTGACCCACACGCTTCCGAAGAACAAAGTGAAGGCCCTCAACCAAGTGAACAAGATCAAGGGCAAGATCAACCCCATGATGATGGTGATGCACCAAGAGATGCCCAATATCAAGTTCATGACTCCGAGCAAGCTCAAGACAGCGCTCAAGATAATCAAGATAGTGCTCCTCAAATGTCTATGGAGGAGCTATTGGAGCGTCATGCCACCAAGATTGCTTCCAAACTCAAACATCAAGAACATGTCATGGAGAATGTTTTTGGAAGCTTAAAAAAGGGGTAACCACTCATAGACAATTATCAAACTTTTGTGAGCATTATGCGTTTGTTTCTTGTGTTGAACCCCAAAAGGTACATGAGGCGCTCGAGGACACGGATTGGCTTGAAGCCATGCATGATGAACTCAACAACTTCGAGTGCAACAAGGTGTGGCAATTGGTGCCAAGGCCAAAGGAGAACCACAATGTCATTGGAACCAAATGGATCTTCAAGAACAAGCAAGATGCGCATGGTGTTGTTGTTCAAAACAAGGCAAGATTGGTGGCTCAAGGCTACTCCCAAGTCGAGGGTATCGACTACGGTGAAACCTTTACCCCCGTTGCACGCCTTGAATCTATTCGCATGTTGCTTGCATATGCATCTCATCATGATTTTAAGTTGAAACAAATGGATGTGAAAAGTGCATTTCTTAATGGTCCTCTTAATGAGTTGGTATATGTTAAACAACCCCCGGGGTTCGAGGATCCCAAGTTCCCCAATCATGTATACAAGCTCGATAAGGCACTCTATGGCCTTAAACAAGCCCCACGTGTGTGGTATGAGCACCTTACCGAGTTGTTGCAAGACCGTGGGTTTGAAATTGGGAAAATCAATCCCACTCTTTTTACTAAGAGGGTTAAAGGGGATTTGTTCATATGCCAACTATATGTTGATGATATTATCTTTGGTTCTCCTAACAAAGCTTTCAATGATGAGTTTGCCGCACTCATGACGGAGAAGTTTGAGATGTCCATGATGGGGGAGTTGAAGTTCTTTCTTGGGTTCGAAGTCAGGCAAAGGAGAGAAGGAACCTTCATCAACCAAGCCAAATATACCCAAGACATGCTCAAGAGATTCAAGTTGGATGATGTCAAGACGGCCAAGACTCCTATGCCAACCAAATGCCAACTTGACATTGATCCCAATGGTAAAGCGGTGGATCAAAAGGTATATCGCTCCATGATTGGATCCTTGCTTTACCTTTGTGCATCTAGGCCGGATATCATGTTGAGTGTGGGAATGTGTGCAAGGTTTCAAGCCGCACCTAAGGAAAGCCACTTTGTGGCGGTCAAGCGAATCTTTCGATATTTGGCTCATACCCCAAACTTTGGCTTATGGTACCCCAAAGGTGCAAGTTTTGATCTCATGGGATACTCGGATGCGGATTGGGCAGGAGACCGTGTGGATAGGAAGTCAACTTTCGGAGGGTGCCAATTCCTTGGTCGCTCTTTGGTGAGTTGGTCTTCGAAGAAGCAAAATTGTGTGTCTCTCTCCACCACCGAGGCTGAGTATGTAGCCACCGCAAGTTGTTGTGCACAATTGCTATGGATGAGGCAAACTTTAAAGGATTATGGTGTCACTTGTGACAAAGTGCCTCTTCTATGTGACAATGAAAGTGCGATCAAGATCTCCTACAATCCGATGCAACATAGCAAGATGAAGCATATTGAGATTCGTCATCATTTCATCCGGGATCACATCAAGCGTGGAGAGATTGATCTTATCTATGTAGGTACACAAGAGCAACTTGCGGATATATTCACGAAGCCTTTGGATGAAGCAAGATTTCGCGAGTTAGGGCATGAGCTAAATATCATTGATTCGAGTAATGTGGCTTGAAACTAGGCAACCCCACCGCATTCATCGTGTTATCTTGTTCTGGATGTAGGCATGGACATAGGGGGAGTGTTGTTCTCTCAATGAACTCTCCCTCCCCCCATTATGCATAAATAAATCAAAATCTTTCACATTAGCCATTTTTTATGGTACTTGTGCTTCAAAGATGAGTTTTGGTCATGGGCCCAAGGTTCAAATCTTCGCGGTGCCATACCAATTGACTCAAACATAGGTGGCCTCGGCCACCGCCCTCTTCTTGAGAGGTGTTTGTTCGAGTTGGTTCTATTTGGTTTTATCTAGTCTCTTAGTGCTTTGTTTGTGCTTTGAGTCACTCCAAGGTTGCTCTTCGTTTGTTTGTCACTTTGAACTTGGAGTGTCTCCTCCCATTTGCTGTTCTTTGTGTCTCCAACCCAAGCCTATCCTTATCTACAACCTCTCATATTTGCATAAGCTACCATCCTTGATACTCTTGGCAAGTTCTGTCCCTAAGGCGGTACTACCGTTGGGTCTGGGGCGGTACTACCCGGCCTCCTGCCGCGCCGTAGTACCGGGGCGGTACTACTGCTCCTCCGAGCGGTACTACCGCTCAGCGGTGCGTGGGAGGGTTATGAGTCGGGCAGGGGGAGTTCCAACTCCCCCATACCCATTCATCTCTCTCCCCTCACGCTCTCTCTCTCTCTCTCCAGGCGATGAACAAGCCCCAGCGGCCGCCGCCGGACCGCCGACTCCGGACCGTCTTCCGGGATTTCGACCAGTGAGATTGATCCCCACCCTCTCCTCTTGCCATGGATGCCGGTATTGCCCTCATTTTCCTATCCTACGGTTCTATCTTTTGAATCTAGGCTTTAGGGCAATAGTTGTTGCATTTGTCGATTTTTGGCTAAATCGGGGCATGAGTAGGACGTGGAAGACTGCTAGAGTAGGATAATCGATGTTTGGTGGGAGAAAGTTTGAATTTGACACCTCCGGTAGTACCGGATCTTGCCGCGGTGGTATTGGTCCGCCTCGGGCAGTACTACCACTCCACCCGAAGTGGTACTACCGCTTGTAGGTGGTACTACCGCTGCAAGGGGCGGTACTACCGCTTTGAGCTGTCAACTTCAACTTTCCTCACATCAAATTTCTATTATTTTTGTTTACTCCTTTTGGCTTATGCAATCCTTTACACCTGCTTTTCCCTCGTTCTGTGTTGTGGGTTCTAGGTGGTAGTAGCTCCGCGCACAAAGCTCGTCACAAGAATCCAGACCGTCAAGGTGGTTCCAAGCACTTTCGTACCTCAGATGAGGCAGGTGCCGGTTCAAGTGGTCCACCCATGCAAGGTGTGAAGAAGATTGCCAACAAGCAGAAAGAGAAAGAGAAGTCCATGAATGATTTGTCGTCCAAGGAGTTCTATCTTGCTCGCCGCCGCAATCCATACCGCAATGCGCAAGACCGCACTCTCATCAACCGTCCCTTCTGGACCAAGCAACAAATGTCCATTTATCATGATGTTCTCAAGGGCAAGAAGAATTTGTTTGTGAATGTCAGGTCTATTGATCTTGGTCACTTGGAGAAGGATCCTGAATATTTGGAGAAGCGTTGGCTCTTTGTGCTCAGCTGGACATTCTCAGGATCATCTCATTCAACAAAGATTTCGATGCAAAGCTTGTGGCCCAATTCTATGCCACGGTCCACTTTGGTTCTGATGATGCGAGGACCCTCACCTAGATGACCAATGGCAGAGTTCTGAAAGCAACTTGGAAGGATTTCATGGAGAGTTTGAGATACAATGATGAGGCGCTCGAGAACCCCCTCGGTTTGCGCTCTCACAAGGAGCAATCGGCCACTCACAAGTCTGCTCTTTACCGCTACTCCAAGGAGAAAATCTCCACCACCGGCAAGAAGACGTATGAGTTGATCCCCTTCTTGGATATCATGCATCGCATCTTCAATAACACTTTGTTTCCCCGCATTGGGAATCTGGACATGGTTCACTCTTATCTTGTGGATATGTTGCTCATGTGCCAGAAGGAGAAGAACACGCAGCAGATGTTGGATGTCTCGCATGTGATGTGGTCTGAACTCCACTCCGCCGTGTTTGAGCACAAGTGTCCTATCTATGGCCCCTAACTGATGAAGCTCATTGAGGAGACATGGGTTTCCACTTTTCCGGAGGAGATGTTTGTGACTGGTGATCTCGTCTCACACGAGGTTATCAAGCTGAGGCAGAAGGAGCATTGGGGCACTCCTGCCGCGCCTGAGGTTGAGGCACATGCCTCTGAGTCTGAGGGAGGTGATGAGCCTGAGTATGAGCCTTCCACCAAGGAACCAATGTGGGCTTCTAAGCTCAAAGAGAAGATGAAGAAGTTGTTCTATCTCCAGGCACAGGGTCGGTACAAGGCACACGTGGCAGAGAAGAAGGCTCGCAGCCGTGACAAGGCCATCATGAGGCATCTTGGCCAGGAGGTAACCAGCGGGTATGAGGACAAGATCTCAGATGAGGAGGAGTGGACCTCGAAGCACTGCAAGTGGATGAACTCAGAGGATGATCAGCCTGCTGCTACAGAGGAGGAGTTCGACGATCACGAGGAGTGGTGATGGTGATCTAGTGTGTTGCTATTACCTTGGACCATTGTAATGCTCTTTGCCCTTTTGGTGTCTCGATGCCAAAGGAGGAGAGAGTTTAGGGATTTCCCGAGTCACGAGTGCGTCTTATTTGCCTTTGCTTTCTTCGCTCATGAACTCTTTTGTCGTTAGCTTTGGTTTGTGTTTGTGAGACCTGGAGACCGCAGTCATATGGTGTGAGACATATGCTACCATAGTACTTATCTATTTATGTCTAAGTATTGTTTTAGTGTGTGAGATTATGTCTATCTTGTGCCCTATCTTTATGCTCACATGCCATCTCTTGCATCCATGCTTATTTCTCATATTATGTTGCTGCAAGTGTTGCCTTGTCTATAAAATATAGGGGGAGTGTTGATCCTAGTGTGTGTGCTTTGCATTCCAAAAGCATATGTAAATAATGCACACATCTAGGGGGAGCTCGTCTATATTTTGTAGATGTTGGGTTTGCTTATTATCTCGTTATATCCTTTGTGCAAATCATGTGTTGTCATCAATCCACCAAAAAGGGGGAGGCTGTTAGGGAATATTTCTCCCTTAGTGGTTTTGGTGATTGATGACAATGCATTTGCGGACTAATCGTGTGCATTGAGCATTTCAGATAATCTATCATATGGCACAAGACGATTCATGCCCCTCAGAGTTTTAAATCCAAGACGGTTATTTTTCCTACGTTTCTTTTTCGGTGGACTTGAGTCGTAGGGAAACCGTACTATTAAGAGGGGGTCCGCTTCGGAAAGGTTTGGGTGGAATCATCACGTACACGTCTTTCATTTGCACCCACTTTCCTTCCCGCATCATTGGAGTTCCAACTGCCTTCTTCTGGAACTTGTCCTAAAGCTACCAAGCGATAGTACTGCTCCCTGGAGCGGTAGTACCGCTGGTGAGCGGTAGTACCGCCGGTCCAGTACCACGCGTACTATCGCTTAATCGAAGCATTCTGTTGTCTCCTCGCGCTTAGCGGCAGTAGGACGGTAGTACCGCTTGCGGTACTTCCGCCCCTACCACCGCTCCGCTACCGCTGCTCTCGCTGTAGCTCGGAACGCTAAGCGGCAGTAGAGCGGCAGAAGGGCGGTACTACCGCTTGCTTGCGAGTGGCACTTCCGCCCGATCACTACCGCTGTGACTACCGCTTATTTGATGGCTTCTGGACTCATTTGCCACTTCGCGGCAGTAGGGCGGTAGTAAGCGCGCGTTAGTATTGCTCTTGCAGTACTGCCGCCGTACTACGCCCCTACCACCGTCTGGTTCCTGCGTACTGCAACCTCAGCGGTAGTACCGCTGGGGCGAGCGGTAGTACCGCTTCGGCAGCACTACCGCCTCGCGGCCCTTTGCCTGTTGCACTGTACGCCTGGAACTATCGTCCGTGCGGTAGTACCGCTTGTGTGCGGGCTGTGGATAGAAAAACTGTTGGATTTGTCCCCACTATATAAAGGGGGTCTTCTTCCCCAAGAAGACTTACCTCTTATCCTACTGAGCTACATTGTTGCTCCAAGCTCCATTTTCGCCCGATCTCTCTCCCTAGCCAACAACTCTTGTTGATTTTCTAGGGTTTGGTTGAGAGGGCCCCGATCTACACTTCCACCAAGAGATATTTGATTCCCCCCACTAATCCCTTGCGGATCTTGTTACTCTTGGGTGTTTGAGCACCCTAGACGAAAAAAGGTCACCTCGGAGCCACATTCCATTGTGTGGAAGCTTCGTGGTGGTGTTGGGAGCCTCCAATTAAGTTGTGGAGAGAGCCCCAACCTTGTTTGTAAAGGTCCGGTTGCCGCCTTCAAGGGTACCACTAGTGGAATCACGGCATCTTGCATTGTGCGAGGGCGTGAGGAGAATACGGTGCCCCTAGTGGCTTCTTGGGGAGCATTGTGCCTCCACACCGCTCCAACGGAGACGTACTTCCCCTCAAAGGGATGGAACTTCGGGAACACATCCTCGTCTTCACCGGCTCCACTTGTGGTTTCTTCTTACCTTTACTTTGTGCAAGCTATTGTTGTTGGGGAACGTTGCATGGAAAACAAAAAAATTCTACGCACACGCAAGATCTATCCATGGAGATGCATAGCTACGAGAGGGGGAGTGTGTCTACGTACCCTCGTAGACTGTCGTGGTTTTGTCGCGACAGATGTCCTGGTAGGACTTAGAGATGAAGCCATAGCACTAACGTGGAAGCTTAGCGGGGTTGAGCGGGAACGAGAAGACGCCGGGTTACCCAGGTTCAGCCCCTCACGGTGGAGGTAAAGGCCTACGTCCTGCTTGTTTATATTGCTGTGGATCTCGATTACAAGGATGCGGATTCGCTAACCTAGCTCTCGAGGGGATTGCAACTTAATCTTTCTGTATAGGTGTTCCCCTTTATATACACAGGTGGAACCCTAGATTACATGAGAGTCCGAGTCGTTCTTTGACCCGCCTCTTTATTCCTTCCTATTTGTTCTTCAAGACAGCTCTCCTTGCCATCTGATTCGTCGTGAGCCGGCTCATTATGTAAGCCGGCCTACTCTTACCGGCCTTGCTAAGCTGGCCCATATAGAGACTTCAGCCCCGCAGTGAGTTGGCCCATTAAGCTCGCCTTATGGCCGGGTCAACACTCTGCCGGGTCTCCTTGCTGGTGAATATCCCCAACATTAGCCCTCAGTTTGACTTGAATTTATTCACGTTAAACTCCATCCTGAAAGAGCAAAGCATTAGCAATTCATTCCCAAGCGCACCCCAAGTCGCTCTTTTAAGTCGCCATCTGGACCGGGTTAAGGTGACCGCCAGGCTCACCCCTTCAGTTTCAAACTTAGCATTTTCAACCTTTGTCCCTCATGACGTCACAATCCACTTCCGCGAAATCCGGAATGATATCATCTCAAATCCTTGAGTGGGTACGTCCCGTCTTGTCAGGCACGAGAATCGAGGAACCACACCGCCGAAAACTACTGCACCGCCTAGGGTTCCGCCCTTGCCGTTTTACCTTTACTGGGCCTATAAAGAGGCCACCTCATTCCCACTTTCACTTTTTACCCTATACTCGTCTTCTTCCTCGCAACTGTCACCTCGTACGCTCGAAGCATCGCCGCCCTCAAGTTCTCCATCGACTTTGACAGCACTCTTCTCCGCCGCCCCATCGTCGTCGGAGCTCTTCAAAAATATTCCGACCACATCCGCCGCGGCCAGGTACACCTCAATCCTTCTTTCTGGATCTGCAGCGCCTCATTCATTTTCTTGCCGTTCGTCGGTGTTCGTCAGTATGCAACAGAGATCATCGGCCCTCTCTGCTAACAGATCCATATATATCGAAATAACCCGAATAAGCATTTTTTTTATACTGCGGTAACACCAGTCTTCCCCATTCTAATCCCTATACTGCCTTCCGTAGATCCCATTATACATGGTACCGTCAGATCCATCCTCATGCATCTCCTTTAAGTTTTCATTTCCATGGTATTTTCAGATCCGTAATAATAACTACTCCGTCAAATTCTTGTTTGTCACTAGCTCCATACTTAGAGAAATCCAAACCTCCACTGTCGTCAACACCGGCTTATGATTGCCTGAGGCGGCGCGCCGGAATCCGGGTTACGAACTTAGACATCTTGACTTGCATCATCCGACCGGGTCTTATATTCTGTCGGCTTGTCCTTCTTAAGCTAACCAACCGGCTTGTCATTTTTGTCCTTGCAGCTAAACTTTTAAGCCGCCATGGCCCCCAAGACCGACAAATCCTGCAACTGGTTCAGATCACAAAGTCTCAACCCTGATGCTGAATGAGCTCGTAGGGCAAGGTCTCTTGCCAGCTCAAACCGCAATCGACTGGCGGGCACCTGAGGAGGAAAGCACCCCTCAGCCCCAACAAGGTGAAGTGGTAGTCTTCGCAGAACATCTGCACAAGGGGTTTCGACCGCCCGGGTCAAAAAAATTCTGTGACGTTCTCCATTCTTTCGACCTCCGACCGCAAGATCTTGGACCAAACTCAATTACCAACCTCTGCCAATTTCAAGTTTTCTGCGAAGTGTACCTTCAAATGGCACCAATTGTCCTGCTCTTTCGTGAATTCTTCTATATCAATCATCAGACTGAGTTCACCGATGGCCCCAGCATAGAGCTTGGCGGCGTCTCCATTCAAAGGCGAAGAAACACTCCCTTTCCTGAGGCCAAACTGGCAAGCCACCCCAAGGGCTGGAACAAGACTTGGTTTTACTGCAAGAGCACCGCCCCTCAAGGTGAAAATCCCCTGCCGGGTTACAGACCGGACCGGCTTAATGCTACAGTGGCCTTTCCGGGTTGGCCATCAACAGAAGAACGCAAGCAATTCGCCCCGGTTTATGCCAAACTAAGGGCCTTGGTTGCCAACGGCCTTACTGGGATTGATCTGACCCGGTGCTGGGTAAGCTGGCGAATCCAGCCTCTTAGCCATAGAGGCGACCTGATGTGCAATTACACTGGTGAGCCGGCTGATGCTCAACGGTTTAGTCAAGTCAATCTATCAGTGAGTGATGTCAACAAAACCATCAAGAGGCTATTAGGAGAGCCTCAGGAGAAATGCAACAAAACCGGGCTGGCCCCCTTTTGCTTAACCAACCCGGTGCCTTCAGTAAGTGTTTGCACCCCTTTTTTTTGTTTACTCTGTTCTTAAGTCACCATCCTCATCTGTTAACTCGTCTTAATACAGGCAAACGACAAATTTTGGAAGAAGAAGAAGCCCTCACAACCCGTCCCCGCTCCAGCGGAACAGCAGGATGAGCCGGCCGGTACTGATAAGCCGGCTGCAGAGGACGAGGATGAGGTAGAACTTGACTCACTTGGCCGTCTTTTCATTCAACTTGCTGATGCCTCTTCTCTTCAGGATGAAACTGAAATTAGCCATACCGACGAGCCGGAGGTAACCTTAATCTCTTCTGATTCCGACTCACCAACACCTATTCGGAAGAAAACCCGGGCTGTGATTCGCAAGGTTCGAAGGAAGCCCCGGGTTGTCGTCCGTAAGGTGCCCTTTTCCAACCAAGATGCTCATTTGGATCCCAAATTTATTTTGAAGAAAACTCGTCGAGCCGGGACCTCCAAAAGGAAAACCCGGAGCAGTGAAGGCGAACTAAGTAGCGGGCTTCCATATGAGCCGCCATCCCGCAAAGCTCGAGCTGAGGTGCCTCTTAGCCCAACTTATTTTTTTCCTCTAGCTGGCCTTTATAAAGAACCCTTACCCTTTAACGAATCGGCCTATCAGACGTCGCATTCCTCAGGCGAGTCAAGCGCCACACAGGTGCCGGCTTTCAATATCAACCCTGGGTAAGCAGACGTTCCTATAATGAATATTGACCTCTTATCTTTCATCCCTGTGAATAAGTAACTCCCCCATCCCTTGTACAGTGCCAAAGCCTTTAAGAAGAAAGCAGCTGCCGAGTCATCTGACCCGGCCATTCAGACAGGCCCTCAAGTAGAAGAAACCACTTTGGCAGCCCAGGACGAGCCGGCCGTCCAAAACAGCCCGCCACCGTTGATCATGACAAGTCCGGCTCACGCCTCCCCACCGGCTCAAGAGAAGGAGAATATAGTTGAAGATCAACCCGTTCCGCAGCCCGATGCGCCGGCTCAAGAAGAAGCGCCGGCTCACGAAGAAGTAGCGGTGACGAGTGTACGGCAAACTGTTGCACCAGAACCCTCCACCGCCCTTACCAAAGTGCCGACCAAACCTGAACCGGCATCAAAGGACAAAGAGAAGACGGCTCTTGAGCTTCCTAAGTTTGAAGACCAAGACGCCAGTACCCTCCATCGGGCTGTATTAACCCGGCTAATTGAAAGCCGGGACACAGAAATCGCCATGGTCACTGCATTGAAGCGGAAATATGAGGTGAGCTGCACCCTTCCTCTTGTACCATATATATATGTAGCCCCCAAGGGCCGGGTCATTATGCAATAACGATCCGGGACTTCCAATTGAAACTTGTACGTAGAACCGTCCACTGGCGCCCTCAAAGGCCGGCTCGTCATTAACGACGGGCGGGTCTCCATAATTTAACAGAATAGATCCATGGATGCATTAGCCCCCAAGGGCCGGGTTAATATGAAATAATGACCCGGAACTTCCAAAGTATGATAATTTGTACGCTCAACTTCAATCGGTAACCCCCAAAGGCCGGCTCAGCATTCATGATGGGCGGGTCTGCATAACTAAGCAGAAAAATCAACTCATTCATTAGCCCCCAAGTGCCATGTAGATTGCCCGCAACTGCATGGGACTTCCTTGCTTATTGTGAAGCTCGATAATATGTAGCCCCCATGAGCCGGGCCGTCCTTCAGGGCGGTCCGGGTCATATGCATGTCATGTATAACAGTCTGCCCTGCAGGAGATGCTGGACCAAGTAGAAACCCAGGCCGCCGGCTTTCGAAAGGAGGCCAGAAAAGAGAAGAAATTGCGCCAAGAACATGAGGAAACCGCCGCGGAGGCGAAGAAAGCTTTGGCGATTGTACAGGCCACCTTGCAAGAGACTGAGGCTGCAAGAGCCGCCCAAGCCACGAGAGCTGAAGAAGCAGAGGCCAAGCTTGAGCCGGCAACCCAAGACCTGACAACTCTAAAAGGTCAAATTACCGCCATGTGTCGAGCCATATTTGGAAAGCAAAACTGAGCATAATTCATTGGACCGGCTTATCATCCTTAGCCGGCTTAACTGATCGTGCAGACTTGTGCTTTGCAGGCCGAAAAAATCAAACTCTTGTGCAGCTACCAGTGGTGAAACTGAAGGCGGTCTATACCTTGGTAGAACAACTGTATATAGGCAGCTGCCGTTGCATAATGGCCGCCAAAAATACCAAGGCACCGCCTCAGCTGATTGCGGATACACTAAAAGAGCTGTCAATCGTGCCCAGGTGGTTCGACGACTGGAAAAGAGCGTGTTGCCGCACCGGAGCTCTGACCGCGCTTGCGCGGGCCAAGGCATACGTGCCGGAGCTTGACCCGGCTCAGGTGGCAGGCGGATACCCAGAGTTTAATATCGATGACACGCCATTCTCAAAGAAGGACTTCCAACGCTGCCTCAAGGAAACCCGGGTTACGGCCACCGCCATTGCAGAAGAAGCTGACTTGAGCAGATATCAGGCGCCTTATTCAAAGAACAATGAACGGATCGAGGCCCCAAATCATCAGCCGGTGGCTCTAACCCATACACGTAAGCAATCCTTTGCTCCTGATGTCGATCTGTCCTCCCTGATATCCGAAGACGCCCTATTTGAAGCATTGCGCTCAATTCAGTGGTCGACCGGTGACTCAAGCCAAGAAGAGGAGGATGACGACGGCCACGAAGAGCCGGCTCATGGTGATCCATCAGGCACTGGCGCCAGCTCCGACCCGGCGGCGTAAACGCCGGCTTATCGTAGCAGGCCGATCCTTGAGAGAAAATTTTTGCCAAGGCCGCAGCTGATGGGCGACTTGTAATAGGGTAGCATAAACTTCTAATATCAGTGTAAATACTTTGCATTTCTGTGAATCCTCCTTTTGGCCTTGAGAGCCAGCCTGCAATAGAATGAATCTGCCGAAACAATATAACCATATGTGATGGTCAGTGAGAATGCCACTTTGAACGAGTAATCTTTGTTACTGTTTTCAACAAGTCAAGTAGCTCAAATAGACCTAAGTGAATGACACGCAGGGATGTATGTATGTATGCAGAGATGATATGCCTGAGTGTAAGTATGTGTGCAAGAATGTATGTATGCGAAAAAATTGCAAGTCGGACTATGCTTGAAACGGCCGGCTTAGAAAGCCCAAACCGAAAGACGCTTTCATGAAGCTGGCACTTGGCCTGCTTGTTTGTCCTCGCTTTCTGAAAGCCGGCTCTCCACAACCAATTGAACGTTTTAACTCGGATGAGTTCAGGGTCACATACGTGATTGACTCATCAGACGTACGCCGGGTCGTTTGTATAGGGAGTAGCATCTTGCTAACAGGCAGGTTTAACCAACATTGTGGCATCTCGTCGGGTTAAGAGGGTTTTGTAAGCTAAACTCAATTGAGTTGGAAGCCCCCAAGTAACCAAGATCAACAAATAAAGATCCAGTACACAAATTTTGAGGCTAAACAAACCCCCTCATACAGTGTTGTTGGTCGAAATTATATTTGATCAAAGAGGTATATACATGATAGAAGGTATGTACAAGGTGTAACCTAGTCAATGACTTAGGTGTAATACGGCCGGAGCTGGGCAATGTTCCAGGGCCGGCTTGTTTCCTCCTCAGTCGTGCGTCACTTCTCTGCTTCACGTATATCAACCAGGTAATATGACCCGTTGTTGAGATTCTTGCTGATCACAAAGGGCCCTTCCCAAGGCGGCGAAAGCTTGTGCATGCCTGTCTGGTCTTGAATCAGACGGAGCACTAAGTCACCTTCCTGGAAAGCACGGCTTCGAACTCTACGGCTGTGATAGCGACGTAGGTCTTGCTGATAGATTGCTGATCTGGATGCAGCAAGGTCACGCTCCTCCTCCAAAGCATCAAGAGCGTCTTGACGTGCCAGCTCATTATTTGTCTCCACATAAGCCGCCACTCGAGGGGAGTCGTGACGAATATCGCTTGGGAGCACGGCTTCTGCACCATAGACCAGAAAGAACAGCGTATAGCCTGTCGACCTGTTGGGAGTAGTCTGTATGCTCCAAAGTACTGAAGGTAACTCTTCTTCCCAGCAACCCGGCGTGCGATGCAGAGGCACCATGAGCCGGGGTCTGATACCGCGCAGTAATTCCTGATTAGCCCTTTCCGCCTGCCCGTTGGACTGAGGATGCGCAACCGATGCCAGGTCCGGATGTGCTCCTGTTGACAGAACTGTTCCATAGCCCCCTTGGAGAGATTGGTTCCATTGTCTGTAATGATGCTATGCGGGTAACCAAATCGGAAGATCAGCTTTTTCAGAAACTTGACAGCCATTGCTGCATCGCAGTTGCTGACCGGCTCTGCTTCCACCCACTTGGTAAACTTATCTACAGCCACCAGGAGGTGCGTATGCTTGTTCTTGGAACGTTTGAAGGGCCCCACCATGTCAAGCCCCCAGACCGCGAGCGGCCAAGTGATTGGAATCATCCTCAACTCCTGAGCCGGCACATGGGCCTGACGAGCGTATTTCTGGCAACCATCGCACTTACGGACAATGTCCTCTGCATCAGCATGAGCTGTAAGCCAGTAGAACCCATGCCGGAAAGCCTTTGCGACCAGTGATCTTGAGCCGGCATGGTGCCCGCAATCGCCAGAGTGAATCTCATTGAGAATTGCGCGGCCTTCGTTAGGTGAAACACAACGTTGAAAAACACCAGTGACGCTTCGCCTGTGTAACTCGCCATTGACAATCGTCATAGACTTAGATCGTCTGATGATCTGTCAAGCGATGAGCTCCTCTGTTGGCAGTTCTCCCCGGCTTAAGTAAGCCAAGTAGGGGACCGTCCAATCAGGGATGGCATGGATAGCTGCCACGAGAGCCGCCTCCGGGTCAGGAATAGCCAGATCCTCCTCCGTTGGCAACTTGACAGATGGGTTGTGCAGGACGTCCAGGAACACATTGGGTGGCACTGGCTTACGCTGAGAACCCAAACGAGAGAGTGCGTCTGCCGCCTCATTCTGCCAGCGATCAATATGGTCGACCTGATAACCTTTGAAGTGTCCAGCAATATTGGTGACTGCCTGTCGGTAAGCTTCCATAAGCGGGTCCTTGGAATCCCATGTACCTAAAACTTGCTGGGCTACCAGGTCTGAGTCGCCCAGGCACCTGACCCGGCTCAGATTCATTTCCTTGGCCATTCTAAGCCCGTGAAGCATCGCCTCATACTCAGCTGCATTATTAGTGCAAGTGAACATGAGTCTCAAGACGTAACAGAACTTGTCTCCTCGTGGGGAAGTAATCACAACTCCAGCCCCCGAGCCTTCGAGCTGCCTCGAGCCGTCGAAGTGTATAGACCAGTATGTTGTGTCGGGCCTCTCTTCAGGAGCCTGCAACTCTGTCCAATCATTGATGAAGTCAACCAACGCCTAAGATTTGATTGCTGTACGAGGCAGGTACTTTAGATTATGCGGGCCGAGCTCAATAGCCCACTTAGCAACCCGGCCTGTGGCCTCCCGGTTCTGGATTATATCCCCAAGGGGCGCTGAACTAACCACCGTGATTGGATGCTCGTGGAAGTAATGTTTCAATTTGCGGCTAGCCATGAACACTCCGTAGACCAGCTTCTGCCAATGCGGGTATCGCTGCTTAGACTCGCTTAACACCTCGCTGACGTAATACACAGGATACTGGATAGGATATTCTTTGCCATCCTCTTTGCGCTCAACGATAACCGCCACACTTACAGCCCTGTTATTGGCAGCAATATACAACAGCATTGGCTCCTTCTCGCGAGGGGCAGCAAGGACAGGCGGCTCAGATAGCTGCTTCTTAAGGGCCTCAAAAGCCTGATCTGCCTCCTTACTCCAGACGAAGTCATCCGATTTCTTGAGCAACTGATATAGCGGAATTGCCTTTTCACCAAGCCGGCTTATAAACCGGCTTAAAGCCGCAACCCGCCCAGCCAGCTTCTGCACATCATTTAACTTGGCCGGCTTAGCCAAGGTCGTGATTGCTTTGATTTTTTCTGGGTTAGCTTCAATGCCACGCTCAGAGACAAGGAACCCCAGAAGCTTTCCTGCAGGGACACCAAAAACACACTTCTCCGGGTTAAGCTTCATCTTGTAGATACGGAGATTGTCAAATGTTTCCTTGAGATCCTCCAATAGAGTCTCTTTCTTCCGCGACTTAACGACGATGTCATCCACATAAGCATGAACATTCCGCCCGATCTGCTTGTGGAAACAGTTCTGAACACAACGCTGGTAAGTCGCCTGGGCACTCTTCAGACCAAATGACATTGTTGTATAACAGAAGGCTCCAAAGGGAGTGATGAAAGCCGTCTTTGCCTGGTCTTCCGGCTTCAGCTTGATCTGATGATAACCAGAATAAGCATCCAGGAAACATAGACTCTCACAACCAGCCGTAGCATCGATGATCTGGTCAATACGGGGTAAGGCGAAGGGGTCACTTGGACAAGCCTTATTCAAGTCTGTGTAATCAACACACATCCGCCAAGTCCCGTTTTTCTTCAGAACAAGCACTGGGTTAGCCAACCACTCGGGATGAAAGACTTCGACGATGAACCCGGCAGCTAGGAGCCGGGCCACTTCTTCTCCAATGGCTTTCCGCCTCTCCTCGTTGAAGCGACGGAGAAACTGGCGAACTGGCTTAAACTTTGGATCCACATTAAGGGAGTGCTCAGCGAGTTCTCTCGGTACACCTGGCATGTCAGAAGGTTTCCATGCGAACATGTCCCAATTCTCACGGATGAACTCGATGAGCGCGCTTTCCTATTTGGGATCCATATTTGCCCCGATGGTGAACTGCTTCGAAGAGTTGCCTGGGGTGAAGTCAACTTGCTTCGTATCTCTGGCCGACTTAAACTTGAGCAGGGGGTCAGACTCCGTAGTGGGCTTCTTTAAAGACGTCATGTCAGCCGGGTCAACATTATCCTTGTAATACCGCAACTCCTCCGCGGCGCAAGCCGTCTCCGCGTAAGCTGCATCTCCTTCCTCGCACTAGAGTGCGATTTTTCGGTTTCCTTCTACTGTGATGGTTCCCCTTGGCCCTGGCATCTTCATTTTCAGGTAGGCATAACATGGGCGCGCCATGAACCGCGCGTAAGCCGGCCGGCCAAACAGGGCGTGGTATGGGCTCTTGAGCTTGACCACCTCGAAGGACAGGAACTCAGAACGCCAGTTATCTTCTGAGCCAAAGGCCACCTGGGAAATTCTTCCCATGGGATATGCCGACTTGCCAGGAACAATGCCGTGAAAGACTGTAGAAGACGGAGTTAACTGCTTATCAGACAGATTCATCCGCCTGAACATGTCATAATACAGGATGTTGATGCTGTTGCCCCCGTCCATGAGCACCTTTGTCAAGGTATAACTGCCGACTTGTGGCGCAACCACCAGAGCCAAGTGGCCGGGGTGATCGAGCATGACTGGATGGTCCGCCCTGCTCCAGGTGACCGGCTGCTCCGACCAGTTGAGGTAGTACAGTGTTGCCGGCTCAACCACGTGGGCGGCTCTCCGCTGCACCTTCCGATCCCGCTTATAGGTGCTAGTGGTGAAGACGTGATACTGTTCGCTATTTAACTGCTTCGGGTTACTCTGAAATCCTGCCGCGCCAGCCTGGTGCTGGCTTCCCTGGTTGCCTCTCTGATTGCCGCCTCCCAGATTCCCAGGCCCCTGGAACCCGCCGCCTTGGCCACCATTTCCCTAGAAGTCGGGCCCGGCAAAAGGCCCCTGCAAGCCGGCCCCTGAGAAGCCGGGTCCTGGGTTGGCGGGTTGTCCGCCGTTGCCCCCACCATGATGATGATGCTGGAAGGCACGCTTGGCGAACTCTTGCATCACATAGCAATTTTCCCAGGAGTGAGTGGACGGTTTACCATTATAACTGTGCTTCGGACAAGGAGCTTTGAGGAGTTCCTCATAAGTGAGAGGGCGATTGCCGGAGGGCGGCTTCCTGGAACCGTCATCCTGACGCTGACCCTTGTTTGCTGCGTTCGTGTTCGCCACCAAATCCGAGCTACCATCGTGACCCTTGCGCTTCCCACCGTTGTTGCTCTGACCGTTGTCGTTGTTCTGCTGCTGACCCTTACCGCTAGCCTTCTTTCCCTTGCCAAATTTCTCCTCGTCTGACAGCGGATCCTTGGTGTTATCCGACTCCGCATACCGGGTTAAAACATCCATGAGGTCTCCCATGTCCTGAACCTTTCGCTTGAGCCGCCCGAGCTTCTGGACCAGCGGCTGGAACTTACATGTTTGCTCCAGAACAAGCACCGCCTGAGCTGCCGTGATGCTGTCAGAACTGTGCATAACTTCTGCAACCCGGCGAGCCCAATGGTGTGCTGAATCATCCTCACGCTGGACACAACGCTCAAGATCCACAATTGTGGTTGGCCTCTTGCAGGTCCCCTGGAAGTTCTTGATGAAACGCTCCTTCAGCTCCTGTCAGGTGTTGATAGAGTTTGCTGGTAAGTTTTTCATCCAGGTACGTGCAGGGCCCTCCAACATCAACGGCAAGTAATGTGCCAGGACTGATTCGGTTGCACCCAACAAGTCCATCGCTAGCTCATAGCTCTTGACCCACTCCGTAGGCTCCAAATTCACTGTGTAGTTAGGAACCTTGTGAGGCCCCTTGAAATCTGAGGGAATGCACGCCTCTCGCAGCGCTGGTACCAAGCAGGGGGTTCCAACCAGGCGGCTCGACGAGCTCTCAGGCCGTCCGTCAGGCCGGGTTATCTCAGGCGAACGATGCACTTCCGGCGGGTTAGCATTCGGCGGCGGGTTTACGCGAGCCGGCGCGCTGACGTGTGCTGGCGGGTCACGCCCTACACGCGCGTTTTCTTCCTCCCATGCTCGCAGAATCCAGGCTGCGTCAGCTACGTCCTGCGGGATCCTGGGCTGCTGCTGCTCCGCGAGTGGCTGGGCGGCCCTCCGGTGGTGCGCGCTGCTGGAGACCGCGGGCGACTCAGGGCGCTGACTCCTGGAGCGGCTCTGGTGAGGGGTTGAGTGAAGCCGATGCTGGCTATGCGAGTAATTGGCCTGTTGCACCACTGCCATCTTGAGCATCGCAATGGCATTCCTGGCCTCTGTCTGAATCGGGCCGTCCCCCTCAATCGGAATAGCTGCCAAGTTGTGGGTTGCTGCCAGCACGTTATCCACCGGGTTGGAGTAGTGTCCAATTGGGGTCTGGAACCGGTGAGACGGCGGCTGCTGCTGCTGCTGATCTGGTGTACGAAGTCGGGCCGGCTCTCGCTGCTGAATAAGCTGCTGTAGCGGCTCTCTCGGGGGGATAACTCCAGCCCCCAGGTTTGTGGGAGCCGGTGGCGTTGTGAACAGCTGAGTCGGCTCGAGATCAGCCGGAAGCCGGCTCTGGCGACGCCTCCGGAGAACAAGCTCGGATTCAGCTTGTCGGCGGCTCAGGTACTGTGTCTCTTCGTCAAGGCGCTGCCTCTCCGCGGCGATCTGTGCCTGCTCCTGTAACATGCGGGCGTTCTCTGCGTTGATGTCCTCCTGGATCTTGGCCATCTCCTCGCGACACTTCACGATCTCCGTGTTGCGCGCCGTCGCGTTCTCTGCAGTAACCGGCTCAGCCAACAGGGTCGCCAGCGTTGTCATCAAGTCCGCGAGTGCCTGAACCCCGGTCTTCTGAGAGCCGGAGGTCAAGGCGCCGGATCCCCCTGAGCCGGCCAGGAGGTTGTTCTGTCCCGCCGTCGGATTGGCCGGGTCTCGCGCTGGATCTTGCCTACCTGCCATGTACACCGCCGCGAAGCGAGGTGGATCAGGGCTCTCCGGGAAGACGTCGTCCGTGTGCCCCAGCCTACCATCATGCAGCGGGAGAATTGACTCGGTTTCCCCCATCGAGGACTCGCCGTCAGATTGGACCAGCGTGTCGTCCTGAGACAGGGAGTTCTCTGACAGGGCCACCCCTTGGGTGAAGCCCACGAAGGCGTGATTTTGGCCGGCTTGACACGGGCCGGGTCTCGCCGGGAGCTGACCGAGCCGGCGCGCTGACTCGACACCAGCGACGCCCTCCAACCCGGCGGCCGGCTCGCCGACCACACCGATGAAGGTATGGATCTTGCCGAAGGGGACCCGGTACCCGTACTCGACTGAGTCGGCGTCGGGGCCCCAGTATGAATCGTCGATGTAGAACTTCCCGCGGCGGCTCTTGGTCATCATGCCAACCACATACTTCCCGAACCCTGGAAGGGATCCCGCTAAGAACTCAACTCCACCGTGCGTGAGCCCCACGGTGGGCGCCAACTATCGTGGTTTTGTCGCGACAGATGTCCTGGTAGGACTTAGAGATGAAGCCATCGCACTAACGTGGAAGCTTAGCGGGGTTGAGCGGGAACGAGAAGACGCCAGGTTACCCACGTTCAGCCCCTCACGGTGGAGGTAAAGGCCTATGTCCTGCTTGTTTATATTGTTGTGGATCTCGATTACAAGGATGCGGATTCGCTAACCTAGCTCTCGAGGGGATTGCAACTTAATCTTTCTGTATAGGTGTTCCCCTTTATATACACAGGTGGAACCCTAGATTACATGAGAGTCCGAGCCGTTCTTTGACCCGCCTCTTTATTCCTTCCTATTTGTTCTTCAAGACAGCTCTCCTTGCCATCTGATTCGTCGTGAGATGGCTCATTATGTAAGCCGGCCTACTCTTACCGGCCTTGCTAAGCCGGCCCATATAGAGACTTCAGCCCCGCAGTGAGTTGGCCCATTAAGCTCGCCTTATGGCTGGGTCAACACTCTGCCGGGTCTCCTTGCTGGTGAATATCCCTAACATAGACCGTAAGCGGAAGCGTTAGAACAACGCGGTTGATGTCGTCGAATAACTTCACGATCCAACCGACCGAGTACCGAACGTACGGCACCTCCGCGTTCAGCACACGTTCAGCTCGGTGACGTCCTCGACTTCTTGATCCAGCAAGATGGCGAGGTAGTGGATGAGTTCCGGCAGCACGACAGCGTGGTGACGGTGATGGTGATGCTATCTCCGCAGGGCTTCGCCCAAGCACTGCGAAAATATGACCGAGGGACGGAACTGTGGAGGGGGGCGCCGCACACGGCTAAGACAATCTTGTGTCTTGTTTGGGGCGCCCCCTCTCCTCTATTTATATATGTGTAGGGGCTTGGAGTAGAAGGAATAGTGCCACGTGAACAGTACCACATGAACAGTACCACGTGAATAGTACACACGTGGACTTGGACTCCAAAGTCCAATCATATTCCTACTAGGACTCTCCTTTTTCCTTCCCTAGCTGCGTGGGCTTTTGAGAACTTGGTGCGCCTGGCCCAATAAGGCCAGGGCGCCTCCCCTTAGCCCATGCCAGCCCTTGGGATGTGGTGGACCCACTTGTGGACTTCCGGACCCCTCCGGAATCCTCCGGAACCTTCTGGAAGCTTCCCGGTACAATACCGAAAAAAACTGCACCTTTTTCCGGAACCCAAAATATGACTTCCCATATATAAATATTTACCTCTCGACCATTCCGAGACTCCTCGTGACGTCCGGGATCTCATCCGGGACTCCGAACAATATTCGGTTACTAATTCACATAACTCATATAACACTATATCGTCAACGAACGTTAAGCGTGCGGACCCTACGGGTTCGGGAATGATGTAGACATGACTGAGACGCCTCTCCGGTCAATAACCAATAGCGGAACCTGGATGCTCATATTGGTTCCTACATATTCCACGAAGATCTTATCGGTCGAACCGCAATGACAACATACGTAATTCCCTTTGTCCGTCGGTATGTTACTTGCCCGAGATTCGATCGTCGGTATCTCCATACCTAGTTCAATCTCGTTACCGGCAAGTCTCTTTACTCGTTCCGTAATACATCATCCCGTAACTAACTCCTTAGTCACTTTGCTTGCAAGCTTCTTATGATGTGCATTACCGAGAGGGCCCAGAGATACCTCTCCGAAACACGGAGTGACAAATCCCAGTCTCGATCCATGCCAACTCAACAGACACCTTCGGAGATACCTGTAGAGCATCTTTATGATCACCCAGTTACGTTGTGACATTTTATAGCACACAAGGTATTCCTCTGGTATCCGGGAGTTGCATGATCTCATGGTCGGAGGAACATGTATTTGACATTCAAGAAAGCAGTAGCAATAAACAGAACGATCATATGCTAAGCTAACAGATGGGTCTTGTCCATCACATCATTCTCCTAATGATGTGATCCCGTTATCAAATGACAACTCATGTCTATGGTTAGGAAACCTTAACCATCTTTGATCAACGAGCTAGTCTAGTAGAGGCTCACTAGGGACATGGTATTTGTTTATGTATTCACACATGTATTTAAGTTTCCGGTCAACACAATTCTAGCATGAATAATAAACCTTTATCATGAATAAGGAAATATAAAATAATAACAACTTTATTATTGCCTCGAGGGCATATTTCCATCAATCTCCCACTTGCACTAGAGTCAATAATCTAGTTCACATCGCCATGTGATTAACACCCAAGAGTTCACAGAGTCAATAATCTAGTTCACATCACCATGTGATTAACACTCAAAGAGTTCTAAGGTGTGATCATGTTTTGCTCGTGAGAGAGAATTTTAGTCAATGGGTCTGTAATATTCAGACCCATGTGTACTTTGCAAATCCTTATGTCATACTGTAGATGCTGCTATCACGCTTTACTTGGAGCTATTCCAAATGACTCTCCATTATACGTATCCGGTTTGCTACTCAGAGATATCCAGATTGGTGTCAAAGCTTGCATCGACGTAACCCTTTACGACGAACTCTTTATCACCTCCATAATCGAGAAATATTTCCTTAGTCCTTTAGTTACTAAGGATAATTTTGACCACTGTCCAGTGATCCACTCCTGGATCACTCTTGTACCCCCTTTGCCAGACACGTGGCAAGGGACACATTAGGTGTGGTACACAGCATGGCATACATTATAGAACCTATGGCTGAGGCATAGGGAATGACTTTCATTCTCTCTCTATCTTCTGCCATGGTCGAGCTTTGAGTCTTACTGAACTTTACACCTTGCAAGACAGGCAAGAACCCTTTCTTTGACTGATCCATTTTGAACTTCTTCAAAACTTTGTCAAGGTATGTGCTTTGTGAAAGTCCTATCAAGCGTCTTGATCTATCCCTATAGATCTTGATGCCCAATATATAAGCAGCTTCACCGAGGTCTTTCATTGAAAAATTCTTATTCAAGTATCCCTTTATGCCATCCAGAAATTCTATATCATTTCCAATCAACAATATGTCATCCACATATAATATTAGAAATGCTACAGAGCTCCCACTCACTTTCTTGTAAATACAGGCTTCACCGTAAGTCTGTACAAAACCATATGCTTTGATCACCTCATCAAAGCGTATATTCCAACTCCGAGATGTTTGCACCAGTCCATAGATGGATCGCTGGAGCTTGCACACTTTGTTAGCACCCTTAGGATCGACAAAACCTTCTGGTTGCATCATATACAACTCTTCTTTGAGAAAACCATTAAGGAATGCAGTTTTGACATCCATTTGCCAGATTTCATAATCATAAAATGCGGCAATTGCTAACATGATTCGGACAGACTTAAGCATCGCTACGGGTGAGAAAGTCTCATCGTAGTCAACCCCTTGAACTTGTCAAAAACCTTTCGCGACAAGTCGAGCTTTGTAGACAGTGATATTACCATCAGCATCCGTCTTCCTCTTAAAAATCAATTTATTCTCAATGGCTATCCGATCATCGGGCAAGTCCACCAAAGTCCACACTTTGTTCTCATACATGGATCCTATCTCAGATTTCATGGCCTCAAGCCATTTGTCGGAATCCGGGCTTATCATAGCTTCTTCATAGTTTGTAGGTTCGCCGTTGTCTAACAACATAACTTCCAGAACAGGATTACCGTACCACTCTGGTGCGGAACGTACTCTGGTCGACCTACGAAGTTCAGTAGTAACTTGATCTGAAGTTTCATGATCTTTATCATTATCTTCCTCTCTTATTGGTGTAGGCATCACGGGAACGGTTTTCTCTGATGAGCTACTTTCCAATTCGAGAGAAGGTACAATTACCTCATCAAGTTCTACTTTCCTCCCACTCACTTCTTTCGAGAGAAACTCTTTCTCTAGAAAGGACCCATTCTTGGCAACAAAGACCTTGCCTTCAGATCTGTGATAGAAGGTGTACCCAATTGTTTCTTTAGGGTATCCTATGAAGACGCACTTCTCCGCTTTGGGTTCGAGCTTATCAGGTTGAAGCTTTTTCACATAAGCATCGCATCCCCAAACTTTAAGAAACGACAGCTTAGGTTTCTTGCCAAACCATAGTTCATATGGTGTCGTCTCAACGGATTTAGACGGTGCCCTATTTAACGTGAATGCAGCTGTCTCTAATGCATAACCCCAAAACGATAGTGGCAAATCGGTAAGAGACATCATAGAACGCACCATATCCAATAAAGTACGGTTACGACGTTCGGACACACCATTACGCTGTGGTGTTCCAGGTGGCGTGAGTTGTGAAACAATTCCACATTTTCTTAAATGAAGGCCAAACTCGTAACTCAAATATTCGCCTCCGCGATCAGATCGTAGAAACTTTATTTTCTTGTTACGATGATTCTCTACTTCACTCTGAAATTCTTTGAACTTTTCAAATGTTTCAGACTTGTGTTTCATCAAGTAGATATACCCATATCTACTCAAATCATCTGTGAAGGTTAGAAAATAACGATACCCGCCGTGTGCTTCAACATTCATCGGACCGCATACATCGGTATGTATTATTTCCAACAAATCAGTAGCTCGCTCCATTGTTCCGGAGAACGTAGTTTTAGTCATCTTGCCCATGAGGCATGGTTCGCAAGTATCAAATGATTCATAATCAAGAGATTCCAAAAGTCCATCCGCATGGAGTTTCTTCATGCGCTTTACACCAATATGACCTAAACGGCAGTGCCACAAGTATGTTGCACTATCATTATCAACTTTGCATCTTTTGGCATCAATATTATGAATATGTGTATCACTACAATCGAGATTCAACAAGAATAGACCATTCACAAAAGGTGCGTGATCACGAGGGATATTATTCATATAAACAGAATAACCATTATTCTCTGACTTAAATGAATAACCGTCTTGCAATAAACAATATCCAGATATAATGTTTTATGCTCAACGCAAGCACCAAATAGCCATTATTTAGGTTTAATACTAATCCCGAAGGTATTACGAGCGTGTCGATATTGATCATATCAATCTTGGAGACACTTCCAACACATATCGTCACCTCACCCTCAGCTAGTCTCCGTTACTCTGCAGCTCCTGCTTCAAGTTACTAATATTTAGCAACTGAATCGGTATCAAATACCCAGACGCTGCTACGAGCACTAGTGAGGTACATATCAATAACATGTATATCAAATATACCTTTGTTCACTTTGCCATCCTTCTTATCCGCCAAATACTTGGGGCAGTTCCGCTTCCAGTGACCAGTTCCTTTGCAGTAGAAGCACTCAGTTTCAGGCTTGGGTCCAACTTTGGGTTTCTTCGTGGGAGCGGCAACTTGCTTGCCGTTCTTCTTGAAGTTCCCCTTCTTTCCCTTGCCCTTTTTCTTGAAACTAGTGGTTTTGTTAACCATCAACACTTGATGCTCCTTCTTGATTTCTACCTCCGCTAATTTCAGCATCGCGAAGAGCTCGGGAATTGTCTTCTCCATCCCTTGCATGTTATAGTTCATCACGAAGCCTTTATAGCTTGGTGGCAGTGACTGAAGAACTCTGTCAATAACACTCTCAACCGGAAGATCAATTCCCAGCTGAGTCAAGTGGTTGTGGTATCCAGACATTCTGAGTATGTGTTCACTGACAGAACTGTTCTCCTCCATCTTACAGCTGAAGAACTTGTTGGAGACTTCATATCTCTCAACCCGGGCATTAGCTTGAAATATCAATTTCAGCTCTTGGAACATCTCATATGCTCCATGGCGTTCAAAACGCTTTTGTAGTCCCGGTTCTAAGCCGTAGAGCATGGCACACTGAACTATCGAGTAGTCATCAGATCGAGCCTGTCAGGCGTTCACAACGTCTACAGCAGCACCTGCAGCAGGTCCATCACCTAGCGGTGCATCAAGGACATAATCCTTCTGTGCAGCAATGAGGATAATCCTCAAGTTACGGACCCAGTCCGTGTAATTGCTACCATCATCTTTCAACTAAGCTTTCTCTAGGAACGTATCAAAAACAGGGGAGCTACAACGCGAGCTATTGATCTACAACATAATTTGCAAAGACTATCAGGACTAAGTTCATGATAAATTAAGTTCAATTAATCAAATTACTAATGAACTCCCACTTAAATTAACATCCCTCAAGTTAACTAAGTGATACATGATCCAAATCAACTAGCCCATGTCCGATCATCACGTGAGATGGGATAGTCATCAATGGTGAACATCTCCATGTTGATCATATCTACTATATGACTCATGTTCGACCTTTCGGTCTCCAGTGTTCCGAGACCATGTCTGTACATGCTAGGCTCGTCAAGTTTAACCCAAGTATTCTGCTTGTGTAAAACTGGCATACACCCGTTGTATGTGAACGTAGAATCTATCACACCCGATCATCACGAGGTGCTTCGAAACGACGAACTTTAGCAACGATGCATACTCGGGGAGAACACTTTTATCTTGAAATTTAGTGAAGGGATCATCTTATAATGCTACCGTCGTTCTAAGCAAAATAAGATGCATAAAGGATAAACATCACATGCAATCAAAATATGTGACATGATATGGCCATCATCTTGTGCTTTTGATCTCCATCTCCAAAGCATCGTCATGATCTCCATCGTCACCGGCTCGACACCTTGATCTCCATCGTTGCGTTGTGGTCGTCTCGCCAACTATTGCTTCTACAACTATTGCTAATGCATAGCGATAAAGTAAAGCAATTACATGGCGCTTGCATTTCATACAATAAAGAGACAACCATAAGGCTCCTGCCGGTTGCCGATAAATTACAAAACATGATCATCTCATACAATAACATATATCACATCATGTCTTGACCATATCACATCACAACATACCCTGCAAAAACAAGTTAGACGTCCTCTACTTTGTTGTTGCAAGTTTTACATGGCTGCTACGGGCTTCTAGCAAGAACCGTTCTTACCTACGGCACAAAACCACAACGGTGATTTATCAAGTTTGTTGTTTTAACCTTCAACAAGGACCGGCCGCAGTCAAATTCGATTCAACTAAAGTAGGAGAAACAGACACCCGCCAGCCACCTTTATGCAAAACAAGTTGCATGTCTGTCGGTGGAACCGGTCTCATGTACGTGGACATGTAAGGTTGGTCCGGGCCGCTTCATCTTACAATACCGCCGAATCAAAATAAGACGTTGGTGGTAAGCAATATGACGATCACCGCCCACAACTCTTTGTGTTCTACTCGTGCATATCATCTACGCATAGACCTGGCTCATGATGCCACTGTTGGGGAACGTTGCATGGAAAACAAAAAATTTCTACGCACACGCAAGATCTATCCATGGAGATGCATAGCTACGAGAGGGGGAGTGTGTCTACGTACCCTCGTAGACCGTAAGCGGAAGCGTTAGAACAACGCGGTTGATGTCGTCGAACAACTTCACGATCCAACCGACCGAGTACCGAACGTACGGCACCTCCGCGTTCAGCACACGTTCAGCCCGGTGACGTCCTCGACTTCTTGATCCAGCAAGATGGCGAGGTAGTGGATGAGTTCCGGCAGCATGACGGCGTGGTGACGGTGATGGTGATGCTATCTCCGCAGGGCTTCGCCCAAGCACTGCGAAAATATGACCGAGGGACGGAACTGTGGAGGGGGGCGCCGCACACGGCTAAGACAATCTTGTGTCTTGTTTGGGGCGCCCCCTCTCCTCTATTTATATATGTGTAGGGGCTTGGAGCAGAAGGAATAGTGCCACGTGAACAGTACCACGTGAATAGTACCGCGTGAACAGTACCATGTGGATAGTACACATGTGGACTTGGACTCCAAAGTCCAATCCTATTCCTACTAGGACTCTCCTTTTTTCCTTCCCTAGCTACGTGGGCTTTTGAGGACTTGGTGCGCCTGGCCCAATAAGTCCAGGGCGCCTCCCCTTAGCCCATGCCAGCCCTTGGGACGTGGTGGACCCACTTGTGGACTTCCGGACCCCTCCGGAATCCTCCGAAACCTTCTGGAAGCTTCCCGGTACAATACCGAAAAACTGCACCTTTTTCCGGAACCCAAAATATGACTTCCCATATGTAAATCTTTACCTCTCGACCATTCCAAGACTCCTCGTGACGTCCGGGATCTCATCCGGGACTCCGAACAATATTCGGTTACCAATTCACATAACTCATATAACACTATATCGTCAACGAACGTTAAGCGTGCGGACCCTACGGGTTCGGGAATGATGTAGACATGACTGAGACGCCTCTCCGATCAATAACCAATAGCGGAACCTAGATGCTCATATTGGTTCCTACATATTCCATGAAGATCTTATCGGTCGAACCGCAATGACAACATACGTAATTCCCTTTGTCCGTCGGTATGTTACTTGCCCGAGATTCGATCGTCGGTATCTCCATACCTAGTTCAATCTCGTTACCGGCAAGTCTCTTTACTCGTTCCGTAATACATCATCCCGTAACTAACTCCTTAGTCACTTTGCTTGCAAGCTTCTTATGATGTGCATTACCGAGAGGGCCCAGAGATACCTCTCCGAAACACGGAGTGACAAATCCCAGTCTCGATCCATGCCAACTCAACAGACACCTTCGGAGATACCTGTAGAGCATCTTTATGATCACCCAGTTACGTTGTGACGTTTGATAGCACACAAGGTATTCCTCCGGTATCCGGGAGTTGCATGATCTCATGGTCGGAGGAACATGTATTTGACATTCAAGAAAGCAGTAGCAATAAACAGAACGATCATATGCTAAGCTAACAGATGGGTCTTGTCCATCACATCATTCTCCTAATGATGTGATCTCGTTATCAAATGACAACTCATGTCTATGGTTAGGAAACCTTAACCATCTTTGATCAACGAGCTAGTCTAGTAGAGGCTCACTAGGGACATGGTATTTGTTTATGTATTCACACATGTATTTAAGTTTCCGGTCAATACAATTCTAGCATGAATAATAAACCTTTATCATGAACAAGGAAATATAAAATAATAACAACTTTATTATTGCCTCTAGGGCATATTTCCATCAATTGTTGTGTTGTATCATTTGCTTGCTTGTGTTGTTATTGTTGTTAGCATCATATAGGTTGCTCACCTAGTTGCATTTCTAGACAACCTATTTGTTGCTAAACCTAATTTGTTAAGAAAAGCTAAAAAGTGGTAGTTGCCTATTCACCCCCCCCCCCTAGTCAACCATATCGATCCTTTCAGGGGGGATCTTGGTGCGCCTAGACCAGGGGTGTGGGGCCTTGCCCCACTACCGATGCCCATGTGGGTCCCTCCATGCAGGTGGGCCCCACTTTGGAACCTTCTAGAACCTTCCCGGTACAATACCGAAAAATCCAAAACATTTTCCGGAACCCTGAATATGACTTCCCATATATAAATCTTTACCTCCGGACCATTCCAGAGCTCCTCGTGATGTCTCGGATCCCATTCGGGACTCCAAACTACTTTCAGACTCATCATATGAATATCCCAATACTACCCTAGCGTTACCGAACGTTAAGTGTGTGACCCTACGGGTTCGAAAACATGCAGACATGACCGAGACACCTCTCCGGTCAATAATCAATAGCGGGACCTGGATGCCCATATTGACTCCTACATATTCAATGAAGATCTTTATCGGTTTGAACCATGATGTCAAGGATTCAGTTAATCCCGTATACAATTCCCTTTGTCCGGCGATATGTTACTTGCCCGAGATTTGATCGTCGTTATCGCCATACCTAGTTCAATCTCATTACCAGCAAGTTTCTTTACTCGTTCCGTAATACAAGATCCCCGTGACTAAACTCATTAGTCACATTCTTGCAAGCTATTCACGATGTTGTATTACCGAGAGAGCCCAGAGATATCTCTCTGTCACACGGAGCGACAAATCCCAGTCTCGATCCATGCAACCCAACAAACACTTTCCGAGATACCTGTAGAGCACCTTTATGATCAGTTGATCACCCAGTTATGAAGTGACGTTTGATAACTCACAAAGTACTCTTCTGGCATTCGGGAGGGGCATGATCTCATGGTCTAAGGAACATATACTTGACATGAAGAAAGCTGCAGCAAATAAACTAAGTGATACGATCTAACGCTAAGCTTACGGTTGGATCTGTCCATCACATCATTCTCCTAATGATGTGATCCCGTTATCAAATGACAACTCATGTCTATGGTTAGGAAACCCTAACCATCTTTGATCAACGAGCTAGTCTAGTAGAGGCTTACTAGGGACACAATATTCGTTTATGTATCCACACATGTATCTGAGTTTCCAGTCAATACAATTATAGCATGGATAATAAACATTTATCATGAACAAGGAAATATGATAACAACATCTTTATTATTGCCTCTAGGGCATATTTCCAACACAATGGACACCTGGGACATTGACTTGATGTTATAATGTGTCTGTTTGCTAACACCCGTAACAAGCGAGAACACCAAGCAGCATCTTCCAAGTGAATTTTTTTACTTTTGCTGAAACATCTGTAGCCCATAAGGTTTTCCAAGTTCGAATTGCAACTGATCCTCCTGGCCGAACCAAATTCTCAGCAGCACCAAATTGGTGATTTCACTCGACATGGTAAGCTGGCCTTACAGTAAAGAGACCATTTTTTGTGTATTTCCATGCCACAAAATCCTCCATCCCATTTGGAGACAAGGGTATTGCAAGAATCCTTGATACATCAATAGCTAAAAAGGTCTCTCTGACTAGCTGCTCATCCCATGATCCCATAGTAGGATCGATCAAATCAGCCACGAAAGTCAGGAAATTGTTACCCCCTGGTGTGATAATGCGGCCCGGGGGACTATTGGCATCCATGAATCTTCCCAAATATTTATTTAGCTTCCATCTCCCACTCGCCAAATACACCCCTTGTTGAAAGTTTGAACTCCTGCCAATATCCTTTACCATGTAAACGAAGCCCCTCTTTTCATCTTAGCCTCCAACAGTTTACCATCTGGGTAGCACTCTGGCACACAAGTAGTCCGGGTTACATAAGAGCCTCCAAACCTATTTTGACAGCAAAGCAGGGTTAAAACAATGTGGATCCCAGAAGCCAAGTTCACCCCTCAATTTGGGAATGCATAATTTCTACCACGCAAACAAGTGCATCTTCTTATCATTGACATCATCCCCCACCAACACTGAGCGATCGCATCTATTACCCCCTTACATTTTTTTTGGAAGTTTGAATACAGACATCACAAATGCTGGTATGGATTCAGCCATCGCCTTGAGTAGCACTCTTTCCCTCCTACAGACAAAATTTTCTCTTTCCATCCTCCAATTCTTTTAAGCATCCTTTCCACCAAATGAGCAAAACATTCACTTTTATCCGCACCCACCATAGCTGGCAGCCCTAAATACTTATCTAAAAGGGCCTACGTCAAAATATCCAAAATTATGCATACATGTGCTCGTATCTCTACTTCAGTATTAGGGTTAAAAACACGCTAGACTTTGCAACACTGACCAGCTGTCCAGAAGACTCACACTAAGAGTCCAGAATATTTTTTCAAACAGGTTGCATTCTCCACACTAGCATTCATAAGAATAAGAGAGTCATCTGCGAATAAAAGGTGAGATACCGACGGTGCATCCCAACGTACCTTGACCCCAGTGAGGTCTCGTGCAACTTTAGCACTGGATAACATATTAGATAGGCCTTCAGCACAAATCGAGAATAAATAGGAGATAGCGGATCTCCCTTCCGTAACTCCCTCGTTGGCAAAAAAACAGTCAATCTACGTTGAACTGAATCTGACCTGTAGCTCACTGATATGACACACTCCATGATCAGATTAATCCACCATTCCACAAAGCTCATTTTCTTCATCATTTCACGTAGAAAGCACAATTCCACCATGTCGTATGCCTTGTGCATATCTAGTTTCACCACACAAAGTCCATGTTTACCTTTTTTTCCTTAATTGAATGAAAGCACTCATAGGCAACAAGGATATTATCAGTAATGATTCTGCCAGGAACGAAAGCACTTTGATGTTCACCTATAATCTCTAGCAAGATCGGTTTGAGCCTGTTAGCCAAAACCTTACTACTCCCTCCAATCCGGTATAAAGTTGTACTAAAGCAGCGACAAGTAATATGGAACGAAGGGAGTAATAATTTTGTAAACTACATTACATAAACTGATAGGCCGATATTCCGTTACCTTTCTCGGATCATCCTTTTTTGGAATTAACACAATTATAGTTTCATTCCACCCTTTCGGTATCTTGCCTGAATTCAAAACATTCATCACTTCCACAATTAAGTCCTCCTCCAACATCGGCCAAAATCATTTGTAAAATATTGCATGCGGCCCATCCAGCCCTGGAGCCTTCATGTCTCCTATACTGAAAAGGGCCTTTTTAATTTCCTCGACCGTAAAAGGACTCAACAATATGTCATTCATGGCAAGTGTAACTCTTGGATGGATGCCATTCATCATATCCACATCAGGGGCCATGATTTCTGAAGTGAACAAATATTTAAAACAATCTACGATATGGCTTGAAAGAGCATTACCTTTCTCTACTGTTAAAGGGCACTTGGTACGTCGTTCGGTACCCTCACAGTCTCCACAATCGAATGAAGGACCACCCCCCACCGATTTTTCTCCTCCTGTCCCCCGCGGCTCCTACTTGGCGCTTAGGTCGTTGTATAGCGACCTAGCGCGTACCCTCCAGTGCGCCACGTCCTCTGTATGGGCCAGCCATTCTAGTTTTTTCCCAACGGTTTTTGAAAGGTTCGAGAAATCTCCGTGAACCGGGTTTTTTCCTCTCTTTTTTCTTTCTTTTTTTCCATCTAGCTTTTTCTTTATTTTATCATTTTTTTGTATTCTTTTTCTTTTTCCTTTTTTCATGTTCATTTTTTTATTTTCATTTTGCTCTTGTTTTCTTTTTCCTTCCTTTTTTATTTTTTCTTACCATTTTTCCTTTTATTTTTCATTTGGCGAACATCGTTCAAATTCGTGAACATTTTTTGAAATCATGAACATTTGTTTTTGAAATCATGAATATTTTTAAAAATTATGAACATTTTACAAATTCGCCAACATTTGTTACAATTCATGGACAACTTTTGAAATTGTGAACATTTTTTAATTTGTGAAATTTTAAAAAATTCGCGGACATTCGTGAACATTTTTTGAAAATCATGAAAAAAAGTTGAATCGGCAAAAAAATTGAACCGATGAACATTTTTTGAAATTCAGGAACAATTTTTGGAATTCATGAACATTTTTTTGTTCTCAGGAGTATTTTTTTGAAATGCATGAACATTTCCGAATTCATGAACATCAATTAACTATTTTAAAAATTGGGAAATTTTTTTGAAATTAGCAAACATTTATTTGAATTTTGTGAACATTTTTAGAAAATTCAGAACATTTTTTGAATTCACGAACATTTTTTCAAAATCCTGAACATTTTTTTATTGCCCGGACATTTTTCAAAATCATGAACATTTTCTATTTCCCGAACCTTTTTTTAAAATTGTAAAAAAAATTGAATATGCGAAAATTTTATGATTTCCCAAACTTTTTTCAAAATCATGAACTTTTTTTGAATTCAGTAACATTTTGTGAATTGTTGAACATTTTTTTTCAAAATTCACATTGTAAAAAAATTGGAACTCTCTTGAAATCTCGAATTATTTTATGGAAGAAAAAAACAAGAAGCAAAAAAATAAATGAAAAAAGGGGCGTCCCAGCCCGCACATGGGCGTGCCCAAAAACGGGTTTACCCGGAGGAATGTGACGAGTGCGCTTTCCTAATTGGCGGAGAGCTGACCGCCAATCTTGACGGTCTTGCTGGAATCATCGTCGGGCGGAACCTTCTACGGGGATCACATCATCGGTGGAAACTCTAGCTTTTCGCGGGACCGATGTCTCGCGCACCGGTCGGTCTTCGTTGTCGTCCTCAACGGCTACCGCCGCCCAATACAACTTCTCTGCGCACGCCTGGGAGCTCTGGACGTCCGCCGAGACGGAGATGGGGCCGGTGGATCCTGGGATCTTCAACATCAGGAATGCGTAGTGTGCGGCCGCCATGAATTTGGCAAGCGTGGGGCGTCCCAAAATGCCATTGTTGGGGAAATCAGCCACGTCGATGACGACGCTCTCCGTTTGGAAGTTGCCCTTTGTGCTGACGGTGACCACTGAGGCCACCCGTTCGATCGGCATGGTGACCCCCAGGGTGACACTGGAAAAGGGGCGGGTCGGTCGTAGGCTACCGGGAGGCACCTACATCTTCTCGAATACAGCGGGAGACAAGAGGATTAGCCCCGCTCCTCCATCTACCAGCATGTTCGTCGCCTTGATGTTGCAGATCATGGGGGAGATAGCTACCCCACCCCGGCCGTGTTATTGGGGTGGTGTTCGCTACCGAAGACGATCAAGGTGTCTGACCATTTGAGCAGTCATGATGCCTCCGCCTTGGGGAGCTCCACCTTCACCTCTAGCTCCGGCACATTAACGTGACGTCGAGAGATGGGCTCGGAAGCTCCCCCATGAACGTAGGCTATCGCATCGTGTCTCCGAGGAAGGATGAAGCCCTGGCCGCGTCGCGGGCCGTCCCTACCTAGGCCAGGACGCTCGGTCTGTCGTTCCTCCCGTTGCGCATGGCGCCTGCCGGTGATGAGGGCCTCGTCCTCTCGGTGCTCCACCAAGTCGTGCCTGTTCGATCGGTGCACGGGGCACCACTTTCTAGTGGTTCCCCTGAGGGCATCCCCTTCCCCCACACAGTCTAGGACACCACGTATATCATCGGTGTAGCCTGGCTTGTGACCATGATGGTGAGGCGTGATGCAGAGCGGTGCTCCACTATCCTTGTGCGCAAAGGGCTCGCAGGCTGATGAGTCCAAAATATGTGATGATTTTACATGTTATTTTGAGCCTACACGGTAGGCTTTGTTGGATTTTATTGCGTTTGTGCACTTAATTTTTGTCCATTTTCCCCAGGATGTGTTCTCGGAAGTAATTGGAATGCTAAGGAAAGAACTTCGGTAAAATGTGATAAAATCACATCAATGGATCTGATGAATGATTACCATAAAAGAATGAAGCAAATTAGGAGAAACTGGGGGCGGCGCGAGGCTTCCACCAGCAGTCGTACCAGCTGTCGCCGCATCCCCCTGATCGACTACTTCCACCCCGTGGAATCAGATCGGAGATCAGACGCATGCGGACACCAAAAACTCATCATGAACACAGAACCCTATCCTTCGGAAGGCATCCGGAGGGGGAATTGGCAAGGAGATCACCATCTTCACCACCACATGCAAGTGGACGTCGACATCAACCATCTCCATCAACAACCTTCATCACCATCCATCTCCATATCGTTGTAATACTGAACCCCTTGTGGATCACTACGTGTATTACTTGTTTGTTCCGTTCATTTTTACCAATGCTATTCATACGATGTTCGTCGTCTCCGTGTACTTCTGGTTAACTTTATAATAGTTCTCGGGGATATGGATGAACCTTGGTATGTATAGGAGCTAAAACATTAATAAGGATATGAGATTCTCTATTGAATATTTGGTTTAATAGCCTTCATGAATGTTGCGAAGGGGCCCCACTCAGCATTTCCGTTGCAAGGCCACGAAGCATATTACTATCGTTGTTAAGGCTAAGATGTCAAGGTAGTTAGAGGTGACAGTAAAAGCCTCAATTCTACACCTTCGCGATTGATAGGGGAATAATAGAGAACCCTTAGCGAGGCCGTGTCCACGGGGAAACCCTTAATTATCATAGTGAGAACCGGCATGGGGAAACTACGGTAGTTATGTGTGTGGTACGAAGTCTGCCTAGAGTAGAACGTATTCTGTACCCGGATCCGCCCAATTTCAAATGTCAAGAGTGGCTCAAGTATCCAGCTAGGACAATGTCATTACATATGTCGCGATAGACACATACCAATGGGAATTCCGGACTCCTTGAGAATGTTTTTATTATCTGCTAGTTCCAACATTTTACTCGTTTCGTTGCGCTCGTTTAAATTCCTTTTATGCTTTTTACTTTCAGTCCGCACTCTACTCAAAATTATTACTCACTTTCGCACTCATTCTGCTTTGAGTTTACAATTACCTTGGAGGAACAATTCCATAAGTCTCTTTAAGGGACAAAGTGCAATTCATGTGCTCCCTGTGGGATCAATACTCTTACTTTGAAAAGGCTACAACTAAATCATGTGCACTTGCAAGCCATCATAGGCCGAGATGGCGACACGACCGGCGCTGAGCCGGGGAACACTGGGGCATCCCCAACGGAGGAGCGGCCGCCCTCTCGCCTGGAGGGGACTGATAGAGGCGAAGGTGTCCCGATCTTTTGATGAGGGGTAGCTATCGTTTTCGGTGGAACTTGACTTTGACGATCCGACTACGAACGTGCGGAGACGGCATGCCTTAGTAATCACTAAACCAACTCTGAGAGGTCATTGACCACGCCGGAGCACAATCAACCTGACCACGAGGGTCTATTTCCTGCATGCAAACGAAGAACAAACAAGAAACTGATATTGCAATCTGGATATTGCGAATTTTAAGAGGAAAGCTTTATTGATCAAAGTGTGCGGTTCTGTGACGTCTTGGCCTAGTCGTTGGACACAAACGAAGGACACGAGTTGCAACTATGGCGAACTTTAATCTAAACAAAACCCAAGTCCAAACGACGCCTAAGGGCTATATTTATAGGGGGAAAGAGAGGGAATTTTGTCCACCCTTGGCAAGGTGGGACTCTCCTGAGTCATTTCCCCTACAATACGAACTCTAAAAGCATCCTATTAAGTAGTATTTTGAAATTACACGGGCCTGGCCCAAAAATTAGGTGGCGCGGCACCTATATCAAGCTCGAAATTTATGAAAGGGCATCTTGTATATTTCGTCCATGTCCTTGTATGCCATCATGGTGGCTTCAAAGTGCTGAAATCTCTAGTGGAAATGTTGTTCTTATTCCATTCGCGCGCACCTTCCTCTCCAAGCTTGATCCTGCTCCAATGTTCATCCCTCTTGTCCATGCTAGGCCCTTCATTTGTAAGCAACACAAATATATCCAATTTAGGTAGCATCATATTCTCATGAACATTAGAAATGGTACTGAGAAACGAAAGTACCTTATAATTTAATTCGCATGCACGAGCTCTAGTAATAGGTCCAACATCTGTAGCAGCAAGGGCAATGGGTGTAACTGTGGTTGGGATGTCCTCATCAGGGACGAACCAAATCTACCCACCTGGTGATTTCTGTGAGCCACATGTGCACGGGGGACCCTTCCCCCATCGTGACGGGGAATGTTGGAGGAGGTCGCGCACCGCCTGCAGCACGGCTGATGGGCGACCTCCTCAACAGTCTTCCTCCACCGGGATGGGCGACGAGCTCCCAGGTGGGCGCGATCTCCACGAGTGGGGGCGTCTTCCACGCGGGGCTTGGCAAGAATGCCACGGTGGCACCCAGCCTCGAGAACGCCTGCGACGGGCATTGCCGATACTGGTCGCACGACTCACGAGCAGGCATGCTTGATGGAGACGGTTGGAGCCTTAACCCCCTACCTGGCATGCCAGATGGTGACGGGTGATCATCAATATCGGAGCTATGATGCAACTCCTAGATTCAGCCAGGGGTTAAAACACTCTAGCATGCGACAAGCAATTTACCCAGGTTTAGGCCACCGTGATGGTGTAATACCCTACTCCTACTTTTGGTGTTCTTCGTATATCAATTTCTTCCAAGCCCTTACAACTGGCTGGCCTCCCTCATTATAAAGTAGAGAGAGGCCCTCCTCCATCGGCAATGGCGGGTTGACCTTAAGCGACCCATGGGGATGGGTTGTAGAGGACGGATATCTCTGAACCATCCTACCGCCGTGCTTTGGATGCGTCACGGGCGGCCATCGTCAGCTGACCTGACGGGGCCTTTCCGTCCTTGATCATGGGGGTTCTCCTTTAGAGCCCAAGGCTGACGTCATCCTCTCGTGTCCAATCAAATCCGTAGCAGGTTGGACGGTGGTGGGCCGAGAAGCCCTGTTGCCCTCGTCATCACAGTACCGCCCCATGACGGTGCCCATATAGCCATGGCAGGGGTTGGCCACCTGCTCCAAGGACTTCCTGCGGGAAACAACTCCCTTCCCCTCCCCCCCACCCCCCACACACACGAGGTGTGTCCTCGGGGTCCTGTTGCATGGGGGTTCATTTACTCAAGGAGCCCCCGGGCTAGCCTATCCCGGCGACCGGTGCCGAGCCCCGCCCATGTCCTGCCTTGCCCATGCTAAGCGGGGGCCCCCGCCCCCGTTTCGATGACAATTTAGTTCCTAATGCTCAAGATAATGATAGTGCATTCATCTACAGGAACTTGTCTGGTTATTTTGATTTTTAACTTTATGCACTCATGAAATGGGAAATAACTAAATCAACCAATTTGCGGGGTGAGTATTCAGTGTTTCAGAATTTTACATTCATCCACGTGAAAACTCCAAGATGATGACTTATAATTCTCGTACTAGACCATGATAGCAAGTGTTGTCATGGTCATCCATTTTGATGATAGAGTCGGTATTATTATTAATACATCGGCAAAAGCTACAAAACTGAAATATGAACTAAGTAATGCTAAAATATGCCAAATTAAGTTGATTCACACAAGCTTTCCATTTATTTTGAAATGATAGGTACTCCAATAAGTACTAAGTAGAAACCTAAAAGAGAAAATACATTTTGTTCATAGTAACATTTTTTTTGAAAATGCCCACATCTGAACTCTTTCATGTCAGATTGTTCACATGATGTTATACATATTAAGAATCTCCATGGGCCTACATTTGGAGCATCGATCCAAATCCAATAAGCATAGGCAACTTCTCCTTCGAATCACACTCAGGTCCCTTGCAGTTAACATTCAAAGAGCCTCCTCTATAGTTGTCTTTAGCAGTGGCCATCAAATGAAGCGTATTAGATAATTGCATAAAATGTGGATGTGAATCGACAACATTTCGTGATTTGGAGAGGAGCATATGCTACGAAACCTGAAGTAGAAGATATTCATGTGAAAAGGATCCTAGCCTTTTGTCCTAAGGATAGCTACTACTGATTCATAAATCCTTTTTAAAATTCTTTAATCCACATAAATAAGAACAATATTTTTTCTAGTCGAATGGATAAACGAAATACAAAGAGTATCGTCCAATATGAGCAAGTAATTTTAAAACATGCGTACCACAATATTTGTTATCATCCTATATTTAAGGTCTTTTAGTGTCGGTTGCAGATCAACCTTCTGATACGGTTGTTACTATTGGGATATCCTGCTCATGTGTGCTATGAGGAGATGACGACTTGAAGCCTTTTAGACAGCCCAAAGAGGTGCAAAAACCCACTACCTATTAGGGTTATGGCCTAGGGTCATTTTGGACTTCGTACATGAGAGGATGGGGATGTTTTACCCTCCATCAAGCAGCCACCACCAAGAGTGAAGAAAATTAGACCAACCTCCATTAGAGAAGAAAGAGAAACCAAGAGAGAAAGGAAAAGACAGGAAGATTGAAGGAAGAAGAAAAGGGAGCTCCTCCCCAAGGTTGTGAAGTCCAGATCCACCACCTTGTCTCCTTCGAGCTGCGGTTCCACCATCTTTGGTGAGATTGTTCCAATCCCTAGCTCTTGAGCCCCAAATCTTGCTGTGTTCATCCAAGATGCAGAAATCTTGATGTATGAGATCCTCTAGTGCTACCTAGAGAAGAAATTGTTGTGTCCCATATTTGATAATAGTGGAAGAGAGTTGGGTGTCTTCAGCCAGTGGTTTTCCCCCTCAAGTTGGGGAGTTTTCCACATAAAAATCTGGTGTCTTTGTGTTGATGTTTGTTGCTGCCCAGAAAGTTAAGCTTCCCACCAGACATCGCCTGAGGAGCGTCTGGTGTGCTGCAAAACTTATTTTTCCTTCATATATGTTGCTGCATATGTTTCCTTCCGTGCTAAGCAACGATCCTTGAGTTAGTACATGATGTGGTGCTGAGATTACTTTGTTTCCGCTGCAGTTTTCAGTTCACCACAAGTGTGTTTGTGTGCTAATTCCCAACAGTTACCTGCAATGTTGAGAATTGGAAAAACAAATAATATTGCAATTAAGTGGGTTGCAACATTGTAGAGCTAAAAAAGTTGGCAATCACCGATACTCAGATGTGATATCTTAAAAGGGAAATTAAACCTTAGGCTAAGACTAATACTAATTGATGGAAACCCGAAGTTTTGCACTGGTATCACTGAGAAGTTGGTGACCATATTATTCATCACTAATATAATTTTCGTACACATGAAGAACCCATATATTTCTAAACTTATATCATGAGCTTCTTAGCTGAGCTATTAGAACAAGTAGTCGCTGAGAAATCACACCGCAAGATTGAGGTTCAAAATTATCTGCCATAAAAAGCTAAAATGTCATGTCCATCAATATACCAGTCTTAAAGTCAATTGAATCTGAGATGAGATTACCATTGATGGTTGGGGCCCAACATCAACTAAATGCAAGAAACCATTAACATGCCCATCAATATACCAATTATTTTGGCTACTTTCCTAGAGATTATCATGTCCATTAACACCTAAAATAGTATTTCCTAATGTATGTGAGTTCAGTCCCAAAGGCTCTCTTCTTGGATAGTCTTTGTTGCAGCAATACGACAACGTGACATAATTTTTTGCTCTTAGTTTCTCCCTAGTTCCCAACCACCAGAACGCGGGCTTCCTTGTGTCTGAATGAAGAGATTCAAGAACAAATTAAAAAACATCACTTATCATTTAAGTGGAACTGGTTAATTAGTTATATTGTTAAAGCCTACCTTCTCAATGTGCTTCAGTGAAGAGAATATGCTAGCAATGTCATATAATCTTTGGACATGGGTGTACCACAGATACAGGAAAGGAAATAATGTTAACTTTTGCTCTGATTAGTATTTGTACTCATAAAGCTAAAGAATTAAATACAAGAAATGTAGGTATTTACTTCTCATATTGGACTCCCCATGACCTGCTCAAACTGAGTATTATGATTACTTACAGATGCAACTTTAACCCTATGATAATGCCACGGTGGTTCATATTCACAACGTTGAAGGGAACCACCTACATAAACCATAATATAATCTCAGGGATTATTGTATTACCATCTCAGAAATGAACCAACAGATACAACAAGAAAATGAAACGACATATTGCATGTTAGGACTAATTAGCTTCCAGATCGATAATAGTAATGCTAAATGTAGTAAAAAAATATTAACATTCATAGCTAACTCTGTGGTAAAAAAAACTAACTCTTGTTTCCTCTGAAAGCACCCTAAAGATGGCAGAAGGACGCAACACCGATAATTTGCAGCATATGCATTTTCTTTAGAACATTTTCTACCTCTGCAAACTAGGAAAGTCGACCATCATTAGACTCCCCCGAAAAATAACATTCATATAGTCTTCATGCATATTCTTCATTTTGCTCGCATCCTCATGCACTGGTTGCTCAAGAAAAACTATATAAAATCAATTTATTTTGAGTGCCAAGCGTTGCGCAGATCAAATGGCGATTCAATTTTTGCACCGAAGCACATATGACAAAACTATAGGGAGGATTCGGTTGGGTGAGAAATGTAGGCAGAATACACACAGGCTCATGAGGTTGTTGGGGATGTCGGGTAGTGCAGGAGGCAAAGGAGGCGCGGGAAGAGGGAAGATTCTGTACGCGTCGTGTCGCTCACGTTTCACTCGATTCGAGTTTGACTCGTGGAGCAACGGGTTAGTGTGGTTGGCTGTAGTAAGCATCGCGGGGGGAAGAAGTGTGGGCTTTGGGAGGCTTTGGTTTCATCGCCGCGACGCCGCCGCCATGAGGAGAGGAGCGTTGTCGCGTCGCCGACAAGGGGAAGGAGAAGGGGTGTCGATGGAGTCTCCTGGCATTAATCGGTTCCATGGATGGGCTCCATGCTACTCACACAGCCTAAACGGGAAACATATTTGTACACCAGCCGGGTTAACCACATGCCTTAAAAAATGCTACGAGACTAGCATCCCCTTTCGACATCTGGCCTAGGTTCCGGTGACTTTTGCGGGATGACGGCCCCGACGGGAATGAGAGCGAATCGGACAGAATCGGACAACTAGCGAGATCTAAAGTATAAAATCTAATGGCTCGGGAGTCTTTTTTTTTCTTGCGAAAATGATCAGATCTATTATAAAGTTGACCAGAAGTACAAAGCATGTCAAACATAATAAAAATTATATCGAGATTCTGTGACCACGGAACGACCACTACAGCCGCCAGAACGAGCCGCCGACGCGCCGCTATTGCTGCTCCCCTACCGAAGCCTGCTTGATCTTGTCGATGAGAGCCGGGAAGTCTTCGTGCACATGCCACTAAGGACCAGCGGCATGGAGCCTTAATTGTTGCCGTAGAACCCTTGCATAGATTTGAAACACCTGACATCAAATCTTGCCATAAGACGGGAAACTCTAACCTCACCGCCCCAAGGAGACGACAGAAATCTACGCCGGAGCTCTGTCGACTACGTCCAAATATCGGGAGTCTCATAGGGTGGGAGGCCTCCTCGAGCGCACAGTTGTAATGTCTCTAAATAGGATGGTTGCGAGCTAAGTAATTTTTGGCGCACCTTCTCAATTACATTGACAATGAAGTCGCGGAGAACATTGCTAGAGAACTGATTAAGCACATTAATAAATACTGATGTAATTATGCTTTTTTACCCCATGCATATGATGCTACATTATAATACTCCTTGATTTGTAACATTTTATAATCCTATCAAAGTATAATCTATGCATGTAAATTCTCATATATAGTTCTATTGTTAGTCGAGACGTGTATTGCACGTGCACGCTTAATAAAAGCTGGCGTGAAAACAAGAGCATCCTTTTTTTTCTTTTTTGATTTGATTGAGAAGAAAAAAGAAAACAAGAGCAACCCAAGCACCGGAGATTCGCTCACACGGGCCACTCCTTCGCTCTGTCACACACATATTTTCTGGCCTGCGATTCAATGCGCCGCACCACGCGATAAGCTTACGGGCTACGGCTCATCTGGGCCGTCCGTTCATTTCCATTTCAAACCCTCTCGCCCACCCAACGGTCTTCTCGCAGCATCTCTCACTCACGGACCCACCATTATTCTCTCGCAGGCATGTGGGCCAGCAAAACGGTGGACCCACGGGTCAGCGAGACGCTCCCGCTGCATAAATCCGCACCGGGAACCGTCTCATTTCAGCCACACGCGAACCCTAGGATAGACATGGCCAAGAAAAAGTCCTCCTCCTCCGCCGCCGCCGCCGCCAACGGCAACGGCAACCACGCCGCCTCCGCCGCCGAAGGCAATGGCAACGGCAACCACGCCGCCGCTGCCAACGGCAACGGCAACAACGCTGCCCCGGTGCTGGCGCCGGGGATGGAGGAGAAGCGGGACTCATCGCCGGTACGGGACCGGAAGGCGGAGCAGCTCAAGACGCTCAACTCCATGCTCCTCAAGGAGGCGGTCGAGCGGCGCGGCCAGGTGGCGGCGCTCACGGCGCGCCTCGCGGAGATCTCCGCCGATGGCGACGCGCTCGACGCCGCCGAGCGCGCGGTCGCGCAAGCCGCCCTCGCCGCGCCCCTCCGCGCCGCGGCCGACGAGGCATCCGCGCTCCGCGCACGCCTCGCCGCCGTCCAGGACTCCCTCCGGCTCGCGGAATCGAAGGCCGCGCTCGAGGCGGGCGCCAAGGACGATGCCAGCGCGCGCCTTGAGGCGGTCGCTGGGGAGAAGGCACGGTTCCTGAAACTTCTCCAGGTCAAGGAGGCGGAAGTGGCGTCCATATCCAACAAGGTCGCGAACCTGTCGGCCACGATGGCAGAGTTGGAGGGCAACAATTCCGAGCTGTTGAGTCAGAATGGCGAACTCATGAAGCAATTGGAGGACACAAAGGAGGCGGTTCGGGTGGTCTCCTGCCAGAAGGCAGAGGTGGAGAGAAGCTTCCAGGAATTCAAGAAAGAGTCTGAGGCGTTCCGGGTGGAAATGGAGGGGAAGTTGAAGGCGAAGGTGGAGGAATTGAAGGTGATGGGATCCAAGAAGGCGGAGATGGATGCAAGGGTGGCATCTTTGGAAACAGAGCTCGCATTGTCTGTGACTAAGACAGGGGGGTTAGAGACTGAAGTAATGGCAAAGAAGAGGGAGCTTGATTTGTTGAAGGGCAAAAGTGATAAGCTCCAATCAGAGGTTGCTGAAGCAGAGAAGAAACACAGCATGTCTGCAGCAGAGGTTGAGAGGCTCAGGATGGAATTGGGTGTGTTGGTGAAGGCAAAGGAGGTTGCTTCCAAGGCATTCGATGCTGAGAAGACTGAAATCGTGAAGGAATTGGAGAGCCTCAAGAGGGAGGTGGAGGAAATCCAGGCTGACAAGGAGGCAGCCGAGGGGGCGACACGTGAGAAGGATGCTCAGACTGTTAAGCTGAGGGCGGAGTTGGAGGAGCTCCATGTTTCCATGTCACAGCTCCAAACATCATGTGATGAACTTGATACCAAGCATTCACGCCTGCAGAGCGAGAAGAATTCAGTTCAGAAAGCACTGGATGCTGAAAAGGCTGAAGCAGGGAAGCTGATGTCTAAAATCAAGGCACTGGAGAACTGCAATGGTAAAATGGACAGTGAGATTGGAGAGTTGAGGATTGCATTGAAGGAAAAGAACGGGAAGATCGAAGTCCTTACCAGTGAGGCTGAGGTGCTGCAGCTCGCAGTGGCTGAAGCGCAGAAGAAGAACAAGGGTGGTATCTGGGCGTGGGTGTATGCCGCCACCACCACCATGGTGGCCGCAATCTCCCTGATCTATGCTGCCAGGGGCCAGTGAAGGAGTACACTTTTCTTTTTCTTTTTTCTATGTTGATCCTCTATTTGCATGCTAGTATGCCACTCGAAATGGTCAGGTTGCTATCTTAGCTGCATCACATATGATGAATCGGCTGGTACTATGCAATGAAATCAAAATTTTGCTTGCATTCTGGTAATATGTTTGTTCTTGCTGCTGTTGATGTTCATGTGTTTTGTCTGAAGTTCTGTGGCATGATGATTGCTGGATGTTTTGCTGTCAGGGCAAGCATTAAGGGTATATGGGGATTTCCTGTTGGTGTTGTTTTATCATATCGGCTTGCACGATGGACCTTTTTTTTTAGAGAATTGCACGATGGACCGACCTTGAGCTGGTAGGATGTTACAGTTGTTACTTGACCAGTACTGGGATGTTACCGTTGTTACTAGACTTCTTCCTGTGCTTGGTGATAACTAAACTGAGAGTTGTATTCTCTCATTTTGAATTTGCTACTTTTTGCATTGGCACTACCTTTGCATCATGAGCAAATATTCGTGCGTCCTGCGCCGATAGCACTAGGACACAAGGATTGCTTTCCAGTTTCGACAGAAATATAGTTGTACAGTAGTGATGATACATCGATAATATGTTTCCCATTGTAACAACTACTGTTTTAGCTGTCCTGCATTTGCTCATTTATGTATAGAAATACAAAGAAGGGCCTTTCTCAACCACATGAAAACACTATGAAGAGGGCCCAAAGGGATCTCAACATCACTTCAAAGTTGACAAAAGCACAAGGAATTGTCTCTCTTCGAAGTGTTACATAACACCAAGTTGTACTTCATCATCCTGGGATACATTGAGGTAAGCTTTGGGTGTATTGCTTGAGTGTTGATCATTCATACAGGTTGAATAATTCAAGTTACAGTAAAAAAAATGTAATTCAAGCGAAGACAATAGCGTCGTAATAGACAATAGTGTAATACCAGAATGCAGAGGCACGGAACTGCGCTTTGTCTTAAGGGTTGAGTTGTGATAATTTACGCACTGCACTTGATTCAACCGACTCCCTGCTCTGTAATTTACAACCAGGATACTCAGAATAAACAAAGACCACATTATATTGAGATGATGTATAACCAAAAAAAAAAGACGAATTCTGAAGCTGGGAAAGAAAACAGATTATCTTGAGATGAAAATTATTCTGTGCTCGTTACATTGCCAAAAAATGGTTGGTCAGATGGGTAACAGTGTACAGCTTGTTTGTTCTGTGCTTACTATATTGCTAAAATTATTCTATGCATGACTGCTACATTGTAGAGGATTTCTGGTAGGGTTGTGTTGGCATCCTGGAGCCCCGAACCAACAGAGTATACTGAACAATTTATGCTGGGAATGCTGCAAATTGAACTTACGATCATATTCTCGTGAAACATTCAGGAAGTTTACAAACATATTTTTTTGGTGGAGGGGAAGAAGCTTACAAACTTGCTTCAAAGAAATAGTACCGTCGCACTTCTGAATCTTGCCATGACTGAAGATATGCAGATGTTTCAGTGCTAAGATGGATTCTAAACCTCAGATTGCTGTCAGGGCAAACACCAAATTGCTGAGCTGAACAATCACATTTGCCAGCAAGAGCAAACTTGGGCATTCGCTTAACAGAATAACTCCCACGGGCCAGAAAGTACTCCACGGAATCACAACCGTCCAGCGCCATCCATTCATCAGACTAAACAGTACTAGCAGCTCCGTTTCATGCAGATTAACAAGACTTTCACATTGACAAATCACAGGGAGTAGTAACGAGAACTAGATTACTAGTGTTCCATTCCAATCGGATTCATCGTCGATACACCAAACAAAACATTCACCAAGAACTAATCCAACAACCTAAAGCATCATCATACTAGAAAAACAGTACTAGTACATAACTACCTTGCAATTCAATGTGATAGTCGAAACAAGTTCCAGTATGAAAATGACATCATGGGATGAACAGGATTATGTGCTTGGTGTCACATATCTTACTGTTGCGGTGCATTTGGATAGTTTGGATGCAGTTAAGTCTGCAACATTGTACAGGATTTCTAGAGGGAGTTGTCTTGGCACCCAGGAAGCTTATCCTGAAACTGCTGAGAAATAGTACAATCGCATCTTTTCTCAATCTTGGCAAGTTAGGCATGACTGAAGATATAGAAGCTGCCAAAAAATACTTTGCAGAAATACAACAGACCAGCACCATTCATTCAGACTAAGGCCCTGTTTGGTTTATAAGTCCTAGAACTTTTTCTAGTCCCAACTAAAAAGTCTCTAGTCCCTAAAAAGTCCCTCCCTGTTTGTTTTCAGAGACTAAAAAGTCTCTAATCCCTCCCTAGAGGTTATTAAATGACCATGTTACCCCTAGTATACAGAAAAATAACAACCAAACAACACCATGGGGCGGCAGGGCAATGGGTGCAGGAAGGGGGCATTGTTGGAAAAGTCCCAAAAAGTCCAAAAAAAGACTCTCCTTGAGAGTCTTCTTCATTTAGTCCCAAAAAACAACTTTTAGTCCCTAGTAGTCCCTCCTGTTTAGTTAAAAAGTCTCTAAGAGGGACTTTTTCTAGTCCCTACACAAAAAGTCCCTGGAAACAAACACCCCCTAAATCTCATTAAAAGAACCAGACGGAGTAGTATTTAGGAACAGAGGGAGATATTTTCACGTTAGACATATCACGAGTAATAACAAGAACCAGATTGCTAGGATTCCATTCCAACCAGATTCATCATCGATACACCAACCAAAACATTGACCGAGAACTAATCTAACAACCTAAAGCATCGTCATACTAGAAAACGAACAGAGTCCTCAAATCTTCTGTGATGATGCTAGTTTGATCTGTGAGGCTTAGAACTCCTGGGACGCGGAGCCGATGTCGCCCTTGCCCTTGCCGACCTTCTTGGGGAGCAGCGTCGTGTGGATGTTGGGCAGCACACCACCGGCGGCGATGGTGACCGCGCCCAGAAGCCGGCTCAGCTCCTCATCATTGCGGACCGCCAGCTGGATGTGGCGCGGCACGATCCGAGTCTTCTTGTTGTCGCGCGCAGCGTTGCCGGCGAGCTCCAGGACCTGAAGAGAAGAAAACAAAGAATCGAATAGCCGTGAGGGGACAGAACAGGAGAAAGTCTTATGAGCAACGAAACGGGGAGAGGATTGATGTGGTTACCTCAGCGGCGAGGTACTCGAGGACGGCGGAGAGGTAGACGGGGGCGCCGGCGCCGACGCGCTGGGCGTACTTGCCGATCTTGAGGTACCTGGCGATGCGGCCGACGGGGAACTGGAGGCCGGCCTTGGAAGACCGCGAGACGGTCTTGGACACCTTCGCCTTGCCCCTCCCGCCGCCGGCAGAACTCATCTTCTGGTCTCTACGGACGGTGGACGCGCGGATACGGTGGTTGCCGGAGAGATGGCCGGAGTCAGACAGATTGTTGAGGGAGGAATGTGGAGATGGGGTATGCGCGGGGCGGTGGTGTGCTTATATAGAAGGAGAAGGTGGTGCGTGATTGGTGCGGAGGGTTAGGCCGTGGATCGGTGACGTGGAGGGGCCCGATGCCGTCAGATGAGGAGGAGGAGGGGAAATTTTGGGGGTTGGCGCGGATCGGGAGTTTGGAGGGAGACGGAAAAGTTTGGAAAGTGATTAGAGGAGGGGAGAGCACGGGAACTCTCTCGGTTTGGGTTGTTTCGTCCAAGAAAAAGATGGGCCCATGCGTCAATGGCGTGTTGACTTACTATCATAGCTGGGACCAAATCAGACGTTGACAAGCTGCTTGTTTGGCGCTGGTCAGAGCAAAATAAGGGGCCCTGTGAACTAGAAATAAATAGACATATAATAATGTATAGGCCATAATGTGCTACATGGCAATAAATATATCAGGAACCGTATCTATTCATTGGGATATTTGTATTAGTTAAACCTATTTTTCTAGATAAAATCTTGGCACACAAACAGTACAAGAATTTTGGCATGAAACTGAAACAAAAACATCTAAATGACTGAGGTATGCCATCAATCCCTTGTCGTCTTTGCCCTTGGTCAACCCTGCCGCTGGATGCATACTATCTTGATTTCCTTCTCCCTTCCAATTCTACAAGGGATAGGGATTGCAAGAAGACTATGGAATCAAATTGAATGAACGGAAACAGATAAACCTAAAGATTACAGAAGGATAAATTTACCAACCGTTGCAAATTAAAGAGGAATTTATTGTGAATCAACTCATCATGATCTTCCCTTCATTAATTCCGCCTAAACAGCCAAAAATCGAAACAGAAACTTGATGGGTGATTGGGGGAGAGGAAAAGGCAAAGAGCGCAAAGGGCTAGAGGAGGCTAGAGGCGAAAATGTGGGAGGCGAGGCGACCTGGGAGAAGGGTTTTGTCGATGTGCACAGAGGTAAATTAGCCGCTCGCTCGCTCCAGGCATAGTTGGGCTGATTACTTTCAGTATTTCTTTTGAGAGAATGGGCCCTGTAGACTACTATGTACCCATACACATAGTTGGGCTGGGCCCCTATGCGGGTGGCACCTGTTGCACATGCCCTGGCCCCGGGCTGGCGCTGGTGAAGCCGTTCGGGGCGCCGGAGTGGTGGCTCACCGGCTCAGTTAAGAACCAAGGTTTATCGAACCAGAAGGAGACGACACACAAACAATGTAAGCAATACCTGCACACACACACACACACACACACACACAAAGCAAATGCTTGCACCCAACAAAGGCAAGGGGGTTGTCAATCCCCTTGTTCTCCTCAGTCAATTCTCCGCTTCATTTTCTTCATTTCCAACTTGCTAGTGGTGGACAAATCTGTGGGCTTGAACAAAGAAAGACACAAACGAAAAGAATTCCAACAAGACAAGAGCAAAGTATGCTCCTCAAATTTATTATGCAAACTGAAAATAAACATGCTAACAAAAAAAATGCATGGATAACTAGGGGATGAGCTCCCCCAGGCATAGGCTCTTGGCCTACTCTCTAGTCCATGTCCTTGTCATCGTGGCCACTCGGAGCAGCATGAGGCCGCTGGATCTGAGATGGACTGGTAGAGGACTGACCTCCCGTGCCAGGGTGCGGCTGCCAGAAAGAAAAGAGGGACTGCATGTTCCCGTTAAGCAGGTTGATGTTGTTTTTAGTCTCACTGAGGTTCGTACGGATCCCTCCGACCTGCTGCTGCAGCTATTGAAACTCTACCCTAGGCACATAGTCACTACCCTGCCCGTGGTGTACCTGGGGAGCGTACTGGGGTGCATCTCCCCACGCATCCCAACCGTGGCCCTCAGTGGCGGCGTCCCACTCAGTTGTGGGCTCGGGATGAACATCATTCCCGAACCCCGCCGCGTGTTTATACTCATTGAGTTCCTCAATAGAGAGAACCCACATTTGACGCTCAGTGATAGAAAAGGCTTGCGGCAAAGGCAAGTGCACAGACGTGGTCTTAGTGTTAGACAGGGGGCACTTGTAGCAATGGCCCCCCTGCACCGGCCCTATGAACTGGTAGTTGGTCATAACTCTATGGTTGAGCACCGTAGGACCTGCAACGTGCTCAACATTCTCCAGATCTAGGCCAAAGTGCTCAGCTAGGTGAGTCACTAGGCCTCGAACAAGAATATTTCCCTTCGACTGCTTGTGTTGCCGACGGAAGTGGTTCATAAGAAAAGCTCCCAAGCTTGGCTTGGGAGTTGAGTGCTGCATGGAGCACACACATGTCATAGCTCGACATGCCCCCGAGGTTCTCCCTACCAAAAAGAGTGTTTGCAATGAAGGTCATGAAGTAACGAATGGCGGGGTTTAGTATGTTCGATACCTTCTTGCCGGAGAAGTCATGCTCATCCTTGACGGAGATGAGGTCCCACGTCCCGGACGCCTCGGCAATGGGCACGCCCTTGCTGTCAAGAAACCCATGGTTCTCGAACCCAAAGACGGTGCACCACTTCGCGAGCGTCATCAAACGCGACACCCCTCCAAGTGTGAAGGAGCACCGCGCCAGCACTCTCGAGTCATCGAGAGTGTGCTCGAAGCTGGAAAGGAACTTGTTGGTGATGTCCCGGTACGTCAGTTAATGGAAGTTACTAAAAAATCCCATCCCGGCGTTGTCGGCTAGCCATGCGAAGTTGTTGTGGATCCCTTGAGACTCCAAGAACGAATTGCATTTCCACTTCATGGTCAACATCTTCCGGTTGCTGAGTCGCGCATAGTCCTTGTTCACAGACGCGCGGAGGTTCTCCCCCTTGCTCCGGGAACGCTTGGAGCACGAGCCCATCACCTTCTTCCCCGCGACAATCGCCGATTTCATCATTTTCTACACACAAGATAAATAAAAACAAAAAAATGTAAGTTTTACGTGGGGATCGAGTTCTAATACTACCTAACATCGATCCTAACCAATTACTTTGAATCCTAATGTTCAAATCGAATGGCAAAACGAAATTATTTGCATCTCATATAGGGCAAGAACGGGAAAATGTAAACTAGCAACTCTCGCCTGAGAGACTCCTCTCGTCTCCCCCACAGTCGCATCCTGCAAGAAATCCCCAAAGTCTCTAGTGTGTGGTTCTAGCGGACTACCCTCATTAGAAATTTTACAAACTTGACAAAACCTATCAAGTGTCATGTCATAAGAGTGATCATACAGGTGGAATGATACGGTAGGTGGGTTGTTCCTAGACATGAATCGAAAGTTCTGCACAAAAGTATTAGTGAGGAGAAGGTACTGGTCACACTTATCTTCGAGGAATGGAGTGAGTTCGGCATTGTTCGCCAAATGATAGAAATCCTCTCGAATATCCGCGTCTCCCAAGAATGTATCACATGGCCACTCACATGGTCGCACCTCAGCTACACGAGGAAGGTTGTACTTGGGCTTATCCTCCGGAGTCTCCGCGGAACTCCGGCTCGAAGAACCCCTGGAGAAGACCCTCCTCAACATTTTCTTTCTCCGAAAAATTTCTGAAATTTTTAGTCCCCAAATTAAAAGTTAACAAAATGCAACAAAATTGATAGCAACTACTCCCACAAGTGTTTAGAGGCTATATCATGCATCAAAACTACTTAGAACCAAATAAATTCAACATGCAAGGTCATATTCATGGTCACCAGCAGTAGCAAAATATAATCCACTAGAACAAAAACTAATTGGACCATCGGAGGAGTCACATACCAAGGAGTAATTTCCCCGAACAGTTTTGGAAACGGAGCTCCGAGCAAGGAGATCGAAAATCTCACGTAAATGAGCAAGAACGCAGGGATGAAAGCAAGGATGATTTTTTCTGGAGGTGGAAGAAGGTTGTGGGCATGGGCACTAAGTGAGTGGGTCCCTGTGGGGGCCACAAGCTTGCATGGCGCGCCCAGGGGGCAGGCGCGCCATGTGAGCTTGTGGCTCACAGGTGCACCCCCCTGGGGTGTGTTCAGTGCCCAAAATTCTCAAATATTCAGGAAAAAATCAAACTAAATTTTCAGGACATTCCGATGACTTTTATTTTCGGAACATTTTTTATTGCATAGATAATTCAGAAAACAGGATAAGCATGGCATTTTACTTTATTAAACTATAAGTAACAGAGAACAAACTATGAGTACAGTAGGTTGTGCTTACTAAATTCATTGACCACATGCCCTCAAAAGGAATCCATTAATAAGGTTGATCAAGTCTTATTAACGAACTACTTCCGAGTAACATGAAACTGAAGAATTCTCATATAACACTAAGTTACCTCAACGGGAATATGCATTTCCCCAACAATAAGAGTTTGATATTTCTATTCGGGAGTCGGAACAGGAAATTCAAAACCTCCAATAGTGATTGTCATAATTCTTTCAATAGAGTTGATACTATTCACTTGGTGTTGTTTCTTCGAAAAAAATACCGTATGCTCATTACCATTAACATGAAAAGTGACCTTGTTTTTGTTGCAATCAATAATAGCCCCTGCAGTATTCAAAAAGTATCTACCAAGGATAATCAACATGCTGTCGTCCTCGGGCATATCGAGAATAACAAAGTCTGTTAAGATAGTAACATTAGCAACCACAACGGGAACATCCTCACAAATTCCAATAGGTAAAGCAGCTGATTCATCAGCCATTTGCAAAGAAATTTCAGTAGGTGTCAGCTTATTCAAGTCAAGTCTTCTATATAGAGAAAAGGGCATAACACTAACACCAGCTCCTAAATCACATAAAGCAGTTCTAACATAATTGTTTTTGATAGAGCATGGTATAGTAGGTATTCCTGGATCTCCTAACTTCTGAGGTATTTTTCCTTTAAATGGATAATTTGCAAGCATAGTGGAAATTTCAGCCTCGGGTATTTTTCCTTTTATTTGTGACAATATCTTTCATATACTTGGCATATGGAGGCATTTTCATAACTTCAGTCAAGGGTGTCATCAGATACAAAGGTCTAAGCATTTCAACAAAGCGATTAAAAGCCTCTTCATCTCTATATTTCCCAGCCTTACTAAGAAATGGCATAGGTTTCTGAACCCAAGGTTCCCTTTCTTTACCATGTTTCCTAGCAACAAAGTCTTTTTTGTCATATCTTTTATTCTTAGGAGGTGGGTTATCAAGCTCAACTTCAGGTTCTATTTCTACTTCATTATCAGATTCTTTATTATTGTCTGGTTGACTATCAATGTGACCATCATTAACATTATCAATCATTATCACTAGGTGTATGCTCATTGCCAGATTGCGTCTCAGCATCAAAAATAGAAACATCATTAGGATTCTCAGGAGGTTTTTCTACATCAGGTTCACTAGAAGCATGCAAAGTTCTATTCTTTTTCTTTTTCTTCTTCATAGGTGAACCAGGTACATCATTATTAACTCTCTGAGAATCTTGCTCAATTCTTTTAGGATGATCCTCAGGATAAAGAGGATCTTGAGTCATTTTACCACCTCTAGTAACCACTCTAATAGCATGGTCATTCATTTTATTATTCATTTCATTAAGCAAGTCATTTTGTGATTTGGCAACTTGTTCTAATTGTGTTTGAACCATAGATGAGTGTTTACCTAGTCCCTTAACATCATTAGTAATTTTAAACATCAAGTCACTCAATCGTTCAATCATAATAGCATTGTGTTTCAATTGACCACTTATATATTTATTGAAGTTTTCTTGCTTCCTAATTAAATTATCAAATTCATCGAAACACTGACTAGGAGATTTATTATAAGGAATATCACCCTCATCAAACCTATAAAGAGAATTTACCTCTACTACCTGTGTCGGAATATCAAATCCATGTATTTCTTCAATAATTTGTAGATTTTTAACATCTTCTAATTTAATACCTTTTTCCTTCATAGATTTTTTTGCTTCTTGCATATCTTCTGGACTGAGGAATAGAATACCTCTTTTCTTTGGAGTAGGCTTGGGTGGTGGTTCAGGGAGTGTCCAATCATCAACATTTCTCAATATATTATCCAATAGTTCCTAAGCATGTTCGATAGTTCGTTCCCTGAAAACACAACCAGCACAACTATCTAGGTAGTCCCTAGATGCATCGGCTAGTCCATTACAAAAGATATCAAGTATTTCATTTTTCTTAAGAGGATGATCGGGCAAAGCATTTAATAATTAGAGAAGCCTCCCCCAAGCTTGAGGGAGATGCTCTTCCTCGAGTTGCACAAAGTCATATATTTCCTGTAAGGCAGCTTGTTTCTTATGAGCAGGAAAATATTTTTCAGTGAAATAATATATCATATCCTGGAGACGACGCACACAACCTGGAGCAAGAGTATTAAACCATTCTTTAGCATCACCCTTTAATGGGAAAGGAAACAACTTAAGAATATAGTAGTAGTGAATCTTTTCCTCTTGAGCAAATAGGGTGGCAATGTCATTTAATTTAATAAGATGCGCCATAATAGTTTCAGATTCATAACCATGAAAAGGATCAGATTCTACCAAAGTAATAAGTTCAAGATCAATAGAGAATTCATAATCCTTATCAGTAACAAAGATAGGAGAGGTTGCAAACTTAGGATCATATTTCATTCTTTCATTCATAGCTTTTTTCCAGCTTACTCAGTAATTCCTTCAGATCCTCTCTATCATTACAGGCAAGAAAATCTCTAGCAATCTCCCCATCCATAACATATCCCTCAGGTATATTAGGCATTTCATATCTAGCAGGAGAGCTAGGCATAATTGGTGAATCATAATTTTCATCAGTTTCAATATTCTCAACAGTTTCAAATTCTTTAGCTTTAGCAATTTGTTCATCAAGAAATTCACCCGATGGCACAGTTTTAGCAAGCAAAGTACTAGCATCATCACGAGTATCATTTATAACAGAAGTAGTATCATCAATTACTTGTGACATATCAGATTGAATAGCAGGTGGTGGTGTCGCAAGTCTACTTGAAATAGAAGGTGAATCAAGTGCAGAGCTAGATGGCAGTTCCTTACCTCCCCTTGTCTTAGAGGGTACGATCTTGGTCTTAGCGTCTTTCAGATTCTTCATAGTGATCAGAATATATATAATTCCCAAGTGAACTCAATCAATAAAGCTATGCTCCCCGGCAACGGCGCCAGAAAAAAGTTCTTGATAACCCACAAGTATGGGGGATCACGACAGTCTTTGAGGGTAGTATAACCCAAATTTATTGATTCAACACAAGGGGAGCCAAAGGATATTTATGAGCCTTAGCAGTTGAGTTGTCAACTCAACCACACCTGGAAAATAATATATCTGCAACAAAGTATTTAGTAGCACAGTAGTATGATGGTTTGATAGCAGCGGTAACAGTAGCAATAGTAACGGTGATAGTAACAGTAGCAGTTTTGTGGTGATTGTAACAGCATCAGCAATAGTAGTAACTTAGCAAAGATCAATATGAGCAAAGAGTAGGCATTGGATCAGTGATGGATATTTGTGTGGATGACATTCATCATGTAACAGTCACAACCTAGAGCGATACACAATAGCTCCAATTCATCAATTCAATGTAGGCATGTATTCCGTATATAGTCATACGTGCTTATAATAAGAACTTACATGACATCTTTTGTCCTACCCTCCCGTGGCAGCGGGGTCCATAAGGAAATCTAAGGTATATTAAGGCCTCCTTTTAATATAGAACCGAAACAAAGCATTAACACACGGTGAATACATGAACTCCTCGAATTGCAGTCATCCCCGGAGAGTATCCCGGTTATTGTCACTTCGAGGTCTACGGTTCAGAACAATAACAAGTGCATATAACTAGCAGATAGGATCAAGAACTCAAATATAATGATGATAACATAAAGGGTTCAGATTTGAAATCATGGTACTCGGGCCCTAGTGACAAGCATTAAGCATAGCAAAGTCATAGCAACATCAATCTCAGAACATAATGGATACTAGGGATCAAGCCCTAAAAATTTGACTCGATTACATGATAAATCTCATCCATTTCCATCACCGTCCAGCAAGCCTACGAAGGAATTACTCACTCCCGGTGGTGAGCATCATGGAATTGTCGATGGAGAAAGGTTGATGATGACGATGGCGACGAATCCCCCTCTCCGGAGCACCGAACCGACTCCAGGTCAGCCCTCTCGATGAAGAACAAGAGGTGGCGGCGGCTCCGTATCGTAAAACATGATGATTCTTTTTCTCCAATTTTTTTCTCCGCGAGACGGTACTTATGGACTTGGAGGTAGGGCAAACGGAGGCTCCAGAGGCCCACAAGCTCAGGTAGCGCGCCATAGGGGGCGCCACCTGAGCTTGTGGCTCTGTGGTGGCCCCCCTCCAATAGATCTTTTCGCTCGTATTTTTTATATATTCCAGAAAAATTCTCCGTAAATTTTCAGCCCAATCCGAAAACTTCTATTTTCGCACAAAAGCAACACCATGGTAGTTCTGCTGAAAACAACGTTAATCCGGGTTAGTTTCATTCAAATCATGCAAATTAGAGCCCAAAACAAGAGCAAAAGTGTTTGGAAAAGTTGATACGTTGGAGACGTATCAACGACCGCCCATACGAGCGCGAGTGCTCGTATGGGAGGCCGTCAAATTCTCTGGAGGTGAAAATCGTTTGAGGCAGAGCTCCATACGAGCCGTCATACGAGCGTGGATGCTCATATACAAGGCCGTCTTTGGCTCTGTCCATTTTGTGTGTTCTGTCCAAGGCTTCATATGACTAACCATACGGGCGCGGACGCTCGCATGGGACACCGTCAACCGCTCTGGACTCCTCTGCGCTTTTCGGCCAGGGTTCCATACGACCGTCCACACGAGCAGAATCACTCGTATGAGACGTTGTCTTTCACTCTGGACTTCTTTGACGTTTCCTCCATCTTCTTATGTGGGCACTCCTATGAGCACGCCTGCTCGTACGTTGAGCCGTCGTTTACTCTGTTTCTTCTCTCTGTAACATTTTACTCTTTTCTTCTTTTTCCTAGGGTCTCTCCTACAAGACAAAGTTAAAATAGATTTTCCCAGATGTCATTCATCAAGTTCTTTCACGAGAGCAGCTTAACTAAAACAAAAACTCTAAAACTTAATAAAATGATGGGTTGCTGATGACCCACAAGTATAGGGGATCAATTGTAGCTTTTTGATAAATAAGAGTGTCGAACCCAACGAGGAGCTAAAGGTAGAATTAATATTCCCTTCAAGTTCTATCGACCACCGATACAACTCTACGCACACTTAACGTTCGCTTTACCTAGAGCAAGAATAAAACTACTTTGTAGGTGTAAGGATAAGTTTGCAACAATAAAACTAGAAGTACTTAGTAGGAATAAAACTAGGAGTAATTTGCAAGATAATAAAAGTTAGTTGTTTAGTAGAGAGCTTTTTGTAACACAAAAGAAGGATTTGTCCCTAGGCAATCGATAACTAGACCGGTAATCATTATTGCAATTTTATATGAGGAAGAGGCATGAGCTAACATACTTTCTGTACTTGGATCATATGCACTTATGATTGGAACTCTAGCAAGCATCCGCAACTACTAAAGATCATTAAGGTAAAACCCAACCATAGCATTAAGTAACAAGTCCTCTTTACTCCCATACGCAACAACCCCCTTACTCGGGTATAAGCTTCTGTCACTCTCACCACCCACTATAAGCGAATCATGAATGTATTGCAACACCCTACAACGGTAATCCCACACGCTTGCGCGACATGGAGGGCACCATAGGACAACACCAAAATAAAACGTACAACTCAAACCAATCACGACCATCAATCAACCCATAGGACAAAACGAATCTACTCAAACATCATAGGATTGCCACATATCATTGGATAACAATATATAGCGTTAAGCACCATGTTTAAGTAGAGATTATAGCGGGGAGAAGAGGTGTTACACCGCTGCATAGAGGGGGAGAGAGTTGGTGATGACGGCGGCGAAGTTGTTGGTGTAGATCGCCGTCACGATGGTTCCCCCGGAGGCGCTCCAGCGCCACTGGAAGAGAGGGGGAGAGAGCCCCCTCCTTCTTCTTCTTGCTTGGCCTCCCCCTAGATGGGAGGAGAGTTCCCCTCTGGTCCATGGCCGCCATGGCTCCCGGAGGGCAGGAGCCCCTCCGAGGATTGGATCTCTCTCTCTATTTTCTTCTCTGGTTCCCGTCTGTTTTCTGGGCGAAAACCGTTTCTTATATTCCCGGAGATCCGTAACTCCGATTGGGCGCTGAAATTTTAACACGATTTTTATCCAGACATTAGCATTCTTGCAGCCGAAGGACACCTCCAACCGACTTACAGGGGCACCACAAGCCTGCCAGGCGTGCCCCTTGAGCTTGTGGGCCCCTCGGGCATCGTCTCGCATTGATTCTTTTTCCCAAAAATCACATATATTCCAAAATAAATCTCCGTAAATGTTTATCGCATTTGGACTTTGTTTGATATGGATTTTCTGCGAAACAAAAAACATGCAACAAACAAGAGCTGGCACTGGGCATTGGATCAATATGTTAGTCCAAGAAAATCATATAAATTGTTGCCAAAAGTATGTGAAAGTTGTAGAATATTGGCATGAAACAATCAAAAATTATAGATACGATGGAGACGTATCAGTTGCCTCCCATTTAGCGCTGGTTTTAAGGTTGCTAAGCTCAACCTCGTACCTCAAAAGTGATTTAGGTCTCCGGTGGCCTGAGATTCTCCTTACTTACCGCGCATACTCCCTTGGGTGGTGGAATATACTTCTCCTTCCCTCCGGGTTTATTTGGGAAGTATGTTATGATTTCTTCATCATAAATTCTGAAAGTGACCTTCCCTTCAGCACAGTCCAAAGCTGCACCTGTGGTATTCAAAAATGGCCTCCCGAGAATAATAGATTATTTTTCATCTTCAGGCATATCAAGAATAATAAAGTCAATAGGTATGATATGCCCATCTAATATCATTAGCACATCTTCGGCCACTCCTATTGGCTTCTTTGTAGATTTGTCAGCCATTTACAAGGTTATACCCATAGGAACACATTCTCCCAAGTTCAACTTATGATAGAGGGCCTATAGCATCGCACTGACCCCTGCTCCAATATCACAAAGAGCATTATTTATATCGAGATTAGCAATTGGGCAAGAGATGTTACGTATACCTGGGTCTCCTAGCTTTGCATGTAACTTGTCCTTGAATGGATACTTTGTTATCATAGCCACCTGCTCCTTTAGATTCAAACTCCTTTTATTGTTAACAATATCACGCATGAACTTAGCAAAAGTGGGAATTTTCAATATATCAGTCACATGCAAAGAAACTCTAAGATTCACTATAGCTTGTAAGAATGATGAATAGATTGCATCATTTGAAGGTGGTCTAACAGCTTTAGGGTAATGGAAGGGTTTTCTTTGTTTTACCTTTCTCTTTTGCTTTCTCCCCTGGTTGGATAGGGTGGTCTGGTGTCTTTTTCCACCCTTGGTTCTTATGTTCTATCAACTTATGGGGATCCTTCTTCATCATTATTATCACCATCGACGGTTTCTGCGTCGGGATCAACTTCTTTGTCAGCTTCTTTTCTACTTCATTATCTTGTGCATCTTGGTGAACCTGTTCTTCTTGTTCTTCTTCCCCAAAGAGGAGTTCTTTGTCTTCTTGGGTTTGGTGCTGGCTCTCTCTTCTCTTCTCTGCTTGTTCCTTCTCGTACCATGCAGGTCCTCTTGGGTCCTGTGTTCTTTTACCACTATGAGTTTCAATTTCGTTAGTAGAAACAAGATTAACTTTATCAAGCTGAGCAAGAATTAAAGATTGAGTTTCAAAAATTTGAGAGCATTGGGTTTCTATCGTGCGAGAGTGTTTATCTAGGTCTTTCACCGCATGACTTAACCCTTCCACCTCTTTAGAGAGATAAGCGATAACCTTCTCATTATGGTGAATACATCTCTTCGGAAGTCTCGGTTGAAGTTGTCTTGGTGAAACTTAAATTTATTCATAGTCTCCCTAAGTTCGTCCTCATGCTGATAGATACTAAATATATCCACTTTTTCATTAATAACTTGTTCAACAAGTTTACCTTTTTCTTGAGTGACCTTTTTAAATTCCTCCATGTCTTCAACATGATAATTTTTTCCAGTAGGCTTCCTTGATTCCTCAATATTCCATTGCTCCTTAGCACTTATAATCTTTTCAAGAAGTGCTCTTCCTTCTTCCAGAGTTAAAGCCATAAAACATCCACCTACACTCAAATCAAGAGTAGACTTGGATTCATCATTAATCCCATCATAAAACATATGAAGCATAACATGTTCAGTATAACCATGGTTAGGGCAAAGGTTCAGGAATTTAGAATATCTTTCCCAGGCTTCGTATGGGCTTTCTTCCACTCGTTGAACAAACAAAGTAAGATTTCTTCGTAATTTGGTCATCTTAGAGCTAGGAAGAAATTTACTCATAAATCTTTCTCCACAAATTTTCCAGCTGGTTATACTTCCATAAGGTAATCGATTGTACCAAGTTTCAGCATCACCCTTAAGAGAAAACCTGAAGAGTCTCAATAAAAAAAAATCTTGTGACACATCCTTTAATTTAAAAGTTCCATGATAATCCCCAAGTGCAAGGAATCATCGTAGCAATTTCCAAAGATGGAAGTGATAAGTATGGAGTGTCAAACCCACAAGGAGCTAAAGGTAAGATCAATATTCTCTCAAGTCCTATCTGCCACTGATACGACTCTACGTACACCGAGTGTTTGCTTTCATCTAGAAACGAGAAATAAAACTACATTGTCGGTATAAAGAGGATAGCTGTGCATGATATCGGAGAACTAAAATATAAAAATAGGTGCTGCCTAAATAAAGTTAGAATATATTACAATATATTACAAATAGCGAGTGTGGAATAATGATGGATCGGCGTGCGGAATTGTCCTAGGCAATTGATAACAAGATCGGTAATCATCATTGCAATTTTATACGAGGGAGAGGCATGAGCTAACATACTTTCCGTACTTGGATCATATGAACTTATCATTGGACCTCTAGCAAGCATCCGCAACTACTAGAAATCATTAAGGTAAACCCAACCATAGCATTAAGTATCAAGTCCCCTTTACTCCCACACGCAACAATCCCCTTACTCGGGTTTGTGTTTCAGTCACTCACGCAACCCACTATAAGCGAATCATGAACGTATTGCAAAACCCTACAACGGGAATCCCCCACGTGTGCACGGCACGGAGGGCACCATAGGACAACACCAAAATAAAACATACAACTCAAACCAATCAAGATCATCAATCAACCCAAAGGACAAAAGAAATCAACTCAAACATCATAGGATGGCAACACGTCTTTGGATAATAATATGTGGCATAAAGCACCATGTTCAAGAAGGGGATTACAATGGGGTGCGGGAGAGTGGACCGCTGAAAAGAGATGAGGGAGGTGATGGACGGTGATGTTGATGAAGACGATCACCGCGGCGATGGTTCCCCCGGCGGCACTCCGGCGCCACCGAGAGAGAGGGGAAGAGAAGCTCCCCCTCCGGCGTGCTCCTCCATGGCCTCCCCCCTACATGGGGAGAGGTTCTCCCTCTGATCCTTGGCCTCCATGGTGCCCGGAGGGGCGGGAGCCCCTCCGAGATTGGATCTCTCTCTCTGTTCTCTTCTGTTTCTGCGCTCCTGTTTCTGGCCGAAAACCGTTTCTTATATTCTCGGAGATCCGTAACTCCTATTGGGCTGAAATTTTGAGGGGATTTTTATCTGGAAATTATCTTTCTTGCTGCGAAAGAAGGGCATCAACTGACCTACGGGGTGCCCACAAGGCAACAGGGCGCGACCCCAGGGGGGCGTGCCGTGTTGCCTTGTGGAGCCCTCGGGCACCATCTTGCGTTGATTCTTCTTCCCAAAAATCACATATATTCCAAAATAAATCTTCGTGAAGTTTTATCGCGTTTGGACTTTGTTTGGTATGGTTTTTCTGCAAAACAAAAAACAAGCAGAAAACAGGAACTCGCACTGGGCACTAGATTAATAAGTTAGTCCATAAAAATAATATAAAAGTGCACCAAAACCATATAAAACTATTGTAAACATGGCATGAATACTTCATAAATTATAGATACACTGGAGACGTATCAGCATCCCCAAGCTTAATTCCTGCTCGTCCTCGGGTAGGTAAATGATAAAAGAAACAATTTATGAAGTGTGAATGCTAGCATAGTGCATAAGTTTGATCAATGATAATTTCAAACACTTTTTCTAGCATCAATATATATCATAAACAGTAGCTCATCTCATAAAACTTCTCATGATCAAGTAGCAAGCTATTCACATGTTTAAAGTATAGACCATAAACTTTCTTGAAAATTAACAAACTATGTTTTCAGTCATCAAATAATTACAATTCATCTTATTTTTAGGAAGGGTCTATGTAAGAGCTTTGGTTTAGCAAATTCCACATACTCAACTATCATTTAGTATTCTATGATTGCTGACACTCATGACATACTTATGGAGCCAAAGTTTCAGCTAGACACATAGAAAGATAGGGGCTTATAATTTCGCCTCCCAACGTATTTACCTCAAGGGTAATGTCAACAATAATAACTCATGATCACCTACATCCAACTGGATATATATGCCTGGATCAATCCCCACCACATGATGCTTGCCAAGAGAAAAATAAAAACGGAATAGAGGAGAATACTGTTGACTCTTGCATGAAAGTAAATACATAAAGTAAAAGATAAGCCCTTCGCAGAGGGAAGCAGAGGTTGTCATGCGCTTTTTGTTTTTGGATGTGCAAGCTTAATGTAAAGGAACGTCACTTTATATTGCCCCTTTTGATAGCGACCTTTATTATGCAGTTTATCGCTTTTATTTCTTCACCATCACAAGATCGTACAAAGCTTATTTTCCCTTACAATAAAAGATCATACATATTTAGGAGCAATTTTTATTGCTTTGCACCGATGACAACTTACTAGAAGGATCTTATTCAATCCATAGGTAGATATAGTGGATTCTCATGACATGAAACTGGGTTTAAGGGTTTTTGGATGCACAAGTAGTATCTCTACTTAGTACAGAATTTTGGCTAGCAAAAGGTAGGGGGCAAGCACCACATGTTAGAGGATCCAAAACAATATAACTTCTATGTGAATATAAGCAAACATAACTCATTACGTTGTCTTCCTTGTCCAACGTCGACTAATTGACATAGAATATTTAATGGGGGCTCACAATCATAAAATATGTCCAAGATAGTATATTTATATGTGATATATCTCTTCCTTCAATATTCTTTCATGAATTGTTCAAGTGACCAATGCTGTGTTTGCTAACTTTCAATAAATTTTACCAATTGCACTTCTTTTATGTGAAATCACTACTCCCCATGGGACAAGCACATGAAGCACATATAATTTAATTTTTATGACATTCAATTCATTCAACAATTTACTCTTGGGATATAAATGAAGCACGAGAGCAAATGACAAACTACTCCAAAAGATATAAGTGAGGAACAAAGAGTAGTTTAGTGCATGGGTAGCCATGTGAAGACTCTCTCTCAATAAAGATTTTAGCTCCAAGTATTTTATTCAAACAGCAAACAAAATGAAAATAAAAGGACACTCCAAGAATAGCACATATCATGTGAATAAGTAAAAACTTAGGCTAACCGATAAGTGTTGATGAAGAAAGGGGGGATGCCTACCGGGGCATCCCCAAGCTTAGTTGCTTGAGACTTCTTAGAATGTTATCTTGGGGTGCCTTGGGCATCCCCAAGCTCGAGCTCTTGTGTCTCCTTAATTCCTCTCATATCATGGCTTCTCCTAAATCTTAAAAACTTCATACACACAGAACTCAACAAAAACTCGTGAGATAAGTTAGTATAAATCAACTCAAAACCTTAACATTCTATACTGTAACAAATCACTAAAATTATAATTAAACATTGCATACAAAATGCCTCTCATAGTTAATACTCCTATCCACAAATAGAAACATTAAACAAGCAACATATGCAAACAATGCAACTATAACCGAAATCTGTCTAAACAGAACAGTCTGTAAAGGGTGAATAAGAATTCATACTTCCCTAACTCCAAAAATTCTGAAAAATTACCACATGACAGAGAACTCATGCATGCTTACTGTGTAAACATTTCAGATTTTTATCATGTTCTGACTATTCAGGAATATTCTGGACATTAACAGAAAACTTTCTGTTTTCAAACAGCAACACATGAACTTGCAAACTGAGCATGGTAAAGGCTATAATTGGCATTTTATTAAACTAAAAGATACAAAACATGATTATTGATAGCAACAAGCAAATATCAACAAAATAAAATGATGCTCCAAGCAAAACTCATATTATGTGACGAATAAAAATATAGCTCCAAGTAAGATATACCGATAGTTTTGAAGACGAAAGAGGGGATGCCTTCCGGGGCATCCCCAAGCTTAGACGCTTGATTCTTCCTTGAATATTACCTTGGGGTGCCTTGGGCATCCCCAAGCTTAGGTTCTTGTCGCTCCTTATTCTCCTTATATCGATATCTCACCCAAAACTTGAAAACTTTAATCACACATAACTTAACGGAACTTCGTTAGATGGGTTAGTATGATAAAGATAAATCATCACTTTGGTACTGTCAAGACAAGATTCATAATTGTCCTCACATAATTACTACTGCACTCTATCATTTCCACAATTTATATTGACCAATATAAGCCATGGAAACACTAAAACAAGCAAACTATGCATTGAAAACAGAATCTGTCAAAAACAGAACAGTCTGTAATGATCTAAATAAACACCATACTTCTGCAACTCCAAAAATTCTGAAAAATTAGGGAAACGTAGGAAATTTGTATATCAATCATGTTTAAACATTTCAGAAGGTTTTGATGCTTCAGTAAATTATAGGAATTTCTGCACTGGACGCAAAAGTTTCTGTTTTTGCACAGAATCAAGTCAACTATCATCCACACTATCCCAAAGGTCTTACTTGGCACATTATTGAAATAAAAGGTAAAAAACATGATTACTACAGTATATTAAACATGTGAACACACGATAACAGTAAGGATAAATATGGGGTTGAATTGCTACATAGAGTTGACACTCTTCCAAACCCACTTTCGATGATAATTTTATTCATACTCTAAAAGATATAAGTGAAGTTCATAGAGGATTCTACAATAAATATAGAGAGACCAGTATCCAATCTCAAAATATATAAGTGAAGCACACGTAGCATTCTATAAAGCCATACTCAAAACATTTAAGTGAAGCACAAAGAGCATTCTATAAAGCCATACTCAAAAGATTTAAGTGAAGCGCATGAAGCATTCTATAAATCAACCAAGAACCATAAGAAATCATCCCCAACAAGAATGGTGCATAAAATAAAAGGGAAAAATAAACACAAAATACGCTTCAAGAATTTACGCATATCGTGTGAACAAAACAAAAACCGAGAGATACCGATAGTTGTTGAAGAAGAAAGATGGGATGCCTTCCGGGCCATCCCCAAGCTTAGATGCTTGAGTCTCCTTCAATATTTACTTGGGGTGCCTTGGGCATCCGCAAGCTTGAACTCTTTCCTCTCCTTATTCTTCTCATATTGATACCTCCTCGATCTTCGAACACTTCATCCACACAAAACTCAACAGAAACCTCGTGAGATCCGTTAGTATAACAAATAAATCTTAAACTTTAGGTACTGTTGTAAATTGATTCATATTTAATATTGGCATAATGCTACTGTACTCCAACTTCTCCATGACTCATACCCCCCGATACGATCCATAGATTCATCAAAATAAGCAAACTATGCAACAAAAACAGAATCTGTCTAAAACAGAACAGTCTGTAAAGATCTATTTAGAAACCATACTTCTGTAACTCCAAAAATTCTGAAAAATTAGGAAGAAATAAAAAAAATTCATATCAGTACTGTGTAAAAATTTCAGAATTTTTACACATTCCAGTAAAATATAGAAATTCAAACACTACAGCAAAAGTTTCTGTTTTTTCACAGCATACACCAAACAAGCAATTTAAACATCCTAAAGGTAAATCTTGGCACATTATTTTTATAATACAATGGATGTAACACCCCGATTTTGGCCCTTTCTTTTGGATTTCTTCAAATTTTTATTCGGATTTCTTTTTCCGTGGCTATGTGGTCTTGAAACCCGGGAAGATCTTCTCTCCTGCCACTTCCTAGTGGCTTGTCACTCTCAAATCTATCCTAAGGCCATGTCATTTCCATATTAGCCCCATCCCAATATTTATTTATTGGGAATATTCCTTTTTCTATTAAAGGAATAACCCTGTTTGCTTTAGGTTGTGAGGCAACCTATATTTCTGTCTTCCACAAAATTCCCAAAAAATTCTCATAAATTATTTGGATCATATCTTCCACAAATAGGTCAAAACCCATCCTTTCCTAGTTCAAAAATAATTCAGGAATATTCATTTTCCATTCTGTCCAGAATGGCACTTTGTGAAGGAAGTGTTATTTATATCTTCTTGATTGCCCTCAAAATTTTTGGGCACTCTTTCCTATCCAAATTATTGCCACATACCAAAATTCAACTTCATTTGCTTAGTAAATCTTCCTCAGAAAATTCCCAAAGTTTCTGTCCAGAGAGAAGCTTTGTGAAGGAAGTACTAGCTAGGCTTATCCAAATGAGTTGAAATTTTGGGAGATCATTTATCTGATCAAATCATGACTCTCCACCAAATTTAATCTCCATCCAACAATCCATGAGAGCACAACTTCAAATCTTGGTTTCTGGTCACAATTTCAGTTTGTGAAGCAACCATATTTTATATTGCTTCAAAAATTCTGAAATTAATCCAGAACCTAAATATCCCTAAATAATGTGATCATGCCAAAACTCACATTATTTTGCCAAGCCAATTTCTCTGCAAAATTCCCCCAAGTTTCTGTCCAGTGGGTATCATTGTCAAGGAAGTACCATTTTGGTTTATCCAAATGGGATGAAATTTTTATGACACCTTCATATGCCCAAATGATCACCCTTCACCCATTTTCAGCTCAACCCAAGCATTCATCTGAGTGCTACTTCCTAATCTAGATTCTGGCCAAATTTTTGCAGTTGTGAAGCAACTGCACTCAAACCTTGCACAAATGACCTCAAAATTCACAGGATCATAGTCCTTCCTACCATAAACCTCTGAGACATTCTGGTTTGCTCTTAACCTAGCCCATTTGATCACTACTTCCTACTTAAGTTTGCAACAGCAAAGTTTAGTCGACCTCTCCCATCCACCCACAATGCCTTTCTTCGATCTATCACCTCAGGTAGGACCCACTTAAGGGAGACAACACGCTAGACATCGTTGGATTGGCCAGAGTGCACCGCGTGCGCCTGTGCACGCGGTGACCACGCGGTCTGGCGCGCCGAAAGCGTGCTCTGAACTTTGGGGCCCTCTGCCGCCGCCCAAACGCCGAGCTCCCGCCATCGCATCATGTCCTCTGCGTCGCCACCACTCTCCTGCATCCGCGTGTCCTCTCTGGACCCCTCCCCCTCTCCTCTTTCCTCTCCGGCGAGCACGCCGTCCCGGGATGCCCGCGGCCGTCGTCGCTTTGCACTTGTCCTCTTCCTCCCCGCGGCACCTTTGCACCGAATGCGCCTCCCCTAGACCCCTCTTCCCCTCCCCCCCCCGCGCGTGCGCTCGTGCACGCGGTCGCGCCAGAGGCATCAACTTCGCGCTCCCGTCGGCTTCCGGCTATGGGCATCTCGTCCTGGCTATATAAGCCCACCCGAGACCCTCCCTTCCTCGCCAACCTCTCTCCCTCACTCCCAGTAGCCTCCCGACTACCCAATCTAGCTCGAGGAGCTCTCCTGCCCGCCCTCTGGCTGCCACTGCCACCTCGGCCTTGGCCTAAATTCCGGTGAACCAAGCCCTCCCTCTTCCTCCTGACCCCACCAAGGACCTCCCCTAGCCTCCGCAACCCTCCCCACCTACTCGTTTGGTCGCCGGGACGCCAGTAGCCGCGACCCCAAGAGCGGCCGCCGCCCTTGCCCACGGCCACCACGAGCCACCGCCGCTCCAGCCCTCCCCGGTGCCTGTGCTATGCGGGGATGGGTGCGGCTTGGTCCCACGAGCTCGCCGGTGGTCGGAGCGAGGCGAGCGGTGGCCGGAGTCGCCGGGAATCGGCGTCGGGGCTGCCGGCCGGCGCCCTCTGTCCCTCCCCGTCGTAAGGTAGAAGAAAGGAGCCAAGAGGAGAGAGAGAGCGTGGTGGGACCCGCCTGTCATCAACTCAGATGGCCGGGCCCGCCACTTAAGTGGAAGCGCATTTGGGTAAATACGTTTTCGTTTGGAGAAAGCGTATTCTCATGTTCTTCAGGCGAAAATACGTTTCCCTTCTGCTCAAGACGTATTTCCCCGAATACGCCTTCTGTTTCCACCCCAGCGCCGAAACCCTTATTTAGCGGACGTTCGTCCGTTAAGGCCAGAAAAGAACAGTTTTTAATTCTTTTTCTGCCTAACGAACGAACGGCCGTATCTCCGCGACCGTAACTCCGAATCAGGTGATTCCAAAGCCCACGATCTTAGTTCGTCGAGCCCGTTCCGATGGTATCATTTTCGTGAGGTTGTCACACTGTGAAAATGACCATTTTGCCCTTGCCCTTAAAACAGCCCCGCCGAGAGGGAAACTTTTCCGGCGATTCTTCCCGCGGGTTCATCGCACCTCTCCCCGGTGTATCCTTCATCCCCAGGCAAGCCACAACAGCCACTTGCATGATGGCCTTGCAGTAGCCATGGTTTCCACTTGAATATTTAAATGATTGTTTGCTCATTTAATTATTTCGTGAATAATATATGCTTGTGAATCCATGCTCGTTCTTATGCCTTGTTCATTTGCATCTAGTAGTTAAATGATTATTTGCTAGTATTATTATTATGTTAGTCCTCATATTTTATTTTCCGATGCTTTTGATAATAATATGCTCATATGAATAGTTATCGGTTTGATATGAAAAACTCTTGTGATATTCATGATCATCTTTATGCCATGCTCATTTGCATCCCGTAGACTCAATGATTTATCATTGTTGATACTATGTTAAATGGTTATGTTGCCCATCCATGGTTACACTGATATCATGCTCATATGCATTGTTATTTCATTATGTTGTGACTCAGCTCATCACCATTCAAGTTAAACCGGACATTAATCCAACTTGAACAAATCTGTTGGCTGAGTCATGGTGCCACCAAATCGAGCTCACCAGTGCAACCACACTTGCCTGGATGGGGAGGCCCTAATGCGGTCTATTGTCGTGCCTCTCGCCGGTGCCTCATACTAGGGAAGGTTATGTGCGCGCGCTACCCTGATCAGGTAGGCGGCCATAAGCCTTGAGTACCCAGTTTTGGTTTTGAGCTCAGGTCCCCGTTTGGGACAGTTTTGGTTTGGCCACGACGGTGGCAGCCACAGAGGTGGCGGATGTCACATGTTGACATCAGGGTAACCCAGGACATAGCCCAAAGGGGAGTTTGTCGGAGTTGCCGGGAGAGTGTCACGCAATAGATTGGTTTTGTCGGAACATCGTTGGTCCACCCGAATGGGAGCACGAGGCCATGAGTTCCGTAGTGTGGGTACAGTGTACTAACCTCTGCAGAGTGTATAATCTATCGATAGCCGCGTCCTCGGTCATGGACACAGTTCGTAGTAGGTCACACTATGGGTCAACAGAAATAATATCTGAATAATAAACAACCCCGGTTCGATGAGAAAAGAAGTTGGTTGATCTTTATGTGGTCATGCGATGATCACAGGTAGAGATCAAGCTCCGTGTGGTCGTGTGATGATCATGATGGTAAGTTGGTGGTTACGAGACAACCTCCGAGCAGAGTAAGTTGGTCCATGAGACCTTAAATGTCGACCCCCGTGCATGCTAGTGCTAGTATCATCCTGTTCATATCATGAATTATATGTTGTTGCCATGCTCATGTTGTTGCCATGCTCATGTTGTTGCCATGCTCATGTTGTTCTAGTAGTATCGTGTTCATCTTTGATGATTAACCTGTAAATGCCATGCTGTTGTATGTCTTGATTGCTTTGGTTGCTGTGAGCTTGCGAGTACATTCAAAGTACTCACCTGGCGTGTCATGCCAGATTGCAGGTGATGCCGTGATTGCTTGTTTGTCGAGGACCCCGAGGTTGCGCTCTAGGATACGTCCCAGCCAGAGTCCCTGCGGAGTGGAGTTCATCACCGTCGTCGTTGTTCCGCTGCTAGAAGTTATTCTGCTACGAGTTGTTCCGCTGCTAGCATAGAGCTATCTGAGCAGGCGAAGTGTCGCCGTGCCCCCTGTAACCTTCGTGCCTTCAGAACCCTTGTACCCGTAATATTTGTAATAAAGAGCTGATTTGTTCTATGCCAAGCAGTGCCGTATTCCAGAAGACTTGATCTCTGGGCTGGAATACGGGGTGTTCCGGTCTCTCTGAGCCGGGGTGCCACAATGGATTTGTACAAGGGGATAATTATTTATGTTGAAAAGTTTCTGTAATCAAGGTTCACAAAGTTTCCATGGGCATGAACAAAGTTCAAGGCTAGCCCCCACTTCCACATTGCTCATCTTTCTCACTTTCACTTTTCTTTTTAAAAACTTTTAGGTTCCCCTCTATATTTTTTGTTTTTAAATATTTAAATGGCACACATGATAAAGTTTATATTCCACAAAATAAGAAAAATACTCTCTAAAACTTCCGGGTTGTCTCCCAGGCAGCGCTTTCTTTAAAGCCATTAAGCTAGGCATAAGAGGCAAGTAATTTTTTTGTACTTTGCATTTTTTTTGTTTCACCCACAACTAAAGAAAAGAAAACAAGAAAACAAAATCAAAAGTAAAAAAAAATCTACTTAGTGATGAAAGCAAACAAGCATACACGAAAATATTAACCCTACGCTATTGCTCCCCGGCAACGGCGCCAGAAAAGAGCTTGATAATCCCCAAGTGCAAGGAATCATCGTAGCAATTTCCAAAGATGGAAGTGATAAGTATGGAGTGTCGAACCCACAAGGAGCTAAACGTAAGATCAATATTCTCTCAAGTCCTATCTGCCACTGATACGACTCTACGTACACCGAGCGTTTGCTTTCATCTAGAAACGAGAAATAAAACTACGTTGTGGGTATAAAGAGGATAGCTGTGCATGATATCGGAGAACTAAAATATAAAAATAGGTGCTGCCTAAATAAAGTTAGAATATATTACAAATAGCGAGTGTGGAATAATGATGGATCGGTGTGCGGAATTGTCCTAGGCAATTGATAACAAGATCGGTAATCATTATTGCAATTTTATATGAGGGAGAGGCATGAGCTAACATACTTTCCGTACTTGGATCATATGAACTTATCATTGGACCTCTAGCAAGCATCCGCAACTACTAGAAATCATTAAGGTAAACCCAACCATAGCATTAAGTATCAAGTCCCCTTTACTCCCACACGCAACAATCCCCTTACTCGGGTTTGTGTTTCAGTCACTCACGCAACCCACTATAAGCGAATCATGAACGTATTGCAAAACCCTACAGCGGGAATCCCTCACGTGTGCGCGGCACGGAGGGCACCATAGGACAACACCAAAATAAAACATACAACTCAAACCAATCAAGATCATCAATCAACCCAAAGGACAAAAGAAATCAACTCAAACATCATAGGATGGCAACACGTCTTTGGATAATAATATGTGGCATAAAGCACCATGTTCAAGAAGGGGATTACAATGGGGTGCGGGAGAGTGGACCGCTGAAAAGAGATGAGGGAGGTGATGGACGGTGATGTTGATGAAGACGATCACCGCGGCGATGGTTCCCCCGGCGGCACTCCGGCGCCACCGAGAGAGAGGGGAAGAGAAGCTCCCCCTCCGGCGTGCTCCTCCATGGCCTCCCCCCTACATGGAGAGAGGTTCTCCCTCTGGTCCTTGGCCTCCATGGTGCCCGGAGGGGCGGGAGCCCCTCCGAGATTGGATCTCTCTCTCTGTTCTCTTCTGTTTCTGCGCTCCTGTTTCTGGCCGAAAACCGTTTCTTATATTCTCGGAGATCCGTAACTCCTATTGGGCTGAAATTTTGAGGGGATTTTTATCTGGAAATTATCTTTCTTGCTGCGAAAGAAGGGCATCAACCGACCTACGGGGTGCCCACAAGGCAACAGGGCGCGACCCCAGGGGGGCGTGCCGTGTTGCCTTGTGGAGCCCTCGGGCACCATCTTGCGTTGATTCTTCTTCCAAAAAATCACATATATTCCAAAATAAATCTCTGTGAAGTTTTATCGCGTTTGGACTTCGTTTGGTATGGTTTTTCCGCGAAACAAAGAACAAGCAGAAAACAGGAACTGGCACTCGGCACTAGATTAATAAGTTAGTCCATAAAAATAATATAAAAGTGCACCAAAACCATATAAAACTATTGTAAACATGGCATGAATACTTCATAAATTATAGATACATTGGAGACGTATCATTCCACATAAAGTATCAAAGAACATAAGGTGTGCTTGAGGGTCCTCCTCTTCAGTTCCTGTAAAGGCATGCTTTTTAACTTCCATATTATAAGATCACAATCAATCGAATACTCAGCTGGATAGTTAGTAGGATAAACTATGGGAGATCTTGAGCCCATAACTGGAGCACAGTACTCTCTCACAGTTTTCTTTGGTTTCTGAGTAATTGACATCTCTGCAAACAAAGTGTTAAGCTCAATAGATTGATTTTCTATTAATGAAACTTGCCGCTCCTGAGGAAAACGGGTAATATAATCTGGCTATAAGTTCTTCCATAATTAGTAGAGCCCCTGTCACCTACAGGAAGCATCTACAATAACAATACCTGCAAAAACAGTTACGAAATAAATACTCTGCACTTAGCTCCCCGGCAACGGCGACAGAAAATGCTTGATGGCGTGCAAGACACACAGGGTTATGTAGCACTTTCATGGAAGTATCCCAATTAGTTATCGTCCCAACGAAGAGCAGAGGAGAGTATTTATATTAGCGCTTCTGTCACACACAAGGTTCCACAATTCTTATGTGTAGTAACTGCCTGTGATTCTGCAAATATTGTTACTGTCCTAGTGGACAAATAAGCCAAAGTGGTAAGAATGGTAGGTTTGTAGTAACAACGGTAAAAACACTTGAAAGTAAATAACATAAATAGACTTGAAAATAGATTTGTGTTTCCTGCAATGGAGAAGTTACGCACTGAGAAAATTCAGCTCATGGTATACATCAAGTGTGTCAGTGCGACGGTAATACCAGTTACCTTGTATCATGTTCGTAGTATTTGATATGTTTGTTCTGTAGGTGGATCACCCTAAGGCCATGGAACTCCTCCCCGCGGGATTACATTCCATTCTATGGTCCTACTTCGCCGTTGCCACAACGTGGTCGTATCCATAACTAAGGTCCTCTGACCGGAACAAGCATTAAGTTTAATGGATCAGTGTTATCTCATACTGTCTTCGGTCCTCATAGATGTCTCCACCTGTCACGTCAGAGGTCGCAGATTTCCTAAACAATATGTGTTACCTGTGTAGTTCTTAAGATCATGTTGTCTGGGCCCTTAAATTGGATAACACACATAGAGTTCACCACAATATAACAACTTACTAGACAGATCATAAGACTACAAACACAAATGACGACATATAGATCAGGCACAAATGAATCTTACCACTCACCTACATCTCCCACGCCTAGGGGGAATTACTCACGCATCATAAGAGAATAGCCAATCACACAAGAGATTAAACCCATGAAAACCACATCGATAATACCGTGAAGATGCACAATAAGATGAAATGGATGATTGAAATAGTCTTGAGCTCCAGATGAGTAGTAATAGAGTCTACAACTTGTTCTTACAACTTGTAATTCCTCTTACAATAGTGAAGGATGAAATGATGATGGAGATGAAAGGACCAAAACTAAGAAGATCTCCAAAGGCTCTTCGGATCACTCCCTTCTCTGTTATCGACGTGGTGCCAGCGGCTAGGGTTCTCTTCTCCCCAGGGTCCCTTCATGAAAGTGTCTTGTATAGACGTGGTGGAGCTGTTGGAACTTCATACGAGCGCCCATGCGAGTGGGTGTGCTCTCATGGAAGGCTGTCTTTTGCTTTGCTACGCCAGATGGCTTGGCTCTCCACATGGAAATTGCTCCATTTGACTTGATTTGTAGTAATCCCCGTTGGCTTCCTTCCATAAATGATATTTCCCGCCAAACAATGGAAAAATGGATTTTCTTCTCTTTTGAAGGATTAGCGTTAGAAATAACCGAGAAGCGGTGTGAATCCGGGGGAAAGCAAACAAGAATCACTTGAAAATGATTTCACAAATTCTCGAGCCATCATCTAACCTTCCCATAAGGTGTTCCAAAGTTAATGTTGTTTCATTGATAATAATAGGTGGTGATCCCACTAAATTCCCCATAGCGTGAAAAGCATCCAAATGGTGACTACTAAAAAAGTTTCCTCTAGTAATAGTGTCAAGCACAAATCTATACCAAGTAGTAACACCCACATAAAAATTTCGGAGAAGAACAGTGGTGGATTGCTTACGGGTAGATCTATTTTGAGCATCGCAAATCCTATACCAAGCATCTTTCAAACTTTCTCCACCTCTTTGTTTAAAATTAATTACTTCATTTACGGGAGTGGAAGCGAAGAACTAGCCATAATAGCAAGTAAAGATAGCAACACTATTTTTTTGGTATTTTAATTTTTTAGAGGAGGAGGAGGAAAAAGAGAAGGCAAATAAAAAGCAAATGGCAAAGAAATGAAAAACAAGCAAATTGATAAATGTGAGCGAAGGCACCTGATTTGTTTGGTGAAGCCTCCCCGGCAACAACGCCAGAAATTCTTCTGCTACTCTCTGTAGAGTTGTTGGGTTTCCCTGAAGAGGAAGGGTGAAGTAGTACAGTAGCAGATAGTATTTCCCTTAGTAAGAACCAATGTTCATCAAACCAGAAGGAGACGACACACAAATAATGTAAATAGTACCTGCACACGCACAAAGCAAATTCTTGCACCCAACAAAGGCAAGGGGGTTGTCAATCCCCTTGTTCTTGCCAATTGCAAGGATTAAATCTGGTAGTGATAGGTAAACAAATAAAATAAAATAAAGGAAAACAATGAGCAATTGTAGGATTCTTAGTAATAATGGAAAATGGACCCGGGGGCCATAGTTTCACTAGAGGCATCTCTCTCATAAACATAGCATTGGTGGGTAAACAAATTACTATTGGGTAATTGACGGAATTACGCATAGTTATGATTGTGATTCTTCATCGCATAATCAATACATAGGCATTACGTCTGTCACAAGTAGACCGTTAATCCAACTGCATCTACTACTATTACTCCACCCCAAGACCACTATCCATAATGCATATCAAAGTATTAAGTTCATGATAAAGAGTAACGCATTAAGCAAGATGACATAATGTAGACGAGGTAAGACCAAGCAATGTGTTGAGACCCTGTCGTTTTATCCTTAGTAGCAACAATACAAATATGTGCCTTGCAACTCCTCCTGTTATAAGTAAGATCACCGCAAGATTTAATCTACTACTATGCACCACTCCCTCTGAAGATCTATTCATCCAATTGGCCAAAGAAGACTTATAGATCGGAAAGCATACATAGCTATAAAATTATGCAGCAAATAAATCTCAATAGACTCAAATAATATCAATGAATAATCTGATCATAAACCCAACAATTCATCGGATCCCAACAAACACACCGTGAAAATTACATCGGATTGATCTCAGAGGAGATCATTGTATTAAAGATCAAAGAGAGAGAGAAAAGCCATCTACCTACTACTATGGACCCGTAGGTCCTGAAGGAACTACTCACACATCATCATGGATGCAGCAAGATCGATGAAGATTGCCTCCCCAATGGTTTTCCCCTCCAACAGAGTACCGGAAAAGGCCTCTAGATGGGATCGCGGAAGAACACAAGCTTGCGGCAGTGATAAAATTGTTTCTGGTCTAGCTTCGAGGTTTTTGGAGTTTGTACAATTACATTTGAGCCCCTAGTTGTGTCACACCAGTGGGTTTTGCCCCCAAATTCAAAAAACCCTCATTTCTGTCCAAGCTCGTTTGCTCCACTTATGCTTTTGCCCTTTGACCGTTTGACCGTCACTTTGAAAACTTCATAACTTCATACTAACTCAGAAAAATGCAAACAAGATATCAAATTGTTTGAAAAAGCATCACCTATATGTGCATGTCATTTGCTTTCATGAAAAAAGTGTTGGAAAGTCCCCATCTCAGTTTGAGCTCATATGATGTCTGCATGAATAGTAAAATCTGAAAAAAAATTGAAAAAAAATTGAAAAAAAATTCAAAAAATTCTGAATTATTTTTGTGGCAAACATTGACTAATGTTTTGAGCACTTAGAAAGTTTCACCAAGGAATGACATTCATGGAAGTCATGGCAAATAAAATAAAATCAGCACTCCAAAATGCTTTTGTTTTGGAGCATCAATTTTCTTTTTTTCCACGACTTCCACGAATGTCATTTCCTGATGAAACTTTGCAATTGCTCAAAACATTAGTCAATGTTTGCCACAAAAAATTCAGAATTTTTTGTACTTTTTTCATTTTACTGTTCATGCTGACATCATATGAGCTTAAACCGAGATGGGGACTTTTCAGCACTTTTTCATGAATGCAAATGACATGCACATATAGGTGATGTTTTTCGAACATTTTGATATATTATTTACATTTTTCTGAGTTAGTATGAATTCGTCATGAAGTTTCAAAGTGACGGTCAAACGGTCAAAGGGCAAAAGCATAGGAGGAGCAAACGAGCTTGGACAGAAACGAGGGTTTTTGAATTTAGGGGCAAAACCCACAGGTGTGACACAACTAGGGGCTCGAATGTAATTGTCCCTTTGGAATACTAGGGAATTTATAGGCCAGAGATTAGGTCAAATGGAGGCTCAAGGGGCCCACAGGCTCAGGGGCGCGCCTACCCCCTGGGCGCGCCATGTGAGCTTCTGGCCCACTCGCAAGGCTTCTAGTCTTTCCCCGAAGCTTCTAGGGTCTCTTATGTTCTAGAAAGAATCGCCGTAAAGTTTCATCGTGTTTGGAATTCATTTGGTATGGTTTTTCTGCGAAACAAAAAACATACAGAAAACATCAACTGGCATTGGGCACTAAGTTAATAGGTTAGTCTATAAAAATAATATAAAATGGCATATACAGTATACAAAAATGATAATATAATAGCATGAAACAATCAAAATTTATAGATACATTGGAGATGTATCACCGGGCGATTGACGAAGCGCTCTCTCCCTTCTCTCTCATGCCTTTACTCTCCTCCGGCTCAGATTTTTGCTGAGGTGGAATCCCTTGTAGCCTGTCAAGTAGGACTGTTGTATTTGCTCTTAGTAGGAATATTACATGCGTTGGTGAGTTCCTTTTTAATTCTTGCATGCAAAGATTTAATGTGCCTCAGAATCTCAATAGGAGATGGAGATAAGCCCTTTAAATTGGAAAAATGAAAAAAAATGAGATAAGCCCTCTACACCAGAAAGGAGGGAGTAAGGCTACGGCCAAGAGGTTATAAGGGTGGTGTGACCGGTGGATAGGGAATGTCAAACTCCAGATTTCCATTGCAATGGAGCTCATCTACAAATTGGATCATGCCTTTGACCACCGAGCGCTATCTAGAGAGGAATTCGAGCTTAGGAAGACTCTAAAGAGGAAGTCATTGGGCCTTTGTTCACTAGAGAGATCGACCGCTCACCAAAGATCACGGCTGCTATATTTGAAAGAGGGTGATGCTAATACATAGTTTTTCCACTGGCATGCTCGGTAACGACAAAGGAGGAACGTGATCACCACCATAAAGAAGAACGGTGAGATACTCACGGGACATGATCCCATTGCAACAGAGATAGATGACTACTATGGTGGGATCTTTGGCACGGACCCAGTACGAGACCTTTCACTACTTCTACATGACCTTGATCTGCCGCATCATGATTTATCTCACCTTGAGAGGCCTTTCATCGAGGAGGATGTGGAGAAGGTAATAAAATCACTGCCGCCGGACAAGGCATCGGGGCCGGACGGATTCACGAGCAGGTTCTATGCTTGCTGTTGGAGTATAATCAAGGAGGATTTACTGAGAGCTCTTGATGCTTTCTATCGTGGGGATGTGCATGCTTTGCTGGCCATAAACAAGGCACTAGTATCTTTGCTTCCTAAGGTGGATGGTGCGAGGAACTTAGGGATGACTTGCCAAATCTGGTTGGAAAGCATCAAAGCGCGTTCGTACGCGGCAGGTACCTCCATGACAACTTCATGCTCGTCCAGGGCACGGCTCGACGATTACACGCCCTTAAGGATCCTACAGTGCTACTAAATCTTGATATTTCAAAAGCTTTTGATTCCGTACAATGGCCCTTCTTACTTGAGGTGATGCAAAGCATGGGTTTCGGCCGATGTTGGATTAGTTGTATCTGTGGACTTCTTGTAACTTCTTCTACAAGGATCATGCTAAATGGGATCCTCAGCAAGCCTATGTGATGGTGTCCTGGACCAGGGGGTACAAACCTAGACGGCCCATGGTCCTCAGTCTCGGCCCGAAGGCCCTGTTCTCATTTAGATGGACTCCGGAAGTTGTGACGTGATCAAGATGGTATCCGCCGAAGACTTGGAGTGTACCCCGAGACATCTCCTGCCGCCTCCATCACATCCCTAGATACCGCCTATGTAACCCTAGATGCCCTTGCCTAGCGTGTATATAAGCCGGAGGGTTTAGCCTGTAGAGGACATGGAATCACAATTACCATCTACCTAGCTCTAAGGTTAGGTTCCTCTTGATGATCTCGAGGTAGATCAAGCTTGTACTCGATACTTCATCATCAATATAAACAAGAGCAGGACGTAGGGTTTTACCTCCATAGAGAGGGCCCGAACCTGGGTAAACATCGTCTCCTTTATTCCTGTTACCCTCGATCCGAGATCCACAGCTCGGCACCCCCTACCCCGAGGTCAGCCGGTTTTTACACCGACACTGGTGCTTTCATTGAGAGTTCCACTGTGAGATCGGCAATGGATCGATGGCTCACCTGCAGAGCAACTGCGGCTCCGACTACAGGGACATCTTCATCCCCGACCAGTTATTCATCTTCGGCAGCATGGTCTTTTGCGCCGACTCCTCAGGCCATCTGGCTTCCGTTGAGAATTACGCTCCAAATCACATCATAACTTTCGGAGGCCTGGAGTACACCGCGGATTCACGCAGAGAGCTCGTCCTTACCGGTTGGACGCCAGGCCGGATTGAGGGCTTAGTGGACATCGGGGGCTCGGCCCCAGAACCGATCTCCTTCGAGGACGTCGGATCAAATCCCTTGCCCCTACAGGCCCATGCGGAGGAATTGACTACCTCCCCCACGGACAGCCTCGTCCTGGCATCAAGCCACGACGCCGTTCCAATCGCCACTTCGGATACTACGTCGGATCTAGAGACGGCTCGGGTGACGGATCCGGGATCAACCCCGGCCCCGCACGAGGCTAATGACGCGTCAGGTGATCTACCAGTCGTGCTTCAAGTCAGCCCGGCTTATAACCAGACCATGGATACCGAAGAGCTATCTCACTTAAATGAGATGCTGGATCGCATTCAAAGCTTATCGATCTCCAATAGCCAGACTTCGGTCTACGGCAAGATCGGACTTAAAGCCGATGATCGGGAAATTTATATACCACCCACCACCCATCTAGTCGCCACGATCGATGATTTAACCGACGTGTTGGATTATGATGAAGCCACCGACATGGATGAAGATGTCGATGGCCCCACAGAAACCACCACGCCGTTGGTCAACACCGGCAAGTGGACTCTAACCTCCACCTATGATGTATACATGGTGGATACTCCGAAACCTCCATCAAGACGCTGGCGAAGGCGCAGATGAGGTGCCAATGGGGACCCTAGCGGGCACGACGCCGCTGCTACCAACACCGGGGCAGCGGCAGACGACGCTGATGACCTGGGAGAGGATTTACAAGCCTCCCCAGAGCGGCCGCATAGCCCCGCGGGAATCCTCGAGGATGAGGACCCCGATGACCTCTTCGAAGGGGCCGATGACAATTACTTCCCTCGGTCCGAAGAGGATGAAAGCCTGGGCACCGAGGACTTTATAGTCCCCGAAGACCCCTTCGAGCAGGAGCGGTTCCGGCGATGCCTCGTAGCCACCGCGCAAAGCATGAAACGAACGCAGCAGCAGCTGCAAGCCAACCAAGATGCGTTGAATGATAAGTGGGTCGAGATACTCTCGGCCGAGCAAGACCTCGAGGACCGACTCTGGAGTGCACCTAAATCTTACCCGCGTAGGCGTTTGCTGCCCGAATTCAACGAAGAACTAGCCAACGACGTGCTTTTAACACGTGGACGGGCTAACGAACCTGACCGCCCCCCCTAGAGGGCGCGACAGGCCGATGCGGGAAAATCTACGCACCCAAACAACTACTCGCTGTTACGGCAAGCATCCCGTCGATTGCACCGATCCATACGACATAAGACGCCAGATAGAGGCAAATCGGGCACCGCCTCGGTCCATATACAGGTCAAGAGGACGTGCACCGGCCGAGCTCGATGGCTACGACGCCTGGATAGACAGGAACGGCTGAGCTCGGGAGCAAGCCTATACACGGATTACCCCCGAAGACCGACGCGAGACTGCTCAGTTCCAAGGTCCCGCCCACCCGACCTGCTTTACAGACAGGGTAATGGAACATCAGTTCCCTGACGGATTTAAGCCCACCAACATCGAACCGTATGATGGTACTACTGACCCAGCAGTGTGGATCGAAGATTTTCTTCTCCACATCCACATGGCGCATGGAGATGACCTCCACGCCATCAAATATCTGCCCCTCAAATTAAAGGGGCCTGCAAGGCACTAGCTTAATAGCCTGCCTTCTCATTCAATTGGAAGCTGGGAAGCACTTGAGGACGCCTTCAGGGCTAACTTCCAGGGCACTTACGCCCGGCCTCCAGATGCCGACGACCTCAGCCACATCATTCAACAGCCCGGCGAGTCGGCAAGGAAGTTCTGGAACAGGTTCTTAACTAAAAAGAACCAAATTATGGACTGCCCCGACGCCGAGGCTATTGCCGCTTTCCGGCATAGCATCCGAGACGAGTGGCTCGCACGCTAGCTCGGGTAGGATAAGCCAAGGACCATGGCGGCCCTTACCTCACTCATGACCCGCTTTTGCACATGAGAGGATAGCTGGCTGGCCCGCAGTACTCACAATGGTGAGGCCGGCACTTCAAAACTCACGACGCCAATGGCAAGTCGAGGCGCAACAAAAATAAGCGCATGCATAAAAATGGTGGGAGCGACACCGAGGACGTCGCAGTAAATGTAGGGTTCAACGGACCTAGATCCAGTCAGAAAAAGAGGCCCTTTAAAGGGAACAAGGACGGACCCAGCCAACTCGATAGGATCCTCGACAGGCCATGCCAAATACATGGTACCTCGGACAAGCTAGCAAACCACACAAACCGGAACTGCTGGGTCTTCAAGCAGGCCGGAAAGATAGCGACGAAGAGCCAAAATAAAGCTCAACCTCATAGCGATGGCGAGGATGAACCTCGGCGACCCAACAATGGAAACCAGAAGCAGTTCCCTCCTGAGGTGAAGGACATAAACATGATTTACGTGACCCACATCCCTAAAAAGGAGCGGAAACGTGCACTTCGGGACATTTACGCCTTAGTGCATGTCGCCCCGAAGTTCAATCCGTGGTCGGCTTACCCGATCACGTTCGACGAACATGATCACCCAACCAGCATCCGGCATGGTGGATCGGCTGCCTTGGTCCTGGACCCGATCGTTGATGGATTCCACCTGACGCGCGTCCTCATGGACGGAGGTAGTAGCCTCAATTTAATCTACGCGGATACATCAGGAAGATGGGCATAGACTCATCCAGGATCAAACCTAGCACCACCACCTTCAAAGGTGTCATACCAGGCGTCGAAACCTGCTGCACGGGAATAGTAAAACTGGAAGTAGTCTTCGGTTCACCCGAGAACTTCTGAAGTGAAGAGTTAATCTTCGATACAGTCCCTTTTTGGAGCGGATACCACGCGCTGCTCGGGCGCACCGTATTCGCCCGCTTTAACGCAGTCCCACATTACGCATACTTAAAGATGAAAATGCCGGGACCAAATGGTGTTATTATAGTCAATGGTAGCACCGAACGCTCCCTCCGAACAGAGGAACAAACCACGGCTTTCGCAGCCGAGGTACAAGCAACCGAGGAGGCAGCTCGCCACAAGCACAACTCCTCAAAGCACGTATGGGCCGCGTGAGCCGACCTTGGCCAGGCCACCATCCCCCCTAAATAGGGACACGGGCTCCTCGTTTGCCTTCCCTTGGAAGGACATTACGTCCCCAGGGTGCACAATTTTGCACTAAAAATTCCATGGGCGGCCGAGGAGCCGAAGCATATGACGCGTTGCTATCAGCTCAACTGAGCAGCAACGCACTTCAGACTTGCATACCAGCATGGCTCTGTAAAAGGCCCAGATAGAAGCAGCATGTCCACATGGCTTAAACCATCCAAACGACAGCTGCATACCTTTTCAAAGGACTCGACCGACGAAAAGCATCAAGCAAATAAGAGGCCGAGGTCGCGGACAGCCCACACCTCCTTCGCTTTCAACGAAGGCAAGCTGATCAACAACATGGAGACGCAGACGTGCGACAGCGATGGGCTTGGGTGAATAATCCCATTAGCATATCCGCCCTGTTTTTACTCCTTTGCCTTTTCTTTTAAGTTGTATCTTTTACAAGTTCCTTTTGTTAAAGCTCGGCATGTACAGCTTGACCACATTAAATAAAAGCGCACCCATCGAGGTCATTACGCATCTCCTTATGTTCACCGCCTTTGAGCCAAAAGCATACATTCACGATACAACTGTTATTTAAAAATACCGGGGGCTCCGCTCTTAAGCTCACACAACCCCTCCCCCCCTACAAATCCGAAATATCTATTCGGAGTCTTGGATGTTGCATTATATGAATCAGTTTTGAACCTCGATTTTGGTCAATAGTTGGGTTGCCCGGCTCCTGTGCTTACCCCTTACATTTTTATCTATTCGGCTAAGGGCGTAAAGGGAGATCCACTGCGATTGCGCTGCCTGCTTATATGGCAAAGCGCCTTAGTGGATAAAGCCGAAAACTGACTGTCCTGGTAAGCGTAAACTGGTCGGCCATCCAAAGACAGCGTCCAGCAACGTACCCTTGAGGCTACCCATGTTAAACGAAGGGCTCCTTATCAAATCAGCCGAAGTGGTTAGTGGCATAAACCTCGGCCATATAGCCGAACTACTCCACGGACCGGGGGAGCGTCATTAGCCCCCACAGTCAAGCTCCTATGACTAAGTGATACGTCCATTTTGCATCATGTTTTCCTACTATTATTTATTATGTTTTTGATCATTATTTCACTTTATGAAACAATTCTTATGCCTTTTCTCTCTTATTTTGCAAGATTCACATGAAGAGGGAGATTGTCGGCAACTGGAATTCTGGACCAGAAAGGGGTGAAACAGACATAGCTATTCCGCCCACCTCCAAATGACCTGAAAATTTACAAAGAATTATTTTGGAATATATAAAAAATATTGGCTGAAGAAATATCAGAGGGGGACCCACCAGGAAGCGACAAGCCTGGGGGGCGCGCCCTACCCCCCTAGGCGCGCCCCCCGAGCTTGCCGCGCCCCTGGTAGGCCTCTGGGCCCATCTTCCACTATATGAAGCCATTTGCCCTAGAAAAAAATCAGAAGAAAACTTTCGGGATGAAGCACCACCGTCTTGAGGCGGAACCTGGGCAGGAGCACTTTTGCTCTCCGGCGGAGCGATTCCGCCGCGGATACTTCCCTCCGGGAGGGGGAAATCAAAGCCATCGACATCACCAACGATCCTCTCATCGTGGGAGGACCAATCTTCATCAATATCTTCACCAGCACCATCTCATCTCAAACCCAAGCTCATCTCTTGTATTCAATCTTTGTCTCAAAACCTCAGATTGGTACCTGTGGGTTGCTAGTAGTGTTGATTACATCTTGTATTTGATGCTAGTTGGTTTATTTGGTGGAAGATTATATGTTCAGATCCTTAATGCTATTCAATACCCCTCTGATCTTGAACATGAATATGATTTTTGAGTAGTTACTTTTGTTCTTGAGGACATGAGAGAAGTCTTGTCATAAGTAATCATGTGAATTTGGTATTCATTCGATATTTTGATGATATGTATGTTGTTGCTTCCTTTAGTGGTGTCGTGTGAACGTCGACTATGTGACACTTCACCATCTGTGGGCCTAAGGGAAGGCATTGTGGAGTAGTAATTAGATGATGGGTTGCTAGAGTGACAGAAGCTTAAACCCTAGTTTATGCGCTATTCCGTAAGGGGCTGATTTGGATCCATATGTTTCATGCTATGGTTAGATTTATCTTAATTCTTCTTTCGTAGTTGTGGATGCTTGCGAGAGGGGGTAATCATAAGTGGGAGGCTTTTTCAAGTAAGAACAGCACCCAAGCACCGGTCCACCCACATATCAAATTGTCAAAGTAGCGAACGCGAATCAAACAAACATGATGAAAGTGACTAGATGAGAATTCCCATGTGTCCTCGAGAACTCTTTGCTTTATATAAGAGATCGTTCCGGCTTGTCATTTTCTATAAAAAGGATTGGGCCACCTTGCTGCACTTTATTATACTTGTTACTTGTTACTTGCTACAAATTATCTTGCTATCAAAACTATCTGTTACCGCTACTTTCAGTACTTGCAGAGAATACCTTGCTGAAAACCGCTTGGCATTTCCTTCTGCTCCTCGTTGGGTTCGACACTCTTACTTATCGAAAGGACCACGATTGATCCCCTATAGTTGTGGGTCATCTAGATTCTTTTCTGGCACCGTTGCCGGGGAGTGAAGCGCCTTTGGTGAGTGGAATTTGGTAAGGAAACATTTATATTACGTGCTGAAATTTACTGTCACTTGTCACTATGGAAAGTAATCCTTTGAGAGGTTTGTTCGGGGTATCTTCACCTCGACCGGAAGCATTGAGAGTTGCCCCTCAACCTACTGAACCTACCGAAGACATTTATTATGAAATTCCTTCGGGTATGATAGAGAAACTGCTAGCTAATCCTTATGCAGGAGATGGAAAGGTACATCATGATATGCACTTGATATATATAGATGAAATTTGTGGATTGTTTAAGCCTACAGGTTTATCCAGAGATGGAGTTAAGAAGAAGGTATTCCCTTTATCTTTGGAGGGAAAGGCATTGACATGGTATAGGCTATGTGACGATACTGGAACATGGGATTGGAACCGATTGAAGCTGGAATTCCACTAGAAGTTTTATCCTATGCATTTGGTTCATCATGATCAGAATTACATATATAATTTTTGGCCTCGTGAAGGAGAAAGTATCGCTCAAGCTTGGGGGAGGCTTAAGTATATGATGCATGCATGCCCCAATCATGAGCTCTCAACAGAAATAATTATTCAGAACTTTTATGCTCGACTTTCTCATAATGATTGGTCCATGCTCGATACTTCTTCTACTGGTTCCTTTATGAAGAGAACTATTGAATTCAGATGGGATCTTCTGGAAAGAATCAAACGCAACTCTGAAGCTTGGGAAATCGACAAAGGTAAAGAGTCAGGTATAAATCTTAAGTTTGATTGTGTTAAATCTTTTATGCTTTTCATAAGTTTAGTACTAAATATGGACTTGACTCTGAGATAGGAGCTACCTTTTGTGAATCTTTTGCTGCTCATGTTGATCTCCCTAAGGAGAAATGGTTTAAGTTTCATCCACCTATTGAATTAAATGAAGAACATGTTAGTGTTAAAGAACAAACAATTGTTTACAATGTTGATTCAGTTGTGCCTACTGCTTATATTGAGAAACCTCCTTTCCCTGTTAGGATTAAGGAACATGCTAAAGCCTCAACTGTGGTTATCAAAAGTAATATTAAAGCACCTAGACCTTCTGAACAAACTAAAGTTGAACCCAATGTTGCAATGGTTAAAGATCTTTTGATTGATAATATTGATGGACATGTCATATATTTCTGTGATGAAGCAACTAGAATTGCTAAGCCAGACACTAAAGATAAAAACAAACCCGCAATTGGTATGCCCGTTATTTATTTTAAAATTGGTGATCATTGCTAACATGGTTTATGTGATATTGGTGCTAGTGTGAGTGCTATTCCTTTTACTCTCTATCAAGAAGTCATGAATGATATTGCACCTGTTGAGATTGAAGATATTGATGTCACTATTAAGCTCGCAAATAGAGATACTATTACACCACTTGGGATTGTTAGAGATGTTGAAGTCTTATGTGGTAAGATCAAATACCCTACTGATTTTCTTGTTCTTGGATCGCCACAAGATGATTTTTGTCCCATTATATTTGGTAGACCTTTCTTGAATACAGTTAATGCTAAGATTGATTGCAACAAAGAAACTGCCAGTGTTAATTTTGGCGATGTGACTAATGAATTTAATTTCTCCAAGTTTTGTAGATAACCTCATGATAAAGAATTACCCAATAAAGATGAAATTATTGGTCTTGCTTCTATTGCTGTGCCTCCTACTGATCCTTTAGAACAATACTTGCTAGGCCATGAAAATGATATGCATATGAATGAAAGAAATGAAACAGATGAGTTGTTCTTTAAACAAGCTCCTATCCTTAAACATAACTTGCCTATTGAAACCTTGGGAGATCCTCTTCCACCAGAGAGTGATCCTGTGTTTGATTTGAAGCAATTACCTGATACACTTAAATATGCTTATCTTGATGAAAAGAAGATATATCCTGTTATTATTAGTGCTAACCTTTTAGAGCATGAAGAAAAGAGATTACTTAAAACTTTGAAGAAGCACCGTGCTGCTATTGGATATACTCTTGATGACCTTAAGGGCATTAGTCCCACTTTATGTCAGCATAAAATTCATATGGAGCCAGATGCTAAACCAATTGTTGATCATCAAAGAAGATTAAATCCTACAAAGAAGGATATGGTAAGAACTGAAATATTAAAGCTTTTGGAGGCAGGTATAATTTATCCCATAGCTGATAGTAGATGGGTAAGCCCTGTTCATTGTGTTCCTAAGAAAGGAGGTATTACTATTGTTCCTAATGATAAAAATGAACTTATCCCACAAAGAATTGCAACCGGTTATAGAATGGTAATTAATTTCAGAAAATTAAATAAAGCTACCTGGAAAGATCATTACCCCTTACCTTTTATTGATCAAATGTTAGAAAGATTATCTAAGCATACACACTTTTGTTTCCTAGATGGTTATTCTGGTTTCTCTCAAATACCTGTATCACCAGAAGATCAAGAGAAAACCACATTTACTTGTCCTTTTGGAACTTATGTTTATCGTCGTATGCCTTTTGGTTTATGTAATGCACCTGCTACCTTTCAAAGATGCATGACTGCTATATTCTCTGACTTTTGTGAAAAGATTGTTGAGGTTTTCATGGATGATTTCTCCGTTTACGGAACTTCTTTTGATGATTACTTGAGCAACCTTGATCGAGTTCTGCAGAGATGTGAAGAAACTAATCTTGTCTTGAAATGAGAGAAGTGCCACTTTATGGTAAATGAAGGTATAGTCCTGGGGCATAAAATTTCTGAAAGAGGTATTGAAGTTGATAAAGCTAAAGTTGATGCTATTGAGAAAATGCCATGTCCTAAAGATATCAAAGGTATAAGAAGTTTCCTTGGTCATGCTGGTTTCTATAGAAGGTTTATACAAGACTTCTCTAAAATTTCTAGGCCTCTTACTAATCTCTTGCAAAAAGATGTGCCATTTGTTTTTGATGATGATTGCGTTGAAGCCTTTGAAATACTTAAGAAAGCCTTAGTTTCTGCACCTATTGTTCAACCACCTGATTGGAACCTACCCTTTGAAATTATGTGTGATCCTAGTGATTATGCTGTTGGTGCTGTTCTAGGACAAAGAGTTGATAAGAAATTGAACGTTATTCATTATGCTAGTAAAACTCTAGATAGTGCTCAAAAAAATTATGCTAGCACCGAGAAAGAATTTTTAGCAGTTGTGTTTGCATGTGATAAATTCAGATCTTACATTGTTGATTCTAAAGTGACTATTCACACCGATCATGCTGCTATTAAATACCTGATGGAAAAGAAAGATGCTAAACCTAGACTTATTAAGTGGGTTCTTTTACTACAAGAATTTGATTTGCATATTATTGATAGAAAGGGAGCTGAGAATCCCGTAGCTGATAATTTGTCTAGAATGGAAAATGTTCTTGATGACCCACTGTCTATTGATGATAGTTTTCCTAATGAACAATTAGCTGTTATGAATGCTTCTCATAATACTCCTTGGTATGCAGACTATGCTAATTACATTGTTGCTAAATATATACCACCTAGTTTCACATACCAACAAAAGAAAAATTTCTTCTTTGATTTAAGACATTACTTCTGGGATGATCCACATTTATATAAAGATGGAGTAGATGGTATTATTAGACGTTGTGTACCTGAGCATGAACAGGAACAAATCCTACGGAAGTGTCACTCTGAGGCATACGGAGGACACCATGCGGGAGACAGAACTGCACATAAGGTATTACAATCTAGTTTATATTGGCCTATTCTTTTCAAGGATGCACGTAAGTTTGTCCTCTCTTGTGATGAATGTCAAAGAATTGGTAATGTTGGTAGACGTCAGGAAATGCCTATGAATTATTCACTTGTTATTGAACCATTTGATGTTTGGGGTTTTGATTATATGGGACCTTTTCCTTCCTCTAATGGGTATACTCATATTTTAGTTGATGTTGATTACGTTACTAAGTGAGTAGAAGCTATTCCAACTAGTAGTGCTGATTATAACACTTCTATTAAAATGCTTAAAGAAGTTATATTTCTGAGGTTTGGAGTTCCTAGATATTTGATGACTGATGGTGGTTCACATTTTATTCATGGTGCTTTCCGTAAATTGCTTGCTAAATATGATGTTAATCATAGAATTGCATCTCCATATCATCCTCAGTCTAGTGGTCAAGTTGAATTAACTAATAGAGAAATAAAACTAATTTTGCAAAAGACCGTTAATAGATCCAGAAAGAATTGGTCTAAGAAACTTGATGATGCACTATGGGCTTACATAACTGCTTATAAAAATCCTATGGGTATGTCTCCATATAAAATGGTCTATGGAAAAGCATGTCATTTACCTCTTGAACTAGAGCATAAGGCATATTGGGCAATTAAAGAACTTAACTATGATTTTGAACTTGCCGGTGAGAAGAGGTTATTTGATATTAGCTCACTAGATGAATGGAGAACCCAAGCTTATGAAAATGCCAAGTTGTTCAAAGAAAAAGTTAAAAGATGGCATGATAAGAGAATTCAAAAACGGGAATTCAAAGTAGGTGATCGTGTTCTATTATACAAATCTCGTTTAAGATTTTTTGTAGGAATTTTTTTCTCTAAATGGGAAGGACCATACATCATCGAAGAAGTTTATCGCTCCGGAGCTATCAAAATAAACAACTCCGAAGGCACTAATCCGAGAGTGGTTAATGGGCAAAGAATTAAACATTATGTCTCAGGTACTCCCATTAATGTTGAAACCAATATTATTCAAACAATGACACCGGAAGAGCACATAGAAGAAACCTTCCGGAATGCTCCAGAATCCTGAAAAGGAGTAGGTATGTGGTACGGTAAGTAAACCGACTCCAAAACTCCCATAAAAGTACTTTCTGTTCCTTTTGGAATATATAAAAAATTAGGAAAATAATAAACAGTCCGAAAAGTGCACGAGGGAGCGACAAGCCTGGGGGGAGGGGGGCGGGGGGCACCTCCCAGGGCACGCCTACCAAGATTGTGGCTCCCCCGTGGACTTTCTTGACTCCGTTTTTCTTCCATATTACTTGTCCTGCACGAAAACAATTCATTATATATACTCTCAGATGTTTTGACCACCATATCGCAAGTTTTTCCTCTGTTCTTGTTTCGGGCTGTTTTGCTGACAGATCTAGATCCCCATGGCTCCCCGAAGACTCCGCACCAAGCACCAGATTGTGCAACCTTCGCCCGGCAAGCGGCCTTTCAGCAAAGTCTATTATGAGTGGTCGTCTGGTGAGGAGGACACCGATATGAAGGAGGGATCAGGAGAGGTCATGGAGGACTGGATTCAAGGAGAAGAAGATCAAGCCAAGCGCACGGGAGAAGCACCAGAAAAGGGAGATACATGGCAAACTCTTTATCATAACCTCCCCCCATCTGAAATTGATACACTAAAGGTTTTCGAAGCAATTTGTGCTCAGAATACGTCGCTTACCCATGAAGTTATTAAGTTAGAAGTGCAGAATCGTGCCCTTTGGAGGATCAATAGCAATCTGGAGGACTTATTGAAGCTGAAGGACAAGCCTATTACATCATCACCACCACCACCGAAGAAGGAGAATTGAGTACCCGGGTATGGGCACCACCCTTGGCTTGAACCAAGCTTGGGGGAGGTGCCCCGGTATCGTATCACCATCACTTTTATCATAACTATCTATCTTAGTTTGGTCCTTAGTTATTTCATGATTTAGAAGAATAAAGTTTTAGTATGATTTAGTTTTGAGTGCTTGCTTTGTGATCTATCTATCTATGTAATCATGTGTGAAAGTTATATAATAAAGAGTAGTTTGAGTTGAGTGTTTTGCTTTTGTTGATCCAATCTTAGAAATAAAATAAAGAGAATAAAAAGTGAGATCATATGCTAATCCCACGGGGAGTGATGACTTCACATAAAAAAGGTATAATTGATAAAACTTGTTGGAAGTTGACAAACATAGCATTGGTCATTGTTGCAATTCATGAAAAATTAATAAAGGAAGAGAGGTCTCACATATAAATATACTATCTTGGACATCTTTTATGATTGTGAGCCCCCATTAAATATTCTATGTCAAATAGTTGACGTTGGACAAGGAAGACAACGTAATGAGTTATGTTTGCTTATATTCACATAGAAGTTATATTGTTTTGGATCCTCTAACATGTGGTGCTTGCCCCCAATCTTTTGCTAGCCAAAAATTCTGTACTAAGTAGAGATACTACTTGTGCATCCAAAAACCCTTAAACCCAGTTTCATGTCATGAGAGTCCACTATATCTACCTATGGATTGAATAAGATCCTTCAAGTAAGTTGTCATCGGTGCAAAAGCAATAAAAATTGCTCCTAAATATGTATGATCTTTTATTGTAAGGGAAAATAAGCTTTGTACGATCTTGTGATGGTGAAGAAATAAAAGCGACAGACTGCATAATAAAGGTCGCTATCACAAGGGGCAATATAAAGTGACGTTCCTTTACATTAAGAGCTTGCACATCCAAAAATAAAAAGCGCATGACAATCTCTGCTTCCCTCTGCGAAGGGCCTATTTTTTGCTTTTATGTATTTACTTTCATGCAAGAGTCAATAGTATTCTCCTCTATTCCGTTTTTATTTTTCTCTTTTGGCAAGCATCATGTGGTGGGGAAAGATCCAGACATATATATCCAGTTGAATGTAGGTGATCATGAGTTATTATTGCTGACATTACCCTTGAGGTAAATACGTTGGGAGGCGAAATTATAAGCCCCTATCTTTCTATGTGTCTGACTGAAACTTTTGCTCTATAAGTATGCCGTGAGTGTCAGCAATCATAGAAGACTAAATGATAGTTGAGTTTGTGAACTTGCTAAACAAAGCTCTTACATAGACTCTTTCTGATAATATGATGAATTGCAATTGCATCAATGACTGAGATCATAGTTTGTTAGTTTTCAATACGGTTTATGGTTCATACTTTATCTTGTGGATGAATTGTCACTTTGTCCTGAGAAGTTTTATGATAATATATTGCTATTATAATAGAGATCATGATGCCTTCATGTCCGTATTCTGTTTTATCGACACCTCTCTCTCTCTAAATATGTGGTCATAATTATCGATTTTGTTTTTTCGCTTGAGGACAAGCGAGGTCTAAACTTGGGGGAGTTGATACGTCCATTTTGCATCATGTTTTCCTACTATTATTTATTATGTTTTTGATCATTATTTCACTTTATGATACAATTCTTATACCTTTTCTCGCTTATTTTGCAAGATTCACATGAAGAGGGAGATTGCCGGCAGCTGGAATTCTGGACTGAAAAGGGGTGAAACAGAGATAGCTATTCTACACACCTCCAAATGACCTGAAAATTTACGGAGAATTATTTTGGAATATATAAAAAATATTGGCTGAAGAAATATCTGAGGGGGACCCACCAGGAAGCGACAAGCCTGGGGGGCGCGCCCTACCCCCTAGGCGCGCCCCTCGAGCTTGCCGCGCCCCTGGCAGGCCTCTGGGGCCCATCTTCCACTATTTGAAGCCATTTTCCCTAGAAAAAATCAGAAGAAGACTTTTGGGATGAAGCGCCGCCGTCTCGAGGTGGAACCTGGGCAGGAGCACTTTTGCTCTCCGGCGGAGCGATTCCGCCGGGGATACTTCCCTCCGGGAGGGGGAAATCAAAGCCATCAACATCACCAACGACCCTCTCATCGTGGGAGGACCAATCTTCATCAACATCTTCACCAGCACCATCTCATCTCAAACGCTAGTTCATCTCTTGTATTCTATCTTTGTCTCAAAACCTCAGATTGGTACATGTGGGTTGCTAGTAGTGTTGATTACATCTTGTAGTTGATGCTAGTTGGTTTATTTGGTGGAAGATTATATGTTCAGATCCTTAATGCTATTCAATACCCCTCTGATCTTGAACATGAATATGATTTTTGAGTAGTTACTTTTGTTCTTGAGGACATGGGAGAAGTCTTGTCATAAGTAATCATGTGAATTTGGTATTCGTTCGATATTTTGATGATATGTATGTTGTTGCTTCCTTTAGTGGTGTCATGTGAACGTCAACTACATGACACTTCACCATCTTTGGGCCTAAGGGAAGGCATTGTGGAGTAGTAGTTAGATGATGGGTTGCTAGAGTGACAGAAGCTTAAACCCTAGTTTATGTGCTATTCCGTAAGGGGCTGATTTGGATCCATATGTTTCATGCTACGGTTAGATTTATCTTAATTCTTCTTTCGTAGTTGCGGATGCTTGCGAGAGGGGGTAATCATAAGTGGGAGGCTTGTTCAAGTCAGAACAACACCGAAGCACCGGTCCACCCACATATCAAATTATCAAAGTAGCGAACGCGAATCAAACAAACATGATGAAAGTGACTAGAGGAGAATTCCCATGTGTCCTCGAGAACTCTTTGCTTTATATAAGAGATCATTCCGGCTTGTCCTTTGCTATAAAAAGGATTGGGCCACCTTGCTGCACTTTATTATACTTGTTACTTGTTACTTGCTACAAATTATCTTGCTATCAAAACTATCTGTTACCGCTACTTTCAGTACTTGAAGAGAATACCTTGCTGAAAACCGCTTGTCATTTCCTTCTGCTCCTCGTTGGGTTCGACACTCTTACTTATCAAAAGGACTATGATTGATCCCCTATACTTGTGGGTCATCACTAAGTGAAAGTCATAAAGCCTCTATAGTCCGATTGCCTTGTTTTCATGAGCATGGACCGCCTTCGGGAACCGAGACGTCGGCTAAGGGTCATGACTGCCGCGGAAGCACCCGATGTGCAATGCACGAAGGGGTCGAAGCCGATGATTGGTCACTTTCAGTTCAAAACGATCACACAGGAGTCAAAAAAATATATAATAAAAATACACAAGCACATGTCAGAAAATAAAGCCGAATTCATTGCAAAAGTAAAGGGATTGTCTTTACATCCGAACTACACTTCAACATACTGAAGTACAAATCTTAAATACAGATTTTCCTTAGCGCATTCCGGCTCGGTGATTCGGGCCCCCTCCATCGCCTTGCTCAAGTACTTCTCCACGGTCCGGTTCTTCCCTTCGGGGAGCCGGGCGGCCACCACCGTTGGTTCAACACGTGGGCAGTGCGTGTTGACGCGGGCATACGCCCGCTGAGCACCCTCCATGCACGTCGAACACTTCTAGCACACCAACTAGGGGGCGGCCTCCCGCAGACGGGCGAAGAATCAGAAGAAGCTGGTCGGTAGGGCCTCCATGAGCCAAAGATTGGCGCAGAGGTCTTGAAGCACTGGCCTTGCCATGCGCAGGAGCTCCATCAGCTGCTTTATCTGATTGTTAAGCAGCTCCGGATGCGAGGGCACCTGGAATTGCAGCCAGAACGCCCTCTTCGCAGCATGGCCCTCCTGTGCGCCGTAGAAGCGGCCAACATCCACCGCGCTCCTCGGAAGATCCGCGAAGGCCTCTACGAATCGCCACAGCTGGGTGAGCTCGACGAACTCCCTGCGGCCGAAAACACACTGAAGCAAAAATGGCTTACCAGCAGTGATCTGCTTCACTTACTGAAGCACCTCGCGGTCTGCACGGACCTGGGATTGGACCTCGGCGTGCGCCTGCCGAAGCTTCTCGAGCTCGGTGCTCGCCATCTTCTCCTTCTCCTGAAGGGTGTCACGCTCTTTGTAGATGCCCTCCAGGGTCTCCTCCACCTCCAGGACCCATGCCTGGTCCTTGTCCCTGGCCACCTTCTCGGCATCCAGCTCCTCTTCGGCCTTCAAGGCCGCAACCTTCTGCTACTCGGCCTCTTACCGAGCTTTGGCCAGCTCGGCCTTCAGTGTCTTAATCTCCGCCGTAGCAGCTGTCATGCAAAAACAGCTCGGCGTCAGAATTAGATCTTTTAAGAACATCTCCCGAAGTGAAATCGGTACTCTCAAAACTTCTTGAAGTTTACCTTGAGACACCTCGATCTGCTTTCTCATCAGATCGAGGTCCTCCTCGGACCTCTGCAACTTCTTGTTCATCTCCGCCACCTCTTTGGAGGTGGAGTTCGGAGCCGAGGACAACACCTGCAAATACGCACTCACGCGTCAGCCCCTGGTCATACCCTTTTTAAAGAGATCGGCCAGAGTCTTGGGGGCTATAAGCCATACAACAAAGTCTTACTCGAGCATCAACCCCAAGGCCAGTTTTGGCAAACTGGCTTTGGGCTCGGGGGCTACTAGCTGGCTGTGCTCCTATAAAAGCCGCTACTACAGGCAATTGTAAACTCGAAGGTTATTCATAAATTACAAATGCAAAAGAACGTACCTCGAAGCTCCTAAAGAGGCCTTTGAAGACCTCGCGCATTCTGGCCTCCGCAGACCGGAAGCCTTGTAGTGGTGTGCCAATCAAGGCACGGTGCTCTTCCGCGATGGAGGAGCCCGCTAAGGCCGCCTCCATCTCCTCGGGCCACCCCGCGCTAACCCGCCCCGTGACGGGAGGCGGGGGTGGAGCAACCTCTGAACCCACCACCGAAGTGCTGGGAACGAGGGTCTCCTGGCGCGGCGCACGCGCCGGAGACTGTTCGGGCTGGGCCAAGGCCTAGCCCAACCCTTCCTTGGGAACCTCGGGAACTGGTTCCCCTTGGCCCGGTTCGGTCGAGGATTTAACCTCGGCCATGACGACCGGTACTCCGCCCCCCTATGTGTTGGCTGGAGGGGCTGGACTGGACGACACTTCCCCCAACCCCTCGAGAGCTGGGGGAGTCTTGGCGCGCTCGGGCGTCCCGCTGTCCGACGAAGGCAGATCGCCCAAAGTGTCGCCGCTGAGGCGAGCCCCGGGAGGGCTGTTGAAAAATCCCTCATAAGTCTTATGTGGGAAAGCAGGCTCTCGAAGTCTAAATTAAAGTACTGATTACATACCTCCGGGGAGCCGGTTTCTTCCTCCCTAGGGCGAGGAGGTCCTCGTCCAAATCCTCGGGGAACCTGGGCTTCTCCGGCAGGACGGGATCAGCCGAGGCCTTGCGCGGCCTCTTCGGGCCCTTCGGCCTTGCCTCCTCTTCGGCACCCTCGAACGCCGCCCTCTTCCCTTTATGGGAATATTTCTCTTCCCCTTCGCCTCCCTCCTCGTCTTCGTGGGTGGAGGAGGCATGGGTTTCCTCAGACCGAGTGACTGAGGTCTCCTGACCTCGGAGGCCTGCTCTGCCCCTTGGAGGTCTGGACTCCTTGGGGATCACCACATGTGGCTCCTCGGTTAGGAGGGCCACAAGCTGGGGAGTCCTCTCCCCCTCAGGCTGCGACACCGGGCATAGCATCTTCTGTGCCTTGGGGATCCACTTCTGCAAAATGCCCGATTAGTTAGCCAAGTGTTCGTAAGGAACCCAGAAATGCAAAATACAGAGTCGAGCGCTGAAATTTACCTTGGGTCCATCGTGGGCGGCTTCGAAGCCGAAGTCCTTCCCGGCCTCGGGAAAGCCTTCCTTGGTTGGCTTGAATAGCAGCTTCCACATCCCGGCCGGGGTGGTGCGGAAGAAATGATGGATAGGCACCACGTCTGCGGGCTTGTACGCCCACATCGGGGTAGCCCGGGATTGGAGCGGCAGGATGCGGTGATGGAGCATGACGTTCACCACGTCCGTCAGCTTGATGTCCCTCTGGTTGATCCAGAAGTTGATCTTCTTGATTAGCACCTCCATCTCCGCCGGGTTCCCCCAGTCCATGCCCTTCCTCTTCTAGGACACGAGCTTCTTCGGAGGGCCGGCTGAGAACTCGACCTCGGCCTGGCTAGCGGCGAGCGGCTCACTGATGTAAAACCACTTGCGCTGCCACTCTTTGACAGTCTCGATGAAGGTACCTTTGAACCAGACCGCCTTCTGGTTCTTGCTGATCATTGCTCCCCCGCACTCGGCGAGCTCAGAGTCGCTGGACTTTGGCTTGACGCCAAAGATCTTCAGCCAGAGCCCGAAGTGCGGCTCGATGCGGAGGAAGGCCTCACAGACCATGATGAAGGAAGCGAGGTGGAGGATGGAATTTGGGGCTAGATGGTGGAAATGTAGCTCGTAGTAGAACAGGACCCCGCGCACGAAAGGGTGCAGCGGGAACCCCAGTCCTCTAATGAAGTGGGGGACGAAGACGACCTGCTCCCCGCCCTCGAAGGTGGGTATGCGCTGATTTGGAGTAGGCATGCGAGTGCTGACCTCCGCGGGGATGTACCCTGCGCTACGCAACTCCAGAATGGTGCCCTCCGTCACAGAGGAGCTGCCGTAGTGCCCCTTGAGGTTGGGCTCCGCCATTGTTGAGGCAAGGGGTGCTGAAGGGGTTGGAGGAACTCGGGATTGGATCTGAGTGGTGGAGCTTGGGAGGCGATAGGCAGGGAAGCAAGGGAGCATGAACTCTCTGTTGCTAACCCCTCGCTCTTATATGGGCTGGTAAAAAGACCAAGAGTCCCCCCTTCCGCGCTGTTGAAATCGCCATTACCCGTAAAAGATGTCGTTGTGCGTATTGGGAGATACAAAATCATAATGATATCCCTTAAAAAGTGGGCACGATCTCCGTTCGATGGGACGCGCCTGTAATTTTTTTGCCTCGGGCCGCAATTCGAGTGAGCAGTAACTGCTCGCCGGGTCGTGGGTGGTGCCGCTTCGATAAAGTTGTCAGGCTAGAAAGTACTGTTCACACCTACGCGGCAAGCCTTTGAGGCTAAGTAACCCCATGACCTCGGATATGGGTCGTGTCTTCGGGTTCTGAATGAGGGATGCCACTCCTTCGAGGAATGGTCTGCGGCAGCCTTGAGTAAGAAAATAAGTGTCAACAGGAGGAGGGAACTCGTCTGTCGAGCCAAGGACTCCGGATCCGAAGTTGCAAAGAGTGAAGGTGTCATCCTCGGCACAGAAGACCAGTTCGGGGGCTACTGACGGTGTCCTGGACCAAGGGGTACCAACCTAGACGGCCCATGGTCCTCGGAATTGGCCCGAAGGCCCTGTTCTCATTTACATGGACTCCGGAAGTTGTGACGTGATCAAGATGGTATCTGCCGAAGACTTGGAGTGTACCCCGAGACATCTCTTGCCGCCTCCATCGCATCCCTAGATACCGCCTATGTAACCCTAGATGCCCTTGCCTGGCGTGTATATAAGCCAGAGGGTTTAGCCTGTAGAGGACACGGAATCACAATTACCATCTACCTAGCTCTAGGGTTAGGTTCCTCTTGACGATCTCGAGGTAGATCAAGCTTGTACTCGATACTTCATCATCAATATAAACAAGAGCAGGACGTAGGGTTTTACCTCCATAGAGAGGGCCCGAACCTGGGTAAACATCGTCTCCTTTGTTCCTATTACCCTCGATCCGAGATCCACAGCTCGGGACCCCCTACGCCGAGGTTAGCCGGTTTTTACACCGACACTATGTTCAACCGATGTGGACAAAGGCAGGGGGTCCACTATCGCCAACGTTTTTTATCCTTATTATGGAGCGTTGCAACACCTATTTCTTAGGGCATCGGAGGTTGGTCTTCTATCACCATTGGCACTGTTTATAATCGTGCACTAATCATACACGCATCATGCACGATCACGAACGGCGACCCACGTTAATATCACAACACAACTCTATGACAAAAATTTAAACATAAAACTTTATATTACAAGCCCCGGGTCACGAGGACCCATAATAAATCAGTCATGAAAGCAAAAATTATCTGAGTATAGACATAGTTTGACAAGTTTTGCCTTAAGAAGGCTGAGCAAAACAACGACACTAGATCGAAAGGCAAGGCCTCCTGCCTGGGACCTCCGGAACTCCTGGTCATCGGTCTCCACGTAGTACCCACCATCGGAGTAACCTACATCCGTGGTGCTACCAGCTATTGCAGCAACCAGGTCAAATGAAAAGAATAGCAAAGCAACGGTGAGTACTCATCCAAAGTACTCGCAAGACTTACATCGGATCTATACTAGATATGCATCGGTATCAAAGGAATGGGGTAATATCTGTGGACTTGTGGCACCCCGGCTCAGAGCAACCGGTTTACCTTGCATTGCCAGCCCAGAGATCAAGTCTCTTCTGGCAATACACAACAACTCGGTACAGAAAACAACCACTTTATTGATCTCTTAGCGGAAACATAGGTTCACATATTACATGATAAGCGAGGCCAAGCGGCACACACGGTGCAGCTGCACTTATGTACATTATTTAGTAGACATCTCAGGGGCCTCGATGATAAGGGAACTACTACGCGACAGCGGAACGACGAGGTAGCGGAACTCCACTCCACAGGGACACTGTTGGGACACGGCCTAGAGCGCGACATACTGCTCGACATCCACACCATGAACGGCTTCTCCTGCATCTGGCATGATAAGCCAGGTGAGTACTTTGAATGTACTCGCAAGCTCACAGCAAACAAAACAAGTGCGACAAACAACAACAAGGCATTTAACAAGTTTAATGCATGAGCATGATACTACCCAACATGAGGTGTGCGTGAAACATTGCCATGGTCCCTGGGACCAACTTACCATTTCGGGTTACCACGTAACCACCATTCATAACTTACCAACGTGATCCTCACTAGATCACATCCATACCTTTCATAGTGATCCTCACTCGATCACCACTTCTGCATGTGCCATCTTGTGAATCTTAGTGTGCAAGTTAATTATATCTGTTGACCCACGGTGTGACCTACTACGAACTGTGTCCATATCCGAGGACGCGGCTATCGATAGATTATACGCTCTGCAGAGGTTAGTACACTGTACCCACACTACGGAACTCATGGCCTCGTGCTCCCATTCGGGTGGACCAACGACATTCCGACAAAACCAATCTATTACATGACACTCTCCCGGCCACTCCGACAAACTCCCCTTTGGGCTATGTCCTGGGTGGCCCCGATGCCAACTCGTGACATCCGCCACCTCTGTGGCTGCCACCGTCATGGCCAAACATAAACATCGTCCCAAACGGGGACCTCGGTACCGTAAAACTCGGGCCCTCAAGGTTATGACTGCCTACCGGGCCAGGGTAGCGCCAGTGCACAACCTTCCCTCGTAGGAGGCACCGGCGAGAGGCATGACAATAGGCCGCATTAGGGCCTCCCCATCCAGGCAAGTGTGGTTGCACTGGTGAGCTCGATTTGGTGGCACCATGACTTGATCAATAGCATGTTCAAGTTGAATTAACATCAAATTTAACTTGAAATAAAATGATTCGAGCCATAGTGTGAATGGATGCACGGGTCACGATCATGAATAACGAATGCATCATGTCACCATAAGAATATATGGCATGATCCCTACTGCATACTTTAACAAGAAAGCATGTAACCTACTGCATACTATCAAAATGACAAGGACAAATTCTATGCAATAAGTTCTATATAGCAAATCATTTTAATAGTGAATTAAATGATGAATTTAATTAAAATAAACTAATGTCATTGGAATGCCATCCTTGCATATGAATGTTGTGGCTTCCCTTGGTTCAGAGGAGTGTCACAATACTCCTGGTCTTCTCCAACACAACTAGGAGCTTCTGAAAATATTTTAAATGCAAAAAGAAAATGTCACATAACACATTTTATTTCACCAGAAATTCTCAACAGCAAGAAAAATTCTGAAATTTGGCATGCATAAACTTTGGCTGAATACAAACCAGTAGCAAAAAGAATCAACTCAATTGGACTGGTAGAATAAAAGTTATAGCTGGTCAAAGTTGGGGTCAGAAGCTGGTCAAACATTTATTTAAATGAATTTAACTGAAATTCCAAAAACGACCACATCGAAGGTGTATTCGGCGAATACGCCTCCACTTATACTGCTTCGGGAGAGAGAGTGAGAGGCTGACAGGGGGTCCCACTGTCAGGGTTAAATGAGAGAGAGGGAGGGAACAGTGGAGGCGGCGCTGTCGCCGGTGATACTCTGGCGAGGAGGCCACAGCGGTCGCCGGCGATGGGCGGAATGGACTCAGGGCAGCATGATGAGCACGCACGTACCCGAAGTGACGGCAGGGGTGGACGGACAGCGTCGGAAGCTTCTTCTCCAGAGACGGCGGCGGCGGAGCTTGTCGGATTCGTCGATTCCGGCGATGATCCGGCGAGCTAGTGGTACCGTCGAGCTCAGGAGGTTACCACGGTCTCGAGGGAAGCAGTGGATGGAGCTGGGAGTGGCTAGGATGAGTGCACGTTCGAGGGGGATCCGCGGAAGATTCCGGCGATCAACGGCGGCAGGAGTGATTTGTGGCCAGAGAAGGTGAGGTGGATGGCTAGAACGACTCGGGAGTGCCTCTGTTTATAGATGGAGCTCGCCCGTGTTTGGGTCTCCGCCGGCGACGATCTACAGAAGAGGAGAGGTGGAGATAAGCTCGGGCGCGGCATGGGGAGGAGCAGTGGTGCACAGGCTACGCGGTGCACGCGTGCGGGCATAGCGCCACGCACTACGCGGAGAACCCGGAGCATGCGCGCCCACTGTTCCGCCGCGTAGCGCTCGGCCGTTTCCGGTGAGTGGCTTGCCGGTGTTGGGGAGGAGCAGGGCGAGGCTTAGGTGGCGCGCTGGAGTTTGCTGCGAGACTGGGACAAGCTGCGGTGTCGAGGGGAGGGCGAACGGGCGGTGGCAGAGGGCCCCGATGCACAGAGCGCGGCGAGCGCATGCAATGCACTGCGCTCTCACGCGGTCACCGCGTGCACTGGCACACGCGGTGCTTTCGGCGCTGCCACACCGTGTCCATCGTGTAGTCCCTTCAACACGGTGCCTAGAATTGCACTTGGCTTGCCATCTGGCGCAGTGGAGGTGACTTGAGCTAGCTGCAAAGTTTCTGGACAGAAACTTGTGCCAAATACTGGGGACAAACGGCTAGGAGTTTAGAGCTGAAATTTTGGGGTTAAGCATTACCTAGGAGGGTAGTCATGTGGTAAAAATTTCAACCCCAACAGATCAAGGAAAAATATAGTTGCTTCACAAAGTGACCAATCTGACCAGAAGCAAAAATATTTTCCTTGGCTGAAAATTTCCAAATGACCATGGGATATTTTTGCATAGGAAGGTGAGGCATGATCCAAAGAATATTTGGGAATTTTCTTGGAATTTTTGGAGCAATAAAAATGAGGGTTGCTTCATAGCTTATTGAGAAAAGGGGTATTTTCAGGAAGAAAAAGAATATAATGCCATTAATTAAAAATATCCAATGGCATTATGGTGAGAGGGATGAGGTCTAGGGAGGGTTTAAGGATGATAGAACCCACTTGGAAGAAAATCAAAAATAAATCCAAGTGGTAAATCCAAAAGAATTGACTGAAAAACTCAAATGCAAATTGAAATATTCAATAAATCTAAATAAAAGAAAAAGGCAAAATCCAGGGTGTTACAAACCTCCCCCCTTAGGATGAATCTCGTCCTCGAGATTCGGTTGCTCAGGAAACAAATATGGGTATGCAGTCCTTAAGAAATCTTCCCTTTCCCAGGTGGCCTCATCCTCAGTGTGGTGCTCCTATTGGACCTTGTAAAACTTTATGGTTTTGCTACGGGTGACTCTGTCCATCTCTTCCAAGATTCTCAAGGGTTTCTCCTTGTAGGTTAAATCCTTGGCAAGCTCTAGTTCTGTCATATCTGCCTGTTTTGCGGGGGGTGCGATGCATTTCCGTAGCTGAGACACGTGGAACACATCATGAACCTCGGATAGCTCGGGAGGCAATTCTAACTAATAAGCCACTTTGCCCACTCTGGTCATAACTGGAAATCGACTGATGTACCTTGGTGCGAGCTTTCCCCGAGTATGAGACCTTTTGACTCCTTTCATGGGGGTAACTCGGAGATATGCATGTTCACCTGGTTCGAAGTTGATCTGCCTATGCTTTGAGTCATAGTAACTCTTCTGACGAGATTTTGCCACTTGCAGTCTGTCTCGAATTTCTTCAACTTGCTTTTCTGCTTCCATCATCAAGTCAGTCCCGAAAATTCGGCTGTCTCCTGTCTGAGACCAGTTCAACGGGGTGCGACACTTACGTCCATATAGAGCCTCAAAGGGTGACATCTTGAGGCTAGTCTGATAGCTGTTGTTGTAGGAAAACTCAGCGTATGGCAGGCTGTCTTCCCATTTGGGTCCATGAGCAAGAGCGCATGCCCGAAGCATGTCTTCCAAGATTTGATTTACCCGCTCTGTCTGCCCATCTGTCTGAGGGTGATAAGCGGTGCTATGCTTCAAAGCGGTTCCCAAGGCTTGGTGTAGACGTAGCCAGAATGCCGAGGTAAACAAAGATCCTTGGTCTGAAGTGATAGTCCTGGGTACCCCATGCAGACTGACAATCCTGGATATGTAGAGTTGAGCGAGTTGGTCTGCACGGTAGGTTGTCCTTATTGGAATAAAGTGGGCCACCTTGGTGAGCATGTCGACCACGACCCATATGGCGTTATTTCCTCACGGTGTCCTCGGTAACCCCACAATGAAGTCCATGCAAATATCATCCCATTTCCATTGCGGAACGGGTAAGGGTTGAAGTAGACCGGCGGGTTTCTGGTGTTCGGCCTTCACCTTGTTGCATATATCGCAACAGGCGACGTAATAGGTGATATCTTTCTTCATACCTTCCCACCAGAATGTTTGCTTCAAGTCTTGATACATTTTAGTGCCTCCGGGATGAATAGAGTATGCGGACTCGTGAGTTTCCTTCAGAATCTGCTGCTTTAATTTCCCGAGGTCCGGTACACAGACTCGATCCCGAAATCGTAGTGTACCTTTGTCATCAATGTTGAAATCTAGCATCTTCCCTTCTCGTACTTGGGCCATTTCCTTTAGTAACATGGGGTCACCAGGTTGCGCCTTTCGGATTTCGTCTTCCAGAGTAGGGGTTACTTCCAAGGTAACCGAGCAGGTTGCTTCACACAAGATCATATTGAGCTGAGCTATTTCTTCTTGAAGTGCTGGGTGCAGTCGCTCAATTAATGAGTTTGCTGTGGCCGGTTTGCGACTAAGAGCATCGGCGACCACATTTGCTTTTCCTGGGTGGTAGTTGATACCCAGGTCATAGTCTTTGACCAACTCAAGCCATCTTCGTTGTCGAAGGTTCAAGTCCGGTTGCGTGAATATATACTTGAGACTCTTGTGGTCGGTGTAGATTTGGCATCGTTTTCCAATGATGTAATGCCTCCAAATTTTTAAGGCATGGACCACAACTGCCATTTCCAGGTCATGGGTAGGATAATTCTCCTCATGCGGTCAGAGCTGTCTTGATGCATAGGCCACGACCTTTCCATCTTGCATAAGTACACACCCAATGCCACGCCTGGATGCGTCGCAATAGATGTCGAAGCTCCGGTAGATATCTGGTAGAGTCAACACTGGAGCGGTGGTCAAACGGGTCTTTAGCTCATTGAAATTGTTCTCACATGCTTCCGTCCATATAAACTTCTGATTCTTCTTGAGTAGTTCAGTCATTGGCTTGGCAATCTTTGAGAAGCCTTCAATGAAGCGACGGTAATAACCTGCCAAACCCAAGAAACTCCTGATTTCTGTTACTGACACATGTGTCTTCCAATTTAATACTTCTTTGACTTTGCTTTGATCCACGACCACTCCTTGAGCGGAAAGAGTATGCCCAAGGAATCCCACTTCCTTAAGCCAAAATTCACATTTGCTAAACTTGGCGTAGAGTTGATGAGCGCGTAATCGTTCCAACACTGCTCGGAGATGCTGCTTGTGCTCTTCTTCACTTTTGGAATATATGAGGATGTCATCAATGAACACCACTACAAACTTGTCCAAGAAGTCCATGAACACCTTATTCATCACGTGCATGAAGAATGGAGGAGTGTTGGTCAGCCCGAAGGACATGACCGTATACTCGTACAACCCATATCGTGTAGTAAATGCTGTCTTGGGGATATCTTCTTTTCTGATTTTCAGCTGGCGATACCCGGTGCGCAAATCAATCTTGGAGAACACTTGGGCTCCACTGAGTTGATCGAACAAATCATCGATCCGGGGCAACGGGTATTTATTCTTGATTGTGACATCATTGAGAGCGCGGTAGTCAACACACATCCGGAGACTGCCATCCTTTTTGCCCACAAATATGGCAGGTGCACCCCAAGGAGATGAACTGGGGCGAATATATCCTTTTTGGAGCATCTCATCTAGTTGCTTCTTCAACTCCACTAGTTCGGATGAAGGCATACGATAATATTTCTTGTAAATTGGTGCTGTCCCGGGCACAAGCTCGATTGAAAATTCAAGCTCTCGATCAGGTGGCATGCCTGGCAATTCATCTAGAAACACATCTGGGAATTCACAGACCACTGGGACTAGATTCATCTCTGTAGAAATTGCTGCATAAACCATCCCCTTCTTTGGCATGGCTCGACCGGCAAAGAACCGAGCAGACTGGCCCGAGGGATTTATTAGCGTGACTTCTCTTGTTGCGCAGTTGATGCAGACCTGGTGTCTTGTCAACCAATCCATCCCCAAAATAATATCCAATGTTGGAGATTCAATGGATACTAGGGATGCGGGGAAGATGACTCCATTGATTGATATTTTCAGTCCTCGGCATACAATATTTGTCCTGAGCCTGGATTCGGGGGATTGTACCACCATAACTTTGTCCAAAAGAGTATAGGAAAGTCGATGTTGGGCAACAAAACTCCATGAAATAAAAGAATGGGAAGCCCCAGAATCGAATAAAATTGTTGCAGGTATGTCATTAACAGGAAACATACCAATGACCACATCAGGAACTTCGGAGGCTTCTTCGGCGGAGATATGATGAACTTGCCCTTGAATATACCTCCGTTTGGGGAATTGCCCCACATAATTGACTTGAGGCTTCAGGTTGGTTGTTGACTTGCCGTTCTTGGGACACTGCCTAGCGTAATGCCCAGTCTGTCCACATGAGTAACAGGCATTGTTACGCTGACAGTCTTCTTTGTTTGGCTTGGCGACCACAGTCTTGATCTGACTTTCATTCTTGATGTTCCCCTGCTGCCAGGTTGGCTTGAACTCGAACTGGGGTTGCTGCCAAGTACGAACCTTCTGAAAAACTTGCCCGTCCTTCTTGGCCTCAAACTTGCGTTTGCGGTCTTCATAGGCAGTCTTATGATCATTAACCAGTTTGTGTTCCCTTTCGGCAATGAGTGCCTTGTTCACCAAAGTTTGGAAGTCGGGGAAATCCAGCATGCTGAGTGCACATCGGAGGGTAAGGTTGAGCCCTCCGAGGAACCGATCTATCTTCCATTATTCGGTGGCCACATCATGTGTAGAATAGCAGGCCAAGTGATTGAACTTGTGTAAATACTCACTTACAGTCGAGTTCCCTTGTGTAAGGGTGAGGAATTCTTGCTGCTTGACCTTCAAGATACCAGCGGGGATGTGATACTTGCGGAATTTATCTTTTAATTTATCCCAAGTAATCTCGTCTTCAGCAGGCCACATAACTTTGGCATTGTCCCACCATATCGCAGCTGGTCCTTCCAGATAATGAGTGGCGAAGGGTACCTTATCAGCATCTTCAGTGCGAGCAATTTCCAGCTTCTTCTCAATGGTCCTCAACTAGTCATCGGCTTCCATCGGATCCACTGTTTGACTGAAACTTGGCGGTTTGGTCCTCTGAAATTCTGACAGCTTGGAATGATTACCATTGTGATTATTCTGCCCGACCATAGTCTGCATGCTTCTCAGGAATTCCATAAGGTCTTGGTTTCTCTTCTCCTTAAACATCCGCATAATCTGCTCTGTTGTGGGTGCTTGAGGTGGAGGAGGTGGTGGCTGATACGGTTCCGGAGAATGTCCTGCTTGCCTGGCGGATCGACGAATTGGAGTATCGTCGCCACCATGACAGTTACTGCCACACCTTGTCATCCTATATATGTTTCCCAATACGAAGCATCGATATGAGCAACATCCATTAGGGAAAAAAATAGGAAGGTGAAGCAACAAACCCGGACGAGAAATCGAGAAAAGCCAAAGCGAATAACAGAAACAACATAATTATACAATACATCATCCAGCATACATAACAGGACAACAGCATGGATAGCACTACTACAAGCATACAACCAAACACCACATCATCCTCATCTACTCACGACGGCAGCGATTGCACTGGCACTCTGACGGTCCTGCTGGTGTCTCCTCGGTGTCGGACTCCGAATCGGAACTAATAATGGATACCTCCGAAGCAAAGGAAACACGACGACGCTGACGGGAAGACTCTCCCTCAGGGTCTGGAGCAGGGTGGCTCCGCAGCATCGAAGCGGCTGGGGTAGCGAGAAGCATAGCCCACTGGGCTGGGGACTCATGGAGAGTCACTACCGAAGTACCGGAGTTACTCTGAGAAGGTGTGGGAGTCACTGGTGCCGGTGGAGGTAAGGTAACTGGAGGAACAAGTGATGTATGGATAAGTAAAGGTGGAGCGAAGGCAGATCGAGTGGTAGCTAGCTCATCTCGAACGCGGTTCAGCTCCTGGGCTAGGCTGACGATTAGAAAGTATCCGGCTGTTATGTAACGAGATAGGTGGCTGGCTGACCGGTCACACTCCGGATCAATGTAAGGGAAACGGATCTGTCCTGACTCAAATAGGGACGGATAGAAGTAGAAACCTGGGTGCGTCTGCATCTGAATCTCGTTATAGCGCAAGTCAGTGAGAGCCTCGAATGCTGCAAACTGGACCGCCTGGTCGGGTGTAGAAGCAGTCCCACCCTTGGTGGAGCGAGTGTAAGTGCCCACCACGGTACTGTTGTGCATGACGACCTCCGCGTGATACTCATAAACACCATCAGCAAGCTGCTCTCGATACACCTGATACACGGGGTCATCGCCATCGGGGTAGAGTCGGCGCCACACGTTGCTAAGCAGATGCGGAAAGGTGGAGGGTGCCGGCTCAGGCTGATACGGATAAGGGACTGGTGCCATCTACACTCACAATATTAACTGATCAGCATTAACAGTAAGCTATATGCATGCAATGCAACACCCAAGTGCAGAATCAAACCTCAAATTGCTACAACGGCTAAAACTACTGTTTTCTAACGCGTCGGCTGTCTAGGGCGTCCTACAGTCAGCGCGGCTCTGATACCAAGCGTTGTGCCACCCCGGCTCTGAGCAACCGGTTTAATTTGCATTGCCAGCCCAGAGATCAAGTCTTCTGGCAATACACAACAACTCGGTACAGAAAACAACCGCTTTATTGATCTCTTAGCGGAAACATAGGTTCACATATTACATGATAAGTGAGGCCAAGCGGCACACACGGTGCAGCTGCACTTATGTACATTATTTAGTAGACATCTGAGGGGCCTCGATGATAAGGGAACTACTATGCGGTAGCGGAACGACGAGGTAGCGGAACTCCACTCCACAGGGACACTGCTGGGACACGGCCTAGAGCGCAACATACTGCTCGACATCCACACCATGAACGGCTTCTCCTGCATCTGGCATGATAAGCCAGGTGAGTACTTTGAATGTACTCGCAAGCTCACAACAAACAAAACAAGTGCGACAAACAACAACAAGGCATTTAACAAGTTTAATGCGTGAGCATGATACTACCCAACATGAGGTGTGCGTGAAACATTGCCATGGTCCCTGGGACCAACTTACCATTTCGGGTTACCACGTAACCACCGTTCATAACTTACCAACGTGATCCTCACTAGATCACATCCATACATTTCATAGTGATCCTCACTCGATCACCACTTCTGCATGTGCCATCTTGTGAATCTTAGTGTGCAAGTTAATTATATCTGTTGACCCACGGTGTGACCTACTACGAACTGTGTCCATATCCGAGGACGCGGCTATCGATAGATTATACGCTCCGCAGAGGTTAGTACACTATACCCACACTATGGAACTCATGGCCTCGTGCTCCCATTCGGGTGGACCAATGACATTCCGACAAAATCAATCTATTGCATGACACTCTCCCGGCCACTCCGACAAACTCCCCTTTGGGCTATGTCCTGGGTGGCCCCGATGCCAACTCGTGACATCCGCCACCTCTATGGCTGCCATCGTTGTGGCCAAACATAAACATCGTCCCAAACGGGGACCTCGGTACCGTAAAACTCGGGCCCTCAAGGTTATGACTGCCTACCGGGCCAGGGTAGCGCCAGTGCACAACCTTCCCTCATAGGAGGCACCGGTGAGAGGCATGACAATAGACCGCATTAGGGCCTCCCCATCCAGGCAAGTGTGGTTGCACTGGTGAGCTCGATTCGGTGGCACCATGACTCGATCAACAGCATGTTCAAGTTGAATTAACATCAAATTTAACTTGAAATAAAATGATTCGAGCCATAGTGTGAATGGATGCATGGGTCACGATCATGAATAACGAATGCATCATGTCACCATAAGAGTATATGCCATGATCCCTACTGCATACTTTAGCAAGAAAGCATGTACCCTACTGCATACTATCAAAATGACAAGGACAAATTCTATGCAATAAGTTCTATATAGCAAATCATTTTAATAGTGAATTAAATGATGAATTTAATTCAAATAAACCAATGTCATTGCAATGCCATCCTTGCATATGAATGTTGTGGCTTGCCTTGGTTCAGAGGAGTGTCACAATACTCCTGGTCTTCTCCAACACAGCTAGGAGCTTCTGAAAATATTTTAAATGCAAAAAGAAAATGTCACATAACACATTTTATTTCACCAGAAATTCTCAACAGCAAGAAAAATTCTGAAATTTGGCATGGATAAACTTTGGCTCAATACAAACCAGTAGCAAAAAGAATCAACTCAATTGGACTTGTAGAATAAAAGTTATAGTTGGTCAAAGTTGGGGTCAAAAGCTGGTCAAACATTTATTTAAATGAATTTAACTGAAATTCCAAAAACGGCCACGTCGATGGCGTATTCGGTGAATATGCCTCCACTTATACCGCTTCGGGAGAGAGAGTGAGAGGTTGACAGGGGGTCCCACTGTCAGGGTTAAATGAGAGAGAGGGAGGGAACAGTGGAGGCGGCGCTGTCACCGGTGATACTCCGGCGAGGAGGCCACGGCGGTCGCCGGCGATGGGCGGAATGAACTCAGGGTAGCACGGCAAGCACGCACGTACCCGAAGTGATGACGGGGGTGGACGGACGGCGTCGGAAGCTTCTTCTCCAGGGACGGCGGCGGCGGAGCTTGTCGGATTCGTCGATTCCGGCGATGATCCGGCGAGCTAGTGGTACCGTTGAGCTCAGGAGGTTACCACGGTCTCGGGGGAAGAAGTGGATGGAGCTGGGAGTGGCTAGGATGAGTGCACGTTCGAGGGGGATCCTTGGCGGATTCCAGCGATCAACGGCGGCAGGAGTGATTTGTGGGCAGAGAAGGTGAGGGGGATGGCTAGAACGACTCGGGGGTGCCCCTATTTATAGATGGAGCTCGCCCGTGTTCGGGTCTCCGCCGGCGACGAGCTGCAGAAGAGGAGAGGAGGAGATAAGCTCGGGCGTGAAGTGGGGAGGAGCAGTGGTGCACAGGCTACGCGGTGCACGCATGCGGGCATAGTGGCGCGCACTACGCAGAGAACCTGGAGCATGGGCGCCCACTGTTTCGCCGCGTAGCGCTCGGCCGTTTCCGGCGAGCGGCTTGCCGGCATTGGGGAGGAGCAGGGCGAGGCTTAGGTGGCGCACTGGAGTTTGCTGCGAGACTGGGACAAGCTGCGGTGTCAAGGGGAGGGCGAACGGGCGGCGGCAGAGGGCCCCGATGCACAGAGCGCGGCGAGCGCATGCAATGCACCGCGCTCTCACGCGGTCACCGCGTGCACTGGCACACGCGGTGCTTTCGGCGCTGCCACACCGTGTCCATCGTGTAGTCCCTTCAACGCGGTGCCTAGAACTGTGCTTGGCTTGCCATCTGGCGCAGTGGAGGTGACTTGAGCTAGCTGCAAAGTTTCTGGACAGAAACTTGTGCCATATACTGGGGACAAACGGCTAGTAGTTTAGAGCTGAAATTTTGGGGTTAAGCATTACCTAGGAGGGTAGTCATGTGGTAAAAATTTCAGCCCCAACAGATCAAGGAAAAATATAGTTGCTTCACAAAGTGACCATTCTGACCAGAAGCAAAAATATTTTCCTTGGCTGAAAATTTCCAAATGACCATGGGATATTTTTGCATAGGAAGGTGAGGCATGATCCAAAGAATATTTGGGAATTTTCTTGGAATTTTTGGAGCAATAAAAATGAGGGTTGCTTCATAGCTTATTGAGAAAAGGGGTATTTTCAGGAAGAAAAAGAATATAATGCCATTAATTAAAAATATCCAATGGCATTATGGTGAGAGGGATGAGGTCTAGGGAGGGTTTAAGGAATATAGAACCCACTTGGAAGAAAATCAAAAATAAATCCAAGTGGTAAGTCCAAAAGAATTGACTGAAAAACTCAAATGCAAATTGAAATATTCAATAAATCCAAATAAAAGAAAAAGGCAAAATCCAGGGTGTTACAGGACTAAACTGCAGAAATGCCAGAATAAGGGGGAGAAGCTCATCCTATCGAAGACTACATCTTTCAGCAATAGAAGAGAGGAGCGCATATGGTATCATCTTACACATACATGTAGCAATAACCTGCCCAGAAATCCTCTCCTCGGCACCCTGTGAGAAAGCGATCTCCGGGGGAATCTGTCTGTTATTTGGGTGTGTTTTATCAAGTATCCAGTTTTAGTTGTAAGAGGTCGGGATACAACTCCAAGTCGTCCTGTTACCATGGACACGGCTATTTGAATAGTTTAACTTCCTTGCAGGGGTGCACCACATAACCCGATACACTCGATTACCTCTGGTCGGACGCACTTTTCTGGGTAATGCCCGGTCTCGGATAATCGACACGCCGTAGTCCTACCTAGGCTCTCTAGAGAGGTCCCCGCCGGTCTACATCCTAAGCGTGAAGGGGTTGTTTGGCCGCTCACCCCTAAGCACTCCTACACGTCGTGAGTAGGGTTCCAGCTTCACCTCATACGGAGGATATCTGCTGGTCTACCTTGCCGCCTCTCTGAACTGGACATCTGACAGAGCTTTCGAGGGGAACATACGACGCCGAGGGCCCCATAAACTATTATCCCAAGCGGCGGTTAGTGCGCATATGCCAGTGGAAGTCTTAGATCAAATACCCAAATCTCGTTAAGCGTGTTATTATGAAATATGCACGGACACCGTCCAGGGACCAGGCCCACCTCTCTCCTAGGTGGTCTCTACCTACCCCGTCGTTCCGCCACAAAGAATCACTCGAGGCTGTCGGGAACCCAGTCCCATCACTACCTGGATGGTACCACCCGTCCCTTCAACCCCTGGTCTACAAATAAACATAAATAATGTAGTATTATATAGTATATTCATGATCGTCGCCCGAAGGGATCACGACCCGGTAATATAACATGGCAAATGGACAAGGGTGTAGGGCCACTGATGAGAATCTAGCATATCTATACTAAGCATATAGGATAACAGGTATGGTATCAACAGTAGTAGCAAACACTACTGTACGATGGTCCTAACGCGACACTTGTATAGGAGACCGATCGACCAAACTGTGTGCAATGCATGAATCACAAACGGTATCGTAATAAAACCATCACCAATAAAACGAACTGTGTGCGATGACTGAGACATCAAATACGATTCAGAAAAGAGTTCCGTGTGTGATAAGTGGCATACAGTTGATCCATACAAACTGTTTGCGATGATACAAAATAACGTGAACAGTTATCCAAATCCAGACGTGTGCGATAGACGACATACAGTTTACGCGGATGAACTATTTGCGATGAGCGAAAATAACACAAAGGAGTACCCAGATCCAGATGTGTGCGATAGACAGCATACATGTCACTTAGATGAACTGTTTACGATGATCCAGAAGAACACAAATGATTTGGCGTAACAAGATGTGTGCGATACACGGCAAACAGGTCGGTAATCAGAATTGTGTGCGATAATTCTAGATAGCCCATACGATTTTTTGTTGTAAATTGTGTGCTCGACAAGGCACACAATTCAAGAAACCAACTGTGGGCAATATTGTAAAAGATCGCTTTCGAATACGTTTTGCTAACCGTCTGCGATGATATTGACAAAGGAAACAGAGATAATGAATTAATATGAGGGAATGGCAACAGAGATATACATTCTGCTTAATCTAGTCCTCCTTCTTCTTTTTCTTCTTGTTGGATGGCCCCACAACATCATCTTGGCAAGGACGCTTCTTGCCGCTGACCGTTGGCTTTTCATCGCCGTCGCCAACCTCCTCCTCGTCGTCATCGTCGTTGATGTCCTCGTCGTCCTCCTCCTCGTTCGACCATTCCTCCTCCTCCTCATCATCGTCGTCGTCTTCGTCCTCCGACGGCTCCTCGTCCATCTGGTCGTCCTCCGACGACTCGGGTGGCCGCGTCCCTTCCGTGAACCAGATAAAATTGAGGTCTAGGCTCGACGCGAGACTCATGGAAGACGAGCGGGATGATTCCGAGGTTGACCTTTGATCGGGCGCCAGACTGCTGGCGGAACTGTCGTCCTCGCTGTCGCTCGACATGGCTGCGCTACGTATACAAACCGCGAGAAAGCGAGATTGCAGAGTGTGTGTAAGTGTGTAGCGCGGCCGGTCGGGACGATGAAGATGGTGGCGACTAAAGTGGGGTATGAAGAAAAGAGGAATGTCAATTGAAGAGGGGTATGAAGAAAAGAGGAATGGCAATTGAAGCGGGGGGTTGACAGATTATATTGGCACCTCGGCAGGCGGTTAGAATTCTGATATAGTCAACCATGATTATTAGTACTCCAGTCGCTCCAAATTCCCGCGGTTGCGCAGTTCTCATTGTGATAATTACGCACACGGGTTGGAGCGTCGAAATGTGAAACAAGCATTTAACAGCAAGCAATAGATGAGCTCTACTTATTGATGTAGCCAGTAATAATCAAATAAAACCCCTAATAATCATTGCAAACAGTGCATAGAAGATGGCTAAGTGACAACTAGAACTACACATGCTAGTTCCTTCTTGTCTCTTGCTTTCATCTATTGCCTGTGATTGATTCTTTCTCACTTCATCGTAGTGATTGTGCACTCCAGATCAGTCAGTTTCTTCTTTAGCTTTACGTTATCTTTTGCGAGCTTGGTGATAACACTCCGAGCCCTGCCATGCCATTCATCATCCAACCAGTTAATAAAGGCACAAGCCTCATATCCCCGCGAATGTTAAATATATTCAGGATGAGTGGGGGCATTGACTCAACTTAAAGGCTGAACTTAGCACTAACCTCTAAGGGGCAACTGAGAAACCATCTGCCAATGTCGAATCCCTCCATGCATACACGTCGAGTGGGAGTGTGTCTGTGCACACAACTCAGATTTTGGTACTTCTCGATGGCGCAAAACTCGGATTCGAACTCATGTTGCTGGAGTCTGGAGTCATACTCCGGATCCGGCAGTTGATCGCTTTCCTGGGGGGGGGGGAGGGTGCGCATTCAGGACGGATTGAGGGAGCTACTATGGACATGCTAAAAAGATCAGGATTGATTTGAACCTGACAAGATGATTCGGATCCATAGTGCGCCGGCCTTCTGATGACCTTAGGCAAGTGCTCGGCGGTGACCGCCGTCGTGGCGGCACCGCCCATCGCGCTACCGAGAGCGACGACACGAGCCGGAGCAGCCGCACCGAAACCATCAGCACCAGTCATCCGCATTCCCCCCAATGTAAGCGCCACATGAGGGAATTTGGGGCTAGGGATTTGGGGGAAATGGGGAAACTGTGGGGATCTGATAACGGTCGGGAAACTACTTATCGCACTCTGTTGTATACGGCAGACGGTTTGTACATATCATGCGTGTTCGATATTACAACTTCACACACCATATCCACACCAAATTGTGTGAGATGACAACGTGCGCGAGACACAGTTCCCGTAACATAACCGTAAGTGATGTAATACTTAGGGTAAACAGCCGCTCTGCGGATACCCGTCATCAAAAAAATAAAAACAGCCGCTCTGCGGATAGAGATGGGGGCGGCGGCCGAGGTAGCGGCTACCGGATAGGAGGTCAATCCTCGGTCGGTCGATGGTGGCGGCGTGATAGGAGGTCAATCCTCGCTCGACGGCGGGAGATACTAGGAGGAGCTCAATCCTCGAGGTCGGCGGCGGCATGATTGGAGCACATCCCTCGCGGTCGATGGCGGGATAGTGGAGCTCGAACTTCAGGCGGTTGCCCCACTAAGCACTGCTCCTCGACCCTGCTGTCTCGGCGTGCCGCGACTACACGCTGCTTTGTCTGCTGGGTGAACTTAAGGTATTCTTTTTCGTTGAGTGGCTTAATTAAGGTAGTATTCAATTCATAAGGGTAGTACTGTACGTGTAAATTGACCGGCCATTAATTTGTGTCATCGCACGGCTGGATAACAATATGGAGCGCCCTCCATAAATTATGAAAATAATATCTTGTGATTTATTCACGCATCTTTGGGCATCCAATAATCCATTTATTAATGTTTTGTTGAATTACCCCTCATGTGTGCAGATGGAACGTTCTCAATGGATGAAGGATTGGATATCCTTACAGTTTAGGGGTGGCGTTCAGGGGTTCATGACTTTGGCTGAAAGGACAAAGAGGAGAGTTGCTGAAGAATATTACATCCTCTATCCATGCCTAGATTGTACCAATACAGAGTCACATCCAACTATGGAGGTCGAGTACCACTTATACAAGCGGGGATTCATGGATGGATATACACTTTGGACTAGACACAGTGAAGAGCCGGTCATGGATGAAGGTAACTAGGGCGGCGAGATGCCAAAACCCGATCAGAGTCACATGGATGTTGAATCTAACCTCGAGGCTCAAACATCAAGCTACCGACAGAACAGAGACATGCCAAAAAACCCACAGAAAAACCAAGGCTGTGATGCAGACGACACCGACGACCTTGATGGTATGCCAGATTTTGCTGCTATGATTGCAGATTTCCAGGGCCCAGTTAAAGAAATGGTTGGGTACAAGGATCTACCAACCATTGAGGTGGACTCCAAGAAAGATTTGTATGCAGGTTGCAAAAAGAATTATTCCAAGTTGAGTGCCACACTGGCGCTTCTCAGATTTAAAGCAGAAAGCGGTCTATCAGACAAGGGCTTCACAGACTTGTTAGGTCTTTTCAAAGACATTCTTCTAGAAGATAATTTGCTCCCCAAAAGCACGAACGAAGCAAAGAAAGTTGTTTGCCCATTGGAACTTGAAGTCCAGAAGATACACGCTTGTGTGAATGATTGTTTGTTGTACCGCGGTGACTACAAAGATTTGTGTTCATGTCGCATATGCAAGCATCCATGATACAAGCACAGGAGAGCAAACGACAAGGACAAAATGGACGAAGAGATCAAGACATGAATCCCGTTCAAGGTTGTTTGGTACTTGCCTATTATTCCAAGGTTGAAGCATTTGTTTGAAAACCCTAGAGAGGCAAAGAGGTTGCGGTGGCATCAAGATGAGCGAACTGTGGATAAATATATGAGGCACCCCAAGGATGCGGCTCAGTGGCAATTAATCGATGATGAGTATGAATACTTTGCCAAGGATCCTAGAAATATAAGGCTCGGGGAGTGTACTGATGGAATGAATCCATTTGGCGATATGAGCACCCAACATAGCACATGGCTGGTGCTTCTGTGCATATATAACCTTGCTCCTTGTTTGTGTATGAAGAAAAAATGCATCATGATGTCAATGATTATCCAAGGCCCAAAGCAACCTGGAAATGACAACGACATTTACTTTCAGCTACCGGTAGAAGAACTGCTAACATTGTGGAAAGAGCATGGTGTAACATGTTATGATGCTTACAAAAAGGAGTTTTTCCAGCTACATGTGTTGCTGCTGCACACCATTCAAGATATGCCAGCATTAGGCAACACATCAGGGCAGAAAACAAGGGGAGAAGTAGGATGTGTCACATGCATGGATAGGACAACGAGTAGATTTCTTACCAACTCGCGCAAAACCGTGTATTTGCGTCATTGTAGGTACTTACGAAAAGATCACCCATACCGAAAGATGAAAGCTGAATTTGATAGTACGGCAGAGACAGGTTCGGGCCCAAGACCTTATACTGGAAAGGAGGTCCACATCATGGCTAAAAAAATTAATGTTGTGCTTGGCAAGGGACCCGGTTCGTCGTCGAAAATAACACCAAAGGAGCAAGTGCTTAAGAAGAAATCAGTGTTCTGGCAATTACCTTAATGGGAGTTTCTAAGTGTACGTCACTGCATCGATGTCATGCACGTAGAGAAGAACGTCTGTGAAAGCATCCTTGGTACTCTGCTCAAGATTAAAGGCAAAACAAAGGATGGTGACGGTGCACGACTCGATATGCTTGGTGATCAACCAAACATCATGACTGAAGCCGAAGATGAGGACAAATTGCTCCACGTTCGCCAGAGTTACAATTTCACTCCACAAGAAGCAAAAGAGAAGTCTCGTGGATGTGAGCTCAGGTAAAAATAAGTTGGCGCACATGAAGTCACATGATTGCTACGTAATGTGATAACCCACAGGTATAGGGGATCGCAACAGTTTTCGCGGGTAGTATTTCACCCAGATTTATTGATTCGACGCAAGGGGGGCCAAAGAATATTTGCGAGTATTAGCAGTTGAGTTGTCAATTCAACCACACCTAGAGAACTAAATATCTGCAGCAAAGTGTTTAGTAGCACAGTAGTATGATAGTTTCAAGAGCAATAGTAACAGTAGTGACAGTAATAGAAGCAATTTTGTAGTAATTGTAACAGCAGCAGCAACGAAAGTAACTTAGCAAAGATCAATATGCGACGAGCGTAAGCATTGGATCAGTGATGGATAATTATGTTGGATGACATTCATCATGTAACAGTCACAACCTAGGGCGATACACAATAGCTCCAATTCATCAATGTAATGTAGGCATGTATTCCATATATAGTCATACGTGCTTATAGTAAGAACTTGCATGACATCTTTTGTCCTACCCTCCCGTGGCAGCGGGGTCCTTAAGGACACTAAGGGATATTAAGGCCTCCTTTTAATAGAGAACCGGAACAAAGCATTAACACATAGTGAATACATGAACTCCTCAAACTACGGCAATCACCGGAAAGAATCCCAATTATTGTCACCTTGGGGTATGCGGATCATGACACATAATAGGTGCATATAACTTGCAAGATAGGATAAAGAATGCAAATATATTCATGAAAGCATAGAGGGTTCAGATCTGAAATCATGGCACTCGGGCCCTAGTGAGAAGAATTAAGCATAGCAAAGTCATAGCAACATCAATCTCAGAACATAGTGGATACTAGGGATCAAAGCCCTAACAAATTGACTCGATTACATGGTAAATCTCATCCAACCCATCACTATCCAGCAAGCCTACGAAGAAATTACTCACGCACGGCGGTGATCATCATAAAATTGGAGATGGAGGATGGTTGATGATGACGACGGCGTCGAATCCCCCTCTCCGGAGCCCCGAACGGACTCCAGATCAGCCCTCCCGATGAAGAACAGGAGGTGGCGGCGGCTCCGTATCGTAAAACGCAATGATTCTTTCTCTCTAATTTTTTTCTCCATGAATAGGTACTTATAGCATTGGAATTAGGTCAAACGGAGTTGCCAGGGGCCCACAAGCCTGCCAGGCGTGCCCTGGGGGTGGCCGCGCCCCCCAGGCTTGTGGCGCCTGGTGCCCCCCCCTCTGGTGGATCTTTGCGCCAGTATTTGTTATATATTCTGAAATAATTCTCCGTAAATTTTCAGGTCCATCCGAGAACTTTTATTTCTGCACAAAAACAACACCATGACAATTCTGCTGAAAACAGTGTCAGTCCGGGTTAGTTCCATTCAAATCATGCAAATTAGAGTCCAAACTAGAGAAAAAGTGTTTGGAGAAGTAGATACGTTTGGGACGTATCAACTCCCCCAAGCTTAACTCATTGCTTGTCCTCAAGCAATTCAGTTGACAAACTGAAAGTGATAAAGAAAAACTTTTACAAACTCTTTTGTTTTTGTTGTCTGTATATATACTTTAACTAGCATTCAAGTTTTCAACAAAGATTATGAACTAACCATATTGATGATTACACTTAGGTCTCACATTTACTCATGGCAATAACATAACCAACTAGCGAGCAATAATTAGATATCTCGGATGCCAAGACTTTGTCAAAACAATCATGATATAATATGATAACATGGTATCTCGCTAGCCCTTTCTGAGACCGCAAAACATAAATGCAGAGCACCTCTGAGATTCAAGCAACGACTAAACATTGTAATTCAGGGTAGAGGATATCCAGTCATGGTCACACCCAACATTAACTATACTCAATGCATAAAAATGACAATAGTGCTCTCCAACTAGTGCTTAAATGAGAGGGTGATGACTCAACAATAAAAGTAAAATAACATAAAAGTAAATGGATAGGCCCTTCGCAGAGGGAAGCATGGATTTGCAGCGGTGCCAGAGCTCGAAGCTTAAATTAGAGATGAAAATAATTTTAGGAGGTATGCTTTTCCTGTCAACGTCACGACCGAGAGTTTGCAATATCTTCCATGCTAAACAAATTATAGGCGGTTCCCAAGCGGAAAGGTAAAGTTTACTCCCCCTCCATCGTACCAACACAAGCCATGGCTAGCCGAATTCACGGGTGCCCTCCATACCAACAACTTTTCGGGGGAGTTTGTTTGCATTATATGATTTTGAGCATAGGATTGGGCATCCCAATTACTATCCTCTCTCGTGCAATGACAAGTGAATAAACACTCATCTGAGAGTAACCCGCTTAGCATGGAAGATACTGACCGCCCCCTGTCGCTCCATGAGTGGTACGGGCACACAAAACAGATGTTCGTTTGAATATTTAGAGGTGGCACTTGCAAATTTACTTGGAATGGTAGAGTAATACCGCATATAGGTAGATATAGTGGACTCATCCGGAATAACTTTGGTTTAAGGATTTGGATGCACAAGCAGTATTCCCACTTAGTACAGGCGAAGGCTAGCAAATAGATTGAGAAGCGACCAGCTAGAGAGCGAAAATGGTCATAGACATGCCTTGCAAATAATTAACATTGAACACGAGCATGAGTAGGATATCAACACCCTGAACATAAATATCATGGAGGCTATGTTGGTTTTGATTCAACTACATGTATGAACATGTGCCAAGTCAAGCCACTCGAATTACTCAGAGGAGGATACCATGCTAACATACTACATCACAACCATTTTAATGCATGTTGACACTCAAGATAAATCATTATCCACTCCTAGCTATTTAAGCATGGCAGGAGCAACTATAATCTCTAATTGTCATCACAAATATGTTTACTCATAATAATGCTGAATCATGAATATTGAGCGAAACATATTTACAAAGACAAGAACAAGAAGAGTTCATACCAGCTTTTCTTCACCACAATCACTTCATCAAATATCGTCATTATTGCCTTTCACTTGCACGACCGAATGATGTGATAATAATAATAGTGCAAGTGTGCCGTGGACTAAGCTGGAATCTGCAAACATTTATTCACGGGAGAAGACAAAGTAATAGTGGCTCGTTGTTAGATCAACAATAAAGCATATGGGAGCCACTCAACATTTTCATCGTGGTCTTTCTCCTTGTGATGACTCAACGAAAAGAAAAGAAATTCAGAGAAACACACTGAAATATTTTTTTTGATTTTTTGGTTTTTCTGAAGGAAGCAAATTAACGAAGGAAAACAAAAACGAGAAAAACTATTTACACGGGAAAGCTCCCTACAAGCAAAAGAAGAAACGAGAAATCTTTTTGGGTTTTCTTTTACTACTACGCATTTACTAGACAGGAAAGAAACTACAACTATTTTTTTTGGATTTTCGAAAGTTTTTCAAACAAGAGGAAGAAAATGAAAATAAAACTAGCATGGATATACAATGAAAAAGGATGAACACCGACAACTGGAATGAATGTGTGAACATGAATGTAATGTCGGTGAGAAACATGTACTCCCCCAAGCTTAGGCTTTTGGCCTAAGTTGGTCTATGACCACGGGTCGAAATCAGCACCTCCCGGATAGTGCGGAGGCTGCTAAGGATGCCACTGGTAAATGGCCTCCTGAGGCTCCCACTGATAGATGGGCTCCTGGTACGGCTCTGGCACAGGTGCTGGCTCAGGTGCTTGGGGCTGGTCCAAGCCCCAATAAGCATAAATGTCCTCAGGCATGATGGTGTATCTGCCCCTGTGGATATCAAACAAAGTAGGTGCAGGAATAATAATAACCTCACGGGTGCCCTGGCTGAACACCAAGTTATATCGAAAACAAACGGGGCCCTCATCAATGAAGTCATGCCCAACCATACGATCATAATCAAGATGCATAACGGGTAAAAGCCTCTCTTCCCTCTCGTCGTGCCTATTAGGAATCTCAAAATGTTTAGCAAGACGGGAAGCATAAATACCACCATAAATAGTGCCCCTCGAACGGTTGGTGAGCAACCGCCGGGCAACCATAGCGCCAAAACTGAAAGTCCTATCAGCGTAAAGAGCATGGGGCAAAATAGCAAGGTCAGGTGAGTTGAGCGTGCCGCTCTCCCACCGACCAGTCAAACACCTCCCAGCAAATAATGAATAATAGCGCAAAACAGGGAAATGTAAACTAGCAACCCTAGCCTCAGAAACTCCCCTTGACTCCCCCACGGTAACCTCAGAGATGAACTCCGAGACATCCCGGGGATGTGGCTCTAATGGGCTGCCCTCGCTGGGGAGTTTGCATACCTCGCAAAAAATCCTTAAGTGTCATCTCTTTGGGAACATCATATAAGTTAAATGTCACGGTGGGTGTATCTCTCCTAGCATGAAAATGAAAGCTTTGCACGAAAGTATTAGTGAGGAGAAGATACTGGTCACACTTATCTTCGAGGAACGGGATAATGCCGACATTGTTCGCCAAATGATAGAAATCGTCATAAATCCCTGCATCCCTCAAGAACGTGTCGCATGGCCATTCGCACGGCCGCACCTCGGCCGCACGAGGAAGTCTATTCTGGGGCTTAGGAGCCTCCTTGGGGTTCCGACTCGAAGAACCCCTCAACCTCCACTTGAGCATTTTCTTTTTCTGAAATTTTCTGAAATTTTTAGTGACTCAAAATAAAAGTGAACGAAACTCAACAAATTGATAGCAACTACTCCCACATGTATCTAGAAGCTATATCATGCATCAAATCTACTTTCGACCATACAAATCCAACATGCAAGCTCATAAACATGGTCATCACAGCAACAAAAATTTGCAAAATATAAAGCACTAGAACAAATACTAATTGGAGCTGTGGAGGAGTCACATACCAAGGAGTAATTCCTCAAAACAGTTTTGGAAACGGAGTTCCGAGCATGGAAATCAAAAATCACAGCAAAATGAGCAAGAACGCGGGCTTCGGAGTAAGTTTGATTTTTTCTAGAGGAAGAAGAAGGAGATGGGTGGTTGGCATAAGTGAGTGGGTCCCTGTGGGACCCACAAGCCTGCTGGGCGCGCCCAGGGGGGTGGGCGCGCCCTGTGGGCTTGTGGCTCACAGGTGCACCCCCCCTGGGGTGTGTTCAGTGCCAAAAATTCTTAAATATTCTGGAAAAAATCATACTAAATTTTCAAGGCATTCTGAGAACTTTTATTTTTGGGCCATTTTTTATTGCACGGAAAATTCAGAAAACAGGATAATCATGGCATTTTATTTTATTCTACTAAAATAATAGAGAGCAAAAGGTGGGTACAGAAAGTTGTGCTTACTAAATTCATTGACCACATGCCCCTCAAAAAGAATCCATTAATAAGGTTGATCAAGTCTTATTAACAAACTATTTCCGAATGGCATGAAACCGAAGAATTTTCGTATAACACTAAGTTACCTCAACAGGGATATGCATCTCCCCAACAATAAGAATTTCATATTTCTTTTTGACAGTAGGAAGAGGAAATTTGAATCCCCCAATAGTGATTGTCGAAACCTTTTCAATACAATTGATACCATTCACCGAACTTTGTTTCTTCGGAAAATAAACCGTATGCTCATTACCATTGACATGAAAAGTAACCTTGCTTTTGTTGCAATCAATAACAGCCCCTACAGTATTCAAAAAGGGTCTTCCAAGTGTAATCGACATATTGTCGTCCTCGGGCATATCAAGTATAACAAAGTTTGTCAAGATAGTAACATTCGCTACTACAACGGGAACATCCTCGCAAATTCCAATAGGTATAGTAGTGGATTTATCAGCCATTTGCAAAGATATTTCAGTAGGTGTAAGCTTATTCAAATCAAATCTTCTATATAAAGAGAAAGGCATAACACCAACACCGGCTCCCAAATCACATAAAGCAGTTTTGACATAACTTCTTTTAATGGAGCATGGTATAGTAGGTATTCCTGGATCTCCTAGTTTCTTAGGTATTCCACCCTTAAAGGAATAAATAGCAAGCATGGTGGAAATCTCAGCTTTAGGTATCTTTCTTTTATTAGTGACAATATCTTTCATATATTTAGCATAGGGAGACATTTTCAACATATCAATCAAGCGAGTGCGCAAAAAGACAGGTCTAAGCATTTCAACAAAGCGCTCAAAATCTTCATCATCCTTATTTTTAGATGGTTTAGTAGGAAAAGGCATAGATTTTTGAAACCATGGTTCTCTCTCCTTTCCATGTTTTCTAGCCACAAAGTCCCTTTTATCATATCTTTTATTCTTAGGATGTGGGTTATAAAGATCAACAACAGGTTCTATTTCTACATCATTATCTGGTTGAGCATCAACATGAACATCATTATTATCATTATCATTATCATTATCACTAGGTGTATGTTCATTACCAGATTGTGTCTCAGCATCAGAAATAGAAGCATCATTATGATTCTCAGGAGGTTTTTCTATCTCAGGTTCACTAGGAGCAGGCAAAGTTTTATCATTTTTCTTTTTCTTTTTCTTCTTAGATGGACTAGGTGCATCGATATTATTTCTTTTAGAATCTTGTTCAATTCTTTTAGGATGACCTTCAGGATATAGAGGATCCTGAGTCATGCTTCCTCCTCTAGTAACAACTCTAACAGCATGATCATTCTTTTTATTATTCATCTCATCAAGCAAATCATTTTGTGACTTAACAATTTGTTCTAACTGGGTCTGAACCACAGAAGCATGTTTACTCAAGCATTTAACATCATTAGCAGTTCTAAACATCAAATCACCCAAGCATTCAATCATGATGGCATTCTGTTTTAGCTGATTGCTAATATACATGTTAAAGTGTTCCTGTTTAACGATGTAATTATCAAATTCATACAGGCATTGACTAGCAGTTTTATTATACAAAATATCACCTTCATCAAATCTAGTGAGAGAATTTACCTCCACTACCTGTGTCGGGATGTCAAGCCCATGTATTTCTTCAATAGGTGGTAAATTCTTAACATCTTCAACTTTAATACCTTTTTCCTTCATAGATTTCTTAGCTTCTTGCATATCTTCTGGACTGAGGAATAGAATACCTCTCTTCTTCGGAGTTGGCTTCGGTGGTGGTTCAGGAAGTGTTCAATCATCGGCATTTCTCAATATATTATTCAACAGTACTTCAGCCTGTCCAACAGTTCGTTCCCTGAAAACACAACCAGCACAACTATCTAGGTAGTCCCAAGAAGCATCGGTTAGTCCATTATAAAAGATATCAAGTATTTCATTTTTCTTCAGAGGATGATCAGGCAAAGCATTAAGTAATTGGAGAAGCCTCCCTCAAGCTTGAGGGAGATTCTCTTCTTCAATTTGCACAAAGTTAAATATTTCCTGTAAGGCAGCTTATTTCTTATGAGCAGGAAAATATTTTTCAGAGAAGTAATATATCATATCCTGGGGACTACGCACACAACCAGGAGCAAGAGTATTAAACCATTTCTTAGCATCACCCTTTAATGAGAAAGGAAACAACTTAAGAATATAGTAATAGCGATTTTTTTCCTCATGAGCAAATAGGGTGGCAATTTCATTCAACTTAGTAAGGTGTGCCACAACAGTTTCAGTTTCATAACCATAAAAAGGTTCGGATTCAACCAAAGTAATTAACTCAGGATCGACAGAGAATTCATAATCCTTATCAGTAACAAATATGGGAGAGGTAGCAAACTTAGGATCATATTTCATTCTCTCCCTCATAGATTTTTCTTTCATTTCACCAAACAATTTTATAACCTCATCTCTATCATTACAAGCAAGAATTGCCCTAGCTGTCTCCCTATCAAAACCATGACCATCAGATGTTCCAGGCATTTCAACTCTAGTAGGAGAGCTAGGCATAATAGGTGAATCATAATTTTCAAGAGTTTCAACATTTTCAGTTTCTTTAGCTTTAGCAATTTGTTCATCAAGAAATTAACCAAGTGGCACAGTATTATCAAGCATAGTACTAGCATCATCATAAGTATCATTCATAGCAGAAGTAGTATCATCAATAACTTGCGACATATCAGAATGAATAACAGGTGGTAGTGTCGCAAGTCTACTCAAAACAGAAGGTGAATCAAGTGCAGAGTGTGATGGCAGTTCCTTACCTCCTCTAGTCATAGAGAGGAGAATCTTGGTTTTAGTGTCTTTCAGATTCTTCATAGTGATCAACAGATATAAATCCCAAGTGACTCAACAGATAGAGCTATGCTTCCCGGCAACGGCGCCAGAAAAAGGTCTTGATAACCCACAAGTATAGGGGATCGCAACAGTTTTCGCGGGTAGTATTTCACCCAGATTTATTGATTCGACACAAGGGGAGCCAAAGAATATTTGCAAGTATTAGCAGTTGAGTTGTCAATTCAACCACACCTGGAGAACTAAATATCTGCAGCAAAGTGTTTAGTAGCATAGTAGTATGATAGTTTCAAGAGCAATAGTAACAGTAGTGACAGTAACAGAAGCAGTTTTGTAGTAATTGTAACAGCAGCAGCAACGAAAGTAACTTAGCAAAGATCAATATGCGACGAGCATAGGCATTGGATCAGTGATGGATAATTATGTTGGATGACATTCATCATGTAACAGTCACAACCTAGGGCGATACACAATAGCTCCAATTCATCAATGTAATGTAGGCATGTATTCCGTATATAGTGATACGTGCTTATAGTAAGAACTTGCATGACATCTTTTGTCCTACCCTCCCGTGGCAGCGGGGTCCTTAAGGAAACTAAGGGATATTAAGGCCTCCTTTTAATAGAGAACCGGAACAAAGCATTAAAACATAGTGAATACATGAACTCCTCAAACTACGGCAATCACCGGAAAAAATCCCAATTATTGTCACCTTGGGGTATGCGGATCATGACACATAATAGGTGCATATAACTTGCAAGATAGGATCAAGAACTCAAATATATTCATGAAAACATAGAGGGTTCAGATCTGAAATCATGGCACTCGGGCCCTTGTGACAAGCATTAAGCATACCAAAGTCATAGCAACATCAATCTCAGAACATAGTGGATACTAGGGATCAAAGCCCTAACAAATTGACTCGATTACATGGTAAATCTCATCCAACCCATCACCGTCCAGCAAGCCTACGAAGGAATTACTCACGCATGGTGGTGAGCATCATGAAATTGGTGATGGAGGATGGTTGATGATGACGACAGTGTCGAATCCCCCTCTCCGGAGCCCGAACGGACTCTGGATCAGCCCTCCCGATGAAGAACAGGAGGTGGCGGCGGCTCCGTATCGTAAAACGCGATGATTCTTTCTCTCTGATTTTTTCTCCATGAATAGGTTCTTAGAGCGTTGGAATTAGGTCAAATGGAGTTGCCAGGGGCTCACAAGCCTACCAGGCGCACCCTGGGGGGGGGGGGGGGGGGTGGCCGCGCCCCCCAGGCTTGTGGCGCCTGGTGGCCCCCCTCTGGTGGATCTTTGCGCCAGTATTTTTTATATATTCTGAAAAAATTCTCCGTAAATTTTTAGGTCCATCCGAGAACTTTTATTTCTGCACAAAAACAACACCATGGCAATTCTACTGAAAACAGCGCCAGTCCGGGTTAGTTCCATTCAAATCATGCAAATTAGAGTCCAAACTAGAGCAAAAGTGTTTGGAAAAGTAGATACGTTTGGGACGTATCATAATGTTGACACAAATCCTCCCGATGGCCATCAGGAATATGATGGACACAGACATAAGAAACACACTCATTGATCTCTATGATATCTTCAACAAACTGTGGCAGAAGGTTGTAGACGTTGAAGAGCTGGATTTTATGCAAGCGGATATTGCAAGAATATTGGCAAACCTAGAGATGTTTTTCCCACCGTCATTCTTTGATGTCATGGTCCATCTCACTGTGCACCTTGTCGACGAGATAAAGTATTGTGGTTCTATGTTTCGAGCGGTTCATGGGAATATTGAAGCGCTATTGTCGGAACCGATGTCATCCAGAGGCAAGCATCCTACAAGGTTATACCGCAGAGGAGGTTGTTGAGTTTTGCACCGAATACATGAAACAAAGACCTATAGGTTTTCCCCTCTCTCGCAAAGAGGGAAGGCTAGCTGGTAAGCCGGTCCTTGCTAGCGCGCAATTTTGTGCACCTGGAGGTGACACCGATAAATTCCATTTGACGGTACTTCTTAACAGTCCAGAGCTCGAAGCTTATGCTGAAGAACACTTGGAGGAGATACAACGAAGCTCCTTACCCATTGTGCATCCATTAGCTGCCAAGATCAATATGCACAATATGGACTACGTCAGATGGCTAAAGGCTCGTTTGGCACGCGGATCCACGGATGACATTGCAATGTGGTTGGCACAAAAGCCATCACCTACGGTTATGAGGTACCAAGCGTATGACATAAATGGCAACACGTTCTACACTGAGGAACGTGATCGAAAGACCTCATATCAAAACAGCTCTGTTCGAATAGAAGGCCTAACTGTAGACAAAGATGATAAAAAGGTATACTATGGAACCATCGAAGATATTTGGGAGCTTGACTACGTGAAAGTAAAGGTGGCATTATTCAAGTGCAGATGGATCCCTCTTGGTCAGGTAAAGGTTGATGATTACAGGAAGAGCTATGTTAACCTCACAAAGATGGCATATCACAAGGACCCGTTCATTCTTGCCAGCGATGCTACCCAGATTTTCTATGTGAAAGACCCATTGCATAAGAACTACCATGTAGTGATGTCTGGGAAGAGGAGGGTACTGGGCGTCAAGAATGTCGCTGATGAGGAGGAGTACAATCAATTTGCTGAGTTGCCAACTGAGGGATCACGCAAGAGAAGAGCAGAGAAGCTAAACATCATCAAAAATCCTAATTTCATTCGGGGTCAACCTAATGAACCCAGTAACCCCATGTACATAACAGTAATTATTATGTCTATTCTGCAACTTAATTCGTTCAATTAGAACTGTCGCATGTACTGAATTATGATTTATGCCCGGCCTTCTGTTGATCTAAGAACAATTAATATGTTGACCTTGATATGTTCTCAGCCCTAGCAATGAATTTGAACTATTTATGATTATATACCCTAGAGCTTGCACACTCAATTGATCTCACTCCAGTATGTATGAACTGAACATGTGCAATCTGGTTTACCAATAGCACACAGTTCATTCATGAAAGACGTGTGCCCATGAAACCGTGGCCGATGACCCCTCATGTGCGTGATGTGGGTCGTGAGTTCTGATTGGCCAGAACCCAATCCCCACGGATCGTGCGTCTGCATCGTAGGATGCACCCAGATCGAACGGCAATCCTTGTCCCTTTCATCACCACATTATTTACAGTTGGGATTTTATTTATGTGCACTAAATGCCCTGCAAATGCATAAAATGGCTTAAATATAACAAACGAGCACTAAAATGCGCCAGAAAATCAAAACTAGCATATAATGGTGATTGCCTATCGTGGGAATTTTTTTGAGGCGAAACAGTTAAGTCACTGCCGACTGGAGTTTGAATTGCCACGTCTCCTTTTGGAAACTATGATCCTTCTTGTGAGATGCCCCGGTTTCCAAGGAGCGATGATCATAACTTGTGCCAAACTGTTCCAAATTTTTTCCACGGGGTCTTGAGATCATGCCACGGTGACACACCAATTTTTGTGATTTTCGGACTCCATCTGCATTTCCTACAATTAAAATATCAACAAGCCATACGCCGGTGGACGCATCTCGCAGCTGAAATGTTTGAAAATTCTTCCCATTCCTTGGACAATGAATGAAAACACGCAAAGTGACACACAAATGATTTTTTAGACCTTCTTTGCCCACACCCATATGCAGTTGCAGTTGGGATTTGATTTATATGCACTAAATGCATGGTAAATGCAAAAATGGCTTGACTATAGCAAATGTGCCCTGAAATGCGCCTGAAAATCAAACCTATGTTATAATCGTGATTGCGTACTGTGGAAAAAATTTCATGGCGAAACGACGAACCCACTGCCGATTGGTGTTCGTATTGCCACGTTTCCTGTGGAAACTATGATCCTTCTTGTGAGATGCTATGGTTTCCAAGGAGCGATCATCGTAGCTTGTGCCAAACTTTACCAAATTTTTCCATACGGTCTTGAGATCATGTCACGGTGACACACCGATTTTCATGATTTTCGGACTCCATTTGCATTTCCTGTAATTAAATTACTAACAAGCCATACGTATGTGGCCGCATCTCGCAGCCGAAATGTTTGAAAATTCTTCCCATTCCTTGGATAATGACTGAAAACACGCAAAGGGACACACAAATGATTTTTCAGACCTACTTTGCCAACACCCACATGTAGTTGAAGTTGGGATTTGATTTATATGCACCAAATGCCCGTTAAATGCAAAAAATGTCTTAAATATAGCTAACGAGACCTGAAACGCGACAGAAATCAATACTATAGTATAATGGTGATTCTGTACCGTGAAAAAAATCGAGGCGAAACGATGAAGTCACGTCTTAATTTAAAAAATTGCCACGTCTTCATTTCAAACGAAATTATGTTGTTCCTTGATGCAAATGTTTACAATAGCACACGGTTCATTCATGAAAGACGTGTGCCCACGAAACCGTGGCCGATGGCCCCTGATGGGCGCAATGTGAGTCATGTGATCTGATTGGCCAGAATCCAAACTCCACGGATCGTGCGTCTGCATCGTAGGATGCACCCACATCGAACGACAACCCTTGTCCCTTTAATCACCACATGCAGTTGTAGTTGGGATTTCATTTATATGCACTAAATGCCCTAGAAATGCATAAAATGGCTTAAATATAGCAAACGAGCCCTGAAATGCGCCAGAAAATCAAACCTAGCGTATAATGGTGATTTCCCACCGTGGGAAAATTTTCGAGGCGAAACAGTGAAGCCACCGCCGATTGGAGTTCGAATTGCCACGTCTCCTTTTGGAAACTTTGATCCTTCTTGTGAGATGCTCCTGTTTCCAAGGAGCGATCATCGTAACTTGTGCCAAACTGTACCAAAATTTTTCCACGGGGTCTTGAGATCACGGCACGGTGGCACAGCGATTTTTGGACTCCATCTGCATTTCCTGTAATTAAAATACCAACAAGCCCTACGCCGGTGGCTGCATCTCGCAGCCGAAATGTTTGAAAATTCTGCCCATTCCTTGGAAAATGAATGAAAACATGCAAAGCAACACACAAATGAATTTTTAGACCTTCTTTGCCAATACCCACATGTAGTTGCAGTTGGGATTTGATTTATATGCACTAAATGCATGGTAAATACAAAAATGGCTTAAATATAGCAAACGAGCCTTGAAATGTGCTAGAAAATCAAACCTATTGTATAATGGTGATTGCGTACCATGGAAAAATTTGGAGGTGAAATGACGAAGCAACCGCCGATTGGAGTTCGAATTGCCACTTCTCCTTTTGGAAAGTATGATCCTTCTTGTGAGATGCTCCGGTTTGCAAGGAGCGATCATCCTAACTTGTGCCAAACTTTACCAATTTTTTTCCACAGGGCCCTAAGATCATGTCACGGTGACACACCGATTTTCATGATTTCTGGATTCCATCCACATTTCCTGTAATTAAAATGCCAACAATCCCTACACCGGTGGCCGCATCTTGCAGTCGATATGTTTGAAAAATCTTCCCGTTCCTTGGACAATGAATGAAAACACGCCAAGCAACACAAAAAAGATTTTTTAGACCTTCTTTGCCAACACCCACATGTAGTTGCAGTTGGGATTTGATTTATATGCACTAAATGCATGGTAAATGCAAAATGGCTTAAAAATAGCAAACGAGACCTGAAACACGACATAAAATCCATACCAGAGTATAATGGTGATTGCGTACCATGGAAAATTTTTTTGAGGCGAAAGGATGAGGCCACGTCTTCACTTCAAAATTGCATGTCATAATTTCAAACGAAATTATGCTGTTTGTGCACATAGGTACGTAGATGTAACCATCGTAGGCCTTTCTGCGCGGCAACCGACGCTCTTTTTTCACTTTTTTCACCGAAGCCGCCAACATCCCCCCCACCGCCCGCCCCCGTTTCACTCAACAGTCCGCATATTCTACCCAAACTCTGTCGCCAGCTCCCCCTCCCCCAGATCCACACCAAAACCCTTGTCGGCGCCATCATGCTCAACCCGGCCGTGTGCCCGCTCTTCGGCGCCAACCCTACCTTCACTGCCGTTCCCAACACGCTGCAGCCCTCGCCTCGCCGTCTTCATCTGCTCGCCAGCCGCCCTCAAGCATATCGATCCTGTAACCCTCACCTCTCCTACCGGGTTTGCACAAAAACCTGTCAGTTACTGCTCTCCATCACGGTGAGGCCTATTTCCTCGCGATCCCTTTTTCTATTTGGTTCGGTATGTTCCCAAATTGGCTATACAATAATGGGGAGCGTATATATGTTCATTATCTACCTTCCTAACTAGTACACATAAGTTGTATTTGTTCCAATTAGTTATTGTCGATTTACGGATCATGGGCGCCTGAGTCACACAAAATGAACAAATTAGCAGTACATTTTCCAAATTATTACATGCCATGTTTAGACAGCTTGCTACCAAGTTGTTAGCTTTATGCTTATCCCCCTTTTCTGAATTTCGCATGTGTTCTCTGTAGATGCCGAGTAGCAGCGACACCACTCATACTTCAAGCAATGTATCTTCATCTGAGTCCGACAGCCCTAGGTCTCTAGCAGATGATCTGGGATCAAGTAATCTGGAACGGATGGAGCTGCCGCAATCACCCTTCCGGCTAGGACATGAAAGAACGCTCCAAGAAAGCCCACACACCAGCCTAAATGTGTATATGAAGTAACCGAGATCGATTTAAAGTCTTGGGCTCCAACTAAACCAGATAATGCATGAGGTTCAGGAGTGTGTGTGGATTTGTTGGCAGGGCAAGGCTCAACATTAATCTGCCGAGGTTTCGGAAGGCTGACACAGAAACGCGGCACATGATAGTCCGGGAGATCATGGGTCACTTCAACGTTCCAGAGTAGTGGAGAATGCAGGTGGAACACACTGCACTGAAGAAGGCCAGGGATGCTTGGAGAAACTAGAAGCACGTGTTGTACAAGAAGTACTTGAGTGAAGGCAAGGACCCAATCCCCGCATACCCCCAAATTACAGTGGCAGACTGGGCAGAATTCAAAAGGGTCAGGGTCACTAAGGAGTTTATTAAGAAGAGTACCAAGCAATCGGAACTTCAGAAGAGGAACACGCACCCCCACCGTATGGGTGTGGCAGGATACTACGGCATGAAACCGATATGGGACCAGGAGGACAAAGAAGCAATAACTGCGGGTGGCAAACCGGCCTTTAGCAAAATTAGGGGCGATCGCTCTAGAGACTACTTGCGGGCACGTGCAAGGAGGCGTGACGACGGTTCTTATTACTTTGAAAACTCAAAAGACCAAGCACTGTCTCTCGAGTTGTAAAGGATTCCGACAGCCCAGCTGGAAGGTTCTATAGGAACTCAGGGCCATGTGACATTCTGTCCGTGGCTCTGAAAACCAAAGAGCCCCCCGGCTATGCAAGGGGTATAGGGGTCACTGTCCGGCACAAGAGGGCTTTCACACTCAGCAAAGAAGAGAGGCTCACCATGAAAAAAGCGAGGAGTGAAATGAAGCAAAACGATTTGTACGAAAGGTTAAGGAGGGACATGTATCTGAAAGTTCAAAAGGAAATTGAGGAGTCAATGATGATGCAGAAGACCCCAACACTGAGAGATAGCCAGCAGATGGGAGGGAAGGCGGACATGGAGGATGCTGCTTATTGCGCGACAACACCGCATAAGAGTAGTTGTGCATCAGCTGACCCCAGCAACACTGAGACTGCAGCTACGCATGATGATGCTATATCTGATCTATATTGAATGACAGGCAGACCGAGGGGCATGCTTACACATTATGACGGTACGTTAAAATGTGCAACAGCCTAGGTTTGCCCCCCCCCCTCTCGGAGGGGGGCCTCTTGTTGGACAATGTCCCATTGAAGCCGGGCTATGTGAAGTGCTACATGACTGAAGTAAAGCCTGGATTCAGTGAATTTGCCCTGAAGAATGTCCTAGGGGACTATGATGAGCAGAGGACCTTGGGAGAAACGCTGTTAAATCATATCTAGGCCACGAAAGGAAATAGACTTCATGGATGAGATCCCTCAAGCCCCCCAAGAGCAACCAATGCCGCCCTTCAACCGGTGAGCCTCTTCTCGCCACAACAGTTCTCGCGTGCTTCCCCCGAGGAACTTAATAATCGTATTCCGACGGCTGATTCATCAACCTGTGATCAGCCGGCCCGACTTCCTGCCGTACATGCCATGTCATCATCCGCCCCTGAGCAGCCTGTGGCAAGGCCTACAACTGCTGGAGATGCACCTCCGGTTCAGATGACGGCAACTGAAGCAGCTGGGGAAGACACAGCGGCACCGCATGCTCAGCAGACCAACCCGGCGGAATGGACTGCTATGCAGTCCGATGCTTCGGACCCCCCTGCTCAGCAGTCAGATGGTTTGGAACCGCCTGCTAAGCTGTCTGAAGGTCCAGAACCGCCTGCTCATCAGTCCGGCGGTTCACAACCGCGTGATCAGCATACCAATGCGTCGGCAATGCCTGCTCAGCAAACCAACGCATTGGCACCGCCTCCTCAGCACACCGACGCGTTGGCACCACCTGTGCAGAAGCCCGACATAGCTTCAACGCCTGGTCAGCAGTCCGATGCCTCTGCTCCTATAGCTCAGCAGTCCGTCACAGCAGCACCGCCAACTCAGCAGTCCGGCATAGCTACACCATCTGCTCAGCAGTCCGGCGTAGCTACATCATCTGCTCAGAAGTCCGTCATTCATTCATCCAGACCTCGCACCAGAAGTGCTACAAGTACCAAGTAGAAAGCGGGCACGGCCGCACCCGCGAGGAAGCGGCCCCCGAAACCGAGGAGGGATGAGAACAATAGCCTCTTACTACAAAGACTCTTCACCCAGAACCAAATTACCAGCAAGTTGCTCGAATTGGTGAGTAATATAGGTTCTGACAGCTTGCCTGATGGAGTATTGGAGATGATAGTTTCTAATAATGAAGCACACGTACTTGAAGCACGCAAGTACGTCCATGGCCAGCATTTCTTGTTTGCGAATACTATGAGGAGTGCAGTTCCAGTTGCCGCAAGTTACATAAATATTGCATGGAGAAAATGTGAGAAGATCATAAGATTCTGCAAGTCCACTACGACAAAAAACATTTCTGTCACGATCAGGGTACCATCAGTGTGGAATTCAAGGAATTTCATATCTTCTTCAACTTCAATATGCTCGCTGCCACTCTTGTTAAATGGTTGATGTTGTAAGTACTTCACAAACTCTGATCAAATTCTCCATACAAGGCTGTAAACGAAAAAAACTAACTGTATTGTATTCCTCTCAGGGGATTGATCGCACAGAGATCAACGAAGGAGAAAGCATATTTCACAGATCCTAATGTAGCAAACGACACACTTTTAAAAGGGGGAAATGACTAATGGAGGGAGGCCATGGAATATGTCGCCAGTGCCTTGCATTACATGCAGTATGCAGAATTCTTTCTCTGGCCATGTCATGAAGGGTAAGTTAAATATACAACCACGCATACATTGATTGTCTTGTAGTTTTGACATAGTTCATAAGTTCATTGTTTTCTTAATCTGTAGCACTCACCGGATCTTGGTAGTCATTGTTCCAAAGCATAACACAGTTTACTACCTGGATTCTCTCAGAGAGTCAATTAAGCCTTAGGATCTGACACATCTTCAGGATTTCATGTATAGGTATTGAATTCTTTGATGTTGAAATTTGTATTCATATCTGGTTCAAGAATTGAGTATGTGAAAATTCATCTTCATTTGCAGTGTATTGTCAAGGCACATAACGAAAGGAGGGGGCAAGTTCGACCGTCAACTAGCTCTGCAACACAAGATTGTTTCTCCGGTAAGACACTTAAATCTATTATTTTCAGAAAATGTATCCAAAGGTTCACAAATACCTTTTCTTATGCTAGTCAAATGTTCAAGTTTCAAAATAAACCTCTTTCTATTTCTCTCCAAAGAAAAAAAATTAACAGCTTACACCGGTTAGGTTGTTCCTAACAGGGCAAATACATGACTAAGTCTGTACAAAAAAATTCAGTGTCCTCAACAACAGGAAGGGACCAACCTTTGTGGATACTATGTTTGCAGACACATGATCTCCATCTGTGAATCTGCTGATTGTTGTAACGATGTTGGCAATTTAGTACCAGCAAGTCTGTGTCTTAATTACTATCTTCTACTCCACACGTATGGCACATTCTGATCTAAAAATCCTGCAGCCCATCTTTGCACCGATGACCCGTGAACTGCTCCCTGTTGGTGAATTGCTTGTTGTTAGGAGATTTATCACAAGTTCTTCCTGAATTACTACATCAAGCCCATTGATGATAAAGAAGATTTCAGCAAGGATTTTCCTCAACCAATCAGTATGCATCTAGTTAGTATTAGCAGATAAACATATGCGCATGGATGCATTGCTTTGCATGTGCCGAGGTCTTCATATTTCGTACACTATGATTATATACTACATATGTTGATACATCTGTGGAATTTAGCTAGCATTTGTTCAGTTGCATATTGTGGCGAATTTTGATGAATGTTCTTCCTGTTGATACTATTTGTTCAATTGCATATTGTGGCGAATTTGCTTTCTGGAGGGTGATTCAAATGCGATATTTTGCCATAACATGGCCATATTAAAGCGCACACGATTTATAGTAACTGAGCGTGTGGGATCCAGAATGGAAAGCACACGCCGTTCGTAGTGTAACCGCCTGTGATCTACAGGAAAAGCACATGGGATATGAACTGAACCGTCGGTGATACACAACAAATCGCAGACGATTTGCAGTACTTCTACGTGTGTGTAGGGGCTCCTCAACCATTTGTGATAGCACATTATCACACACGTGAGCTTAGAGGAAAGCATGCCCAATGCAAAATGCAATTCCACTCATAAATTTTTCGGGAAATGTGTGCGATGATGTCATGCATGGCAGACGCTTGCCATAGAATACTCGTGTGTGATGGGCCACATATCGCGCACAGTTTCTATGATGGCCCGTGTGGCTTTGGTAATATTTCACAAATGGTCGTATGGCAAACACCGTTAGGTTTCCCTACGCAATTAGCAATGTTTCACCCGTGAGTGATTGATCACCAATCCCACATGTGTGCCAGAATATAGTGTGTGCGATATGTTCCTACATCGCATACGATTACATTTGGCAGAGCGTTTGCATCATCGCTTCCAATCACCGAAGGTTTCTGGGTTGTGTGGGATGGACCCCCCTATCGCACACACAGGCAAGGCGACGGTTTAAAACTCTATCACGGAAAGGGGTTAAAAACCATTTGTATAGCACGTCATTGCACCAGTGAAAGACAGGCTATGCAACAGTATAGAATCTATCGATAAAGTAGTAATGGTATCACTACTCTAATGCAAGCAGTAGAGAGAAGGAATAGGCGATATCAGAATGATCAAGGGGGGTTTGCTTCCCTGGAAGCTCTGCTAAGAAGGACGGGTCATCGGCGACGTAGTCGTACTCGGGGGTAGCGGCAGTCTCGGAGTCTACCGAAAGAATATAGGAGAGGGGGAAAACAGATAAATAACGGGCATACAAGTGCAACACAGATGCATGTCATGGCAAAATGCGTTGGTGATATGCTCTAGTGCATTGCTAAGCAATTTAAAAGAAAAGGGAAAACATCTGGCAATGTTTTCCAGCTCCAGGTATTATTCGGTCAGATGATCCTGATGCAAAATTACCAGGTTCATTATGTTAGAGGGGTGTGACAGGTATGTGGATGGCATATCAGATTCTTTATATTTTTCTGATCAACTTTCATATATAAATTATTTTCATCCGAGTTATGGATTATTTTATATGATTTTTCAAAGTTTAAATAATTTTCTAAAATTATTATTAATTCGAATTAAAACAGTAAAAATACTAGGGGTACACAGAAGTGTACCCAGCTGTTTGCATGTGAGGCTGGCAGGTGGGGCCCTGTTGACTGCCCAGTCAGCAGTCAACGCTGACTAGTCAACTAGTGAATAGTGAACGATGGGCCCCGTATGTCATTGGGTGCATTTGTTAACAGGGTTTTTAATTGGCTATTTTATCTGAAAGGGCCCACTAGCCAATGGGTAATTAGTAGGGGGGTTAGTCTAAAAGCAGGTTAGCCCTAATTAACAGGGGCCGGCCCCACTGGGCAGTGGCCCAGGTCAGCCAAGCGGGCTGGACACGCACGAACTGATGGTGGAGACTATGATGGTGGCGTGCGTGGCACAAAGTCTACCTCGAGTAGAACGTGTACTATACCCGACTCCGCCCACTTATGCATTTAAGCAGTGAATAGAGGATACGATAGTTCATATATGCGGCAGTGATTCCGGAACCCTCAAGAACGCCTTACTACTCAAGCATCTTCACTACTAACTTAGCATCTTTTATTTACTGTTTTTACTCTCTTGTTAGTAGTTTAGTTAATTACCCTTTTATCTAGTTTCCCTAGCAACTTATAGAGTAGGCTATTTCCAAACTCCGGTTTGAGTGTGTATGTAGCTCGTTAAGTGACAGCGTAGCTGCGGGATTTGTGGTGCCTTCCTATCAGCTCCCTGTGGGTTCGACACTTAACTTATTACGAAAGTGCTGCAACAGCCCTGTGCACTTGCAGGTCATCAAACATTTTCTGGCGCCATTGCCCTGGAGCATAGTGCTTGGTTATTACTTACCCGCTCGCACATAGTTTATTTTTGTTTATTGCTATTTATCTTACTATTTTTCTTTTAACCCAAAAATAAAAAAAATGTCTTTCTTTGAGATGTCAAGAATGAAAGCTGCTGCAATGGAACAAGGCCATGAAAGAGGAAGGGTATATGAACTATACCGGTGCTCCAAGAAAGGTATGGAGATGGGTGATCAATTTATGTTGTTGGATATTGTAGCTGATTTAATCCTAATGGTTGCATACAGTGTAAGTCCCTTCACCACATGAGCTGTTTCTGTAAAGATCACCCACATCCGGTTGTGAGATCATACAACCGTGATGAATACCCTTATGACTATGTTGAAGTCATTGAGGAGATGATTTTATTGCTTAGGTCTTATGAGTTTTTAAAGTGAATTGACAGGTTTCCCGAAGAATATACTTTGGTGTCTAAGCATGAAGACTTGGTTGGGGAAGTTTATAACTTTTGTTTAGATAATAATTTTGATGAAAATCCTTTGGTTATGACCTATGAGAAGCGAATGGCTGCCATCTCCCAAGCCGATATTTCACAGGAACATAATCTTATGCAGGAACATGAAGAAAATATCATCGAGCCACAAGAAGAAGAAAGTATGAAAATTGATGATCCAGAGGAACACGGAGATAAAGGATGGAATGGCCACTATCCAGAAACTCCCACTTATGGTAATTGTTTTGATATAATTAATGTGCATCTTGATGAAAATGATGAAGGTTATGATTTACCTGTAGCTCCTCACCCTCTTGTTTATAAAGATATTGTGAAGTTGCAGCCACTAACGTTTCAGGCATCTCAACTTAGCTTGGTGCATCGGTACTCGCCCAAGAGCGAGTACGAATTTATATACATGATGCCGATGCACCGTAAGCGAGTGCGTCTCCGACTGAGCTCTCCTATGAGGTTCTCCAAACCCCGGTTGGAGGTAGGTCTCACACTCGGGGTCGACATCCCTTGGGATCCCGGTGAGTGGCCTCATGGAGCACCGAAGCCTAGCTATATGGCTATAAAGAAAGCATTGCCTGGGAGGTAACCCGAAAGTTTGTAGGTGTCTTTCTTAGCTTTGTGTCTTGATTCTATATGCATTCATGTTGCATTGGCACTTTTATTTTTATATTGAATAGTTGCTATTTGAGTTGGTTTCATATGGTTTTCATTGGTAAAATTTGTAGCATGTCGGTACTGGTTTTTGGTGCATACCTCCTCCTATTTTTATTGCAATATTGCTATGTGCCTAACGTGAGGAGGAAGCATAATTTTTTTTCATGAAGTTCTGTAGCTCCAGGAGAAAAGACGGCGTTCCATACGACCGTCCCGGTCATTTGAGTGCCCGTATGAGCTCTTGGCTGCAAGAAAGAAGAGGACCAGAGCAAAAGACGGCCTACCGTACGAGCGCCCGCGCTCATACGAGCGGTCGTTTCACCTGGCGACCACAACGAGCATCTCCACAGGGCGAACGACAGCGTTCCATACGACCGCAACTGGTCGTTTGAGCGCCTGTGTGAAGGCAATAACACCTGCATCTGATTCATTTCGACGTCTGAGGTCGACGAGGTGTTTTCTAACCGGTCATTTTCTTTGTAATCACTGTTAATTACATCTGAAACCCTCTAGCCGATAATTCTGATTAGCAACTACATTTTCTGTTATTTCTTTTTGCCGGTTGGGTATACGAACTCCGTTCATATACCGAATCGATGTTTTTATTTTGTGTGTTATTTTTGCAGGGGCTTGGACCTTATGTGGTGAAGTGTACGGTATGGTGCCAACCATATAAAGATCCACACAAGCCACTTGGTTGCTTCATCATGATGAACTTCAACAACAAGCCCCCGGTAAAGTTTTCCAATACGAACCTTGCTAAAATAAAAGTTGCTTAGTATCGAGTTTCTCACCTTAAGTGAGGGTCTCTCTTTTAATTAGGCACCTAGGAGTTGCACACTTGTGTTTTTATCTTGTCTCACCCGCACTTCATCCCAAACTAGGAGAGGACCCACTCCTAGACTTAGTTCATCATCTTAAGCGAGGTTCTTAGGTAGATGAACCGATCTTGTTGAGACAAATATTTTTATCACTTGTGTTACTAATCCTCTGTGTTAAAAAAATGAAAAACCTGAAAAGCACAAAAATATTTCATATTCTTTTTAGTTCGTTTTCAGCAGGTTCTATTGGAGGGCAGCCACCGGACCACAACAAGGAAATCCATTGAGGCAAGGTCCATATCTATTAGAAGAGAAGTCATATGCGCCTTAACGGTAAAAGTTTCTAACCCTTTCTTAGAGGTAAGCTTGGGGAGGTAACCACTTCTAGCGCTCTCTTTTAATAACCGCACTTTCTTTTCACTTTCGTAATTTCCCTTAGTTTAGTATTTCTAAGCGTGGGGAGGTTACTTTTTCATGTCTAGTGTCTTGTGCAATGCTCTTTATCATAAGGTATTCGTGCATTAGTGCGTCCCGCTGTTTTGACATGCTTGCTTGGCACTTGTTTAACTTAGCTTGTGGAAATCTTGCTATCTTCTGAAAAACATTGCCATGTACTTTTATCAAAAACTCAATAAAGGAGTCCTTTGAACTGTTGCCTTTCTTTCACCTAATAACTTAAGTTGGGGACTCTAGTGGTGGCTTGATTAGCGATTGAATGATTGTAGATGCTTTTTGCTGATGAACCCAGCATCTTTGGTTGATCCGGGATGCGCAACGGGGTTTATCTCTGCCAAACTATCCCCTAGGGGTACTTAGCTTCTGAGTCTTATGCAATATGACACCGCGATACTCTTGTGTAGTGTTTGAAACCTTTGCACTTCTGTTCATCTTATTTTGCTAGCCTCTACGGTATCGTGCATTGCCCACTCTCACATTGAGACTTGGCACAAACTTCGCAGGTACATCCAAACTCGTGAGAGGACTTTCTCTTGTTCTCCTACACATAAAACACCTCATCTCCACAAAACAGCCACCATACCTACCTACATGGCATTTTCACAGCCATTCCGAGCATATCGCCATGCACTACCATCATATTACATTCCATGATTAGAGACATGTTTTCATCTGCCTTGCATGATCATAGTATGGCTAGCTCGATATTTTCATGGCTTGTCCATTTTTTGATGTCTATGCTACGCCGGATCATTGCACGTACTGGCACACTACCAGAGGCATTCATCATATAGAGTTCCTCTCATGTTTTTGGTTTTGAGTTATGATGACATTCAGTTGAAGTGAGTCATTGTAAAGTGTATTATTCATCATTGTAAAGTGTTGCTCCTACCCAAAAAAAAGAGAAGAGAGAGACCAAATAAAAGATGCACCACGGAGGCGCCACAAAAAAAGGAAAAAAAAGAGAATAAGAAAAAGGAGAGGAAGAGAGAAGGAGCAACACCATTATCCTTTTTAGTATACACTTGTGCTTCAAAGTAGCACCACTTCATGCATTGTAAAGTAGAAAGTTTCATGAGCTTCATGTGTTTCATACTAGTGGGGAACCTACACTATAGAACTTGGCTTGTATATTCCGATGATGAGCTTCCTCAAAAGCTCGAGGTCTTCATGAGCAAGCAAGTTGGATGCACCCCCACTTATCTCATAGGAGAGCTTTCACATATTCATAGCTCTATGTGCATCCTAGTTGCATGGCGATCCCTACTCCTTGTGTTAACATCGATCATAAGGCCTTCTCCATTGCCTAGTGGTTAGCTGCGTTGATGCAAGAGTTTCTTTATTTTTGACTTCTCAAAACCCCAACCATTTTCTATCTTCCCCTTAAGTGCGAGGCATAGGCTTGCGCTCAATGCTACATAGGTAGTTGAGCGGTTGAATAATGCAGACAGACGATCTTGCTATTGTACCTGGTATGCCTCGGGTTGGTGTTTTTGAATCGATCGCTAATGCTTGATTCCTTTTGTCTATGATAGTTATTGTTGTGTTCCCAACATAATATTGACCTTCTTTCTAAACCTTTGGCAATGGAAATTTGGGCTCCACAAAAATATTTTCCTCTTTCTTGACCTCCATGGCAATGGAACTAAGAGGATAAATCGTATTACTCCCTTGTTGGTTAACTTTTGCATCCTTGCACGATGAACATGGATGTCACTTTTGGGGTTTGGTTCAATGTATTCTTCAGAGTTGGTAGCAGTGAGCTTTTGGTAGTCAACCTTCTTACTCGAGGACGAGCAAGGTTTAAGCGTGGGGAGGTTGATGGCTCTATATTTTACGCATTTTAGAGCTCATTTATTGCATGTTCTCTTCATGTATCATGTCCCATTGAACCAAATAGTTGTCCATTATGCATGTTTACCAGTATTTACACTTTTCCTTGTGAGCATTGCACATTTAGTATTTTATCTGGTTTTATTAGTTCTCTTTGTTTTCTTGTGTCTACAGATGTTTTGGAGCAACCTAGGACCAAGTAAGGGTTCCATATGGAGTCAGCTAGGGGTCATACTTAGCCATTTCGAAGGGCGGAAAAAAGTCATTTTTCCAAAGTGCTCCAAATCAAGATCTAAGACCAGAAATGGATCGGCGTCGTTCATACGAATCCAACTAGACCAAGAACTATTGAAATATAGGGTGGGCTTTGGGCCCATCTAACAATTTCAGAAAATCTACAAGGTCCCATGTGGGATATATGGTAATGGATGTGGTGGGAAGTTTAGTCCCATACCGCTAGTGGAGAAGGAGTTGGACCTCATTATAAGGGATCCTCTTCCACATGCTATTAGAGCTTGAGAAGAGAAGTGGTTCCCGCGCGCTCCTCCTCCACCGCCCGCCTTGCCACGCCTCGTCACGACGTGACACAGGTTGCGGGAATGAGCCGAGCCGAGCTCATACCTATGCGCTTATTTTTGCCGATCTAAAACGGAAAGTCTTTTACAGATGGGCCACGATCTGAGACGTCGGATCATGGGCTGTCACCGACTCAGACGTGTGTCCAGCCCGCGTCTCTCCACGCGGCCATGCCTATATATGTGCGGCGTCTGCCAACCCTAGCCGTCACGCGGAACAGATCGCATCTGCCTCCACACCCACTGTCATTCCTTTTGCTGCTGCTGCCGCCGGTGATCCCATCCCGTTCACCGCATACAGGGTTGACAGGAGAGCAGGCCTGCGAAACCCCGCCTCTCCGGATCCTGTACGGGAGAGGGGAGCATTGATAACCCACAAGTATAGGGGATCACAACAGTTTTCGCGGGTAGTATTTCACCCAGATTTATTGATTCGACACAAGGGGAGCCAAAGAATATGTGCAAGTATTAGCAGTTGAGTTGTCAATTCAACCACACCTGGAGAACTAAATATCTGCAGCAAAGTGTTTAGTAGCACAGTAGTATGATAGTTTCAATAGCAGTTGTAACAGTAATAGAAGCAGTTTTGTAGTGATTGTAACAGCAGCAACAACAGATGTAACTTAGCAAAGATCAATATGCGAAAATCATAGGCATTGGATCAGTGATGGATAATTATGTTGGATGACATTCATCATGTAACAGTCACAACCTAGGGCGATACACAATAGCTCCAATTCATCAATGTAATGTAGGCATGTATTCTGTATATAGTCATACGTGCTTATAGTAAGAACTTGCATGACATCTTTTGTCCTACCCTCCCATGGCAGCAGGGTCCTTAAGGAAACTAAGGGATATTAAGGCCTCCTTTTAATAGAGAACCAGAACAAAGCATTAACACATAGTGAATACATGAACTCCTCAAACTACGGCAATCATCGGAAAGAATCCCAATTATTGCCACCTTGGGGTATGCGGATCATGACACGTAACAGGTGCATATAACTTGCAAGATAGGATCAAGAACTCAAATATATTCATGAAAACATAGAGGGTTCAGATCTGAAATCATGGCACTCGGGCCCTAGTGACAAGCATTAAGCATAGCAAAGTCATAGCAACATCAATCTCCGAACATAGTGGATACTAGGGACCAAAGCCCTAACAAATTGACTCGATTACATGGTAAATCTCATATAACCCATCACCTTCCAGCAAGCCTATGAAGAAATTACTCACACACGGCAGTGAGCATCATGAAATTGGTGATGGAGGATGGTTGATGATGACGACAGCGTCGAATCCCCCTCTTCGGAGCCCCGAACGGACTCTAGATCAGCCCTCCCGATGAAGAACAGGAGGTGGTGGCGGCTCCGTCTCGTAAAACACGCTGATTCTTTCTCTCTGATTTTTTTCTCCCAGAATAGGTACTTATAGCATTGGAGTTAGGTCAAACGGAGATGCCAGGGGCACACAAGCTTGCTAGGCGCGCCCTGGGTGGGTGGCCGCACCCCCCAGGCTTGTGGCGCCTGTGGGCCCCCCATTTGATGGATCTTTGCGCCAGTATTTTTTATATATTCTGAAATAATTCTCCGTAAATTTTCAGGTCCATCCGAGAACTTTTATTTCTACACAAAAACAACACCATGGCAATTCTGCTGAAAACAGCGTCAGTTCGGGTTACTTCCATTCAAATCATGCAAATTAGAGTCCAAACTAGAGCAAAAGTGTTTGGAAAAGTAGATACGTTTGGGACGTATCAACTCCCCCAAGCTTAACTCATTGCTTGTCCTCAAGCAATTCAGTTGACAAACTGAAAGTGATAAAGAAAAACTTTTACAAACTCTTTTGTTCTTGTTGTCTGTATATATACTTAACTAGCATCCAAGTTTTCAGCAAAGATTATGAACTAACCATATTGATGATAACACTTAGGTCTCACATTTACTCATGGCAATAACATAACCAACTAGCGAGCAATAACAAGATATCTCGGATGCCAACACTTTGTCAAAACAACCATGATATAATATGATAACATGGTATCTCGCTAGCCCTTTCTGAGACCACAAAACATAAATGCAGAGCACCTCTGAGATTCAAGCAACGACTAAACATTGTAATTCAGGGTAGAGGATATCCAGTCATGGTCACACCCAACATTAACTATACTCAATGCATAAAAGTGACAATAGTGCTCTCCAATTGGTGCTTAAATGAGAGGGTAATGACTCAACAATAAAAGTAAAATAACATAAAAGTAAATGGATAGGCCCTTTGTAGAGGGAAGCATGGATTTGCAGTGGTGCCAGAGCTCAAAGCTTAAATTAGAGATGAAAATAATTTTGGGAGGTATGCCTTTCCTGTCAACGTCACGACCGAGAGTTTTCAATATCTTCCATGCTAAACACATTATAGGCGGTTCCCAAGCGGAAAGGTAAAGTTTACCCCCCCTCCACCATACCATCACAAGCCATGGCTAGCCGAATCCTCGGGTGCCCTCCATTCCAACAACTTTTCAAGGGAGTTTGTTTGCATTATATAACGATTTTGATCATAGAACTGGGCATCCCAAATACCAGCCTCTCTCGTGCAATGACAAGTGAATAAACATTCATCTCGAGAATAACCCACTTAGCATGGAAGATACTGACCGCCCCCTGTCGCTCCATGAGCGGTACGGGCACACAAAACAGATGTTCATTTGAATGTTTAGAGGTGGCACTTGCAAATTTACTTGGAACGACAGAGTAATACCCCATATAGGTAGATATAGTGGACTCATGTGGAACAACTTTGGTATAGGGATTTGGATGCACAAGCAGTATTCCCGCTTAGTACAGGCGAAGGCTAGCAAATAGATTGGGAAGCGACCAGCTAGAGAGCGAAAACGGTCATAGACATGCATTGTGAATAATTAACATTGAACACGAGCATGAGTAGGATATCAAGACCCTGAACATAAATATCATGGAGGCTATGTTGGTTTTGATTCAACTACATGTATGAACATGTGCCAAGTCAAGCCACTCGAATTACTCAGAGGAGGATACCATGCTAACATACTACATCAAAACTATTTTAATGCATGTTGACACTCAAGATAAATCATTATCCACTCCTAGCTATTTAAGCATGGCATGAGCAACTATAATCTGTAACACCCCTTTGTAATGAGCTATAGTGATCCTCATGATTATGCTAAGTCACTTTGAATTGCAAGGCTTGATCAATATGGATTCATATCTCATTTCAAATTCCACCACTGAAATCAATTCAAATTGCAAGTGAAATTTAAAGTTGCAAAAACATGGTTGCAAAATAGTTCATCATTTAGCAAATATTCCATAACAATTATTTGTTCAGGAAAACAACATCACTTATTTGCTTAAATGGGCTATAGCAATTATAACAGTGCCAAATCAGCATATTTAAATGCTTTTCCAATTATGAAAAATTCAAACAAACTCAAATGCCTTCCAAACTTTTTGTGACAGTGTCAAAGAATGCAATGTATTTATGTGGCAATTTTGATATTGTACAAAAATCATTTGCTATCAAGAGAAAATGCAAAACAGAAAAGAATAAAAGAAAACAGAGAAAGAAATAAAGAAAAAGGAAAAGGCTACTGTGCACTGGGCCTTAGTACACAGTGCCTGGCCAGCCGGCCCAGCGCACTCCCGCCATCTTCCTCCTCTCTCTCCTCCCCATGTCAGCGCCGCGCACGCGACCGATGCCGGCCACCGTCCCCGCCGAACCAGCTCCCCGCCCGCGTCGCTACATGCGCCGTGGAGGGGATAAGAACGCCACCGCCGCCCCCGGGGACTCGTGCCAGCCCTTATCCCCCTTCCCCACGCCGCTGCTTCCTCTCCCGCCATGGCCGCCTCTGCCGTCGCTGTCGCGAGCTCGCCTGCGTAGCCACCGCCGTCGCCTCGACTCACCACCATGTCCACAAGGCTCGCCGTCGACCGCTACGCCCTCTGGTGCCGTCCGTTGGAGCTCGGAGCCTCTGCATCGCCGGATCCGCCGTCGTCTTCCACCTTCGGTCGTCGGCGCTTCTCCGACGAATGCGGACGCCCTGCTGCTACTAAACCTCCCAACGGCCGCTGTGTGCCTCTAGGTGAGCTGGCACCTGTTTCCCCTCTGTTTCCCCCTCCTTTCCGCGCCCATACACCCTTGCTGCCATGGCCGAACTCGCTGCCGCGGTTGAGCTCACCGACGTGGTCCCCGTTGCCGCAGCCCGCGTCTGAGCTCACAGTCGTGGTCCTGGGGTTCCCAGGAGCCCAACGCACGCACGCACGCTCTTCCCCGTGCCCCATTCGCCGAACCCGATCACACCCGTGCTCTGGTCGCCGCCCCATTCATCACCGCCGCCGGTACAGGCCGTCTCCGGTGCTCCCACCGGTGCCATTCGACACGGCGTTGAGCGCCCGTTCGAACGCGCCTAACGGCGCTGTAAACAGTCGCCTGTGGGCGTTTTCCGACGAGGTCCCGAGCCGCGCCGCCGCGTATTTGGTCGCCGGCGGCGAGACGCCGGCGCCGCTGACGTGGCTCCGCCTGGAGCCCACCCTGGGTCACTGCCTGTGGGCCCCATGAGCCCCGTTGATCGCGTTGCCCAATCAACGTGCTGACTGGGCAACCCCAGTCACTGACAGGCGGGCCCCACATGCTAATTAACTGTTTTTCTAAATAAACTTAATCTGTTAATTTATTGTGTCACTGACAGATGGGGCCCACCTGCTAATTAACCCCTTTTAGTTAATTTAAACACTGTTTAACTCCCTGTGTATGACATGTGGGGCCCTGGCACTGTTTAAATGGATAGGGCCGGCCCAGTCAGCTGCTGAGTCAGCAGCTGGGCCCACCAGTCAGCCTCTGCTGACTGGGCAGTTAATCCAGTCAACTGGCCCCACCTGTCAGTCTCACATCCCTCTGCTGTGTACACTGTTCTGTGTGCACTTAGCAATTTCCCATTTAATTTCGAATTTAGATTAATTCCAGAAATTCCAGAAATTGTTTAAAACTTTGAAAAATCATATAAAATAATCCGTAACTCGGATGAAAATAATTTATATATGAAAAATGATCAGAAAAATAAGACGAATCCGAATATGCCATCCACATACCCGTCACATGCCTCCAACACTGCAAACATGGAACCTTCCCCTCCGGATCGTCTGTCCGATAATTGCCTAAAGCCGGGAAAATATTCCCAGATATTTTCCCGCTCCGTTTGTAACGTGTAGCACTGCGTTAGGTCACCCCTAGCATAGCATATTGCCATGTCATGCATTGTGCTGCATTTGTTTGCTTTATATTTATTGTTTCTTCCCCCTCATCTCTCCGGTAGTCTCCGAGACGGACGCTGCTCCCGAGTACGACCACGCCCCTGACGTCCAGTCCCTTTCAGCAGAGCTTCCAGGCAAGCCAAATCCCCTTGATCATTCCTATATCACCCATTATTTCTCTCTCGTGCTTGCATTAGATTTTGCTACCATTGTTCGATAGCTCCTATTCTGATGCATAGCCTGATTTTATAACCTGTTGTTGATACTTTACCTGTTAGCCTATATGCTTAGTATAGACTGGTTAGCGATCCATCAGTGGCCCCGCACCCTTGTCCGTGTTGCCATGCTTTGCTTCCGGATGTTTCGATCAATGTGATTGATGTGCAGAGACCGACACAGCACCGCATACCCCCTTAGTTGTACGACTCTGCAGAGCTACTATCGAGTGCCGAGGATGATACCTCCTACCTCACTCCTGATGATATCTCTGTAGCGTAGCTAGTCGGTTGTGGGTTACCGAGGGTGATTCCTCTTTCACCACCTCCGATGATGCCTCTGTCGTGCAATACCTCAAGTGTGAACCCATCGAGGGTGATTCCTCCAAGTTCACCTTGACGGTTACATCGAGTAGGAATCCAACGAGGGTGATTCCTCGGATCCCCCCTTGATGTTATGGACACATGGATACCCCTGTCTTTACTTCAGTCCCTTGTTGAAGTCGGGTCGACCCCGAGGGGAACCCGCGAGAGATGTGAAGTCGGGTTGACCGTGAGGGTACCCACGAGATAATTACGCGGCACGGCCGGGCAGGCAGACCGCCCCAGGAGAGGGATGGGCCTGACCCTTGCCGTAAGTCCGCGAGACGGGGCGACAGGATCACTGATCGTCACCGCGAGCTCCCAACACACTAATGGGTTTGGATATGTGATCTGAGTAGGCCTCTGGCCTTTTTGCATTAACCACCACGCGGGAATAAGTATGGGCACTCGGCGTCATACGATTCTTCCAAAAGCTCTCAGACGTCAGCAATTGAGTGGCGCGTGCTGGGTTGGACGGTAACCACCAGCGCTTGTATTAAGGGGGCAGGTTTGCTCCCGGCCGCGTTCGCAACGCGCAGGAGTGCAAAGGATGATTGGCCCATGACCCCTTCGCACTTAGGATTTAGACTGGCATGCTGGCCTCTCTGTTGAGCCTAGGTAGGACTACGGTGTGTCGATTAGCCGAGGCCGGGCATGACCCGATAAAAGTGTGTCCGGTTGGAGTTAATCGAGCATGTTGGGTAAGTTGGTGCACCCCTGCAGGGAAGTATATCTATTCGAATAGCCGTGTCCACGGTAACGGACGCTCGGAGAGTATCCCGATCTACTACAACTAGAATTGGATACTTGTGATGCTTAATAATATGTTGGCTCTGGGATCGCTTTCTCGCAGGGAGTCGAGGAAGGATCTCTGGGCGTTGCTACTACTTACTTATTACTGTATAATATGCTAATCTGCACCCTTCTAATGCTGCAAGACGCTGCAAGATGCTAGTCTTCGATAGGCTAGGTCTTCCCCTCTATTCTGGCATTTTTGCAGTATAGTCCACAGATACAGCCTCTTCATTTGATACTAAGGCATAAATAGAATAGTTTTGATGTAAGTCTTGCGAGTACTTTGGATGAGTAGTCACGGTTGCTTTGCTACCCTTTTCCCCCCTACCCGACTGTTGCGATCAGATGACGGAGCCCCGGAGACAGCTGATCCCGCCGACGGCTACTACTACACTGACGGAGCCTACTACTACGTTGAGACCGCCGACCAGGAGTAGTTTGGAGGCTCCCAGGCAGGAGGCCTGCGCCTCTTCGATCTAGATGTCATTGTTTTGCTCAGCCTTCTTAAGGCAACCTTTGTCTAATTATGTCTGTACTCAGATACTGATGCTTCCGCTGACTCTTGTGTATTCGAGCTTATGTATTCGAGCCCTCGAGGCCCCTGGCTTGTAATATAAACCTTGTATTATTCTATTTGTGACTAGAGTTGTGTTGTGATATCTTGCCATGAGTCTCTGATCTTGATCGTGCACATTTGCGTGTATGATTAGTGCACAATTGAGTCGAGGGCATCACATAATCTCTAATTGTCATCACAAATATGTTTGCTCATAATAATGCTGAATCATGAATACTGAGCTAAACATATTTACAAAGATAAAAACAAGAAGAGTTCATACCAGCTTTTCTTCACCACAATCACTTCATCAAATATCGTCATTATTGCCTTTCACTTGCATGACCGAGTGATGTGATGATAATAATAATAGTGCAAGTGTGCCATGGACTAAGCTGGAATCTGCAAACATTTATTCAAAATAGAAGACAAAGTAATAGTGGCTCGTTGTTAGATCAACAATAAAGCATATGGGAGCCACTCAATATTTTCATCGTGGTCTTTCTCCTTGTGACGACTCAACGAAAAGAAAAGAAATTCAGAGAAACACACTGAAATATTTTTTGGAGTTTTTAGTTTTTCTGAAGAAGGCAAATTAACAAAGGAAAAACAAAAATGAGAAAAACTATTTATACGGGAAAGCTCCCAACAAGTAAAAGAAGAACCAAGAAATCTTTTTGGGTTTTCTTTTACTACCATGAATTAACTAGAAGAGAAAGAAACTACAACTATTTTTTTTGATTTTCGAAAGTTTTTCAAACACACAAGAAGAAAGCGAAAATTAAACTAACATGGATATACAATGAAAAAGGATGAACACCGAAAACTGGAATGAATGTGTGAACAATGAATGTAATGTCGGTGAGAAATACGTACTCCCCCAAGCTTAGGCTTTTGGCCTAAGTTGGTCTACGACCAGTCCTGACCTGGATAAGGCCCGTGATGGTAGTTCAGATTATACTGAAATGCAGCTGCCACAACTTGGCGGGCTGCCTCGTTAAGACGCTCGGTCTCTGCCGCCCTCTCGTACTCCTCAGCCTCCTCCTCAAGTATGAAATGTCTATGTTTTCCCTGGAAATCAAAGAAGGTAGGAGCAGGCAAAACAATATGGAAAACACGGCACCTGTTAAAGATTAGCCTGTATCTGAACAGGGGGAGACCCCTTTCAAGGAACTGGTGGCGATCCATAGCATCATAATCAAGAAAACTTGGCGGCAAAAGGGTGTCATTTTGTTTAATGGGCACACCAAGAAAGGCAGCTAAGCGAGTGGCATATATTCCACCAAAGAAATCACCAACTAGGGCATTGTTATGTAAACGACGTGCAACAATAGCCCCCATGTTAAATCGTCTATCTCCTAGCACTGCACTTTTAAGGATGCTCAATTCAGGTGCACATAAATGACTAGGGTCATGTTTACCATTGATGCATCTACCAATGAACAGAGCAAAATAATGTATAGCAGGAAAATGAATGCTCCCCATAGTAGCTTGTGTGATGCCCCTAGTTTCACCCTTAGTGATGTTCATGAGAAATTCATTGCAATCAGATTTATGCGGTTCAGTGCAAGTCCCCCAAAATGGAATTTTGCATGCTTCACTAAATTCTTCAACAGTCATGCGAAAAGGATGTTCATATAGATTGAAAATAATATCATGGGAAGTGCGCTGATATACATACTTGAATCTTCGCACAAAGGAATCAGTGAGATCATAGTATTGAGGGCACCTGTCTGCCAAGAACTCTGTGAGCTCGGCATTGCGCACGTACATATCAAACTCTTCTTTGATGCCGGCTCGAATTGTGAAGGCATCCGGCGGCCACTCACACGGTAGCACCGTGGCCTCTCGTGGCGGTTTGGTATCCTGCTCGCGTATTGCGGGCCTAGGAGCACTTCTGCTCGAGGAACCACCATGGAAAATCTTCCTAAACATTTTATTCTTCTCTGAAAAATTTCTGAAATTTTTAGTGACTCAAAATAAAAGTGAACGAAACTCAACAAAATTGATAGCAACTACTCCCACATGTATCTAGAAGCTATATCATGCATCAAAACTACTTTGGACCATACAAACTCAACATGCAAGCTCATAAACATGGTCACCCCAGCAGCAAAAATTTGCAAAGTATAAAGCACTAGAACAAAAACTAATTGGAGCATTGGAGGAGTCACATAACAAGGAGTAATTCCTCAAAACAGTTTTGGAAACGGAGTTCCGAGCAAGGAGATCAAAAATCACAGCAAAATGAGCAAGAACACGGGGTTGGGAGCAAGTTTGATTTTTTCTGGAGGAAGAAGAAGGAGATGGGTGGCTGACATAAGTGAGTGGGTCCCTGTGGGACCCACAAGCCTGCTGGGCACGCCCGGGGGGGTGGCCGCGCCCTGTGGGCTTGTGGCTCACAGGTGCACCCCCCCTGGGGTGTGTTCAGTGCCAAAAATTCTTAAATATTCTGGAAAAAATCATGCTAAATTTTCATGGCATTCTGAGAACTTTTATTTTTGGGCCATTTTTTATTGCACGGAAAATTCAGAAAACAGGATAATCATGGCATTTTATTTTATTCTATTAAAAATAACAGAGAGCAAAAGGTAGGTACAGAAGGTTGTGCTACTAAATTCGTCGACCACATGCCCCTCCAAAAGAATCCATTAATAAGGTTGATCAAGTCTTATTAACAAACTATTTCTGAATGGCATGAAACCGAAGAATTTTTGTATAACACTAAGTTACCTCAATGGGGATATGCATCTCCCCAACAATAAGAATTTCATATTTATTTTTGACAGTATGAAGAGGAAATTTGAATCCCCCAATAGTGATCGTTGAAACCTTTGAATACAATTGATACCATTCACTGAAGTTTGTTTCTTCGGGAAATAAACCGTATGCTCATTACCATTGACATGAAAACTAACCTTGCTTTTGTTGCAATCAATAACAGCCCCTGCAGTATTCAAAAAGGGTCTACCAAGGATAATCGACATGTTGTCATCCTCGGGCATATCAAGTATAACAAAGTCTGTCAAGATGTAACATTTGCAACTACAACGGGAACATCCTCGCAAATTCCAATAGGTATAGCAGTGGATTTATCAGCCATTTGCAAAGATATTTCAGTAGGTGTGAGCTTATTCAAATCAAGTCTTCTATATAAAGAGAAAGACATAACACTAACACCGGCTCCTAAATGACATAAAGCAGTTTTAACATAACTTCTTTTAATAGAGCATGGTATAGTAGGTATTCCCGGATCTCCTAACTTCTTAATTACTCCACCCTTAAAAGAATAATTTGCAAGCATGGTGGAAATTTCAGCTTCAGGTATCTTTCTTTTATTTGTGACAATATCTTTCATGTATTTAGCATAGGGAGACATTTTCAACATATCAATCAAGCGAGTGCGCAAAAAGACAGGTCTAAGCATTTCTACAAAGCGCTCAAAATCTTCATCATCTTTGTTTTTAGATGGTTTAGTAGGGAAAGGCATAGGTTTTTGGACCCATGGTTCTCTTTCTTTCCCATGTTTTCTAGTAACAAAATCTCTTTTAAAATATCTTTTATTCTTAGGATGTGGGTTATCAAGATCAACAGCAGGTTCGATTTCTACATCATTATCTGGTTGAGCATCAACATGAACATCATCATCATCATTATCATTATCATTATAATTAGCATTATCATTATCATTATCATTAGGTGTATGTTCATTACTAGATTGTGTCTCAGCATCAGAAATAGAAGCATCATTATTATTCTCAGGAGGTTTTTCTATCTCAGCTTCACTAGCAGCTTGCAAAGTCCTATCATTTTTCTTTTTCTTTTTATTCTAAGATGGACTAGGTGCATCAATATTATTTCTTTGAGAATCTTGTTCAATTCTTTTAGGATGACCTTCAGGATATAGAGGATCCCGAGTCATGCTACCTCTTCTAGTAACAACTCTAACGGCATGGTAATTCTTTTTATTATTCATTTCATCAAGCAAATCATTTTGTGACTTAGCAATTCGTTCTAACTGAGTCTAGACCATAGAAGCATGTTTACTCAAGCATTTAACATCATTTGCAGTTCTAAACATCAAATCACTCAAGCGTTCAATCATGATGTCATTCCGTTTTAATTGGTTGCTAACATACAGATTAAAGTGTTCCTGTTTAATGATGTAATTATCAAATTCGTACAGGCATTGACTAGCAGATTTATTATGAGGAATATCACCTTCATCTAATCTACGAAGAGAATTTACCTCCACTACCTGTGTCGGGATGTCGAGCCCATGTATTTCTTCAATAGGTGGTAAATTCATAACATCTTCAGCTTTAATACCTTTTTTCCTTCATAGATTTCTTAGCTTCTTGCATATCTTCTGGACTGAGGAATAGAATACCTCTCTTCTTCAGAGTTGGCTTAGGTGGTGGTTCAGGAAGTGTCCAATCATCGGCATTTCTCAATATATTATTCAATAGTACTTCAGCCTGTCCAACAGTTCGTTCCCTGAAAACACAACCAGTACAACTATCTAGGTAGTCCCTAGAAGCATCAGTTAGTCCATTATAAAAGATATCAAGTATTTCATTCTTCTTAAGAGGATGACCAGGCAAAGCATTAAGTAATCGGAGAAGCCTCCCCCAAGCTTGAGGGATATTCTCTTCTTCAATTTGCACAAAGTTAAATATTTCCTGTAAGGCAGCTTATTTCTTATGAGCAGGAAAATATTTTTCAGAGAAGTAATATATCATATCCTGGGGACTACGCACACAACCAGAGCAAGAGTATTAAACCATTTCTTAGCATCACCCTTTAATGAGAAAGGAAACAACTTAAGAATATAGTAATAGCAAATTTTTTCCTCATGAGCAAATAGGGTGGCAATATCATTCAACTTAGTAAGGTGTGCCACAACAGTTTCAGTTTCATAACCATGAAAAGGATCAGATTCAACCAAAGTAGTTAACTCAGGATCGACAGAGAATTCATAATCCTTATCAGTAATAAATATGGGAGAAGTAGCAAACTTAGGATCATATTTCATTCTCTCCCTCATAGATTTTTCTTTCATTTCAGCAAGCAAATTTATAACCTCATCTCTATCATTAGAAGCAAGAATTGCCCAAGCTGTCTCCCTATCAAAAACATATCCATCAGATGTTTCAGGCATTTCAACTCTAGTAGGAGAGCTAGGCAGAATAGGTGAATCATAATTTTCAAGAGTTTCAACATTTTCAATTCCATTAGCTTTACCAATTTGTTCATCAAGAAATTCACCAAGTGGCACAATATTATCAAGCATAGTACTAGCATCATCATAAGTATCATTCATAGCAGAAGTAGTATCATCAATAACTTGCGACATATCAGAATGAATAACAGGTGGTGGTGTCGCAAGCCTACTCAAAACAGAAGGTGAATCAAGTGCAGAGTGTGATGTCAGTTCCTTACCTCCTCTAGTCATAGAGGGGACGATCTTGGTTTTAGCGTCTTTCAAGTTCTTCATAGTGATCAATTGATATAAATACCAAGTGACTCAACAAATAGAGCTATACTCCCTAGCAACGGCGCCCGAAAAAGGTCTTGATAACCCACAAGTATAGGGGATCGCAACAGTTTTCACGGGTAGTATTTCACCCAGATTTATTGATTCGACACAAGGGGAGCCAAAGAATATTTGCAAGTATTAGCAGTTGAGTTGTCAATTCAACCACACCTGGAGAACTAAATATGTGCAGCAAAGTGTTTATTAGCACATTAGTATGATAGTTTCAACAGCAGTAGTAACAGTAGTAACAGTAACAGAAGAAGTTTTGTAGTGATTGTAATAGTAGCAGCAACGGAAGTAACTTAGCAAAGATCAATATGTGAAAAGCGTAGGCATTGGATCAGTGATGGATAATTATGTTGGATGACATTCATCATGTAACAGTCACAACCTAGGACGATACACAATAGCTCCAATTCATCAATGTAATGTAGGCATGTATTCCGTATATAGTCATACGTGCTTATAGTAAGAACTTGCATGGCATCTTTTGTCCTACCCTCTCGTGGCAGCGGGGTCCTTAAGGAAACTAAGGGATATTAAGGCCTCCTTTTAATAGAGAACCGGAATAAAGCATTAACACATAGTGAATACATGAACTCCTCAAAATAAGGCAATCACCGGAAAGAATCCCAATTATTGTTACCTTGGGGTATGCGGATCATGACACGTAATATGTGCATATAACTTGCAAGATAGGATCAAGAACTCAAATATATTCATGAAAACATAGAGGGTTCAGATCAGAAATCATGGCACTCGGGCCCAAGTGACAAGTATTAAGCATAGCAAAGTCATCGCAACTTCAATCTCAGAACATAGTGGATACTAGGGATCAAAGCCCTAACAAATTGACTCGATTACATGGTAAATCTCCTCCAACCCATCACCGTCCAGCAAGCCTACGAAGAAATTACTCACACACGGCGGTGAGCATCATGAAATTGGTGATGGAGGATGGTTGATGATGACGACGGCGTCGAATCCCCCTCTCCGGATCCCCGAACGGACTCCAGATCAGCCCTCCCGATGAAGAATAGGAGGTGGCAGTGGCTCTGTCTCGTAAAACGCAATGATTCTTTCTCTCTGATTTTTTCTCCCCGAATAGGTACTTATAGCGTTTGAGTTAGGTCAAACGGAGCTACCAGGGGCCCACAAGCCTGCTAGGCACGCCCTGGGGGGTGGCCGCGCCCCCCAGGCTTGTGGTGCCTGTGAGCCCCCCTCTGATGGATCTTTGCGCCATTATTTTTTTTATATTCTGAAATAATTCTCCGTAAATTTTCAGGTCCATCCGAGAACTTTATTTCTGCACAAAAACAACACCATGGCAATTCTGCTGAAAATGGCGTTAGTCCGGGTTAGTTCCATTCAAATCATGCAAATTAGAGTCCAAACTAGAGCAAAGGTGTTTGGAAAAGTAGATACGTTTGGGATGTATCAAGCGTCTCCTACGCGACTGCTCGCCGCCGTTCATTTGCTTCCTCTACGTCCGCGCCGCCTTCGTCATCACCATGTCCACCGACGTTGACAGTGCCGCCGCCGAGAAGAAGGCCACCGAGGATCCTGCTGCCGCCGCCGCCGCCGTGGCCTTTGCCTGGCCGATCGGAGGGTATAACATGTTTATCCCTCTCCTGTATCTTTCTGTCTTAGCAGTACTAGCTATGTGCGTAGATGTTTCTACTATATGCATAGTATGTGCTTTTTTAGATCGTAATCAGTATCTCGTTAATTCTGTCAATGCCATCTTCATGATTATTTCCTGGATTAAATTAATCAAAAAATTGCCTATTTACTCAGCAATCCAAAAACCTAATTTGTGTAGGAATTTTTTGAATCATGGTTTTGCTTTTGCACTGAAACCGGATAAGTTTACCGGTACATACTTTAAGCGTTGGCAGACCAGAACCACCTTCTGGCTCACGGCAATGAACGTGTTCTGGGTCGCCGGTGCGACTCCCACTGGAACGATTACTCCTGAACAGGAGAAGGCATTCAGGGAGGCCACCGTTGTTTTTCTCGGAGCAGTTCTGAGCGTGACCGGAGATAAGTTTTTGACGCATATTTACATGTGCGGGTTGCCAAGGACTTGTGGGAGGCACTTGAATCTAAATTTGGGGCCACCGATGCTGGGAGCGAGATGTATGTTATCGAGCAGTTCCACGATTACAAAATGGTCGAGAACTGTTCTGTATTGGAATAGGTTCATGAGATAATATGCATCGTTAAGGAGCTTGAGCTTCTTAAGTGAGATTTTCCAGGCAAATTTGTCGCGGGTTGTATAATCGCTAAGCTCCCTAATTCCTGGAGGAACTTTGCTACCACTCTGAAACATCAGAGGCGTGAATTCTCAGTAGAGGATGTCATCGGCCATCTGAGTGTTGAGCAGAACTCGAGAGCAAAGGACTCGCACGGAAAAGGGGTTGAAAGTACTTCTGTCGCCAATATGGTGCATCAGAGGAACTTCAATTCCCAAAAGCCCAAGGGAAAGAATTTTGTCCAACAAAATTCCGACTTTAAGTAGAAGGGTAAGAAGACGTTCAAGAAGAACAAGAAGGGAGATGGCTACTTCACTTGTGGTTCGGAGGAACATTGGGCCAACAAGTACGCCAGGGCAGGACTCCAAGTCTGCCAATATGATTGTGGGCAACAATAAAGTGGTGCATCTGGGTACGGTAATTTATTTACTGTGTTTTCAGTTTGTCATCCCACCGATTGGTGGGTGGACACAGGGGCAAGTATTCATGTGTGTGCTGACATTTCATTGTTTTCTTCTTACTAGGCCACAGTTCATGGGTCCGTATTGATGGGGAATGGCGCGAGTGTTTCTGTTCATGGTGTTGGCACGGTCGATCTGAAGTTTACTTCGGGCAGGATCGTGAAGCTGAAGAACGTGCAGCATGTCCCCGCCATCAAGAAGAACCTCGTTAGTGGCTCCCTTCTGTGTAGAGAAGGGTTTAAGTTGGTCTTCGAGTCTAATAAATTAGTTGTTATGAAATATGGACTATTTGTTGGAAAAGGTTATGAATGCGGAGGAATGTTCCACCTTTCCCTTGCAGATTTTTGTAATAAAGTCATGAACAATATTCGGTCGAGTGTTAATGAATCTGAAGTTTGGCATTCATGTCTTTGTCACATTAGTTTCGGTGTTATGATGTGGCTAGCAAAATTGAATTTAATCCCGAGTTTCACTTTAGTCAAAGGTTCTAAGTGTATCTGTTAAATACTAAAGACGAGGCTCTACACTACTTTAAAATCTATAAGACAAAAGTTGAGAATCAACTTGAAAAGAAAATTAAACAAGTCCGGTCAGATCGTGGTGGAGAGTACTTCTCGAATGAGTTTGATTCTTTTTGTGCGGAACACGGCATTATTCATGAGAGGACGCCTCCCTATTCACCCCAGTCAAACGGGGTTGTCGAACGGAAAAACCATACTCTAAATGATTTGGTTAACGCCATGTTAGATACATCAGGTTTATCCAAGGCATGGTCGGGGGAGGCTATATTGACATCATGTCATGTCCTGAATAAAGTTCCCACAAAGGATAATGAGATCACTCCCTATGAGGAATGGGCAAAGAGAAGGACAACACTCTCGTACTTGCGTACTTGGGGCTGTTTGGCGAAAGTCAATGTGCCGATCCCTAAAAAGCGTAAGCTTGGACCAAAGACCATGGACTGTGTTAATTTGGGCTATGCTATGAATAGCATTGGCTATAGATTTCTAGTAGTGAAATCTGAGGTACCTGACGTGAAGGTCGGTACTGTTATGGAGTCTAAGGATGCTATATTCTTTGAGGATATTTTTCCTATGAGAGATATGCAAAGCACTTCTAGACCGGAATCTGAGGAGACTCCTGAGCCTACCATTCCTATGGAATATTATGAATAAACACATGATGAAAATCCTGAGGATGATGATGAGGAAACCCTTGGAAGGGGCAAGAGACAAAGGACTGCAAAGACCTTTGGTGATGATTTTCTTGTGTACCTCATGATGATACTCCCACTTCTATTTCAAAAGCATATGCATCTCTAGATGCTGACAACTGGAAGGATGCGGTCCGTAGTGAGATGGATTCTATCATGGCTAACGGGACTTGGGAAATTACTGAACGTCCCTATGGTTGCAAACCATTGGGATGTAAGTGGGTGTTCAAAAAGAAGCTTAGGCCCAACGGTACGATTGAAAAGTACAAGGCTAGGCTTGTGGCCAAGGGTTATGCCTAGAAAGAAGAAGAAGATTTCTTCGATACTTATTCACCTGTGGCCAGACTGACCACCATTCGAGTATTACTCTCGTTGTTAGCCTCGCATGGTCTTCTCATCCACCAGATGGATGTTAAGACGACTTTTCTGAACGAAGAGCTAGACGAGGAAATCTACATGCAATAGCCAGATGGCTTTGTGATAGATGGTCAGGAAGGAAAGGTGTGTAAGTTGTTGAAATCTCTATATGGCCTGAGACGAGCACCTAAGCAATGGCATGAGAAATTTAATACAAATTTGACATCTGTTGGCTTCGTTGTTAATGAAGTTGACAAATGTGTATACAATCGCCATGGTGGGGGCGAAGGAGTTATATTGTGCTTGTATGCTGATGACATACTGATATTTGGTACCAACCTCAAAGTCATTGAGGAGGTTAAATCATTTTCAGAACTTTGAGATGAAGGACCTTGGGGTGGCTGATGTTATCTTGAACATCAAGCTACCGAGAGATGATGAGGGTTGGATTACACTTCTGCTATCCCATTATGTTGAGAAGGTGTTGTGTCGTTTTGGATATTCGGACTGCAAACCATCTCAAATGCCATATGATCCTAACGTGTTGATTGGAAAGTTCGAAGGCACAGCTAAAGATCAATTGAGATACTCTCAAATTATTGGTTCACTCATGTATCTAGCGAGCGCAACGAGGCCTGACATTGAGTTTGCTGTGAGCAAACTAAGCCGGTTTGTTTCCAATCCGGGTGATGTACATTGGCATCCTATTGAAAGAATTATGCGCTATCTGAAAGGTACTATGAACTATGGACTTCACTATAACGATACCCGTTGGTACTTGAAGGGTATAGTGATGCGAATTGGATCTCTGATGCTGATGAGATGAAGGCCACAACTGGGTATATGTTTACTCTTGGCGGTGGTGCTGTTTCCTGGAAGTCTTGCAAGCAAACAATCTTAACAAGATCAACAATGGAAGCAGAATTAACAGCATTAGACACATCTGGTGGCGAAGCAGAATGGCTTCCAGATCTTTTGATGGACTTGCCAGTGGTTGAGAAGCCGGTTCCGGCTATCCTTATGAACTGTGACAATCAGACAATGATTGTCAAGGTAAAGAGTTCAAATGACAACATGAAGTCCAACAAACATATAAAAATGAGATTGAAAGCTGTCAGAAATTTAAGAAACTCCGAAGTGATAGCGTTGGATTACATCCATACGGCTAAGAATCTGGCAGATCCTTTTAATAAAGGGCTATCACGTGTTGTGATAGATAATGCATCGAGGGAGATGGGTGTGAGACCCACATGAGTTGCCATGGTAGTAACCCAACCTATGTGATCGGAGATCCCGTGAAGTAGGACCTGGGAAAACAAGCCAGTGGGTGAACTGTGGAGAGTAACCTTACTAACCCACTCCGTTGGAGATGCAATCTAGAAAATTGTATGGTAGGTTGACTACTGTCTTAATGTATTCCAAGGCTTATCTATAAGCAAGATGCTATCCTACAGAGCGTTCTTTGGAGGAATACACCTATATGAGCCCGACTGCTAGTCACAGTCTATGAGATTGGGGTGATCTCTAGCAAGCTTATGAATAGGCCAGGAGTGTGACTAATATGCTCCACCTGAGGGGTCAGCCTTCGGCAGTCTAGTACTAGTAAGACATGTGGTGAAACTTCTTTACGCCAAACTGACAATTCTAGGCATAGTCCATTGTTCAGTTGTGAAGGAGTGTAGCTACTTGTTCTAGGTGAAGTTCAACCTTAACAGGTCTTCACTGAAATACTAGTATATCAAAACAGTGTTTGGAACAAAGGACAAAATGGGCCCTTGAGATCTGGTGGGGGTTGTTGAAATATAGGGTGGGCTTTGAGATCATGGAGCACCGAAGCCTAGCTATATGGCTATAAAGAAAGCACTGCCTGGGAGGTAACCCGAAAGTTTGTAGGTGTCTTTCTTAGCTTTGTGTCTTGATTCTATATGCATTCATGTTGCATTGGCACTTTTATTTTTATATTGAATAGTTGCTATTTGAGTTGGTTTCATATGGTTTTCATTGGTAAAATTTCTAGCATGTCGGTACTGGTTTTTGGTGCATACCTCCTCCTATTTTTATTGCAATATTGCTATGTGCCTAACGTGAGGAGGAAGCATAATTTTTTTTCATGAAGTTCTGTAGCTCCAGGAGAAAAGACGGCGTTCCATACGACCGTCCCGGTCATTTGAGTGCCCGTATGAGCTCTTGGCTGCAAGAAAGAAGAGGACCAGAGCAAAAGACGGCCTACCGTACGAGCGCCCGCGCTCATACGAGCGGTCGTTTCACCTGGCGACCACAACGAGCATCTCCACAGGGCGAACGACAGCGTTCCATACGACCGCAACTGGTCGTTTGAGCGCCTGTGTGAAGGCAATAACACCTGCATCTGATTCATTTCGACGTCTGAGGTCGACGAGGTGTTTTCTAACTGGTCATTTTCTTTGTAATCACTGTTAATTACATCTGAAACCCTCTAGCCGATAATTCTGATTAGCAACTACATTTTCTTTTATTTCTTTTTGCCGGTTGGGTATACGAACTCCGTTCATATACCGAATCGATGTTTTTATTTTGTGTGTTATTTTTGCAGGGGCTTGGACCTTATGTGGTGAAGTGTACGGTATGGTGCCAACCATATAAAGATCCACACAAGCCACTTGGTTGCTTCATCATGATGAACTTCAACAACAAGCCCCCGGTAAAGTTTTCCAATACGAACCTTGCTAAAATAAAAGTTGCTTAGTATCGAGTTTCTCACCTTAAGTGAGGGTCTCTCTTTTAATTAGGCACCTAGGAGTTGCACACTTGTGTTTTTATCTTGTCTCACCCGCACTTCATCCCAAACTAGGAGAGGACCCACTCCTAGACTTAGTTCATCATCTTAAGCGAGGTTCTTAGGTAGATGAACCGATCTTGTTGAGACAAATATTTTTATCACTTGTGTTACTAATCCTCTGTGTTAAAAAAATGAAAAACCTGAAAAGCACAAAAATATTTCATTTTCTTTTTAGTTCGTTTTCAGCAGGTTCTATTGGAGGGCAGCCACCGGACCACAACAAGGAAATCCATTGAGGCAAGGTCCATATCTATTAGAAGAGAAGTCATATGCACCTTAACGGTAAAAGTTTCTAACCCTTTCTTAGAGGTAAGCTTGGGGAGGTAACCACTTCTAGCGCTCTCTTTTAATAACCGCACTTTCTTTTCACTTTCGTAATTTCCCTTAGTTTAGTATTTCTAAGCGTGGGGAGGTTACTTTTTCATGTCTAGTGTCTTGTGCAATGCTCTTTATCATAAGGTATTCGTGCATTAGTGCGTCCCGCTGTTTTGACATGCTTGCTTGGCACTTGTTTAACTTAGCTTGTGGAAATCTTGCTATCTTCTGAAAAACATTGCCATGTACTTTTATCAAAAACTCAATAAAGGAGTCCTTTGAACTGTTGCCTTTCTTTCACCTAATAACTTAAGTTGGGGACTCTAGTGGTGGCTTGATTAGCGATTGAATGATTGTAGAGGCTTTTTGCTGATGAACCCAGCATCTTTGGTTGATCCGGGATGCGCAACGGGGTTTATCTCTGCCAAACTATCCCCTAGGGGTACTTAGCTTCTGAGTCTTATGCAATATGACACCGCGATACTCTTGTGTAGTGTTTGAAACCTTTGCACTTCTGTTCATCTTATTTTGCTAGCCTCTACGGTATCGTGCATTGCCCACTCTCACATTGAGACTTGGCACAAACTTCGCAGGTACATCCAAACTCGTGAGAGGACTTTCTCTTGTTCTCCTACACATAAAACACCTCATCTCCACAAAACAGCCACCATACCTACCTACATGGCATTTTCACAGCCATTCCGAGCATATCGCCATGCACTACCATCATATTACATTCCATGATTAGAGACATGTTTTCATCTGCCTTGCATGATCATAGTATGGCTAGCTCGATATTTTCATGGCTTGTCCATTTTTTGATGTCTATGCTACGCCGGATCATTGCACGTACTGGCACACTACCAGAGGCATTCATCATATAGAGTTCCTCTCATGTTTTTGGTTTTGAGTTATGATGACATTCAGTTGAAGTGAGTCATTGTAAAGTGTATTATTCATCATTGTAAAGTGTTGCTCCTACCCAAAAAAAAGAGAAGAGAGAGACCAAATAAAAGATGCACCACGGAGGCGCCACAAAAAAAGGAAAAAAAAGAGAATAAGAAAAAGGAGAGGAAGAGAGAAGGAGCAACACCATTATCCTTTTTAGTATACACTTGTGCTTCAAAGTAGCACCACTTCATGCATTGTAAAGTAGAAAGTTTCATGAGCTTCATGTGTTTCATACTAGTGGGGAACCTACACTATAGAACTTGGCTTGTATATTCCGATGATGAGCTTCCTCAAAAGCTCGAGGTCTTCATGAGCAAGAAAGTTGGATGCACCCCCACTTATCTCATAGGAGAGCTTTCACATATTCATAGCTCTATGTGCATCCTAGTTGCATGGCGATCCCTACTCCTTGTGTTAACATCGATCATAAGGCCTTCTCCATTGCCTAGTGGTTAGCTGCGTTGATGCAAGAGTTTCTTTATTTTTGACTTCTCAAAACCCCAACCATTTTCTATCTTCCCCTTAAGTGCGAGGCATAGGCTTGCGCTCAATGCTACATAGGTAGTTGAGCGGTTGAATAATGCAGATAGACGATCTTGCTATTGTACCTGGTATGCCTCGGGTTGGTGTTTTGAATCGATCGCTAATGCTTGATTCCTTTTGTCTATGATAGTTATTGTTGTGTTCCCAACATAATATTGACCTTCTTTCTAAACCTTTGGCAATGGAAATTTGGGCTCCACAAAAATATTTTCCTCTTTCTTGACCTCCATGGCAATGGAACTAAGAGGATAAATCGTATTACTCTCTTGTTGGTTAACTTTTGCATCCTTGCACGATGAACATGGATGTCACTTTTGGGGTTTGGTTCAATGTATTCTTCAGAGTTGGTAGCAGTGAGCTTTTGGTAGTCAACCTTCTTACTCGAGGACGAGCAAGGTTTAAGCGTGGGGAGGTTGATGGCTCTATATTTTACGCATTTTAGAGCTCATTTATTGCATGTTCTCTTCATGTATCATGTCCCATTGAACCAAATAGTTGTCCATTATGCATGTTTACCAGTATTTACACTTTTCCTTGTGAGCATTGCACATTTAGTATTTTATCTGGTTTTATTAGTTCTCTTTGTTTTCTTGTGTCTACAGATGTTTTGGAGCAACCTAGGACCAAGTAAGGGTTCCATATGGAGTCAGCTAGGGGTCATACTTAGCCATTTCGAAGGGCGGAAAAAAGTCATTTTTCCAAAGTGCTCCAAATCAAGATCTAAGACCAGAAATGGATCGGCGTCGTTCATACGAATCCAACTAGACCAAGAACTATTGAAATATAGGGTGGGCTTTGGGCCCATCTAACAATTTCAGAAAATCTACAAGGTCCCATGTGGGATATATGGTAATGGATGTGGTGGGAAGTTTAGTCCCATACCGCTAGTGGAGAAGGAGTTGGACCTCATTATAAGGGATCCTCTTCCACATGCTATTAGAGCTTGAGAAGAGAAGTGGTTCCCGCGCGCTCCTCCTCCACCGCCCGCCTTGCCACGCCTCGTCACGACGTGACACAGGTTGCGGGAATGAGCCGAGCCGAGCTCATACCTATGCGCTTATTTTTGCCGATCTAAAACGGAAAGTCTTTTACAGATGGGCCACGATCTGAGACGTCGGATCATGGGCTGTCACCGACTCAGACGTGTGTCCAGCCCGCGTCTCTCCACGCGGCCATGCCTATATATGTGCGGCGTCTGCCAACCCTAGCCGTCACGCGGAACAGATCGCATCTGCCTCCACACCCACTGTCATTCCTTTTGCTGCTGCTGCCGCCGGTGATCCCATCCCGTTCACCGCGTACACGGTTGACGGGAGAGCAGGCCTCCGAAACCCCGCCTTTCCAGATCCTTTACGGGAGAGGGGCGATTAGGTTTTTGGGGAGCGTCTCCTACGCGACTGCTCGCCGCCGTTCGTCTGCTTCCTCTACGTCTGCGTCGCCTTGGTCATCGGCATGTCCACCGACGCCGACCGTGCCATCGCCGAGAAGAAGGCCACCGAGGATGCTGCCGCCGCCGCCGCCGCGACCTCTGCCTGGCCGATCGGAGGGTATAACATGTTTACCCCTCTCCTGTTTCTTTCTGTCTTAGCAGTACTAGCTATGTGCATAGATGTTTCTACTATATGCGTAGTATGTGCTTATTTAGATCGTATTTAGTATCTCGTAATTCTGTCAATGCCATGTTCATGACTATTTCCTGGATTAAATTAATCGAAAAATTGCCTATTTACTCAGCAAGAACGACAAATTCCGAGTTCGTATGAAGAAATGGCGACCGTTTTAACGAAGGAGGTCAGATCAAAAGACGGCGTTCCATATGACCGTGTGCGGTCGTTTCGGCGGTCGTTTGATGTGCAGAAAGCTCCGAAAGTTGGTCTTCCAGATGGGATTCTTCACCGATTTCATCCCCATTCGATCCCATGAGATCGTTGGCTCGTAAAGAAGAGATTGGGAGAAGATTTGGCTCATCTTGAGCCCTTGGATGAAGCCCATCAAGAGAGGAGGCTAGGGAGGCTCCATATATATCATCTACAACCCTAGCCGCCGCCGAAGATCAACAGAGACCACGCCATTCATCCTCAACACATCCATCTCCATCTCCATTGTTGCTCCATCACCACCATAGAGGAACGGACAAGATCGAGGGAAGAAGAGAGGGCTCCACCGCCGGGAGCACCGGCCTTCGGGCCGGTGCCATCTCCACTGCGCCGGCACCTCCACCGGTGCCGCCCCCGTCATCACCACCATGGTCGCCGCCGCTGCCATCATCATCATCGGCGCCGCTGCCATCATCATCATCGGTGCCGCCATGCCCTCTCCCTTCACCAGCATGATGTCAGCTTGTAACTTGACCCTCTTCTCTATGTGTACCATTAACTTGTTTGAGTAGTTTTAGTAGTTCTTGAGGATATGGTTGAAACCTATGTGATACTTGATGTGATCCAATATCTTCTGTTCATGATTCGAGTTAGTATTCTCACGAGTGTTGAGAGGAGGCCTCGCTCACACTATTGCCATGTTAGGCCGTAGAGGAACTACTGTCATTGTGAAGGGTTGGGGCATTGGGGTAATTCAAGGTGACAATAAAAGGCTTTGATTCCTTGCCATCACAATTGATAGGGGAATTATGGAGAACCCTTAGACAGGATGCGTCCACGGGGTAACCCTTAATTATCATGAGTTGTAACCCTATGGGGGAGACTATGATGGTGGCGTGCGTGGCACAAAGTCTACCTCGAGCAAAACATGTACTGTACCCGGCTCTGCCCACTTATGCATTTGACTAGTGAATAGAGGATACGATAGTTCATATATGCGGTAGTGATTCGGGAACCCTCGAGAACTTCTTACTACTCAAGCATCTTCACTACTAACTTAGCATCTTTTATTTACTGTTTTTACTCTCTTGTTAGCAGTTTAGTTAATTATCCTTGTATCTAGTTTCCCTAGCAACTTATAGAATCAGATCCCTGTGAGTTTGACACTTTACTTATCACGAAAGTGCTACAACAGCTCTGTGCACTTGCAGGTCATCACGAACGCACAGAGGCGCGTGACGGACATGGCACCAGGAGGCGAGCACGGGCGGCAGGGGAGCGGGCGGCGCGGGCGTGGGGCAGATGCGGGGCGCGGCCGGCAGCGGTGGGCAAGTGCGGCGCGCAGCGACAGCAGCAGGCAGCAGCGGTATTAGAAGGTAGCAGCAGCGGCGGTGCTAGGCAGTAGTGACAGCAAACGACAGCGGCAACAGGCAGCAGCGGCGCGCAGGTGGCTGGGCAAGGAGTAGTGCAAGCGCACGTCTCGGGCGAGGCCATGGACCAAGCTCCAGGCATGGCGGCTGGAGCTCGAGGGGTTGCGGCATACAATGATGGATCGAAGCCGGGGTAAGGGGGAATTGGAGGAGATGCTCACTGCAATCTCGATGGCGAGGTCGAGGAGGCCGGGGGCGGACTAGAGCGACCGCAACGACGGCGAGGTGGTGGCGGCCAAACAAAGAAGACGAAGACAACGTCGGCCCGAGGGCGTCCCGGCTTGAGCTGGTCCCCAGGACGGACGAAGCCGGCCGCAGCGGACCTCCTAGACGTGCTCCCGCACGCCGGAGATGATGGTGGCCGCGACGATGACGGCGAGGCAGCAGTGATTGCAAGTTTTTCAAGCTCAAATTCGAGCAGAAGAGGAGGGGTGATGGGGAATCGAGGGGGGAATGGGCGAGGGCGATCTAGGGTTTCGGTTGGACGTATTTGTAGGGCTAGGGAGGGGCACGTGGTGGCCATCTGGCCATGGCGCCATGGGATGGCTGCCACGCCATGGCCCCTGCCTCCCCACTGTGCAGAGGTAGGAGAAAGGCTGGGGGTGGGCTGGGCTGTGTGCACTGTGGCCACTAGGGCCCAGTGACACAGTAGGCTTTGCCCTTTTTCTTTTTCTGTTTTGTATTTTCTTCACCGTATTGCATTTAAATTTTATATCAATTCAATTTTGCTGACAATGAAATTTAGCACATATATAATAGACAACATTTTGAGCTAACACAAACAGTTTCAATTTATTTTGAAATGTTTAACTATTTGTTTATTTTGAAACGGCTCATTTTAATGCGTCTCGTCCACTTAAATACTGCTAGGGTCAAACTAAAAATCCAATTTGAGTTTATTTCTTCATGAAAAATACTAGGGGGTTATTTAGGATATTACTATTTGCAAAAATAATATTTGACTTGACTTTTGAAAAGTGAATTTGAGGTTGGTTTGGAATAAGGTGATGATTAGCAAAACAATTATGATGACTTGGCAGTCATTAGCAGTGTAAGAGTGGCATCATTACAAGTGGGTGTTACAAATCTCCTCCACTAAAATAAATCTCGTCCTGAGATTTAAGAGGTAGACGGAAACAGAGCGGGGTATTCATCACGAAGACGATCCTTGCGTTCCCAAGTGACTTCTTCTTTAGAATGGTTTGACCACTGAACTTTTAGGAACTTGATTGCCTTCTAACGGGTGCGACATTCGGCTTGATCAAGAATGTGGACTGGATGCTCTTTATAAGAGAGGTCTTCTTGAAATTCAAGCACTTCATGATCCACTACTCGGATAGAGTCCTTGAAGCAGCGACGGAGTTGTGACACATGGAAGACATCGTGAACCTAAGGAAGGTTCGACGGCAGTTCCAACTAATATGCCACTTTTCCACGTCTTTTGAGAATGCGGAAGGGACCAATGTAGCGAGGAGCTAGCTTACCGTTGATTCTGAAATGGTGAGTACCTTTCATCGGTGTGACACGAAGATAAACCTTTTTGCCAGGTTGATAGACCATCTCTTGGTGATGCCGGTCATACTGACTCTTCTGACGGGACTGAGCAGTCTTCAGATTTTCATGAATAACGCAGACTTATTCTTCGGCATGTTGGATAATATCAGGACCGAAGAGTGGTCATTCCCTAGTTTCTAACCTATTCAGAGGAGTTCGACACTTATGTCCATACAATACTTCGAAGGGGGCCATCTTCACACTAGCTTGATAGCTATTGTTGTATGAGAATTCAGCATACGGGAGAGATTCCTCCCATTTCTTGCCAAAGGAAATGGCACAATCTCGAAGCATATCTTCAAGAATTTGGTTGACTCGTTCAACTTGACCCTGGGACTGGGGGTGAAATGCGGTGCTAAAGGACATATGAGTTCCCATAGCTTCCTAAAAATTTCCCCAGAATCATGAGGTGAAAAGGCTGCCACGGTGTGAGCTGATTACCAACAAAATACCATGGAGTGAAACAATTCTGGAAACATACAGATCTGCTAGCTGACTAGCAGTGATGGTTTCCTTGACGGCCAAAAAATGAGCAACCTTGGAAAGTCGGTCAATGATGACAAGAATAGCATCATGACCCTTCTGCGATTTGGGAAATCCAGTGATGAAGTCCATTTCAACATTGTCCCATTTCCATTCGGGAATAGCAAGTGGTTGCAGAGTTCCAGTAGGTCTTTGATGTTCTGCTTTGATATGACGACAAACATCGCATTCAGCAACATAGCGAGCAATGTCATGCTTCATGTTAGACCACTAGAATATCTGACGAATGTCTTGGTACATCTTGGTACTACCCGGATGAGTAGACAGAGGAGTATCATGAGCTTCTTTCATAACCTCCTGGGCCATATCCAGGTTGTCTCTTGTAGGAACCACTGAGCGACCCTTGAAGAACAAGGTGCCATCATCATCAACAGTGAAGAATGAGGGCCTTCCTTCTGAGAGATAGCTTGTAATCTTCTGGACTTGAGAGTCGTATTTCTGCAGAGTCTTGATGTTGCCCACGAGATCTGGTTCAACAACTAGGGTATTCAGATAACCCTGAGGAACAATATGGAGGTTCAGCTTGCGGAGTTCTTCGTGAAGAAGGGGTTGTGCTTGCTGAACCAGGAGGTTGTTGCAATAAGACTTGCGGCTCAAGGTATCAGCCACTATGTTAGCCTTGCATGGGGTATATGAAATACCCAAGTTATTGTCTGATATTGCCTCCATCCATCTTTGCTGACGAAGGTTCAGATCCGGCTGAGTAAATAAGTACTTTAGACTTTGGTGATCTGTGAAGATCTCGCAACGATTACCAAGAAGGTATTATCGCCATAACTTCAGAGCATAGATAACTCCAGCAAGTTCGAAATCATTGATACGTCCATTTTGCATCATGTTTTACTACTATTATTTATAGTGTTTTTAATCAATATAACACTTTGTGGAGCAATTCTAATGCCTTTTCTCTCTTAATATGCAAGATTTACACAAGGAGGGAGATTGCCGGCAGCTGGAATTCTGGACTTGAAAAAGCTATGTCAGAGATACCTATTCTGCACATCTCCAAATGAGATGAAATTTCACGGAGATTTATTTTGGAATAAATAAAAAATATTGGAAGAAAGAAATACCAGAGGGGGCCACCCAGGTGCCCATGAGGCACCAGGGCACGCCACCCCCCCAGGCGCGCTCTGGTGGCTTGTGGGGCCCCTGGCCAGCCTTCGGTGCCCATTTTCTGGTATATAAGCCCATTTGCCCTAGAAAAAATAAGGATAAGACTTTTGGGATGGTGCGCCGCCGTCTCGAGGCGGAACTTGGGCAGGAGCACTTTTGCTCTCCGGCGGAGCGATTCCGCCGGGGATACTTCCCTCCGGGAGGGGGAAATCAGAGCCATCGACATTACCAACGATCCTCTCATCATGGGAGGACCAATCTTCATCAACATCTTCAACAGCACCATCTCATCTCAAACCCTAGTTCATCTCCTGTATTCAATCTTTGTCTCAAAACCTCAGATTGGTACCTGTGGGTTGCTAGTAGTGGTGATTACACCTTGTTGTTGATGCTAGTTGGTTTATTTGGTGGAAGATTATATGTTCAGATCCAATATGCTATTTAATACCCCTCTGATCTTGAACATGAATATGGTTTGTGAGTAGTTACTTTTGTTCTTGAGGACTTGGGAGAAGTCTTGTCATAAGTAATCATGTGAATTTGGTATTCGTTCGATATTTTGATGATATGTATGTTGTTGATTCTCTTAGTGGTGTCATGTGAACGTCGACTACATGACACTTCACCATCTTTGGGCCTAAGGGAATGCATTGTGGAGTAGTAATTAGATGATGGGTTGCTAGAGTGACAGAAGCTTAAACCCTAGTTTATGCGCTATTCCGTAAGGGGCTGATTTGGATCCATATGTTTAATGCTATGGTTAGAGTTATCTTAATTCTTCTTTCGTAGTTACGGATGCTTGCGAGAGGGGGTAATCATAAGTGGGAGGCTTGTTCAAGTAAGAACAGCACCCAAGCACCGGTCCACCCACATATCAAATTATCAAAGTAGCGAACGCGAATCAAACAAACATGATGAAAGTGACTAGATGAAATTCCCATGTGTCCTCGAGAACGCTTTGCTTATTATAAGAGATCATTCCAGCTTGTCCTTTGCTACAAAAAGGATTGGGCCACCTTGCTGCACTCTTTGTTACTATTGCTACTTGTCACTTGTTACAAATTACCTTGCTATCAAACTACTCGTTACCGATAATTTCAGTGCTTGTAGAAAATACCTTGCTGAAAACCGCTTGTCATTTCCTTCTGCTCCTGTTGGGTTCGACACTCTTACTTATTGAAAGGACTACGATTGATACCCTATAATTGTGGGTCATCAATCATGCGTTGGATAGTTCTCTTCACGAGGATGCAACTGACGAGAGCCACGAAGCTTCTCGACAACATGACGGCAAACTATTCACAATGGCACACCGAACGAGCTCCAACTGGTAAGAAGGTAAATTCTGTTGAAGAAGTCTCTACTTTGAGTGATAAGATTGATGCTATTATGAATATGCTTGCTAGTAAAAATGCTCAAGTTGATCCAAATGATATTCCATTATATACTTTGATTGAGCAAAATAATGATGTTATTGATATGAACTTTATTGCAAGAAATAATTTCAATAGTAATGCTTATTGAGGGAATTTCAACAATCGTAAACCGTACCCCAGTAATCCCTCTAATAATTATGGTAATTCCTATGGTAATTCATATAAAAATAATAATAGGATACCTACTAAACTTGAGAACGACATTAAAGAATTTATTAGTTCTCAAAAGACGTTCAATGCTATGGTCGAAGAAAAATTAAGCAAAGTTGACGATATGTCTAGAAACATGGATAGACTTATGCATGATGTGGATGCTCTTAAAATTAAAATTTTGCCACATGAAAAGGATGAAATATCTGAATCTTTGAAAGCTATCCAAGTCACCATGGATGAAAGTAGAAGAAGAACGAAAAGGATGAGAGCTAGGCGTGAATTTCTAGAAAAGGCGTCCCCATCCGTTTTTCATGATATAATGATGAAGATATTAAAATGATTGGTGTGACACCTATTAAATTCTTATTTAGTAATATAAAACTTGATAAAGGGACTGAAGATGAGTCAACTTTAATTAAGAGGCATCCCAATTGTTCAGAGGGTGATGATCATAGTGCTAAAAAATAATAAAAGTGGGTTTGAAGAGGTTAAAACATTAGATAGTGATGTGCCCACTACTTTGGATTATAAGGACTTTAATATTGATAGTTGCTCTTTCATTGAATGCATTTCCTTGTTGCAATCCATGATCAATTCACCTAATGGTTATGAACAAAACAAAGCTTTTACCAAACACATCGTATAAGCACTTATTAAAGTTCATGAAGAGAAACTTGAACTAGAAGTGTCTATACCAAGGAAATTACAAGATGAATGGGAACCAACAATTAAAGTCAAGATTAAAGATTATGAATGTAATGCTTTGTGTGATCTACGATCTAACGTCTCTACTATACCAAAATCTTTATGTGATGTTCTAGGTCTCACCGATATGGATGAATGTTCCCTCAACTTGCATTTAGCGAATTCAACAATTACAAATTCATTGGGTAGAATAAATGATGTTCTCATACTTGCTAATAGAAATTATGTACCCGTGGATTTCACTGTGCTTGATATTGAATGTAATCCGTCTTGTCCTATAATATTTGGTAGACCATTTCTACGAACTATAGGTGCAATTATCGATATGAAAGAAGGAAATATACGGTTCCAATTTCCATTAAAGAAAGGGATGGAACACTTACCAAGGACTAGAATTAAACCATCATATGAATCCATTATGAGAGCCACCTATGGTACTACTTTGAAACATGATAACACTTGAGACTATGCATTATGCCTAGCTAGGGGCATTAAACAATAGCGCTTGTTGGGAGGCAACCCAATAGTTATCTTTATGCTTTATTTTTATTTTATTTAGTCAACATGGTTATTGCTACTGTAATGATTATGTTGGTATCTTTTGTTTTAAGTTTTGTGCCAAGTAAAGCCTTTGGGATGATCTAGATGATAGGTTAATTTGATTCAGTGTAGAAACAAAAACTTTTGCGCCTAGTGTTTGATTTTACATTCTGTACTGGAACATGATAAAATTCTGAAATTTTTACAGAGTATTGGGTTACAACTTTTTTTTACGTTTTTCTAATGTTTCAGAATTTTTGGAGTTACAGAAGTATGGATTAATATTCTGTCATTACATCTGTTCTGTTTTAGACAGGTTCTGTTTTTATTGCATAGTGTGCTTATTTTAATGATGCTATGGATTATATCGGGGGGTATAAGTCATGGAGAAGTTAGAATACAGTTGGTATTATGCCAGGGAAATTATGAATCTATTTATAATAGTACCTAAAGTGGATGATTGATTTATTATACTAACGGATCTCATGAAGTTTCTGTTGAGTTTTGTGTATTGAAGTTTTCAAGTTTTGGGTGAGATCACAATGGATGAAGGAATAAGGAGCGGCAAGACCCTAAGCTTGGGGATGCCCAAGACACCCCAAGGTAATATTCAAGGAAGACCCGGGCATCTAAGCTTGGGGATGCCTCGGAAGGCATCCCCTCTTTCGTCCCCAATCTATCGGTAATATTACTCGGAGCTATATTTTTATTCATCACATGATATGTGTTTTGCTTGGAGCGTCTTGTGCTATAGTTTTATTTTGTTTGCTAGTTTCCACAATCATTTGTTTGCTGGACACACCTATTATGAGAGACACACATTCATCACGATTTGTTAGAATGCTCTTTATGTTTCACTTATATCTTTTGAGTTAAGACAATTTGCTAATGTGCTTCACTTATATCTTTAGACCACGGCGATACTTATATTTTATAGAAATCAATTGCACTCTCATGCTTCAGTTATATCTTTTTGAGAGTTAAATAGGAAGTGGTAATTTGCACGAGCTATATGTTTAGTCTAAAAATGATAGGTATACAAGAGCGGTATAATAAAAACTTTCACGTAGATCACTGAATGCGAAGCGTATGACCGACGGTATTAAAGTTATAAAATGGAAGCTTACCAGTTAATAAACATTTGTTAGTAAGAAAATCGGTGTTATGGTTTGTGATTCACTATTTCATTAAAGTGTCAGTATTGGCATAGCGGGGAAGTTTGAGCGCACCGTATCCCTGATTGATATCCTTTGTGTTGTTCCGGGCGGGGGCGCGCGATGGTTAACTCCTACCAACCTCATCCATAGGGGCATGCGAGTAGTAGTTTGCTTCGAGGGCTAATAGGCTTCACAATAAGTATTTGAGTTCTTTATGACTAATGTGATTTTATGGACTATAAAGCACTTCCTCCTATCCATATTTTGCTAACCTCTTCGGTATCGTGCATTGCCCGTTCTCACCTCGAGACTTGGTGCAAACTTCGCTGGAGCATCCAAATCTCGTGATATGACACGCTCTATCACACATAAGCCTTATTATATCCTTCCTCAAAACAGCCACCATACCTACTGATGGCCTGGAAGTGCACAGGGTTTAGTTGTAGCCTTTTCGAAGTAAGAGTATCGATCCCACAGGGAGCACAGGAATCAGACTTTTGCCTATTGTAGAGAATTATGTATTTTTGTGCCTGCAAATAATTGTAGACTTAAAGCAGAGTGAGGGCGAATATAAATGGTTGTTGAGTAATATTGTAACTTGCAACTAAGTAACATAAAAGTAAATCTTGTGTAGGGATTGTGATGACTAGTGAAACAACAGAATAAAAAGGTGTTCTCAGGGAGTTCGGAATCCCCATTGGTATATATCTAACACACATATGCATAAGCATAGTATAAACCGGATACTTCAGCCACTGTTGACAATTATGCTGGGAGGAGCTGGGTACAGTACACGTTCTACTCGTGGTAGACTTCGTGGCACGCACGCTACCATCATAGTCTCCCCCAGAGGGTTACAACTCATGATAATTAAGGGTTTCCCCGTGGACGCGGCCTCTCTAAGGGTTCTCCGTTATTCCCCGGTCAATTGCAAAGGTTAGGAGCAGTAGGCTTTTACTGTCACCTCGAATTACCTCCACATCCTAACCTTTACAACCACAGTGGTATACTTCATGGCCATAAGGCACAAATGTTGAGTGGGGCCCCTTCACAACATTCACGAAGTTATTAAACTAAGCATTCAATAGGGGATCTCATATCCACAATAACATTTTAAATCCTACACATACCAAGGTTCATCCATATCCCCGAGATCTAGGGGTCTACTCACACATGAGGACAACAAACATCATAGCAATGGTTATGAAATACATGGATGAGTGGTTCAAATGATACACCAGAGGATCCACTAGGGTTCTTGATGTTGCAGATGATAAGGATGTGGATGACGATGACGATGAATGTGGTGATGATGTTGAAGCGGATGACGATGACGATGACAGTGGTGATGATGTTGAAGCCTTCCTTGCGGTGGGAAGGATCCCCTCCTTCTCCTTGCCAATCCCCCGCCCGGATGAAATCCGGAGGCTAGGGTTCTACCTTCTGGATGAGTTTCTGGTGTCTCCGGGCGTCTGATCCCCGATCGGATTCGACGGGGTGAAAATAGTCGATCCAGTGGTGGTGGCGGCATGCCATACGACCGCTCATACGGGCGCTTGCGGCTGTATGGAACGCCGTCTTTTGTTCTGGAAACGCGGCGACGTCCGTTCTTCTGGCCTTCTTGCTTGATTCTTTTATGGAAAGTGATTATCACCTTAAATACATGATTCCACTACCATTTCTGGGGATTTTCTCCATTAATGATAATTGATCCAAAAGACGTTACCTGAGGGATTATCAACAAAAAGAAGTGTGTGAACGCGGTAAAATTCCACAAAGCCTACCATGTAGGCACAAATACACAGTAAAATTGTCACATAAATTGGACTCATCAACTCCCCCAAGCTTATGTCTTGCTCGTCCCCAAGCAAGTACCGTGGCTTGTAAAAACAAGGTCAACCTTGTGTTTATGAGATACAGATATGAAAAAGCATGAGTCCATCACTGTTCTAGAGGAACGGTTTAAGATAAAAAGTTTGTAGCAAATGATAGCTCATAATCACTATGATAATGATCATGCAGGCATCCACAGTCTGTTACTTAATTTTATTGTGAACAGGTACAACTTCATACCCTAGTTCATTGTTGTTTCAACCGGGCAAGCAGTTATTCTTTTCCTCTTGTTCTTTTTGAGACCTTATGTTCTTTATGTGATTTAGTCTCCTGTCATTGAGACATGTTAAAGCCTCATTTCATCTTTTTGTATGATATGCAAGCCAAACATGAATCTCAGAAAGACTTATGTCACCAGAGCACCCCCTTTTTTTAGGAGAGTTAGTTTCTTTGCTTGCCCTTTGTGAGTTGAAACCATCAATGAACTAGCATATATAGTTATTTAATCTTCTTTCAAAAACCTAGCAACTGCAATGTGGAGGACTTATAATCATCATAAAGTAACCATGTGCTATTATTTAGACCACATCTATCATCAAGTACGTTCTCAACTAAACAATAATGATCTTTCACATTCAGATATGCACATACTCATCGGAAAGGATCATCCCTTATTCAAGAGAAAAATGATAGTTCAACTTTATTTAAAGTAAACCCTAATCTCAACTTGCGGAAAGGAAATGCATAAAGGTAAAGATACAAAGTGCACATGAATCTCCCCCAAGCTTACAATCAAGCCGGGGAGATCCAGGCACTAAGCATTATATGCTCACTCCTGGGAATCTTGGAAGGCGGAGAAAATGCTCTTGAGTTTCTTTTTAATCCCCTCGATCTGGGTCTGCTGATCATCTACAACCTGGGTCAGAAACTCAAGTTGTGCAGTGTTGTTGTTAAGAGAATCAATCATAAGATCGATCTTGTGGAAGAGCCCATCAACTCTTGCTTCCATCTCTTTACTCATCAACCAGTAAGAGTCAATCCCATCTTCGATTACACTAACACAAGCTTTTGAGACTTTCTCCAATTCCCTGATCTTTTCCTTCATCTCCTCTGGGATCGGTGGCTCCTTTCCCCACTCAGCTTGAGGAGGCCCCAGAGGAAATAATGGAATAGATCCATGGATATTGAATTGGTAGGGGTTAGGAGGATACTCATCTGGAGTTGTGTCATCATCCCCTTATTTTGCTTGTTCTTCCTCTTGGATCTCCACCACCTCGACCTTCTCATCAAGGTCCTTCTTCTCCGGACGTGGTTCCTCCTTCAGGCTCAGCTTCCTCAAGTATTCCCATCCTGAAGGCACAACATCATCTAAGTTTGGGAAGGGGATGATGCGAGCACAGGTGGATGAGGTCTTGTTGCTCATGGTGACGACCGGACTTGTGATCTGCAACTAAAAGCTCTTTGGTGGAGATGGGAAGCAAAAGTGATGTAATATTAGATGGTTTAGGGCTTAATGACGTGCCCCTTCCCTCCTTATAAAGGCTAAGCTCACAGGTAATCACGAGATCAAGAATAAAAAGTTAGATAGAAAGAAATCAAAACGAAATCGGGAAAGGATCGCGGGAACAGACCAAAAGACGCCCTTCCATATGGGCGCTTGCGGTCGTATGGACGGTCGCTCAGTCTGCTAATGAGACTTCTCTTTTTTTCATACAGTGACAAAATCATGCGAGCGCTTATACGGGCTCTCATGGTCGTTTGAAATGCCGCCGTTTGCTCTGTGGTTGTCCTCTTCGAGGTGGATAACTCAAACAACCGCTCAAACGGGCGCTGGCGTCCGCATGGAACGCCGTCTTTCATTCTGTAGTCTTTGCCGCTTCCGTCTGCCAACCATGCGACTGCCCAAATGGGCGCTAACGGTCGTTTAGGACGCCGTCTTTTTCTCTGTTGATCGCAGTGTCCACTTCTCCCTTAGAAATTTTCCTCCTCCTGAAAGGTTAGTGATAAAGCTTCCAACAAAAGACAAAAATGCCATTGCTCAGACTTAAGTTTTAGCAAGGCTAAGGAAATAAAATTCTAATCTCTAGACTTGTATTTACATTCATTTGCTAGGGTGTTATTTCATACCTTTTGTTCCCTCCGAAGGGCCTCGGCTTGCTCAATGGTGAGAAAACTTACCTCTTCCACCTCTCGGTCTTCCTTTCATTCATTTGCGAGGTATAGCTTCAAGCATTGCCCATTCACAATCCAGGGTCCATCTTTTCCTCCTTTTAGCCTAACAACTCTGGAGTTATATACTTCTTCTATCTTGTAGGGTCCATCCCAACGGGATCTGAGTTTTCCTGGAAACAACTTTAGACGGGAATTAAATAGGAGGACCTTGTCCCCAGCAGTGAAAGTTCGTTTTAGTATCTTACGGTCATGCCACATCTTAACCTTTTCTTTAAACAATCTGGCACTCTCGTAAGCACTATTACGAAGCTCTCCTAGAGCATGTATATCCAGCAATCTTTTCTCTCCAGCTTCCTTAAGATTAAAATTAATATTCTTGATAGCCCAAAAGGCCTTATGCTCTAGCTCTAAAGGTAAATGACAAGCCTTACCATACACCATTTTATATGGCGACATCCCCATGGGGTTCTTGTAGGCAGTGCGGTAGGCCCATAGTGTTTTGTTTAGCTTACCTGCCCAATCTTTTCTAGATTTCTGCACCATCTTCTCCAATATAGTTTTTATCTCCCGGTTGGAGAGTTCCACTTGACCACTAGTTTGTGGATGATATGGAGAGGCTACTCGGTGAGTTACCCCGTACTTGCGGAGTACCCTTCCAAAAATTCCCTGTATAAAATGAGATCCACCATCAGTGATAAGAATTTTAGGAACTCCAAACCCGGGTAAGATGATGTCCTTTATCATCTTCGATGAAGTAGTTGCGTCTGCATGTTTGGTTAGTAAGGCTTCAACCCACTTGGTAACATAATCTACAACCACAAGAATATGAGTGTGTCCATCTGAAACAGGAAAAGGTCCCAAATAGTCCAACCCCCAAACATCAAAGGGTTCACATACTAGACTATAATTCATGGGCATCTCTTGCCTTCTTCCTATGTTACCTGTGCGTTAACACGCATCACAATTGTTAACAAACCTGTGAGCATCTCTGAAAAGAGTTGGCCAAAAGAATCCGGATTGAAGCACCTTGGCGGCGGTCCTGTCACCTGCATGATGTCCTGCATATGGGTTGTTGTGGCAGCCTTCAAGTATAGCATTCATCTCCTGCTCTAGAACACAACGCCTTATCATGTTATCTGGTCCATGCCGATAAAGAAAAGGATCATCCCAGAAATAATACTTCAGATCATTGAAGAACTTTTTCCTCTGGTGATAATTCATATCAGGTGGCATGTACTTTCCTACAAGAAAGTTAGCATAATCTGCAAACCAAGGTTCTATTTTTTTATCATAGCCAAACTATCACCTGGAAAGGATTCATTTATTGGGACCGGATCATATGGTATCCTTTCCATGGCGACAGATGATTTTCCACCGGGATATCTTCTCCCTTGCGTTCTACTATCTGTAAGTCAAATTCTTGAAGTAGCAATATCCATCGAATCAATCGGGGCTTAGCGTCCTTCTTTGCAAGCAGGTAACGTAAGGCACGATGATCCGTGTGAACTATCACTTTAGAATTAATAATGTAAGGATGGAATTTATCACAAGCAAAGACAATAGCAAGCAACTCTTTCTCAGTAGTAGCCAGATGTTTTTGGTCCTCATCCAAGCTCTGGCTAGCATAAAAGACAACATTGAGTTTTTTATCATCCCGTTGGCCAAGGACACTCCAACATCATAGTTGCCAGCATCACACATAATCTCAAAGGGTTCATCCCACTTTGGAGGTTGGATGATAGGAGCTATGATTAAAGCGTCCCTTCATTTTTCATATGCCTGCACGCAAATTTTGTCAAAAGAATATGGCACATCTTTGTTCAAGTGGTCAGTCAAAGGTTTCAATATTTTGGAGAAATCTTTAATAAACCTTCTATAGAAGCTAGCATGCCCCATGAAAGTTTGCATACCTTTTATGTCCTGAGGGTAAGGTAAATTCTCTATTACCTCACTTCTATCTTGATCTACCTCTATGCTCTTTCCTGAGACTCGGTGTCCCAACACTACTCCTTCTGTGACCATAAAGTGACTCTTCTCCCAGTTTAGCACAAAACCTTTTTCTTCACATCTCTGCAAAACTTTTGTGAGGTTATAGAGACAATTGTCGAAGGATGTACCATGTACAGAAAAGTTGTCCATAAATACCTCGATAATTTTTTCAATAAAGTCAGGAAATTTTTTAGAAATGCATTTCTGAAACGAAGGTGGTCCATTACATATACCAAATGGCATTCTATGATATGCATATGTACCATACGGGCAGGTGACGGTCGTCTTTTCTTGGTCTTCCTGGCGGATTAGCATTTGTGAAAACCCAGAATATCCATCGAGATAGCAAAAATAAGAGTTGTTGGCTAACCACTCCAGTATTTCATTTACGAACGGCAGCGGGTAGTGATTTTTCTTTGTCTATTTATTTGATTTCCTAAAATCAACACACATTCCATATCCAATAAAGACCTAGTAGGGACTAGGTCATTATCTTCATTAGCCACTAAAGAATCTCCTCCTTTCTTTGGAATACAATGGACGGACTCACCCACTTACTATCAGATGATGGGTAAATTACCCCTGCGTCGAGGAGACGTATTACCTCTTTTCTTACCACGTTTTTAGAAGCCCGATGAAGTCTTCGTTGGCTCTCAATCACAGGTTTAGATCCTTCCTCAATAGGGATGGCATGCGAATAAATGGATGTACCCCTTTTACATCCTTCATTGAGTAGCCTAAAGCCTTACGATGCTTGCTTAGTGATGTATACTATGCAACTTTCTTCTTGTAGACTCTGTTGGGCCTCCAAGCGCAGAGTTTTGTAGGACAGTAGCAAATTTCCCTGAAGTGGATGACCTAAGGTTTATCAATCCGTGGGAGGCGTATGATGAAGATGGTCTCTCTCAAACAACCCTGCAATCAAATACAAGAAATCTCTTGTGTCCCCAACACACCCAATACAATGGTAAATTGTATAGATGCACTAGTTCGGCGAAGAGATGGTGATACAAGTGTAGTATGGATAGTAGATATAGGTTTTTGTAATTTGAAAATATAAAAACAGCAAGGTAGCAAGTAGTAAAAGTGAGCACAAACGGTATTGCAATGCTTAGAAACAAGGCCTAGGGTTCATACTTTCACTAGTGCAATCTCTCAACAGTGCTAACATAATTGAATCATATAACAATCTCTCAACGTGCGACAAAGAATCACTCCAAAGTTCCTATTAGCGGAGAACATAAGATGAAATTGTTGTAGGGTATGAAACCACCTCAAACTTATCTTTTCCGATCAATCTATTGAGCCATCCCTATATGTAGGAGATATGCCCTAGAGGCAATAATAAATGTTATTATTTATCCACATGTTCGTAATTAAGTTTATATTCCGTGCTATAACTGCTATGGTTCTCGAGTCTACAATAACCACGAGGCTCGGAGGAAGACTCATATGCATGTGTGGAATAATAAACGGTAAAATGTATTCCTAGTCTGGCCTCTAAGACTAGCTCAAGTGTTGCATGATGGTTCTATTTTCCTGATCATGGGCATGACTATGCCGGCAACTTTGAGGGCACAATGTTAGTAGAACCTTGTGGTTGAATCGACCCGAATTGATGTTATGCTATGAGATACATTCGTCACAAGTTAATGGTCAATAACACAGAGAAAGTTTATGTTTGCATAATTCCTTAGACCATGAGAGTATCGAGTTTCTTCAAGCTTGATTCATGAACTTTGGGGTTTGTTAAATGTCATCCGTAACTGGGTGGCTATTACGGCGGCTTACGGGTTCATGGGAAAGTATGTCAAGTAACTTGATAGCTCGCGATTGGGATTTGCTCCTCCGACGATGGAGAGATATCTCTGGGCCCTCTCGGTGTTACGGTATCCACCATCGTCTGGCCAGACACAATGCGATTTGATCACAGGGATGCCGGAACACGGGAACGAGAAAAGAGAACAAAACCGGTAACGAGGTAACTGGCATAGTGGACAAGTTGTTTATCCACGGGGATGCTGATAAATCTCACCTCGGGTGTTTGTAACATATCGCGAAGCAACAGGAATAGCACACAACAACTGGAGGTTCACTCGAATATTTATTCGTGTGGGTATAGGGGTCAATATGGGTGTCCACAGCTCCGATGTTGATCATTGATCGGAAAGTGTTCCGGGTCATGTCTATACTTCACCGAACCTATAGGGTCACACACTTAAGGGTCATCTATCTGCTGAATACTAGACAGGGAGTCTGAGAGAAAGTCACCGGAAAAGTTTCGGAGACAACGGAAACGTTCCGGAGAGACCACCGGAATAGTTTTGGTAAAACTGAAAAGTTATTTCAGGGTATACCATTAAGTCAAATTGGTTTCGGCACACGCCTGGAAATTCTTGGAGGGTGCCAGAATTGTTCTGGAAACTTCTGGGATTTTTCCGGGATAAAAACTGGAAATGTTCCGAAGCTGCCGGAACCGGTTTGGATGCTTTTCGCAGATGAAAATCACTAATCTGGAATTGTTTCGGAACACGTCCAAAATCATTTTAGTGGGTACTGGAATTATTCTAAGACCCACAGAAATATTTTCGGATTTAACGGTAGCGGAAAAATGTTTCCTTGAATAGTGAAAATCACTTTTTGGGTTACTTTTTGGAAAGCCACCTTTTAGGGCTTTTGTCAAGCTTCTAGAAGGAAAGACTTAGGGACTAAGGAACCCCTTTTGGGAGGGTCCCACTAGGGGGTGGCCGGCCAAGGATGCTCCTCCATGGAGCTCCTTTGCCTCCCCATTATGCCCTTCATGTGTGACATTTGCATGGGCATTTTTGGGTTTTTTAAGAGTCACCCTACCCCTTGGGTTTTCCTATAAATAGAGGTGGAGAGGCACTCTCCACACTCACTCCAACTCTCTCACACAATGCCATGCAATGATCTGGCTTCTTCTCTCCCTCCCACGAAAAGAGTTTCGTAGAGCCGAAAGGCTGTCTGGGTCCCAGTGGGAACTAGTTCTGGACGGCGAAGCCCTGCCGGATAGATGACACCATATGTGTGCAACCTGGTAGAGAGGTCGTTGGTTCGATCTTTTTGCCCGAGGGACTGTTCGAGAGTGCCTCCCGAAGGGCTGTCCGAGTGACCGTCCGAGTTTTGAGGGTCCTCCCGAAGGGCTGTCCGCGACACCGTCCGAGGGACTGTCCGACCGCCTCCCGGAGGGCTGTTCGAGGGGCAGTCGAGGGAGTACATCCTCGTGGTTGGGAGGTTGTAAATCCTAGCTGCGGGGATCTGCAGCAACGATCTACATCGACTCTACTTCCACTGCGCTACGAGTCGGTAACGATCAGATCAAAACCTTGTATGCAGTCTTCATAGTGGTCCGGGGCTGGTGCGTAGGTCGGAAATTTTTTGTTTTCTGCTGCGTTCCCCTACAGTGTCATCATGAACCGTGCTATGCGTAGATGTAGGTTACGATCTAGAATACATAGAGATGTATGGGTGTTGCATAATATAATTTGTAGTAGATGAGTTTTGTTGCTGAAAATTATTTGTGCGGGTAGCAGATGAAATATGTTACCCGATGTTCTTGTTGCTTCCCTGGAATTTGCATATTTCTGATCTTGATAACGGCATGGTGGAGTTTCAAAGTTCTGGCAATCCTCGATCCTGATTGATCAACGAAGTGCTAACAGTTCATTGAATTCTACCATAGTTAAAAAGAAAGATGAAATTTCGCAGACGAAAGGGCAATGCAGATATGATCTGCACGGGGGTCATGCGTATGACGAAGTTCAGTATGGGGCTCGAGATTTTATTATCTCGTGTTTCATACACCCCGCATTGTTAATCTAGCGACTTGAATAATCATACTTGATGATAGACGTTGGTAGCTTCGGTTTGCTTCGAAACCTTAGAAGCCACGTAAAACAAATTTTGCATAAACCGATTAGAGGCGTCTAACTTGGTTTTGCAGGATGACATAAGATGTGCATGTGATGTGGTATAGCGGTTCTCATATTAATTTGATTATGTATGAGATGACTATATGATGTAAAATTAACATGACCTACGTGTCGTGATTCGGCATGATGGCTGGAGCCATATGATTGTCACTTTAATGACCTGCGTGTCAACCTTAAGTAATGCACTTATTTTATTAGCTATAGAGATAGCAATATTATCTGGTGCATCGATAAGGTGGTGGCAAACTTCACAAAGGTGAACACCGACGCGAATGCCGAAGACGAAGAAATACAAGACTTCTCTGTCAGAAAGGGCTATACCATAGCAAGCTATTATGAATTGCCTGAGATGTTTATCCCTTTTGATGCACCCTTTTTGATTGCGCGGCAGTCGCTTTTTATTAGGGTGATCTCTCACTTAGAATATCAAGTAGTTAGTGTTCTCCCAAGTGTAGCACCGTCACAACATCTTTCCTTTCGGGGTGCGCCATGATCTACATGGGTACGGGCGATTGTACGGGTGTAAGGTGGGTGAGGTCAGACCTCGCAGCGAGATCACTTGGTTGTCTTGACATTCATGGCAGGATCGTCCTGAGCTCCGAACACACGCATCGAAAGATGAACAAGAGTCACATAGAGATGTGATCGGCAAGTTTTCCTACCGATTGAAGTTGGCGCCATCAGTGTTCATCTCGAACAATGGCGTTTAATGGAAATGCGGATCTTGCATCACTCACAATCAATTATGAGAGATATTGATTTGAGTGGGAGCGCACTTTAGAATTAACTTTTTTAATTCTTAGTGCAATTAATTATGAACACTATCTTAGTGTGATTTGCATAATAGTTGTAGAATAATGGCTCGGGTTTCCACCTTCCCTATTAAAATTGAGTAGCTGTTATATATCTGGTTAAAACTTTACGGTTGGTAACGTAATGTGAGGATTATCCTCACAAGTGCTGAGAAGGACTTTGTCCTATCGCATGCTTTTGGTATTCTCCCGCTAATGCTATGGATAATGTGACTCTCGTCCTTCGATCCAAAAGCTAGAATTCCGTTACAATCAAGTGCAAAATGTTTGCTTCCATGAGACTCGAACTTCAAAAGTTTGGGATAGCTATGTGATATTCATGGAACTAAAAATTAGTTTCAGATACAAACAAAGGCTAGAAGATATGGGATATCCTAAGTAATGTTTGTTTTGCAAATTATTAGTAAAGTGTTTACTATGCATTTTACTGATAAGAGAGGGATCCAGAAGAACGCCTGTCATATGATGAAAGGTGAATAAAACAAACATCTTAAAGAGAAAGGAAATGTCCAAAGGGTGTTAGTGTGACTTAAAAACCTAGGAAGTCTGGGGCTAACTCCACTCTTAAGTTGGGTGCTTCTTCTGAGAGTAGGAGAAATACTAAAAGTTAAACTGTTAGAAGTATAAAGGCACAAAGAGAGAAGACTGGAATATCCAGCTCATGTATGAATGTCATACAAGTTATTGATGTATAAAAGGCTGGTCAAAGATATAATTCTTGGGAATTATGATTAAACATGTTAATCACTAATTCTTTGGTATTGTGAGTTGATCACAGAGATACCCGCTCGATTGCATTCTGTTGCGACTCGATGCAAGAACTACTACGGCCTAAAGGACTTGCCGGGAATGAGGTTTAGATACGCGCTGGGAACATAGTAAATGTTACTATACCTTCCATCAGTGTATTACCGTCTGTATTTATTTTCATAATTCATTTGGAGTTTCATACACTCTAGCCCATTGCATAAAGTATCTTGCAAGAAGGTTGTTCATAAGATAACTTTTGATGTTCGGTGTTATGAATAACATAAGGGCCATACTTTCATTATGAATGAGATGTATGTTATGAATATAGATAATAATATATTCCCTCTGTGTTTACTTTCATAATTCATTTTAGAGTTTTATACACTCTAGCCCATTGCATAATGGTTGTTGCAAGAGGGTTGTTCATAAAAGAACAATTGTTGCTCGGTATTATGAATAACATAAGGGCCATGCTTCCATCAAGGATGAGATGTATGTTATGAATATTGATGGTAATATGATACATCCATAACACTGACGCTCAATGTCGCAAGACTAAAAGAATACCACATGAGTGTGGCACTGCATTTGGTCACATTGGAGAAACCCGCATGGAGAAATTCCATTATGATGGATTTTTGAAGTCATTTGATTATGAATCATCTGACACTTGCAACTTTCATCCGAAAAGTGAAGTGACTGAAATACCGTTCACAGTCCATAAGGAACGAGCAATGAACTTATTGGTGATCATACATTTTCATGTATGTAGTCCGATAAAGGTTATTGCTAGCAGTGGATTTGTCTATCTTCAAAAATGACTCAAGTAGATATATGGATATTTGCTTGATGAGACATAAGTCTGGATCTTTTGAAATCATTCGAAAGGTTTTCAATATGAAGTAGAAATTATTGGAACAAGAAAATTATGTTTCTACAATTTGATTGCGGAAAGGAATATTTGAGTTACAAGTTTAGCGAATGTCTGATGAGTTGTGAAAAGAGTTTCATAACTTACACCTCACGGAGCACCACTCTGAGTGGAATATCCGTGAAGATGTAATCAAACCATTTATGACATGGTAAGATCAAAGATGACATAAATCAATTTGCCATTATCCCTTTTAAAAGTAATGCTTTAGAGACTATGGCTTTTACACTGAAAAGAGCACCATCAGATCTGTTGAAATGACGCCATGGTATGGTAACCCCAACCATGTTATGTCTTTTCTTAACATTTGGAATATGGGGCTTGTGTAAAATATTTACAAACCTATTCCAAATCAGACAAGTGCTACTTTGTAGGTTGTCCCAAATTGTTGGGTATTCCTCCCTCACTATACCGAGGCAAAAAGGTTTGCCACAAAGAACGGTATGATTTTGTAGAAAATGGTTCTTACAAAAAGGTGAGTGGGAGGACAGTGCAACTCAACGAGATAACAGTATCTTCGTCATCAGTTCAAAGAAAAGAAACCTTGGAAGTAATTCCAGAGTTTCCTACTGTGACTGATACGGAAGCCTCTACATGAGATGTATCGACTTCGGTCGAACATGCAACTGAACCACGTAGGCAAAACTCGTGCAAACCTCTCAGGTGCGGAAGCGAGATATTGTTGTTAGACAACAGTATACCTACGATACACAAGGAAGCGTTGATGGGCCCTGACTCCGGAATTGGCTAAATGCCAATATAATCCGTGATAGTTTCCATATAAATGATTCAAGATTATATCTTGATAAACCCTTCGGAAGACTTAGAGTCTAATGAACATTAATGGAACTATAAACTGATGTGGATAAAAATGTTCTATCCATAAAGCTCGACTTGCTGCAATAACAAATTCAAGGAGTTGACTACGATGAGATTGTCTCACCGTAGCGATGCTTAAAGTCAGATCGGGTTAAACTAGCAATGAATACATATTTCAATCTTGAGATATGAAACATGGATGCCAAAAGGATTTCCATGAAATGGAAATACAAACTAGGACTTGTATGTGATACAGTCCGAAGTGTTTTGTCGATCCAGAGGATGCTAGTTAGTATGCAAACTTCAGAGTTCCAGCAATGGACAGAAGAGAGCAAAATGGAGTTGGAATCTTCGTTTTTGATGAAATAGTCAAAAGAGTTTGTTTTCATCAATGGATAACAAAGATGCTTGTGGTTTCAAGAAAGTAAGTGGGAGCATAATGATATTTCTAAAAACCTTGTGTGCTTGACACATTGTTGATTGGAAATAATATAAATGTCTTGACACGAATTAGGACTTCATTGAAAATAGTTTTCGATGAAGTGCTTTGGCTAGGTAGCCTCGGTATTAGGCATAATTATCTACGAGATAAAATTGCCTGACAGAGCTAAAGCAAAAATACATATTGACAAGATGCTAAAACAGTTTAGCATTAAAATGCCAAGGAGTGAGTCTTGCCGAAGTCACATGGAAAGGGTTTTTGCAAGACTCGGTGTCCCAAAACACTGATGAGCAAAATACATGATGGAGATTCCACACACTCTTGTGTTTGGATTAATCATGTATTCCATGGTATGTAAAACAACCAGATATGTCCGATACTCCCAAAGCTGTTGCAAGTATAGATACCAAAGTGATCAAAGTACTGATCATGGGACAACAGTGAAAAATGTCATTAAGTACTAAAGTAGCACTGATGACATGTTTGCTCGCAAGCAGAGATTATGAAGTGCTCGTTGTAAGTAATTACATCGATACAGTCTTCAATGTTCCATGCGATTTTCGATTTAAGTTAATGGTTTTGTGTAATACACGATATGGTGGCACAGTAGTTGGAAATTGTTCCAAACAAGTTATTGTGGCGATTTCTATAACAAAGGCTGGGTATGTTAACGCTTTAGAAGCGACAAAGAAGATGTTGAATCGTATAGTTCATTCATGAACTTAGTATGGTTCCAAGAAGGCTTTGGTCAATGGGACACTATTGCAGATAGTTGCTCCATAGCTCAGTCTGAGGAATCAAGGTTTGACCTGTGATTCACATATATACAAAGCCAAGTCCACACAAAATATGAATTTTATGAAAACGTGAAAACGCGAGGAGATGCAAAGATACACACGGAACTAAAGTTGTCAGATCCGTTGGACATCAGGCTATACCACAAGCGAAGCATATTTTACACCGGTATGCCATAGGTGTAAAGTGTTTTTAGCATTGACTAGATTATTGACTCTAGTGCAAGTGGGAGTCTGTAGGAGATATGCCCTAGAGGAAATAATAAATGTTATTATTTATACCCATGTTCGTAATTAAGTTTATATTCCGTGCTATAACAACTAAGGTTCTCGAGTCTACAATAACCATGAGGCTCGGAGGAAGACTCATATGCACGTGTGGAATAATAAACGGTAAAATGTATTCCTAGTCTGGCCTCTAAGACTAGCTCAAGTGTTGCATGGTGGTTCCGTTTTCCTGATCATGGGCATGACTATGCCGACAACTTTGAGGGCACAATGTTAGTAGAACCTTGTGGTTGAATCGACCCGAATTGATGTTATGCTATGAGATACATTCGTCACAAGTTAATGGTCAATAACACAGAGAAAGTTTACGTTTGCATAATTCCTTAGACCATGAGAGTATCGAGTTTCTTCATGCTTGATTCATGAACTTTGGGGTTTGTTAAACGTCATCCGTAACTGGGTGGCTATTACGGCGGCTTACGGGTTCATGGGAAAGTATGTCAAGTAACTTGATAGCTCAAGATTGGGATTTGCTCCTCCGACGATGGAGAGATATCTCTGGTCCCTCTCGGTGTTACGGTATCCACCATCGTCTGGCCAGACACAATGCGATTTAACGGTCACGGAAAAATGTTTCCGTGAATAGTGAAAATCACTTTTTGGGTTTCTTTTTGGAAAGCCACCTTTTAGGGCTTTTGTCAAGCTTCTAGAAGGAAAGACTTAGGGACTAAGGAACCCCTTTTGGGAGGGTCCCACTAGGGCGTGGCCGGCCAAGGATGCTCCTTCATGTAGCTCCTTTCCCTCCCCATTATGCCCTTCATGTGTGACATTTGCATGGGCATTTTGGGTTTTTTAAGAGTCACCCTACCCCTTGGGTTTTCCTATAAATAGAGGTGGAGAGGCACTCTCCACACTCACTCCAACTCTCTCACATAATGCCATGCAATGATCTGGCTTCTTCTCTCCCTCCCACGAAAAGAGTTTTGTAGAGCCGAAAGGCTGTCTAAGTTCCGGTGGGAACTAGTTCTGGACGGCGAAGCCCTGCCGGATAGATGACACCGTATGTGTGCAACCCCGTAGAGAGGTCGTAGGTTCGATCTTTTTTCCCGAGGGGCTGTTCAAGAGTGCCTCCCGAAGGGCTGTCCGAGTGACCGTCCAAGTTTTGAGGGTCCTCCTGAAGGGCTGTCCGCGACACCATCCGAGGGACTGTCCAACTGCCTCCCAGAGGGCTGTCCAAGGGGCAGTCGAGGGATTACATCATCGCGGTTGGGAGGTTGTAAATCCTAGCTGCGGGGATCTGCACCAATGATCTACATCGACTCTACTTCTGCTGTGCTACGAGTCGGTAACGATCAGATCAAAACCTTGTATGCAGTCTTCATAGTGGTCCTGGGCTGGTGCGTAGGTCGGAAATTTTTTGTTTTCTGCTGTGTTCCCCTACACTATAAGTGTCACAAACATCCCTAGAGTTCGTACTAAAATAACACCATATGATACGCATCAACCAACTCTAATGTTACCTAGATACTCCAATGTCACCACTAGTATCCGTGAGTTGATTATTCGATATGCATCAAACAACTTCAGATTCATAATATTCAATCCACACAAAGAACTTCAAAGAATACCCCAAAGTTTCTATCGGAGAAAAGAAGATGAAAACGTGTACCAACCCATGTGCCTAGATTACCCCAAGGTCACGGGAATCCGCAAGTTGATTACCAAAACATACATCAAGTGACTCAATAGAATACCCCATTGTCACCACGGTATCCGCATGCAAGACATACATCAAGTGTTCTCAAATCCGAAATTTTCAATCCGATAATAACAAAACCTCAAAGGGAAAGACTCAATTCATCACAAGAAGATAGAGAGGGAAGAAACACCATATCATCCAACTATATTAACAAAGCTCGTGCTACATCAAGATCATGCCAAATCAAGAACACGAGAGAGAGAGAGAGATCAAACACATAGCTATTGGTACATACCCTCAGTCCGAGGGTGAACTACTCCCTCCTCGTCATGGAGACCGCCGGGATGATGAAGATGGCCTCCGGTGATGATTTCCCCCTCCGGTAGAGTGCCGGAACAGGGCTCCGGATGAGATCGCTTCGGTACATAGGCTTGCGGCGTCGAAGTTCTAGGTTTCTTTTCGGTTTTTTTATATTTATAGGATTTTTCAGTGTTGGATTCACGCCAGGGGGGTCCACGAGGGAGCGATAAGCTCGGGGGGCGCGCCCTGGGGGGGTCGCGCCCTCCAGGCTTGTCACTTCCTCGTGAGGCTTCTGGTCCTTCCTCGAAGCTCGGGGGTCTCTTTTGGTCCATAAAAAATCACCGTAAATTTTCAGCCCTATCCGAGAACTTTTATTTCTGCACAAAAAACAACACCACGGTAGTTATGCTGAAAACAGCGTCAGTCCGGGTTAGTTCTAATCAAATCATACCAAAACCATATAAAATTGTTATAAACATGGCATGAATACTTCATAAATTATAGATACGTTTGACACGTATCACTTAGCACCACCAATAATTTTTCCTTTTCTTTCCTTGAAAGGCCAGCATTAACGATAACAGGAAATCTTTTTGTATTATCCATAAATTCATACTTCAGCCCCTTGGGTAGGGGTTTCAAAGTAGGAGGAGGTAGTTCCTCATCTCCTTTTCTTTCAAGCACCTCATAAACTTTATTCAGGTGCTGGCAAACTATTGGAGTGGCATCCATTATCATTTCAATTTCTTCTTTCTCTTCATCCTCAAATACGGACTCAGGTCTTACCAATACTCGTTCAACTTCATCATCTAGTGTTTGGAGATGAATCTCAGCTAGTTGATCCAATTTTTGCTCTTCTTTATCTTGAGCCTCTTCTTCATATGGCTTGCTTAATACCGAGGAAAATGGTAATTTCATCATCTCATCTCCCCACTTCATTGAGATAGACTTTTTCTTGATATATGCCCTTGGAACATTCAGAAAAGAAGTTCCAAAAACAATAGGGCAATCTTTACCTTCTGAAATCATCAGTACATAAATATCAATAGGATAAATGAGCGAGCCTATTATGATATTACCATCTTTAAGAACACCACAAGGCTTCCTATCCGTTCTATCTGCAAGCTTAATAACAACATCAGTGGGCTCCAGAGTACAAGGAGAAATCTCATTATTGATTCTTGCATAAAGACTGTAGGGGATAATATTGATTGGGGAACCAGGGCCGCACAAGTCAAAATAGGACTTGCACACGAAGGAACATGATAAAAATTGTTTACCCATATCTTTACCTTCAGTACACCCTTTAAGATAAGAGGTTGTGTCTTTGTCTAGGTGGACTTCTTTGTTCACAACTGGTATAGGTGTAGGAAGTTCCTTTACTATATCAATATAAGGTGGCCGCATTGTTCTAACTTGAAGTTCTTCTTTCCCTTAGATGAAGGTGTTCCCTCTAGCTTCTTGTTATTTGGCTTATGATTAGGTTCTTTCCTTCTCTCAGTTGGAGTACTCTTCTTTGTTATAGCCTCCACCATGTGAATAGCTTTAGACTCCCTGTTGTGTTTCAAGTATTTTTTTCCTTTGGTTGACCTAAGAACTCAGAAAAATCTGTCAAAACATGCAACATAGGGTCAGTTCCAACATTTAACTCGCAACGTAAGTCTTTTACTTTCGAAATTCTAAGGAAAGATTTAATGCTATCATAAACAGGATCAACTTTACTCTTTTCCTTTGAACAAAGGTACCAATTCTCAGCATTATACCTCATTCTGTCAAGCAAGTTCCAAGCCTCTGATATTTCAGTTCTTAGAAAAGAACCTCTAGAAGCAAGATCTAAAGCTTGTTTGCTTTGTGAATCAAGTCCACCATAGAAGAAGTTAACAATTAAGTAATCAGGATAATTGTGTTCAGGACATGCAAAGAGTATTTCATGATACCATATATATGCGTCTACTAATTTCTCACCTTCCCTTTGCCCAAAGCTGTGCTACTTGTGAGCTGCGTTGGGATTTCCCCGAAGAGGAGGGGATGATTTAGTACAGTAGAGATAAGTATTTCCCTCAGTTATGAAACCAAGGTTATCAATCTAGTAGGAGAATCACGCAACAACTTGTTAGAAGTACCTGCACACAAAATAACAAATCCTTGCACCCAACGCAAACAAGGGGTTGTCAATCCCTTGGCGGTTAATTGCAAGATTAAATTGTATGGTGATAGATAGATAGATAGATCGAACAAAAATACAAAATAAAACAAATAAAGTAAAATTGCAGCAAGGTATTTTTAGGATTCTTGATATATATGATAAAAGTAGTCCCGGGGGCCATAGTTTTCACTAGAGGCTTCTCTCTTGAAAGTAGCATACGGTGGGTAAACAAATTACTGTTGGGCAATTGATAGAAAAGCAAATAATCATGACGATATCCAAGGCAATGATCATGTATATAGGCATCACGTCCGAGACAAGTAGACCAAAACGATTCTGCATCTACTACTATTACTCCACACATCGACCGCTATCCAGCATGCATCTAGAGTATTAAGTTCATAAAGAACGGAGTAACGCCTTAAGCAAGATGACATGATGTAGACAAAGTAAACTCATGCATGAATAAACCCCATCTTTTTACCCTTAATAGCAACGATACATACGTGTCATGTCCCTTTCTGTCACTGGGATTGAGCACCGCAAGATCGAACCCATTACAAAGCACCTCTCCCATTGCAAGATAAATCAATCTAGTTGGCCAAACCAAATCAATAGATCAGAGAGAAATACGAAGCTATAACAATCATGCATAAAAGAGTTCAGAGAAAACTCAAATAATATTCATGGATAATCTGATCATAAACTCACAATTCATCGGATCCCAACAAACACACAGTAAATAGTGATTACATCGGATAGAACTCCAAGAACATCGAGGAGAACATTGTATTGAAGATCATAAAGAGAGAAGAAGCCATCTAGCTACTAACTATGGACCCGAAGGTCTGTGGTAAACTACTCACGCATCATCGGAAGGGCAGCAAGGTTGATGTAGAGCCCCTCCGTGATCAAATCCCCCTCCGGCGGAGTGCCGGAAAAGGCCTCCAGATGGGATCTCTCGAGAACAGGAACTTGCGGCGGCGAAAAAAGTATTTCGTGGACTCCTCTGTTGGTTTCCCGATTTTAGAGAATTTATAGAGGCGGAGTTAGGTCAAACAGAGCCGTGTGGGCCCCATGAGGTACCAGGGCGCCCCCCCCGGGGCGCGCCGTGGTGCCTCGTGGGCCACTGCTTCACCCTCTCGTCTCCTCCCGAAGCTTCTAGTGTCTCTTATGTCCAGAAAAAAAATCTCCACAAAGTTTCGTGGCATTTGGACTTCGTTTGGTACTGATATTCTAGAAAACCAAAAACAGGCTAAAAACAGCAACTGGCACTGGGCACTAAGTTAATAGATTAGTCCCAAAAAATGATATATAATTGCCAGTAAATGTATATAAAACATCCAAGATTGATACTATAATAGCATGGAACAATAAAAAATTATAGATACGTTGGAGACGTATCAAGCATCCCCAAGCTTAATTCCTGCTCGTCCTCAAGTAGGTAAATGATAAAAATAGAATTTTTGATGTGGAATGCTACCTATCATATTCATCATATACTCTTTTGTTTTGTGGCATGGACATTTGGACTTGAATGATTCAAAGCAATAGTCTATAATTTGACATGAAGACATAAATACTCAAGCATATTAACAAGCAACCATGTCTTTCAAAATATCAACGCTAAAGAAAGCTATCCCTAACCCATTATGCTCAATCATTGATCCATTCATGAAACACACTCAATATTAGCTACACACAATGCACAAGTATGACAATAGTGATCTCTAGTTGGTGCTTTGTAAGAGAAGATGGAGACTCAAAATAAAAATAAAAATTGCATAAAAGTAAATAGATAGGCCCTTCGCAGAGGGAAGCAGAGATTTGCAAATGTGCCAGATCTCAAGGCTTAAATTAGAGAGATAAAATTATTTTGAGAGGCATGCTTTTCTTGTCAACGAAAACGACCGAGAATTCCCAATATCTTCCATGCTAGACACATTATAGGCTGTACCCAAACAGAAAATAAAGTTCATTTCATTTCCACCATTCTTTCACAATCCATGGCTAGCCGTATCCACGGGTGCCCTCCATACCAACACTTTCAAGGAATTTATTATTATCATCATATTAAAAAAAATTCATTTCGGGACTGGGCATCCCTATTACCTGCCACTCTCTCGTGCAATGACAAGTGAATAAACACTCATCGTGAGAATAACACACCTAGCATGGAAAATATTGGCCACCCCCTACCGCTTCATGAGCGGTACGGGCACACAAAACGGAAAATTATTTTGAAAAATCAGAGTTGGCACACGCAAATTTACTTGGAACGGCATGGAAATACCGCATATAGGTAGGTATGGTGGACTCATTTGGCACAACTTGGGTTTAAGGAGTTGGATGCACAAGCAACATTCCCGCTTAGTACAAATGAAGGCTAGCAAATAGATTGATAAGCAACCAACCCAAAAGCGAAAACAGTCATAAACATGTATTGAACATAACTAACACCGAATAATTCACCATAAATAGGATATAATTTTGTTGCATAACTATTGACTTTACGTGCATGCATAGGGAATCACAAACCTTAACACCAATATTCTTACTAAATCACAATTACTCACTAACATGACTCACATATTATCATCTCCATATCGCAAAACCATTGCAAGGAATCAAACTTATCATATCCAATGATCTATATGAAAGTTTTTATTATATCCTTCTTTAATATTCATCACTTTGGGACCAAATTCATATCTTGTGCAAATTACCATTACTATTATCAACTCTCAAAAAGATATAAGTGAAGCATGAGAGTGCAAATATTTCTTCAAAATTTAATCTTATCAACTCTCAAAATAATATAAGTGAAGCATGAGATTTCAAATATTTCTTCAAAATATAGCCACCGCCTTGCTCAAAAGGATTTAAGTGAAGTACTAGAGCAACTGCCTAGCTCAAAAACTTTAAGTGAAGCACATAGAGTATTGTAATAAATCATGATAAACGTGCGGCTCTCTCAAATAGGCGTGTCCAGCAAAGATGATTGTGACGAACAAAAAAGAAAACAAAGCAAAGACTCAGATAATACATGACGCTCCAAGTAAAACACATATCATGTGACGAATAAAAATATAGATCCGAGTAAAATTACCGATAGTTGGTAGAAGAAAGAGGGGATGCCTTCCGGAGCATCCCCAAGCTTAGACGCTTGAGTCTTCCTTGAATATTACCTTGGGGTGCCTTGGGCATCCCCAATCTTAGGCTCTTGCCACTCCTTATTCCTTCATCCATCGTGATCTCACCCAAAACTTGAAAACTTCAATCACACAAAACTCAACAAAACCTTCGTGAGATCCGTTAGTATAACAAACAAATCACTACTTTAGGTACTGTTGCAAACCCATTCATATTTTATTTTTGCATTATGCCTACTGTATTCTAACTTCTCCATGGCTTATACCCCCCGATACAATCCATAGTTTCATCAAAACAAGCAAAACTATGCATCAAAAACAGAATCTGTCAAAAACAGAACAGTCTGTAGAGATCTATTTAAAAGCCATACTTATGTAACTCAAAAAATTCTGAAAAATTAGGACAACGTGGGCAATTCATATACCAATACTCTGTAAAATTTCAGGTTTTTCTGATGCTCCAGTACAGAATTAAAATTCCAGCACTGGACGCAAAACTTTCTGTTTTCCAAACAACATCAATTATACTATCTTCCAAATCATCCCAAAGGCATTACTTGGCACAAACACTAAATAAAACATAAAAACACAATCATAACAGTAGCATAATTGTGTAAACACACAAGAACAGAAGTAAAAAGCAAAGATTTATTTTATTCATTGGGTTGCCTCCCAACAAGCGCTATTGTTTTATGCCCCTAGCTAGGCATAATGCATAGTTTCAAGTATTGTCATCCTTGTTCTTCTTATCCAAAGATGTACTTTCATCAAAAGGTTTTTCAAAGGTAATATGAAACACATCATCCATATAAATTTTAGCATTAGCAAGTTGTCCATCTGTAAATCCCTCTTGATTACCGGCTACAATCCAAGAGTATTGTCTATTAACACTATTGAAAACTTGTTGGATTATATTTAGAGGGGGAACTTCTTTTTTAATATTCTCATCAATGATGTGGTCATTGCGGAACAAATACATCAACAAGTAATCATTATTATAAAGGATCTCATCTATTACCGGTTTTTCACGGTTCATACCATAAAAAACAAAGATCTCCCTAGCTTCTCGCACTATGTGATCAAATTCATTCATGAGAACAAGGGTAGCTATTTTCTTTGCTATAGGATTTTTTATTGCCGGTAACTCATAAAACAATCTTTGCAGAGTAGGATGGGTGCGAATAAATCTTCTTTCAAGTTTAAGAATAAGTGCGGAAATAGCTTCGGCATAATTTTTGGTTTCTTTGAGTATAGGAGAATCATCACAAGCCAAGTTCCCAATGCAATTAAAGAATTCTTGGATGACACTTTTTCCTATAACATTCCCATGTCCCTACACAAAAGTTTTAGCATCAAGATTGGTAGAACTTCCAATTTTAGGAGTTCTACCATCATCAATTTCTGTCATGCCAAAATCACTCATGATAACAACTTCAAGCAAGCGAACAAGAAAACACGCAAGAAGACAAACGGAAAATATTTTTGTCAAAAAAAATAGAAGTGGGGGAGATGAAAACGAGAGGCAAAGGCAAATAAAATAAATGCAAGGAGATGAAAGTTTATGCGTAGGTACTTGATAGATGTTGATGATGTCTCCCCGGCAACGGCACCAGAAATTCTTCCTGCTACTTGTGTGCTGCGTTGGGATTTCCCCGAAGAGGAGGGGATGATATAGTATAGTAGAGATAAGTATTTCCCTCAGTTATGAAACCAAGGTTATCAATACAGTAGGAGAATCACGCAACAACTCGTTAGCAGTACCTGCACACAAAATAACAAATCCCTGCACCCAACGCAAACAAGGGGTTGTCAATCCCTTGGCGGTTATTTGCAAGATTAAATTGTATGGTGATAGATAGATAGATCGAACAAAAATAAAAAATAAAATAAATAAAGTAAAATTGCAGCAAAGTATTTTTAGGACTTTTGATATATGATAAAAGTAGACCCGGGGGCCATAGTTTTCACTAGAGGCTTCTCTCTTGAAAGTAGCATACGGTGGGTAAACAAATTACTATTGGCAAATTGATATAAAAGCAAATAATCATGACGATATCCAAGGTAATGATCATGTATATAGGCATCACGTCCAAGACAAGTAGACCGAAATGATTCTGCATCTACTACTATTACTCCACACATCGACCGCTATCCAGCATGCATCTAGAGTATTAAGTTCATAAAGAACGGAGTAACGCCTTAAGCAGGATGACATGATGTAGACAAAGTAAACTCACGCATGAATAAACCCCATCTTTTTACCCTTAATAGCAACGATACATACATTTCATGTCCCTTTCTGTCACTGGGATTGAGCACCGCAAGATCGAACCCATTACAAAGCACCTCTCCCATTGCAAGATAAATCAATCTAGTTGGCCAAACCAAATCAATAGATCGGAGAGAAATACGAAGCTATAACAATCGTGCATAAAAGAGTTCAGAGAAAACTCAAATAATATTCATGGATAATCTGATCATAAACTCACAATTCATCGGATCCCAACAAACACACCGCAAAAAGTGATTACATCGGATAGAACTCCAAGAACATCGAGGAGAACATTGTATTGAAGATCATAAAGAGAGAAGAAGCCATCTAGCTACTAACTATGGACCCAATGGTCTGTGGTAAACTACTCATGCATCATCGGAAGGGCAGCAAGGTTGATGTAGAGCCCCTCCGTGATCGAATCCCCCTCCGGCGGAGTGCCGGAAAAGGCCTCCAGATGGGATCTCTTGAGAACAGGAACTTGCGGTGGCGGAAAAAGTATTTTGTGGACTCCTCTGTTGGTTTATTGATTTTAGAGAATTTATAGAGGCGGAGTTAGGTCAAACGAAGCCGTGTGGGCCCCACGAGGTACCAGGGCGCGCCCCCCCCCTCGGGCGCGCCGTGGTACCTCGTGGGCCACTGCTTCATCCTCTCGTCTCCTCCCGAAGCTTCTAGTGTCTGTTATGTCCAGAAAAAAATCTCCAAAAAGTTTCGTGGCATTTGGACTTCGTTTGGTACTGATATTCTAGAAAACCAAAAACAAGAAAAAAACAGCAACTGGCACTGGGCACTAAGTTAATAGGTTAGTCCCAAAAAGTGATATATAATTGCTTGTAAATGTATATAAAGCATCCAAGATTGATACTATAATAGCATGGAACAATCAAAAATTAGAGATACGTTGGAGACGTATCAAGCTGCTGATTTTTCTTCTTAAAGTATATAACTTCCCTTGAGGGTAATAATAACTAAGGAATGCCATCAATAGTTCTGGCCAATTCCTCAAAAGATTCACTGGCTGACGTTCCAGCCACTTGCGAGCTCTGTTGGGGAAGGTTGCATGGGAAACAAAAATTTTCCTACGCACACACAAGATCTATCCATGGTGATGAGCATCTATGAGAGGGAGAGTGAATCTACATACCCTTGTAGATCGCTAAGCGGAAGCGTTTAAGAAACGCGGTTGATGTAGTCGAACGTCTCCGCGATCCAAATCGCAAGTCGTCCCTCGATCCGATCACGAACTAGCGCCGAACGGACGGCACCTCCGCGTTCAACATACGTACGGCTTGATGACGCCTTCACCTCCTCGATCCAACGAGCGATGGTGAAGTAGTGGTTGAGTTCCAGCAGCACGACGGCGTGGTGATGGTGGTGAGGAACAATCTCTGCAGGGCTTCGCCAAGCGCTACGGAGATTATGACGGAGGAACTAGAGGGTTAGGGTTGCCGCACACGGCTTGGGGAAATCTTGATGTATCCCGTGTGCTAGCCCTGCCCCTCTATTTATATGTTGAGCCTTGGGGTCTAAACTTGGAGTAAAAGCCTCCTCCAGGTCAGTTTTGCCCGCACAAGGTCGGTTTGGCCCGCAGGGAAAGAGTCCAACTCGGATCCCTGCCGAACCGTGCACAGCCGCACACAAGCGGTAGTACCGCTTCACACAAGCGGTAGTACCGCTCGGGCGGTAGTACCGCTTCACACAAGCGGTAGTACCGCTTACGCGGCAGCAAAACTACTTTTGCACTTTCCAATACCTCGTGGGCTTTATCCCTTTGGCCCATATAAAGTGTTGCTGCACCCGAACACTTCGGTAAACATCCGGAACCCATTCCGGTGAACTCCGGAACTCTTTCGGAGATCAAAACACTATTATCACATATATCAATCTTTACCTCCGGACTATTCCAGAGATCCTCGTCATGTCCGGGATCTTATCCGGGACTCCGAACAACTTTCGGTCACCAACAAAATAACTCAACTATACTTATATCGTCACCAAACGTTAAGTGTGTAGACCCTGCGGGTTCGAGAACTATGTAGACATGACCGAGACACCTCTACGGTCAATAACCAATAGCGGGACCTGGATGCCCATATTGGCTCCTACATATTCTACGAAGATCTTTATCGGTCGAACCTCTATGTCAAGGATTCAGTTAATCCCGTATGTTGTTCCCTTTGTTCTTCGGTATGTTACTTGCCCGAGATTCGATCGTCGGTATCTCTATACCTAGTTCAATCTCGTTACCGGCAAGTCTCTTTACTCGTTCCGTAATACAAGATCTCGTGGCTAACACTTTAGTCACATTGCTTGCAAGGCTTATTGTGATGTTGTATTACCGAGTGGGCCCTGAGATACCTCTCCGTCATACGGAGTAACAAATCCCAGTCTTGATCCATGCCAACCCAACAGACACCCTTGGAGATACCTGTAGAGCACCTTTATAGTCACCCAGTTACGTTGCGACGTTTGATACACACAAGGTACTCCTCCGGTGTCAGTGAGTTGCATGATCTCATGGTCAAAGGAACAGATACTTGACATGCAGAAAACAATAGCAATAAACTGACACGATCAAATGCTACGTTCTTAGTTTGGGTCTTGTCCATCACATCATTCTCCTAATGATGTGATCCCGTTATCAAATGACATCTCATGTCAATGGCTAGGAAACCTTAACCATCTTTGATCAACGAGCTAGTCAACTAGAGGCTTACTAGGGACACAGTGTTGTCTATGTACCCACACATGTATTTGAGTTTCCAATCAATACAATTATAGCATGGATAATAAACGATTATCATGAACAAGGAAATATAATAATAACCAATTTATTATTGCCTCTAGGGCATATTTCCAACAGTCTCCCACTTGCACTAGAGTCAATAATCTAGTTCACATCACTATGTGATTTACATTGTAATGAATTGAACACCCATGCAGTTCTGGTGTTGTTCATGTTTAGCCCTTGGAAGAGGTTTAGTCATCGGATCTGCAACATTTAGATCCGTGTGTACTTTGCAAATATTTATGTCGTCCTCCTTGATGTAATCGCGGATGGAATTGAAACGTCGCTTTATGTGTCTGGTCCTCTTGTGAAATCTTGGTTCCTTGGCTAGAGCAATGGCACCAGTATTATCACAAAACAGAGTCATTGGGTTAAGTGCACTAGGCACTACTCCAAGATCTGTCATGAACTCCTTCATCCAGACACCTTCCTTCGCCGCCTCCGAGGCAGCGATGTACTCCGCTTCGCATGTAGAATCTGCTACCACGCTTTGCTTGGAACTGCACCAGCTAACCGCACCCCCATTTAGAATAAATACGTATCCGGTTTGCGACTTTGAGTCATCCGGATCAGTGTCAAAGCTTGCATCGACGTAACCCTTTACGACGAGCTCTTGATCACCTCCATAAACGAGAAACATGTCCTTAGTCCTTTTCAGGTACTTCAGGATATTCTTGACCGCCGTCCAGTGTTCCATTCCTGGATCACCTTGAAACCTTCCGACCATACTTATGGCAAGGCTGACATCGGGTCTTGTGCACAGCATTGCATACATGATAGAGCCTATGGCCAAAGCATAGGGGATGACACTCATCTTTTCTCTATCTTCTGTAGTCACTGGGCATTGAGTCTTACTCAACTTCACACCTTGCAATACAGGCAAGAACCCCTTCTTGGACTGATCCATTTTGAACTTCTTCAAAACTTTGTCAAGGTATGTGCTTTGTGAAAGTCCTATTAAGCGTCTCGATCTATCTCTATAGATCTTGATGCCTAATATGAAAGCAGCTTCTCCTAGGTCCTTCATTGAAAAACTCTTGTTCAAATATTCCTTCACGCTTTCCAGCATTTCTATATTGTTTCCAATCAGTAATATGTCATCCACATATAATATTAGAAACGCTATAGAGCTCCCACTCACTTTCTTGTAAATACAAGCTTCTCCGTAAACTTGTATAAACTCGAACGCTTTGATCACCTCATCAAAACGAAGATTCCAACTCCGAGATGCTTGCACCAGTCCATAAATGGATCGCTGGAGTTTGCAAACTTTGTCAGCATTCTCTGGATCGACAAAACCTTCTGGTTGCATCATATACAACTCTTCCTTAAGGTAACCGTTAAGGAACGCTGTTTTGACATCCATCTGCCAAATTTCATAATCGAAAAAGGCAGCTATTGCTAACATGATTCTGACGGACTTAAGCATCGCTACGGGTGAGAAGGTCTCATCGTAGTCAACTCCTTGAACTTGTGAAAAACCCTTTGCCACAAGTCGAGCTTTATAGACGGTGACATTACCGTCCGCGTCCGTCTTCCTCTTAAAGATCCATTTGTTCTGAATGGCCTTACGCCCTTCAGGTAATACTTCCAAAGTCCATACTTTGTTTTCATACATGGATCCCATCTCGGATTTCATGGCCTCTAACCACTTCTCGGAATCCGGGCCCATCATCGCTTCTCCATAGCTCGTAGGTTCATCGTTGTCTAACAACATGACCTCTAAGACAGGGTTGCCGTACCACTCAGGAGCAGTACGCGTTCTTGTCGACCTACGAGGTTCGATAGCAACTTGATCCAAAGCTTCATGATCATCATCATTAACTTCCTCTTCAGCTAATGTAGGCTCCACAGAAACAACTTTCTACGCTGCGCTACTCTCAGGTTGAAGTAAAGGTTCAACAACCTCATCAAGTTCTATCTTCCTCCCACTCAATTCTTTCGAGAGAAACTCTTTCTCAAGAAATGTTCCGTTTTTAGTGACAAACACTTTGCCTTCGGATCTGAGGTAGAAGGTATACCCAACTGTCTCTTTTGGGTATCCTATGAAGACGCATTTCTCCGCTTTGGGTTCCAGCTTTTCAGGCTGAAGCTTTTTGACATAAGCATCACATCCCCAAACTTTAAGAAACGACAGCTTTGGCTTCTTGCCAAACCAAAATTCATATGGCGTCGTCTCAACGGATTTCGATGGTGCCCTATTTAAAGTGAATGCAGCTGTCTCTAATGCATAACCCCAAAACGATAGTGGCAAATCGGCAAGAGACATCATAGATCGCACCATATCGAATAAGGTTCGATTACGACGTTCGGACACACCATTACGCTGTGGTGTTCCAGGCGGTGTCAATTGTGAAACAATTCCACACTGTCTTAAGTGACTGCCAAACTCATAACTCAGATATTCTCCTCCTCGATCAGATCGTAGGAATTTAATCTTCTTGTTACGATGATTCTCAACTTCACTCTGAAATTGTTTGAACTTTTCAAATGTTTCAGACTTGTGTTTCATTAAGTAAATATACCCATATCTACTTAAGTCATCAGTGAAGGTGAGAAAGTAACGATAACCACCGCGCGCCTCAATGCTCATCGGACCGCACACATCAGTATGTATGATTTCCAATAAGTCACTTGCCCGTTCCATTGTTCCAGAGAACGGCGTTTTAGTCATCTTGCCCATGAGGCATGGCTCACATGTGTCAAGTGATTCAAAATCAAGTGACTTCAAAAGTCCATCAGCATGGAGCTTCCTCATGCGTTTTACGCCAATATGACCTAAACGGCGGTGCCACAAGAAAGTGGTATTATCATTATCAATTCTACATCTTTTGGCATCAATGTTATGAACATGTGTATCATTACTATCGAGATTCAATAAGAATAAACCCCTCACATTGGGTGCATGACCATAAAAGATATTACTCATATAAATAGAACAACCATTATTCTCTGATTTAAATGAGTAACCGTCTCGCAATAAACAAGATCCAGATATAATGTTCATGCTTAACGCAGGCACCAAATAACACTTATTTAGGTTCATCACTAATCCCGACGGTAATCGAAGAGCGAGCGTGCCGACGGCGATCACATCAACCTTGGAACCATTTCCCACGCGTATCGTCACTTCGTCCTTTGCCAGCCTCCGTCTATTCCGCAGTTCCTGTTTTGAGTTGCAAATATGAGCAACCTCACCGGTATCAAATACCCAGGCACTACAACGAGAGTTGGTAAGGTACACATCAATAACATGTATATCATATATACCTTGTTTGTTGTTTGCCGCCTTCTTGTCAGCCAAATACTTGGGGCAATTCCGCTTCCAGTGTCCAGTTCCCTTGCAATGAAAACACACAGTTTCTGGTTTGGGTCCAGCCTTGGGTTTCTTCACGAGAGGAGCAACTGCTTTGCCACTCTTCTTGGAGTTACCCTTCTTACCCTTGCCATTTTTCTTGAAACTAGTGGTTTTATTGACCATCAACACTTGATGCTCCTTCTGAATTTCAGACTCAGCGACTTTCAGCATCGCAAACAGCTCGGCGACTGACTTGTTCATCCCGTGCATGTTATAGTTCAACACGAAGCTCTTGTAGCTAGGTGGCAATGATTGAAGAACTCTGTCAGTGATAGCCTCTGGCGGAAGGGGCATCCCTAACTCAGCCAGACGGGTGGAGTACCCAGACATTCTGAGCACGTGATCACTGATAGACCCGTTCTCCTCCATCTTGCAAGCATAGAATTTATCGGAGATCTCATATCTCTCGATCCGGGCATTCTTCTGAAAGATAAACTTCAACTCCTGGAACATCTCATATGCTCCATGACGTTCAAAACGTCTTTGAAGTCCCGGTTCTAAGCCATACAACATTGCACATTGAACTATTGAGTAATCATCAGAACGAGCCTGCCAGGCGTTCACAACGTCTAGAGACTCAACTGGAGCGGGTGGATCATCAAGCGGTGCATCAAGGACATAAGCCTTCTGGGAAGCCGTAAGGATAATCCTTAGATTACGGGCCCAGTCCACAAAGTTACTTCCATCATCTTTCAACTTAGCTTTCTCTAGGAACGCATTAAAATTCAGGGGTGCTACTGCGCGAGCCATGATCTACAACATAAATATAGCAAAGACAACTTAGACTATTGTTCTAGATAATGAGTTTTAGTTAATTATATTACTTAAAAACTCCCACTCAAATTGACATCCCTCCGGTCATTCGAGTGTAACATGATCCAAATCCACCAACTCAAGTCCGATCATCACGTGAGTTGAGGTGGTTTCAATGGTGAACATCTTCATGTTGATCATATCTACTATATGACTCATGTTCGACCTTTCGGTCTCTTGTGTTCCGAGGCCATGTCTGTACATGCTAGGCTCGTCAAGTTTAACCCGAGTGTTCCGCATGTGCAACATGGCTTGCACCCGTTGTATGCGAACGTAGAGTCTATCACACCCGATCATCACGGCGTGTCTCGAAACGACGAACTTTCGCAATGGTGCACACTTGGGGAGAACACAATTTATCTTGAAATTTAAGTGAGGGATCACCTTATAATGCTACCGTCGTCCTAAGCAAAATAAGATGCATAAAAGGATTAACATCACATGCAAATCATAAGTGACATGATATGGCCATGAACTTGTGCTTTTGATCTCCATCTCCAAAGCACCGACATGATCTCCATCGTCACCGGCATGACACCATGATCTCCATCATCTTGATCTCCATCAACGTGTCGCCATAAGGTTGTCGCGCCGACTGTTGCTTCCACGACTATTGCTAACGTTTAGCGATAAAGTAAAGCATTACATAGCGCTTAATGATTGACACGCAGGTCATACAATAATTAAAGACAACTCTATGGCTCCTGCCAGTTGCCGTACTCATCGACATGCAAGTCGTGATATTCTATACAACACATGATCATCTCATACATCACATATATCTCATCATGTAATTGGCCATATCACATCACAACATACCCTGCAAAAACAAGTTAGACGTCCTCTAATTGTTGTTGCAAATTTTACGTGGCTGCTACGGGTTTGCAAGAACTGTTCTTACCTACGCAAAACCACAACGTGGTGTAGTGATTGCTTTTTGATCTTCTAAAAGAACCCTCTTCATTGAAATCGATTCAACTAAAGTGAGAGAGACAGACACCCGCTAGCCATCTTTATGCAACGAAGTTACATGTCAGTTGAAGGAACCTGTCTCGCGTAAGTGTACGCGTAATGTCGGTCCGGGCCGCTTCATCTCACAGTACCGCCGAATCAAATATCAACTAGTAACGGCAAGCAATATGTATACACCCACGCCCACAACTCGTTTGTGTTCTACTCGAGATCTCATCTACGCATAGACCTGGCTCATGATGCCACTGTTGGGGAACGTTGCATGGGAAACAAAAATTTTCCTACGCACACACAAGATCTATCCATGGTGATGAGCATCTATGAGAGGGAGAGTGAATCTACATACCCTTGTAGATCGCTAAGCGGAAGCGTTTAAGAAACGCGGTTGATGTAGTCGAACGGCTCCGCGATCCAAATCGCAAGTCGTCCCTCGATCCGATCACGAACTAGCGCCGAACGGACGGCACCTCCGCGTTCAACATACGTACGGCTTGATGACGCCTTCACCTCCTCGATCCAGCGAGCGATGGTGAAGTAGTGGTTGAGTTCCAGCAGCACGACGGCGTGGTGATGGTGGTGAGGAACAATCTCTGCAGGGCTTCGCCAAGCGCTACGGAGATTATGACGGAGGAACTAGAGGGTTAGGGTTGCCGCACACGGCTTGGGGAAATCTTGATGTATCCCGTGTGCTAGCCCTGCCCCTCTATTTATATGTTGAGCCTTGGGGTCTAAACTTGGAGTAAAAGCCTCCTCCAGGTCGGTTTTGCCCGCACAAGGTCGGTTTGGCCCGCAGGGAAAGAGTCCAACTCGGATCCCTGCCGAACCGTGCACAGCCGCACACAAGCGGTAGTACCGCTTCACACAAGCGGTAGTACCGCTTGGGCGGTAGTACCGCTTCACACAAGCGGTAGTACCGCTTACGCGGCAGCAAAACTACTTTTGCACTTTCCAATACCTCGTGGGCTTTATCCCTTTGGCCCATATAAAGTGTTGCTGCACCCGAACACTTCGGTAAACATCCGGAACCCATTCCGGTGAACTCCGGAACTCTTTCGGAGATCAAAACACTATTATCACATATATCAATCTTTACCTCCGGACTATTCCAGAGATCCTCGTCATGTCCGGGATCTTATCCGGGACTCCGAACAACTTTCGGTCACCAACAAAATAACTCAACTATACTTATATCGTCACCAAACGTTAAGTGTGTAGACCCTGCGTGTTCGAGAACTATGTAGACATGACCGAGACACCTCTACGGTCAATAACCAATAGCGGGACCTGGATGCCCATATTGGCTCCTACATATTCTACGAAGATCTTTATCGGTCGAACCTCTATGTCAAGGATTCAGTTAATCCCGTATGCTGTTCCCTTTGTTCTTCGGTATGTTACTTGCCCGAGATTCGATCGTCGGTATCTCTATACCTAGTTCAATCTCGTTACCGGCAAGTCTCTTTACTCGTTCCGTAATACAAGATCTCGTGGCTAACACTTTAGTCACATTGCTTGCAAGGCTTATTGTGATGTTGTATTACCGAGTGGGCCCTGAGATACCTCTCCGTCATACGGAGTAACAAATCCCAGTCTTGATCCATGCCAACCCAACAGACACCCTTGGAGATACCTGTAGAGCACCTTTATAGTCACCCAGTTACGTTGCGACGTTTGATACACACAAGGTACTCCTCCGGTGTCAGTGAGTTGCATGATCTCATGGTCAAAGGAACAGATACTTGACATGCAGAAAACAATAGCAATAAACTGACACGATCAAATGCTACGTTCTTAGTTTGGGTCTTGTCCATCACATCATTCTCCTAATGATGTGATCCCGTTATCAAATGACATCTCATGTCAATGGCTAGGAAACCTTAACCATCTTTGATCAACGAGCTAGTCAACTAGAGGCTTACTAGGGACACAGTGTTGTCTATGTACCCACACATGTATTTGAGTTTCCAATCAATACAATTATAGCATGGATAATAAACGATTATCATGAACAAGGAAATATAATAATAACCAATTTATTATTGCCTCTAGGGCATATTTCCAACAAGCTCCTGCATCTAACGAATGAGGAAAGAATTTTGCTTTTATTTCTTCATTAGTCAAATCCTGCAACTGAAAAGTTCCACACGCAAGGTCAAAACTTTTAATATGATCATACGAGCATTCAGTTGCATACCCTCGGAATATATTTTCTTTCACCATAGTAATCAACCGAGGGTTTATCTCATATATTTTGCCCAGTAGGTCAGGACCAACTGATATAAAAATTTCTCCCAAAGATGGTCCTGCTACCAATTCCACTCCTACCTGACAAATTTGCTCTTGAAGAACCATGGCTTCTTTCTATCTGCAAAAATCATTAGGACACAAAATAATTCAAAACTTAAGACAAAGCCCAAAAGCGCTCAGCTACCCGGCAACGACGCCAGAAAAAGTTTGATGGACTGCAAGTGCATAGGGTTTAATTGTAGCCTTTTCGAAGTAAGAGTATCGATCCCACAGGGAGCACAGGAATCAGACTTTTGCCTCTTGTAGAGAATTATGTATTTTTGTGCCTGCAAATAATTGTAGACTTAAACTAGAGTGAGGGCGAATATAAATGGTTGTTGAGTAATACTGTAACTTGCAGCTAAATAACATAAAAGTAAATGGAGTGTAGGGATTGTGATGACTAGTGAAACAACAGAATAAAAAGGTGTTCGCAGGGAGTCCGGAATCCCCATTGGTATGTATCTAACACACATATGCATAAGCATAGTATAAACCGGATACTTGAGCCACTGTTGACGATTATGCTGGGCGGAGCCGGGTACAGTACATGTTCTACTCGTGGTAGACTTCGTGCCACGCACGCCACCATCATAGTCTCCTCCAGAGGGTTACAACTCATGATAATTAAGGGTTTCCCCATGGACGCGGCCTCTCTAAGGGTTCTCCATTATTCCCAGGTCAATTGCAAAGGTTAGGAGCAGTAGACTTTTACTGTCACCTTGAATTACCTCCACATCCTAACCTTTACAACGACAGTGATATACTTCGTGGCCAAAAGGCACAAATGCTGAGTGGGGCCCCTTCACAACATTCATGAAGTTATTAAACTAAGCATTCAACAGGGGATCTCATATCCACAATAACATTTCAGATCCTACACATACGAAGGTTCTTCCATATCCCCGAGAACTAGGGGTCTACTCACACATGAGGACAACAAGCATCATAGCAATGGTAATGAAATACATGGATGAGTGGTTCAAATGATACACCAGAGGATCCACTAGGGTTCTTGATGTTGTAGATGATAAGGATGTGGATGACGATGACGATGACAGTGGCGATGATTTTGAAGCTGATGACGATGACGATGACAGTGGTGATGACGTTGAAGCCTTCCTCGCGGTAGGAAGGATCCCCTCCTTCTCCTTGCCAATCCCCCCTCTGGATGAACTCCGGAGGCTAGGGTTCTGCCTTCTGGATGAGTTTCTGGTGTCTCCGGGCGTCTGATCCCCGATCCGATTCGACGGGGTGAAAATAGTCGATCCAGCGTTGGCGGCGGCGCACCATACGACCGCTCATACGGGCACTTGCGGTCGTATGGAATGCCATTTTTTGTTCTGGAAGCGCGGCGACGTCCGCTCTTCTGGCCTTCTTGCTTGATTCTTTTATGGAAAGTGATTATCACCTTAAATACGTGATTCCACTACTATTTCTGGGGATTTTCTCCACTAAATGACAATTGATCCAAAAGACGTTACCTGAGGGATTATCAACAAAAAGAAGTGCGCGAAGACGGTAAATTCCACAAAGCCTACCATGTAGGCACAAAATACATAGTAAATTTGTCACATAAATTGGACTCGTCACCTACCAATCATGGCATTTTCATAGCCATTCCGAGATATATTTCCATGCAACTTCCACCGTTATTATTCACATGACTTGAGCATTCATTGTCATTTTGCTTTGCATGATCATATATAGCTAACATGATATTTGTGGCATAGCCACTGTTCATGATTGTTATACATGTTACGCATGATCATTGCACATCTTGGTACACTGCAAGAGGCACTCATATATAGTCATATCTCATATCTTTTAGTTTTATCGAGTTGTAAGTAAATAGAAGTGTGATGACCATCATTATTAGAGCATGGGTTAATTGGATAAATGCCACTCGAATTCTGGCGATTCCAAGAAACACTACTGCAATTTTCCAAATTTGAAAAATGCCACTGCAAATTTTGCGAACTTTAAAAAATGCCACCGTAGACTTTGAAAAATGCCACTGGAAATGGCATTTTACAAAGTTTGGAAATTGCAGTGGCGTTTCTCCGAATCGTTAGAATTCGAGTGAAATTTATCCAATTAACCCTTAGAGCATTGTCCGAGTGAGGAAAAGAATGATGGAGACTGATGAGTCCTCGAAAAAGTGGGGATGAGGTTCATGATATTGTTCTAAACAAAATGAGAGAAAGAAAAAAAGAGAAAAAAGGAAAAAAAGATAGAAGGGGCAATGTTACTATCCTTTACCACACTTGTGCTTCAAAGTAGCACCATGTTCTTCATATAGAGAGTCTCCATGATTTGTCACTTTCATATACTAGTGGGAATTTTTACATTATGAGAACTTGACTTGCATATTCCGATGGCGGGCTTCCTCAAATGCCCGAGGTCTTCATGAGCAAGTAAGTTGGATGCACACCCACTTAATTTCAGTAGTGAACTTTCATACACTTATAGCTCTAGTGCATCCGTTGCATGGCAATCCCTACTCCTCGCATTGACATTGATTGTAAGGCCTCTTCATTGCCTAATGATCATCCGAGTTGATGTGATACTTCTCAATTTTTGTCTTCTCTTATTACCCCCCATCATCATTCTCTATGCCATCCAAAGTGCTAAGTCCATGGCTCACGCTCAGGTATTGAGTGGAGTTGAAAATGTTGAAGCAAGAAAAAGTATGATACAATTGCTTGGTTTGGCACCGGGGTGTTCATGATTTATACTTTGTGCTAGGAAGACCGAGTTATGCCATGCTTACATGATTAATTGAGTAGGAATAACATTCTTTAGCATTGTTATTTGGAAAAGTAATGATTATTTTCTAGTCTTCCTTTATACTATCGTTTTGATGTCTATTAAGTCATCGTTTCTCAACATCCATACCCAAAAGATTACATGATTAAGACATGTTAGGTAGCATTCAACATCAAAAATTCTGTTTTTATCATTTACCTACTCGAGGACGAGCAGGAATTAAGCTTGGGGATGCTGATACGTCTCCAACGTATCTATAAATGTTGATTGTTTCATGCTACTATATTATCAATCTTGTATGCTTTATATGCAATTTTATATCATTTTTGGGAAGGGATTTCTATTTTCATGCCCTCCGTTACTTAGTTGTGCTCAGTTTTGCCCAACGCTATAACTTGTGCTCACTTTTGCCCTCCCCCACTCGCCCCCCGCTCACAAAGACCCAAACGGAGCCTTGCCGTCTGGTCAAAGCAGTTGACCGTCACCTGCTCAGTTACTGATGCGTGGGGCCGGACATGTTAGAGTAGTGGGCCGCGTATGATAGGTGGGCCGTGGCCGTGAATGCTTAGGACGAGTGGGACCTGGCTCGTTGACCTATCACTTTCTCTTGCCTAAATCAGCCCCACCCCGAGTGAGACGCCGCATCCCCCACCCAGCCTCACGCCGCCACCGCCGCCGTGCCCCCTAGCAGCCCTCCACCCAATCCGCAGCCCCGCAACTCACTCCGACCATCTGCCAGAGCTCCGATGGCACAGTGTGGGCAGCACTACTGCAGGCGACCGCTAACGCGACACATGAATCAGAGACCCTATGACCAAACTGTGTGCGATGCATGCATCGCAAACGGTGTCGTAATAAAACCGTCGCTAATAAGACAAACTGTGTGCGATGCCAGAGACATCATAAACAATTCAGATTAGAGACGCGTGTGCGATACGTGGCATACAGTTGATCCATACGAACTGTTTGCGATGAGCCAGAATAACAGAAACGGGCAGCCAGTTCGAGGTGTGTGCGATACACAGCATACAGTTCACTCGGATGAACTGTTTGTGATTACCCAACACAATAGAAACGAGCAGCCAGTTCGAGGTGTGTGCGATACATGGCATATAGTTCACTCGGATGAACCGTTTGTGATTACCCAACACAACAGAAACGGTCAGGCAGATCAAGGTGTGTGCGATATACGACATACAGTTCACTCGGATGAACTATTTATGATTACCCAACACAACAGAAATGGTCAAGCAGATCAAGGTGTGTGCGATATACGGCATGTGGTTCACTCGGATGAACTGTTTGTGATTACCCAACACAACAGAAATGGTTCAACTTAACAAAGATGTGTGTGATACGCGGCAAACAGGTCAGTAAACAGAAATGTGTGGCAAGATCGATAACAACACAGACGATTCCTGCTAATAACCCGTGTGTGTTGTGGGCAAACGCTTGCTGGTAAACAATTGTCAGCGATTGATGAAATCATCACCGACGGGTTCCGTAGTTTAATCCGTGTGCGATGTGATTTGCTCAGTCTGCACAACATCTACGCTCTCTGTCTACAGAACAACAACATATATACTTATAAGGACATGATTGCATAACCAAATTAAACATCCAATTACATAACTGACTACACACATAACATTTGCACACACCAAAGTAAACAACTATATGCATAATGAACTAGGATAAACGATCATATCTAATCAGCATCTACTTCTTCTTGTGACGCTTGCCGCTGCTGCTTGATACGTCTCCAACGTATCTATAATTTTTGATTGTTCCATGCTATTATAGTATCAATCTTGGATGTTTTTATATGCAATTATATATCATTTTTTGGGACTAACCTATTAACCTAGTGCTCAGTGCCAGTTGTTGTTTTCTGCTTGTTTTTGGCTTTTCAGAGAAACAGTACCAAATGAAGTCCAAATGCCACGAAACTTTTTGGAGATTTTTTTCTGGACAAAAGAAACCTTGGAAGCTTTGGGAGGGGGCAAGAAGCCTCACGGAGGCTTCACAAGGCAACAGGGCGCGCCCTAGGGGGGGCGCGCCGTGTTGCCTTGTGGGGCCCACGTGACTCCGTTTGACCTAATTCCACTTCTATAAACTCAAAAATATTGGGAAACTAATAGGGAGCCAGCAGAAATAACCTTTCCGCCGCCACAAGCCTCTGTTCTTCCGCGATCCCATCTGGAGGCCTTTTCCGGTACTCTGCCGGAGGGGGAATCGATCACGGAGGGCTTCTACATCAACCTTGCTGCCCTTCCGATGATGTGTGAGTAGTTTACCACAGACCTACGGGTCCATAGCTAGTAGCTAGAAGGCTTCTTCTCTCTCTTTGATCTTCTATACAATGTTCTCCTTGATGTTCTCGGAGTTCTATCCGATGTAATCTTCTTTTGCGGTGTGTTTGTTGGGATCCGATGAATTGTCAGTTTATGATCAGATTATTCATGAGAAATATTAGAGTCTTCTCTGAACTCTTTTATGCACGATTATTATAGCTTTGTATTTCTCTTCGATCTATCGATTTGGTTTGGCCTAGATTGATTTATCATGCAATCAGAGAGGTGCTTTGTGATGGGTTCAATCTTGCGGTGCTCAATCCCAGTGATAGAAGGGGACATGACACGTATTTGTATTGTTGCCATTAAGGATAAAAAGATGGGGTTTATTCATATTGCTTGAATTTCCTTCTCTACATCATGTCATCTTGCTTAAGGCGTTACTCTGTTTTTATTAACTTAATACTCTAGATGCATGCTGGATAGCGGTCGATGAGTGGAGTAATAGTAGTAGATGCAGGCAGGAGTCGGTCTACTTGTCTCAGACGTGATGCCTATATACATGATCATTGCCATGAATTCGTCATAGTTATTTGCTATTCTGTCAATTGCCCAACAGTAATTTGTCTACCCACCGTATGTTTCTGCGCTCGAAAGAGAAGCCTCTAGTGAAAACTATGGCCCCCGGGTCTGCCTTTATCATATAAAAAACCTAAAAATACCTTGCTGCAATTTATTTACTTTTATTTTAATTAGTATTTTAGTTTACCTATTTACCTCGATAAGATTTAATCCTTGCAAGTAACCGCTAAGAGGATTGACAACCCTCTTATTTGCGTTGGGTGCAGTGTTTGCTCTTGTGTGTGCAGGTGCGCTTAACGGAATTTTGCTTGGTTCTTCTACTGGATTGATAACCTTGGTTCTTAACTAAGGAAAATACTTATCTCTACTGTACTGCATCATCCTCTCCTCTTCGGGGAAATACCAACGCAGACTACAAGTAACACTGCTCTGTTGGTGGCTCGATCCCTCGTCATCTACAGGAAGGAGGCACTCCCTCATGTCGATGATCCGCCTGTGCATCTCGTAGCATGTGTACACATTCTTGGCTACAAACTTGAGGTGAGGTTCATCCAGTCTCTGCACCCAGGCTCCGTGCCAGGATCCAGGATTTCTCTTGGAACCTTCCTTCATGTTTTCGTAGTAGGGGTCGATGATGGCCGCGGTGAGTTCAACCAGGGAGTCCTTCTTTGTGCTGCCCAGACCCTGTAGTGGCCACGGATGTCGACAAGCTTTGGGCAGGCCAAGCCCGAAATCTGGAGCGCTTTTACATCATTGACGGTGTCCACCGTAGCAAACTTGTAGTCGGAGCTCTTGACAAACCTGGCAAAATGCTCGCAAGGCCTTGTGGCCAGGCAGTAGTGGTAGACGAGGACGTGATGGCCCACGCACAACTGGGCGACGACAACCGCCTGATCAACCCCGGGACGACCGGCAGTGTACTGGAGGTCGAAGCCGACCACTTTGTACTTGTCGTCCTTAGCAAGCAACTGCTCCATGGTGTTAATGGAGTCCTCCACCACGGCTGGGTCGATGGTGTATACCACTGAGAGGTCCTTCCCCCTCATGTGGGTGTCCACATGATGCTTGCCAAACTCCATTGGAGCGCCGCTGGATATCCTCTCTCTATGTGTCATTGTGGGTGTGCTTGTTGTGTTGTGGGGTGCGATCGAAAGGTTGAAGAGACTAAGGTTATAATGGTCGTGGGAATAAATGGGGAGGCCGAACGGCCTGGAGTATCGGCGCGCGTGGATGGCAGTTGTTGCAGCGCGTAACTGCATCGTGTCGCATGTATTAACTACATCGTGGCGACGCGCGCGGACACAACCGCTTGCATATGGCGCCCAAAACGTGATCGTGTGCCGGCCCCAACCGCTGAAAGAGCGCGTGTGGAGGGACGCGAGCAGAGCGTGCCGCGGCCGCCTCAACGTCGAGCAGAGCGCGCGAAGGGACGCGAGCATAGCGCGCCGCGGCCGCCTAAACGGCGAGAAACCGCCTGCGTATAGCAGTTCTGGTCAACCGTCTGGCACGCGTGGGAGGCGAGACGGCCCATCCATCGGACACGCTGACACACCGATCAAACCTAAACGTGTTCACACCGATCAAATTACCACGCAATGAGTAATTGCAAATCTATTCACACCGATCAAACCTAAATGTGTTCCCACTTAGCACTGGGCTATAAAAACTAGTACCCACTCGAAAATTACTGCACATTCCTCTCGTCATCACCAAAAAAACAGGTCTTTCCTCTTAAGTCGTTCCTTGCGTCTGCCATGGCCGGTAGGAGGAGTTCCAGGTTGACATATAACGAGGGAGCAAAGACCAAGGCCGCGGAAGCACTAGAGAGGTCCCGCCGCAACGCGGCAGCCGCAACAGAGATGTCCTGCCGCGCCGCAGGGCCCTCGAACAAGCTCTCACGGGCAGGCGAGGGCTCTCACAAGTGCACTCACTGCATCGGCGAACTCAATGAGCTGGCGGGGCTGAAGTCCTTAGCCAGCGACGACGACATTCTCGCTGGCCTAATTAACCAGCAGGAGCTGCTCGCCGGCTTGGAGAAGCTGCTCGAGATTAGCGATGCCTCGGTTGATAAGGCGACCGGCCTCATCGTGAAACTCATGGGTGACAATGCGAAGCTCCACAATGAGCTCAACAAGCAGAAGGAGGAGGCCACCGGCTGGAGGGAGCTGTATGAGAAGAGCGTTGCCTCGCAGATGACACTGACAACCGTCGTCCATGAACTTGGCGATGACTTGAAGAAGCTCCGCATCGAGCGCGAGCTGCAGGTGGAGGAATCCATGGCTGCTGTCAAGCAAAGTCAAGAGGATGTGAAGAAGGAGCTGGAAGAACTCCTCGCCCAGCGATCCATCGAGAAGTAGAGAGCATCGACTTCCTTCTTCCTTTTTTTTCTTCTTCTCTTTTTCCCCTATGTCTTTCGGGCGTTGTCGCATCTGGCATTTTAATTTATCCGGGATATGTAAGACAATTATTATCCGTTGCCATTGTCAATTTGTCATCGTATTATTTCGTTTGTAACCTCATAGGTACATGTATATGAGTCAAAAACAGGTGAAAAGTCACGTTCTCAGCGAGGCACGAACAAAACAATGCTAGATAGCGTTGAGCGGGGCCATAGGATCACAAGTTAACACCTTCCGTCTAGGTGCATGAACCGCATGTTAAATAGCGGCTCGGCCACCATTAATGGAGAAGTTGGGAGCGAGGCGACGGGTGGAGGTCAAAGAGCTCGCTTCCCGGTGAGCCTGCTTGGCCGCCATTAATGGAGAAGTTGGGAGCGAGGTGGCAGGTGGAGGTCAAAGAGCTCGCTTCCCTGTGAGCCAGCGCGGCAGATAGCTCGCACAAGTCCCATCGAGCCTGCGCGGCGGACTGCTCGCACGCGTCCCGTCGAGCCGTGCAACGGACTTGTCGCACTCGACCCGTCTAATCAAACAGCTGCACGCATGCCACCTAGTATGGTCAAATTTTTTGCACAAAATACAAAGAGGACCAATAAACCAGGACCGAGGTAGTACTCTCCAATAAAAAGAGGGACACGTGGCCGCACGTAAATGGTTAGCGGAACACCCATGGTTAAAAAATACAACCGTTTGCGATATTAACGTGTCATCTATTTGTTCCAAAATGCCTACGTTGGCTATTAATATGTGCACCTTGTCTCAAATTGGACAAAAAATTTACCATGGCATATATGTGCCATATAATGACACTATGCCAAGTTTCATGAATTTCGGGGATTTAAAAACCGAGATTCTCAATGTTTGAAGCCGAGCCAGGACGCCGAGATGTTTGTAATTCATTCCCATTTTTTGCATGGGACCTAAACATGCACCCAAGGACACATGTATGGTATTTGAAGCCATTTTGGTGCACTAGAGCATGTGCTTGTAATTCAAATTTGAATTATGGAGATTAAATGCCTAGAAAACTCAATTAATGTATAAAAAGGCCAAACGAACCCTGAATAATTCCATATTCCAGCATGAATCTCATGTTAGTCTACATTGCCTATAGAAAAAATACAAGGCGAGAAGAGGCAGGGATGATTGTCGTTTCGCCCACAAGGGTGACACGTTCCCTATCGGAACCATGAGGCTTCTTGCTAGAAGCTCCGGTTTGTAAGAGGCTTGTACCAAAACTTGCCCCAAATTGGATAAATTTTTTACCACGGCATATATGTGACATGTCATGACACGATGCCAAGTTCACGATTTTCGGGTGAGTTTTTGATTTACGGGGATTTAAAAACCGAGATTCTCGATGTTTGAGGCCGAGCCAGTACGCCGAGATGTTTGTAATTCATCCCCATTTCTTGCATGGGACCTAAACATACACCCAAGGACACATGTATGGTTTTTGAAGCCATTTTGGTGCATTGGAGCATGTGCTTGTAGTTCAAATTTGAATTATGTGCCTAGAAAACTCAATTAATATATGTATAAAAAGGCCAGACGAACCCTGAAGAATTCAATATTTCAGCGCGAATCTCCTGTTGGTCTATGTTGTCTGTAGAAGAAAAATACAAGGCGAGAAGAGGCAGCGATTGTCGTTTCGCCCACAGGGGTGACACCTTCCCTATCGGAACCACGAGGCTTCTTGCTAGAAGCTCCGGTTTGTAAGAGGCGTGTACCAAAACTTGCCCCAAATTGGACAAATTTTTTACCATGGCATATATGTGCCATGTCATGACACAATGCCAAGTTTCATGAATTTCGGGTGAGTTTTGGATTTATGGAGATTTAAAAACCGATATTCTCAATGTTTGAAGCCGAGCCAGTACACCGAGATGTTTGTATTTCATCCCCATTTCTTGCATGGGACCCAAACATGCACCCAAGGACACATGTATGGTTTTTTAAGCGATTTTGGTGCACTGGATCATGTGCTTGTAGTTCAAATTTGAATTATGGACATTAAATGCCTAGAAAACTCAATTAATGTATAAAAAAGGCCAAACGAACCCTAAATAATTCCATATTTCAGCACAAATCTCCTATTGGTCTATGTTGCCCGTAGGAAAAAAAATACAAGGTGAGAAGAGGCAGCGATTGTCGTTTCGCCCACAAGGGTGACACGTTCCCTATCGGAGGCTTCTTGCGAGAAGCTCCGATTTGTAATAGGCTTGTACCAAAACTTGCCCCAAATTGGTCAGTTTTTTTACCATGGCATATATGTGCCATGTCATGACACCATGTAAAGTTTCATGAATTTCAAGTGAGTTTTGGATTTATGGGGATTTAAAAACAAGATTCTCAATGTTTGAGGCCGAGCTAGGACGTCGAGATGTTTGTAATTCATCCCCATTCCTTGCATGGGACCTAAACATGCACCCAAGGACACATATATGATTTTTCAACCCATTTTGGTGCACTGGAGCATGTATTTATAGTTCAAAATTGAATTTTGCACATTAAATGCCTAGAAAACTCTATTATAATGTATAAAAAATGCCAAACGAACCCTGAATAATTTAAAGCAGTTCTGTTCAACCGTCTGGCACCTGTGAGTAAGCACTGTGCGCACGCGTCGTGCTAGCTCACGCTTCCTTCTTTTCCAAATTTTCCATATTAATGGTGTTATATATCCAAACACGCTACCGTTTCCCGCCACTCCCCCAATCGGTTTCCCGCCACTCCCCTAATCAGTTTCCCGCCACTCCCCCCAATCGGTTTCCGCCACTCCCCCCATCGGTTTCCCGCTGCCAGCGTCAGTGGGCATAGGAGGCTAGGTGGCAACACACCGGCCATACCGCACTATACCATTCCAAGCATGCCAATCCGACAAAGCGCCGACGGTGTCATCAACCTCCTCGATGAGGAGAACAAGCCGGAGCAGGATGGAGAGCCAGAACGGCCGTGCATCGTCGAGCAAGAGAGGAAGCACGCCGCCGAGCAAGAGCGGCAGCGCGCCACCGAGCGTGAGCGTTATCATCACGCCCTAGTGCTTAAGCGGGCCAATGTCTACACATGTGTTCGTCGCTGCCCATGGAGCGGAGCGGAGCAACAGTGGCAAAGCGCTGCCACGCAAGAGCGGGAGAATGCCGCCGCGCATCAGGTGCGGTGCGCCGCACTATCTGAGCAGAGCCGTGTTAGCATCTTGTTGACTTAACCACTCGAGAGGTCGTTTCCAGGGCCGGTAAACATCCCGATTCCCTGCCAGAAATGGGCAGACGCTGTCAGCGCCATAATTGCGCCGGACGAAGTTTGCACTGCCAGAATCCGCCGCCACGATGCCAATGGGCTGGTCGATTGGCTCTTCGACCTCCTCGGCCCCCAGGTGCCGCCAATGACGAAGTAGAGCAAAATACTTGTCGCAGCTTGGAATCGACCATCGCCGATGAAATATCCTGGGCGGAGATCGATATTGCGGTACAGCAGTTCCACGAGCGTATCAGACGCGTGGATGAAGGCCTGTACCAATTCATGCTCAGCCAAGAGTTCCCGTAGGTTTAGGCCCTGTTTGTATAGGTTTTCGCTCGGTTTTCCGCAATTAACTGGGCAACAATCTTGTTCTTAATTAATGAAAAGGCAAAGCTTTTGCTTCTTCCGGCTAGTTTTAAGTAGTAAAAAAATAATGTAAGTTTGAATGGAAGTGGTCCGGTATGTAAAGATTGCACACAGTTTCTAAAAGCACAAACGTGTGTGATAGTAAGGAGTAGGTCCGACACGGTGACCATCGGTAAACGCCTTAAATGCGAGGAGGCAACTCTTATCAACAAGGGGCAGCTTCCCATCCGCTAGCCTAGTCGAATAGAACGCACAAGTTAAGCGAGCTTGGGGCTGGAGCAGTCTAAGGATGGGTGACCGGGTAGGAAGTTGCTATATCTCAAGCTTCATTTAAGCACCATGATACGGTCATTACAGACATTTAGCATCTAAATGTTTCTGTAGTGACCTGTCATGTCGATTAAATAAACCTTGAGATTTTTGTTTTGAAAATTTGGAGAATGATGTTTTTTGTTATTTGTTGTTTTGAAAAATCAGAGAACGATCGAGATTGATCTGTGGGCCCACCACGTTCAAATTTGGAGAATGATGTTTTTTGTTATTTTTTGTTTTGAAAAAACGGAGAATGATCGAGATTGATCTGTGGGCCTGCCACATTTTTTTTTGGAGAATGATGTTTTTTTATTATTTGTTGTTTTGAAAATTCGGAGAATGATCAAGATTGATCTATGGGCCCGCCACGATCTATCCTTTGACCCACAACGTACGCGAAGGGTTTGACCATGACGGGTTCCTCTTGGTATAGGTCACGACATGTCAGACCAAATTTAGTTGGGGAACATTTGTTCGATTCCCTCCTGCCGGCTCGAAGATGGGGAACCGACATCATACGTAATGTGGCTTCCTCGGGGTACGGTGTTCGGTTTGTAATGCAGCTGGTGCCCCATCGAAGTTGTGCATTGGGGATTTGATCACATCACACACCACCCATATATACATATATTTGGGCCGCATGCAGGGTATAGGGTCTTCTGATCGACCCCATCTCCCATGTGCGGTTTTCAACGACACGCCTATGTGTGGGCCTGGTCTATATATATCATCCCTTTGGCCGACAACGAGGGGGTTTGGCCATGAATGGATTCCTCCTGGTTCGTGTTACCGCGGGTCATGGTGACATGTCTGAGCAAAGTTCGGGCTCATGTGTTCTCAGGATTCCCTCCCATGCGCTCGAAATGGTGGGTGGATCGACACCCTACGTATGTCGACGTCGTCCTTAATTACTACCTACCTTTCATGGGGGTTGTCCATTTCATGAGGTAGGCGCCACATCAAAATTGTACATTATTGGGTATTTAAAATACACCACCCTTCCAACGTACATCAATTTGGGCCCCATGCAGGTGGTGCTGGTTTTGTGGCCCCTCTCGTGCAGTTTACGGTGATGGTCCAATCTATGGGCCCGAGCGGTCTATTATATCCCTTTTTGACAGACAACAACAGTGGTTGTTTGGCCAAGATAGATTCACTTGGTCCGTCTTATGGTAGGTCATGGTGACATGCATGCATGTCCGACCAAAGTATGAGTACGTGCATGCGTCCCACCGACACGAAGTGGGGGTGGGGCAGGCAACTAGCTACGACCTTAACCGGTCATTATGGATATCCAAGGGGGCTTTCCGGTTTGCGAGGGAGGTGCCACATCAAAGTTGTGCATTGTGTATTTAAACATCACACCCTTTATTCCTACATATATTTGGCCACTTCCAGGTGGTTGTTGTCTTCTGGCCCCTCTCACCCGATCTTCGACGACGCGCCCGCCCATGGGCCCGCGCGTCAAAGTTGTGCATTGGGAATTTGAACATCACACACCACCCTTTTCATACATATATATTTGGGCCACATGTTGTTATGGTTGTGTTCGTACCCTCTCTCGCATTTTTTTGTTGCCAAATGGTGCTATATAAAATAGCAGACGCCACAGATGAAAAAGTGCGTGCGAACGTATGCGCAATGGACATGGGTGCACTGGCTTAACCGTGTGCGAAGCTCGTGCCCTGTAAAATCGCCACGACTTCGCAAGTGCCAGCAAGGGTGAAGGGGAAATGTGTACAGGATATTTAGGATGAATTCCACGTATGCGTCTGAAAATTAGGACGAACTGTGTACGATAAACCAGCTAGCTAGAAATCTCAAAAAAAGCTACCCGCCTTGAGTGATGCAAAAATTGGTGGTTCTGCGGCTTTTCCTTATTATCATACACAATTATTATGTTTGGACCGTGTGCGATCTGGTTGCTCCCGCCCCGCTTCATTTCCTTTACCCAAATTTTAGTTGCCGCCGTATTTCAACCGTCGCCCTCACTCCTCCACCACCGACCTCATAGTAAAATTCCAGTAGCCGAGGCATTTGAACCGTCGCCCTCCCTCGTCCACCACCATCTCCACCCACCATTACTAAAAAAAATTAGTAGCCGCGGATATCCTCAAAAGCCACCCGCCCTAACCCCGTCCCCCCTCCACAGTCTACACCCCTCCCCCCCGCTCGAACCCTAGCTCGTCGCCGCCACCGAAGCCGCCGCCGCCGCCACCAACCCTTGCCGATTTGCACGTGCCTCCTAGCTTAGATAAGTTCAGGTTACCCACCGATTCCCATACCCTCACCGCCCTGATTTTTAGATGAGGCCTGCGGTGTCCCTCCCCCCCCCCAAATCCTGACCCCCTACTCCAGAGAGTCGCAGCCTAAGCCCGACCACATATCCTGGGGAGCCCAGGAGCGTACGGTCAAAAGGAGGTCTATCATGGCCTCTCCGCCGGACAATGTCGGGGTGGCCGCCGTTCGTGCCGACCTGTCGATCCCGGAGGAACACCTCGCCACGGAAGCCGGCGAGGACGTTGACTACGTCGCCATGGCGAAGGCTTCACGTCAGCGGGCTCACGTATTACTGATTCTCAGGACAGCCGGCTATGACATCAAGCTCGTTGACAGCGAAGGCTTCACGCGGGCCATGTCACAGGTTAAGTGGTCCATCCCCAATGCCTCTGGCTCAACCGCCGTCGATCTCTTCGATGGCCCCGCTGCTGATCTACTCCACCTCACAGTCAAGGATTTGCGATCCTTGTACGCCATCGAGCCCATTATGTCATTTCTGAAGGACACGTTCTACGGCAGTGGCTTGGGATCCTCAGCTGCCAAGTCAGATCTCATCGACCACGACCACGCGAAGGGTACCCACTATGGCTCTTCCAAGGTGAGACAGCCCATCTGCAACATCAGGTATCGCACCCTGGGTCTGTGCTCTTCCAAGTGGAAGGATCCCGTCCATGACAAGTGAGGCAATATCCTATAAGCAAATCTTACTTTTTCTAGCTAGCCAACTCGTACCCATTGTTGTAGTAGCTTTTGCCATGCGATGTTTTAACTGTGTCATGTTTAATTATTTTAGTTATGCAAAAATGTAATGTTCAATAGGGCTATCTGATGTTTAAGTATGAATTGTCCACTTCGGTTTCACGAATGGCTATATTTGGTTGTTTACATTGAGTAGATGCCTTGTTTATCTGTATTTGGTTGTTAGGTTGGTTGCAGTGAGCATTTGCCCAGTTTTCAAGCAGATGCCCTGTTTATCTGTATTTGGTTGTTAGGTTGGTTGCAGTGAGCATTTGTCTAGTTTTCAAGCAAATGCCTTGTTAATCTGTATTTGTTTGTTAGGTTGGTTGCAGTGAGCCTTTGTCCAGTTTTCAAGCAGATGCCTTGTTTATCTATATTTGCTTGTTAGCTAGGTTGGTTGCAGTGATCCTTTGTCCAATTTTCAAGCAGGTGCCTTGTTTATCTATAATTGCTTGTTAGGTTGGTTGCAGTGAGCCTCTGTCCAGTTTTCAATGGCTATATTAGGTTGTTATAGTGAGCATATATGCCTTGTTTATTTCAGTTATTCACAATGTGATGTTCATTATGTGCAAGTATGAACTGTGCAGTTCGATTTCATCAATACCAGTTTGAACGGCTATATTTGGTTCCTGTTATGCCTGGTGAAGTTAACACATGCTCTTTATTTCAGTTTTGCACATTTATGCAATGTGATGTTTAAGCATGAGCTATGTTCTATTCATTTTCAACAGTACCAGTTTGAATTAGAATATTTGGTCCCTGTTAAGCCTGTTGTACTTAACATTCCCTTCCATTTTTAACTGCTTTAACATCATGCTGAAACCAACACATTCAAGCTATCATTTTGAGATGTTGTTGTTTACCATGGCTGTATTTGGTTGATGTTAAGCCTCTAGTACTTATCACGCCTTTCCATGTACTTACGCAGGACAACAACGGGAGTGGCCAGCATTTTCCACCGAGGTTAGTTTCATCCCTCGGCTTATATTGCCTCCGTTCCATGATGTAGTGCATACAAATCCACGGCTGGATACTTTTTAGCTTCTAATATTGACTTGTTGCTTGTAGGTACATATGTCCTAGGCAAAGATCCACGCCTTGACCCTTTTTGTGTATGGGGCAATGAGATATTCATGAACCAGCATCAAGTGAGGAAACTGATAAGAATTATTAGCAAAAAGATACGACCGATGGCAATTAAATTATTTGTCTACGCTCTATCCAACACAACAGTGAGATGTAGGATGGTAACTACGAACTCTGTAGCCTTCTCTTTTTACTGCCCATAATGAGTTGTTACACAACAATGTCTAAATCTTTTTCGTTTGCAGTGGTTCCTGCAATGAAGGTTAAAGTATTTCATCGAGACTACAATGAGCATCGAGAAGTCCTAATGAAGACAGTGAAGGATGGGCGGGCGGCCATCACAAGGGGTTGGCCTAGAGTCGTGCGCACATTAGGCATGGAGGAGGGCAAAATATGGGCATTCCACTACACCCTCTCCAGCAACCAGAATGTCTTCCACCTCTCTCTTTACAGTCTTTAGTACAACTATGGTTCATCATTCTTTCCTTGCTGCTTCTCTAGTTCTTCAGCATATGTACCTGTGCATCGAATTATTCATTCGTCCTTGAACTTGTATTTGTAATAAACTTGGTTCGATATGAAATAAGTGATTGCCTACTTTCATATTGAAAATCTGTTTCAATTTAAAATTCTGTGAATTTTAAATGCAGGGATTAAATTAGGGATAAATTATGATCTGCATGCCATTACACTGCACACGGTTTGCGAAAGCAAAACGTCTGTGATAAACGTCAAGATCAGACACGTTTCTCGGATCAGTACGTGTGCGATGAAACTCTACTGCACACACGATCAGACAAGAAAAAACGTGTGAGATTAACAACAACAACGGACACAGTTCCTTCTCAATAAATGTTTGTGAAAGTCACCTTATCACACACGCTAGGCAATTATGAACTGTTTATGATGTCATGTGCATCATAAACGTTTGCTCAGAGAAGAACGCGTGTGATAGGCCTTCATCCGACACGGGTAATACAGATGAATCGTTTGGGACATTTTATACATCTCAAACATTTATGTACATACAAATGTGTGGGATATTCAAGCTTTGCATACGGTGTACAATTGTGAACTGTTTGTGATGGGGAGAGCATCGCAAACGTTGCAGCACAGAATACCGAGTGCGATGGTAATGCGAGCACAAACGAGTAGCAAGGACGGAGCGTTTGGGAAAGATGCAGGCATTGCATACACTTAGTTCTGTGAAACGTATGCTTGCGTGCTCCCTATCGCCGACGGTTTCTGGGTCGTGTGGGAAGACCCCCCCTATCGCACACACAGGCAAGGCGACGGTTTAAAACTCCATCACGGAAAGGGGGTAGAAACCGTTTCTATAGCAGGTCGCTGCACCAGTGCAGCCCATCCTCCCATATGCCAGAAACACTCGAGATCGTTGGCCGACCGGTACGTTTCTAATCGAAACCCTAGCAATTAGGATTCGGTTATAAGTCGATTGAATGGGCGATTGAGCGATTGAATTGTCATGCATTGAGTTGCTCCAGTTTGCAATCAGTATGGACATCTATTTAGGATTTGATTCCTGCCAGCGGTACTAGTGGCAGCTAGTTTTGAAATAGAAAGACCCAGAAATTAGGTTTTGTTTAATTGAGCCCATTTTACATTGTTTTTTGGTGAATTTGATCTGAATAATCGAATTCGTTTTTAATTTTTTGATTTGCAAATTTGGTCTTTGATTTATGGCAAGCAGGGCGAAGCTGGAAGAGGGCGATGGATTTGTTTTGCGCCGGGGATGAGCTTCGCTGACCAAGTGCAAAGAGATATGCTCCTGGTTTTCGAGCACGAATTCTCTCGTGATGCACTCGCTGGGCCTGGCATTGGAAGTGACGATGGACGAGCAGAAGCGTTTACTTACTAAAGGCAAGGGGGCAGTCCCAATTGAGATTCTCCTATGGGCAATGGAAGAGGCGATGGAGTCTCTAGATCGTTGAGAGTGAGCCCGCTGGTATGAGTACCACTCCCGCCTCTCCTCGCCGAATCTAGAGGCGGAAGGGCCGGTGAATTTGCGTATTATTCAGGTCGTCGATGAGGTGACGGAGGAGGAGGATGAAGAAGAGGAGAGCTACCTGGGGGGTTGCAGATCATCGCGCAGGAGGATGCACAAGAGGAGGGCTATCAGGGGGAGTTGGAGATCATTGCACAGGAGGAGGGATATCAGGGGGGTTTGGAGATCATCACTCATCCTGGTCAGGCAAACATGAATCTAGCGATTAATTTAGATGACGAGGATGAGCAGATGGTTGATCAGGAGCACTTGGAGGCTGATGCCGGCAATGATCTCACGCTGGTCAGCGTGGAGGCCAAGGCTGGTTGCCAGAATGCCCCAATAGTGGTGGAGCAGTATGAGTTATCGGCGCAGTTTGAGCAGAATGCTCAACGCTCCAACCGCCGTCTGGCTCGCCATCTTAAGCGTCTCCAACCCCCTTCTAACTAGTGCTGAGGATCCGACATGTGGATGCCCTTTGAACTGCAAACAGTATGTTTAATCAATAGTTGTATGCTATGTTCTGGATTTCCTACGTTTAGTGGGTTTTGCATGGTCAAACATAGTGGAACATGCAAAAGTTGCCAAAAATAGCAACATGCATAACTTACCAAAAAGAGCAACATGCAAACTTACTTAAAAGGGAAGGGCAAATTTTGTGAATGTTTTCTTTCATAAACTTGTGGTATTGCAAGTTTATGATTTTTCCCACGTACTAGTTCACACAAGAGGGCTTCATGCACAAGGATTTGAATTTTTGAGTCTTTTTCCATTTTCTTTGATTTTTCCGAAAAAGGGGCAAAACTTGAAATGTTGAACATTCATATAAAATGGTTAGGAATTTCAACTTTGGTTGTCCCAAGTGGATGCACCACCAACACTAGATCATAAAATGATTTTTGTCAAATTTTAGTAGCAAACTACATTACACTTGTAGTTCAAATTTGAGCAGAATCTCATAATTCACTGTAAATCCAGTAAATCTTAGAAATATAGCAATAATACTCTGAAATTCATGAAACTTGGCCAATGAGCATCCAATATAGCATTAATAATCTGAAAATTGAAAAGACCAAATTTTATAACTTATTTTATGTACTTCCTTCACAAAAAAAGACATTTCTAGCACTTGGAAAATGGAAAAAATAATTCCCCCCCCCCAAAAAATTATTTTTCCTATGGCAACTATGTTCACAATGGTAAAACCCATAGGTGTGCCCAATTTTAACTTGTTATTATGTAGTATGGCATGGAAGTGGCCAGGGCCAGGGGCATACGCCTTGAAAACCATGCAACTTCATACTAGATAGGTCATTTTGTGAATGTTTTTTTTCAAAACTTGTAGTATTGCAAGTTTATGATTTTTCCCACGTACTAGTTCACACAAGAGGGCTTCATGCACAAGGATTTGAATTTTTGAGTCTTTTTCCATTTTCTTTGATTTTTTTGAAAAAGTGGCAAAACTTAAAATGTTGAACATTCATATGAAATGCTTAGGAATTTCAACTTTGGTTGTCCCAAGTGGATGCACCACCAACACTAGATCATAAAATGATTTTTGTCAAATTTCCGTAGCAAACTACATCACACTTGTAGTTCAAATTTGACCAGAATCTCATAATTCACTGTAAATCTAGTAAATCTTGGAAATATAGCAATAATACTCTGAAATTCATGAAACTTGGCCAGTGAGCTTCCAATATAGCATTAATAATCTGAAAATTGAAAAGACCAAATTTTATAACTTATTTTATGTACTTCCTTCACAAAAAAAGACATTTCTAGCACTTGGAAAATGGAAAAAATAATTCCCCCCCCCCCCAAAAAAATTATTTTTCCTATGGCAACTATGTTCACAATGGTAAAACCCATAGGTGTGCCCAATTTTAACTTGTTATCATGTAGTATGGCATGGAAGTGGCCAGGGCCAGGGGCATACGCCTTGAAAACCATGCAACTTCATACTAGATAGGTCATTTTGTGAATGTTTTTTTTTTAAAACTTGTGGTATTGCAAGTTTATGATTTTTCCCACGTACTAGTTCACACAAGAGGGCTTCATGGACAAGGATTTGTAATTTTGAGTCTTTTTCCATTTTCTTTGATTTTTCCGAAAAAGGGGCAAAACTTAAAATGTTGAACATTCATATGAAATGGTTAGGAATTTCAACTTTGGTTATCCCAAGTGGATGCACCACCAACACTAGATCATAAAATGATTTTTGTCAATTTTCAGTAGCAAACTACATCACACTTGTAGTTCAAATTTGAGCAGAATCTCATAATTCACTATAAATCCAGTAAATCTTGGAAATATAGCAATAATACTCTGAAATTCATGAAACTTGGCCAGTGAGCTTCCAATATAGCATTAATACTCTGAAAATTGAAAAGACCAAATTTTATAACTTATTTCATGTACTTGCTTCACAAAAAAGACATTTCTAGTACTTGGAAAATGGAACTTTTCCCCCAAAAAACATTTTTTCTGTGGCAACAATGTTCACAATGGTAAAACCCATAGGTGTGCCCAATTTTAACTTGTTATCATGTCGTATGGCATGGAAGTGGCCAGGGCCAGGGGCATACGCCTTGAAAACCATGCAACTTCATACTAGATAGGTCATTTTGTGAAGGTTTTTTTTTAAAACTTGTGTTATTGCAAGTTTATGATAATTCCCACGTACTAGTTCACACAAGAGGGCTTCATGCACAAGGATTTGAATTTTTGAGTCTTTCCATTTTCTTTGATTTTTCCGAAAAAGGGGCAAAACTTGAAATGTTGAACATTCATATGAAATGGTTAGGAATTTCAACTTTGGTTGTCCCAAGTGGATGCACCACCAACACTAGATCATAACATTATTTTTGTCAAATTTCAGTAGCAAACTACATCACACTTGTAGTTCAAATTTGAGGAGAATCTCATAATTCACTGTAAATCCAGCAAATCTTGGAAATATAGCAATGATACTCTGAAATTCATGAAACTTGGCCAGTGAGCTTCCAATATAGCATTAATACTCTAAAAATTGAAAATACCAAATTTTATAATTTATTTCATGTACTTCCTTCACAAAAAAAAGACATTTCTAGCACTTGGAAAATGGAAAAAATAATTTTCCCCCAAAAATTATTTTTCTGTGGGAACAATGTTCATAATGGTAAAACCCATAGGTGTGCCCAATTTTAACTTGTTATCATGTACTATGGCATGGAAGTGGCCAGGGCCAGGGGCATACGCCTTGAAAACCATGAAACTTCATACTAGATAGGTCATTTTGTGAAGGGCTTTTTTTCAAAACTTGTGGTATTACAAGTTTATGATTTTTCCCGCGTACTAGTTCACAAGAGGGCTTCATGCACAAGGATTTGAATTTTTGAGTCTTTTTCCATTTTCTTTGATTTTTCCGAAAAAGGGGCAAAACTTGAAATGTTGAACATTCATATGAAATGGTTAGGAATTTCAACTTTGGTTGTCCCAAGTGGATGCACCACCAACACTAGATCATAAAATGATTTTTGTCAAATTTCAGTAGCAAACTACATTACACTTGTAGTTCAAATTTGAACAGAATCTCAAAATTCACTATAAATCTAGTAAATCTTGGAAATATAGCAATAATACTCTTAAATTCATGAAACTTTTCCACTGAGCTTCCAATATAGCATTAATACTCTGAAAATTGAAAAGACCAAATTTTATAACTTATTTCATGTACTTCCTTCACAAAAAAGGACATTTCTAGCACTTGGAAAATAGAAAAAATAATTTTCCCCCCAAAAATTATTTTTTCTATGGCAACAATGTTCACAATGGTAAAACCCATAGGTGTGCCCAATTTTAACTTGTTATCATGTACTATGGCATGGAAGTGGCCAGGGCCAGGAGCATATGCCTTGAAAACCATGCAACTTCATACTAGATAGGTCATTTTGTGAAGGTTTTTTTTTAAACTTGTGGTATTGCAAGTTTATGTTTTTCCCACATACTAGTTCACACAAGAGGGCTTCATGCACAAGGATTTGAATTTTTGAGTCTTTTTCAATTTTCTTTGTTTTTTCCGAAAAAGGGGCAAAACTTGAAATGTTGAACATTCATATGAAATGGTTAGGAATTTCAACTTTGGTTATCCCAAGTGGATGCACCACCAACACTAGATCATAAAATGATTTTTGTCAGTTTTCAGTAGCAAACTACATCACACTTGTAGTTCAAATTTGAGCAGAATCTCATAATTCACTGTAAATCTAGTAAATCTTGGAAATATAGCAATAATACTCTGAAATTCATGAAACTTGGTCAGTGAGCTTCCCATATAGCATTAATACTCTGAAAATTGAAAAGACCAAATTTTATAACTTATTTCATGTACTTCCTTCACAAAAAAAGACATTTCTATCACTTGGAAAATGGGAAAAATAATTTCCCCCCCCCAAAATTATTTTTTCTGTGGCAACAATGTTCACAATGGTAAAACCCATAGGTGTGCACAAGAGGGCTTCATGCACAAGGATTTGAATTTTTGGGTCTTTTTCCATTTTCTTTGATTTTTTTGAAAAAGGGGCAAAACTTGAAAAATATTTTTGAAAATGATGCCATTTGTATAAAAAATACTTTTATCATAGTAAGACCATCTATGCTTACTTTGTGAAAGAGATGAAGATATGATGAAATATCAAATCATCATCTGCTTCACAAAGCGAGCATTGATGCTCTTATTACAATAGAAGTAGTTTATTCCATATGTTCCTCTCTGCTATTTAAGAAGGTCGGCGATCCTCTCGCGCGGCGATGTGGGACTAAACCACATCATTCAGTACGGTGTTGTGGTGAGGGAGGAGGGGGGATGCTCGGGCAAAGTTCGTGGGCCGGTGTCTCATTTAATCCCATCGGTGAAAAAATGTCTATGTTTTTGTAAAAAAACCATTATATTCACAGATAATTTTCTAGTTGGTTTTACAATTTTTTGATCTAAAATATATTCAAATATAAATGGAAAGAACAGAAATAAAGAGAGAGAGAGAGAGAGAGAGAGAGAGAGAGATGAGTTACCTAGAGGCCTAGCATTGTGCAGCCTAGCCCATCAACACGCAACCCCGTCTTCAACCTCGCGCCTAGTGGCAGAGGACGACGCGTCCGAGAGCGCCTGTTCCTGCTTCGCGCATTCGAGGCCTTCTTTGTCCCCAACTCTACGCCAAGAGACAAGCACGATACCACTAGTTCAAACCTATCTACTATCCATCACTATACTCTCCTCTTGCGCGCTCTCCAACCATGACCGACAACGCCCTGGCCGCACCAAGGTCAACCAACGTAGCCACTCTGCTCTCCGAGCCTCAGCAACATGTCCTTTACCTCCGCCTGGCCACCGTTAACCTATAAGACGAAGATCGCTAGATTAGATGCCCTGAATCGCCGCCATCGTCACCTTCTTCGCAGTCTACAGCCTAGGAATCCGCTGTCGATTCATCGCCAACAGCTCATCCCCGACCTACTTATTGTGCTCCACAGCCTTAACGTGAGCTCCACAGCTTTTCCCGATCTCCTTGTCAACGTTTTCCTGCCGTAGTGCCATCAATCGCGACCTCCCTTTGCTGATCCGGCATGAGCTCATGAAGACACTCCGGTGACCATTTTGTCACGTGACCGTGTCAAACTGCACGACAAGCAGCACAAAAAATTGTTCGAATCCGTGCTATAGCTTTGTTGCCTACAAACTCCGGCCACAATGGTACTCACCCACTACCTTCGTTTCCGTCCAGCCCTAGCCACCCTGATGCTACCCGTCGACGCGCACGAGCACTAGCTAACGGTGGAGGCAACGATATCGTCAAGCCATCGTTGTAATCGGCCAAACTAGCAACGACGATCTGCCGTGCTTTGCATCGGCGACTAACCGCCGGCTGGCTGACATGGCCGTACTTGACAGTGTCCCACATCTCGTATTCTCACAGTCATGCATGTAACGGTCAAAGGGGGTTGACCCAACGGAAATGCTGCCTTTGGCCATATGTGAGATTCAGCTAGACAGAGCATGGCAAAAGTGAGCACAAGTTAGAGGGTTGGGCAAAACTGAGCACAACTAAGGAACCAGGGGCACAAAAATAGAAATCCCTTTTGGGAACTAACCTTTAACTCAGTGCCTAGTGCTAGTTTTTGCCTATTTCTTTGTTTTGCGGAAAAACCATACCAAACAAAGTCCAAACACGATGAAACTTTACGGTGATTTTTTTTGGGCCAGGAGAGACCCTAGAAGCTTCGGGGGGAGACCAGAAGATATACGAGAGAACCAAAAGCTCACACGGCGCGCCCCCAGGGGGCCACGCCACCTGAGCTTGTGGGCCCCTCGTAGCTCCGTTTGAAATAATTCCAAGCCTATAAATTCTCATAAATCCAGAAACCACCAGAACAAGACCCGAAACAGCTTTATCGCCACCGCAAGCCTCTGTTCTTCTGTGATCCCATCTGGAGGCCTCTACCGGAGGGGGAATCGATCACGGAGGCCATCTTCATCAACCTTGCTGCCTCCATGATGATGTGTGAGTAGTTCCCACGGGACCTACGGGTCAATAGCAATAGCTAGATGGCTCTCTCTCTCTCTCTCTCTCTCTCTCTCTCTCTCTCTCTCTCTCTCTCTCTCTCGTTTTGATCTTCAATACAATGTTCTCTTCGAAGATAGATTTGATGTAATCCTTTTGCGGTTTGTTTGTTGGGATCCAATGAATTGTGGGTTTATGATCAGATTATTCATTGAAAGTAATTGAGTCTTTTCTGAACTTTATTATGTGTGATTTCATAGCCTTGTATTTCTCTCTGATCTATCCGTCTTCTTTGGCCATTTAGATTGATTTATCTTCAGTGGGAGAAGTGTTTGGTGGTAGGTTCAATCTTGCAGTGTCCTCACTCTGTGACAGGAGGAGTAGTGAGGTGCTACTTGTGATAGGCGTTGGGATTTCCCCGAGGAGGAAGGCTGATGTAGTATAGTAGCAGATAATAGTTCCCTCGGTTAAGAACCAAGGTTTACTGAACCAGTAGGACACTCACGCAAACAAACGTCAACAGTACCTGCACATACACACAACAAATACTTGCACCCAACGTGGGCAAGAGGGTTGTCAATCCCCTTGTACTCGTTAATTTAAAGGATTAATTCTGGTAGTGATAGATAGATAAATATAAAACAAAATACAAGATAAAATTGCAGCAAGGATTTTAGGGTTTTAGTAATATGAAGTGAATGGACCCGGGGGCCATAGCTTTCACTAGACGCATCTCTCTCATGAGCATAGCAACGGTGGATAAAATTACTATTGGGCAATTGATAGAAAAGCTCATAGTTATGACGTTATTCATGGCATGGTCAATATATAGGCATTACGTCTGTGACAAGTAGACCGTTAATCTTACTAAATCTATTAGTATTACTCCACCCCTCGACCGCTATCCAGCATGCATCTTGAGGTATTAAGTTCAAAACAAACAGAGTAATGCTTGGAGCATGATGACATAATGTAGACAAAGTAGAATCAATCAATATGATTAAACCCCATTGAAAGGATCGATACGATCGACTAGAGGGGGGGTGAATAGGAGACTACAAATTTTAATCTTTCTTGTCAATTTTAAGGTTTAGCGGATAAATAGGGTTCACTAGATATGCAACTAGGTGAACACAACCTATATGACAAGCAAGCTCCAAGCTAAATATTCTAGGCAACAATCTAATTAGCAAGCCAACAAGCATACAATGCAAATTAAAGTGCGGGAAAGGATTAACCACAAGTGAGACGAGGACGCGGAATTTATCCCGAAGTTCACTCTTCCTTGGGGAAGAGCTACTCTCCGTTTAGAGCGGTGCCGAAGCCAAAGCTTGCGGAACGCCACCGAAGGCTCACCGTAATCTCTTTCGAGTCACCCCCAACGGATGAGCCTCGAATCACTCGGGGTTGGTCTTGAAGGCGACCACCACACCTTTACAAACTTCTCCGGAGCACACCACAAGCAAGGAAGCTTCCAGAGGAACCTCTAACCGCCTAGGAGCCCAAGCTCCAAGAGTAACAAGTCAATGGTGGATGAATGTTGCGGGGAACATGATTTGGTTTGGTCAAAGTGTAGATCGGGTCTTGCTCTCCCAATCCCCAAAGTTTCAACAAGTTTGGGTGTAGGGATTGAGAGTATTGAGCAAAATGAGGTGTAGCAATGGTGGAGCTCAACAAGACATTAGGGTTCGGGGTTGGAGGTGGAAGAAAGGGTTTATATAGTGTTCTTGGCCGGGGTGGGGATTTCTGCCCGTTGGACCCCGTGCGCACGGGCTAAGTCAGCCCCGTGCGCACGGGGTGTCCAAAGACTTTCCAACCACCCCGTGTGCACGGGGGTCCAGGACCCCATGCGCACGGGGTGTCCAGAGAGTTTCGAGGTACCCCATGCGCACGGGGGTCAGAGACCCCGTGCACACGGGGTGTCCAGAGGGTTTCTGATGAAACTCACAGGACACCTCGGCAAAGCACAAAATAAGTGGAAACATGGTGGAGGAGTAGGAGGGCTGGTGTATAAGTTTTGGAGGCATTCCCACACGACACTCATTCCACGATGACCCCTCTTGATAGTGCGGTTTTTCCTACGACTCAAATCGAACTAAAACAAAAAACCTTCGAGTCGCCGGTAAACCACGCCTTTGATCTTTTTGAATTGGGGGGGGGGGTCACACAACTCCATAATAATCTTCATGGAACCAATATCCTGAGATAAACTTTAGCAACCGATATTAGTTCCTCTAACCACATTGTCATCACACCAAAATATAATTAAGTGCCATATGCACTTTCAATCTCCCCCTTTTTGGTGCATTGATGACAACATGGTTAGGACATGGCAACAAAGATATAACAAAGTGAATAGCCATGAGACAATAGTTGATCACGAGAGCTCCTCCTATATGTGTGCAAGGATAAAAGGAGATGCTTGACTATGCATCAAGCACACACACGAGGCTCCCCCTAGATCAATATTGTCAAGGCATGTGATCAACAGAAATAACCTACACGGTGCCTAGATCACATGCAAATGTGGTGAGCAGACAAAGAGAGACTATAACAAGAAGTAACTCGATCAAACTCCACAAGATAGATCAACATAAGCATAGATAAACTCCATAAAGTAGATAGTCTCTCACATAGACTAGGTAGCTCACGACCACACAACGAAAGTAAATAAGAGTATCTCAAGCCAATTAAACACCACCAAACAAAACGAGGCCTTGAGATCTCAACCCAACTGAAACCAACTACAAACGCTCCTAAAAGAACACTTCTCCCCCTTTGTCATCAAGACAACAAAAAGGGAAAAGGCGATGCTAAAGAGACTCTAGACAAGAGGAGGCGCGCTCGCAGCATCATCATCACCATCATCAAAGCGATATCCTGCCAACGGAAAAGAGTGAGCCGTGGCCTCACTGTCCTAGTCCTCAGACCCAGGGCCAACCTCCTCTCCTGCAGCAGCACGCTCGGCCTTCTTCAGACGCCTTTCAAGCTTGCCCCTGTTGGTCTCCTTAATCTGACGACGCTGAATGGACTGACACATCTTGAACATGTTGCTCACGGTCTTCAGAAGAAACTTCTTTTCCTCCCTGGAGAAACTGGCATCAGCAGCAACCTGCTTCCCTTTGCCATGCGGAATCCGTACATAGGATGAATAGCCCTCAGTGTAGGTAGCATGATCCTCAGGCCTGGGGTTGCGCCCCTTCTTGGAAGGCACATATGGAGGAGGAGCAACCGGAAGCCAGTTGGCATCACGCTGCGGAATGGAGGTGCGGTACTTAGCAATGTACCTGGCGGGGCATACAGACTCAATCAAAGCCTGTATGAATGGAGCATAGATGCATGACTTGTTCTCCTGAACACACTGCCTGATCTCAAAGAACATGAAGTGCAGAACATCCACTTTCTTCCTGTCACGAAGGTAGACAAAGATGTCCAACATGGAGCTCCTCAGATTGTGAGAGTCCCTGGCCTTAGGATTAAGTGTGTACCTAAAAATGTGACGCATAGTATCATAGGTTGGCTTCAAGTGTTTGATAGACCCGGTGGTGAAGGCCTTCTCTGGCTTGTATGCAAAAGCAATCTCATCCTTGTCTCTTCCTGTCTCACAAGCACAACCATACTCAGGATGCTCCTCAGCAAAGAACTGATACGGAATGATCTCAGAGAACTTAGCCATGGTGGCCTCACACTCATGTGTGCCAGACATCCAAGTCAAAGTGCGAGCCACATCATTGTGGAAGTATACGGTGGCAAAGAACTGCATCACAAGATCTTCATTGAACGAATGGTGAAAAGTGACGAACGGAATCAAACCAAGCCTCCCAAGAGCATCATACACCCCGGGATAGATATGAGCGTTGTCCTGAAGAGACTCCACATTGATTTTCTTGTGAGGGGCAAACTTGGTCTTCTTTGTCATGATCAGCTCAGAGAACACACGGTGCTGAAAATCACTCTTGAATCTTGGGTCAACTCCTGGATCAGTGTTTGGCACATAGGGGAAATCCTGCCTGCGAGCCCAAAGTTCTGGTTTGGTCCATTGAGAGAGAGGAAGATTCTTGACATTACGACCACCTGGAAGAACATGTTCCTCTGGGCTCTCATCACCTTCCTCCTCCTCATCATCATCACCAAACTCATCCTCAGCTTCTATGTCTGCATCTACGGTGTGATCATAGTGAGCATCTTCCTGGGAATCATACTCCTCTTCTGAATCATTGGAGGCCTCAACCACTGGCTGCTTGGTGGCGGCACGGCGAACACGGCCCTGCTCAGAACCCTGACCAATTCCTTCTGACAGCTGACGACGAGCAATAGTGAATTCCCTAGAACCTGCCTTTGAGCTCTTGCGACGAAGCTCGGACCTCTTGTCAGCGGAGTCTGAAACACCAAAACGCAAACACAACACACCAGAGAAAGGAAACTGAGTACAAGTGCTAGATTGAATTGGCAAGCAATGAATCAAGCGAAAACAGACAGACCAGAACCATCCTGTAGACCCCGTGCGCACGGTACAGAGCCCGTGGGCACGGGGGCCCCGTGCGCACGGTACAGAGCCCGTGGGCACGGGGGCCCCGTGCGCACGGTACAGAGCCCGTGGGCATGGGGTTCATCCGGCATCAGCCACTTTCAGAACGAATTCGAGGAGTGGGTGAGGCCAGGCGATTACAGAGGTTCTATGCCGTCTATATTTCTAATCATCATCGAATGGAGATCTGATCTAGTAGACTAGAAAACCCTAGGACTCAGGGACCCAATCCATGAAGAAATACATGGAAAGGAAATGGCATGCGGGCAAATACCAGAGGAGGAGCCCATCCTGGAAGAGCTCCACAGAGAGGAACGGCTCCACGGCGTGAGGAGGCGCCGAGGAGACCCGAGGCGACGGCGGCGGCTCTTGAGGCTTCCTGAGGCGTGGAGGGGGCGAATGGGTGGGAATGAACCATAACTCCCTCGCGCCCCACCTCTTAGGAGCCGGAAACCGCATACCCGGTGCGCACGGGCTAAAGGTCCCATGGGCACGAGGGCCCGTGCGCACGGTACAAAGCCCGTGGACACAGGGGCCCCGTGCGCACGGTACATGCCCGTGGGCACGGGGTATCCAGAGGGTTTCGATAGGAAGAAGCTTGTTGGGTCATGACTAAATGCAAATTCTTACCAAGGCTCAAAAAAGCATTCCCGTCTCAGTTCTGAACACGTCACAAGAGAGAACCAACACTACTAGAAAGGTGTATGTGTAGCACTTGGACTAGAAGAGAACCGAAAAACACACACACCATGAAAACGAACACAATGACAAGAAGAAACCAAAGAAAACACAAAAACGAAAAAGGATCCAACCTCCAAAGGAGGGCGGTGGCCGAAGCCACCATGTTTGAGTTTGTTTGGTATGGCACCGCGAAGATATGAACCTTGGGCCTAAGACCAATACTCATCTTTGAAGCACAAGTGCCATCTAAAAATGGCTAATGTGAAAGATTTTGTTCAATTTATGCACTAGTAGTATAAGATAGCTCATGAGTTGAGCTAGCTCCCCCTACATAGGTGCCTACACCTAAACAAGATATAAGTTGAGCATGTGTGAGTATGCAAGAACCTCAATCCAAGTTACTTATATCCACGATATTTAGCTCATGCCTTAACTCGCGGAATCTTGCTTCATCAAGTGGCTTGGTGAAAATGTCGGCAAGTTGCTTCTCGGTGTTGACATGGAATATATCAATGTCTCCCTTCGCCACATGATCCCGAATGAAGTGATGACGAATCTCAATATGTTTGGTTCGGCTATGTTGCACCGGATTGTCGGCGATCTTGATTGCACTTTCATTGTCACAGAAAAGAGGCACTTTGTCACATTTGACACCATAATCCATCAAAGTTTGCCTCATCCATAATAATTGAGCACAACAACTTCCGGCGGCAATGTACTCGGCTTCGGCGGCTGAAAGAGACACACAATTTTGCTTCTTTGAAGACCAACTTACCAATGACCTCCCTAGGAATTGACATGAGCCGGAAGTGGACTTGCGGTCTACCTTGTCTCCGGCTCAATCTGAATCCGAGTATGCCATTAACTTGAAAGTTGCTCCTTTGGGATACCAAAGGCCCAAGTTTGGGGTATGAACTAAATATCGAAGGATTCTTTTCACTGCCGAAAAATGGCTCTCCTTGGGAGCGGATTGAAATCTTGCACACATGCATACACTCAACATAATATCCGGTCTAGATGCACAAAGGTAAAGCAAAGAACCGATCATGGAGCGATATACCTTTTGATCCACATCTTTACCATTGGGATCAAGATTAAGTTGGCCATTGGTGGGCATGGGCGTCTTCATGGGCTTGACATCTAGCATTTTGAACCTCTTGAGCATGTCTTGAATATAAAGTGCTTGGTTGATGAAGGTTCCTTCTCTCAATTGCTTCACTTGAAATCCGAGGAAGAACTTCAACTCTCCCATCATGCTCATAGCAAATTCCTTGGTCATAAGATTCTCAAACTCAACGTTAATAGCATGGTTAGTGGAACCAAAAATAATATCATCAACATAAATTTGGCACACAAACAATTCTCCTTTTACCCTCTTCGTGAAGAGAGTGGAATCTATTAACCCGATCTGGAACCCCTTCTCACTTAGGAACGCCGTAAGGTGATCATACCAAGCATGAGATGCTTGTTTAAGTCCGTAGAGCGCCTTATGGAGTTCATAAACGTGAGAGGGGTGATCGGGATCTTCGAAACCGGGAGGTTGTTTGACATACACCAACTCCTTAAGAGGACCATTAAGAAATGCACTCTTCACATCCATTTGATACAAATTAAAATCATGATGTGAAGCATATGCAAGCAAGATACGAATGGACTCAAGACGGGCAACGGGGGCAAAGGTTTCACCGAAGTCCAAACCTTCAACTTGGGTGAACCCTTGTGCCACTAACCTTGCCTTGTTTCTAGTGACTTGTCCATGCTCATCTTGTTTGTTCTTAAAGATCCACTTTGTTCCAATGAAATTATGATGTTCTTTGGGTCTCTCCACAAGAGTCCACACTTTGTTGCGGGTGAAGTTGTTGAGTTCTTCATGCATGGCATCTACCCAATCCGGGTCGTCAAGGGCATCTTCAACCTTAAGGGGCTCAACACAAGAGACAAACGAGTGATGTTCACAAAAGTTTGCCAAACGTCTATGAGTAGTTACCCCCTTGTTGATGCTTCCATAAATGTTGTCGGTGAGATGTTGAAGATGCTTTAGCTTGGCGGCCGCTTTTTGCTCTTTGAGTGTAAGCTCTTCTTCACTTGGTTTTTTACTTGTGGAAGAAGCTTGGCCTTGAGAATGCTTTAGCCTTGGAGACACCCTTCTCTTCACAACCTCAAGCTCCCGATCACTAGAATGTGACGTTGTGGAGGACACTTGATGTTGGGTTTGATCTTGATCTTGATCATGAACTTGAGCTTGATCATGGGCCTCAAGGATTGGTTCTTCACCATTTGGTTGAGCTTGCCCTTGATCTTGCTCGGGAACATGAGGGACTTGTTCTTGTTCTTGGATAGGTTCATGATCTCCCGTAGCATCTTGCACTTGAGGTGGCGGTGATGACTTCCCTTGTGGTGAATTCACAAGAGGCGATCTTACTCCTTCTTCTACTTGGACTTGGGGTGTTTCTTGTGGGCGAATGTGACCTATACCCATAGTCCTTATAGCTTGTGAAGGAGCCTCATCACCTACAACACAAGGAACAATTTGCTCCGCACGGGAACCATTATCTTCATCAAACTCCACATTTACCGTTTCCTCAATACACCCGGTGGATTTGTTGAGAACTCGGTAAGCGTGAGAGTTTGACGAATATCCAACAAATATGCCCTCATAAGTTTTAGGCTCAAACTTTGCTAGACGGGATTTTTTGTTTAGAATGAAACACTTACAACCGAATACCCGAAAGTATTTGACGTGAGGCTTCCTCCCGATTAGGAGTTCATAGGGGGTCTTGTTCTTGAGCTTGCGAAGATAAAGCCGGTTTGAAGCAAGGCACGCGGTGTTGATGGCTTCGGCCCAAAGCTTGTATGGAGACTTGTACTCGTCAAGCATGGTCCTAGCCATCTCAATGAGAGTCTGGTTCTTCCTCTCCGCAACACCATTTTGTTGAGGAGTGTATGGCGCGGCATATTGGTGCTTGATCCCCTCATCACTCAATAACTCGTCCATCGTATAATTCTTGAACTCGGTGCCATTGTCACTTCGAATTGCCTTGATCTCACAATTATGTTGACGTTGAGCTTCTTTGGCAAAGTTGATCAAGGTGTCTTGTGTTTCATCTTTTGTCTTGAGAAAGAACACCCATGTATATCTTGTATAGTCATCGACAATGACAAGGCAATACCTCCTCCCTCCCATGCTATCATAAGATGGAGGCCCAAAGAGATCCAAGTGGATGAGCTCGAGAGGCCTCAAAGTGGTAATGATAGTCTTCACCTTATGTGCTTTTTCATGTAGTTTTCCGGCAATGCAAGCACTACAAGGACGATCTTTGGCAAAAGACACATCGGTTAGTCCAAGGATGTGCTCCCCTTTAAGAGAGCTTGTAAATTTCGCATGCCAACATGGGCTAGCCGTCGGTGCCATAGCCACCCCACGTCGGCCTTGGCCATTAGGCATGTTGCAAGATGAGTTTTCTCTTTTGAGAAATCAACCACGTAAAGGTTGTATTCAACATGCCCAACAAAGACCACTTTGATATTGCTCCTCTTAAAGACGGTCACATGAAATTCACCGAAATCAGAATCATAACCGGCACGAGCCAATTGAATTGTAGAAAGTAAATTGTAGTGAAGGGATTGAACAAACATGACATTCGTAAGTGAAGAATCACTAGAGATTACCACCTTGCCCAACCCCAATACCTTGCCCTTGCTATTATCACCAAAGGTGATGTTTGAAGAAGCCTTGAGCGAATCAATGAACTCCACAAGCATCTCCCTCTCTCCGGTCATATGATTGGTCCATCCACTATCGATCACCCATTGTGTTCCACCGGAGGTATAGTCCTACATGAATCAAGCTTTGATTTTAGGTCCCCATTTTGCAATGGGTCCTAGAGAGTTAGCAACAAAGGTCTTAGGAACCCAAATAGTCCAAGTATAATCATCATAGTTAGTGCCAACAAATTTAGCGAAGGTGTAACCATCATCTCCTCTCATGAGGACATAAGATGGGTTGTTCTTGCCGGCAAAATCTTTGGGAATGGCCTTGTCCCTAGTGACCTTGCCATCCCCAACATTCCTTTTTTTCTTCTCCAACTCCTTGTGCCCTTTGTGTACAAATACTACCTTTTGTTGAGGAGGAGGAGTAGGACCGATCTTCTTCTTGTGGCTCTTCTTCGGGTTCTTCTTTTTCTTAGAAGAGGGGTCAAACCCAATTCCCTCCTTGGCAACACATTCCTTTTGGTTGCTCAAGAGTTCATTGAGGTTTTTCTCCCCTTGAATGCACGACACAAGCCCTTTCTCAATTTGGGCTTTCAACTTCTTATTTTCCTCTTGGAGAGAGGTGCAATCATGAGCAAAGTTAGCCGTACAAGATTCATCATTTAAATCAATATGAGGGACGGAAGTAAGAGCCTTAATGGTTGTAGCTTTAAGTTGAGCATAAGACTCGGTGAGGGCAATGAGGTCACCTTTGACAACCTTGGAACTAGTCACAAGGAGCTCATGTTCCTCAACAAGTCTCGTGTGATCAACTAGAAGCTTTTCAACCCTTACTTTAAGGGCATCTTTGTTCTCAAGAGCAAGTTGCAAAGCATCATTGGTTTTAACAAAGTCAATTTCATGAGAAGACAAGGCTTCCTCAAGTGATGCTCTCATGACACTCTCTTCATGTAGTTCGTGCTCAAGGAGTTCGACTCTCTCTTTTTCCTCTATGAGGAGGGTTTCAACGTTCTCAATAAAGTCATCGCGTTCGGCGAGTGATTTAAGGAGATCACCAAAGCGAGCACGAGCTTTACCATGAAGAGTTTTCATGAAAGCCATCAAGGATTCCTCATCATTATCCACACCATCATCACACTCATCCTCCACTATCTCACATGAGACATTGGAAGTGTGAATGGAGGGTTTTGGAGATATGGACTTTGTTTTTACCTCTTTGGCCATGAGGCAATGATGAGTGAAAGGCTTGTCCTCGTTGGGAGAGTCGAAGAGGCCGGTGGTGGAGGAGGAGGTAGTAGTGGCATGCATGGCAATAGCGGCCGTGCCCACATGATCATCATCACCATCATCTTCATCCCCGGACATGTACTCCTCATGAACAAGAGCCTTGTCTTCTTTCCTCTTGGTTAACTTGGTGAACTTCTTCTTTTTGAGCACAAGCTTCTCGGACTTGTCTTCACGTCTCTCATATGGACAATCATGCACAAAATGTCTTGGGCTATCACAATTGTAGCATTTCCTTCGTCCGAACGATCTTCCTTGAAGGTTCTTCCCTTTGTTTGCCATGGTCCCGGAATATTTCTTTACCAAGAGAGCCAAGTCTTCCGCAAAGTCATTTGCCGGGCATGAGGTGTCAACATCTTCCTCACAATTCTCTTCAACAACTTCTTCATCCCTTGAGGGTTGAGCAATTACTTTCTTGGCCTTCAAAGCAAGATTTGAGTTCTTGGTTGCTTGAGAAATGGCAAAGGTCTTCTTGGACTTGGTCTCCAAAAGAACATGAGTTAAGAAGGTGGATACAACTTGTGCCGTGGTTAACTTGTGGTAGTCCGGGCGTTGATGTATCGTCATCACCATGGTGTGTTCCGTGAGAACCATAGCATCAATGAATTTGTCCTTAATGAAATCATCATTTGCCCAAGTGCACCCAAAGGTCCTCAAGTTGAGCACAAGTGACTTCAACCTTCGATATACCTCTTCCGTGGTCTCGCCCTCATTCCTCACAAATAGGTTGACTTCTTGCTTGAGCAACGCCAACCGAGATCTTCAAATAGCTTCATCACCTTCGAGGGCCTCCTCAAGGCAATCCCAAATTTCCTTGGCGGTCTTGAGTAGAGCAATGGAGTCACTATAGTCATCGGTCACCGCGGTGCATAAAATGTTGTGGGCGGTAGCATTGAGTTGATCATCAACGGCTTCTCTTGGAGTGATATTCATGGGATCCTTGGGGTTGAAACCGTTGACCACAATCCACCACAGTTGTGTAGAAGCACTGCGAATGTGAGACTCCATATCTAGCTTCCATTTAGAAAACGCGTTAGCTTTCAAAGGGGGTGGTGGCCCAACAGGATTAATGCGAGGGTGCTGCAAAGGTTGAGGAGAGTAAAAGGGTTCCACGGCATTGTACTTAGGAACTTGAGTGCGAGCCGGGGATGCAAGGGGTTCTCTCAAATCATCCGCATCATGAATGGCATTTGGATCAAATGAGTTTGATGCAGATGTCGAGGGCTTTAAGCGAGCATCAATTTCCTCCTTGACCGAGGAACGAACTTCTTTCAACATCGCGGTTTTGAGGTCCGCAAACATTGAAAGAATGTCGGCCGTGGTTAAGGGGGCACCCGGGTTAATGGGGCGATGGGAGCAACGACTGGAGCAACAAGTGCGTCGGCCGCGGTGGGGGGTAGGTTTTGACCATCCACCGCAAGTGGTGCGCCACCTCCCTCATTCCCTAGATCGTCCATATCCTCTAAGGTTGTAAAACCTTATATTAGAGCACGAGGCTCTGATACCAATTGAAAGGATCGATACGGTCGACTAGAGGGGGGGTGAATAGGAGACTACAAATTTTAATCTTTCTTGTCAATTTTAAGGTTTAGCGGATAAATAGGGTTCACTAGATATGCAACTAGGTGAACACAACCTATATGACAAGCAAGCTCCAAGCTAAATATGCTAGGCAACAATCTAATTAGCAAGCCAACAAGCATACAATGCAAAGTAAAGTGCGGGAAAGGATTAACCACAAGTGAGACGAGGAAGCGGAATTTATCCCGAAGTTCACTCTTCCTTGGGGAAGAGCTACTCTCCATTTAGAGCGGTGCCGGAGCCAAAGCTTGCGGAACGCCACCAAAGGCTCACCGTAATCTGTTTCGAGTCACCCCCAACGGATGAGCCTCGAATCACTCGGGGTTGGTCTTGAAGGCGACCACCACACCTTTACAAACTTCTCCGGAGCACACCACAAGCAAGGAAGCTTCCGGAGGAACCTCTAACCGCCTAGGAGCCCAAACTCCAAGAGTAACAAGTCAATGGTGGATGAATGTTGCGGGGAACATGATTTGGTTTGGTCAAAGTGTAGATCGGGTCTTGCTCTCCCAATCCCCAAAGTTTCAACAAGTTTGGGTGGAGGGATTGAGAGTATTGAGCAAAATGAGGTGCAACAATGGTGGAGCTCAACAAGACATTAGGGTTCGGGGTTGGAGGTGGAAGAAAGGGTTTATATAGTGTTCTTGGCCGGGGTGGAGATTTCTGCCCGTTGGACCCCGTGCGCACGGGCTAAGTCAGCCCCGTGCGCACGGGGTGTCTAGAGACTTTCCAACCACCCCGTGTGCACGGGGGTCAGAGAGCCCATGCACACGGGGTGTCCAGAGGGTTTCTGATGAAACTCACAGGACACCTCGGCAAAGCACAAAATAAGTGGAAACATGGTGGAGGAGTAGGAGGGCTGGTGTATAAGTTTTGGAGGCATTCCCACATGACACTCATTCCACGATGACCCCTCTTGATAGTGCAGGTTTTCCTACGACTCAAATCGAACCAAAACGAAAAACCTTCGAGTCGCTGGTAAACCACGCCTTTGATCTTTTTGAATTGGGGGGGGGGGGTCACACAACTCCATAATAATCTTCATGGAACCAATATCCTGAGATAAACTTTAGCAACCGATATTAGTTCCTCTAACCACATTGTCATCACACCAAAATATAATTAAGTGCCATATGCACTTTCACCCATCATTTTACCCTTAGTAGCAACAATACAAATACGTGACCCACTACTCCTCCTGTCATAGAGTGAAGACACCGCAAGATTGAACCTACTACTATGGACCACTTCCTCTGATGATCTACTCATCAACTTGGCCAAAGAAAACTCATAGATCGGAAAGCATACACAGCTATGAAATCATGCATAATAAAGTTCAGAAAAGACTCAATTACTTTCAATGAACAATCTGATCATAAACCCACAATTCATCGGAACCCAACAAACACACCGCAAAAGAATTACATCGAATCGATCTCCAAAGAGAACATTGTATTGAAGATCAAAGAGAGAGAGAGAGAGAGAGAGAGAGAGAGAGAGAGAGCCATCTAGCTACTGCTATGGACCCGCAGGTCCTGTGGGAACTACTCACACATCATCATCGAGGCAGCAAAGTTGATGAAGGTGGCCTCTGTGATCGATTCCCCCTTCGGCAGAGTACAGGCGGAGGCCTCTAGATGGGATCGTGGAAAAATTGTTTCGGGTCTCGCTCTAGTGGTTTCTGGATTTATGGGAATTTATAGGCTTGGAATTAGGTCAAACGGAGCTACGAGGGGCCCACAAGCTTAGGTGGCGCCCCCCTGGGGGCGTGCCGTGTGAGCTTGTGGCTATTTCTTATATCTTCTGGCCTTCCCACGAAGCTTCTAGGGCCTCTCCTGGTCAATAAAAAATCACCGTAAAGTTTCATTGTGTTTGGACTTTGTTTGGTATGGTTTTTCTGTGAAACAAAGAAATAGGCAAAAACAGAAACTGGCACTAGGCACTGAGTTAATAGGTTAGTTCCCAAAAATGATATAAAATTGCACATAAAGCATAAAAGATTGATAATATAATAGCATGAAACAATCAAAAATTATGGAAACGTTGGAGACATATCAGCATCCCCAAGCTTAATTCCTGCTCGTCCTCGAGTAGGTGAATGATAAAAACAGTATTTTTGATGTTGAATGCTACCTAACATATGTCTTAATCTTGTAATCCTTTGGTTATGAATATTGAGAAACAATGACTTAATAGATATCAAAATGATAATATAAAAGAATACTGGAAAATAATCATTACTTTTAAAAATAACAATGCTAAAGAACGCTATTCCTACTCATTTAATCATGTAAGCATGGCATAACTCAGTCTTCCTTGCACAAAGTATAAATCATGAACACCCCGATGTCAAACCAAGCAATTGTATCATACATTTTTCTCGTTTTAGCATTTTCAACTCCACTCAATACCTGAGCGTGAGCCATGGACTTAGCACTTTGGATGGCAAAGAGAATGATGGTAGGGGTTTATAAGGGAAGACGAAAAGTTGAGAAAGTCTTGCATCAACTCGATGGATCATTAGGCAACGGAGAGGCCTTACAATCGATATTAATGCGAGGAGTAGGGATTGCCATGCAACGGATGCACTAGAGCTATAAGTGTATGAAAGCTCTCTACTGAAACTAAGTGGGTGTGCATCCAACTTACTTGCTCATGAAGACTTCGGGCATTTGAGGAAGCCCGTCATTGGAATATGCAAGTCAGGTACTATAATGTAAAAATTCCCACTAGTATATGAAAGTGACAAATCATGGAGACTCTCTATATGAAGAACATGGTGTTACTTTGAAGCACAAGTTTGGTAAAGGATAGTAACATTGCCCCTTCTCTTTTTTCTTTTCTTCTTTCTCTCTCTTTTTTTAGAACAATATCATGAACCTCTGTGGGATCGAGGAGATAGGTCTAGAGGGGGGGGTGAATAGACACTTAACCAACCAAAGTTGCAGTTTTTAATTTCTTTTGAAACTTAGACAGATTTTGGCACAAGTTAAGATCACTCCAATACTTTCTACACATGCATATCTAGAGATTGAGCAGCGGAAATAGTAAAGCATGCAAAAGTACAAAATGTAAAGGGTAGATATGGAAGATCAAATGCAATGAAGACACGATGGTTTTTGGCGTGGTTCCGATAGGTGGTGCTATTGTACGTCCACGTTGATGGAGACTTCAACCCACGGAGGGTAACGGTTGCGCGAGTCCATGGAGGGCTCCACCCACAAAGGGTCCACGAAGAAGCAACCTTGTCTATTCCACCATGGCTTACGTCCATGAAGGACTAGCCTCACTCGGGGTAGATCTTCTCGAAGTAGGCGATCTCCTTGCCCTTACAAACTCCTTGGTTCAACTCCACATCATGTCGGAGGCTCCCATGTGACACCTAACCAATCTAGTAGACACCACTCTCCAAAAGGTAATAGACGGTGTGTTGTTGATGGACCCCTTGCTCTTGTGCTTCAAATGATAGTCTTCCCAACACTCAAACAACTCCTCACAGATTTGGCTATGGTGGAAGAAGGATTTTAGTGGAAAGCAACTTGGGAAAGGCTAGAAATCAAGGTTCAAATGGTTGGATTGGAATGTCTTGATCTCAACACATGAGTAGGTGGTTCTCTCTTAGAAAATGTATGGTGGAAGTGTAGGCACATTCTGATGGCTCTCCTTACTGAGAAGGAAGTGGTTGAGGAGTATGTATAGCCTCCACACAAAATCCAACCGTTACACACTTTTGACCCAACTGGGTGGCACCGATTCAGAAGTCTCGGTGGCACCAAGCTGTGTAAAAGATATGAACGTTAGAAATCTCGGTGGGACCGACTGGAACAACTCGGATGGACCGATGTGCAATGGCTAGGGCAAACCTCGTCTCAGTAGCACCGATTGCATCAACTCGGTAGGACCGAAGTGAAGCAACAAGGCAACAGAGAGTTGGCAAGCCATCTCGGTGAGACCGATTTGCGAAACTCGGTGGGACCGAAGTGAGTGCAAATGATTACAGAGAGTTGGCAAGGCCATCTCGGTGCGACCGAGATCCATATCGGTGGATCCGATTTGTTAGGGTTTTGGCAGTGGCTGAGTCCAGATGAACTCGGTGGCTCCGGATAGGAAATTTCGGTGGGGCCGAGTTGGAATGTAGGTTTTGGACATATTTGGGTAGAGAGAATGGATGAGGGTTTAGGAGCACTGTCATTAAGCACTTGAGCAAAAAGACCATTAAGCAACACCTCATCCCCTTTTAATAGTATTGGCTTTCCTATGGACTCAATGTGATCTTGGATCACTAAACCAAAAATGTAGAGTCTTGATCTTTTGCCCATCCTTGTCCTTAGCATTTTGAAGGGTTCCACATCTCCTTGTCCCTGCCACGCCATTGTTGAACTTGTCTGAAATTCACTAGATAAAAGCATTAGTTCAACAGCATGTATGTTGGCATAAATTACCAAAACCACCAAGGGAGCAAATGTGCTTTCAACCTCACCCCCACTTTTTCGAGGACTCATCAGTCTCCATCATTTTTTCCTCACTGGGACAATGCTCTAATAATGATGATCATCACACTTCTATTTACTTACAACTCGATAAAACTGAATGATATGAGATATGACCATACATGAATGCCTCTGGCAGTGTACCAGGATGTGCAATGATCTAGTGTAACATGTATAACAATCATGAACAGTGGCTATGCCACAAATATCATGTCAGCTCTATATGATCATGCAAAGCAAAATGACAATGAATGCTCATGTCATGTGAATAGTAATGGTGGAAGTTGCATGGCAATATATCTCACAGTGGCTATGGAAATGCCATGATAGGTAGGAATGGTGGCTGTTTTGAGGAAGGATATAATAAGGCTTATGTGTGATAGAGCGTGTCATATCATAGGATTTGGATGCACCGACGAAGTTTGCACCAAGTCTCGAGGTGAGAACGGGCAATGCACGATACCAAAGAGGCTAGCAAAATATAGATAGGTGGAAGTGCTTTATAGTCCATAAAATCACATTAGTCATAAAGAACTCAAATACTTATTGTGAAACATGTAAGCCCTCGAAGCAAAGTACTACTCACATGCCCCTAGGGAGGAGGTTGGTAGGACTTAACCATCGCGCGCCCCTGCCCCGAACAACACAAAGGATATCAATCAGGGATACAGTGCGCTCAAACTTCCCCGCTATGCCAATACTAGCACTTTAATGAAATAGTGAATCACAAACCTTAACACCCATATTCTTACTAACTAATGTTTATTAACTGGTAAGCTTCCATACTATAACTTTAATACCGTTGATCATACGCTTCGCATTCAGTGATCTACATGAATGTTTTTATTATACCACTCTTGTATACCTGTCATTTTTGGACTAAACATATAGCTCGTGCAAATTACCACTTCCTATTTAACTCTCAAAAAGATATAACTGAAGCATGAGAGTGCAATTGATTTCTATAAAATATATAAGTATCTCCGTGCTCTAAAGATATAAGTGAAGCACATGAGCAAATTGCCTTAACTCAAAAGATATAAGTGAAGCATAAAGAGCATTCTAACAATTGATGTTGAATGTGTGTCTCTCATAATAGGTGTGTCCAGCAAACAATGATTGTGGAAAATAAGAAAACAAAATTAAACTATAGCACAAGACGCTCCAAGCAAAACACATATCATGTGATGAATAAAAATATATATTAGGTTCGAGAGTATATCGACCAGAGGGGGGTGAATGGGAGATTCAAAAAATCTTTCGAATGTTTTGAATTGAGCCCAAACACAGCAGCAAAAAAAACTTGGTAGAAAAATAACTAAACGAGAATCCTGAGGAACAAATCTTTCGATATAGGATGCGATGATAATTTGAGCATAGTACAGAACATGCTTAATTATCACGACGGTAAAGTAGTACACTACAAGTTGCAGCAGCATGAGAGAAAACTAGATGATGAAAATAGAAGTACAAGCTACCTGGCACAAATACGAAGTTATACCGAAGGATATCTAAATGAGCAAGAAATGATAAGCAGATCAATAGCGAAAGATAAATGATCGATGAATACTACCGACACAGAGCATGAGAATTAGCTGCAGAAAGTAATGCAGAGAAGTAAAGTGAACCAGTGGTGCTCGATGGCGACAGAAGGATTTGGTAGACCAGTTGCCCTTCTGCCAAAGGACTACGTCTGGTTGGAGGGACTTGTGATTGAACACAAGAGCAAACCTCTCTTCATCCTATTCTCCTTCACTCGTGGTAGATGCTTATCGGTGATCTCCAAACCTTCGATAGACTTCCTCCCGAACCACAACGACTCTTGGTTGCTGAAGATCTTGCTCGGTGAAGACAACAACTCTTCAACACTCGAGCCGACACCTATCCGTCTAGAGAGTGCGCAGTTCTCAAGATTAATTGGTACAAGAACTCTAACTCAGAACTACTATGATGCTCAACCACTGTCTAAGTTTTGGTTCTTGGTTTTCTCTTGGTGGATTTTAAACTCAAATCTCTCAAAGAGGGGATGCTCAATCAATCTTCTCAGAAATCTTAAGCGGAGCAGCCAACGGGCAACGTTGGAGCAGGGTGGCTATTTATAGCCGCAGCCTTCCCTGAAGGGAAATGACCAAATTGGACATATGGGACAGCCCATGGCCGAACGACACGAGTCCAACGGTCGGAAAATGAGCACAATGGTAACATTCATTGCAAAGCAAGAAATGCTAACTCCTCAGTCCGAAAGATATCTCCTACAACACCGAAGAACTATGTCTTCTGCTGACAGGTAATCATTCAGAACATAAAGAGATTTCTCTCAGTCTTCCATAGGTTTTGGCTAAGCATCAGAGCGGATCTAAGCGTCGAGAACCTATACCCCTCTTAATAGAATGGAGGTCCTATGACTCAAAACAAGATAAAGAACAACGAAAGTAAATGCTACATCTTCACTTCGTCCTCTTCACTTTGACTGCAGTCAATTTCTTTGGACAACTCCGAACATGTATTGCTTCACATCAGCAATAATTTTAAGGGTTCAACTCCTTCACATCAATCTTCTCGTCAACACGGCTTCGACAGATATGAACTTCTGCAACATAAATGTCCTTCGGTGAAGTTCCTTGAACTTGACACCTAAGATAGCATTCTCTTCGGTTTTGCATAGACTATTTCTCTCTGTGTGCACTAGCAAACAAATCAGTCCATGCCTGTTTCTGTCAACAATCTCCAAAACACAAGAGGGCAAATATTGCACCAACCATCTCCCCCTTTTTGGACGGTTGTTGACAAAATAGAACACATCGAAAGATAGATGAAATAAAACTAGAATGTGAAGGGAAATGAGAGACGAAAGATAATCACGAAGATGAAACATGCTCCCCCTTAAAGTGTGCATCTTACTGATGTGAGGAAGGGAGCAAAGTCAGTCTTCGAATGAGTTGCATTGATAGTAGGTATTGCTCGAAAGCTCGATCAATGCACTCTTAGCCGTCTGAGATAATTCCTGCACCACACAATTGATTAGATATGCGAGATATATGAGGGCTGAGAAAACACGATTATTTTGCCCGATTCGAAATGCTCCAGAAGAGGTTTTCCTGCAACAAGGTTAGTGAGATTGAATTCTACGAGGAAAAACAATTTAGGTTTTGCGAGAATCGAAGCTATTTATACTGGAGCAGAATTCTCCTTTCTGCAAGTCAGATAACGAGATAGAATCATAGCAAAAATAGGAGATTCATAATGTCGAGTTAGGAGAAAGACATCTCTTTTCACAGAATGATATCCAATCCTCTTTGTGATACTTTTACTTCTCCTGCAAGATAGATGAGTGCAATAATAATCATTGCAAGAGAATAACTTTTTGATAGTACCTACAAACAGATATACGAAGCAAATATAGCATTGCAGGGGTTATTAACGATACATGACGACGAGGTTTACCAGCACCGCAGGCGGTGCTTTAAAGTCACAACCAAAAGCAAATAGTTCAACAGCGGAAAACCAAATTGTTCGAAAGAACGGCAAATGCGAATGAAAACACCCCGCAAATATCCCGCTCATCTATCCTCTCAATGTTCTTCTCCCCCTTTTTGTCAACAAGTGTCAAAAAGGAAAGAGAATGCATACGAGGAACTACTGGCCCAAAGAACTCTCAGAACTCGAACTGTTTGGCAAAGCAAAACGAGCGATGGTAGAGGCTGAAGCAGGAGCTGGACTTGCAACATGGGCTTCGGGATCAGCTTCGGGAGTAGAGCGAGGTGCATCTGGTTTGAATATCAGTGTGCATGTAGTGTCTTCAACATCATTGTCTGCTTCAACAAATAGCAGATCAGTAGAGTCCGAACGCTGAGGCAGCACAGGTGTCTGTCTTCGAATACGAGGAACTTCAAACAGCTCAAGATGATCATAATCTTTCAGAATCCCCTTTGCTGCGAGTTGACTGTGAGAGTAATGCTTGCACAACAGGGTCCAGGAGCGCTTCTTCTGTTCTTTGTCAAACAAGAGCCCTTGATGACCATAGTTATGAAGCAGATTGATCTCCGTCATCATCTCGACTTGAACCTTGTGATTCAGCTTGATATGACTTTCAAGGGCCTGCTGGGTCCGAAGACAAATCTCATACATCGATGGATTTTCATTTCGAGGGATTTTAACAGTGGCCTTTTTGACTTTGGGGGCAGGTGCAGAGGCAGAGGCAATAGCAACATGGGTGTCTTTCCTTTGCCTATATCCTTCACAATCCGAAGTGTATCACGGACGGGTGGAATGAAAACTTTCGACACAAATGAGCAGAAGAACTTCTTCTTTGTGAGCTACTCTATGGCATACATGATCCACGGAGCATATGGCAAGCTTGAGCATTATCTGCTGCATATGCCAGGTTTCAAATGAAGAGATCAGGAACATCAAAGCGAATGCCATTGGATATGGCGTGTAGTGCACTTGCCACAATGCCATGCATGGTTTCTGGTCTGTTTGTTGGAGTGAGAGAGTTGCACAGAATATGGAACAATACTTTGTTCTCATAAGCCAAATTCTTGGGATTTGCCTCAGCACAAGCATCACCAACAAGCTTAGCATACGAAGTTCAACTTCGGAAACCTCCCACTAGTGTAGTTTGTGTTCATGTGTCTCATCAAATTCGCACCGAGGAGGATTTAGAAGTGCAAGGAACTGGTCAGCTGAGCATTTGATCTTCTCTTCTTCGGTCAACCATTTTAGGATCCAAGAACTGCTATCTGCAAGGTCTCTTGAGATATAAAGAGTGACGAAGAACTGAAGAATTACTTCATGGTTCCAGCCATGATTGAAATGAAGGAAACTCTTCAGGAAAACTTGCTCAATTTGTTCGATGGTATGGTGGAAACAGGGCAAAATCTCGAGCTCTGCGAAATCCAGAATTTTATGCTTGAATATGCGATTTTTGCAGAAGAGAATGCGAGCATAATATATAGCTTGTTCCTTCATCCAAAATCTCGCTGATAAAGAAGTTCTATCTCTATCAAATGGGCTGGTTCCAAAGAATGCAAGTTTTGAACGATGAAACTTCTCATTGAATGCAGGACCATTGGGGTCGTCCTCTACAGGAAAGGTCTCGAGCGGATTCCTTGGTAATTCTTCATTGGTCATGTCCCTAGTTCAAGAGTCATCCGACACAGCTGAATCTTCTTGAATGGGCTTGAGAGGAGCGCGTAGCTTCCTTGGCTTGACATATGCAGATTGCTTCGATGATCTTGATGATCCATCAACTTTGCTCGCTAGAACTCCTTCGACGGCTTTCAAATCTTCAGGCACCGGGGCCTTTTCTATCACCGGTTGTCGGGGGGATGACCCCCGGGTAGGCTCAGGGGTGCAAAGCAACATTTCAAAACATCAGGGCGGCCGGTGCCCCTCAGTCCGGCTGGCCCTCCAGCCGGCTCCCCAGCCAAGGGCCAGCTGGGTACGGCGCCACGTCCAGGCCGGCTGGCCGCGAGCCGGCTCCGGGCGGGTCAGCGCCCATCCCGTCCATCCGTACGACAAGACCTCTCTCCCACGACGGGAGAGCATGGCTACAGTACTGCCGTCCCCACTAACCCGGGCAACCGACGTCAGCGCGGCCCGGCACTGTAGCCCCATGACGCCAACCACTTCGTGACGCAGGAGGCGATGGGCTACAGTGCCATGCAGCCGGCGGGCCCCACTGTCGGCCAGAGACGATGACAGCAGGGCCCCGCTCCCACTCGTTTTTTCCATTATACCCTGGGGAGTCGGGCTATAAGCACCCCCAAGAGCCCCCCAGAGCGGGGGTCGGCTCATTTTCACACACACATACACACACACTCACACGAGGTAGGGAGGAGAGCAAGCTCCTTCTTCCTCCTCCATCATACAGCTCCAGGAGCACCATTGTAGCCCTTGTGCTCATCTTAGTTCATTCGGCAGGATTAGGGGTGTTACCTCCCTCGGAGGGCCCCGAACCTGGGTACGTCGTGTGTCTCGCACCGCTTGTGCCAATCTCTTCTCCGGAACCCACCGGCGTCCTTAGGCTCCACCCACGATAAGCCATCCCATGGCATCTGCCATGAGAACACCACGACAGTTGGCGCCCACCGTGGGGCCGTTCGCGGCGTCGGTCGGAGTCATATTCCGGAGGAGACCCTTCACCAGCTCCGGCGAGCGCATCGCGCACGGCTTGATCAGCAAGCTTGGCACGGCCGTCTGCGTTGTCGGCGACGCGACGCAGCCCGCTAGCGGTGCCGTCCCCGCAGGCGGCTCCGTCGTCCCCTTCGGCGCTTTTCGCGTCCTCGTCACGCTCGTCCCCGACGAGTTCCCCAGTGAGGTACTCACCTTCACCGACTCGCCCCCGCCATCAACCGGCTTCACCCCTTTCATCCTCGTCTACGGGGCCGAGGCGATCATCCCCACGGACATCGAGTTCGACTCGCCTTGCGTCATCCTGTACACAGAGGCGGAAGCAAAGGCGGCACGCGGAGATGGCATCGATCTTCTCAAAGAGGCACGCCTGCTGGCCTTGATCCGGTCGGCCATATACCAGCAGGGCCTGCGCCACTACCACAGCAAGAAGATCCGTCCCCTCGCGTTCCGCGAGGGCGACCTCGTGCTCTGGTTGGTCCAGCGGACAGCCGGCCAGCACAAGCTGTCCTCCCTATGGGAGGGCACCTTCATCATCAGCAAAGCCTTGTGCAACAATGCGTACTACCTCATCGACGCGCAGAAGGCAAACAAGCGCAAGAGGGACACCTCCGGCGAGGAGACAGAGCGCCCCTGGAATGCGTTGCTCCTCTGACCGTTTTACAGTTGAACCAGTGTATGTATGTATCGCTACCTTTTGAACTTAATAAAGCAGCAGGTCCACCGAATGACACGCCGGCCCACCTGTGTGTGTTTGTACTGCATTTTTCTCTCCTCCCGGGTCGGCTGGTCCAGCCCGGGGGCTCACCGTCTAGCCCGCGCCTCACTTTTTCTACAGCTGGCCCAGTACTGTGCGTGTCACCAAAGCCCTCTCTTCATCTCCAGCTACAGACCGGCTCCCAGCTGCCCGGCTGGCAAGAGCTAAAGGCCGAAAGCGCCCTCACACAAAAAAAGGCTAAGGAAGAATGTCCGGTTTGGGTAATCCGGCTGCACCTCGCATTCGTCCCCGCACTCACCGGCTGCGCTCCAGCCGGCGAACCAGTTGGCCCAGTGGGTGTTCACCCAAACATAAGTCCTAAATCCTAAGTACTGTACATCAACCCTTGAGGCCCGCTCCCCGTCCCAGCTACAGACCGGCTCCAGGCTGTCTGGCTGGCGGGGCAAACGTTGAGAGGGGAGGCGGACAAGAAAATCGAATCGAAACACAAAAGAAGAAAGCGAGCCAGCAACTGGCAGAAAGCACTCATGTGTCAAAAGCATGCGTATATACAATAAAAGGCCCACGGCCAGGAGTTCATTACATGAAACTACACCCCCAATGGGTGGACTTGCAAACTAACGGCAATTCAAGCATTGCACCAAAAGACAGGAAAAACTAAAGACCTACGCGACGGGTGCATCGGCTCCAGGCTGCGTCGACTCCGTCGTGACACCAGTGTCCTCCTCGGCGCCGGCGTCGACGTAGGCTCCGGCACTAGAGCCGGTCCCCTTGTCCTCCGTCTCGCCTCCGCTACCGTTCGGGTCATCGAGGGCTAGCTGGTAGGTGTACGCGGAGATCTCCGTGCCGTCGGATGCCCACTCCTGGACGAACTCGTCATGGCGGGTGAAGGACGCAATCTCGCTGGCCCACGTGGCAAGCGGGACAGCAAGCCGCACCAAGTCTGCCTCCGCCCCGGCCCGTCGGGTGGCCAGCTGGTCTAGCTGTATGCCTGGGTACCAGGAAAACGCGAAGCTTGGCGTCATCTCTGCGGAGGCCCTCCACTCGTCGATCCACACCGACCAACCTCTAGCCACCTCACCAGCCGGTTAAAGGTCTGGGGCTGCACCATGCTTGGCCAGAGGGCGCGCACCACCTCCAAGCCGACGTTGTGGAGCCGGCCCATGACGCGGCGAACCGTATCCAGCCGGGCCTCGGTGGCAATGCCGACCTCCGTCACCGTCCAAGTGGCAAGCAGCCCAATATGGACCCCTGCCGCCCGCTGCTCCTCCCGGTTGGCATTCACGGCGTCCTCGGCCTGTGTCTGCGTTTCAGGGAAGGCCCCTGGGCAAAAGAAAGAAGTAAGAAGAGAACCAAAGCCCTGGCCGGCTGCGATCGCCGGCCGGGCGCGCAAAGACAGGTAAGCAACCAAGAACTTACGGGTGAGGAGCTCGTCAATGTGCTGCACCTCCGCCAGCACCATGTTTTTCATATAGAGAGTCTCATATGTTGTCACTTTCATAGACTAGTGGGAATTTTCCATTATAGAACTTGGCTTGTATATTCCTATGATGGGCTTCCTCAAATGCCCGAGGTCTTCAGGAGCAAGCAAGTTGGATGCACACTGATGACCCACAAGTATAGGGGATCAATCGTAGTCCTTTCAATAAGTAAGAGTGTCGAACCCAACGAGGAGCAGAAGGAAATGACAAGCGGTTTTCAGCAAGGTTTTCTCTGCAAGTACTGAAAGTAGCGGTAACAGATAGTTTTGATAGCAAGATATTTCGTAACAAGTAACGAGTAACAAGTATAATAAAGTGCAACAAGGTGTCCCAATCCTTTTTATAGCAAAGGACAAGCCGGAACGAACTCGTATAATAAGCAAAGCATTCTCGAGGACACATGGGAATTTCATCTAGTCACTTTCATCATGTTTGTTTGATTCGCGTTTGCTACTTTGATAATTTGATATGTGGGTGGACCGGTGCTTGGGTGCTGTTCTTACTTGAACAAGCCTCCCACTTATGATTACCCCCTCTCGCAAGCATCCGCAACTACGAAAGAAGAATTAAGATAAATCTAACCATAGCATGAAACATATGGATCCAAATCAGCCCCTTACAGAATAGCGCATAAACTAGGGTTTAAGTTTCTGTCACTCTAGCAACCCATCATCTAATTACTACTCCACAATGCCTTCCCTTAGGCCCAAAGATGGTGAAGTGTCATGTAGTCGACGTTCACACGACACCACTAAAGGAAGCACAACATACATAGCATCAAAATATCGAACGAATACCAAATTCACATGATTACTTATGACAAGACTTCTCCCATGTCCTCAAGAACAAAAGTAACTACTCACAAATCATATTCATGTTCAAGATCAGAGGGGTATTGAATAGCATTAAGGATCTGAACATATAATCTTCCACCAAATAAACCAACTAGCATCAACTACAAGATGTAATCAACACTACTAGCAACCCCCAGGTACAAATCCGAGGTTTTGAGGCAAAGATTGAATACAAGAGATGAACTAGGGTTTGAGATGAGATGGTGCTCGTGAAAATATTGATGAAGATTGGTCCTCCCACGATGAGAGGATCGTTGGTGATGCCGATGGCTTCGATTTCCCCCTCCCGGAGGGAAGTATCCCCGGCGGAATTGCTCCGCCGGAGAGCAAAATAGCTCCTGCCCAGGTTCCGCCTCGAGACGGCGGCACTTCATCCCGAAAGTCTTCTTCTGATTTTTTCTAGGGCAAATGGCTTCATGTAGCAGAAGGATGGGCCCGGAGGCCTGCCAGGGGCCCCACAAGCTTGGGGGCGTGCCTAGGGGGTAGGGCGCGCCCCAGGCTTGTGGCTGCCTGGTGGGTCCCCTCCTGTTGATTCTTTCGCCAGTATTTTTTATATATTCCAAAGTAATTCTCCATAAATTTTTAGGTCATTTGGCGTTGTGCAGAATCGCTATCTCTGTTTCACCCCTTTCAGGTCCAGAATTCCAGCTGCCGGCATTCTCCCTCTTCATGTGAATCTTGCAAAATAAGAGAGAAAAGGCATAAGAATTATACCATAATAAAGTGAAATAATGATTAAAAACATAATAATTATTAGTAGGAAATCATGATGCGAATTGGACGTATCAACTCCCCCAAGCTTAGACCTCGCTTGTCCTCAAGCGAAAGCCGAAATCGATAATCATGACCACATGTTTAGAGAGAGAGGCGTCGACAAAAATAAAATGCGTACATGGAGCATCATGATCTTTATTATAACAGCAATATATCATCATAAAACTTCTCATGAAAAAGTGACAATTCATCCACAAGTTATGATCTCAGTCACTGAAGCAATTGCAATTCATCATATTATCAGAAAGAGTCTATGTAAGAGCTTTGTTTAGTAAGTTCACATACTCAACTATCATTTAGTCTTCTATGATTGCTGACACTCACATCATACATATGGAGCAAAAGTTTCAGTTGGACACATAGAAAGATAGGGGCTTATGATTTCGCCTCCCAACGTATTTACCTCAAGGGTAATGTCAACAATAATAACTCATGATCACCTACATCCAACTGGATATATATATGCCTGGATCAATCCCCACCACATGATGCTTGCCAAGAGAGAAAATAAAAACGGAATAGAGGAGAATAGTATTGACTCTTGCATGAAAGTAAATACATAAAGTAAAAGATAGGCCCTTCGCAGAGGGAAGCTGAGGTTGTCATGCGCTTTTTGTTTTTGGATGTGCAAGCTCTTAATGTAAAGGAACGTCACTTTATATTGCCCCTTGTGATAGCAACCTTTATTATGCAATCTGTCACTTTTATTGCTCCACCATCACAAGATCGTACAAAGCTTATTTTCCCTTACAATAAAAGATCATACATATTTAGGAGTTCTTTTTATTGCTTTTGCACCGATGACAACTTACTTGAAGGATCTTATTCAATCCATAGGTAGATATAGTGGACTCTCATGGCATGAAACTAGGTTTAAGGGTTTTTGGATGCACAAATAGTATCTCTACTAAGTACAGAATTTTGGCTAGCAAAAGATAGGGGGCAAGCACCACGTTAGAGGATCCAAAACAATATAACTTCTATGTGAATATAAGCAAACATAACTCATTATGTTGTCTTCCTTGTCCAACATTGACTAATTGACATAGAATATTTAATGGGGGCTCACAATCATGAAAGATGTCCAAGATAGTGTATTTATATGTGAGACCTCTCTTCCTTTATTACTTTTCCATGAATTGCTACAATGACCAATGCTATGTTTGTCAACTTCCAACAAGTTTTATCAATTATACTTCTTTTATGTGAAGTCATCACTCCCCATGGGATTAGCATATGATCTTACTTTTTATATTCTTTATTTATTTCTAAGATTGGATCATCAAAAGCAAAACACTCAACTCAAACTACTCTTTATTATATAACTTTCACACACGATTACATAGATAGATAGATCACAAAGCAAGCACTCGAAACTAAATCATACTAAAACTTTATTCTTCTAAATCACGAAATAACTAAGGATCAAACTAAGATAGATAATGATGATAAAAAGTGATGATGATACGATACCGGGGCACCTCCCCCAAGCTTGGCACAAGCCAAGGCTGGTGCCCATACCCATGTACTCAAATCTCTTTCTTGGGTGATGGTGGTGATGAAGTGATGGGATTTTCCTTCAGCTTCAGCAAGTACTCCTTTAGTGTATCAATTTCAGATGGGGGAAAATTATTATAAAGAGTTTGCCACGAATCTCCCTTTTCCAATGCTTCCTTCCTGAGCATGGCTTGATCTTCTTCTCCTTGAATCCGATCCTCCACGACCTTTCCGGGTTCCTCCTCCATAGCAGTATCCTCCTCTCCGGATGACCACTCATATTATACTTCGCTGAAAGGACATTTGCCAGGTGAAGGTTGCACAATCTGGTGCTTGGTGCGGAGTCTTTGGGGAGCCATGGCGATCTAGATTTGTCAGAAAAATAGCCCGAAACAAGAACAGAGGAGAAACTTGCGATGTGGTGGTCAAAACACCCGTGAGTATATATAATGAATTTTTCCCATGCAAAACAGGTAATATGGAAGAAAAACGGAGTCGGGAAAGTCCACGAGGGTGCCACAAGCCTGGTAGGCGTGCCCAGGGGTAGGGCGCGCCCCCCAGGCTTGTCGCCTCCTCGTGCACTTTTCGGACTGTTCATTATTTTCCTAATTTTTTATATATTCCAAAACAGACAAAAAGTACTTTTATGGAAGTTTTGAAGTTCGTTTACTTACCGTACCACATACCTACTCCTTTTCAGGCTTCTAGAGCGTTCTGGAAGGTTTCCTCTATGTGCTCTTCCGGTGTTATTGTTTGAATAATATTAGTTTCAACATTAATGGGCGTACCTGAGATATAATGTTTAATCCTTTGCCCATTAACCACTCTCGGATTGTTGCCTTCGGAGTTGTTTATTTTGATGGCTCCGCTGCGATAAACTTCTTCGATGATGTATGGTCCTTCCCATTTAGAGAGAAGTTTTCCTGCAAAAAATATTAAACGAGAATTGTATAATAGAACATGATCACCTACTTTGAATTCCCGTTTTTGAATTCTCTTATCATGCCATCTTTTAAATTTTTCTTTAAACAACTTGGCATTTTCATAAGCTTGGGTTGTCCATTCATCTAAAGAACTAATATCAACTAACCTCTTTTCACCGGCAAGTTTGAAATCATAGTTAAGTTCTTTAATTGCCCAATATGCTTTATGTTCTAACTCAAGAGGTAAATGACATGCTTTTCCATAAACCATTTTATATGGAGACATACCCATAGGATTTTTATAAGCAGTTCTGTAAGCCCATAGTGCATCATCAAGTTTCTTAGACCAATTCTTTCTGGATCTATTAAAGGTCTTTTGCAAAATCAATTTTATTTCTCTATTAGTTTATTCAACTTGACCACTAGATTGAGGATGATAAGGAGATGCAATTCTATGGTTAACATCATATTTAGCAAGCAACTTATGGAAAGCACCATGAATAAAATGTGAACAACCATCAGTCATTAAATATTTAGGGACTCCAAACCTCGGGAATATAACTTCTTTAAGCATTTTAATAGAAGTGTTATGATCAACACTACTAGTTGGAATAGCTTCTACCCACTTAGTAACGTAATCAAGAGCAACTAAAATATGAGTATACCCTTTGGATTTAGGAAAATGTCCCATATAATCAAAACCCCAAACATCAAATGGTTCAACAACAAGTGAATAATTCATAGGCATTTCCTAACGTCTACCAACATTACCAATTCTTTGACATTCATAACAAGAAAGGACAAACTTACGTGCATCTTTGAAAAGAGTAGGCCAATAAAAACCAGATTGTAGCACCTTGTGTGCAGTTCTGTCTCCTGCATGGTGTCCTCCATATGCCTCGGAGTGACACTTACGTAGGATTTGTTCCTGTTCATGCTCAGGTACACAATGTCTAATAATACCATCCACTCCTTCTTTATATAAGTGTGAGTCATCCCAAAAGTAATGTCTTAAATCAAAGAAGAACTTTTTCTTTTGTTGGTATGTGAAACTAGGTGGTATATATTTAGCAACAATGTAATTAGCATAGTCTGCATACCATGGAGTATTACGAGAAGCATTTATCACAGCTAATTGTTCATCAGGAAAATCATCATTAATAGGAAGTGGGTCATCAAGAACATTTTCCATTCTAGACAAATTATCAGCTACGGGATTCTCAGCTCCCTTTCTATCAACAATATGCAAATCAAATTCTTGTAGCAAAAGAACCCACCTAATAAGTCTAGGTTTAGCATCTTTCTTTTCCATAAGATATTTAATAGAAGAATGATCAGTATGAATAGTAACTTTGGAATCAACAATGTAAGATCTGAATTTATCACATGCAAACACAACTGCTAAAAATTCTTTCTCAGTAGTAGCATAATTTCTTTGAGCACTGTCTAGAGTTTTACTAGTATAATGGATAACATTTAATTTCGTATCAACTCTTTGTCCTAGAACAGGACCAACATCATAATCACTAGCATCACACATAATTTCAAAGGGTAGGTTCCAATCAGGTGGTTGAACAATAGGTGCAGAAATTAAGGCTTTCTTAAGTATTTCAAAAGCTTCTACACAATCATCATCAAAAACAAATGAAACATCTTTTTGCAAAAGATTGGTAAGAGGCCTAAATTTTTTAGAGAAGTCTTTTATAAACCTTCTATAGAAACCAGCATGACCGAGGAAACTTCTTATACCTTTGATATCTTTAGGACATGGCATTTTCTCAATAGCATCAACTTTAGCTTTATCAACTTCAATACCTCTTTCAGAAATTTTATGCCCAAGGACTATACCTTCATTCACCATAAAGTGGCACTTCTCCCAATTCAAGACAAGATTAGTTTCTTCACATCTCTGCAAAACTCGATCAAGGTTTCTTAAGCAATCATCAAAAGAAGTTCCGTAAACGGAGAAATCATCCATGAAAACCTCAACAATCTTTTCACAAAAGTCAGAGAATATAGCAGTCATACATCTTTGAAAGGTAGCAGGTGCATTACATAAACCAAAAGGCATACGACGATAAGCATAAGTTCAAAAAGGACAAGTAAAGGTGGTTTTCTCTTGATCTTAGGTGAAACAAGTATTTGAGAGAAACTAGAATAACCATCTAGGAAGCAAAAGTGTGTATGCTTAGATAATCTTTCTAACATTTGATCAATAAAAGGCAAGGGGTAATGATCTTTCCTAGTAGCTTTATTTAATTTCCTGAAATCAATTACCATCCTATAACCAGTTACAATTCTTTGTGGGATAAGTTCATTTTTATCATTAGGAACAACGGTAATACCTCTTTTCTTAGGAACACAATGAACAAGACTTACCCATCTACTATCAGCTATGGGATAAATTATACCTGCCTCCAGAAGCTTTAATATTTCAGTTCTTACCACATCCTTCATTCTAGGATTCAGCCTTCTTTGATGATCAACAACAGGTTTAGCGTCTGGCTCCATATGAATTTTATGCTGACATAAAGTGGGACTAATGCCCTTAAGATCATCAAGAGTATATCCAATAGCAGCACGGTGCTTCTTCAGAGTTTTAAGTAATCTCTTTTCTTCATGCTCCGAAAGGTTAGCTCTAATAATAACAGGATATATCTTCTTTTCATCAAGATAAGCATATTTAAGTGTATCAGGTAATTGCTTTAATTCAAACACAGGATCACCCTTGGGTGGAGGTGGATCTCCCAAGCTTTCAACAGGCAAATTATGTTTAAGGATAGGTGCTTGTTTAAAGAACAACTCATCTATTTCATTTCTTTCATTCATATGCCCATCATTCTCATGGTCTAGCAAATATTGTTTTAAATGATCAGTAGGAGGCACAACAATGGAAGCAAGACCAATAATTTCATCCTTATTAGGTAATTCTTTATCATGAGGTTGTCTACGAAACTTAGAGAAATTAAACTCATGAGACACCTCACCAAAATTAACACTGACAGTTTCTTTATTGCAGTCAATCTTGGCATTAACTGTATTCAAGAAAGGTCTACCAAATATAATGGGACAAAAATCATCTTGTGGTGATCCAAGAACAAGAAAATCAGTAGGATATTTGATCTTACCACACAAGACTTCAACATCTCTAACAATCCCAAGTGGTGAAATAGTATCTCTATTTGCAAGCATAATAGTAACATCAATATCTTCAATCTCAACAGGTGCAATATCATTCATGACTTCTTGATAGAGAGTACAAGGAATAGCACTCACACTAGCACCAATATCACATAAACCATGATATCAATGATCTCCAATTTTAACAAAAATAACAGGCATGCCAATTACAGGTTTGTTTTTATCTTTAGTGTCTGGCTTAGCAATTCTAGTTGCTTCATCACAGAAATATATGGCATGTCCATCAATATTATCAACCAAAAGATCTTTAACCATTGCAATATTAGGTTCAACTTTAATTTGTTCAGAAGGTCTAGGTGCTCTAATATTATTCTTATTAATCATAGTTGAAGCTTTAGCATGTTCCTTAATCCTAACAGGGAAAGGAGGTTCCTCAATATAAGCAGTAGGCACAACTGGATCAACATGGTAAACAATTGTTTCTTCCTTAACACTAACAGGTTCTTCATTCAATTCAATAGGTGGATGATATTTAAACAATTTCTCCTTAGGGAGATCAACATGAGCAGCAAAAGATTCACAAAAGGTAGCTACTATCTCAGAGTCAAGTCCATATTTAGTACTAAACTAGGGTTTAAGCTCCTGTCACTCTAGCAACCCATCATCTAATTACTACTCCACAATGCCTTCCCTTGGGCCCAAAGATGGTGAAGTGTCATGTAGTCGACGTTCACACGACACCACTAAAGGAAGCACAACATACATAGCATCAAAATATCGAACGAATACCAAATTCACATGATTCCTTATGACAAGACTTCTCCCATGTCCTCAAGAACAAAAGTAACTACTCACAACTCATATTCATGTTCAATATCAGAGGGGTATTGAATAGCATTAAGGATCTGAATATATAATCTTCCACCAAATAAACCAACTAGCATCAACTACAAGATGTAATCAACACTACTAGCAACCCCCGGGTACCAATCTGAGGTTTTGAGGCAAAGATTGAATACAAGAGATGAACTAGGTTTTGAGATGAGATGGTGCTAGTGAAGATGTTGATGAAGATTGGTCCTCCCACGATGAGAGGGTCGTTGGTGATGTCGATGGCTTCGATTTCCAACTCCCGGAGGGAAGTATCCCCGACGGAATCGCTCCGCAGGAGAGCAAAATAGCTCCTGCCCAGGTTCCGCCTCGACACGGCGGCGCTTGATACGTCCCAAATGTATCTACTTTTCCAAACACTTTTGCTCTAGTTTGGACTCTAATTTGCATGATTTGAATGGAACTAACCCGGACTGACGCTCTTTTCAGCAGAATTGCCATGGTGTTGTTTTTGTGTAGAAATAAAAGTTCTCGGATGGACCTGAAAATTTATGGAGAATTATTTCAGAATATATAAAAAATATTGGCGCAAAGATCCACCAGAGGGGGGGCCACCAGGCGCCACAAGCATGGGGGGCGCGGCCACCCCCCAGGGCGTGCCTGGCAGGCTTGTGGGCCCCTGGCAACTCCGTTTGACCTTATTCCAACGCTATAAGTACCTATTCATGGAGAAAAAAATCAAAGAGAAAGAATCATCACATTTTATGATACGGAGCCACCGTCACCTCCTGTTCTTCATTGGGAGGGCTGATCTGGAGTCCGTTCGGGGCTCCGAAGAGGGGAATTCGACGCAGTCGTCATCATCAACCATCCTCCATCACCAATTTCATGATGCTCACCGCCGTGCATGAGTAATTTCTTTGTAGGCTTGCTGGACGGTGATGGGTTGGATGAGATTTACCATGTAATCGAGTCAATTTGTTAGGGCTTTGATCCCTAGTATCCACTATGTTCTGAGATTGATGTTGCTATGACTTTGCTATGCTTAATGCTTGTCACTAGGGCCCGAGTGCCATGATTTCAGATCTGAACCCTCTATGTTTTCATGAATATATTTGAGTTCTTGATCCTATCTTGCAAGTTATATGCACCTATTATGTGTCATGATCCGCATACCCCAAGGTGACAATAATTGGGACTCTTTCCCATGATTGCCATAGTTTGAGGAGTTCATGTATTCACTATGTGTTAATGCTTTGTTTCGGTTCTCTATTAAAAGGAGGCCTTAATATCCCTTAGTTTCCTTAAGGACCCCACTGCCACGGGAGGGTAGGACAAAAGATGTCATGCAAGTTCTTACTATAAGCATGTATGACTATATACGGAATACATGCCTACATTACATTGATGAATTGGAGCTATTGTGTATCGACCTAGGTTGTGACTGTTACATGATGAATGGCATCCAAAATAATTATCCATCACTGATCCAATGCCTATGCTCGTCGCATATTGATCTTTGCTAAGTTACTTTCGTTGCTGCTGCTGTTACAATTACTACCGAACTGATTCTGTTACTGTCACTACTGTTACTATTGCTCTTGAAACTATCATACTACTGTGCTACTAAACACTTTGCTGTAGATATTTAGTTCTCCAGGTGTGGTTAAATTGACAACTCAACTGCTAATACTCGCAAATATTCTTTGGCTCCCCTTGTGTCGAATCAATAAATCTGGGTGAAATACTACCCGCGAAAACTGTTGCGATCCCCTATGCTTGTGGGTTATCAAGACCTTTTTCTGGCGCTGTTACCGGGGAGCATAGCTCTATCTATTGAGTCACTTGGGATTTATATCTGTTGATCACTATGAAGAATCTGAAAGACGCTAAAACCAAGATCGTCCCCTCTATGACTAGAGGAGGTAAGGAATTGCCATCACTTGATTCACTTGATTCACCTTCTGTTTTGAGTAGACTTGCGACACCGCCACCTGTTATTCATTCTGATATGTCGCAAGTTATTGATGATACTACTTCTACTATGAATGATACTTATGATGATGCTAGTACTATGCTTGATAATACTGTGCCACTTGGTGAATTTCTTGATGAACAAATTGCTAAAGCTAAAGAAACTGAAAATGTTGAAACTCTTGAAAATTAAGATTCACCTATTATGCCTAGCTCTCCTAATAGAGTTGAAATGCCAGGAACATCTGATGGTCATGTTTTTGATAGGGAGACAACTAGGGTAATTCTTGCTTGTAATGATAGAGATGAGGTTATAAAATTGTTTGCTGAAATGAAAGAAAAATCTATGAGGGAGAGAATGAAATATGATCTTAAGTTTGCTACCTCTCCCATATTTGTTACTGATAAGGATTACGAATTCTCTGTTGATCCTGAGTTAATTACTTTGGTTGAATCTGATCCTTTTTATGGTTATGAAACTGAAACTGTTGTGGCACACCTTACTAAGTTGAGTGGTATTGCCACCCTATTTGCTCATGAGGAAAAAATTCGGTATTACTATATTCTTAAGTCGTTTCCTTTCTCATTAAAGGGTGATGCTAAGAAATGGTTTAATACTCTTGCTCCTGGTTGTGTGCGTAGTCCCCAGGATATGATATATTACTTCTCTGAAAAATATTTTCCTGCCCATAAGAAACAAGCTGCTTTACAGAAAATATTTAACTTTGTGCAAATTGAAGAAGAGAATCTCCCTCAAGCTTGGGGGAGGCTTCTCCAATTACTTAATGCTTTGCCTGATCATCCTCTGAAGAAAAATGAAATACTTGATATCTTTTATAATGGACTAACCGATGCTTCTAGGGACTACCTAGATAGTTGTGCTGGTTGTGTTTTCAGGGAACGAACTGTTGGATAGGCTGAAGTATTGTTGAATAATATATTCAGAAATGCCGATGATTGGACACTTCCTGAACCACCACCTAAGCCAACTCCGAAGAAGAGAGGTATTCTATTCCTCAGTCCAGAAGATATGCAAGAAGCTAAGAAATCTATGAAGGAAAAAGGTATTAAAGCTGAAGATGTTAAGAATTTACCACCTATTGAAGAAATACATGGGCTCGACATCCCGACACAGGTAGTGGAGGTAAATTCTCTCACTAGATTTGCTGAAGATGCTATTCCGTATAATAAAACTGCTAGTCAATGCCTGTATGAATTTGATAATTACATCGTTAAACGGGAACACTTTAACATGTATGTTAGCAATCAACTAAAACGGAATGCCATCATGATTGAATGATTGAGTGATTTGATGTTTAGAACTGCTAATGATGTTAAATGCTTGAGTAAACATGCTTCTATGGTTCAGACCCAGTTAGAACAAATTTCTAAGTCACAAAATTATTTGCTTGATGAGATGAATAATAAAAAGAATGATCATGCTGTTAGAGTTGTTACTAGAGGAGGAAGCATGACTCAGGATCCTCTATATCCTGAAGGTCATCCTAAAAGAATTGAACAAGATTCTCAAAGAAATAATATTGATGCACCTAGTCCATCTAAGAAGAAAAAGAAAAATGATAAAACTTTGCCTGCTCCTAGTGAACCTGAGATAGAAAAACCTCCTGATAATCATAATGATGCTTCTATTTCTGATGCTGAGACACAATCTGGTAATGAACATACACCTAGTGATAATGATAATGATAATGATGATGTTCATGTTGATGCTCAACCAGATAATGATGTAGAAATAGAACCTACTGTTGATCTTGATAACCCACATCGTAAGAATAAAAGATATGATAAAAGGGACTTTGTGGCTAGAAAACATGGAAAAGAGAGAGAACCATTGGTTCAAAAACCTATGCCTTTTCCTACTAAACCATCTAAAAATAAGGATGATGAAGATTTTGAGCGCTTTGTTGAAATGCTTAGACCTGTCTTTTTGCGCACTCGCTTGATTGATATGTTAAAAATGTCTCCCGATGCTAAATATATGAAAGACATTGTCACTAATAAAAGAAAGATACCTGAAGCTGAGATTTCCACCATGCTTGCTAATTATTCCTTTAAGGGTGGAATACCTAAGAAACTAGGAGATCCAGGAATACCTACTATACCATGCTCCATTAAAAGAAGTTATGTCAAAACTGCTTTATGTGATTTGGGAGCCGGTGTTAGTGTTATGTCTTTCTCTTTATATAGAAGACTTGATTTGAATAAGCTTACACCTACTGAAATATCTTTACAAATGGCTGATAAATCCACTTCTATACCTATTGCAATTTGCGAGGATGTTCCCGTTGTAGTTGCGAATGTTACTATCTTGAAAGACTTTGTTATACTTGATATGCGCGAGGACGACAATATGTTGATTATCCTTGGAAGACCCTTTTTGAATACTGCAGGGCCTATTATTGATTGCAACAAAAGCAAGATTACTTTTCATGTCAATGGTAATGAGCATACGGTTTATTTTCTAAAGAAACAAAGTTCGGTGAATGGTATCAATTGTATTGAAAAGGTTTCGACAATCACTATTGGGGGATTCAAATTTCATCTTCCTACTGTCAAAAAGAAATATGAAATTCTTATTGTTGGGGAGATGCATATCCCCGTTGAGGTAACTTAGTGTTATAAGAAAATTCTTCGGTTTCATGCCATTCGGAAATAGTTAGTTAATAAGACTTGATCAACCTTATTAATGGATTCTTTTTGAGGGGCATGTCGTCGTTAAATTTAGTAAGCACAAATTTCTGTACCCACCATTTGCTCTCTGTTATTTTTAGTAGAATAAAATAAAATGCCATGATTATCCTGTTTTCTGAATTTTCCGTGCAATAAAAAATGGCGCAAAAATAAAACTTCTCAGAATGCCTTGAAAATTTAGTATGATTTTTCCAGAATATTTAAGATTTTTTGGCACTGAACACACCCCAAGGGGTGCACCTGTGAGCCACAAACCCACAAGGCGCGCCCACACCCTGGGTGCGCCCAGCAGGCTTGTGGGTCCCACAGGGGCCCACTCACTTATGCCAGCCACCCATCTTCTTCTTCTTTCTCTAGAAAAAATCAAACTCGCTCCCAAGCATGTGTTCTTGCTCATTTTGCTATGATTTTCGATCTCCTTGCTCAGAACTCCATTTCCAAAACAGTTTTGAGGAATTACTCCTTGGTATGTGACTCCTCCAATGCTCCAATTAGTTTTTTCTCTAGTGCTTTATACTTTGCAAATTTTTGCTGCTGTGGTGACCATGTTTATGAGCTTGGATGTTGAATTTGTATGGTCCAAAGTAGTTTTGATGCATGATATAGCTTCTAGATACATGTGGGAGTAGTTGGTATCAATTTTGTTGAGTTTCGTTCACTTTTATTTTGAGTCACTAAAAATTTCAGAAATTTTTTCAGAGAAAAAGAAATGTTTAGGAAGATATTCCATGGTGGTTCCTCGAGCAAAAGTGTTCCTAGGCCCGCAATACGCGAGCAGGATACCAAACCGCCGCGAGAGGCCACGGTGCTACTGTGCGAGTGGTCGTCGGATGCCTTCATGATTTGAGCCGGCATCAAAGAAGAGTTTGATATGTACGTGCTCAATGCCGAGCTCACGGAGTTCTTGACAGACAGGTGCCCGCAATACTATGACCTCACTGACTCCTTTGTGCGGAGATTCAAGTATGTATATCAGCGCACATCCCATGATGTTATTTTCAACCTGTATGAACATCCTTTTTGCATGACTGTTGAAGAATTTAGTGAAGCATGCAAAATTCCATTCTGGGGGACTTGCACTGAAGCTCGTAAATCAGATTGCAATGAATTTCTCATGAACATTACTAAGGGTGAAACTAGAGGCATCACACAGGCTACCATGGGGAGCATTCATTTTCCTGCCATACATTATTTTGCTATGTTCATTGGTAGATGCATTAATGGTAAACATGATCCTAGTCATCTTTGCGCCCCTGAATTGAGCATTCTTAAGAGTGTGGTACTAGGAGATAGACAATTTAACATGGGGGCTATTGTTGCACGTCGTCTACACAATAATGCCTTAGTTGGTGATTTCTTTGGTGAAATTTATGCCACTCGCTTAGCTACTTACCTTGGTGTGCCTATTAAACAAAATGACACCCTTTTGCCACCTTGCTTTCTTAATTATGATGCTATGGAACGCCACCAGTTCCTTGAGAGGGGTCTACCCCCGTTCAGATACAGGCTAATCTTTAACAGGCGTTGTGTTTTCCATATTGTTTTGCCTGCTCCTGCCTTCTTTGATTTCCAGGGAAAACATAGATATTTCATACTTGAGGAGGAGGCTGAGGAGTACGAGAGGGCGGCGGAGACCGAACGCCTTAACGAGGCAGCTCGCCAAGCTATGGCAGCTGCATTTCAGTATAACCCGAACTACCATCACGGGCCTTATCCAGGCTAGGACTGGCCGTAGACCAACTTAGGCCAAAAGCCTAACCTTGGGGGAGTACGTATTTCTCACCGACATTACATTCATGTTCACACATTCATTCCAGTTGTCGGTGTTCATCCTTTTTCATTGTATATCCATGCTAGTTTTATTTTCATTTTCTTCCTCTTGCTTGAAAAACTTTCGAAAATCCAAAAAAATTAGTGGTAGTTTCTTTCCTGTCTAGTAAATCCGTAGTAGTAAAAGAAAACCCAAAAAGATTTCCCGTTTCTTCTGTTGCTTGTTGGGAGCTTTCCCGTGTAAATAGTTTTTCTCGTTTTTGTTTTTTCCTTCATTAATTTGCTTCCTTCAGAAAAACCAAAAACTCAACAAAATATTTCAGTGTGTTTCTCTGAATTTCTTTTCTTTTCGTTGAGTCGTCACAAGGAGAAAAACCACGATGAAAATGTTGAGTGGCTCCCATATGCTTTATTGTTGATCTAACAACGAGCCACTATTACTTTGTCTTCTCCCTTGAATAAATGTTTGCAGATTCCAGCTTAGTCCACGGCACACTTGCACTATTATTATTATCACATCATTCGGTCGTGCAAGTGAAAGGCAATAATGACGATATTTGATGAAGTGATTGTGGTGAAGAAAAGCTGGTATGAACTCTTCTTGTAATTGTCTTTGTAAATATGTTTAGCTCAGTATTCATGATTCAGCATTATTATGAGTAAACATATTTGTGATGACAATTAGAGATTATAGTTGCTCATGCCATGCTTAAATAGCTAGGAGTGGATAATGATTTATCTTGAGTGTCAACATGCATTAAAATGGTTGTGATGTAGTATGTTAGCATGGTATCCTCCTCTGAGTAATTCGAGTAGCTTGACTTGGCACATGTTCATACATGTAGTTGAATCAAAACCAACATAGCCTCCATGATATTTATGTTCAGGGTGTTGATATCGTACTCATGCTCGTGTTCAATGTTAATTATTCGCAATGCATGTCTATGACCGTTTTCGCTCTCTAGCTGGTCACTCCTCAATCTATTTGCTAGCCTTCGCCTGTACTAAGTGGGAATAATGCTTGTGCATCCAAATCCTTAAACCAAAGTTGTTCCAGATGAGTCCACTATATCTACCTATATGCGGTATTACTCTGCCGTTCCAAGTAAATTTGCAAGTGCCACCTCTAAATATTCAAACGAACATCTGTTTTGTGTGCCCGTACCGCTCATGGAGCGATAGGGGGCGGTCAGTATCTTCCATGCTAAGCGGGTTACTCTCAGATGAGTGTTTATTCACTTGTCATTTCACGAGAGAGGATGGTAATTGGGATGCCCAGTCCTATGCTCAAATCAAAATCATATAATGTAAACAAACTCCCCCGAAAAGTTGTTGGTATGGAGGGCACCCGTGAATTCGGCTAGCCATGGCTTGTGTTGGTACGGTGGAGGGGGAGTAAACTTTACCTTTCCGCTTGGGAACCGCCTATAATTTTTTTAGCATGGAAGATATTAAAAACTCTCGGTCGTGATGTTGAAAGGAAAAGCATACCTCCCAAAATTATTTTCATCTCTAATTTAAGCTTCGAGCTCTGGCATCGCTGCAAATCCATGCTTCCCTCTGCGAAGGACCTATCCATTTACTTTTATGTTATTTTACTTTTATTGTTGAGTCATCACCCTCTCATTTAAGCACCAGTTGGAGAGCACTATTGTCATTTTTATGCATTGAGTATAGTTAATGTTGGGTGTGACCATGACTGGATATCCTCTACCCTGAATTACAATGTTTAGTCATTGCTTGAATCTCAGAGGTGCTCTGCATTTATGTTTTGCGGTCTCAGAAAGGGCTAGAAAGATACCTTGTTATCATATTATATCATGATTGTTTTGACAAAGTGTTGGCATCCGAGATATCTTATTATTGCTCGCTAGTTGGTTATGATATTGCCATGAGTAAATGTGAGACCTAAGTGTTATCATCAATATGGTTAGTTCATAATCTTTGCTGAAAACTTGAATGCTAGTTAAAGTATATATACAGACAACAAGAACAAAAGAGTTTGTAAAAGTTTTTCTTTATGACTTTCAGTTTGTCAACTGAATTGCTTGAGGACAAGCAATGAGTTAAGCTTGGGGGAGTTCATACGTCCCAAACGTATCTACTTTTCCAAACACTTTTGCTCTAGTTTGGACTCTAATTTGCATGATTTGAATAGAACTAACCCGGACTGACGCTGTTTTCAGCAGAATTGCCATGGTGTTGTTTTTGTGCAGAAATAACAGTTCTCGGATGGACCTGAAAATTTACGGAGAATTATTTCAGAATATATAAAAAATACTGGCGCAAAGATCCACCAGAGAGGGGGCCACCAGGCGCCACAAACCTGGGGGCGCGGCCACCCCCCAGGGCGCACCTCGCAGGCTTGTGGGACCCTGGCAACTCTGTTTGACCTAATTCCAACGCTATAAGTACCTATTCGTGGAGAAAGAAATCAGAGAGAAAGAATCATCGCGTTTTACGATACGGAGTCGCCGCCACTGATACGTCTCCATCGTATCTATAATTTTTTATTGTTACATGCTAATATTCTATAACTTTCACATATTTTTGGCAACATTTTATATTATTTTTGGGACTAACATATTGATCCAGTGCCCAGTGCCGGTTTCTATTTTCTTCTTGTTTTTTGTTTCACAGAAAATCCATATCAAACGAAGTCCAAATGCAATAAAATTTTACGGAGAATTATTTTGGAATATATGTGATTTTTGGGAGGTGGAATCAACTTAAACGGAGGCCCACAGCCTCCACAAGCCACCTTGGCATGCCACCCCCTGGCCTTGCGGTGGTGCCTGATGTCTACTACACAACTTATTCTTGTAGACTCGTGTTGGGCCTCCAAGCGCAGAGTTTTGTAGGACAGTAACAATTTTCCCTCAAGTGGATGACCTAAGGTTTATCAATCCGTGGGAGGCGTAGGTTGAAGATGGTATCTCTCAAACAACCCTGCAACCAAATACAAGAAATCTCTTGTATCCCCAACACACCCAATACAATAGTAAATTGTATAGGTGCACTAGTTCGGCGAAGAGATGGTGATACAAGTGTAGTATGGATAGTAGATATAGGTTTTTGTAGTGCGAACAATAAAAAAACAGCAAGGTAGCAAGTAACAAAAGTGAGCATAAACGGTATTGCAATGCTTAGAAACAAGGCCTAGGATTCATACTTTCGCTAGTGCAATCTCTCAACAATGCTAACATAATTGGATCATATAACCATCCCTCAACGTGCGATAAAGAATCACTCCCAAGTTCTTATTAGCGGAGAACATAAGATAAAAATTGTTTGTAGGGTACGAAACCACCTCAAAGTTATCCTTTCCGATCGATCTATTGAGCCATTCCTATAAGTGTCACAAATAGCCCTAGAGTTCGTACTAAAATAACACCATATGATACACATCAACCAACTCTAATGTCACCTAGATACTCCAATGTCACCACAAGTATCCGTGAGTTGATTATACGATATGCATCAAACAACTTCATAATCATAACATTCAATCCACACAAAGAACTCCAAGGAGCACCCCAAAGTTTCTATCAGAGAAAAGATAATGAAAACGTGCATTAACCCCTATGCATAGATTACCCCAATGTCACCTCGGGAATCCGCGAGTTGAGTGCCAAAACATACATCAAGTGAATCAATATAATACCCCATTGTCACCACAGGTATTCATATGCAAGACATACATCAAGTGTTCTCAAATCTGAATATTCAATCTGACAATAACGAAACCTCAAAGGGAAAAGATTTGATTCATCACAACAAAGATAGAGAGGGAAGAAACACCATATGATCCAACTATATTAACAAAGCTCACGATACATCAAGATTGTGCCATATCAAGAACACGAGAGAGAGAGAGAGATCAACACATAGCTACTAGTACATACCCTCAGCCCCGAGGGTGAACTACTCCCTCCTCGTCATGGAGACCGCCGAGATGATGAAGATGGCCTCCGGTGATGCTTCCCCCCTCCGGCAGGGTGCCGGAAAAGGGTTGTAGATGAGATCATGGAGGTACAGAGGCTTGCGGCGGCGTAAAAACTCATCTAGGTTAACTTTCGGGGGTTTCTGAATATATATGTTTTTTGGCGTTGGAATCACGCGAAGAAGGGCCACAGGGGGGCCACGATGCACCAGGGTGCGCCTGGGGGGGTGGCGCGCTCTGGTGGCTCGTGGGGCCCCTGTGGGTCTTCTGGCCACCTCCCGAAGCTTCTAGTGTCTCTTATGTTCCAGAAAAAATCGTCAAAAAGTTTCGCTGCATTTGGACTTCATTTGATATGGGTTTTCTGGAAAACCAAAAACAAGCAGAAAACAGCAACTGGCACTGGGCACTTGGTCAATATGTTAGTCCATAAAAATCATATAAAAGTGCACCAAAATCATACAAAACTATAATAAACATGGCATGAATACTTCATAAATTATAGATACGTTGGAGACGTATCAGCATCCCCAAGCTTAATTCCTGATCGTCCTCGAGTAGGTAAATGATAAAAGAAATAATTTATGAAGTGTGAATGCTAGCATAGTGCATAAGTTTGATCAATGATAATTTCAATCACTCTTTCTAGCATCAATATATATCATAATCAGTAGCTCATCTCATAAAACTTCTCATGATCAAGTAGCAAGCTATTCACATGTTTAAAGTATAGGCCATAAACTTTCTTAAAAACTAACAAACTATGTTCTCAGTCATCAAACAATTGCAATTCATCTTATTTTCAGGAAGGGTCTATGTAAGAGCTTTGATCTAGCAAATTCCACATACTCAACCATCTTTTAGTCTTCCATGATTGCTGACACTCAAAGCATATTTTTAGAACAAACCGTTTCAGTCAAACACATAGGAAGATAGGGGCTTAATGTTTCGCCTCCCAACTTATTTATCTCAGGGATAACGTCAACAATAATAAATCATGATCATCTATATTCAACTGGATATATGTGTCTGGATCTTTCCCTACCACATGATGCTTGCCAACTAAAGAATAAGTAGAGCGGAATAGGGATGAACATTAATGACTCTTGCATAAAACTAAATACAGAAAAGTAAAAGATAGGCCCTTCACAGAGGGAAGCAGTGGTTGTCATGCGCTTTTTGTTGTTGGATGCACAAGCCCTTAATGCAAAGGAACGTCACGTTATATTGCCCCTTGTGATAGCAACCTTTATTATGCAGTTCGTCGCTTTTATTTCTTTAACATCACAAGTTCATACAACACTTATTTTCCCTTGCAATAAAAGATCATACATATTTTAGGAGCAATTTTTATTGCTTTTTGCACCGATGACAACTTACTTGAAGGATCTTATTCAATCCATAGGTAGATATGGTGGACACTCATGGCAAGAAACTGGGTTTAAGGGTTTTTTGGATGCACAAGTAGTATCTCTACTTAGTACGAATTTTTGGCTAGCAAAAGATCCTAAGCAAGCACCACATGTTAGAGGATCCATGACAATATAACTTCTATGTGAATATAAACAAACATAACTCATTACGTTGTCTTCCTTGTACAACGTCAACTATTTGATCAAGCTTGAAAATAATTAATGGGGGCTCACAATCATAGAAGATGTCCAAGATAGTATATTTATATGTGTAATTTCTCTTCCTTCAATATTCTTTCATGAATTGTTCAAGTGACCAATGCTATGTTTGTTAACTTTCAATAAATTTTACCACTTATACTTCTTGTATGTGAAGTCACTACTCCCCATGGGACAAGCATATGAAGCATATAAATTTCAACTTTATGATATTCAATTCATTTCAACAATTTATTCATAGGATATAAGTGAAGAACAAGAGTAAATGACAAACTACTCCAAAAAGATATAAGTGAAGATCAAATGAGTAGTTAAGTAAATAGGTAGCTATGTGAGGACTCTCTCTCATTTAAAAATTTCAGATCTTAAGTATTTTATTCAAACAGAAAGAAAAACAAAATAAAATGACATTCCAATAATAGCACATATCATGTGAAGAAGCAAAAACTTAGGCTCAACCAAAACTAACCGATAATTGTTGATGAAGAAAGGTGGGATGCCTACTGGGGCATCCCCAAGCTTAGATGCTTGAGACTTCTTGAAATATTAATTTGGGATGCCTTGGGCATCCCCAAGCTTGAGCTCTTGTGTCTCCTTAATTCTTCTCATATCATGGCTTCTCCTAAATCTTTAAAAACTTCATCCACACAAAACTCAACAAGAACTCGTGAGATAAGTTAGTATAAATCAACTCAAAACCTTAACATTCTCTACTGTAGCAAATCACTAAAATTATAATTTAACATTGCATACTAAATGTCTCTGCATATTTAATACTCCTATCCAAAAATAGAAACATTAAACAAGCAAACATATGCAAACAATGCAACTATAACAGCAATCTGCCAAAACAGAACAGTCTATAAAGGGTGAATAAGAATTCATACTTCCCTAACTCCAGAAATTCTAAAAAATTACCATGTGATAGAGAACTCATGCATGCTTATTGTGTAAAAATTTCAGATTTTTATCATGTTCTGACTATTCAGGAATATTCTGGATATAACAGAAAACTTTCTGTTTTCAAACAGCAACACATGAACTTGTAAACTGAGCATGGTAAAGGCTATAATTGGCATTTTATTGAACTAAAAGATGCAAAACATGATTATTTATAACACCAAGAAAATATCAACAGAAGAAAATGACGCTCCAAGCAAAACTCATATTATGTGACGAATAAAAATATAGCTCCGAGTGAGGTTACCGATAGTGTTGAAGACGAAAGAGGGGGTGCCTTCCGGGGCATCCCCAAGCTTGGACGCTTGGGTCTTCCTTGAATATTACCTTGGGGTGCCTTGGTAATCCCCAAGCTTAGGGTCTTGCCACTCCTTATTCTCCTCATATCGATATCTCACCCCAAAACTTGAAAACTTCAATCACACAAAACTTAACGGAACTTGTAAGATAGGTTAGTATGATAAAAATAAATCATCCACTTAGGTACTGTAAAGACAAGATTCATAATTGTTCTCACATAATTCCTACTGTATTCTATCATTTCCACAATTTATATTACTCAATATAAGCTATGGAAACACTAAAACAAGCAAACTATGCACTAAAAACAGAATCTGTCAAAAACAGAATAGCATGTAATGAGCGATTTAACAACCATACTTCTGTACCTCCAAAAATTCTGAAAAATTAGGAAAACATAAAAAATTTGTAGCCCAATACTGTGTAAAAATTTCAGAATTTTCTCATGCTCGGGTGCAGAATAGAAATTGTAGCACTGGACGCAAAAGTTTCTGTTTTTGCACAGAATCAAATCAGCAAGCATCCACACTATCCCAAAGGCTTTACTTGGCACATTATTGAAAGAAAATATATGAAACATGATTACTACAGTAGCTTAATCATGTGTACACACAAAAACAGTAGGTATAAGAATTGGGTTGTCTCCCAACAAGCGCTTTTCTTTAATGCCTTTTAGCTAGGCATGATGATTTTAATGATGCTCACATAAAAAGTGAAGAATTGAAACATAACGCACTACTGGAATCAGGGAATTTGCCATCAGCCAGTTCTTTGCCGTCTGCTAGCTGACGGCAAAGAAGGTCTTTGCCGTCCACCTACAAAAAACAGATGGCAAAGAACTGGCTGATGGCAAAGATAATGTTTGCCATCAGCCAGTTCTTTGCCGTCTGCATGGAGATTCCCTCTTTGCCGTCTGCTAGCTGACGGCAAAGATTCTTTGACGTTCGCTAGCAGACGGCAAACAAAAACCCTTCTAACGGCCCTAACGGCCACCCCCCCCCCCCCCACCTCCCACTCCTCTCTCTCTTCTCTCTCTCCCCCGTTTCCCGCACCCGCCGCCCCTGACCCCCCGCCGCACCGGCCGCCGCCCCCGACCCCCACCGCCCCCGCCGCCCGCCCGCCACGACGCCGCCCCGCCGCCCCGGCCCTCCGCTCCGCCGCCCTCTGCCCCAAGCTCGACGCCGTCACCCTCCCTCTGCCCCGACGCCGCCGCCCTCTGCGCCGCCCCGACGCCGCCGCCCCGCACTCTGCCCCGACCCCCCCTCCGGTGAGCCCCCTGCCCCACCCCCACCCCCCTCTGTTTTTTTAGTTTTTTTTGCATCAATTAGGTTTTTTTAGGTGAGCATTCATCTTCTTCTTTTTTCTACTGTTAATTGGTACTGTTAAATTAGGTTAGTTCTAGGTTAGGTTAGTGCTAGGTTATGTTAGTGCTAGGTTAGGTTAGTGCTAGGTTAGGTTAGAAAGATGAAAAAAATGAAGAAAAGAAGGAGAAGTAGAAGAAGAGGAAAAAGGAAAAGAAAGGAAGAACAAGAAGAAGAAAAAGAGGGGGAGGAGAAGAAAAGAAGAAGAATAAGAAGAAGAAGAGGAGGAGGAGAAGAAGAAAATAAGAAGAAGAAGAAGAAGAAGAAGAAGAAGAAGAAGAAGAAGAAGAAGAAGAAGAAGAAGAAGAAGAAGAAGAAGAAGAAGAAGAAGAAGAAAAGAAGGAGAAGTAGAAGAAGAGGAAAAAGGAAAAGAAAGGAAGAAGAAGAAGAAAAAAAGAGGAGAGGATGAGAAGAAGAAGAGGAAAAAGGAAAGGAAGAAGAAGAAGAAGAGGAGGAGGAGAAGAAAAAAGAAGAAGAAGAAGAAAAAAGAGGAGAGGAGGAGAAGAAGAAGAGGAAAAAGGAAAGGAAGAAGAAGAAGAAGAAGAAGAAGAAGAAGAAGAAGAAAATGAAGAAAAGGAAGAAGAGGAAGAAGAAGAAAAGGAAAAAGAGGAAAAAAAAGACCCCGACACCACGACACCCCGACACCCCGACCCGACAGCACGACACCCCGACACCCCGACACCCCGACAGCCCGACACGACACCCCGACACCCCGACACCAAGACACGACACCCCGACACCCCGACCCGACACTTCGACACCACGACACCCCGACCCGACACCCCGACACCCCGACCCGACACCCCGTCATATATTTGTGAATTATGAGTTAGGTCATATATTTTCTGATTTTGTTATGAAAAACATCATATATATTTGTGTTGATCGGGTGGATTTAAATGTGCAGTTGTTTCGTCGCTGCGAGGGTCTGGTGTTCGACGACCTCCCCGTGCGTTCGACGAGCTCCGCCCCTGCGTTCGTGGGTGAGCACAAATGACATCTCCTCCTCCCCCCTTCATTTGCTCTGTTCCGGTCTTCGTGCCGATGAAATTTGCTAGCTATAGGTGTCTTCAATCATCGGTATGCGTGACCACTATGCGTCTCCCGTTCGAAAGGGTTACATCTATAAATATGCATGCATTTGCATATTTATAACCGTGATTCTTTCAAATTGTCCAACGTTATCCATGGACAGCCCGAGTATGTGTAGATTGGGTTCGTTTTCCCATATGCTCTGCTCCGGATCCGATGCAGAATTTCGTCAGTGCCCCCCTGTTGTTCTCCGGGTACACATCCTCTCTGCTTATTGCCGAGACGTGTATCAGGAGAACAGCGGGGAGGTGCTGCCGAAATTTTGCGTCGGATCCGGAGCAGAGCATGGGAAAACGAACCCAATCTACACATACTCGGGTGGGATTAGGACCTATCTTTACCTATTAGCGTCTAGGTTGCATGGACGTAATAAAACTGACAAACTCCATTAACTGATGAATATGGTTTGCTGAATTATGTATATATTTCTTGTGTGTCCAGTAGCTAGGCAAGATGAGTGATCGTGTGTGGATGTACACCGGTCACACTAGTCAGAAAGACATGACCAATGAATGGAAGACAAAAACCAAGGGGTTTGTGAGAGCCGCATTTGCAAATGGCCAGAGAAAAACCTGGTGCCCCTGTGTCCGGTGCGACAACTATTATAAGAGGACAGAGCTTGAAATGAGTAAACACCTGCAGAAGTGGGGTTTTACGCCTGCTTATACGGTCTGGACATTTCATGGTGAGTCTGCCCAACGTGCCAGAGCTGAGGTGGGTCATCGTCGCACCGACGAGCATGGTACCGGGATCGAAGACATGGTGGAAGACTTTGATGATGCTCGGGATTCGGACGATGAGATGGAGGAATCTGCAAAGGCCTTCAATGATATGTTGGAGTTTTCAAAACGTCCTCTCCACGAGCACACTGAGCTTTGTCAGCTGGATGCCATCGCACAAGTAATGGCTCTGAAGGCTCAATTCAACTTGGGCAGAGAATGCTACGACGCGATGATGACACTATTTGGACGCTTTCTACCCAAAGGCCATGTAATGCCTGCAAACCTATACCAGTCGGACAAAATCCTCCGTGTACTTAAGATGCCCTATGAGAAGATAGATGCCTGTGAGAATGGATGTGCCTTATTTAGGCTTGAGTATGCGGACTTGAACTATTGTCCCATTTGCAAGTCTTCCAGGTATGTTGTGGTAGACAACGGTATGGGTGAGAAGAGTCAGACAAAAATCCCAGTTAATGTTCTTCGGTATATGCCAATCATACCAAGACTTCAACGTCTTTTCATGGTCGAAGAGATGGCCAGACAGATGACATGGCAAAAATCCCAGTTAATGTTCTTCGGTATACGCCTTCCTCGCCGCCACCCCCAGCTGATTCACCCGACCACAGGACTGCTCCGTCTGAGGTGGACCCGTCTCGGACTCCGGTCCACGAGCCTCGGGTCGACGAGCCTCGGGCCGCCGAGCCTTCGCCCCACCAGACTCCGGTCCACGAGCCTCGGGCCGCCGAGCCTTCGCCCCACGAGACTCCGGTCCCAGAGTCTTCGTCCCACGAGACTTCGGAGCAGAGCACGGATCAGGCTACGTCGCAGTCGACCCGATGGGGGGACTGGCCGCCGGAGGCGAGTGGCCATGCTGATGGTGGCGAGGATCGCTTTTCGGATGATAGCTATAGCGAGGGCGAGCTGGTTGAGGGGGGCAACGTCTACCAGCGTGGTGGTACAAAGCTCCCGCCCGTGCCGGCGACCAGCGAGCAGAGGTGGTTGATTGCGCCTAATGGGGAGAAGTAAGTGCATTTACTCTTTTTTAACCTTTTGCCTTCACGTTTCTTCAAAATCTAATGCGTTGGCCTTGTCATATTGCAGGGGTTGGATGCACGGCCCTGGTATCCGCAAGCCCAACTCCGTCCTTGGTGTGCTTTGCCGGCAGAACTTCCCGGGGTGGGTTACGTTGCCCGGTGAGGGTCAGGTTCGACAGCTCGGACTGAGCTGGGAGTTGTACTTGGCTGCCCCGGCCCCGCCGCAGGAGAGGATCGACGGTGTCTTGTGCCGCACGAGGGCCGAGATGGTGATCCAGATGTTTTGGGTAATTTCTCCTTTATAGAATTAAAAATCAACAATACCGAGTTATTGTACTAATCAGTGTTGTCTTGTTTGATTGCAGACCTTCTACAGGTTTCTTGAGGGAGAGGAGGAGGCCGCGGTTATGGTTATCGAAGCCGAGTGCAGGCGCCTACTTCAGAACTTACGGCACGAGGCTCGGGTGCAGGCTGTTTGAGACTACTACGCCTCGAATGGTATTAAGAGGTCCAAGACGAAGTGCCGCGGCAAGTTTCTGAGTAAGGAGAAGTACATGAAGGTAAATACCTATTCTTAAGGCCTTGTACTTAGTTTCCTTGATTTAATTCGTAGGCGTAGCGCTGAAATTTCTCTTGACTAACTTAGGTGCCCCCGAGATAGTGTGCGGATAGGATGGACTGTTGGGAGGCGTTGGTGGATGAGTGGTGCTCTCCCCAATGGCTAGCCATCCACAACAATGCCAAGGAGCGGCGTGCCAAAATGGTTGGTGTGCCACACCATCAAGGGAGCGCCAACCTATATGAATTCGGGAATAACTGGGTATGTGGTTTGCTTCATGATTCATGCAATTTCATTCTTCATGCTAGCTTGAGCCCTTAACTAATACTTTGTTCCTCTCTTTTAGGCGCGACACAACAAGACGGAGGTGCTAGAGGTGTTCGACCTCTATGCCATGGCCCATACTGCGCCGTACAAGAAGGCCAAGGCATTCTCTGAGTCTGACCTTGATCATCCAGAGAGCTTCACCAACATCTCCTCCCACAACAAGCTCGTGAGGTACAGAGACGAGGGGAAGGCGAGGAAAGGGGAGGACTTTAACCCGAGCCGGCAACCTCTTGATCCAGAGCCGGTGATGATATCTGGTGGCGGGAGGCCCCATGGCTCGATAGCCATTGGGGATGGACTGATACGTTGTCCTAGCACTCTCCCGGAGATCAAGAAGCGCCAGACGAGCTCCGATCCTGAGATAAGGCCTCGTCCACGGCCAGTGGAGCTCCAAATTGAGGTTAGTTATACGGACTCAGATACCTTTCCTCCATTACATTGTGTGTGCGGCCGTCGATGATTACAATGCTAACGAGGAGTGGTGTTGCAGGCTGCTCTTGAGAAAGAGAGAGCGAAGACCCAGGAGCTTCTGGCGGAGGCAAAGAGGCAGGCGGCGGAGAGGGAGAGGGAGTTGGAGGAGAGGACTGCTACGCTGTTGGAGGAGGAGAGGAACCGGAACGACGCGTCTAACCGGGCCTTATACGAGCTCTTCGTGGTAAGTTTCTTCTGCATATTAGCCAAATCATGCACGTAATGTTCGTTTCATTACTAACTAATATGACTGACTCGTGAAAACCAAATGTGCAGACCATGTGCCAGAGCAACGGTCAGACCCCTCCACCGATGCCAGTCATTGCTCCGGCGGGCACGGTCAGTTTCATTTGAATGGTCATTAGTTACTAGTCTTCACATTTGAGTTGCATCATGCTAACGAGACATTGCAAATGATCTTTGGTGCAGCGTAACTCCCGACAAGCATCGACCGATCCTTCTGCGTCTGCCACTGGCGCGACCGGTCCTTCACCTCCGTGATGACGGTACGTTTTCCCTAGTGTTTTGCTTAACAAATGCATACTTAGCTTAAGAAATGACCTATTTAGCTCCAAAATGTCATATAGTTAGCTTATTTTCCTCGAAAATGACATAATAACCATACTTAGCTCCAAAATGACCTATTTTACCTACGCTAGCTCAATAATGACCTATACTTAGCTTAATTAGTTCATTTATGACATAATTAGCTTACTTAGGTCAAAAATGGCATAATAACCTTGGTTTAGCTCCAAAATGTCATATACTTAGCTTATTTTCCTCGAAAATGACATAATAACCTTACTTAGCTCCAAAATGACTTATTTTACCTAGGATAGCTCTAAAATGACCTACACTTAGCATGTTTTCCTCCAAAATGACTTAATCTGCTTAGTTAGCTCAAAAATGGCATAACTACCTAGGCTAGCTCAAAAATGACCTATACTTAGTTTAGCTAGTTCATTTATGACATAATTAGCTTACTTAGGTCAAAAATGGCATAATAACCTTGGTTTAGCTCCAAAATGTCATATACTTAGCTTATTTTCCTCGAAAATGACATAATAACCTTACTTAGCTCCAAAATGACCTATTTTACCTAGGTTAGCTCTCAAATGACCTATACTTAGCTTAGCTAGTTCATTTATGACATAATTAGCTTACTTAGGTAAAAATGGCATAATAACCTTGGTTTAGCTCCAAAATGTCATATACTTAGCTTATTTTCCTCGAAAATGACATAATAACCTTACTTAGCTCCAAAATGACCTATTTTACCTAGGATGGCTCTAAAATGACCTATACTTAGCATTTTTTCCTCCAAAATGACTTAATATGCTTAGTTAGCTAAAAAATGGCATAACTACCTAAGATAGCTCAATAATGACCTATACTTAGCTTAGCTAGTTCATTTATGACATAATTAGCTTACTTAGGTAAAAAATGGCATAATAACCTTGGTTTAGCTCCAAAATGACCCATTTACCTAGGTTAGCTCTAAAATGACCTACACTTAGCATTTTTTCCTCCAAAATCACTTAATATGCTTAGTTAGCTCCAAAATGGCATAATTACCTAGGTTAGCTCAATAATGACCTATACTTAGCTTATTTCTTTCATTTATGACATACTTAGCATACTTAGGTCAAAAATGGCATAATAACCTTGGTTACCTCCAAAATGTCATATACTTAGCTTACTTTCCTCGAAAATGACATAATAACCTTACTTAGCTCCAAAATGACCTATTTACCTAGGTTAGCTCTAAAATGACACAAGTAAGCAATAAGAAGAAGAAAAAGAAGAGGAGAAAAAGAAAGAGAAGAAAAATTCTTCTTCTTCTTCTTCTTCTTCTTCTTCTTTTTCTCCTTCTTCTTCTTCTTCTAGTCTTCTTCTTCTTCTTCTTCTTCTTCTAGTCTTCTTCTTCTAACTTTCTTCTTTCCCATTTTGCAGATTTGCTTCAGATCACGGAAGCTTGCGTTGATGGAGTCTACTCTTCTCCTTGTCCTTCCTTTTTGTTTTGATTTTGTAGGATGAACAATGTGAAACTTGCTACCTATATATGTATGTATGGATGAAACCATTGTATATGGACTTTTTGCTTAATTGTTGGATATGTTGGCTATATATATGTTGGATATGGACTTTTGATTTGGTATATATATGTGTTGGATGATCATATCCATATGGCAGGGATATGTATGCTTGTTGAAAGTATTTTCAAATGAATATATATATATATATATATATATATATATATATATCTGTGAAATTGATTGAATTTAAGAAAAAACAGAATTAACAGGGGCAATACAGGCACTTTGCCGTCTGCCAGCGGACGGCAAAGTTGCCACGTGGCAGCTACCTGTGCAACCTGGGGGGTACCTGGGCTGGCCTATTTGGGCACTTTGCCGTCTGCCAGCAGACGGCAAAGGCTGGTGTGCTTTGCCGTCTGCTGGCAGACGGCAAAGGGCATGCATTGGCCAAAGCTGACGCGTGATGTCAGCTGACGTCAGCTGGCAGACGGCAAAGAACATTGCGCCTTTGCCTTCTGCTGGCGGACGGCAAAGTACGCCGTTAGCCACCTAACGGGCTTAAACCTATCCCTCTGCCGTCCAAGGCCTTTGCCGTCTGCTTTCTTAGTATGGCTGACGGCAAACTTCTTTGCCGTCCGCTTTATTTAAGCAGACGGTAAAGCAGCCCTTTGCCGTAGTTCATTCAGCCGGACGTGGGGCCGTCTGCTGGCTGACGGCAAAGGGCTTTGCCGTCCGCCAGACATTCCTTTGCCGTCTGCCATGGCAGACGGCAAACTGCGTGATTCCTGTAGTGACGGGAGCATCATGAATCATGTGTTCCTCTCTCATAATAATTTTCAGTAGCATCATGAATGGATTCATCAATATAGCTATCATATAAAGCATTCTTTTCATGATCCACAAGCATAGAATTTTTATTACTCTCTACACAAGCAATTTTCTTCTCATTCATAATAGTGGGAGTATAGTATGAAACTCGAATACTATAAATTGTTTCCACATTAAAAGAGTGATGTTCAGTAAAAGGGTTATAACAAGTATTATAATAATAATCATCCCTATTTTTCATAACATAAGTATCATCACAATAATCATCATAGATAGGAGGCATGAAATCATCATAACAAATTTGATCATTCAAAGTAGGGGGACTAAAAAGATCATCTTCATTAAGTATAGCATCTCCAAGCTTGGGACAAAAATCAATTGCAGCTAATAAATTCTCAAACATGTCATTCTCATCAAACATAGCATCCCCAAGCTTGTGGCTTTGCATATCATAAGCATAATCACTTTCATCATTAACAGTATGAATAGCACCAATAGTATAACAATTATCATCATAATTTTCCAAGTTGCTGCCATAAAGATTTTCAAGATCATAAGAGGTATCATTATCTTCCCAATCATAATCATCATAATGAGTAATAGGCATAATAAAATCATCCTCAATAGTTCCTTCGGACATTGTACCATAAGACAAAGAAGCAATATCATCATCAAGTATATCATCTTCCACAATTATTTTTGATTCACTCTCATGAGGCACAACAATAATAGGAGCAACATTTTTTGGGAGGGATACCATTTTACCTCTACTCTTTCTTCTTTTCTTCTTCTTCACCACATCATGTGTGGGTTTAATCAATTTTTTCGAGCTTCTTATTGATGAGATTGGTTGAATAGGAAGCTCCTTCTCGTCACCCATTTCATCATGAGAGACAATAGGAGGGAAAGTGGAAATCTTTACCGATTCATTAGTGTCCCTATTATATTCTATTGGTTTTCCCGTCTTTCTATAGTTGGCAATATAAGCATTCTCATTGCAATTTACCACACAAAACATATAGATTTCCTCTAAATTAGTTTCAATGTTGTCTGTGAGAATGAATACTTCAAACCAACTATTTTTATGTGACAATTCCTCACACCCCAAAAATAGATAAAGCTCATTATATAGTTCAAGGGCGGTCAAGTCATTACAATATTTAGCCATAATTCGATCATGAAAAAGTATGCATTGAAAATTAAGGTGACCAACTTTATTGCAAAGTTCAAAAGTAATGGGATGAAGAGAGCATAGTTTTGTAGCAAATTCATCTATCACTTTGAGCAAAAAATTGGTTCTATCAAGTTTATGCTTCTTACAAAATCTATCCTCCCTATAAGGCATGTCTTCACAAACTTTATGCACTACACAAAAATTGACATGCTTATAAGAAACATTTTTGTCATGACTAGTGCAATCATCATTAGTATTTTGGATATTCATAGAATTCATACTAACAACATTGCAATCATGCTCATCATTCATGGATTTTATGCCAAACATTTTATTGAATTCTTCTTCTATCAATTGAGCACAATTTTCTGATCCATCATTTTCAAGAAAGACATGAAAAAGACGAATAATATGAGGCAACCTCAATTCCATTTTTTGTAGTTTTCTTAGATAAACCAAACTAGTGATAAAATAAGAAACTAAAAGATTCAATTGCAAGATCTAAAGATATACCTTCAAGCACTCACCTCCCCGGCAATGGCGACAGAAAAGAGCTTGATGTCTACAACACAACTTATTCTTGTAGACTCGTGTTGGGCCTCCAAGCGCAGAGTTTTGTAGGACAGTAGCAATTTTCCCTCAAGTGGATTACCTAAGGTTTATCAATCCGTGGGAGGCGTAGGTTGAAGATGGTATCTCTCAAACAACCCTGCAACCAAATACAAGAAATCTCTTGTGTCCCCAACACACCCAATACAATGGTAAATTGTATAGGTGCACTAGTTCGGCGAAGAGATGGTGATACAAGTGTAGTATGGATAGTAGATATAGGTTTTTGTAGTGCGAACAATAAAAAAACAGCAATGTAGCAAGTAACAAAAGTGAGCATAAACGGTATTGCAATGCTTAGAAACAAGGCCTAGGGTTCAAACTTTCGCTAGTGCAATCTCTCAACAATGCTAACATAATTGGATCATATAACCATCCCTCAACGTGCGATAAAGAATCACTCCCAAGTTCTTATTAGCGGAGAACATAAGATAAAAATTGTTTGTAGGGTACGAAACCACCTCAAAGTTATCCTTTCGATTGATCTATTGAGCCATTCCTATAAGTGTCACAAATAGCCCTAGAGTTCGTACTAAAATAACACTATATGATACACATCAACCAACTCTAATGTCACCTAGATACTCCAATGTCACCACAAGTATCCGTGAGTTGATTATACGATATGCATCAAACAACTTCATAATCATAACATTCAATCCACACAAAGAACTCCAAGGAGCACCCCAAAGTTTCTATCGGAGAAAAGATAATGAAAACGTGGATTAACCCCTATGCATAGATTACCCCAATGTCACCTCTTGAATCCGCGAGTTGAGTGCCAAAACATACATCAAGTGAATCAATATAATACCCCATTGTCACCACGGGTATTCATATGCAAGACATACATCAACTGTTCTCAAATCTGAATATTCAATCTGACAATAACGAAACCTCAAAGGGAAAAGATTCGATTCATCACAATAAAGATAGAGAGGAAAGAAACACCATATGATCCAACTATATTAACAAAGCTCACGATACATCAAGATCGTGCCATATCAAGAACACGAGAGAGAGAGAGATCAAACACATAGCTACTAGTACATACCCTCAGCCTGAGGGTGAACTACTCCCTCATCATCATGGAGACCGTCGGGATGATGAAGATGGCCTCCGGTGATGCTTCCCCCCTCTGGCAGGGTGCCGGAAAAGGGCTGTAGATACGATCATGGAGGTACAGAGGCTTGCGGCGGCGTAAAAACTCATCTAGGTTAACTTTCGAGGGTTTCTGAATATATATGATTTTTTGGCGTTGGAATCACGCGAAGAAGGGCCACAGGGGGCCCACAAGGCACCACGGCGCGCCTGGGGGGTGGCGCACCCTGGTGGCTCGTGGGGCCCCTGTGGGTCTTCTGGCCACCTCCCGAAGCTTCTAGTGTCTCTTATGTTCCAGAAAAAATCGTCAAAAAGTTTCGCTGCATTTGGACTTCATTTGATATGGATTTTCTGGAAAACCAAAAACAAGCAGAAAACAACAACTGGCACTGGGCACTAGGTCAATATGCTAGTCCATAAAAATCATATAAAAGCCATATAAAAGTGCACCAAAATCATACAAAACTATAATAAACATGGCATGAATACTTCATAAATTATAGATACGTTGGAGACGTATCAGTGCCTCGTGGGCACACCGTAAGTCGGTTGGGGCTCTTCTTCGGCCGCAAGGAAGCTTATATCGAGAAACAAATCGTGTTAAAATTTTAGCACAATCGGAGTTATGGATCTCCGGATATTTAAGAAACGGTGAAAGGCCAGAATAGGGGGGACGTGAAACAGAAGAGAAACAGAGAGAGAGATCCAATCTCGGAGGGGCTCCCTTCGGGAGCCATGGCGGCCATCGACCAGAGGGGGAACTCTCCTCCCATAAAGAGGGGAGGCCAAGCAAGAATAAGAAGGAGGGGGCTCTCTCCCCCTCTCTCCCGGTGGCGCCGGAACGCCGCCGGGGCAATCATCGTGACGGTGATCTACACCAACAACTTCACCGCCGTCAATGCCAACTCTCTCCCCTCTATGCAGTGGTGTAACACCTCTTCTCCCCACTGTAATCTCTACATAAACATGGTGCTTAACGCTATATATTATTATCCAATGATATGTGGCAATCCTATGATGTTTGAGTAGATTCTTTTTGTCCTATGGGTTGATTGATGATCGTGATTGGTTTGAGTTTTATGTTTTATTTTGGTGTTGTCCTATGGTGCCCTCCGTGTCGCGCAAGCGTGAGGGATTCCCACTGTAGGGTTTGCAATACGTTCATAATTCTCTTATAGTCGGCGGCTAGAGTGATAGAAGCTTACACCCGAGTAAGGGGGTTGTTGCGTATGGGAGTAAAGAGGACTTGTTACTTAATGCTATGGTTGGGTTTTACCTTAATGATCTTTGGTAGTTGCGGATGCTTGCTAGAGTTCCAATCATAAGTGCATATGATCCAAGTACGGAAAGTATGTTAGCTCATGCCTCTCCCTCATATAAAATTGCAATAATGATTACCGGTCTAGTTATCGATTGCCTAGGGACAAATCATTTTCTTGTGTTACAAAAGCTTTCTACTAAACAACTAACTTTTATTATCTTGCAATTTACTCGTAGTTATATTCTCGCAAAGTACTCCTAGTTTTATTCTTGTAAAGTATTTCTAGCATTACACCTACAAAGTATTTCTAGTTTCATTCTTGTTCTAGGTAAAGCAAACATTAAGTGTGTGTAGAGTTGTATCGGTGGTCGATAGAACTTGAAGAGAAGATTAATTCTACCTTTAGCTCCTCATTGGGTTCGACACTCTTATTTATCGAAAAAGCTACAATTGATCCCCTATACTTGTGGGTTATCAAGACCTTTTTCTGGCGCCGTTGCCGGGGAGCAATAGCGTGGGGTTGATATTCTCGTGTGTGCTTGTTTGCTTTATCACTAAGTTGATTTTATTTTCTGTTCCACTAGATAGTTTTTTTTATTTTGTTCTCTTGTTTTCTATCTTTAGTTATGGGTAGGAAACATAAAATACCAAAAAAATAGTTGTACTTGCTACACCAATGGTTGAAGAACCACCCAAAATCTATCATACTGCTGAAGCTTTCTACTTGGATCATCTTCAATCCCTTTGTGCTCGTGCTGAAAACCCAACTAGCTTAGTTGAGGGAAAATCATTAGATGAGCATGCTTATTTTGTGTGACACCACTTGTCTCAAAAAGGGAAACTCTTATGGCATCGTATTAATACTTTGAATTGCTATGCTTGGAATTTATGTGAAATACATGATTTTACTTGTTGTTCTGAAGACTCTAAAAAACACCTTCAGTACCAATGTGAGTTTAAGGATAATGGAATCTTATCTTCTTATGCCAAAGGTGTTTATAGTTACTATGTTATTGAACAAATAGAAGAATTTGTTGCTTTTAAGGGTGCATATGAAATTGCTTCTTTGATTGAAAAGTGTGATGCTACTCTTTACAAATCTGAAAATTTTGACATACTTAAATATTGCTATGAAAACTATGCTTCTAATGCTTATGTTAAAGAATATATTGAGGACACCTCCGCTGTCCAAGAAGAGACTAATGTTTTGCAGGAATCTGTGGAAGAAGAAATTGCTAAAACTGTGAGCTCATTAGATGAAAAAGATGACGAGGAGAGCGAAGAACAAAGGGAGGAAGAGCAGATTAGCTACCCGTGCCCACCTTCTAATGAGAGTAACTCTTCAACTCATACATTGTTTAATTTCCCTTCGTGCTTACCGAAGGATGAATGCTATGATAATTGCTATGATCCCTTGGATTCGTTTGAAATATCCCTTTTTGATGAAATTGATGCTTGCTATGCTTGTGGCCATGATGCCAATTTGAATGATGCTTATGGAGATGAACTTGCTATAGTTCCTTATGTTAAACATGAAATTGTTGATATTGCACCCACACATGATAGTCCTATTATCTTTTTGAATTCTCCCAACTACACTATATCGGAGAAGTTTGTGTTTATTAAGGATTATATTGATGGGTTGCGTTTTACCGTTACACATGATGATTTTGATGAATATAATATGCATGTGCTTGCTGCTCCTACTTGCAATTATTATGAGAGAGGAACTACATCTCCGCCTCTCTATGTTTCCAATACGATAAAATTGCAAGAAACTGTTTATACTATGCATTGGCCTTTACTTGATGTGCATGAATTGTTCTCTTATGACATGCCGACGCATAGGAAGAGAGTTAGACTTCGTTATTACATGATATATGTTGCTTTGTGCTCACTACTAAATTATAAATCATTGTTAATTAAAATTGGCTTTGATATACCATGGGATCCGGGTGGATCGATTACTTGAGCACTTTATGCTTAGCTTAATGGCTTTAAAGAAAGCGCTGCCTGGGAGACAAAAGTTTTAGAGAGTCAATTATTTCTATTGTGTGCTTTTAAAAAAGTTTAAAAACAAAAAAATATAGAGGGGAACCTAAAAACTTTTTCAAAAAGAGAAGCGATTGGAGGGTTATGCATTGAAGAAGTGAGGGTCGACCTTGAACACTTGTGTTCATGCTCATGGAAACAATGTAGAAGTTTTCATGGAAGTTTCTCATAAAAATAATTATCCCCTTGTACAAATCCATTGTATTATAAAAATAATTTGCCAAGATTTACCGTTAGGATGTTTAAATTGCTTGTTTGGTGTGTGCTGTGCAAAAACAGAAACTTTTGCTGTAGTGCTTGAATTTTTTTATTTTACTGGAACATGCAAAAATTCTGAAATTTTTACACAGTACTTCTATGAAAATTGTTTATTTTTTCCTAATTTTCAGAATTTTTTGAGTTACAGAAGTATATGTACCATCTGCATCTTTACAGACTGTCCTGTTTTCACAGATTGCTGTTATAGTTTCTTTATTTGCGTATGTTTGAAATCTTGTTGAGCCCCATTGACTTGGGAGCCATAGAATTGTGATAGCATACAGTGGGTAATGTTTTATTATAATTAAACAATAATGTTACAGCAGGACATGATGGGATTTGATGTTATATGTACTAACCCCTCTAATAAAAAGTTCGGTTAAGTTTTGTGTGGATGAAGTGTTCGAAGATCGAGGAGGTATCGATATGAGAAGAATGAGGAGAGGCAAGAGCTCAAGCTTGGGGATGCCCAAGGCACCCCAAGTAAATATTCAAGGAGACTCAAGCGTCTAAGCTTGGGGATGCCCGGAAAGGCATCCCATCTTTATTCAACAATTATCGGTATGTCTCGATTTTTGTTTTGTTCATATGATATGCGTAAATTCTTGGAGCGTCGTGTGCCTTTTATTTTTTATTTTAATAATGCACCATGCTGGTATGGGATAGTCCTTGGTTGATTTATAGAATGCTCTATGCACTTCACTTATATCTTTTGAGTATGGCTTTATAGAATGCTTCATGCGCTTCACTTATATCATTTGAAGTTTGGATGCCTGTTTCTCTACATATAGAAAACCATTATTTGTATAATGCTCTTTAGATTCACTTACATCTATTAGAGTGTGGTATTTTTTTAGAAAGAATTAAACTCTCATGCTTCACTTATATCTATTTAGAGAGTCAAACAGGAATTGGTCAGTCACATGGTTAGTCATAAAATCCTACATAAAACTTGTAGATCACTGAATATGATAAGTTTGATTCCTTGCAATAGTTTTGCGATATTAAGATGGTGATATGTGGGAGGTACTAGTGAATGATTGTGGTTTAGTAAGAATATTGGTGTTAAGGTTTGTGATTCCCGAAGCATGCATGTATGGTCTGTCGTTATGCTAAGAAGTTGGAGCATGATTTATTCTTGATTGTCTTCCTTTGCGTGGTGGTCGGGGGTGTGCGATGGTTAACTCCTACCAACCTCCCACCTAGGGGCATGCATAGTAGTACTTTGCTTCGAGGGCTAATAGACTTTCGCAATAAGTATGTGAGTTCTTTATGACTAATGTGAGTCCATGGATTATACGCACTCTCACCCTTCCGCAATTTGCTAGCCTCTTCGGTACCGTGCATTGCCCTTTCTCACCTCGAGAGTTGGTGCAAACTTCGCCGGTACATCCAAACCCCGTGATATGATACGCTCTATCACACATAAGCCTCCTTATATCTTCCTAAACAGCCACCATACCTACCTATTATGACATTTCCATAGCCATTCCGAGATATATTACCATGCAACTTCCACCGTTCCATTTTTATGACACACATCATCATTGTCATATTGCTTTGCATGATCATATAGCTAACATAGTATTTGTGGCTCAGCCACCGTTCATCATTTTTTTATACATGTTACGCTAGATCATTGCACATCCTGGTACACTGTCAGAGGCATTCATATAGAGTCATACTTTGTTCTAGTATCGAGTTGTAATTTTTTGAGTTGTAAGTAAATAGAAGTGTGATGATCATCATTATTCATTATTAGAGCATTGTCCCAAGTGAGGAAAGGATGATGGAGACTATGATTCCCCCACAAGTCAGGATGAGACTCCAGACGAAAAATAAAAAAAGAAAAAGAAAAAAAAGGGGCCAAAAAGAGCCCAACAAAAAAGAAAAAAAAATGAAAACAAATAAAATGAGAGAAAAAGAGAGAAGGGGCAATGTTACTATCCTTTACCACACTTGTGCTTCAGAGTAGCACCATGTTTTTCATATAGAGAGTCTCCTATGTTGTCACTTTCATATACTAGTGGGAATTTTTCATTATAGAACCTGGCTTGTATATTCCGATGATGGGCTTCCTCAAATGCCCGAGGTCTTCGAGCAAGCAAGTTGGATGCACACCCACTTAGTTTCTTGTTGAGCTTTCATACACTTATAGCTCCTAGTGCATCCGTTGCATGGCAATCCCTACTCCTCGCATTGATATCAATTGATGGGCATCTCCATAGCCCGTTGATGAGCCGCGTCGATGTGAGACTTTCTTCCTTTTTGACTTCTCCTTACTAATCTCTACCATTATACTCTATTCCACCCATAGTGCTATATCCATGGCTTGCTCTCATGTATTGCGTGAGAGTTGAAAAAACTGAAGCGTGTTAAAAAGTATGAACCAATTGCTTGGCCAAAACGGGGGTTGTTCATGATAAATATTTTGTGTTAAGAAGATGGAGCATGACAGGATCATATGATTTTGTAGGGATAACTTTCTTTAGCGTTGATATTCTGAAAGGCATGATTGTTTGTTGGTATGCCTGAGTATTGATGTCTTTATATCAAATTATAGACTATTGCTTTGAATCACTCGTATCTTAATATTCATGTCATGATTAGATTATATGATCAAGATTATGCTAGGTAGCATTCCATATCAATTTTTTTTATCATTTACCTACTCGAGGACGAGCAGGAATTAAGCTTGGGGATGTTGATACGTCTCCGTTGTATCTATAATTTTTGATTGTTTCATGCCAATATTCTACAACTTTCACATATAATTGGCAACATTTTATATTATTTTTGGGACTAACATATTGATCCAGTGCCGAGTGCCAGTTCCTATTTTCTGATTATTTTTTGTTTCACAGAAAATCCATATCAAACGAAGTCCAAATGCAATAAAATTTTATGAAGAATTATTTTGGAATATATGTGATTTTTGGGAGGTGGAATCAATGCAAACGGAGGCCCACGGCCTCCACAAGCCACCTTGGCGCGCCACCCCCCTGGCCGCATGGTGGTGCCTCGTGGGCACACCGTAAGTCGGTTGGCGCTCTTCTTCGGCCGCAGGGAAGCTTATATCGAGAGAAAAATCGTGTTAAAATTTCAGCGCAATCGGAGTTACAGATCTCCGGATATTTAAGAAACGGTGAAAGGCCAGAAGAGGGGGGACGTGAAACAGAAGAGAAACAGAGAGAGAGATCCAATCTCGGAGGGGCTCCTCCCCTCCGGGAGCCATGGCGGCCATGGACCAGAGGGCGAACTCTCCTCCCATCTAAGGGGAGGCCAAGCAAGAAGAAGAAGGAGGGGGGCTCTCTCCCCCTCTCTCCCGGTGGCGCCGGAACGCCGCCGGGGTAATCATCGTGACGGCGATCTACACCAACAACTTCGCCACCGTCAAGGCCAACTCTCTCCCCCTCTATGCAGCGGTGTAACACCTCTTCTCCCCGCTGTAATCTCTACATAAACATGGTGCTTAACGATATATATTATTATCCAATGATATGTGGCAATCCTATGATGTTTGAGTAGATTCTTTTTGTCCTATGGGTTGATTGATGATCGTGATTGGTTTGAGTTTTATGTTTTATTTTGGTGTTGTCCTATGGTGCCCTCCGTGTCACGCAAGCATGAGGGATTCCCGCTGTAGGGTTTGCAATACGTTCATAATTCTCTTATAGTGGGCGGCTAGAGTGACAGAAGCTTACACCCGAGTAAGGGGGTTGTTGCGTATGGGAGTAAAGAGGACTTGTTACTTAATGCTATGGTTGGGTTTTACCTTAATGATCTTTGGTAGTTGCGGATGCTTGCTAGAGTTCCAATCATAAGTGCATATGATCCAAGTACGAAAAGTATGTTAGCTCATGCCTCTCCCTCATATAAAATTGCAATAATGATTACCGGTCTAGTTATCGATTGCCTAGGGACAAATCATTTTCTTACTGTTACTATTGCTCTTGAAACTATCATACTACTGTGCTACTAAACACTTTGCTACAGATATTTAGTTCTCTAGGTGTGGTTGAATTGACAACCCAACTGCTAATACTCGTAAATATTCTTTGGCTCCCCTTGTGTCGAATCAATAAATCTGGGTGAAATACTACCCGCGAAAACTGTTGCGATCCCCTATACTTGTGGGTTATTAGCGCTTCGTCCCGAAAGTCTTCTTCTAATTTTTTTTCTAGGGCAAATGGCTTCATATAGCAGAAGGAGGGGCCCGGAGGCCTGCCAGGGGCCCCACAAGCTTGGGGGCCGCGCCCAGGGGGGGTAGGGCGCGCCCCCCATGCTTGTGGCTGCCTAGTGGGTCCCCTCCTATTGATTCTTTCGCCAGTATTTTTTATATATTCGAAAATAATTCTCCATAAATTTTTAGGTCATTTGGAGTTGTGCAGAATAGCTATTTTAGTTTCACCCCTTTCAGGTCCAGAATTCCAGCTGCCGGCATTCTCCCTCTTCATGTGAATCTTGCAAAATAAGAGAGAAAAGGCATAAGAATTGTACCATAAAGTGAAATAATGATTAAAAACATAATAATTATTAGTAGGAAATCATGATGCAAATTGGATGTATCACACACCCACTTAGTTTTTATTTTTGAGCTTTCATACACTTATAGCTCTTAGTGCATCCGTTGCATGGCAATCCCTACTCCTCGCATTGACATCAATTGATGGGCATCTCCATAGCCCATTGATTAGCCGCGTCGATGTGATACTATCTTCTTCTTTTTGACTTCCCCTTATTAATCCCTATCATCGTATTCTATTCCATCCATAGTGCTATATCCATGGCTTGCGCTCATGTATTGCGTGGGAGTTGAAAAAGCTGAAGCGCGTTAAAAAGTATGAACCAATTGCTTAGCTTGTCATCGGGGTAGTGCATGATAAATACTTTATATTAAGAAGATGGAGTATGACAGGATTGTATGATTTTGTAGGGATAACTTTCTTTAGCATTCTTATTTTGAAAGACATGATTGTTTGTTAGTATGCCTGAGTATTGATGTCTTTATATCAAATTATAGACTGTTGCCTTGAATCATTCAGATCTTAATATTCATACCGTAGAAGAGATTACATGATGAACATGCTAGGTAGCATTCCACATCAAAAATTCTATTTTTATCATTTACCTACTCGAGGACGAGCAGGAATTAAGCTTGGGGATGCTTGATACGTCTCCAACGTATCTATAATTTTTTATTGTTCCATGCTATTATAGTATCAATCTTGGATGTTTTATATGCAATTATATATCATTTTTTGGGACTAACCTATATGTAGAGAAACAGTGCCAGTTGCTGTTTTTTGTCTGTTTTTGCCTTTTCAGAAAGTTATTATCAAACGGAGTCCAAACAAAGAAAAAACTTTGGATTAGTTTTTTCTGGACCAGAAGAGACCCTAGAAGCTTCGGGAGCAGACCAGACGAGTCACGAGGGAGCGACAAGCCCGGATATGGATGCTTGTTCCCTTAATTTACATCTAGCGGATTCCACTATTAAAAACCATTGGGTAGAATAAATGATGTGCTTATTCTTGCTAATAGAAATTATGTACCCGTGGATTTTATTGTGCTTGATATAGAATGCAAAATGTCTTGTCCTATAATACTTGGTAGGCCTTTCCTACGAACCATAGGTGCTATAATTGATATAAAAGAAGGTAATATAAGATTCCAATCCCCATTAAAGAAAGGGATGTAACACTTTCCTAGGAAGAGAATTAAGCCACCATATGAATCTATTATGAGGGCCACCTATGGAATTAATTTGAAGGATGACAACACTTGAAACTATGCATTATGCCTAGCTAGGGGCATAAAACAATAGCGTTTGTTGGGAGGCAACCCAATATTTATCTTAAATTTTTGCTTTGTTTTCTGTTTTGTGTGTTTACACAATTTTAGCTTCTGTTATGATTGTGTGTTTTATCTTTTAGTTAGTGTTTGTGCCCAGTAGTGCCTTTGGGATGATTTGGATGATAGTATAATTGATACTGTTTGAAAACAGAAAGTTTTAAGTCCAGTGCTAGATTTTTGGTTCTGTACTGGAGCCAGATAAAATTCTGAATTTTTTATGAATTTTTTTACACAGTATTGGTTTACGTTGTCCTAATTTTTTAGAATTTTTGGAGTTACAAAAGTATAGCTTTTAAATAGATCTTTACAGACGGTTCTGTTTTAGACAGATTATGTTTTTGTTGCATAGTTTGCTTATTTTGATTAATCTATGAATTGTATTGGGGGGTATAAGCCATGGGGAAGTTGGAGTACAGTAGCATTATGCCAATATTAAATTTGAATCAATTTATAATAGTACCTAAAGTTTAAGATTTGTTTGTTATACTAACGGATCTCACGAGGTTTCTGTTGAGTTTTGTGTGCTGAAGTTTTCAAGTTTTGGGTGAGACCACGATGGATGAAGGAATAAGGAGCGAAAAGACCCTAAGCTTGGGGATGCCCAAGGCACACCAAGGTAATATTCAAGGAAGACCCAAGCGTCTAAGCTTGGGGATGCCCCGGATGGCATCCCCTCTTTCATCTACAACCTATCGGTATATCACTTGGAGCTATATTTTTATTCATCACATGATATGTGTTTTGCTTGGAGCGTCTTGTGCCATAGTTTTATTTTCTTTGTTTGCTTTTTAGTTTGCCACAATCATCTTTTCTGCACACACCTTTTTGAGAGGGACACACATTATTCATGATTTGTTAGAATACTCTATGTGCTTCACTTATATCTTTTGAGCTAGGCAGTTGCTCTAGTGCTTCACTTATATCTTTTAGAGCACGGCGGTGATTGTATTTTAAAGAAATAGTTGCACTCTCATGCTTCACTTATATCTTTTTGAGAGTCTAATAAATAGCAATGGTAATATGCACGGGTTATGAATTTGGTCCTAATATGATAGGTATTCAAGAGGGATATAATAAAAACTTTCATGTAGATCACTAAATATGATAAGTTTGATTCCTTGCAATAGTTTTGCCATATTAAGATGGTAATATGGGGGAGGTACTAGTAGATAATTGTGGTTTAGTAAGAATATTGGTGTTAAGGTTTGTGATTCCCGAAGCATGCACGCATGGTTTGTCGTTATGCTAAGAACTTGGAGCATGATTTATTATTGATTGTCTACCTTATGAGTGGCAGTCGAGGACGAGCGATGGTCTTTTCCTACCAATCTATCCCCCTAGGTTCATGCGTAGTAGTACTTTGCTTCAAGGGCTAATAAACTTTCGCAATAAGTATGTGAGTTCTTTATGACTAATGTGAGTCCATGGATTATACGCACTCTCACCTTTCCGCAATTTGCTAGCCTCTTCGGTATCGTGCATTGCCCTTTCTCACCTCGAGAGTTGGTGCAAACTTCGCCGGTGCATCCAAACCCCGTGATATGATACGCTCTATCACACATAAGCCTCCTTATATCTTCCTCAAAACAACCACCATACCTACCTATTATGGCATTTCCATAGCCATTCCGAGATATATTGCCATGCAAGTTCCACCGTTCTTTTTCATATGACACACATCATCATTGTCATATTGCTTGGCATGATCATATAGCTGACATAGTATTTGTGCCTCAGCCACCGTTCATCATTTTCATACATGTTACGTAGTATCATTGCACATCCTGGTACACTGTCAGAGGCATTCATATAGAGTCATATTTGTTCTAGTATCGAGTTGTAATTTTTGAGTTGTAAGTAAATAGAAGTGTGATGATCATCATTATTAGAGCATTGTCCCAGTGAGGAAATAAAAAAAAGGCCAAAAAGAGCCCAGGAAAGAAAAAAGAGACAAAAAGAGAGAAGGGGCAGTGTTACTATCCTTTTCCATGCTTGTGCTTCAAAGTAGCACCATGTTTTTCATATAGAGAGTCTCTTATGTTGTCACTTTCATAGACTAGTGGGAATTTTTCATTATAGAACCTGGCTTGTATATTCCGATGATGGGCTTCCTCAAATGCCCGAGGTCTTCATGAGCAAGAAAGTTGGATGCACACCCACTTAGTTTTTATTTTTGAGCTTTCATACACTTATAGCTCTTAGTGCATCCGTTGCATGGCAATCCCTACTCCTCGCATTGACATCAATTGATGGGCATCTCCATAGCCCGTTGATTAGCCGCGTGTCGATGTGAGACTATCTTCTTCTTTTTGACTTCTTCTTATTAATCCCTATCATCATATTCTATTCCACCCATAGTGCTATATCCATGGCTTGCGCTCATGTATTGCATGGGGGTTGAAAAAGCTGAAGCGCGTTAAAAAGTATGAACCAATTGTTCGGCTTGTCATCGGGGTAGTGCATGATAAATACTTTATGTGAAGAAGATGGAGCATGACAGGATTATATGATTTTGTAGGGATAACTTTCTTTAGCATTTTTATTTTGAAAGACATGATTGCTTGTTAGTATGCCTGAGTATTGATGTCTTTATATCAAATTATAGACTATTGCCTTGCATCATTCGGATCTTAATATTCATACCGTATAAGAGATTACATGATGAACATGTTAGAAAGCATTCCACATCAAAAATTCTATTTTTATCATTTACCTACTCGAGGACGAGCAGGAATTAAGCTTGGGGATGCTTGATACGTCTCCAACGTATCTATAATTTTTTATTGTTCAATGCTATTATAGTATCAATCTTGGATGTTTTATATGCAATTATATATCATTTTTTGGGACTAACCTATTAACCTAGTGCCCAGTGCCAGTTGCTGTTTTTTTGCCTGTTTTTGCCTTTTCAGAAAATTATTATCAAACGGAGTCCAAACGAAGAAAAACTTTGGATTAATTTTTTCTGGACCAGAAGAGACCCTAGAAGTTTTGGGAGAAGACCAGACGAGTCACGAGGGAGTGACAAGCCCGGAGGGCGTGCCCCTAGGCTTATGGGCCCCTCGTGGCACATCTTGACCTAATTCCAGCGCTATAAATTCCCAAATATTCCCAATATACCAGAGAGACAGACGAGAAAAATTTTCCGCCGCTGCAAGCTTCTGTTCTTCCGCGATCCCATCTGGAGGCCATTTTCGGCAATCTGCCGGAGGGGGAATCAATCACGGAGGGCTTCTACATCAACCTTGCTGCCCTTCCGATGATGTGTGAGTAGTTTACCACAGACCTACGGGTCCATAGCTAGTAGCTAGATGGCTTCTTCTCTCTCTTTGATCTTCAATACAATGTTCTCCTCGATGTTCTTGGAGTTCTATTCGATGTAATCTTCTTTTGCGGTGTGTTTGTTGGGATTGGATGAATTGTGGGTTTATGATTAGATTATTCATGAGAAATATTTGAGTCTTTTCTGAACTTATTTATGCATGATTGTTATAGCTTTGTATTTCTCTCCGATCTATCCGTTTGGTTTGGCCAACTAGATTGATTTATCTTGCAATGGGAGAGGTGCTTTGTGATGGGTTCAATCTTGCGGTCCTCTATCCCAATGACAGAAATGGACAAGACACGTATTTGTATTGTTGCCATTAAGGATAAAAAGATGGGGTTTAATCATATTGCTTAAGTTTGCTTTGTCTACATCATGTCATCTTGCTTAAGGCGTTACTCTGTTTTCATTAACTTAATACCCTAGATGCATGTTGGATAGCGGTCGATGGGTGGAGTAATAGTAGTAAATGTAGGCAGGAGTCGGTCTACTTGTCTCGGACGTGATGCCTATATACATGATCATTGCCTTGAATATCGTCATAACTATGCGCTTTTCTATCAATTGCCCAACAGTAATTTGTTTACCCACCGTATGCTATGCGTTCGAGAGAGAAGCCTCTAGTGAAAATTATGGCCGCCGGGTCATTTATCCATCATATATAAAATCAAAAATACCTTGCTGAAATATTATTTCTTTTATTTTGTTTTGCAATTTACTTTATCTATCTATCACTATCAGCATTAATCCTTGCAAGTAACCGCCAAGGGGATTGACAACCCTCTTGTTTGCGTTGGGTGCAAGTATTTGCTATTGTGTGTATAGGTGCTGCTAACGAGGTTATGTGTGGTTCTCCTACTGGATTGATAACCTTGGTTCTTAACTGAGGGAAATACTTATCTCTACTGTACTGCATCATCCTCTCCTCTTCGAGGAAGTCCCAACACAGATCACAAGTAGCAGTCCTCGCGGCGTCCTCCCACGCCTTGATCGCGGCCTCCTCCTCCTCCCTCACGTCATCCCCTTGTGCCCTCCATGCGACGCACTCCTCCTCCTTCCACACGGCGGCGACTAGCCGGTCCGCGGGCTCCTCCACGGTGGCATTGGCTGGTTCATGCCCGCCTGTGCCGTCCTGGGCTCCATGTTGACCGGCCGCGCCCCTAGGCATGGCCGACGCAGCGGTCTCCGGAAGCTCGAGGGGGGGCCTGGGAAAGCGCACGAGGGATGTGAGGGGGGAGGGATGGCACAACAAGATAGACAAGAAAAGCAAGAAAGGCAAACACAAGACAGGGGAAAGAAAACTCACCCGACGCTGGTGGGGACCGCCCTTTTAGGGCCCGTTGACGGGCGGCGGGGCACGCCTTCTTCACGGTCCTCCGCCCGTCTCCCGGCTGCACCCCGGTCGGACACTTCTCGGCCGGCCGCGGCGCGACCGGCTATTTCCCGTGCGGGCGGCCCGCGGCCGCCGGCTCCTCGGTCGGAGCGGCATCAGCCGTCCTCCGCAGCCACCTCCTGACGACGGGCCCGGCACCCGCCGACGCGGCCGGTTCCGCTGCACCGCGCGCACCAATGAGTTCATCTGCGTCATCGTCGGGCCACTCGCGCAAGGGGTCAGAGGTCAGAGACTCACCGGCTAGGCTGGACCCACCGACTTTGGCGTCCTCGGAGCGCTCGTCACCTCCCTCGTCCTCCTCGTCACCCGGCTCCTCCTCCCTGTCGGAGACCTCCCGGTCCAGCTATAAGTCATGCGGCTGTGGCCCGTCGTGCGTCAGCTGGCTCAGGAACCTTTGCAGCCGGAGCCGGCGCGCACACACGTCAAAATGAAGCAGCAAAAGGGGAAGATAATGAAATTTGGCCGGGTGAAGACGTACCGCGGGAGCCGGGTGGGCGCGGCTGTAAGGCGCCTTGCCGAATTACAACTTCGTCGGGTCAAGCTTGGTGGAGGAGATGTTATTCACACGGCGCGCGACCTGGTTCGGCGACAGCTCGGTGATCCACAGCCGGCAGGGGTCACGGCGGCCGCTCATGTCGCAGATCCGATCCGGCCGGCGCTGGAGCGGCTACACGCGACGGTCGATGAAAGCCGCAATCAGATCCGTGGCGACGAGGAGCTCGTTCTTGATCATCTGGTCTAGCCGGCCGCAGATGGCGATGGACTCCTCTGTCGACCTCTTTAGATCAAAATTCCAGTTCAGCTTCGCAGTTGGTGGCGCATTGACGAAAGGAGGCAGGGTGATGCAGTTGATGGCCGCGTTGATGTTCTTCACATAGAAGAACGATCGCTGCCACTTTTTCGCCGACTCGGGCAGCGGAAGCTTGGGGAAGCCTCCAACCTGTCGGTTATACACCACGGCCGCCCCACAGGCGGTCATGACGGGACCCTCCGCCATTGCCACCGTTTGCGGGCAGCGGTAGAAGATCCGGTTCCAGATTTCCATCGACCGCAGGAGCCCGATGTACCCCTTGCAGAAGGTGGCGAATGCAGAAAGTTGCAAGATAGAATTCGGCCCAAGATGGTGAGTTGCAAACTGAAGTGGGTGAAGAAGCGGCGGAAGAAGGTGCTCGCGGGGAGGCCGAACCCGCGGGAGAAGTGCTCCAAGAAGACGACGACCTCGCCCTCCCGCGGCTCCGGCGCCGCCTCGTCCGCGCGCCTCCACCTGCTCCGTCGGCGGCAGCTTCCGCCGGAAACGGAGGTGCTCGATGAACTCTTCGGCGACGTCGGAGCCCTCCCACGAGCCCTTCGACAACGCCATTGCCAGACGCATCGCGGGCTCAGGAGCGGCGACGGCGCAAAGGCTGCTGAAGAGGTGGCTCAGCGGGTCACCGGTGTGGCGCGACGGCATGGCTCAATGTGCGCATGCGCGGGAGGAAGAAGAAGACGAAGGGAGAAGAAAGCAAAGGGACGGGGGAAAGTGAGGGGAATGCCTCGGCCACTCCCCCTCCCCTCCATTTAAACCCCTTGCAGGGGTCGTGGGGGGAGTGGGATCATTCGCACCCACGATCCCCACTCCCCCTCCGCGATACACGGGCGCAATAACTGCGTCGGAAGGCCAATCGCCGGGCTCGGCCGTAGCAGATCTCGTGCGCTGGCTGATGACCCACAAGTATAGGGGATCAATCGTAGTCCTTTCGATAAGTAAGAGTGTCGAACCCAACGAGGAGCAGAAGGAAATGACAAGCGGTTTTCAGCAAGGTATTTTCTGCAAGCACTGAAATTATCGGTAACAAGTAGTTTGATAGCAAGATAATTTGTAAAAAGTGACAAGTAGCAATAGTAACAAAGAGTGCAGCAAGGTGGTCCAATCCTTTTTATAGTAAATGACAAGCCGGAACGATCTCTTATAGTAAGTAAAGCGTTCTCGAGGACACATGGGAATTTCATCTAGTCACTTTCATCATGTTTGTTTGATTCACGTTCGCTACTTTGATAATTTGATATGTGGGTGGACCGGTGCTTGGGGGTTGTTCTTACTTGAACAAGCCTCCCACTTATGATTACCCCCTCTCGCAAGCATCCGCAACTACGAAAAAAGAATTAAGATAACTCTAACCATAGCATTAAACATATGAATCCAAATCAGCCCCTTACGGAATAGCGCATAAACTAGGGTTTAAGCTTTTGTCACTCTAGCAACCCATCATCTAATTACTACTCCATAATGCATTCCCTTAGGCCCAAAGATGGTGAAGTGTCATGTAGTCGACGTTCACACGACACCACTAAGAGAATCAACAACGTACATATCATCAAAATATCGAATGAATACCAAATTCACATGATTACTTATGACAAGACTTCTCCCATGTCCTCAAGAACAAAAGTAACTACTCACAAATCATATTCATGTCCAAGATCAGAGAGGTGTTGAATAGCATAATAGATCTGAACATATAATCTTCCACCAAATAAATGAACTAGCATCAACTACAAGATGTAATAAACACTACTAGCAACCCACAGGTACCAATCTGAGGTTTTGAGACAAAGATTGAATACAAGAGATGAACTAGGGTTTGAGATGAGATGGTGCTGGTGAAGATGTTGATGAAGATTAGTCCTCCCACGATGAGAGGATCACTGGTGATGTCGATGGCGACGATTTCCCCCACCCGGAGGGAAGTATCCCCGGCAGAATCAGTCCGTCGGAGAGCAAAAGTGCTCCTACCCAAGTTCCGCCTCGAGACGGCGGCGCACCATCCCGAAAGTCTTCTCTATATTTTTTCTAGGGCAAATGGACTTATATACCCGAAAATGGGGGCCTGAGGCTGGCCAGGGGCCCCACGAGGTACCAGGGCGCGCCTGGGGGGTGGCGCTCCCTGGTGCCTCGTGGGAACCTGGGTGGCCCCCTCTGGTACTTCTTGCTTCCAGTATTTTTTATTTATTCCAAAATAAATCTCCATAAAATTTCAGCTCATTTGGAGATGTGCAGAATAGGTATCTCTGACATAGCTTTTTCAGGTCCAGAATTCCAGCTGCCAGCAATCTCCCTCCTTGTGTAAATCTTGCATATTAAGAGAGAAAAGGCATTAGAATTGCTCCACAAAGTGTTATATTGATTAAAAACACTATAAATAACAGTAGCAAAACATGATGCAAAATGGACATATCAACTCCCCCAAGCTTAGACCTCGCTTGTCCTCAAGCGAAAGCCGATATCGATAATCATGTCCACATGTTTAGAGAGAGAGGTGTCGATAAAAACAAAATACGGACATAGTAGCATCATGATCATTATTATAACAGCAATATTTATTATCATAAAGCTTCTCATGAGCAAGTAACAATTCATCACAACAATGAAGTATAAGGCATAAAGTTTCTTGAAAACTAACAAACTATGTTCTCAGTCAACAATACAATTGCAATTCATCATATTTTCAGGAAGGGTCTCATGTAGGAGCTTTAAAGCAAGTCCACATACTCAACCATCATTTAGTCTTCTATGATTGCTAACACTCACGACATATATATGGAGCAAAAAGTTTCAGCCAGACACATAGAAAGATAGGGGCTTGTGAGTTCGCCTCCCAACTTATTCACCTCAAGGGTGATGTCAACAATAATAACTCATGATCACTCATATCCAACTGGATATATATGCCTAGATCTTTCCCCACCACATGATGCTTACAAAAGAGAAAAATAAAAAGGAAGTAGAGGAGAACACTATTGACTCTTGCATAAAAAGTAAATACATAAAAGTAAAGGATAGGCCCTTCGCAGAGGGAAGCAGAGGTTGTCATGCGCTTTTTGTTGTTGGATGCAAGAGCTCTTAATGCAAAGGAACGTCACTTTATATTCCCCCTTGTGATAGCAACCTTTATTATGCAGTCTGTCGCTTTTATTTCTTTACCATCACAAGTTCGTACAAAGCTTATTTCTCTTACAATAAAAGTTCAGACATATCTAGAGGCAATTTTTATTGCTTTTTGCACCGATGACAACTTACTTGAAGGATCTTATTCAATCCATAGGTAGATATAGTGGACTCTCATGACATGAAACTGGGTTTAAAGGTTTTGGATGCACAAGTAGTATCTCTACTTGGTGCGGATTTTTGGCTAGCAAAGATATTGGGCAAGCACCACATGTTGGAGGATCTATAACAATATAACTTCTATGTGAATATGAACAAACATAATTCATTATGTTGTCTTCCTTGTCCAACGTCAACAATTTGGCATAAAATATTTAATGGGGCTCACAATCATAAAAGATGTCCAAGATAGTATATTTGCATGTGAATCTTCTCTTCCCTTATTAACTTTTTCATGAATTGCATCATTGACTATTGCTATGTTTGTTAACTTCCAATAAATTTTACCCCTTATACTTTTCTTTATGTAATGTCATTACTTTCCATAAGATTAGCATATGATCTTTTTCATTATTTTCCTTGCTAGAATTGAAACATGAAAGTAAAGAAGCAAAAACTCAAACTACTCTTTATTATATAACTCTCAACTCGATTACATAGATAGATAGATCACGAAGTTAGCACTCGAAAATAGATCATACTAAACTTTTATTCAACTAGATCACGAAATAACTAGGGGTCGAACTAAAAATAGGTAAAGATAATAAAAGTGATGGTGATACAATACCGGGGCACTTCCCCCAAGCTTGGCACAAGCCAAGGGGAGTGCCCATACCCATGTGCTCAAGTCTCCTTCTTCGGTGATGGTGGTGATGGTGTGGCGAGCTTGTCCAGCTTACGTTTGAGGATGAAATTTTCCTCCCTCAAATCATCGACTTCTTGCTCAAGCTTCAATACCTTTTTACATAATGGCTCCTTGCTTTCTTGCTGAAAACGGGACGGAATAAATTGGATATTAGACTTGTTTACTGTGTTTGGGAGGCTCGACTTCTTGAACTCCACATGCATATCTCCAGGTTGAGGTAGAGGGGCATCGTCTTCATCCAAACTCGCGTCTTCCGTCCCCTTTATGTTGGCATCTTGCTCCTCCTCCTCGGACCATCCATAGGGGTCTATATCCCCATAGATCTTTGGATTTGCAACAAAGTGTGATACGAAGCTCTCCCCATCTGAGTCTTGAGACGACATACTTTCGAATCTGCCAGGAAAATAGCACGAAACAAGAATAGAGGATATTTCTGCGATACGGTGGTCAAAACGTCCGGGAGTATATATAAAGAATTTTTATCTTGCACAACAAGTAATCCAGGACAAAACGGAGTCGGGAAGGCTCACGTGAGGCCCACGAGCCACCAGGGCGCGCCTGGGGGGTGGCGCGCCCTGGTGCCTCGTGGGCACCAGGTGGGTCCCCTCGGCTGTTTCTTATTTTTGTATTTTTTCTAATATTCCAAAAGTGACAGAAAATATTTTTATGGAATTTTTGGAGTCGGTTTACTTACCGTATCACATACCTCTTTCTTTTCAGGGTTCTGGAGTGTTCCGGAAGGTCTCTCTTATGTATTCCTCTAGTGTAATTGTTTCAATAATATTAGTTTCAACATTAATGGGGGTACCTGAAATATAGTGCTTAATTCTTTGCCTATTCACCACTCTCGGATTAGTGCCTTCGGAGTTGTTTATTTTGATGGCTCCGGAGCGATAAACTTCTTCGATGATATACGGTCCTTCCCATTTAGAGAGAAGTTTTCCTGCAAAGAATCTCAAACGAGAAATGTACGATAGAACTTGCTCACCTACTTTAAATTCCCGTTTTTGAATTCTTCTATCATGCCATCTTTTAACTTTCTCTTTAAACAATTTGGCATTTTCATAAGCTTAGGTTCTCCATTCATCTAATTAATGAGCTAATATCAAATAACCTCTTTTCACCGGCAAGTTTAAAATCATAATTTAGTTCCTTAATTGCCCAATATGCTTTATGTTCTAACTCAAGAGGTAAATGACATGCTTTTCCATAAACCATTTTATAAGGAGACATACCCATAGGATTTTTATAAGCAGTTCTATAAACCCATAATGCATCGTCAAATTTCTTAGACCAATTCTTTCTAGATCTATTGACGGTTTTTTGCAAAATTAATTTTATTTCTCTATTACTCAATTCTACTTGACCACTAGTTTGAGGGTGATCGGGAGATGCAATTCTATGGTTGACATCATATTTAGCGAGCAATTTACGGAATGCACCATGAATAAAATGTGAACCACCATCAGTCATCAAATATCTAGGGACTCCGAACCTTGGGAAAATAACTTCTTTAAGAATTTTAATAGAAGTGTTATGATCAGCACTACTAGTTGGAATAGCTTCTACCCACTTAGTAACGTAATCAACAGCAACTAAAATATGTGTATACCCATTGGATTTAGGAAAAGGTCCCATATAATCAAATCCCCAAACATCAAATGGTTCAACAGCAAGTGAATAATTCATAGGCATTTCCTGACGTCTACCAACATTACCAATTCTTTGACATTCATCACACGATAGGATGAACTTACGAGCATCCTAGAAAAGAGTAGGCCAATAAAAACCAGATTGCAATACCTTTTGTGCAGTTCTGTCTCCCGCATGGTGTCCTCCGTAAGCCTCAGAATGACACTTCCGTAGGATTTGTTCCTGTTCATGCTCAGGTATACAACGTCTAATAATACCATCTACTCCTTCTTTATAAAGATGTGGGTCATCCCAAAAGTAATGTCTTAAATCAAAGAAGAACTTTTTCTTTTGTTGGTATGTGAAACTAGGTGGTATAAATTTAGCAACAATATAATTAGCATAGTCTGCATACCATGGAGTATTATGAGAAGCATTTATGATAGCTAATTGTTCATCAGGAAAATCATCATTAATAGGTAGTGGGTCATCAAGAACATTTTCCATTCTAGACAAATTATCTGCTATGGGATTCTCAGCTCCCTTCCTATCAGTAATATGCAAGTCAAATTCTTGTAGCAATAAAACCCACCTAATGAGTCTAGGTTTAGCATCTTTCTTTTCCATGAGATATTTAATAGCAGCATGATCGGTGTGAACAGTTACTTTAGAATCAACTATGTAAGATCTGAATTTATCACATGCAAACACAACTGCTAGAAATTCTTTTTCAGTAGTGGCATAATTTCTTTGGGCACTGTCTAGAGTTTTACTAGCAAAATGGATAACATTTAATTTCTTATCAACTCTCTGTCCTAGAACAGCACCAACAGCATAATCACTAGCATCACACATAATTTCAAAAGGCAAGTTCCAATCAGGTGGTTGGACAATAGGTGCAGTGGTTAAGGCTTTCTTAAGTGTTTCAAAGGCTTCTAGATAATCATCATCAAAAACAAATGGAACATCCTTTTGCAAAAGATTGGTAAGAGGCCTAGAAATTTTAGAGAAGTCTTTAATAAATCTCCTATAGAAACCAGCATGACCTAGGAAACTTCTTATACCTTTAATATCTTTAGGACATGGCATTTTCTCAATAGCATCAACCTTAGCTTTATCAACTTCAATACCTCTTTCAGAAATTTTAAGCCCCAAGACAATGCCTTCATTCACCATAAAGTGGTACTTCTCCCAATTCAAGACAAGATTAGTTTCTTCACATCTCTGCAAAACTCGATCAAGGTTGCTTAAGCAATCATCAAAAGAAGTTTTGTAAACGGAAAAATCATCCATGAACACCTCAACAATCTTTTCACAAAAGTCAGAGAATATAGTAGTCATACATCTTTGAAAGGTAGCAGGCGCATTGCATAAACCAAAAGGCATACGTCTATAAGCATAAGTTCCAAAAGGACAAGTGAAGGTGGTTTTCTCTTGATCAGGTTGTGATACAGGTATTTGAGAAAAACCAGAATAACCATCTAGAAAACAAAAGTGTGTATGCTTAGACAATCTTTCTAACATTTGATCAATAAAAGGTAAGGGGTAATGATCTTTTCTAGTAGCTTTGTTCAATTTTCTAAAATCAATTACCATCCTATAACCAGTTACAATTCTTTGTGGAATGAGTTCATTTTTATCATTGGGAACAACGGTAATACCTCCTTTCTTAGGGACACAATGAACGGGACTTACCCATCTACTATCAGCTATGGGATAGATTATACCTGCTTCCAAAAGTTTTAATATTTTAGTTCTTACCACCTCTTTCATCTTAGGATTTAATCGTCGTTGGTGGTCGACAACTGGTTTAGCATCAGGCTCCATATTAATTTTGTGCTGACATAGAGTAGGACTAATGCCCTTAAGATCATCAAGAGTATATCCAATAGCAGCCCGGTGCTTCCTCAGAGTTTTTAGTAATCTGTTTTCTTCATGCGCTAAAAGGTTAGCACTAATAATAACAGGATATATCTTCTTTTCATCAAGATAAGCATATTTCAATGTATCAGGCAATTGCTTCAATTCAAATACAGGATCACCCTTAGGTGGAGGAGGGTCTCCAAGAGTTTCAACAGGCAAATTATGTTTAAGGATAGGTGGTTGATCAAAGAACATCTTATCTATTTCATTTCTTTCATTCATATGCATATCGTTTTCGTGGTCTAGCAAATATTGTTCTAACGGATCACTAGGAGGTACGGCAATAGAAACAAGACCAATAATTTCATCTTTACCAGGCAATTCTTTATCATGAGGTTGTCTCTGAAACTTGGAGAAATTAAACTCATGAGATATATCACCAAACTTAACTCGAACCTTTTCTTTAACACAATCAATTTCAGCATTAACGGTATTCAAGAAAGGTCTACCAAATATAATGTGACAAAAATTATCTTGTTGTGAACCAAGTACTAAGAAATCAGTAGGGTATTTGATTTTACCACACAAGACTTCAACATCTCTAACAATCCCAAGTGGTGTAATAGTATCTCTGTTCGCTAGCTTAATAGTAACATCAATATCTTCAATTTCAACAGGTGCAATATCAGGCATTACTTCTTGATATAAGGAAAATGGAATAGCACTCACACTAGCACCCATATCACACAAACCATGATAGCAATGTTCTCCAATCTTAACAGAAATAATAGGCATGCCAACTACGGGCTTGTTCTTGTCTAACATATCTCGTTCATTTCTAACAGGTTTAGCAATTCTGGCAGCCTCCTCACAAAAGTAAATAACATGTCCATCTATATTATCGACTAAGAGATCTTTAACCATAGCAACATCAGGTTCAACTTTAATTTGTTCAGAGGGTCTAAGTGCTCTAATATTACTTTTGTTAACCACAGTTGAAGCTTTAGCATGTTCCTTAATCCTAACAGGAAAAGGTGGTTTCTCAATATAAGCAGTAGGCACAACTGGATCAACATGGTAAATAATTGTTTCTTCTTTAACACTAACAGGTTCCTCAATCTTTTCTTTAACAGGGGGATTGTAGGATCGAAAGTATGTCTAGAGGGGGGGGTGATTAGACTACTTGACCAAATAAAACCTAACATTTTCCCAATTTTAATTGTAGGCAGACTTTAGCAATAATACATGTCAAGCATCACCCTACACATGCAATTCTAAGAGTATAGCAGCGGAAAGTAAACAATTGCATATGTAAGTAAAGGAGGGGATTGGAGATTTCAAACGCAATGAAGACACGGTGGTTTTTGGCGTGGTTCCGATAGGTGGTGCTATCGTACGTCCACGTTGATGGAGACTTCAACCCACGAAGGGTAACGGCTGCGCGAGTCCACGGAGGGCTCCACCCACGAAGGGTCCACGAAGAAGCAACCTTGTCTATTCCACCATGGCTTATGTCCACGAAGGACTAGCCTCACTCAGGGTAGATCTTCACGAAGTAGGCGATCTCCTTGCCCTTACAAACTCCTTGGTTCAACTCCACATCATGTCGGAGGCTCCCAAGTGACACCTAAACAATCTAGGAGACACCACTCTCCAAAAGGTAATAGACGGTGTGTTGTTGATGAACTCCTTGCTCTTGTGCTTCAAATGATAGTCTTCCTATCACTCAAACAACTCCTCACAGATTTGGCTATGGTGGAAGAGGGATTTGAGTGGAAAGCAACTTGGGATAGGCTAGAAATCAAGATTCAAATGGTAGGAATGGAATAGCTTGATCTCAACACATGAGTAGGTGGTTCTCTCTCAGAAAATGTATGGTGGAAGTGTAGGCACGTTCTGATGGCTCTCCTTACTGAGAAGGAGGTGGTGGAGGGGTATATATAGCCTCCACACAAAATCCAACCGTTACACACTTTTGACCCAACTCGGTGGCACCGAAACCATAATCTTGGTAGCACCGAACTGTGTAAAAGATATGAACGTTAGGAATCTCGGTGGGACCGATACGAACAACTCGGATGGACCGAAGTGCAATGGCTAGGGCAAACCTCATCTCGGTGGCACCGATTGCATTAACTCGGTAGAACCAAAGTGAAGCAATAAGGCAACAGAGAGTTGGCAAGCCATCTCGATGAGACCGATTTGCAAAACTCAGTGAGACTGAAGTGAGTGCAAACGATTACAGAGAGTTGGCAAGGCCATCTCGGTGAGACCGAGATCCATTTCGGTGGATCCGATTTGTTAGGGTTTTGGCAGTGGCTAAGTCTAGGTGAACTCGGTGGGTCCGGATAGGAAATATCGGTGGGGCCGAGTTGGAATGTGGGTTTTGGACATATTTTGGATAGAGAGAGTGGTTGAGGGTTTAGGAGTACTGTCACTAAGCACTTGAGCAAAAAGACCATTAAGTAACACCTCATCCCCTTTTAATAGTATTGGCTTTCCTATGGACTCAATGTGATCTTGGATCACTAAACCAAGAATGTAGAGTCTTGATCTTGTGCCAATCCTTGTCCTTAGCATTTTGAGGGGTCCACGTCTCTAGTCCATGCCATGCCAATCATTGAACATCATGAAATCTTTAACTTGAATGGACATTAGTTCAATGAGATATATGTTGTTATGAATTACCAAAACCACCAAGGGAGCAAATGTGCTTTCAGGGATGATATTTAAACCACTTCTCCTTAGGGAGATCAACATGAGTAGCAAATTATTCACAAAAGGAATCTACTATCTCAGAGTCAAGTCCATATTTAGTGCTAAACTTATGAAAAGCATTGGTAGCCATAAAAGATTTAACACAATCGAACTCAAGTATTATACCTGACTCGTTACCTTTGTCGAGTTCCCAATCTTCAGAGTTGCATTTAATTCTTTCCAGAAGATCCCATCTGAATTCAATAGTTTTCTTCATAAAGGAGCCAGTCGAAGAAGAATCGAGCGTAGTTTGATTATCATGAGAAAGCCGAGCATAAAAATTCTGTAAGATAATTTCTTTTGAGAGCCCATGTTTGGGGCATGTGTACATCATGTACTTAAGCCTCCCCCAAGCTTGAGCGATGCTTTCTCCTTCACGAGGCCAAAAATTATATATATAATTCCGATCACGATGAACCAAATGCATAGGATAAAATTTCTGATGGAATTCTAGTTTCAATCGGTTCCAGTCCCATGTATCAGTATCATCACATAGCCTATACCATATTAATGCCTTTCCCTCCAAAGATAAAGGGAATACTTTTTTCTTAACTCCATCTCCGGACAAACCTGCAAGCTTAAACAATCCACAAATTTCATCCACATAGATCAAGTGCATATCAGGATGTACCATTCCATCTCCTGCATAAGGATTAGCTAGCAGTTTCTCTATCATACCCGAAAGAATCTCATAATAAATATTTTCAGTAGGTGCAGTAGGTTGAGGAGCAACTATTTGTGTTTCCGGTCGAGGTGAAGATACCCCGAACAAACCCCTCAAAGGATTGCTTTCCATAGTGACAAGCAACAGTAAATTTCAGCACGTAATATAAATGTTTCCTTACCAAATTCCACTCACCAAAGGCGCTTCACTCCCCGGCAACGGTGCCAGAAAAGAGTCTTGATGACCCACAAGTATAGGGGATAAATCGTAGTCCTTTCGATAAGTAAGAGTGTCGAACCCAACGAGGAGCAGAAGGAAATGACAAGCGGTTTTCAGCAAGGTATTTTCTGCAAGCACTGAAATTATCGGTAACGAGTAGTTTGATTGCAAGATAATTTGTAACAAGTGACAAGTAGAAATAGTAACAAAGAGTGCAGCAAGGTGGCCCAATCCTTTTTATAGCAAAGGACAAGCCGGAACGATCTCTTATAGTAAGTAAAGCGTTCTCGAGGACACATGGGAATTTCATCTAGTCACTTTCATCATGTTTGTTTGATTCGCGTTCGCTACTTTGATAATTTGATATGTGGGTGGACCGGTGCTTGGGTGCTGTTCTTACTTGAACAAGCCTCCCACTTATGATTACCCCCTCTCGCAAGCATCCGCAACTACGAAAGAAGAATTAAGATAACTCTAACCATAGCATTAAACATATGGATCCAAATCAGCCCCTTACGGAATAACGCATAAACTAGGGTTTAAGCTTCTGTCACTCTAGCAACCCATCATCTAATTACTACTCCACAATGCATTCCCTTAGGCCCAAAGATGGTGAAGTGTCATTTAGTCGACGTTCACACGACACCACTAAGAGAATCAACAACGTACATATCATCAAAATATCGAACGAATACCAAATTCACATGATTACTTATGACAAGACTTCTCCCATGTCCTCAAGAACAAAAGTAACTACTCACAAATCATATTCATGTCCAAGATCAGAGAGGTTTTGAATAGCATAATAGATCTAAACATATAATATTCCACCAAATAAACCAACTAGCATCAACTACAAGATGTAATCAACACTACTAGCAACCCATAGGTACCAATCTGAGGTTTTGAGACAAAGATTGAATACAAGAGATGAACTAGGGTTTGAGATGAGATGGTGCTGGTGAAGATGTTGATGAATATTAGTCCTCCCACGATGAGAGGATCGCTGGTGATGTCGATGGCGACGATTTCCCCCTCCCGAAGGGAAGTATCCCTGGCAGAATCTCTCCGTCGGAGAGCAAAAGTGCTCCTGCCCAAGTTCCGCCTCGAGACGGTGTTGCACCGTCCCGAAAGTCTTCTCTATATTTTTTCTAGGGCAAATGGACTTATATACCAGAAAATGGGGGCCAGAGGCTGGCCAGGGGCCCCACGAGGTACTAGGGCGCGCCTGGGGGGGTGGCGCTCCCTGTTGCCTCGTGGGCACCTGGGTGGCCCCCTCTGGTACTTCTTGCTTCTAGTATTTTTTATCTATTCCAAAATAAATCTCCGTAAAATTTCAGCTCATTTGGAGATGTGCAGAATATGTATCTCTGACATAGCTTTTTCAGGTCCAGAATTCCAGCTGCCGGCAATCTCTCTCCTTGTGTAAATCTTGCATATTAAGAGAGAAAAGGCATTAGAATTGCTCCACAAAGTGTTATATTGATTAAAAACACTATAAATAACGGTAGCAAAACATGATGCAAAATGGATGTATCACTGGCCGAGGCCGCGGCCTGGTGGGCCCGGTCCGCGGCGACTTCCCTTCGCGCGCGTGGCCTGGCAGAGCCCCGCCCGCCGCTGGGCTGCACGTGGCAAGCCACTGGCCCGCGGTGGGAACGAATCGTCACGTCGACCGGGCGCGAGCCGGCCGAACCGTTCAGTTTCTCCCCCGCCCGGGTGTTGCGGGCCGGCTCCAAGCGGCCGGCGTCTGCGGCTCGAACCGGCCTCCAGCTGGGAAACGCTCCCCAGCCGGGTTCGCGTTTTAGGGACTACTGTCAGGGGGATGACCCCCGGGTAGGCTCAGGGGTGCAAAGCAACATTTCAAAACATCGGGGTGGCCGGCGCCCCTCAGTCCGGCTGGCCCTCCAGCCGGCTCCCCAGCCGCAGGTTGGCTGGGCGCGGCGCCACGCCCGAGCCGGCTGGCTGCGAGCCGGCTCTGGGCGGGTCAGCGCCCGTCTCGTCCATCCGTTCGACAAGACCTCTCTCCCACTACGGGAGAGCGTGGCTACAGTGCCGCCGGCCCCGCTAACCCGGGCGACCGACGTCAGCGCGGCCCGGCACTGTAGCCCCACGACGCCAACCACTCCGTGATGCAGGAGGCGACGGGCTATAGTTCCCCGCAGCCGGTGAGCCCTAGCAGCCGACGGGCCCCACTGTCGGCCAGAGACGATGACAACAGGGCCCCGCTCCCACTCATTTCTACCATTGTGCCCTGGGGAGTCGGGCTATAAGACCCCACGGGAGCCCCCTAGAGCGGGGGTCAGCTCATTTTCACACATACACACACACACACTCACACGAGGCAGGGAGGAGAGCAAGCTCCTTCTTCCTCCTCCATCATATAGCTCCAGGAGCACCATTGTAGCCCTTGTGCTCATCTTAGTTCATTCGGCAGGATTAGGGGTGTTACCTCCCTCGGAGGGCCCCGAACCTGGGTACGTTGTGTGTCTCACACCGCTCGTGCCAATCTCGTCTCCGGAACCAACCTAGGCTCCACCCACAATAAGCCATCCCATGGCATCTGCCGTGAGAACACCACAACACTGGTTCTGCAGCCTTAGGTTCGGACACTTGTGGTTCACTGGGAGACACAGTAACTTTTTGAGCCATAGGCTCAGCAGAATTCTTTTCTTCCTCTTCCATCTGTGGGGCTATGGAACGAGGAGTAGAGTCGACAACCATCGGTGTGGGAGCACCAGAAGGTGTGGTCGGGGTAGTTTTCTCTCGGGAAGCAGATTGCTCCCCCTCAATCTTGTCATCCTTCTTGCTGGCAGCAGAAGGGTCAACTTGCATGGGCATTGGAGGCGAGAAATTTAGCTTTTCAACCTCTATCTCTTTGTCAGTCTGGTCATCACAGGCTTGTTGTTGTGGAGGTGCATTCTCTTCATCTGATTTATTGAGAAAAATGACAACAACATCTAATTGTTCTTCTTGGGCGGTTGGCACAGGCATAATGACCTCCTCAGCGGCTACTTGCTGCACGGGTTCTTCCTCACGGGGTCGGGAAGGTGGAACCTGCTGCAATGGTGTACTTGTGTCGATTGGAACAACATCAACAACTACTTTTTGAAGACGGCGATTAGAGTTGCCCTTCGGTTTGCTAGCTCTAGCCCTTGCCTTCTGACGTTTTTCTTCCTTCACTCTTTTGTGAGCAAGATCAGCCTTGCGCTCAATTTCCTCATTCTTCCTGTCACACAGTTGAGACACATCCAGGTGCATCTTGGAGTGCCATTCAACTTTCTCGTTCCGAATGCTACTGAGGCCCCTGGTGAGTTCAACAATTTCTTTGTTTAGGCCTTTTCTTTCGTAATCAGTTTTGGCCTCATTTCTCATTTTCTCGAGAGCTTGTTTATCCTTGACTGCTTTATTGAGCTTCTTGGAGATTTTCCTCAGCTCGATAAAATGCTTCGTTACCATTTCGGTAGCATCATCAGGCAGACCCAGACAGCTAATGTCATTAGATTTGGCATCGAATGCGGCACTGTCAATGACATCGATCATAAGCTTGTAGTCATATTTTTGTTCCTCTGTGGGAGCAGGAACGGTGGGCTTGGCCTTCTTAACAGAAGCATCTCCTTCGGATAGCAGCTTTCTCTTTGATGCACTCTTTGGGGCAGTTTGCACAGCTAAACCCGACGGTTTCTCAGAGAATGGCATGGGTGCATGCCTTGGTGATCTCCTTGGAGAGGGTAAAACCTTCACCGGAGAAGGACTCTGTGCTGGCTTGTCAAGAATTGCTGCTTGGTCATACATGGGAATTTCATCGCCCACTTCTTCATCAGAAGACTCATCAGACTAGTCAGATGCAACTTTCCCAGTTCTCTTGGAGGTAGTTTTCTTTCGAGGAGCGCGAGGAGAAACTGATTTCCTTGACTTACTTCCTTGGAAGCAGATGCATGCTCCTCCTTCTTTTTCAGGTCCTGTTGAGTTAGCGCAACATTCAGTGCTTCGACTTTCTTTTTCTTGGCCTCCCTAGCCTCATGTTTTGCTTTGGCCTTCGCCCTCTTGCTACTTCCACGGGAAAATCAGCGATGGTTTTGAGAGAATCTGGGTGAGCATTCACAGGCGGTGTTGCCCTGACTTTTTCATCATTTGGGCCAATGCAGATTTCAGCAACGCAGTTGTTCCAAGGTGGTGTGAAAGCAAACAAAATCTGATACTTCTTGTGAAGGTTTTCATATCTGAACCATTTGCTCGCCCAGTGGTGGCGAATCCTTTGCAACATGTTGTTGTGATCAACTGTTGATTCTATGCCTGGTGGAGTTCTGTATCCTTCTGGATCTAACATCTCAGCTGTAGTGTTTTTCTCTCTGCCACGACCACCCTTTTTGGGATTAACTGCATCATGATCTTACTGAGTGTTGGCAGAAGGGATCTCCTCCTCACTTTCTTCAGACTCAGATTCTTGATTCCTTTTCGAAGCCCTGGGTGGCTTCGAGGATTTTTCCTCCCCCAGTCATCCTTTTCCATTCAAACCTTGGTGGATGCTGAGGCAATTCACCTTCAGATTCAGAGTGCTCAAACGAATTGGAATCCATGCCACCTGTGAAGAAGAATATATGCAAAGGAGAAATAGGTAGGGTCATAAGCATGCACAGAAGGTATTTTGAACGAGAAACAAATTTTGATAGGGTTCAAACAGAGATCTATCACAGTAAGAAAATATAATCTCGATAGATTTTAATCCAACCACAGAGAATCTCAAAAGAAGCTTAGGCAGAATTAATAAAAATCTAATCTTTCTTGGAACTGTGCAAGAACCCATGGATCGAGGAAACTTAGTATGAGGAAAATCTACAAATAGTACAAGTTAAATCGTAGAGATCCCTAAAGATGTAGCGCAGTGAAATAAATCACAGGAAAAAGCATCCGTAAGAACTTCCCTAAGACCAGAGGGATGGAGGGAGGTAGTTCCAGATCCAAGCGCCCTAACTTGGCAACTTAAATCAGCTATGGCAATGCGGGGGGGAAGATTACCGCACCGGCGTGGACAGCTGCGACGAGATTCCACCGAAGTTTCACGAAGGAGCTCCTCGCTGGAGTTTCTTCGAGCGCGGGCTCGGACAGAGGTGGAAAGAGGGTTTGAGGGAAAATACGAAGCGCTGAGGAAGAAGACGAGCGGAGATGGGTATTTATAGCTGGAGGGCAGAAGCACCTCTCCAAGATCTGATACGTCTCCAACGTGTCTATAATTTTTTATTGTTCCATGCTATTATATTATCAATCTTGGATGTTTTATATACATTTACAAGCAATTATATATCATTTTTTGGGACTAACCTATTAACTTAGTGCCCAGTGCCAGTTGCTGTTTTTTGCCTGTTTTTGATTTTCCAGAATATCAGTACCAAACGAAGTCCAAATGCCACGAAACTTTTTGGAGATTTTTTTCTGGACATAAGAGACACTGGAAGTTCGGGAGGAGACGAGAAGATGAAGCAGTGGCCCACGAGGCACCACGGCGCGCCCCAGGGGAGGCGCGCCCTGGTGGCTCGTGGGGCCCACACTGCTCCGTTTGACCTAATTCCACCTCTATAAATTCTCTAAAATCAGGAAACCAACAGAGGAGTCCATGAAATACTTTTTCCGCCACCGCAAGTTCCTGTTCTTGAGAGATCCCATCTGGAGGCCTTTTCCGGCACTCCGCCGGAGGGGGATTCGATTACGGAGGGGCTCTACATCAACCTTGCTGCCCTTCCGATGATGCGTGAGTAGTTTACCACAGACCTTCGGGTCCATAGTTAGTAGCTAGATGGCTTCTTCTCTCTTTTTGAACTTCAATACAATGTTCTCCTCGATGTTCTTGGAGTTCTATCTGATGTAATCACTTTTTGCGGTGTGTTTGTTGGGATCCGATGAATTATGAGTTTATGATCAGATTATCTATTATTTGAGTTTCCTCTGAACTCTTTTATGCATGATTATTATAGCTTCGTATTTCTCTTCGATCTATTGATTTGGTTTGGCCAACTAGATTGATTTATCTTGCAATGGGAGAGGTGCTTTGTAATGGGTTCGATCTTGCGGTGCTCAATCCCAGTGACAGAAAGGGACATGACACGTATGTATCGTTGCTATTAAGGGTAAAAAGATGGGGTTTATTCATGCATGAGTTTACTTTGTCTACATCATGTCATCTTGCTTAAGGCGTTACTCCGTTCTTTTATGAACTTAATACTCTAGATGCATGCTGGATAGCGGTCGATGTGTGGAGCAATAGTAGTAGATGCAGAATCGTTTCGGCCTACTTGTCTCAGACATGATGCCTATATACATGATCATTGCCTTGGATATCGTCATGATTATTTGCTTTTCTATCAATTGCCCAATAGTAATTTGTTTACCCACCGTATGCTATTTTCAAGAGAGAAGCCTCTAGTGAAACTTATGGCCCCCGGGTCTACTTTTATCATATATTAAAAATCCTAAAAATACCTTGCTGCACTTTTACTTTATTTATTTTATTTTGTATTTTTGTTCGATCTATCTATCTATCACCATACAATTTAATCTTGCAATTAACCGCCAAGGGATTGACAACCCCTTGTTCGCGTTGGGTGCAAGGATTTGTTGTTTTGTGTGCAGGTACTGTTAACGAGGTGTTGCGTGATTCTCCTACTGGATTGATAACCTTGGTTTCATAACTGAGGGAAATACTTATCTCTACTGTACTGCATCATCCCCTCCTCTTTGGGGTAATCCTAACGCAGCTCACAAGTAGCAGGAAGAATTTCTGGCGTCGTTGTCGGGGAGACATCATCAACATCTATCAAGTACCTAAGCATAAACTTTCATCTCCTTGCATTTTATTTGCCTTTGCCTCTCGTTTTCATCTCCCCCACTTTTAAAAAATTTTATCGCAAAAACACAAAATTATTTTTACTTGCTTGCTTGCTTTTATTGCCTTCATGTCGAACACACAAGAAGAGAAAGTAAAAGCAAAAATATAAGATACTATGGATCCACTTAAAGTTTTCTACTTGGATCATCTTCGATCCATTTGTGCTCGTGCTAAAACCCCAACTCGTTTAGTTGAGAGAAAATCATTAGATGAGCATGCTCATTTTGTGTGTCACCGTTTGTCTCAAAAGGGGAGACTCTTATGGCCACGATGCCAATATTAATTATGCTTATGATGATGAACTTGCAATAGTTTCTTATGTTAAAAATGAAATTATTGCTATTGCACCCACACTTGATAGCTACTTGAATAAAAAGCATAATTGCAATGATTTTATTATAAATTCTATGAATGACAATTGTGCTAATGATATGCAATGCTACAAGCTTGGGGATGATGATTTTGTTATGTCCACTACTTATTGCAATGATCATGATTGGGGTGATAATGCTTCTTATGATCTTGAAAATTTATTTAAGCCTCATGATGAATATGTTATTGATAATAATATTTACAATAATATTGAAAGTGGGTTTGGAAGAGTGTCAACTTTAGGTAAAAATGATCCCACTACTTTGGAGAGTGTTCAATCTTATAATTTTTTTGATAAAAGTGGGTTTGGAGAGGTCATGACTTTAGTTGATGGTAATCCCACTATCTTGGAAGATTATGAAACTTTTATGCATGTGGATCGTGAAGAGAATCTTTTATATGATAGCTATATTGTTGAATTTGACTATGATCCTACATGTAATTATTATGAGAGAGAAAAATGTGGTTTTATAAATTCTCATGTCATTAAATTACCTCTTTTCATTGTGAGATTGTTATTGTTTCTTTCTTCTTCCATGCATATGTTAAATATTTCTTGACTTAATAATTTGTTTGCTTATAAAATGCCTATGCATAGTAAGTACGTTAGACTTAATGTGTTTGTCACATGTTTTATGATGCTCTCTTTGCGTTACAATTTATCTTTCATGTGAGCATCAATAAAATCTCAAGCCTATCTTGATGGCTATACAGAAAGAGCTTGTTGAGAGACAACCCAATAGTCATCATTTTAATTTTATTCTGTGTTTACACAATTATGCTACTGGTATAATTGATTTTTTATGTTTTAATTAGTGCTTGTGCCAAGTAAAGCCTCTGGGATGATTTGGAAGATAGTATAATTGATGCTGTTTGAAAAAACAGAAAGTTTTGCGTCCAGTGCTGGAATTTTAGTTCTGTACTGGAGAGTCAGAAAAATTTGAAATTTGTACACAGTATTGGTATATGAATTGCCCACGTTTTCCTAATTTTTCAGAATTTTTGGAGTTACAGAAGTATGGATTTTAAATAGATTGCTACAGACTGTTCTGTTTTTGACAGATTCTATTTTTGATGCATTGTTTGCTTGTTTTGATGAAACTATGGATTGTATCGGGGGGTATAAGCCATGGAGAAGTTAGAATACAGTAGGCATAATGCAAAAATAAATTATGAATGGGTTTGCAACAGTACTTAAAGTAGTGATTTGTTTTGTTATACTAATGGATCTCACGAAGGTTTTGTTGAGTTTTGTGTGATTGAAGTTTTCAAGTTTTGGGTGAGATCACGATGGATGAAGGAATAAGGAGTGGCAAGAGGCTAAGCTTGGGGATGTCCAAGGCACTCCAAGGTAATATTCAAGGAAGACTCAAGCTTCTAAGCTTGGGGATGCCCCGGAAGGCATCCCCTCTTTCTTCTACCAACCATCGGTAATTTTACTTGGAGTTATATTTTTATTCGTCACATGATATGTGTTTTACTTGGAGCGTCGTGTATTATATGAGTCTTTGCTTTGTTTGCATTTTAGTTTGTCACAATCAACTTTGTTAGACACACCTATTTGAGAGAGCCACACGTTTATCATGATTTGTTAGAATACTCTATGTGCTTCACTTAAATTTTTTGAGCTAGGCAGTTGCTCTCGTGCTTCACTTAAATCTTTTTGAGCACGGCGGTGGCTATATTTTGAAGAAATATTTGAACTCTCATGCTTCACTTATATTATTTTGAGAGTTGATGAAATTAAAAATTTTAAGAAATATTTGCACTCTCATGCTTCACTTATATCTTTTTGAGAGTTGATAATAGTAATGGTAATTTGCACAAGATATGAATTTGGTCCCAAAGTGATGAATATTCAAGACGGATATAATAAAAACTTTCATATAGATCATTGGATAAGAACTTGATATGTATCCACAAAGAACCTTGCATACACAAAAGACTCAATTGATAAGAACTTGATATCCACAAGTGAATCCATTATTATACAACTGTGATTCTAGCATAAGAGCAAGGCACATGACACAAAGCACATGGCACAAATTGATCTCATTTGCATAACAATGAATTACAAAGTAAGATAGCAAATACCACAAGCAAATAGAGTGTTTTTGTAATTTTATCAAAATTACACATGAGAGAACAATTGAGGAATTGATATGCAATAAATTGCTTAATTGGCATATTTTGGGATAAGTGAATCATGAATATGATTTTATAGATCCCCACTATATGCTTCTTCTCAAATGTCCCACAATTGCAATAAAGTGACTTTTTAAGAACATGCAAGAAGCACAACTTTTAACAAGTACTAATCATGCCATGATGCAACCTACACAAGGTTGACCCCATTTCTATATATATGCATGAAGTAAATACTTGTTACCGAGATAGCATTGGTATGAAGTCATAGATCAATAAAATGTCCTAGCTTGGTTCTAATTTCCTCATAGTGCCACCACCTTCATGAATAAGCCAAGCACCCAATGCTTCTCAAATGTACCTAAAACAATTTAAGTACAATATGGTCCCCAAACTTATTGGGTCCGAAGTAGTTAGCATAACTACAAAACATAGGGTAAAACCACTTAAATATGTGCATATCGATATGAATTTGAATTTCATGCACATCTTAGCTATTAAGAATTTGATGGATATACCATATATATTGGATCAATTAAACCAAACAAGGCATGAAAATTTACACATAGTAAATATGCATGCACAAGCCTACCAAAATCTAAAGAGATACAAATGTGGACAAATGAACACATAACCTTAATACTTCCAATAACATCACTAATCATTCATGTTGTCCAAAATGAATCGAAGTGACAAATCAACATATGATAGCACACAAAGTTCAACACATGAACTCAGCAAAACCAATGAGCATATAAGATATGCATTGCACACATACTCATAGGAATATCTCACTCAAGTAGATATATGACACTATAAACAATGAGATAACAAGCTCCCATAACTCCATACAAACCAATAAGATGAACTCGAACAAAATGGTATTTCGAGTTATCATTCGGTGTAGAAACCAAATAAGTACATGATCATCTATACTAACACAAGCATAACATGAGAGTTTAGAAATAAACACAATGCTTGGATAGCATATTATTAACATTCCAATTAGATAGATCATCATGCAAAGCAACAATTGGAATGGATTTAATCAAACGATTTTCCGAATACGATTTTTAAGATAACCATGGGCAAAACCTCACAAGAATGCCATACGTAAACAAGGCATTGCATGCCACAGAGATATAAGATAATCTCAAATATAAATTCTAAGTGGTATTCCTAAATTATTTACATATACAAGGATTGTGGTATGCACAAGGCATATCACTCCCCCATAATGTGATAATCCATGTATTGTCCACAAGAGGCAAATGAAACCCAACTAAGGATAATTAATGAATGAGAATTTGAATTTCAAATGAGCTTTACATACCACATAGTAACTAGATAATATTGCACTAACCATACTAGGTGGTATCCCACATATATACACATTTAAGGTTTGTGATATGCGTAAAACATAGCACTCCCCCATAATGTGATGTTCCATAATATCTAAAAAAAACAAAGAAGATTCAACTAATGAAGCAATAAAGGCTCGAAACACACACACAAATATATGAAGTGCATTGCGACCTACACATGCTAGATAACACAAATCAAGCATACTAGGAGGCACAACATATACAAGCACATGCTAGGTACAAAACCTAAACATGCAATGGACTAGTAACTTTCAATGCAAACAACGCAAGTACAAGTTACTGCAAAGAGGAGCATTGGATTGATAGATGTGATGATAATCCACTTGACTTGGCATTAACCATAACATATGGTGAAAATAATTTTTCTTCATGAAGTAGCCAAGTCTCCAATGCCCTCCACACACCTATTGATCAAGTTTGAGCTCGATGGTCCCCAACCAAGTTGGGTCCTAAGAAGTTAGTAATAATAGGCTTGGCAACCCAAATGGTATTGTCCACTTCCAAACCACTTTGGGCACCAACATACTTGGCAAACAAATTGCCAACATTATCCTTCCTAAGTGAATAATGATCATTGATAATTGGAGGCTTAGAGATGTTACCGTTGGGACATGATGAAGCTATGTGTCCCTTCTTTCGACAAATATAGCAACATGTACTCCCCCTTCTCTTCTTCTTTACTTTCTCAACTTGGGGAGCAATAACATGGTTCATCATGGATAGTGGTCGTTCTTCAACTTGAGATTGAGCTTGAGGCCGCTTCCCATGTAGCTTCTCTTTATAAGCCCTTTTCTTCAATGGACAAGATCTCACATGATGTCCAATATTTTTGCACTTAAAGCAAGAAATGTTGAACTCATTCTTGGCTTGGTCTTGTCCCCTTTTCTTGTACTTGGACTTCTTCTTGTTGGAGTGAAAACTATGTCCATCATCGCACTTTTCCAAGTCTTTCTTCAAACTAGTGACTTGGGCCTTGAGCTCATTAATTTCCTCTACATGGTTAGTTTTAACACTAGAAACAAGAGGATTAGTGGAAGTAGAAACTTCATGGTTAGAGCAACAAGACAAGGTGAGCAATTCATCATGAGATGTACCAATATCATGTAGAGAGGAATTGCAAGGACTAGCACATGGCAATAAGGCATTCCGAGTAGAAGATGTGCTAATATCCACATGAGACTGACACGATTTTACCTTGGTGACCATAGCCTCATGAGCTAACTTTAGCCCATCATGGGAGATTAGAAGATCCTCATAAGTGCCCGAGAGATTTTCATGACTTTCTTCCAATTTTCCATAATTGCTAGTTAGCAAATCAAGTTGAGTCCTTAGCTCAACATTCTCCTTCAAAATTGATGCTTCACATGAAATCGAGTTAGTAGCACAAGCATCATTATCAATATGAGAGGAGCAAGTAGCAATTAGAGACTTCTCATGAGTTGATTGAAGCTCCTCATGAGACTTGGAGAGTTTGATGAGCTCTCCCTTGACATTATTGCATTCAAGGAGAAGGAGCTCAAAATCCTCTTTAAGTTTACCATGAGTAATTTCAATCTCTCCTTTTGAAGATCTTAAGTCTCTAACCGTTTGATAAGCCTTAGCAAGTTCATGTTCAAGTTGTTCACTTTTAGCTTGCTCATTAAGAAATAAATCATTACATTTTTCAAGGCAAGCAAGAACATCTTGAAACCTTTTATAAGTGTTATTTTTAGCTCTATGAAGAGTTTTCCCAATCTCATAGAGATTTTGAGTCAAGTCATCATCATCATCCTCATTACAACTATCATCATTATCACTAAGAGATGATGATACCTCGTGATTACCTCTTGCCATGAGGCACATGTTAACAAAGGGGGTTGATGATGATTCTTTTGGAGAAGAGGGTTCTTCATCAATCAAGTGTGCCTCATCCTCCTTGATTTCCTCTACATGGTTAGTAATACAACAACAAGAGGAAACCAAGGCATTTCGATCATGGCAACACGGGAGAGCAAGCATATCATCACAAACATTTGTCAAGGAATTCTTAGGTGATATGCATGGACTATCAACACAATAATTTATACTATTGGTGCTAGATATGCCCAAGTCCATAGAAGATACACCACTAGTATCTACATAAGCAAGATCATCAATGATGAGCTTAACACCATCATCACAAGATATTTCTTCACTCACCATGTCATTACCTTGTGGTATGCCACATGTTGGTGAAGTGGAAGATGTTGAAGTATGCAAGTAATCGGAGGTGGAAGCAATAGAGAACTCTTCATGATTTAAAAATGCAGAGAACTCATCCATTAACTCCCCGAAAATAATATTGTCTTCATCAAGATTGGACCCACCATATATATCTTCAAGTTTGGTCCAAGCCTCATGAGCCGACTTGCAAGTCGAGACTTCCTTAAACACTTCAACGGTTATAGTTTGATGAATGAGAAGAGAAGTATCACAATCAAGATACATATCCTCAAAAGATGGAGAAGGGCCATCCTTTGCAATAGAAATTTCTACAAGAACAATTCGCAAAGCATTTGGACCCATGGCCCGAAAGCGACAAAGCATGCGAATTCTCCACAAGTGATAATTTGTGCCATCAAAATCAAAGGTGTCATTGCGCACTAAATCACTAGTCGACATCGATACTCTCTAGGCGGTGAAGCCTAATAAGGAGAGACCTTGCTCTGATACCAATTGAAAGGACCACGATGTCGCCTAGAGGAGGGGTGAATAGGCGTTTTAAAATCTTTTACGAATTTGGTTATATCCTAATGCGGAAATAAACTAAGCGGATACTTTTCAAGCACAAATCCTAAATATACTAGGCTCACTAAGTGCACCAATAACTTAGGATAAACAAGATGAGAACAACGAGGATATGAGTAAGCACAAGTAAGTCACACAAACTTACTCAATGTATATCACGAGATATGGAAATGAATAATACGCACAACCACAAGTAAGCAATACAAGCTTACACAAATTGTATCACAATATATGAAATTGAATGATACAAGCAAAGTCAAGTAAGCACTACAAGCTTACACAAGTTATGTCACAAGATATGGAAATGAATGTTACAAGCTAGCAATTCACACTAAGCACAAGATAGAACAGTAGTAGGAAGTATGAATTGCGGACTATAAAGTGTTGGCCTAAATAATCTCTATGATATGGTAACCAACACAATATAATGAGGACAACAAGGATACTAACAAGCACAAGTAAGTTACACAAACTTACTTGAGAAATATCACAATATATGGGAGTGTATGACACAAGTTAGCAATTCACACTAATCACAAGATATATCAATAGTAGCAAGTATGAATTGCGAATATAAAGTGTAGGCCTAAATAATCACTTCAAGGGAATGGCCAACACAATATAATGAGGACAACAAGATATAGTGAATGCACGGTCAAGTGACCAAAGTAAACCACAAGTAAGGAGTTAGGGTTAGGGATAACCAAAGTCACGGAGACAAGGATGTATCCCGATGTTCACTTCCTTCGAGGGAAGCTAGTCACCGTTAGAGAGGTGGATGTTACCACGAAGGCACACCAACGCCACGAAGGCTCACCCTATTCTCCTTGAGATATCACCACGAAGGCGATTCCCAACCACTAGTGGTAGACCTTGAGGCGGCCTCCAAACCTTCACAAACTTTCCGGGGGACAAATCACAAGTTGATTCCTCACCGGAGCACTCCTACCGCCTAGGAGTCTCCAACCTCCAAGAGTAACAAGAACAAAGGGGAAATGCTCAAGACTTGCTCAAATCACGAATTCCTTTGGTCACAAGAGGGAGAGGAGTGGATCTATCTTTTGATTGGAACACCTCTCAAGAACTCTCACAAATGCTTCCGGGATCTAGGATTTGGTGTGGAAGAGTGAGAGGGAGCCACTTAGATGTTCTAGGGTTCTATTTAGTGGAGTGGTCAACCCTCTACCGGATTGGTAGAGGGGTATATATAGCAAGCCTAAAAAACTAGTCGTTTGTGAGTAAGTGGCTGTGTCGGGCCGGACATCCGGGCGGAGGCCGGACATCCGGGCGGAGGCCGGACATCCGGCGGCTGTGAAGTGTGCACACGAATATAGAAAAACAGGGTACAGGGCCCAGACATTTGGCCGAAGCCCGGACATCCGGCCAAACTTGGGGCCCCGGACATCCGGCCAAGTGCCGTACATCCGGCGTACACAACCAACATTTCGGTAAGGTTTCTGGACAGAGATGGCCGGATTTCCGGGGGGGATCCCGGACATCCGGGGCGTCCTGGGAGCCCGGACATCCGGCCAACACAAAAACTGCAGGGGCCCCAAAAGTAAAACATGCATAACTTTCTTATCCGGACTCCGATTTTGATGATCTTGGGCTCGTTTTGAAGCTAGTGAAAAACCCCATGCCCTCACATAGATAACTACTCAAGATCAAACAAAATGGAGGACGCAAATTATGCAAAGGTTAGATCATATACTTTGGGGAACCTAGTTGGCTATGGATTTATTTGGTATATAGGATAGGTGTGGAATCGTGTATAGAAGATGTTGACTTGAGAAAATCCATCATGAACCCCTTTGATCCCCTCTTAATAGTGCGTGATCCCTATAACTCAAGAATCATAAAAGAGCTACACTACATAGCTATCGAGAATCCATTCTTGAGTGTATATGTTTCTTCGGTGGTCATCACTCCACAACACTAATGCCAAAGGAACTAATACCTTTGACTCGAGCCTTTCACTTGAGCTTGATGTTGATGTTTCTTCTTGGCTCAAGTTGAAGGCAAGACATTTGTGAAGTCTTCAAGTAGCTCTCCCATACACAGTGTGGGAAGCTTTGCTTTGTATTCATCTTCACTTGTCCATCATGTGATCATCCACAAGCTTCAAGCATGTAATCCTTCGGGATGGTTATCTTGAACTTGCCCTTGTCAACCATGATCATGAACACTTAATGTGATCCTCTCATGGACACTTGGAATCTTTCTCTCGATGCGAGCCCATGAGAATAACCTAACCCTCATAAACATAGACAACACATAGCATGGGTTAGTACACAAAGTGCAATTGACAATTTCTTATCATACCACAAGATCCTATGTGATGCATCGTTTGCACTTGTGTGTTGACCATTTAGAGTTCGATTCTTTGATCTTTATCTTGGTCAACCTTTATCTTTACTCCATGCTTAATCTTGATGTGTTGAAGGCCATATTGAATTCTTCACTATGCTTCATTTCTTCAAGACATGATTACCCATATCTCAATTATCATATGACCATATGGAGTTTATCCATGAATACCATATTGGTCATCATTTGTTCTTTTTCATGCTCCATCACAATCTCTTGAGAGGCATAACGAAATCTTCACATGAATTACTTGCTTCAAGACATAATCATCCATGACTCAACATATGAGCTCATCATGATCCTATCTTCAAGCCATATGTAGAATTCTTCTCTTTAATCATTCTCTCAAGATCATGATCCATCATGGCTCACCCCATAAGCCTAAGCATGACAACCTCTGAGATCCTTCAATGAACTCCATATAGATCACATCTTGTTCGTCACATGGAATTCATCTTGATCATATTTGATTCAATCATTGAGCTCAATCTTGATGCACAACTATATGTATATGGCATTCATTCCGAATCCATTCAATCTCCTTCTTGCATCGCCCAAGGAACAAGCCTTCATTTATAACTTGATGCCATTGTTTCTTCATAGGAATTGTCACTCATTATCAAGTCTCAATGCATATATTTGTGTTGATGGATTTCATCCTTCAATTCATCCAGTATTCTTCATGCATTGCAAATGGAAATTTCCTTCACATGTATATCTCAATGCAAACATTAGTCCATAAGGATTGTCATTAATTACCAAAACCACACATGGGGACTACATGTACTTTCAGCATTCCACATCAAAAATTCTGTTTTTATCATTTACCTACTCGAGGACGAGCAGGAATTAAGCTTGGGGATGCTTGATACGTCTCCAACGTATCTATAATTTTTGATTGTTCCATGCTATTATATTATCAATCTTGGATGTTTTATATACATTTACAAGCAATTATATATCATTTTTTGGGACTAACCTATTAACTTAGTGCCCAGTGCCAGTTGCTGTTTTTTGCCTGTTTTTGGTTTTCCAGAATATCAGTACCAAACGAAGTCCAAATGCCACGAAACTTTTTGGAGATTTTTTTCTGGACATAAGAGACACTAGAAGCTTCGGAAGGAGACGAGAAGATGAAGCAGTGGCCCACGAGGCGCCACGGCGCGCCCCAGGGGGGGCGCCCGGGTGGCTCGTGGGGCCCACACTGCTCCGTTTGACCTAATTCCACCTCTATAAATTCTCTAAAATTGGGAAACCAACAGAGGAGTCCACGAAATACTTTTTCCGCCGCCGCAACTTCCTGTTCTCGAGAGATCCCATCTGGAGGCCTTTTCCGGCACTCCGCCGGAGGGGGATTCGATCACGGAGGGGCTCTACATCAACCTTTTTGCCCTTCTGATGATGCGTGAGTAGTTTACCACAGACCTTCGGGTCCATAGTTAGTAGCTAGATGGCTTCTTCTCTCTTTTTATCTTCAATACAATGTTCTCCTCGATATTTTGGAGTTCTATCCGATGTAATCACTTTTTGCGGTATGTTTGTTGGGATCCGATGAATTGTGAGTTTATGATCAGATTATCCATGAATATTATTTGAGTTTCCTCTGAACTCTTTTATGCATGATTATTATAGCTTCATATTTCTCTCCGATCTATTGATTTGGTTTGACCAACTAGATTGATTTATCTTGCAATGGGAGAGGTGCTTTGTAATGGGTTCGATCTTGCGGTGCTCAATCCCAGTGACAGAAAGGGACATGACACGTATGTATCATTGCTATTAAGGGTAAAAAGATGGGGTTTATTCATGCGTGAGTTTACTTTGTCTACATCATGTCATCTTGCTTAAGGCGTTACTCCGTTCTTTATGAACTTAATACTCTAGATGCATGCTGGATAACGGTCGATGTGTGGAGTAATAGTAGTAGATGCAGAATCGTTTCGGTCTACTTGTCTCGGACGTGATGCCTATATACATGATCATTGCCTTGGATATCGTCATGATTATTTGCTTTTCTATCAATTGCCTAACAGTAATTTGTTTACCCACCGTATGCTATTTTCAAGAGAGAAGCCTCTAGTGAAACCTATGGCCCCCGGGTCTACTTTTATCATATATTAAAAATCCTAAAAATACCTTGCTGCACTTTTACTTGATTTATTTTATTTTGTATTTTTGTTCGATCTATCTATCTATCACCATACAAATTAATCTTGCAATTAACCGCCAAGGGATTGACAACCCCTTGTTCGCGTTGGGTGCGAGGATTTGTTGTTTTGTGTGCAGGTACTGTTAACGAGGTGTTGCGTGATTCTCCTACTGGATTGATAACCTTGGTTTCATAACTGAGGGAAATACTTATATCTACTGTACTGCATCATCCCCTCCTCTTCGGGGAAATCCCAACGCAGCTCACAAGTAGCAAGATCCACGGCCCACAGTTGCAGGACGTTCCGCATTCGACGGATACGATCATAATTGTGGAGATCGTGGGCACGTGGAGACGGTTACCTGAGAAAATCTTGGGAAGAGGAGCGGGCGACCGAAAGGTTGGACGAGGGCTTACGCCAAAATTAGATAAACATTCGAAGTCAATTTCTATCGCAACCATGGATGTTGGAGAGAAATTTTCTTCTGGTCAAGTTGCATACTTGTGACAGACATCATAGACTTAGAAGAGATAGAACAGGAGGGAAACAAGGACCGAAACAAAACACTCAACCAAAAGAAAGAAACACATAACGATAGCTCTGGGTGAGTTGTTCATCGGACAAAACACAGACGCATGGCGAGGACAAATAAGAAGAAACAGAAAGAAACAAATAAGCAAACAAACAACACCATCAACAATGAATCTCAGGGCATGGGATCTGCGAGGGGAAACCCTAAGAAGATTCCTGCAAGAGGGGTTAGTTCTTCTTCACAACCCACACTTGTGTGGGAGGTGATGACCTCAAATGTCTTGACTGAGCAGGGACCTCTTTCTTTCGATGTTCTCTATAGCTCACCTGTGTATCACGAGAGTAATCATATGAGTAGGCATTGAAATTGTTTCCAGAGATATGAGTATAATGGTTTGAAAAATTCGCATGTATTCCTTCTGACGAGAGTAATGCCAGTTTCCATTTGAAGGAATTACAATGTTGTTCTCCAAGTGCTTATCCTGCAAGGTTAGGCTAGTGGTAACGAATATAGTTTCAATAGTGCACCTTTTCACCCAAATTTGCCTTTTGGGTGAGCCAGACCTGCAATTAGTCCCGATGTATCGAGCGAAAACCTTACCATTCTGTTGTTTGAAGAGTTTGTAGTTCGAGTCATCTGACTCGTCAGAAACAACAGGGATGTGACAGTCATATCCGGACAGACGTGCTGGCTCGAGAGTTTTGTTCGTGGCATGAACCCAGCTTATCTGAGGATATTGCTCGGGGGTCCAGTATGTTCCATCAACATTGAGTTTCCTTTAGAACACCAACCCTTCCTTTCGGGGTTTTTTGTGTAGAATCGACTTCTTGAGTACATCACACAAGGTTTGATGCCCTTTAAAACTCTTTAGCATGCCAGTCTCAAGTAGGTTCCTTAACCTGAAATTTTCATCAGAGATAGCAACAATTTCCTCGGGAGAGGGATTAGTGATATCATTCGTAATAGTTGCAACATTCTCGATGATAGCGTTAGAAGTTTCAGCAGTGGAATCAGCATTGCTACGTTTTAAGCATTTTAGACATGGAGGCACAAAATCATCAGGAAGTTCTCCAGATTGCTCGGTGATGAGAGAATCCTTTTCTTTCACAAGCACGTCATAAGACTCTTTTAGTGACTCGAGTTCTTGATTCCTATTAAGGAGTTCATCTGATAAACTCTCGAAGTCTACTGCAAGAGAATTATATCGGTTGGAAAGATCATCAGCAGTTGAGGAGAGAGCATCAGGGAGAGCAAGACGGTCGATGTCCACCCTGACCTCTACGGCGCCGTCATGGAGCAAGGTGGCTTTAGCCCAGAGGCTCTCATGGCGGCTCTCAGCCACATGCTGGACAACAAAGCCCAGCGTGTTGGGTTTGTTGCCATGGGAGACGCCCATAGGGTGCTCTGGCTGAGGACCTGGCTGGGCAAGCACTACTACTAGTGCTGCTTCTGGTGGTGGCGACGGCGTGCATGATCCTCAACGGCGATGGAGACAAGGACGACGATGACGATGACGACGTATATTTTGTGTAGTTAGGGCTTGGAAACAATCTTATGGTCTGTATATTTTGGTGAGGTAGTATATACTAACCCCTCACGGTGATCCTCACGGTGATCATGAACTTGCGGTGGTAGGATTACACCTTCTTTTGGATGTGGTGGTAAGATGACACCATAGTAGTGGTAGGTTGAACTTGCTATGCGGTATGATCATGCATGCATGCTTACTATTTGCTCTTCTGCTCCATTGCTTGTGTGCTTCATTGCTTGCTCCTAGAGTGCTCCATTGCTTGCTGTTTGTGCGTTCCATTGCTTGGTGCTTCAACTTATTGCTCTTGTGCACTGCTAGGATAAGTGGTATTCGGTGTTCATCGGGAGGGCTCTTGGAGTTTACAGTTCATGGGAAGCTTGCAATGAATAAGTTTCAGGGTACAAGCACAGCAGACACAGAGGGTTTAAAACCAGGCAGGCGGCAGAAGAAGCTTACTCCAAGTTTGTGCGAAAGCAGGCATGCAACAGTGTTGAAGTTGTGAAGATGGATCGTCAGTTTAGGCTGAGGAACTTCATCATCTTCCTCCAGTTGATTGCCATTGCAGTGCTGTGGCATTGGTGTGCTCGGTGTCATGCTGTGTAAGGTATAGTAGTAATGGGTAAGCTCACCAAGTAGGGTGCAAGGTGAGCACAACTCTATCGTATGCAACCAAACAATGTGCATTCATGTGACCACATACAATGCGAGCAACCAAACACAGTGCGTAGAGGTGTCGCTACGATGCAGAAAGATGATATGCAGACAACCAATCAACATGCAGATGTTGATTTTTTACCTGCATATATGTTCAATCAGCCCTAGTGAGACAGGTATATGCAAAGTACGTAAAAACACGATGCGAGCAAATCCTGATATTTTCGCCCGTCCTAACAGCGCGTATCCACCGGGCATCGCATTCGAGTCTCCACCAGCAGCAGCAGGTACGCACGGGGAAGATAAAAAATTAGAGCAACGTCACGTGACACGGAAGCAAAGTAGCAAACCCAACATGACACGCGTTACCATTACTAGCATGGCCACGTGAGGCCCACTCGTTTCCCGTGCACACTCCACGAGCCCCGTCTGGCGCCACATATACACCGCCTGCCCGCTTTCCCCTCCCCTATCAAATCCTCACTCCACTCGCCCCGCCCAGCCAGATCTTTCTAGAACCTTCAGCAACCCTAGGGCCCCAGCGAGAGGCCTCTGCCGCCGCCATGGCGCCCAACCCCGCCGCAATCGCCCTCCTGGCCGCCCTCGACGGCAATCTCCGCCTCCTCAAGAGTAAGCGCCGTCGGCTTTGCCGCCGTCCCCTGTTCTACCCAGTGTCGAATGAAATGATGTGTGATACCGGCGTCTCCATTGTCCCGAACACTCTCGTGTAGTAATGCTTATGTAGCGTGGTCAAATCTGATGTCCTCTCCGGTTAGTTTCTGAAAAAATTGGGCGTTAATTCCTTCGGCTTTCTTCTGTGAGTTAGGCAGAAACCACCAAATTTGAGACTGCATGGATAGATAACTTCCGTATCTAGATCGATCTGGAGCCTCAGACGTGCAAACATCTTCCTAGTCCACCACGCTCCTCAGAATTTTCATGATTGTGTTATTTGATTTTTTCTTTGTTGCACCTGCAATTTCTCCATGCTAGAAATGTCCAAAAAGATGGATTTGCGGGAAACAAAGGACCCCAAAGGGCTAAACGCACTCCATTTCGCTGCAAATAAGGGGTCCCTGGAGATTTGCAAGTTCCTGGTGGAGGAAGTGGGGGTCGATGTCAACTCGGTATCAAGCGTAGGTAAAATCTCTGCACCAGTAACAGGAGGCGTTGCCTATATTAGTACTCAGTACTGAAATGCCGCATTCTCCTTGTAGGTGCGACACCGATGTTTTACGCTGCACTCAAGGGAAATCTTCAGGTTATTAGGTATCTTCTGGATCATGGCAGCGATCCGGCGAAACCTAGTGAGAGGGGCTTAACGCCGCTGCACAATGCAGCAGAGCATGGTGCGTTCCTCATTCTTCAGTGCACTTAGTCTCTGAAATAGATGGAAGGCTTACAGGATAGTACTAGCTTACAAGTGTTTTTTATACTATGTAGAAGCTCCTTCTCTGCTTAACTTATATATTTGTTGTGCCTCTAGGGCATTGTGAGATTGTAAAGCTGTTGCTGTCCAAAGGAGTTGACGTGGATGTTATCAATTACCGAGGGACACCATTGCACATGACTGCTGCAAAGGGTCAGCATCAGGCCATGAAGATTCTGCTGGAGCATGGTGCTGATGTAAGCTGTTGATTTCACACCTAATTGCATTGCATGCACAGTTATACAATGAAAAACAAAATGTGAAAAATTAGTTACCTTTAGCTTGAGGATGAAATGGTTCATTCTGGAGATGCATCAGAATACTTGGTGGACATAATTTTAATCATATCTTCTCACCACTAATGATGGCATGCTGTGGGAACTCCTTGGAATGCATGAGGCTACTGATTGAGGTCTGGTAACTTGTCTACCAATTTAACGTATTTATGTTTGACTAGTCAATTATGTCGACATCTAAACAATTGTTTGGAGCAGAATATAGGTTAAATGTGCAGATCCTGTCTCTAAAGCTACCTTTGCATTTTGTATTTTCAATTCAATAGGCTGGTGCTGATGTGAATGGTAATAGTAGCTCTGGACCAACTCCTTTAACGGGGGCAGTTGATGATGGCTCAACTGAATTCGTCAAGTTCTTGCTGGAGGCTGGAGCTGACCCTAACATTCCTAACCAGGTAACATAGCTCCGGCTTTGATGCTTCTGTTTAGCTATTTTAATGCTTTCATGCTCACAGTGTCACCTCCCTTGCAGACCTTTGGCTGCATGGTAATCTATTATGCTACTACTAAGGTATCCCAAGCGAAGAAGTGTGTTGTATAATCACTATAGACCGACCATGTGTCGACTATTGTGCAACCAGTGTGTATCTGAATACTTCTGCTGGACTTTGCTTCTGATTGCAGTCACCTGGTCAGACATTTCATGATTTGAAGCTGTAGCGATAGATTTTTGTGCCAAGGTTTTGATTTTTTTTTTCACAACACATACAACAGGTTTGGAATATTACAGAATCGTGATGCCATTGTGCCAGTTCCTTCAAAAATTGTTAGACTAGTAGGTTCAGATCATACCATTGGAATTCCATTGTTCAGAACCTACTGGTCTGACGATTTTAGCGAGTGCCACGATTACTCTGAACCTGACAGAATCACGACACTCCCTAAAACTTCAGAGTCATGTTGCTACATCTCCTCCACATTTTGTTAGGTTCAAAATTCTAATACTGCCATCAGGATGAATTAATGAATAACTAGTTTTTATGATTTTCTTTAGACGGTGTAGTGCAGAGAACTAGGGTGAATTGTGCCTGCCTTGCAATTCATGACTTTGATCATCCACCGAATTCCTTTTTCATAATGTTATATCTTCCATTTTCCATGCGGTATTATATTACATCTTCCGTTTCTTTTTTTGCAACATAGCACAGGGATATTCCAATCAAGAGAGCAGCAGTCCGTGGTCAACGTGAACTTGTTGAGCTTCTGTTCCCTAAGACAAACCCAATTCCATCTGTGCCAGATTGGAGTGTTGATGGGATAATTACAACTATGAAATCTCCACAGACCAGGGTTCAGGTATGTGTGTGATTGTTACTTGATTGTAGGATAAATTGTAGTTTCCTATTTAGATTGGAGTAAGTCATGATGCTATTATGGATGCATTCTGCTTGAAAAGATTTCCACACAGTGCAAATACTCATGACCTGTATATACATGATTGCATCCATGGTTTATTTCTGTGACCCCCTTGTCTACGTGTTCTTTGTTCTTGATTTATTTCCGCTTTGACAACATATCCTAGAAATATGGTAATTGACACACGGTAATATTGCTTATATTGTAGCTGCCATGTTCTCTCTCCAAGCCTGTATGTTTTTGATAAATGAATAATGGTAGAAAGATTGAAGTCACTACATCTGTACTGGCATTGGGAAGCCATTGAACCCACAGTTATAGGTTACTCTGCAGGTATTTGAATGGAGGATGTTACACATTAACTGAATTTTCCTGTTGAAGTTTGTGTCAGCATTTTTTTATTAGCAAATTGCTCACAAACTTCAGCACTGTTCCAAATATAGGTCAGTAAACTGCCGATATGGTCAGTTAACTGCTATTCGGACCCCTCCCGATACGAGAACGTGCTATTCGAGCCATTAACTGGTAGGTCCAATTAATTTGTCTGACAAGCCGATTTATCAGCTGTCAGGTTGAATTATCGGCTGGGCCAATTAACTGCTAGGCATTTTTTAGCTCAAAACTGGCCCATTCCCTCCCTACTTTTCAATGTTCAGGTTTATGGCCTTCCAGATCGGCTGCAACATCATCAGAACATCAAGGCAACAATTTTCCATGTTGCTATGTAGCCTAGGATTGCATATTTAGATACTTAGTACATTGCATGTTGCTATATAGCCCAGGATATATTGATATGGCCCTAGTTGACCTCCCAATAAATGGGTTACCGATAAATTTAGTTAAATGGCTGATTCGCCGATTAATCCCTACTCAGCACCCAACCGATATGGTACCAGTTACCGATATCCTGAACATTGAACTTCAGTGGTTCTGGTCATGCGGGCACTTCCTCCAGCCAAGTCTGCAGAGTTAACAGAGGAAACATATATCATGATTATTATTTTAGGAATTTTGACCAATATATCAAGATAATTACTGTAGGAATTTTGACCAAGGAGTGCATTTTCAACTGTAGCACTTACCGTGCTGCCTGAATCAGTCACATTCTCTATGCCTTTAAAGTTTAACCAAACATGCCTCTCTGTTCAGGATAGAGCTTCTGCGGAAGAACGGAAAGCTGATTTGAAGTCACAAGGGAAGGAAGCATTTGCAAAGAAGGACTACTTTACAGCAATGTACTACTATGGACTGGTAAGTGACTAAGTGCATGAACTAAAATAACTTGTTTGGAACAATACAAAAGAAGTTCAAAAGAAACAGTAGTTTAGGATTGGAACTGCAGTGACTTCAGATTTCCTTGTAGCAGTACAATTTGTTTGCTTAATAATGATGGTTCGGAAGATTGACTGATGATTCATCATGGTTTATGTTGAAATGTTTGTGAAGGCATGGGTGTCTTACATCAGGATCAGACAATAGAGTAACTACATTTCCTTTAGGGTTGACACATCATCTGCGACACCTTTTTCTGCTCAAGTCTGACGAGTGCTTATTTGTGCTTTTCTTACATTAAAACTAATGAAAATGCAACAGTGTGCTTCAGAGAGCCTGTTAGATTGCATGGAAAAATCATGTGAAGCTGACCACATGCAAATGTAGGTGATGGAGATAGACCCACTTGATGCGACCCTGTTTGCTAACCGGAGCCTCTGTTGGCTGCGCATGCGAGAAGGGGACAGAGCTTTGGCAGACGCTCAGCGGTGCAAAATGCTGCGCCCTGGTTGGTCCAAGGCATGGTACCGAGAGGGCTCAGCTCTCAGTTTCATGGAGGTATAGTTGGTGTATCAAATCAAACCTTTCAATCTGATTCAGTCTCTCAACCTGTGTCTCACTTCCTCTCATGGCATCCCTAGGATTACCAAGGGGCAGTTGATGCGTTCCAGGAGGCGCTGAGACTTGACCCTGAGAGCAGTGAGATCAAGAAGATGTTAAGGTAATGATGCCCTTGAATCTTGTATCATTGTGCCGTTTGAATCTTGTTCCAGTTTTGAGATTTTCTGATGTTGTTTCGACGCCTTCCATTCTTGCAACCTGCAGTGAGGCCAAAAGCAAGGCTACTCGCTAAGAGTAGAACCCGCGATGGAGCTGACATATAAGCAAGTGCCTATGTCCTACATACCTGTGATCATACTATCTTTTCACCGGCTACTAATCTACTACCAGGCCTGCTCGTGTAGCAGCCGTTGACAAGCTAGCTACTTTCGAACTGTGCTCGAGGGCAGCCGTGGAGCCTCAACAGGAATAAGAGGAATCAAATATATTGTACTATGTCTTAGCAGTGAAGAAAACTGAGTTGTTAGATGCACCAATAATATATAGTTCATGAAGATCTTTTACCTGAAATAGACGAGGCCAGCATGAAAATCCCTTGCAAGTCAAAACCCCCTCCAGTCACCTTGGGTAGGGGATTCACCAAACATAGCCTAAAGCCTAAGATGGTTGCATAACTTGTGTATATATGCATCACCCCAAGCCGCACGATGTTAGAGAAGAGATATGCATTCCATCACCCAATATCACTACTTCAGAACCCTTGAGCAATGGCGCTAGGCTAATTGGTTTGATGCCAGAGATTGGCATTGCCAATATTTGGTAAGCCAACATTTGGCAAAACAGAAAGTTGCCAAAAATTGACAACTCTTTTAGAGATGGGCATGGACCAACAAACATTTGGCAAAACCAAAAGTTGTCCAAAATGGACAACCTTTTTAGAGATGGGCAAAACCAATTGGTTCCAAACAAGCAATAGCCAACGTTTTATACTTGCCAACAATTGGCACCAATTCAATTAGGCTCTTGACCAAATCCCGGCAGGCCTCGTTTGGTTGGGCGACAATACAACCCAAGGACTCAGAAGGCTTCACAAATATTCAGCGGCGACAATACAACCCAGGACATGATTGAATTTTTTTGTTTCTGAGTTGATCACAGTAACGCAGAGTGGGATGATGCCAGAATAAATGAAGTTTTCCTTCCAACTGATGCTTCAACAATCACTGCCATTCCATTATGCACAAGGCAAGTTGACGACTTCTGGTCATGGATACATGAGAGGAGCGGTATCTTCACCGTTCGATCGGCTTATTGTATGTTGGTCACTATCAAATTACGCCGTGAGGCATGGCTTGAAGGCCGAGCTGACTCCTCAAATTCAGAGGGCTAGATGAAGGCTTGGACTAGTCTGTGGAAGGTAGACGTGCCATCAAAAATCAAAATATTCTTATGGAGACTAGTACATCAATCCCTACCTACATGGGACTTATTGCATCACCGGAATATGTCCACAGTCTCCTCGTGCGGCATATGTGGTTCTCCTGACCCCTGGCAACATTCTCTGCTACATTGCAATATGGCAAGTTGTGTTTGGGCTCTTGAGGATTCTGATCTTGTGACAGCACTAACAACATAAGGGAGCCACATGCCAAGTGTTGGATCTTTACCCTTATTGATTCTCTGCCGGCGAAGGATTTCACGAGGGTTCCCGTCACCCTTTGGGCCATATGCCACACTCGTAGGAAGGCCATTCATGTGAATGATTTTCAGTCTCCATTTTCCACACACAGCTTTGTGGGTTCCTACATCAGAGAACTTGAGGCTTGTAGACCAAAGAAACCGAGCACACAACCTAATTTGCATGCTGTTGCGCATTAACGCAAATGGTCGCCCCCACCGGCCGGTTTGTGCAAAATATAGGTAGATAGGGCAACCTCAAGAGTATCAAGGGAAGGATTCAAAGATCGTGGATGTCGTCTAGGGGGGGGGGGGGGGGGGGGGGGGGGGGAATAGTGAATTTAAAATAATTACGGTTTATGTTTGAATAAATGCGGAATAAAATTATCGTTTAATTTGTCAAGCGCAAAACCTAATACAACTAGGATCGCCTATGTGCACCAACAACTTATACTAATCAAGATAAACAAATAAGTGATAGCAAGATATATAACATGAAACAATATGGCTATCATAAAGTAAAGTGCATAAGTAAAGGTCTCGGGTAAGAGATAACCGAGGCATGCGAAGACGACGATGTATCCCGAAGTTTCTCCGTTTGGAGCGGTGTGGAGGCGCAATGCTTCCCAAAATGCCACTAGGGCCACCGTAATCTCCTCACGCCCTCGCACAATGCAAGATGCCGTGATTTCACCAAGGGACCCTTGAGGGCGGTCACCGAACCCGTACAAATGGCGAGCCTTGGGGACAGTCACCGAACCCGTACAAATTGCTTGGGGCAATCTCCACAACTTAATTGGAGACCTCGATGCTTTTCTGGAGCTTTCCACCACAATGATTGAGCTCCGCGACATCACCAACCGTCTAGGGCACCCAAGCACCCAAGAGGCACAAGCTCTAGGGTGTCCAAACACCCAAGAGTAATAAGCTACTCAACTTTTCACTTCCACGTATCACCGTGGAGAACTCAAACCTATGCACCAAATGCAATGGCAAAAGCACACGGAGTGCTCAAGTCCTTCTCTCCCAAATCCTCCCACAACAACAAAAGCTATGGATGAAGATGAGATGAAGAACAAGGAGAACACAAAAGAACTCCAAGATCTAGATCCAAAGGGTTTCCCTCACTTAGAGGAGAGATGGATTGGTGGAAACGTAGATCTAGATCTCCTCTCTCTTTTCCCTCAAAAGGGAGCAAGAATCAGTGGAGGGATTGAGAGATAGCGAGCTCAAGGAGGGTCAACAATGGATGGGAAACACGAGCTAAAGAGATGGGGACCATTGGGGAAGAAAGCCCCCACGAATCTAACCGTTATGTACTGCCTATGCTTAAGCGGTACTACTACTTAAGGGAGCGGTACTACCTCTAAATATTCACGGCGAAACAGAAGGCTAAAAACTAGCGGAACTAGCTGCGGTACAATTCAGCAGAAGTACCGCATAAGCGGTACTACCTCTAATTATGCACAAGCGGTACTACCTCTTAAGGAAGTGGTACTACCTCTAAATATTCAGCAGCACAACTAGAACAACCATAACTTCTGCAAACGAACCCCGATTTTGACAAACTCAAGCTTGGTATAAAGCTAACGAGAAGAGCTGTCAAAATACGAATGGAAAACTTCAGAACAAGCAAGAGTAACATGCCAACAATATAGAAGTGTGAAACCTCCATAAAAGAAGAACCGGCAAAAACTCCAACATCGAAAACATAAAGAAGCATACGAAATCCATTTTCGATGAACTTGAGCTTGTCAAGAAGATGACCACAAGCTCCAAAACTCACAAAGAGAAAGGCCAAACATGAACCAAGAAAGATGATGCCAAGGATGCAATGGTTTGAGCTCTCTACGAACGGTACGATCAAGCTACTCACTCGAGAGCCTCCCTTGATAGTACGACAATCAATCCTATAACCCGGCCTCCCAACTAACACCCTGAGACCGGTAAAATAGAAAACCTATCAAGGTCAAACCTTTGCCTTGCGCATAGTCCACTTGAGCTAGATGATGACGATCTTGATTTCCTCAAGTTGGACCACCTTTCTTGATTGCGCTGGCTCGATGAAGGCTAGTAAATTGCTCCCCCATACTCCACTATGGGTGAGCCTTTCTTAGGCACATCTTCACATGTCCATTACCACGGGAAGTGTCGTGGTTTTGTCACGGCAGATGTCCGAAGACTTAGGTTCGAGGCCATCGCCATAGCAGTGGACTCAAAGGGGTTGATCGGGACGAAGGACACGAGTTTACCCAGGTTCGGCCCCTCAAGTAGAGGTAAAAGCCTACGTCCTGCTTGTGTTGTATTAGCTGGAGTATCGATTACAAGGGAGCGGATTGCTTGACCTAGCTCTCGATTACTTGGTTTCTTGTCTAAGCCGCCCCGGGGTCTAGCCTTTATATAAGAGGTCAAGGCCCCGGGTTACACGAGTCTCAAACCGACTCACACAACGTGTCCTATTCTGTCTCTAAGCCGCCATACCATCTTGGGTAAGCCGCCACCGGGCGGCTTAGCCACCCGGGTCTTCACGCCATCTTCCGTCTCTGGGCCCCTGTCAACGGCCCATCTGGTAAGCCGCCCTGGCGGCCTTGCCTGCATCCTTAAGCCCACCTTACAAGTCTTGGGCTTACGAGCCGCCCGGTGTAACCCGGCCCCGCCTGGGCGGGTCTCACCACGGGTTATATCCCCAACATTAGGCCCCAGGTTGATTTGAGCCAGCTCATGTCAATCTTTAACTTTACTTAACGGCGAGTCTTCATTGCGCTGTCATCTGGAAAGTCAACTTGTAACCCGCCATGACGTCACACGGAATATTCGGAAAAGATTCCATGACGTTTGCAACGGATCTTTGTCACCGAAAGGTCATCCCGAAAATCAAGGCGCCAATTTACTGTAGCTCCCCACTTTCGCGCGTACGGTTGCCCTTTTCCTTATAAATAGCGCCACGTGCGCCTCCTCCCTTTCTCCGCCTGTCGCTGTCGTCTCCTTCCTCGCGTGAAGCCTCCCTCTCCAGAGCTCCGCCGCCCGCAACCGAAGACGCGCCGTCGCTCTCCTCGCCGGCCACTGCCTCAGCCCGAAACGGACCAGAGCCTCATCGGCGCCTCCGCATCTCAGAGGTAAGCTCCTCCGATCCTCATTGAATCTGTGTACACTCCCGTTAGGGTTCCGAGTTCTTCCTTGTTCTTGCGAGTTCATCACCATCGATAACCACCGAGGCATCGAGCACTGCCCAAGACCTCGTATCACTACCCTTTGGCTGCGGGCACTCCTCCGAAGTCCATCCCCCACTCATTTTTGTGTCCATATGACACTCATTGTTGCGGGTAGATTGATCTCGTTCATCCACTGTTATTTCTAGGTCGTATTCATTTTCATTTTTTCTTCGCCCGTAGATCTTGCAATGAATAGACAATATGCAAAATCTGTTTTCTGCACTTAGTCATTTTCCCATCCATACCATCTTAGCTTCGTAAGTCGCCATTGTATTGCCGGCTCTCCGCCAATTTTTCTGGCGGCTTAGCTCTTCCACTTACACTGATTATAACTGCATTACACAGCGACTGCTCTTCTTAACCCGCCATTCCTTCTATTTTTGTAGCGTAACCCGCCGTCATGACAAGGACTCCATCCTCCTGTGATTGGGTCAGCTCCGGAGTCACTGAAGAACTCCTAGCTAACTTTGTTGAATCTGGCATGTTACCAAGTAAAGAGGAAATACACTGGCGGGTTCCAGGACCGGAGAAGAGGCCTGAGCCCAAGGAGGGAGAGATCATCATATTTACTGACCACATCCTTCGCGGGTTTCGCCCTCCCGGGTCAAAGTTTTTTCGGGATGTTCTTCACTTCTTCCAGATCCATCCTCAAGACATAGGCCCCAACTCAGTTACCAATATATGCCAATTCCAAGTTTTAACTGAAGTCTATATGCAAGAAGAACCGTCTGTTGACCTCTTCTATGAATATCACTATGCAAACCGCCAGACTGAAATGGCGGCCGGTCCCAGCTTGGAACTTGGTGGTATTACCATCCAAAGACGAAGAGACCTGCCATACCCTTCAGCCACCTTGCCGAGTCACCCCAAGGACTGGAACAAAACCTGGTTTTATTGCCAGGACACCTCTCCTGAAGGCGAGAATCCCCTGCCGGGTTACCGTCCAACCCGGCTCTGCTTTACCAATGACAACCCCCTCCCAGCACGAATGACAGCCGCCGAGCGAGCAAAGTATGCCTCGGCTTACACCAAGGTCAAGGCTCTGCTGGCTAACGGCTTGACAGGTGTTGACCTAACCCGTTGCTGGGTAAGCTGGAAAATCATGCCGTTGAGCCGGCGTGACCGGCTTATGTGCGAATATACGGGTGAACCCAATGACCCCCTTTGCTTCAAGACAACTCCCTTGACTGACGAAGACATCAACAGTGGCGTCAAGGGACTCCTTGGCGAAAGTCAGGAAGCTTGCGACAAGGTTGGGCTAAAGCCCTTCTATGCCAAGAATCCGGCTCCAGACGTAAGTCTCTTTTCCTTCAATTGATTATACTTATCTTGCACCTTGTAACCTTAACCGGCGGCTTATATATAGGCCAACTCCCCGTTCTGGAAGAAGAAATTTAACCCGCCGGTGAGAAAGCCTAAGACGAAAACCCCAGCCAAGAAGAAGAAGAAAGCCGCCACTCCAGAGCCGGCCGAAAGTGACGACTCGGAGGTAGAACTTGATTCTCTTGGCCGTCTCTTTATACAGCTTATTGACAATAATTACTCACAGGATGAGACGGAAGCAAGCCACGCCAACGCTCCTGAGGTAATTGATATTTCTGACTCAGAGATCTATTCACAAGACAGAGTACGGCGGGTCGTCCGGAAAGTCCCCTTCTCTCATCCTCTTGCTCACTTAGATCCCAATTTCCTTTTGAAAAAGCAACAGCACAACTCCCGACGCCAGACCCGGAGCGCCGGCTCTGACGACCTCGTGGCCGGGTTACCTCATTCCCCGACTCCTCGAAAACGGCCAGCTGAGGTATCCTTTTACGGAAACATAATTCTCATCAACTTTGCATTGTAATCTTACTGTCTTGTATTACTTTGGATGCCTTCAGGATTCTCCGCCTTCATCTGGCGACTCAACCGCATCAAAGCTGCCCCCAATGAAGATCAACCCGGAGTATGTATATTATTTTGCACTTGAATGTTTTCAATGTCCTTGACATATATATAACCATCAACTGCGCCTTCCAGGGCCCAAGCCAAACGAAGAAAAACTGGCGGGTCTACTGCCGCCCCAATTGCTAAAGAGCCAGTGTTTGCTAAGCCGGCCTCTCCACCAGCCGCAGATACTGAGAAAAACATTCACCAGCCACCTGAGCCGGCGGGTCATGATACGACCGCTGAAAGCCCTGCGAGGGATGATCCTAAACTGCCCAGCCCTTCAATGGCTGATGAAGAAACAGCCCTTCCAGACGTTGCTATTACTGAGACGGGTCACCACACCCCTGAACCCCGTGTATTAACAAGGCACTCTGGCAAAGCTGAAACTTCTTCGCTGGAGGAATTTAATTTGGAACCTACTGTACTGGAGAAGTTTACCGCTGATGAACTTCATGCTGGATTTCTAAACCGCCTGGAGTCAAGCCGGAAGATAGAGCTGAAGTTTGTCAGCCTTATGAAGAAAAAATATGAGGTAGTACTTTTACCAGCCTGTCCTTTATACCCTTTCCTAGCCGCCAAGAGCCGGATTAATATGTCAAATAATAAACCGGGGCTTTCCTTAGCAATACTTTTCATAACTTGAGCTGTAGCCCCCAAGTATCGGGTTTAGTATAAGTAGTAGGCCGATACTCGATGTATAGAGTTTGAACAGTTGTAGCCCCCAAGTCCGGGTTATCATGAAATGATGACCCGGATTCTCATTGGATACTGTATAAATGCTGATTGTAGCCCCCAAGGGCCGGCTTATCTTTTTTTTTTTTTAAAGATGAGTCGGGACTTTAATTGAAAGACTTGAGCGTGATCTGTAGCCCCCAAGGGCCGGCTTACCTTTTTTTAAAGATTAGCCGGGACAAGCCCTAGAGAACAAATAGACATTAGCCCCCAAGTGTCGAGTATATTGCTTGCAATCTGCTTGAGACTTGTAGCATAATTTCCTCAGTGGTAACTTACCATGAACATTGAACCCCCCTTTTCCTGCTTTTGAATTGTTACAGGATGCTCTAGAGGCGGCTGAGTCTGAAATGGCCAGCCTGAAGAAAAATCTCGATGTGCAACAGACCGCCCGGTCAGAGGCGGAAACCAAGTGGCGGGTTACCGTCGAAGATCTTGAAAAGACGCAAGTGGACTTTGCTCTTTTCAAGAAGAATACTGAAACTCATCAAGCCGCCCTGACCAAGCGTGCAGAAGATGCTGAAGGGCGGCTTGCCACTGTGTCGACAGAGCTGCAGACCCTGAAACAGCATATATCCAGGATGACCTCTGCTATCTTTGGTAAGCATATGGTACTTAATGACCGTCTTGTCCGTGATAAATAATATATCTGGCGGCTTATACCACCAAACCTTTTTTTTTTTTTTTTTTTTTTTGCAGGTGAAAGGAGCCGCCAGTTATCCTCTGACAGTGTGATGAAGCTGAAGGCAGTGTACTCCTTAGCTGAACAACTCTACTGCGGGACTCTCCTGACCATTAAAGCTATGCTGACTGAAAGGAGCATCCCCAAGCACATGAAAGATATCTTAGAGCTGCTGTCCACGCTGCCTAAGCAGATTGATGAGCTCAAAAGATCAGCCGCCAGGCAGGGGGCTCTATCCGCGCTAAGCCGGTGCTTGGCTTTCGCTCCTGAGTTAACTGCTGACGAGATGATGGACGGGTTCCCGTCCAAGAAAGATGACGGCTCGGAGTTCACTACAGAAGACTATGCTCAATGCAGAAAATCTTCCAGGGTTCTTGCCTCCAAGCTGGTGGAGGATCTTGACATGTCAACTTACCAGGCGGCTTACAGCAAGACATCCAAGAAGATACGTGGTCCCACATTTGAATGCAGAGACTTGACCCCCGTGCGCCGTAAGCATTTCTTCGCCCCTGAGATTGATCCGTCTCCTCTGTTTGAGGACGCCCAGTTTGAAGCACTAACACACTGCAACTGGGACGTGGACAATCTTCAGATCGAAGAAGTCGAAGACCCGGAGCAGGATGACCCGCCGTCGAGCTGAACTTGATATTTGATAACCCGGCTTCTTGAGCCGCCGATGTGTATAAAACTTTTGGCTGCTTGCCTGGTGAGCTCTCAAAGAGAGCTTTGTAATAGGCTTGTAGAAAAACTCTTTCACTGTCTGACCCGTGCCATAGTGCACGTATGAGTCTTTAGTCAATCATAATATATTCCTTGCTTTTCTTCAAGCGGCTTATGATATCAATCTGCACGGCGTCTTACCTTGTAGACAAACCCGGCAATATAAGAAGACAGAAACATGTTCTGCATCACTGCGAAGGGTGACTTAAAAAGTCTAACCCGGAGGCGTGAAACCTCATTTTCTTTGCCTGCTTTTCCGAATATATAAGCCGGTTCTTCTGTGGTCTTAGCTACTTTGAACTCTTAATAAGAGCGTAGCAACCCAGAAAGAGACGCAGCAAATAGAAGAGTTAACCTCGCCGCTGCAAGAGGCACTTGCAGAGGGTAAGTTATAGAACTCGCTGCACCCCTGACAAAACGCATCTACCTACAGGCAGGTATAACCCGTAGTTACAAATGTAAGAGTTAACCTCGCCGCTGTATGAGGCCTTTGTAGGGGGTAAGTTATAGAACTCGCTGCACCCCTGACAAAGCGCATCTACATACAGGCAGGTATAACCCGGCCTTACAGAGTTAGCCTCGCCGCTGTAAGAGGCCTTTGCAGGGGGTAAGTTTTAGAACTCGCTGCACCCCTGACAAAATGCATCTGCATACAGGCAGGCATAACCCGTTTTCACAGATTAGAGGAGGTGAGTTCATGACTCGCTGCACTCCCAGTAATCTTTGTTGATATTATCAACTTTGCACACCAACTTATAAGCCGCCGTCTTGTAAGCCGCCAGTGTGTGGTGATATTGTAGATAAGGAGCCGATCAAGAAGGTTGAAGCTTAACCCGGCGGGTTAGAAGCCCCCAAATGACCTTGTAACTCCGGCTTGAAGAGCCAGACCAAGAGGCTTGAAGCCTAACCCGGCAGGTTGAAAGCCTCCAAATGATCATATGATTGTAGCCATCTTGGACAATGTGATGTAAAAACGGCAGATGCCCCGGCTTGCAGGGATACCAACTTTATTATATATATATATATATAATATATACAATGATATTATACAACGAGGGAAGTCGATGACTTAGGTGTAGTAAGGCCGCAGATGAGCGATATTCCACGGCCGGAGGGTCTCCTGCCCAGAAGTTCGTGACTCGTCTCGTACGTCAATGAGATAGTATGACCCATTGTTGAGGTTTCTGCTAACCACAAAAGGCCCTTCCCATGGAGGAGACAACTTGTGCGCATCCGTCTGATCTTGAATCAGGCGCAACACTAAGTCGCCTTCTTGAAACGTCCGGGTCTTGACTCGGCGGCTGTGATAGCGGCGCAGGTCTTGCTGATAAATCGCCGATCGAGCCGCCGCCAGGTCACGCTCTTCATCCAAAGCATCCAACGCGTCTTGACGCGCTGTTTCATTGTCTGTCTCAACGTAAGCCGCCACCCGTGGCGAGTCATGATGTATGTCACTTGGTAAGACGGCTTCTGCGCCGTAAACCATGAAGAAAGGCGTATAGCCAGTGGATCTGTTGGGAGTTGTATTGATGCTCCACAAGACTGATGGTAACTCCTCAACCCAACAACCCGGCGTTCTCTGCAAAGGAACCATAAGTCGGGGCTTGATACCTCTCAAGATTTCCTGGTTAGCACGCTCCGCCTGACCATTGGACTGTGGATGAGCAACAGCAGAGACGTCAAGCCGGATGTGCTCTTCTTCACAGAAGGTTTGCATAGCCCCCTTGGATAGGTTTGTGCCATTATCTGTGATTATACTGTGAGGGTAACCAAAACGGTAGATCAATTTTTTGACAAACTGAACCGCCGTAGCTGCGTCACACTTGCTGACCGGCTCAGCCTCTACCCACTTCGTGAATTTATCAACCGCCACCAAAAGGTGGGTCTTCTTATCTTTGGATCTCTTGAAGGGCCCGACCATATCAAGCCCCCAGACCGCAAACGGCCAAGTAATCGGGACCATGCGCAACTCCTGAGCCGGCACATGAACACGCCGTCCAAACTTTTGACAGCCATCACACTTGAGCACTAAGTTTTCTGCATCCTTATGAGCCGTCAACCAGAAGAAACCATGTCTAAAAGCCTTGGCCACCAGAGATTTTGAGCCGGCATGATGACCACAATCTCCGGCGTGGATTTCATTAAGGATCTCCTTGCCTTCCTCAGGTGAAACACAACGCTGAAAAACGCCCGTAACACTGCGTTTATGTAACTCGCCATTGATGATTGTCATGGACTTAGATCGTCTGACGATTTGTCTTGCCAAGGTCTCCTCGTCAGGTAACTCGCCACGAGTTAGATACGCTATGTAAGGCAATGTCCAGTCAGGAATAGCACGCAGAGCCGCCACCAATTGCCCCTCCGGGTCAGGAATAGCCAGATCTTCCTCCGAAGGTAACTTAACTGAAGGGTGATATAACACGTCCAAGAAAACGTTAGGCGGCACCGGCTTACGCTGGGAGCCAATTCTTGACAATGCGTCAGCCGCCTCGTTCTTACGACGATCAATGTGATCCACCTGATAACCCTTGAAGTGACCTGCAACGACGTCTACCGCCTGACGATAAGCCGCCATGCGTGGGTCTTTGGAATCCCACGTGCCTGAAACTTGCTGAGCCACAAGGTCTGAGTCGCCGAGGCATCTAACCCGGCTCAGATTCATCTCCTTAGCAACCCGGAGGCCATGAAGCAAAGCTTCATACTCAGCTGCATTGTTAGTACAAGGAAACATCAGCCTTAATACGTAACAGAACTTATCACCTTTGGGGGAAGTTAAGACAACTCCAGCCCCTGAACCTTCCAGCTGTCTAGACCCGTCGAAGTGAATCGTCCAGTAAGTGTTGTCCGGCTTCTCCTCTGGCGACTGACACTCAGTCCAGTCGTTTATAAAGTCCACCAAAGCTTGAGACTTAACCGCTGTGCGAGGCACATATTTTAGATTAAGAGGTCCAAGCTCCAATGCCCACTTAGCAATCCGGCCAGTGGCTTCTCTGTTTTGAATTATGTCTCCCAACGGGGCAGAGCTAACCACTGTGATCGGGTGTCCCAAAAAATAGTGTTTCAGCTTCCGGTTTGCCATGAATACTCCATAGATCAGCTTCTGCCAATGTGGGTATCGCTGCTTGGACTCGATCAAAACTTCACTGACGTAGTAAACCGGCCGTTGAACCGGATATTCCTTCCCTGCCTCCTTGCGCTCCACAACAACCGCAGCGCTGACTGCCCTGTTGTTAGCCGCCACATAGAGGAGTAACGGTTCCTTCTCAGCCGGAGCAGCCAAGACGGGCGGCTCAGTCAGTTGCTTCTTAAGCGCATCAAACGCCTCACCCGCCGCCTTGCTCCAGACGAAATCATCCGTCTTCTTTATCATTTGATACAAGGGGATTGCCTTCTCGCCCAGGCGGCTTATGAACCGGCTTAACGCGGCGATTCGACCCGCCAGGCGCTGAACGTCGTTTATGCACGCCGGCTCAGACAAAGATGTAATTGCTTTGATCTTGTCCGGGTTAGCTTCAATCCCACGCTCAGAAACCAGAAACCCCAAAAGCTTGCCTGCGGGAACTCCAAAAACACACTTGGCCGGGTTAAGCATCATCTTGTAAACCCTCAAGTTGTCGAAAGTCTCCTTCAGGTCGTCCAGCAAAGTTTCCTTCTTCCTTGACTTGACCACTATATCATCCACATAAGCATGAACATTGCACCCAATTTGACTGTGAAGACAGTTCTGCACACAACGTTGATAAGTCGCCTGGGCACTCTTGAGCCCGAAAGGCATAGACACATAGCAGAAAGCACCAAAAGGCGTGATGAAAGCCGTCTTCTCTTGGTCTTTGACTGCCATCTTGATCTGGTGATAACCTGAATAGGCGTCCAGGAAGCATAAACTCTCACAACCCGCCGTTGCATCAATGATCTGATCAATCCGAGGGAGAGCAAACGGGTCAGCTGGACAGGCTTTGTTGAGATCCGTGTAATCCACACACATTCGCCAAGTGCCGTTCTTTTTAAGCACCAGCACCGGGTTAGCTAACCACTCCGGGTGAAAGACCTCCATGATGAACCCTGCTGCTAAGAGCCGGGCTACTTCTTCTCCAATAGCTTTGCGCCGCTCCTCATTGAAACGACGAAGGAATTGCTTGATCGGCTTGAACTTAGGATCCACATTAAGGTGGTGCTCAGCAAACTCTCTCGGTACACCCGGCATGTCAGACGGCTTCCATGCAAAGATGTCCCGATTCTCACGGATGAATTTGATGAGCGCGCTTTCCTATGCGGGGTCCATGTTAGCCCCTATAGTGAACTGCTGAGATGAGTCGCCCTCCGTAAAATCCACCTATTTGGTATCATCCGCCGAAAACTTGAGGGGCGGCTCTGATTCCGTAGTAGGCTTCTTCAAGGGAGTCATATCCTCCGGGTCAACATTCTCTTTATAAAACTTGAGCTCTGCCTCTGCACAACTTGACTCTGCATAAGCCGCATCGCCTTCCTCACATTCAAGAGCCGTCTTCCGATCACCGTGCACAGTAATCGTTCCTCTTAACCCAGGCATCTTGAGCTGTAAGTAGACATAACAAGGCCTAGCCATGAACTTGGCATAAGCCGGCCGTCCGAATAAAGCATGGTACGGACTTTTAATTTTGACCACCTCAAACCACAGGGACTCCACCCTGTAATTGTACTCATCACCAAAGGCGACTTCCAGCGAAATCCTGCCCACTGGGTAAGCCGACTTGCCAGGCACCACACCATGAAAGACTGTGGAAGACGGCTTAAGATCTTTGTCAAGCAGACCCATCCGGCTGAAAGTATCATAATACAGGATGTTGATGCTGCTACCACCATCCATAAGAACCTTCGTGAACATGTATCCACCAACTTGGGGGGCAACCACCAAAGCTAATTGCCCCGGGTTGTCAACCCGCGGCGGGTGATCCGCCCTGCTCCAAGTGATGTCATACTCAGACCACTTCAGATATTGCGGGAGAGCCGGCATGACCGCATTAACCGCCCGCTTGCGTACCTTCTGGTCTCGCTTGTCGAAGCTGGTTGTGAAGACGTGATACTGACCCCCGCTAAGTTGTTTTGGGTTACTCTGAAAACCGGACTGGTTATGTTGCTGTTGGCCACCGCCTCCAGACTGTTGATTATGACCTCCTTGATTACCCTGATTCTGGTAACCCGACCCTGAGCCGCCAGGACCCAAGCCGGCTCCTGACCCGCCTGGCCCTGAGCCGCCGGACGGTCCATTACCGTTGTTATGATGCTGCTGAAGGCTGTAATCTCGAAACTGCCGCATAATGTGGCAATTCCTCCACGTATGCCCTGCCGGCTTATCAGGTCGACTATGCTCTGGACAAGGCTTATTAAGCATTGCTTCCAAATTAAATGGAACCTTTCCCTTGTTAAAATTCTGCTTGAAGTTCCCATTGCCCTTGGCATGGTTATTCCCAGCGCTGGTATTCGCCACCAATTCTGACCCGCCGTCCGGGTGTTTCCGCTTGCCAGAGTTGCCGTTTCCAGCCGCGTTCTGCTGCTGACCCTTTCCATTGTTACCTTTCTTCCCTTGACCTGATTTTTCATCATCAGAGCCTGGGTCTTTCGTGTTGTCAGAGTCCGCATACTTGGTTAGAGCCGCCATAAGCTCCCCCATGTCTTGACACGAACGTTTAAGCCGGCCAAGCTTCTGCTTCAAAGGCGTAAAGTGGCAATTTTTCTCCAGAATCAAAACTGCTTGAGCCGCCGTGATCTGTTCTGAAGAGTGGATGATAGTCGAAACCCGCCGGACCCAATGATGAGCCGACTCATCCGTCTGTTGCATACAATGATCCAAATCCACGATCGTCATGGGCTGCTTGCACGTCCCTTTGAAATTTTTGATAAATTTCGCCTTCAACTCGGCCCAGGAAGTATTGGTGTTGGGTGGCAAACCCTTCAACCACGTGCGAGCCGGCCCTTCTAGCATCATGATAAAGTACTTGGCACACACTGCATCACTAACATCCAACATCTCCATGGCGAGCTCATAGCTTTCGATCCAAGCCTCCGGAGGTAGGTCAGCTGTGTAATTGGGCACCTTACGAGGGCCCTTGAAATCTTTTGGCAGGCGCTCGTTCCGTAAAGCCGGCGCTAAGCACGGCACTCCCACAGCCCGGGAGGTCAACCCGGCTCCGGCTGAGACGGAAGGTGCAGCCGTGGGTTCCGGATGAGCCGCCGCTGCCGCCAGAGCCGCCGCTTCTCGTTGTGCTCTTGCTCGATCCACCAGCGCCTGCGCATCCAGAGCCGGCCGGTCAGCCCGCGGCGGGTTCCGATGTCGTTCACTGCTAGATACCGCCGGCGACTCATAACGCCGGCTGTAACTGCGACTGGGGATGGGGGTTGAATGCACACGACTCCGGCTGTAAGCATACTTCTCCTGCTGGGCCATTGCCGTTCGCAGGTATCCAACCGCGTTCCGCACTTCTTCTGCGAAGGGTGACTCATCGGGAATTGGGATAGCAGTCAGCCGAGTTGCTGCCGCTACCAAGTTCTCCGCCGGGTTAGAGTAATGACCCGGCGGCGTAGGAAAAGAGGTCGGTGCAATCTGGTTTCGTCGGGGCGGGTTAACCTGCTGATGCTGAGCCGCCGCCCGGCTTCCAGGTACTTCCGCCGTCCGGGTTACGACCAAAGGCACGTTCTGTCCCGTTCCTGGCGTGTTGAAAAGATTCCTCGCTTCATACTGATCCGGCAAGCGGGATTGGTGCCTCATCCGCTGAACCGCCGCTGCTGATTGCTGCTCCAGCCCAAGACGGAAAGCATCCGCCCTAAGGCGCTCTGCCTCAGCGTCCATCTGAGTCTTCAGTTCATTGATCTCCTGCTGGACTTCAGTCATCTGATTCTTCAACCTCGCAATCTCCGTGTTACGGGCGGCTTGATTTTCAGCTGTGACCTCAGTTGCCATCAGGGTTGAAAGCTCACCCATTAAATCCAGAAGGACCTGAGCCGGCTGCCTGCCAGCCCCCGATCCGGTTGCCTCAGCAGCTGTGCTGTTATGAGCCGCCGCGGAACCCGCCATGAAGACGGCGGCACGGTTCGGCGGCTCATATTCCTCCGGCTTATGAAAATCCGACTCGGGGTAAGGCTCAACGTAGCCCCCGAGTCCACCATTATGGAGCTGGTAGATTGATTCCGTCTCTCCGCTCGAAGATCCGTTTTCAGAGCAGATGAGAGTTTCCTCCTGTGACATAGATCCTTCTAGATCCATGCCCTGAGTGAAGCCGACGAAGACGTGTTTCCGACCCGGTTTGGCACGGGCGGGTTGACCGCGTTGGGCGGGTTGCTTGCGCCGAGCCGGCTCGACGATGTCGGTGTAGACGTCCGGCCCGGGTTCAGATCCGCCGATCTTGCCGATGAAGACGTGAATCCCGCCGAAGGGGACCCGGAAACCATACTCAACGGAGTCAGCCTCGGGGCCCCAGCCGGCGTCGTCGATGTAGAGCCGGCCACGGCGACTCTTGGTCATCCTGCCAACCGCGTACCCCTCGATCCCTGGTAGAGAGCCCTTTGAGAACTCAACACCACCGAGCGCTGGCCCCACGGTGGGCGCCAACTGTCGTGGTTTTGTCACGGCAGATGTCCGAAGACTTAGGTTCGAGGCCATCGCCATAGCAGTGGACTCAAAGGGGTTGATCGGGACGAAGGACACGAGTTTACCCAGGTTCGGCCCCTCAAGTAGAGGTAAAAGCCTACGTCCTGCTTGTGTTGTATTAGCTGGAGTATCGATTACAAGGGAGCGGATTGCTTGACCTAGCTCTCGATTACTTGGTTTCTTGTCTAAGCCGCCCCGGGGTCTAGCCTTTATATAAGAGGTCAAGGCCCCGGGTTACACGAGTCTCAAACCGACTCACACAGCGTGTCCTATTCCGTCTCTAAGCCGCCATACCATCTTGGGTAAGCCGCCACCGGGCGGCTTAGCCACCCGGGTCTTCACGCCATCTTCCGTCTCTGGGCCCCTGTCAACGGCCCATCTGGTAAGCCGCCCTGGCGGCCTTGCCTGCATCCTTAAGCCCACCTTACAAGTCTTGGGCTTACGAGCCGCCCGGTGTAACCCGGCCCCGCCTGGGCGGGTCTCACCACGGGTTATATCCCCAACAGGAAGGGATGGCAAGCTTCAAGCATGATCTCTTCGTGATGCTCCACTTGAACTTGCACACCACAACCTTGATGACGATCACCACTTGATCTCATCCTCCATGGGCCATATGAGATATTGCTTTTGATGAAAGCCCATGGAAACATACCATGAGATCATTTGATCCCACTCGGTACATCTTCTACGCTTTGTGTGTTGATCAACTTGAATCACTCTTTGCATTTAGTCTTGATCAACTTTGAATCTTATCTTCTCTCTTCATTAAGATGATGTCTTGAAGGTAAACATGAATGTTCACACAATCTTCTTCTTCAAGACATGTTTGCAGTAGGCTCAACTCTCACATGACCAATCTTTGGATAACTCCATGAATAACACCTTGGTCAACACATAATCTCCTTCTTATAACCTCGAAACCAACAAATGGTCTTCAAGCCATGCCTATGGAGAAACCCTTCAAATATAACTCAAGGCAAGCATTGTCCATAGGGATTGTCATCAATTACCAAACCAAACATGGGGGAACCATGCTCTTTCAATCTCCCCCATTTTGGTAATTGATGACAATCACTTTCAAGAGGGTTTATATAAGGAATTAAGCACAACCGTGCAAAGCAACAACCAATAATGCATGAGCATGATATGCAAATGCTTAGGAACCAAACCAAAGCATTAAACCAAAACCCTCTAAACTAAACCCTCTAAAGTTCTCCCCCATTGGCATCTATTGCCAAAATGGGCGTAAAACTTAGAAGGCCAATATAATATGTGTTCCTCCAAAAAGTGTGTATTTTTCTAAAAAAAAGAGTGCATTAAATACATATCCAATGATAATTAGTTGGAGGAAGACAAACTATATTGAGGATCGAAAGATTGCTAAAGGATGATATGCCACAGAGGCATAACAAAAGGTGAAGCAAGCAATCAAAAGATCCGACGAGCCAAACGGACAAAAGGATATTATGATTTGAGCCACGAAGTGTTCTCAAGAAAATAGAGAAGCTCCCCAAGATTTATGCACTATTTAGAATTTTTTGTATTTGGGAACAAGGTGCATGAAAGTTGGATCATCACTCCCCCAAAATCAATAAAAACACAAAACAAGTGCAAGCGAGCATAGATAATAAATTAAGCATAGCACTTGCAACAAACATATGGTTGAGCAACATGTAAAAGAGGCAACTTAAGAAAAGGCTCAACCAAAATGATGTGTGTGAGTCATGGCAAAGCACTTGAGAAAGCTAATGTAAGGATGAGCATTAAGCATCAACATAGTCTTGAATAAATGAGATACAAGGTGTAAGACATGTCCTTCCCACACACACGAAGTTAAGAAGGTCACACACACATCAAGCAAATGGGTTCACAAGCTCACTAATATGCAAATTGAAAATCAAAGCTTGTGAAAACCCATGGTGAAGATAGGAAATAATAGGCTTGTCAAGACAAGCATGAGGACAACAATCTTCACCACAAAAGAGTGCATCAAGATGCAAAGAAATAAGACACGCACTCAAACAGCAAAAGCTTTCACGGAGCCACCAAAGATATAACACGAGAGGGAAAAGGTGGGCGTGAAAGAACAAGGGTATCAACTAGAGATGTAACTTCTCTCAAGTGTATAAGACTCTAGGTAGATGACAATCATGATGATGTATATCCACAAAGAAGGATGTACACACGAAATAGTTACAAAAGGAAAGAACAAGATATCCAAACGGGAGTCATAAAATATACCAATGAGATCTTTGCTTGAAAGCATAGCACGTGGCTTAATATTATCTTATTGTATATTAACGAACTCCAAACACACAAACATCAAATACATCACAACTAGCAACAAGAGATCATTGTTGGGATGCTTTGGGAAAGGAAACAAGTATCGCAAGAAAGAATGAATCAAGAAATTCATGCCATGATGCAACCTACACAAGGTTGAATGCAAGAAATGTATGCATGAAGTCGATACTTGTTACCGAGATAGCATTGGAATGATGTAGTTGATAATGGTTCATTGATCATCCTAGCTTGACTCCAATAAGCACATGGTGACAATACCTTTCTTGTGAGTGAGCCGAGCATCCAATGCATCTCCAATTGTTCCTAGAACAACATCACAAACAAAATGGTGCCCAAACTCATTGGGACCAAAGAGTTAGAGAACCAACAATACATAGGACAAACTCCACATAAATATGTGCAAATAGATATGAAATTGAATTTAATGCACATCTTAGCCAATATGTGACATTGTGGGGTTTCCCCTATATATTGGGTCAAAGAAAGAAATCATGCCAAAGAAAGTACATAGTAAACATGCATGCTCAAGACTTTTCAAGAACCAAATCAACACATGATTGAGAAGAAACCAATCAAAAATATACCAAGAGAAAATAAGATACCAAATGAAGAAATTCTCACTTGAAGGATACCAATTAAAAGATACATCAAGGAATGAGATATCCATTGATACACACCAATTGAAAGATATCAAAGAAAGAGATAACAAACTCCCAAGAGAGCAAGGTTCCAAACAAACCAAACCCTCTACAAATTTTCATGATGTCACAAAGTACCAAAAAGAAAAGGCTTGCCTTCCACCAACACACGCTTGATAAGGATCATTAAGAGAGTGTTCTAAAGAAAATAGGATAGCTCCCCCAAGAGTTGTGCATTATATAGAATTTTCATTTGCATACAACATGCACAAGATGGGATCACCACTTTCACTATATCTATAGAAACACTAGACATGTTCAAGAAATCAACAAGATCCACAAGAGGCAAGGAAGACAATGGGGGTTGAAACAATTTCTTGGCAAGGAATAAGGCAATTATAAACAAAAGCCAATGTAAAGATGATTAGTAATTTCTACCACATAAAAGAATTCCAATTGTCAAAAGACAAGAAGTATTTGGAAATAATTCCCGGTGGTAGATTGTAATGATATCCAACATCATCTTCAGACCAAAACATAGGGATAAGCAAATTGGAACTTGTAGAGCTAACATGCCACCTAGGAACAAGATAATTTACAATATCAATCTAAGTGGCAATACCTGAAATGTACACATTTTCTACTCTTGTCATATACACATAGCATATTACTCCCCCATAATGTGATATCCCATAATTCTTAACAAGAGGCAAATAAAATCCAACAAGAGATTATTAATGGACCATTTATAATTTGAATTTATCATGAGTAGACATACCACACAGAGACTAAATAATCTGGCAATATCAATACTAGGTGGTATTCCTCATGTACACACATTTTTAGGATCGTGAAGTGCACAAAGCACATCACTCCCCCAAAATGGCATGTTCCATTAATCTCTCACAAGAGCCAACTAAGATATAAACAAGATGTAAAGAGGCTCAACACAAGACACACACATACATGATGTGCAAACCAACATACACATACTTGATTACTCAAGATAAGCAAATTGGAAGCACAACATATACAAACACATGCAAGGTACAAAACCAAAACATGCAAAGGGGCAAGTAACTTTCAACGTAAACAATTTAAGTACAAGTTACCGCAAGGCACATTGGATATAAGATAGACACTTGATAATCCAAATGACTTGTCTTGACAAAATATAATTGATGAAGATCCCTTAATTCTTCATGAGGTACCCAAGTCTCCAATGCCCTCCAGCATCACCTATTGATCAAGTTTGAGCTTGTTGGTCCCCAACCAAGTTGGGTCCTAAGAGGTTAGTTACCATAGGCTTGGCTACCCAAATGGTTCTTTTCTTGACACCACTTTGAGTACCAACAAATTTGGCAAACACATTGCCAACCTTATCCTTCCGAAGAGAATAAATATCATCAATTAAAATAGGGTTGGATACGGTACCATTAGTGCATGAAGAAGCAAGGTGACCCTTCTCACGACATAAGTAGAAACATCTACTCTTTTCTTTCTTCTTAATTGATTTCTCAACTTGAAGATAATTAACTTGAGTCTTCTTGGAAAGTGGCCTTTCTTCAACTTGAGTTTGGACTTGAGGCCGCTTCCCTTGTTGCTTGTCACTACGAGGCTTCTTCTTCAATGGGCAAGATCTAACATGATGCCCTTCAATCTTGCACTTGAAGCAAACGATCTTGGCCAAATTCTTGACCTATTCTTGGCCCTTCCTATTATTGTTGGATTTGAATCCAAGTCCAGCTTTGTCATTAGGGGATTTTTGCACACTCAAGATATTGTTGAGGGTGGACTTCCCTTCATGACACTTTTACAAGTCTTTCTTCAAAGAAGTGACTTGGGCCTTGAGCTCTTTGATTTCCTCTACATGGTTAGTATCAACACAAGAACTAGAGGAAGTATAAGCTTCATTGTTAGAGCAACAAAGCGAAGAAAGTAATTCATCACAAGATGTGCCAATGTTATGAGTAGATGAATTACTAGGACTAGCACATGGCAAGATAGCACTTTGAGTAGAAGTACTGCTAATGTCCATATGAGGCTCACTAGATGTTACCATAGTAGTACTAGCCTCATGAGCTAACTTCAGCACATTATGGGAGATTAGAAGATCACCATGAGAGCTTGAGAGTTTTTCATAACTTTCTTCCAATTCCCCATACTTGCTAGATAGCAACTCAAGTTGAGCCTGTAGCTCAACATTCTCCTTCAATATGAATGCTTCACAAGAAATAGAATTAGTAGCACAAGTGATAACCCACAAGTATAGGGGATCGCAACAGTTTTCGCGGGTAGTATTTCACCCAGATTTATTGATTCGACACAAGGGGAGCCAAAGAATATTTGCGAGTATTAGTAGTTGAGTTGTCAATTCAACCACACCTGGAGAACTAAATATCTGCAGCAAAGTGTTTAGTAGCACAGTAGTATGATAGTTTCAAGAGCAATAGTAACAGTAACAGAAGCAGTTTTGTAGTAATTGTAACAGCAACAGCAACGAAAGTAACTTAGCAAAGATCAATATGCGAAAAGCGTAGGCATTGGATCAGTGATGGATAGTTATGTTGGATGACATTCATCATGTAACAGTCACAACCTAGGGCGATACACAATAGCTCCAATTCATCAATGTAATGTAGGCATGTATTCCGTATATAGTCATACATGCTTATAGTAAGAACTTGCATGACATCTTTTATCCTACCCTCCCGTGGCAGCGGGGACCTTAAGGAAACTAAGGGATATTAAGGCCTCCTTTTAATAGAGAACCGGAACAAAGCATTAACACATAGTGAATACATGAACTCCTCAAACTACGGCAATCACCGGAAAGAATCCCAATTATTGTCACCTTGGGGTATGCGGATCATGACACGTAACAAGTGCATATAACTTGCAAGATAGGATCAAGAACTCAAATATATTCATGAAAACATAAAGGTTCAGATCTGAAATCATGGCACTCGGGCCCTAGTGACAAGCATTAAGCATAGCAAAGTCATAGCAACATCAATCTCAGAACATAGTGGATACTAAGGATCAAAGCCCTAACAAATTGACTCGATTACATGGTAAATCTCATCCAACCCATCACCGTCCAGCAAGCCTACGAAGAAATTACTCACGCACGGCGGTGAGCATCATGAAATTGGTGATGGAGGATGGTTGATGATGACGACAGTGTCGAATCCCCCTCTCCGGAGCCCCGAACGGACTCCAGATCAGCCCTCCCGATGAAGAACAGGAGGTGGCGGCGGCTCCGCATCGTAAAACGCGATGATTCTTTCTCTCTAATTTTTTTCTCCACGAATAGGTACTTATAGCGTTGGAGTTAGGTCAAACGGAGTTGCCAGGGGCCCACAAGCCTGCCAGGCGCGCCCTGGGGGGGTGGCCGCGCCCCCCAGGCTTGTGGCGCCTGGTGGCCCCCCCTCTGGTGGATCTTTGAGCCAGTATTTTTTATATATTCTGAAATAATTCTTCGTAAATTTTCAGGTCCATCCGAGAACTTTTATTTCTGCACAAAAACAGCACCATGGCAATTCTGCTGAAAACAGCGTCAGTCCGTGTTAGTTCCATTCAAATCATGCAAATTAGAGTCCAAACTTGAGCAAAAGTGTTTGGAAAAGTAGATACGTTTGGGACGTATCAACTCCCCCAAGCTTAACTCATTGCTTGTCCTCAAGCAATTCAGTTGACAAACTGAAAGTGATAAAGAAAAACTTTTACAAACTCTTTTGTTCTTGTTGTCTATATATATACTTAACTAGCATCCAAGTTTTCAGCAAATATTATGAACTAACCACATGAATGATAACACTTAGGTCTCACATTTACTCATGGCAATAACATAACCAACTAGCGAGCAATAATAAGATATCTCGGATGCCAACACTTTATCAAAACAATCATGATATAATATGATAACATGGTATCTCGCTAGCCCTTTCTGAGACCGCAAAACATAAATGCAGAGCGCCTCTGAGATTCAAGCAATGACTAAACATTGTAATTCAGGGTAGAGGATATCCAGTCATGGTCACACCCAACATTAACTATACTCAATGCATAAAAAATGACAATAGTGCTCTCCAACTGGTGCTTAAATGAGAAGGTGATGACTCAACAATAAAAGTAAAATAACATAAAAGTAAATGGATAGGCCCTTCGCAGAGGGAAGCATGGACTTCCAGCGGTGCCAGAGCTCGAAGCTTAAATTAGAGATGAAAATAATTTTGGGAGTTATGCCTTTCCTGTCAATGCCACGACCGAGAGTTTTCAATATCTTCCATGCTAAACAAATTATAGGCGGTTCCCAAGCGGAAAGGTAAAGTTTACTCCCCCTCCACCGTACCAACACAAGCCATGGCTAGCCGAATTCATGGGTGCCCTCCATACCAACAACTTTTCGGGTGAGTTTGTTTGCATTATATGATTTCGATTTGAGCATAGGACTGGGCATCCCAATTACCATCCTCTCTCGTGCAATGACAAGTGAATAAACACTCATCTGAGAGTAACCCGCTTAGCATGGAAGATACTGACCGCCCCCTGTCGCTCCATGAGCGGTACGGGCACACAAAACAAATGTTCATTTGAATATTTAGAGGTGGCACTTGCAAATTTACTTGGAACGGCAGAGTAATACATCATATAGGTAGATATAGTGGACTCATCTGGGACAACTTTGGTTTAAGGATTTGGATGCACAAGCAGTATTCCCGCTTAGTACACGCGAAGGGTAGCAAATAGATTGAGAAGCGACCAGCTAGAGAGCGAAAACGGTCATAGACATGCATTGCGAATAATTAACATTAAACACGAGCATGAGTAGGATATCAACACCCTGAACATAAATATCATGGAGGCTATGTTGGTTTTGATTCAACTACATGTATGAACATGTGCCAAGTCAAGCCACTTGAATTACTCAGAGGAGGATACCATGCTAACATACTACATCACAACCATTTTAATGCATGTTGACACTCAAGATAAATCATTATCCACTCCTAGCTATTTAAGCATGGCATGAGCAATTATAATCTCTAATTGTCATCACAAATATGTTTACTCATAATAATACTGAATCATGAATACTGAGCTAAACATATTTACAAAGACCAAAAACAAGAAGAGTTCATACCAGCTTTTCTTCACCACAATCACTTCATCAAATATCGTCATTATTGCCTTTCACTTGCACGACCGAATGATGTGATAATAATAATAGTGCAAGTGTGCCGTGGACTAAGCTGGAATCTGCAAACATTTATTCAAAGGAGAAGACAAAGTAATTGTGGCTCTTTGTTAGATCAACAATAAAGCATGTGGGAGCCACTCAACATTTTCATCGTGATCTTCTCCTTGTGACGAGTCAACGAAAAGAAAAGAAATTCAGAGAAACATACTGAAATATTTTTGGAGTTTTTGGTTTTCCTGAAGAAAGCAAATTAACGAAGGAAAAACGAAAAACGAGAAAAACTATTTACACGGGAAAGCTCCCACAAAGCAAAAGAAGAAACGAGAAATCTTTTTGTGTTTTCTTTTACTACTACGAATTAACTAAACAAGAAAGAAACTACAACTAATTTTTATGGATTTTCGAAAGTTTTTCAAACACACAAGAAGAAAGCGAAAATAAAACTAGCATGGATATACAATGAAAAAGGATGAACACCGACAACTGGAATGAGTGTGTGAACATGAATGTAATGTCAGTGAGAAATATGTACTCCCCCAAGCTTAGGCTTTTGGCCTAAGTTGGTCTACGGCCAGTCTTGGCCTGGATAATGCCCGTGATGGTAGTTCAGGTTATACTGAAATGCAGCTGCCACAGCTTGGCAAGCTGCCTCGCTAAGGCGCTGGGTCTCTGCTGCCCTCTCGTACTCCTCGGCCTCCTCCTCAAGTATGAAATGTCTATGTTTTCCCTGGAAATCAAAGAAGGCAGCAGCAGGCAAGACAATATGGAAAACACGACGCCTGTTAAAGATTAGCCTGTATCTGAATGGGGGTAGACCCCTCTCAAGAAACTGGTGGCGTTCCATAGCATCATAATCAAGAAAGCTAGGTGGCAAAAGGGTGTCATTTTGTTTAATGGGCACACCAAGGTAGGTAGCTAAGCGAGTGGCATAAATTCCACCAAAGAAATCACTAACTAAGGCATTATTGTGTAGACGACGTGCAACAATAGCCCCCATGTTAAATTGTCTATCTCCCAGCACCGCACTCTTAAGAATGCTCAGTTCAGGGGCGCAAAGATGACTAGGATCATGTTTACCATTAATGCATCTACCAATGAACAGAGCAAAATAATGTCTGGCAGGAAAATGAATGCTCCCCATGGTAGCCTGTGTGATGCCTCTAGTTTCATCCTTAGTAATGTTCATGAGAAATTCATTGCAATCAGATTTACGAGGTTCAGTGCAAGTCCCCCAGAATGGAATTTTGCATGCTTCACTAAATTCTTCAACAATCATGCGAAAGGGATGTTCATAAAGGTTGAAAATAACATCGTGTGAAGTGCGCTGATATACATACTTGAATCTTCGCACAAAGGAGTCAGTGAGGTCATAGTATTGCGGGCACCTGTCTGCCAGGAACTCCGTGAGCTCGGCATTGCGCACGTACATATCAAACTCATCTTTGATGCCGGCTCGAATCATGAAGGCATCCGACGGCCACTTGCACGGTAGCACCGCGGCCTCTCACGGCGGTTCGGTATCCTGCTCGCATATTGCGGGCCTAGGAGCACTCTTGCTCGAGGAACCACCATAGAACATCTTCCTAAACATTTTCTTTTCTCTGAAAAATTTCTAAAATTTTTAGTGACTCAAAATAAGTGAATGAAACTCAACAAAATTGATAGCAACTACTTCCACATGTATCTAGAAGCTATATCATGCATCAAAACTACTTTGGACCATACAAATTCAACATGCAAGCTCATAAACATGGTCACCACAGCAGCAAAAATTTGCAAAGTATAAAGCACTAGAACAAAAACTAATTGGAGCATTGGAGGAGTCACATACCAAGGAGTAATTCCTCAAAATAGTTTTGGAAACGGAGTTCCGAGCAAGGAGATCGAAAATCACAGCAATATGAGCAAGACCACGAGCTTGGGAGCAAGTTTGATTTTTTTTTCTAGAGGAAGAAGAAGAAGATGGGTGGCTGGCATAAGTGAGTGGGTCCCTATGGGACCCACAAGCCTGCTGGGCGCGCCCTGTGGGCTTGTGGCTCACAGGTGCACCCCCCTGGGGTGTGTTCAGTGCCAAAAATTCTTAAATATTCTGGAAAAAATCATACTAAATTTTCATGGCATTCTGAGAACTTTTATTTTTGGGCCATTTTTTATTGCACGGAAAATTCAGAAAACAGGATAATCATGGCATTTTATTTTATTCTACTAAAAATAACAGAGAACAAAGGTGGGTACAGAAAGTTGTGCTTACTAAATTCATCAACCACATGCTCCTCAAAAAGAATCCATTAATAAGGTTGATCAAGTCTTATTAACAAACTATTTCCGAGTGACATGAAACCGAAGAATTTTCGTATAACACTAAGTTACCTCATTGGGAATATGTATCTCCCCAACAATAAGAATTTCATATTTCTTTTTGACAGTAGGAAGAGGAAATTTGAATCCCCCAATAGTGATTGTCGAATTTTTTTCAATACAATTGATACCATTCATCGAACTTTGTTTCTTCGGAAAATAAACCGTATGCTCATTACCATTGACATGAAAAGTAACCTTGCTTTTGTTGCAATCAATAACAGCCCCTGCAGTATTCAAAAAGGGTCTTCCAAGGATAATCGACATGTTGTCGTCCTCGGGCATATCAAGAATAACAAAGTCTGTCAAGATAGTAACATTTGCAACTACAACGGGAACATCCTCGCAAAATCCAATAGGTATAGCAGTGGATTTATCAGCCATTTGCAAAGATATTTCAGTAGGTCTGAGCTTATTCAAATCAAGTCTTCTGTATAAAGAGAAAGGCATAACACTAACACCGGCTCCTAAATCACATAAAGCGGTTTTGACATAACTTCTTTTAATGGAGCATGGTATAGTAGGTATTCCTGGATCTCCTAATTTCTTAGGTATTCCACCCTTAAAAGAATAGTTTGCAAGCATGGTGGAAATTTCAGCTTCAGGTATTTTTCTTTTATTAGTGACAATATCTTTCATATATTTAGTATAGGGAGACATTTTCAACATATCAATCAAGCGAGTGTGCAAAAAGACAGGTCTAAGCATTTCAACAAAGTGCCCAAAATCTTCATCATCTTTGTTTTTAGATGGTTTAGTAGGGAAAGGCATAGGTTTTTGAACCCATGGTTCTCTCTCCTTTCCATGTTTTCTAGCAACAACATCTCTTTTATCATATCTTTTATTCTTAGGATGTGGGTTATCAAGATCAACAACAGGTTTTATTTCTACATCATTATCTGGTTGAGTATCAACATGAACATCATCATTATCATTATCATTATCACTAGGTGTATGTTCATTTCCAGATTGTGTCTCAGCATAAAAAATAGAAGCACCATTATGATTCTCAGGAGGTTTTTCTATCTCAGGTTCACTAGGAGCAGGCAAAGTTTTATCATTTTTCCTTTTCTTTTTCTTCTTAGAAGGACTACGTGCATAAATATTATTTCTTTGAGAATCTTGTTCAACTCTTTTAGGATGACCTTCAGGATAAAGAGGATCCCAAGTCATGCTACCTCCTCTAATAACAACTCTAATAGCATGATCATTCTTTTTATTATTCATTTCATCAAGCAAATCATTTTGTGATTTAGCAATTTGTTTTAACTGGGTCTGAACCATAGAAGCATGTTTACTCAAGCATTTAACATCATTAGCAGTTCTAAACATCAAATCACTCAAACGTTCAATCATGATGGCATTCTGTTTTAGTTGATTGTTAACATACATATTAAAGTTATCAAACTCATACAAGCATTGACTAGCAGATTTATTATACGGAATATCACCTTCATCGAATCTAGTGAGAAAATTTACCTCCACTACCTGTGTCGGGATGTCAAGCCCATGTATTTCTTCAATAGGTGGTAAATTCTTAACATCTTCTGCTTTAATACCTTTTTCCTTCATAGATTTCTTAGCTTCTTGCATATCTTCTGGGCTGAGAAATAGAATACCTCTCTTCTTCAGAGTTGGCTTAAGTGGTGGTTCGGGAAGTGTCCAATCATCGGCATTTCTCAATATATTATTCAATAGTACTTCAGCCTGTCCAACAGTTCGTTCCCTGAAAACACAACCAGCACAACTATCTAGGTAATCCCTAGAAGCATCGGTTAGTCCATTATAAAAGATATCAAGTATTTCATTTTTGTTAAGAGGATGATCAGACAAAACATTAAGTAGTTGGAGAAGCCTCCCCCAAGCTTGAGGGAGATTCTCTTCTTCAATTTGCACAAAGTTAAATATTTCCTATAAGGCAGCTTGTTTCTTATGAGTAGGAAAATATTTTCAGCAAAGTAATATATCATATCCTAGGGACTACGCACACAACCAGGAGCAAGAGTATTAAACCATTTCTTATCATCACCCTTTAATGAGAAAGGAAACAACTTTAGAATATAGTAATAGCGAATTTTTTCCTCATGAGCAAATCGGGTGGCAATATCATTCAACTTAGTAAGATGTGCCACAACAGTTTCAGTTTCATAACCATGAAAAGGATCAGATTCAACCAAAGTAATTAAGTTAGGATCGACAGAGAATTCATAATCCTTATCAGTAACAAATATGGGAGGTATAGCAAACTTAGGATCATATTTCATTCTCCCCCTCATAGACTTTTCTTTCATTTCAGCAAGCAATTTTATAACCTCATATCTATCATTACAAGAAAGAATTGCCCTAGCTGTCTCCCTATCAAAAACATGACCATCAGATGTTTCAGGCATTTCAACTCTAGTAGGAGAGCTAGGCATAATAGGTGAATCATAATTTTCAAGAGTTTCAACATTTTCAATTTCTTTAGCTTTAGCAATCTGTTCATCAATAAATTCAGCAAGTGGCACAGTATTATCAAGCATAGTACTAGCATCATCATAAGTATCATTCATAGCAGAAGTAGTATCATCAATAACTTGCGACATATCAGAATGAATAACAGGTGGCGGTGTCGTAAGTCTACTCAAAACAGAAGGTGAATCAAGTGCAGAGTGTGATGGCAGTTCCTTACCTCCTCTAGTCATAGAGGGGGCGATCTTGGTTTTAGCGTCTTTCAGATTCTTCATAGTGGTCAACAGATATAAATACCAAGTGACTCAACACTATGCTCCCCGGCAACGGCGCCAGAAAGGTCTTGATAACCCACAAGTATAGGGGGTCGCAACAGTTTTCGCGGGTAGTATTTCACCCAAATTTATTGATTCGACACAAGGGGAGCCAAAGAATATTTGCGAGTATTAGCAGTTGAGTTGTCAATTCAACCACACCTGGAGAACTAAATATCTATAGCAAAGTGTTTAGTAGCACAGTAGTATGATAGTTTCAAGAGCAGTAGTAACAGTAGTAACAATAATAGAAGCAGTTTTGTAGTAATTGTAACAGCAGCAACAACAAAAGTAACTTAGCAAAGATCAATATGCGAAAAGCATAGGCATTGGATCAGTGATGGATAATTATGTTGGATAACATTCATCATGTAACAGTCACAACCTAGGGCGATACACAATAGCTCCAATTCATCAATGTAATGTAGGCATGTATTCCGTATATAGTCATATTTGCTTATAGTAAGAACTTGCATGACATCTTTTGTCCTACCCTCCCGTGGCAGCGGGGTCCTTAAGGAAACTAAGGGATATTAAGGCCTCCTTTTAATAGAGAACCGGAACAAAGCATTAACACATAGTGAATACATGAACTCCTCAAACTACGGCAATCACCGGAAAGAATCCCAATTATTGTCACCTTGGGGTATGCGGATCATGACACGTAACAGGTGCATATAACTTGCAAGATAGGATCAAGAACTCAAATATATTCATGAAAACATAAAGGTTCAGATCTGAAATCATGGCACTCGGGCCCTAGTGACAAGCATTAAGCATAGCAAAGTCATAGCAACATCAATCTCAGAACATAGTGGATACTAAGGATCAAAGCCCTAACAAATTGACTCAATTACATGGTAAATATTATCCAACCCATCACCGTCCAGCAAGTCTACGAAGAAATTACTCACGCACGGTGGTGAGCATCATGAAATTGGTGATGGAGGATGGTTGATGATGACGGCGGCGTCGAATCCCCCTCTCCGGAGCCCCGAACGGACTCCAGATCAGCCCTCCCGATGAAGAACAGGAGGTGGCCGTGGCTCCATATCGTAAAATGCGATGATTCTTTCTCTCTGATTTTTTCTCCACGAATAGGTACTTATAGCGTTGGAGTTAGGTCAAACGGAGTTGCCAGGGGCCCACAAGCCTGCCAGGCGCGCCCTGGGTGGTGGCCGCGCCCCCCCTGGCTTGTGGCGCCTGGTGCCCCCCCTCTGGTGGATCTTTGCGCCAGTATTTTTTATATATTCTGTAATAATTCTCCGTAAATTTTCAGGTCCATCCGAGAACTTTTATTTCTGCACAAAAACAACACGATGGCAATTCTGCTGAAAACAGCGTCAGTCCGGGTTAGTTCCATTCAAATCATGCAAATTAGAGTCCAAACTAGAGCAAAAGTGTTTGGAAAAGTAGATACGTTTGGGACGTATCAACAAGCATCATCATTAACAACAAGAGAAGAAGGCAACTTGGCAAGCTCTTTTAAGTTCAATGAGCTCATCCATAATGACCCTTGAGCCATTTTCGAGGTGCTCAAAGTACTCAAGGAGTTTAACATGTGCAACTTCAAGCTTTTCATTTTTAGTTTTGAAATCATTAGCCACCTCAAGAGCTCTATCACGGGATTCCTCCACTTTACATAATTCTAGAGCAAAAGTCACGTCAAGAGATTCCTTGGTGGTTTTTTCTTCTTCAAGAGCTTGAGATAGATCCGCGATCTCATTTGCGTAATCACGCTCATGACCTTCCATTTTCTCAATGGTGACCTCATGCTCCTCGAGATGAGCTTCCAACTCCTCAATGTATTTCCTGCCCTCAATGGCAATAGACATGATTTCCATGAAGTTGGAATGAGAAATTTTATTCTTATGAAGAGCTTAAAAAATCATTTCACCCTCAATTTTTATGGAAGCAATATTATCATCCTCTTCATCAATAAGCTCATCCTCATTATCATCATCATCACCATCATGAGATATATTGGATTTCAAAGTAGGAGATACCTTTGAAGCCTTAGCCATAAGGCAAAAGTGAGAAGCAAGAGATGATGAATTTGGATCCCTTGAAGCACCATTCAAGACCATATCTTGTTCCATAGATCATTGGGTTTCCTCTAAATTGTTAGTATAACAACTAGAGAAAATAGATGCATTTTTATCATGGCAACAAGACATAGCAAGCATATCATCATGAGATTTAGACAAGCAATTTCTACATGATATGCAAGGATATCAGCACAAGGATGTGAAACATCTAGGGTGCTCAATGTGTTGAAGTCCAAAGATGAAGCATTGCAATAAGATAGCAATGAAGGATCATCAACAATAAGCTCACTATCATCATTGCAATTACTAACACTACTCACCATATCATTACCTTGTGGAAATCCACATGTTGGTGAAGTAGAAGAAATTGAGAACACTACACGACCAGAGGTGGAGGGAGAACAATCATCCCCAATAATCTTGGACACACTATATTTGTCTTGAAGCTTTGTCCACAACTCATGAGCATCCCGGAACGACATGAGTTGAAATATAACTACAATGCTCAAAGCATCAAAAAGCACATTAGAAGCTTGAGCATTTAGATAAGAGTTTTTCTCATCCTCTAAAGATAAGTTTTGATGATCCTTTGGAGGAGAAAAACCCATATCTAAAATTCACTCTAAATTTGGGTCCATGATCCTAAAGAGATTAAGCATGCGAATTACCCAAACATCAAACTTTGTGCCATCGAAACTAAGAGTGTCAAAGAATCCTAATCCCCTAGTTGGCATCTTTAATCTCTAGGCGGTGAAGCCTAACAATGAGAAACGTCGTTCTATTACCAATTGAAAGATCGTGGATGTTGCCTAGAGGGGGGAGGTGAATAGGCGCTTTAAAATAATTACGGTTTAGGCTTGAACAAATGCGGAATAAAACTAGCGTTTAATTTGTCAAGCACAAAACCTAAAACAACTAGGATCACCTATGTGCACCAACAACTTATACTAAGCAAGATAAACAACTAAGTGATAGCAACATATATAACATGAAACACTATGGCTATCACAAAGTAAAGTGCATGAATAAAGGGCTTGGGTAAGAGATAACCGAGGCACGCGGAGACGACGATGTATCCCAAAGTTCACACCCTTGCGGATGCTAATCTCCGTTTGGAGCGGTGTGGAGGCACAATGCTCCCCAAAATGCCACTAGGGCCACCGTAATCTCCTCACGCCCTCGCACAATGCAAGATGCCGTGATTCCACTAAGGGACCCTTGAGGGCGGTCACCGAACCCGTACAAATGGTGACCCTTGGGGACGGTCACCGAACCCGTACAAATTTCGCGGGACAATCGCCACAACTTAATTAGAGACCTCGACGCTTGCCCGGAACTTTCCACCACAATGATTGAGCTCCGTGATACCACCAACCATCTAGGGCACCCAAGCACCCAAGAGGCACAAGCTCTAGGGTGCCCAAACACCCAAGAGTAATAAGCTACTCAACTTTTCGCTTCCACGTATCACCATGGAGAATTCAAACCTATGCACAAAATGCAATGGCAAAATCACACGGAGTGCTCAAGTCCTTCTCTCCCAAATCCTCTCACAACAACAAAAGCTATGGAGTAAGATGAGATGAAGAATAAGGAGAACACAAAAGAACTCCAAGATCTTGATCCAAAGGGTTTCCCTGACTTAGAGGAGAGATGGATTGGTTGAAATGTAGATCTAGATCTCCTCTCTCTTTTCCCTCAACAGGAAGCAAGAATCACTGGAGGGATTGAGAGATAGCGAGCTCAAGGAGGGTCAACAATGGAGGGGAAACACGAGCTAAAGAGATGGGGACCATTGGGGATGAAGGCCCTCACGAATCTAACCGTTATGTACTGCCTGTGCTTAAGCGGTAGTACTGCTTAAGGGAGCGGTACTACCTCTAAATATTGAGGGTGCAACAGAAGGCTAAAAACAAGGGGAACTAGCCGCGGTATAATTTAGCGGAAGTACCGCATAAGCGGTACTACCTCTTAAAGAAGTGGTACTACCTCTAATTATGCACAAGTGGTACTACCTCTTAAGGAAGCGATACTACCTCTAAATATTGAGCAGCACAACCAGAACAACCATAACTTCTGGAAACGAACTCCGATTTTGACAAACTCAAGCTTGGTAGAAAGTTAATGAGAAGAGCTATCAAAATACGAATGGAAAACTTCATAACAAGCAAGAGTAACATGCCAACCATGTAGAAGTGTGAAACCTCCATAAGAGAAGAACGCAAAAACTCCAACATCAAAAACATAATAGAAGAAGCATACGAAATCCGTTTCCGATGAACTTGAGCTTGTCAAGAAGATGACCACAAGCTCCAAAACTCACAAAGAGAAAGGCCAAACATGAACCAAGAAAGATGATGTCAAGGATGCAATGGGTTGAGCTCTCTACAAACGATACGGTCAAGCTACTCACTCGAGAGCCCCCCTTTATAGTACGGCAATCAATCCTATAACCCAGCCTCCCAACTAACACCCTGAGACTGGTAAAATAGAAAACCTATCAAGGTCAAACCTTTGCCTTGCGCATAGTCCACTTGAGCTAGATGATGACAATCTTGACTTCCTCAAGTTGGACCACCTTTCTTGATTGCGCTGGCTCGATGAAGACTAGTAAATTGCTCCCCCATACTCCACTATGGGTGAGCCTCTCATAGGCACATATTCACATGTCCATTATCACGAGAACGGACGGCAAGCTTCAAGCATGATCTCTTCGTGATGCTCCACTTGAACTTGCACACCACAACCTTGATGATGATCACCACTTGATCTCATCCTCCATGGGTCATATGATATATTCCTTTTGATGAAAGCCCATGGAAACATACCATGAGATCACTTGATCCCACTCGGTACATCTTCTACGCTTTGTGTGTTGATCAACTTGAATCACTCTTTGCACTTAGTCTTGATCAACCTTGAATCTTATCTTCTCTCTTCATTAAGATGATGTCTTGAAGGTAAACATGAATGTTCACACAATCTTCTTCGTCAAGACATGCTTGCAATAGGCTCAACTCTCACATGACCAATCTTTGGATAACTCCATGAATAACACCTCGGTCAATACATAATCTCCTTCTTATAACCTTGAAACCAACAAATGGTCTTCAAGCCATGCCTATGGACAAATCCTTCAAATATAACTCAAGGCAACCATTTGTCCATAGGGATTGTCATCAATTACCAAAACCAAACATGGTGGCACCATGCTCTTTCAAGGATCATACATTGCTGTATGCAGAGACCATACCGGCAAGTACCTGGGGTCCTCGGTGATTAAGTGTTTAGGAGTTATTGATCCCTCTTCACTCGAAGCTTTGGCATGCAGGGAAGCACTCTCCTTAGCTCAAGACCTCTCTTTAACACATATGATCATAGCCTCTGATTGTCAGGAAGTCATCATCAATATCAAGAAAGGGGCTGGAGGTCTCTACGCACTCATTATCAAGGAAATTAAAGAAACCTCTGTTGGTGCAATGTTTGCCCCCTTGTGTTTTGGAGATTGTTGTCAGAAATAGGCATGTACTAATTTGTTTGCTTGTGCACATAGAGAGAAATAGTCCATGCAAGCCTAAGGAGAATGTTGTATTCGAAGTGAAGTTTGAAGAACTTCACCGATGATTATCTGCGAAGCAGAGAAGGATGAGCTACATTTCGAGAAGACGCGTAAGCAATGTTTGTCCGGATTGAATCGAAGGAGTTGACCCCTTAAAATTATTACTGACGTGAAACAATGTTTGTCCGGATTGTTCAAAGGAAAATGACTGCAGTCGAGAGGATTGAGGACGAACTAAAGACGCAACATTCTTTTCGTTGTTCTTCTTTCTCTAATTTGAGTCATAGGACATCCGTACTATTAAGGGGGGTATAGGTTCTCGAAGCTTAGGTCCGCTGTGATGCTTAGCCGAAACGTATGAAAGACTGAGAGAAATCTCTTTGTGTTCCGAATGATTACCTGTCAGCTTAAGACGTTGTTCTTCGATGCTGAAGGAGATATCTTTCGGACCGAGGAGTTAGCATTTCTTTCTCTGCAAGGAGTGTTACCATTGTGCTAAAAATCTGACCATTGGAAACGTGTCATTCGTCCATTGGCTGATCCGCATGTCCAATTTGGTCATTTCCCTTCAGGGAAGGCTGCGGCTATAAATAGCCACCCCGCTCCAACGTTGTCCATTGGCTGCTCCGCTTAAGATTTCTAAGAAGATTGATTGAGCATCCCCTCTCGAGAGATTTGAGTTTAAGATCCACCGAGAGAATACCAAGAACCAAAACTTAGACAGTGGTTGAGCATCATAGTAGATCTGAGTTACAATTCTTGCGCCTATTACTCTTGAGAGCTGCGCACTCTCTAGACGGATAGGTGTAGGCTTGAGTGACGAAGAGTAATTGTCTTCACCAAGCAAAGTCTCCAGCAACCAAGAGTGATTGTGGTTCGCGAAGAAGTCTGTCGAAGGTTTGGATATCGCCGACAAGTATCTACCATGAGTGAAATCAACTAAAGTTTGATCAGCTTCGAGTTGAAGGAGAATAGGATGGAGAGAGGTTTCCTCCTGTGTTCAATCACAAGTCCCTCCAACCAGATGTAGTCCTTTGGCAGAAGGGCGAACTGGTCTACCAAATCCATCTGTCACCGTCGAGCACCATTGGTTCCTTCTCTCTTACTGCATTTCTTTCAGTAACTATATCTGTGTGCTCCGTGGTAGATTATCTTCATGGTCGTGTGATCGATGCAGTAGCTAAATTATTCTCATCATATCTTTCGCTCTGCTTAGTGCTATTCTCCTGGCTCATCTTTTCGTGATTACCATTCCACTCGTCAGGATCATCTCTGTCAGTACTTTATTTCATTCTCGCTACTGGTCATTTTCTGTCATTTGAATTTCCATTGCCCGCTGTACCATGATGTTGTATCTGCTAGCCTACTGTGTTGTCATTGTGATTGTGAAGACTTTGAGATACTACACTCTTACAATTATAGCATCTTTCTTCGAAAGATTTGCTTAAATATTTTTTGATATATCTATGTTATCCAAGCTCTGTCTTTACTTTCGTTCGTATTAGGTTCTATTCATTCGTATCCACTATAGTGAATTGTTTTCGTTCAAAGTTTCGCAAGAAATTTTGAATTGACCATTCACCCCCCTGGTCAATATACTCTCGGTCCTAACAATTGGTATCAGAGCAGGTACTCCCTGTCTCTGTTTATTAAAGGTCTAACCACCTTGGAGTTTTGAGTATGTCGTATGTAGGTAGATCCACGCGCTCTGAAAGATTTCCCAACTTCGATGGAAATGACTATCCCTACTGGCAAGGCAGAATGAGAATTAGTCTCCAAGCTATTAGTGAGGAACTATGGCAGATTGTGGAAAATGGATATACCATTCGGCACCCAGAATCTCCTACTTCTGAAGATGAAGCAAACATTCGGTTGAATGCTCAAGCGAAGGATATCATCTGTGACAGCATCTCCAGAGATATTTTTATCCGCTCCAGAAACCTTGACACTGCAAAGCAAATCTGGGATGCCATCAAGAACGTTCATGAAGGTCATATGGCCAGAACTGAAGCTCACACTGATATGCTTCGTGCCATGTTTGACCGGTTCCGAAGTCTTCGCAGTGAAAGTGTCATGGAGCTCACTAATCGCCTAACCAACATTGTCGAATGATTACATCAACGAGGAGTTGAAGATATCACAGATCAAGATGTGATCAACAAACTATTCAGTGCTCTTGATGCATCCTTTGATCCTATCATTGTTGAGATTAAGGAAAGACCTGACTATGAAGAAATTCATTCTATTGAAATCATGAAGTGTTGACAATACATGAAGAAAACATGGAGAAGGAAAATGAGCAACCAGAATCCTCTTCAGAAGAAGAAGGAGAAATCTTCTCAGACTATGGCAGTGGTCATGAAGAAGATGTCAAAAATCAACACTCCATCACAAGAGAACGTGAAATGCTCGCAGAACGCCTCAACAACCTCAGGAGACAGAATCTGAGCCTAACAAATATACCCGAAGGAGAACCATCAGAATCTTTGAGAAGACTGCCTCCTAAGGATATGAAATGCTTCAAGTGCAAACAATTTGGTCACTTCATTACCGATTGTCCTAATTGGGAATTTGATGCTAGACCCAGCAGAAGATGGCATGCGCTCCATTGTTCTGGATTCGCAAGCACAAATCGTCACACTAAGCTCACGAAGAAGAATGAACCATCTTCGTCCTCTTCAAAGAGACCAGTAACTAATGCACGAGCAAAAGGTACCATCGAATCCAATATGAGGAGAATGTCTCAGCTGGCTGGTGTATGTGCGGGAATGACAATGGACTCCGAAGATGAAATATCCGAGTCTGAATCAGATGAAGAAGAGTTTTACAGAGGCCTAGGCAGAGGCAATGCATTCATTGCGTATGAGTCATCCAACCAGTCAATCCAGTCAAATATTGATGATGATATGTCAAGTGATCATGAACCAATTGCACTCTGTCTCATGGCAAAAGCTTCGAAGGAACATGTATCATCAAAGCATCGAAAATCCATAAATGAATTCTCTTCGGAGAACATTGCCTATGCTAAGCTTGTCAAGATAGCCAAATCTCAACAAGATGATCTTGAAAAACTTGAGAAAACCTCAGGAAATCTGAAGGTTTGCTGGTCGAAGAGATGGAGAAAAATCAAGAGTTGACCGAAGAGCACAAATCTCTTTCTTCAACCCTCGATGATCTTTCCAACCATTAAAATTCTCTTGCAGTTGATTTCGAGAGTTTATCAGATGACCTCCTTAACAGGAATCAAGAACTCGAATCTTTGAAAGATTCTTATGATGAGCTTGCGAATGAAAAGGCTTCTCTCTTCGCCGAGCAAACTGAAAAACTTCCTGATGATTTTGTGCCTCCCTGCCTAAAATGCTTAGAACTTAGCAATGTTGATTGTACTGCTGAAACTTCTAATGCTACCAGCGAGACCATAGCAACTGTTACGAATGATATCTCTAACCCCTCTACCGAGGAATTTGTTGCTATCTCTGATGAAATTCTAGGTTAAAGGACTTGCTTGAGACAAGCATGCTGAAGAGCCTAAAGGGACATTAAACACTATGTGATGTGCTCAAGAAGTCAATACTGCACAAAAACCTCAGAAAGGAAGCATTGGGTTTCAAAAGGAAACTCAATGTAGACTAAACATATTGGACCCCCGAGAAATATCCTCGAACTAGTTGGGTTCTTGCTAAAAGCAAAACTCTCGAACCTGCACTACTGTCAAGATATGAATGTCCCATTCCTGTTGATGCTGACAAGTCTGATGACTCGAACTACAAATTCTTCAAACAACATAATGGTAAGGTATTTGCTCATATGTCGGGACTAACTACAGGACAGGTTCACCCAAGAAGCAAATCTGGGTGAAGAAATGCATAATTGAAAATCTATCTATCACTGCTAACTTGGCCATGCAGGGTAATGTACCTCGGAGTGATGTATACCACTCGCAAATCAATGCAGCTATTCCTTCAAAAGGGAATTGGCTAAACTCTCATCAGAAGGAGTACATGCATACTTCCTCAAATCACTATGCTCATTTATCTGGAAGCAAATTCAATGCATATTCATATGATTACACTTGTGATACACAGGTAAATTTCAGAGGCCAACGAAGGAAAATGCTTCCTGCTCGATCGAAGCAAATAAGGTCTCCACTCCCCACACAAGTGTGGGTGGTGAAATCCAACCAATCCTTCCTGCAGGGACAGTCTCAGGGTCACCTGTCGCCTATCCTTAGACCCGAGACTTATCTATTGTTGGTGTTATTCTTCATTCAGTTTTGTCTCTCCTGTGTGTTTTGTTTCTCCTGGGTTTCTTTTCGTTTGTTTATTTTTGTGTTGGTCTAGGTCTTTGTGTTTCGTCCGATGAACAACTCACTCAGAGCTATTGGTATATTTTTCTTCTTCTGACTGAGTGATTTTTTTGGACCCTATTTCCTCTCTATTCTATCTCTTCTAAATCTATACTATCCGTCATGAGCATCCAATTTGATCTGAAGAACATTTCCTTCCGACGTCCTTGGTCGCGAATGGAATGTACTTCGAACGTTTATCTATTTTTGGCTTAAGCCCATTCAAACCTTTCAGTCTCCCGCTCTCTACTTGAGATTTTCGCAGGTAACGGTTGCCACGTGCCCCACGATCTCCATGATCATGATCGTGCTCGTTGAATGTGGAACATCGATCCGCCGAGGACCATCGATTTCGGTGAGGTGGTTCAGCGATCCCGCTATAAATACCCCTACTCATTCGTCCTCCTCTGTTCCTCCATTTCCCACGACTCCGTCTTCCACCCATCAGTCCAAGCCCATGCTCGAAGCAACTCCAGCGAGGAGCTCTGCTGTGCAACTCCGGTTGGAACTCGCCACATTTGTCCATGCCAGTGCGGTAATCTTCCTCTCTGCATCGCCCTAGTTGATCTATATGGCCAAGTTAGGGCGTATAGATCTGAACATACCCTCTCTCTTTCATTATTCTTAGGGTTGTTCTTAACAACACCATTTCTTGCATATTTATTAGGCTTCGGTAGATCTTTAGGATTCACTAGGGTCAAACTTGTACGGTTTGTAGACTTGCCTCGTACAAAGTTCTCAAATCTAGGGTTCCCGAGTAGTTCATCGAAGATTAGATGGATCTTGATTTAGCGAAAAGTTATTCTTGCTGGATTCAAATGTATCGAGGATATCATCATTAACTGCAATGGATCCCTTTCCTCGAAAACATGTTTTCTCCTTCAAAATCTCTGTGCATGCTTATGACGCTACCTTTATTTTCCCTCGCATCTACTCTGTTTCATAGGTGGCTCATGGCATCCAGATCCAGAGATCATTTAGAGTTTTAGGAAGAACTGTCCCAGATTTCGCCAGACATAGGGCGAAAGAAAATGAGAGGAACTGCTAATCCTTCAAAGCCACCCAGGGCTCCGAAGAAGAAGAAGGCAGTTGAGTCTGAGGAGATTGTAGAAGATGCTCATGCAGCAGTCAGTCAGCCCGAGGAAGAAGTGGACACCGATGCTCAAGCTCTGATGGAAATCCTAGGAAGGGCAGTCGTGGCCGAGAGCAAAACACCACGGCTAAGATGTCTGATCATGAGCCTTACAGGACTCCGCCAGGTCACGAATCCACTGCTGATCGCAATAATAGATTGCAAAAGATTTGAAGACATTGGGCTGGCAAATGGTACAAATATGAAAATGTTTGAGAAAATATCAGATCCTCTTTGCCTTCACACCTCCATGGAATGACTGCATTGCCGAGGGCTGCATCATTGAGGGTGATGAGAGGGTGAGGCCACCTCAGCCTACGAATGCCCATCCGGACTCTCTGAAAACCATCCCTGACTTCCATAAGGAAGTAGAGAAAAGGGCGAAGGCCAAAGCCAAGTGCGAAGCTGAAGAAGCTAAGGACAAGTAAGGTGAGGCCGAAAATGTTGCTCTGACCAGGTAGGACGTGCAGAAGAAGAAGGAGCTGGCCTCTACTTCCAAAGCAAGCCAATCAAAGAGGTATGTACCTCCAATTGCTACGGCACCACGAAAGAAAACAGTCACCAAGAGGGAAAACTGCAGTATGAAGTTGGCCATTCTTGATAAGCCATTTGAGAGTCTTTCCCCAACGAAAGTCTTGCCATCTCCTCGAACATCTCTAAGGCATGCTTTGGAGCCAACCGCCCATAAACCTTCCGGCTCTGCTCCTCCGAAGAGTTTGACCAAAACTTCAGCGAAGAGAAAGCTGCAAGCTACCGAAGAAGATGATGCTGCTGACAAGAAGGCAAAATCCAGTGTTCCTGCTAACACAGAGGAATGAAAGAAGTATGACTTCTAATATATCAGCAACATCATTGATAGTGCGTCCTACGATGCTAAATCTGAAGAGCTGAGCAGTTTGGGTCTGCCTGATGATGTTACCGAGCTAGTTGCAAAACATTTCGCCGAGCTGAGGAAACTCTCGAAGAAGCTCAATAAAGCAGTGAAAGGCAAGAAAGTGTTGGAGAAGATGAAGAAAGAGGCCAATATTGAATATGAGCAGAACAGCCTGAACAAAGAAATAGTGGAAATCACGAAGGCTTTGAGTGTCATTCGAAATGACAAAGTCGACTGGCATTCCCAGATGCAAATGGATATATCTTAGCTGTGTGACAGGAGGAATGAGGAGATCGAGCATCAAGCTGACCTTGCTCGATGAAGAATTAAAGAAGAAAAGCGTCAGAAGGCAAGGGCGAGAGCTAGCAAGCCGAAGGAAAACAAAGATCGCCGCCTTATGACTGTTGCCGTTGATGCTGTCCCACTGAGCTGACGTGCTCCTTTGCAGCAAGTTCCACCATCTCCTCTCACGAGGAAGAAACCATGCAGCATGTTGGTACCGTTGAAGTCATCATTCTATGGCCAGAGGCCCATGAGCAAAAAGCTGAAGATTTTGAGGTCTTTCTAGAGAAATCTGATGATGGAAATGCATCACCAAAGCAGCGAGCTCCAGTAGAAGAAACTGATGAAGAGATTGAGGTTCAGAAAGCAGATCCATCACCTCAGAAGTCTGTGCCAGTTGTGCCCTCTGGATCAAGCAAGGATGAGAAAGATCAGATTGAGGGGGAGCAAAATGCTTCCTGAGTGAAAACACCCCCGGTCACATCCTCTGATATTCCTACTCGGATGGATGTTGATCCCGCTCCTCGTTCCACTCCATTCCAGTCGAAAGAGGAAGAAAATAAACCTGATGAGCCGATGGCTTAAGATGTTGCACCACCCGTTGTCACCCAAGGTTCCGAGCAAGAGGTCGTTGTGACTCCATCAAATGATAAGCAAGTGAATGAAAAGGCCCTAAAGCAAGATAACCAGAAAGCCCTTGAAGGAGTTCCAGCAAGTAAGAATGAAGGCACTTTGAGCCCTTCGAAACCATCAATGAAAGGAAAGTCAAGGAATTCTCATGCTCCTCTGAAGCCAATCGATGAGGATGTACCTGCGCCTAATGATGTCCGGACACGGCGCATGGCTGAAGAAGAATCACTGCGAAATCCTTTGGAGACTTTCCCTCTGTTTCCCGTCGAAGCCAGCCCGAATGGTCTAGCTTCAACGAGCAGCTTCATCACTCTAAGCTTGTGTTATTTGGGACTAGTCCATATGAAGGGGAGAGAACATCTTTATCACCTAGGTTATGGACTCAGGAACAGGCTGTCTACTATGTACGTATTCTATACTTCAAGAATCACATATTCAAGCACAAGATTCCGGATTTTGCTGAACTTGAAAGACTACCCTGCTTCCACCAAACCATTGAACAGATCGAGCAAGTTTTTCTGAAGGGATTCCTGCGCTTCAGTCATGGCTGGAACCGAGAAGTTATTCTTCAGTTCTATGCCACTTTATATATCTCAGGAGACCTGGCTGACAGCAGTACATGGGTCCTCGAATGGATGACCGAGGAAGAAAATATTACATGCTCTGCCGATCAGTTCACAAATTTGCTAAATATTCCTTGCTTTGAATTTGATGAGACTCATGAACATCGATTGCATTGCTGGGAAGTCTCAGAAGCTCAAATTCATCTGCTGATGGATCCAGAGGTTGTTGGAGATGCATGCATTGAGGCAAATCTGAAGCATTTGGCCTATGAAAACAAAGTGTTGTTCTACATCATGTGCAATTCAGTCACCCCAACGAATAGACCATAAACCATTGGTGACATTGTGGCAAACACTCTTCATGCTATATCTCTTGGCATTCGGTTTGATCTGCCTGACCTATTCATTCGGAATATGGCATACGCCGCTGATAATGCTCAGGCCCTGAAGCTATATGCTCCGTGGATAATGCATGCCATTGAGCAACTCACAGAAAAGAAGTTCTTTTTCCCAAATGTGCCGAAGGTTTTTACTCCACCTGTCCGCGACACTCTTCGGATTGTCAAAGACATCGGCAAAGGAAAGACACATGTTGATGCTGTTGGATCTGCTTCAGTACCAGCACCGAAGGTTAAGAAGGCCACAGTTGAAGTTCCCAGAAATGAAAACCCCTCACTCTATGAAATTTCTCCTCGCACTCAGCAGGCTCTTGAGAGTCATTTCAAGCTTGACCGCAAAGAGAAAGTGGAAATGATGACTAAGATAAATTTGCTTCATAATTATGCTCGTCAAGCTCTTCTGCTTGAAAAGGAACAAAAGAAGCACTCCTGGACTCTGTTGTGCAAGCATTACTCTCATGCTCAACTTAAAGCCAAAGGCATTGAAAAAGACTATGATCATCTGGAGTTGTTTGAAGTTCCTCGCATCCGAAGGCAAACATCAGTCCCGCCTCAGAGGTCTGATTCAACTGATCTGCTGTTTGTCGAGCCCGATGATGAAATTGAAGACACTGCATGCAACCTGATCTACAAGCCTGATGTTCCTCACTCTGAAGATCATGAAGCCGCCTCCGAAGCTAAAGTTGGAAGCCCTGCTGCTTCTCAAGCCTCGCCTCCACCATCATTCGTTCTGGTTCACCGAACAGTTCGTGTTCTGAGGATTCTTCAGACGAGTAGTTCCTCGTGTGCTTTCCTTTGTTTTTGCCACTTGTTGACAAAAAGGGGGAGAAGAACATCGAGAAATTAGATGTGCAGGTCATTTGTAGGGGTTTTTGCAGTCGTCAGTTGCTTTTCCTCGAACAGTTTGGTTTTCCGCAGTTGAACTCTTTGCTTTCTAGTGGTCGTGAACTTTAATAGCACCTCATGTGGTGTTGGTGAAATTCGTCATCTTGTACTATTAATAACCCCCCATTGCAAGGTTATTTGCTTTCATATCTATGCTTGCAGGTGTTCAGTAAACATACTCCTGCTATGATATTTATCTTTCATCAAATCTGCAGGAGAAGAGAACTCTCTTCAAAGAGAAATAGAAGATCCGCGCTTCTCTGAAGAGAATCGGATTAATATGACTCGTTATCATTTATCCCTGTAAAGTATTATCTAACTTGCAGGAAAATATCTTTTGAAGCATATCTATCTCGAGCAAAATTCTTTCATATCCCTTGCTCTGATGTTTTTCGAGAATATAACTTGCAGGGATTTCACATGTCTCGATTGGATTTGAAATCATGTTCTGAGAAAATCTTCTTGGCATATTTCCGTGACAAATCACTTCAAAGTATTTGTACTACATAAAAAATCTTCTTCAAAGATTGTGTGTTACAGGAAATTATCTCAGACGTCATCGAGTGGATTGATTGAACCTTCGAATAACATCACGTATGAATACCACTCTTCCGAAGATTCACTTCGCCCCCTCCCGTCATATATCAACTATGCATTACTTCAAGTATCATTATCTTCAGTATGATGCATACTTTCAGGGGGAGCGTGTCTCATCTTTGGATTATTTCTCGTTTAGTATTTTCTCTCACATTTCTTTCGATTACCCTTCATCTATCTTTCGATGTGCTTTGTTTTGTCAACAATCGTCCAAAAAGGGGTAGATTGTAGGTACAATATTTTGCCCCCTTGTGTTTTGGAGATTGTTGTCAGAAACAGGCATGGACTGATTTGTTTGCTAGTTCACGCAGAGAGAAATAGTCCATGCAAGCCTGAGGAGAATGCTGTATTCGAAGTGAAGTTTGAAGAACTTCACCAAAGATTATCTACGAAGTAGAGAAGGATGAGCTACATTTCGAGAAGACGTGTAAGCGAGAAGATTGTGTCGAAGGAGTTGACCCCTTAAAATTATTACTGACGTGAAGCAATGTTCGTATGGATCGTTCGAAGGAAAATGACTGCAGTCGAGAGGATTGATGGCGAACTGAAGACGCAAAATTCTTTTCGTTGTTCTTCTTTCTCTAATTTGAGTCATAGAACATCCGTACTATTAAGGGGGGTATAGGTTCTCGAAGCTTAGGTCCGCTATGATGGTTAGCCGAAACCTATGAAAGACTAAGAGAAATCTCTTTGTGTTCCGAATGATTACCTGTCTGCTGAAGACATTGTTCTTCGATGCTGAAGGAGATATCTTTCGGACCGATGAGTTAGCATTTCTTGCTCCTCAAGGAATGTTACCATTGTGCTCAAAATCTGACCGTTAGAAATGTGTCATTCGGCCATTGGCTGATCCGCATGTCCAATTTGGTCATTTCCTTTTAGGGAAGGCCGCGGCTATAAATAGCCACCCCGCTCCAATGTTGTCCGTTGGCTGCTCCACTTAAGATTTCTGAGAAGATTGATTGAGCATCCCCTCTCGAGAGATTTGAGTTTAAGATCCACCGAGAGAAAACTAAGAACGAAAACTTAGACAGTGGTTGAGCATCACAGTAGATCTGAGTTAGAGTTCTTGTGCCTATTACTCTTGAGAGCTGCGCTGAGAGCTGCGCACTCTCTAGATGGATAGGTGTAGGCTTGAGTGACGAAGAGTTATTGTCTTCACCAAGCAAAGTCTTCAGCAACCAAGAGTGATTGTGGTTCGCGAAGAAGTCTGTCGAAGGTTTGGAGATTGCTGACAAGTATCTACCACGAGTGAAATCAACTAAAGTCTGATGAGCTTTGAGTTGAAGGAGAATAGGACAAAGAGAGGTTTGCTCCTGTGTTCAATCACATGTCCCTCCAACCAGATGTAGTCCTTTAGCAGAAGGGCGAACTGGTCTACCAAATCCATCTGTCGCCATCGAGCACCACTAGTTCCTTCTGTCTTACTGCAATTCTTTCAGTAACTATATCTGTGTGTTCTGTGGTAGATTATCTTCATGGTTGTGTGATCGATGCAGTAGCTAAATTATTCTCATCATATCTTTCGCTCTGCTTAGTGCTATTTGCCTGGCTCATCTTTTCGTGATTACCATTCCACTCGTTGAGATCATCTCTATCAGTGCTTCATTTCATTCTCGCTACTAGTCATTTTCTGTCATTCGCATTCCCATTGCCCGATGTACCATGCTGTTGTATCTGCTAGCCTACTGTGTTGTCATTGTGATTGTGAAGACTTTGAGATACTACACTTTTACAATTAAACATCTTTCTTTGAAAGATTTTCTTAAATATCTTTTGATATATCTCTGTTATCCAAGCTCTGTCTTTACTTTCGTTTGTATTAGGTTCTATTCATTCGTATCCGCTGCAGTGAATTGTTTTTGTTCAAAGTTTCGCAAGAAATTTTGAATCGACCATTCCCCCCTGGTCGATATACTCTCGGTCGTAACAACCTCTTCATAATTGTCGGTTTTTCCTTCATCTTCGAAGGCCATGAGACGAATCATGAGGCTCATAGCCTCGCTAAACATGCTTTAGGTCTACCGTCAGGATGCCATCCGTGGCTCCTCAATCCTCCTAACATAAACTGTATTCCCATGTATTTGGACCTTGATTAATAAAGTGAAGTGTGTTTAGACTAAAAAAAGAATTTTCCTTTTACAAATCAGCCCCTAAAATATGCAAGGACCCTAACTCTAGAAGTACAATCACACTTGGGTCTAAATAGAAGATCCTGTTCAGATTCGATCTTGACGTGGGGGCATTACCACTTGGGCCGACCAGCTCACCACCACTCCATCTCCAACTCTGTCAGGTGCTAGAAGAAGAGACGGAGGACTCCAAACATGAACTACACTGCCTCCTATTAGGCCTTGAGCCAGGGGGCTTCTATACCATACATCGAAGGAGAGGGCCATATTGATAGTCGACGACGGATGAGAATGCGTGGGTGATTCAAGGGCAGCATGGGTGACACGAGAAAGGGGTAATCTCCTATCAGATACTAGAACACCCCACGCACAGTGCCCACGATGAACTGACATAAGACACCCCCAACACCCACCCAACAGTGCCACCCAGATGGTTAGGCGCACCCGTCTCGCGAGGACGGCCATGCAACGCTCACACCCCAACGCGGGCACATGCGCATGCCCGACTCACACAAAATGACACCTGACTAGACAGACGCACCCGGCTTGCAAGGCCTGCTTCGGTCATGGAAGCTGGCCGCCCACATGCGCATGGCTCACGCGTGAGAACCAGCCCAGCGAGGGCCGATGACACTGACAGGCGGACCCGGCTCGTCGGTCACGCACGGGGCAGCGTGCGAGAGGGCGCACGCGAGCATGCCAAAAACTACCATAGAGAAGTGGCCCTGGCTGCGCCCGCGGCCCACCCGTCATGGACCCTTGTGGCAAGTCGTCCTGGTGCGAGGTGTCCGCGCAGATCGGATGACCTGGAGATCCCCAAGGAGCCATCCACGCGAGGCCTCGGCGCAACGGATGGCGTGGAGGGCACTCTCGTCCGTGGAGGCTCCCAGGAGGCGGGTACTTCAGCATCCTTTATAGGAAAAATTCGATTGTTGTAGGGGTTTCTTGTGTTCTTTTTTCAATTTAAATCGGGTCATGCATTATCTTAGTTGCAACATAGATTTGATGCATTGGACGAATCTATAGTGAAAGTAATCTATGTGTAGCGCGAGAGGTGTTCCTCACTTTTGCCACCTGGCTTCAGGTTTGATTCCACAGATAAGGAGTTAATAGAACACCTCGAAACCAAAGTTAGGGACAACGGGACGATATCTCACCCTCTGATTGATCGCGTCATACCCACCATAGTCATCAAAAAATAAATACACTACACCAATTTTCAGAACCTTCCAGGTGAGGTGTAGGTAAAAATTGCTTACTTTGTACAGGCACGATGATCCTCACTTCAATAGTTGTTTGTTGCATGTGGTTATGATCTTTTTGTGTGACAATAGATGGCGTGAGTAAATATTTCTTCTTCTTTCTAGGGCGTACCCTACTGGAGTGAGGAAGCGTCACAAGATATAGACAAAGCCCGATGTAAGCATATAACGTGACACAAAACTGACAATACAATGGCGTTGAAAGTCAATGGTCGGCAGACATGATGGGAAAAGATTCTGGTGTTGTACACCGGGTTCGGTGACAAGTGGAAGAAGACAAAACGGGTGATGTGTTGGAAATATGCCTTAGAGGCAATAATATTGTATTATTATATTTCCATGTTTATAGTTAAGAGTTTATATTCTATGCTATAACTGCTATGATCCTGGAATATGCGATTCAGTGGAAAACTCATATGCACGTGTAGAATGATAAACGGTAAAATATGGTTCCTAGTCTCGCCTCTAAGATTAGCTCAAGTGTTGTTGGTGATCATGTTTTCCGGATCTTAGGATATCGTAAAGTGTAACGATAGTCCTAAAACAACTTTCAGAATATGACGTTGGCAGAACGATCATATTGAATCGACCCAAACTTGTTTGTTATACTTTGAGATACAATCGTCACAAGTCAATTGTTATAACATGGAGAATTAACATGTGATTTAGTTTCTTTGACCATGAGAGTATCGTAGTCACTTCTTACCGTACGGTGGACTTTGGGGTTGCTCAAACGTCATCTGTAACACGGTGATCATAACGACAACTTACAGGTTCACCAGAAAGTTTGCCAAGAGACTAGATAGCTCAAGAGTGGGATTTAGTCCTCTGATGATGGAGAGATATTCTTAGGGCCCTCTCGGTGTGATGCCATCCATCATCGTCTAGCCATACATAGGTGACTAGGTCATAGGGATGCCAGAACATGTCAACGAGAAAGAAGAACAAAACCGGTAACGAGGAGACCGGCATAGTGAGCATGTGTATGACTCAAGAGGATACCAATATATCTCACCTCGGGTTTTGTAAAGTATCGCGAAGCAAAGGGAATAGCACATGATAACCAAAGGTTCACTCGAATGTCATTCGTGTACTCATAGGGATCGATATGAACGTCCACGGTTCTGCTATCGGTCATTGAACGAAAGGGGTTTTGTTCATGTCTATGTTTTACCGAACCTACAGGGTCACAAGCTTAAGGTAATCATGATCTGTTGAGTGTTAGTAGGATAGGAGTTATGAGAAAATATTTATGAAATAGTTTCATTAATATTTGAAGTAGTTTCGAGAGGAACCGGAAGCGTTTAGGGGTTTACCGGGTAATACCGATAAATTATATATGGGTGGAAATAGTTTCCAGTGATGTTAAATTAATATTAAAAGGCTCTAAATATGATTAGGATGCTTTTATATTTAACTAAATATCAACGGGCCTAAAAAAGGCCAAGTGGTGGAAAGGATATTGGGCCACTTGGGCCCAATAGGAGGTGACGCCCCTTTCCCCCTTCTAGAAGGAAGGGGGAGGCCGAATTGGAGGGGGTTTCCCCCTCCTCATGGCTGGCCAGGGGGGGGGACCTTCCCCCCTTGTGTGGCACCCCCTCCCCCTCCTACAACCTATATATACTAGAGGTTTTGGCACTTTTTGAACACACAAGTTTTGGAGCCTCCTCTAGTTCTAGTTGATCCAATTAGAGCTAGATCTAGATCCTCTCTAATCCTCATAATTAGAATCCCAGTGTGGTTCTAATATCCTTCCTCTAATTCTCCAGCGACGATTAGCTCTGGACGACGAAGCGCTGCCGGATCGTGAAGACCGTACGCTTGCAAACTATGGAGAGGCCGTGCTTTCGGTCTTTCGTTCGAGGGATCATTCGTGAGCGGTTCAAGGGACTTCAAGTACGATCTACACCGATTCGTCTTCTTCTGTTGCAACTCGGAGTCGGTAACGATCTGATCCAAACCGTTATAGCATCTTCATAGTGTTCCTGGTTGATCATAGGGAGATTTTTTTTGTTTTCTACTACGTTTCTCAACACTAGCATCATGAGCGGTTCTATGAGTAGATGCAGGTTTCGATCTCGATCACATATGGATGTGAGGGTTTGATGCTCTTGCTATGCTTCCCTTGAGTGTTGCATTGGTTCAATTCATTGATGACATGATGTAGCTTTGTACAAAGTTCTGACAATCGATCGGCTCTGGCTGTCGACGATCTTCTAACAGCTCTTTGGGCTTCATCATAGTCAAGAATAGTGAACTGTCGCAAACACGAGAGGGCGATGAAGATATTCGATTTTCTAGGGGTCACGCGTATTGACAAAGTTTAGTGTGGGGCTAGAGATTTTTATTTAAGTCTCTTCCCTCACACACCCTGAAAGTTAATCTAGCAACAATAATTGTTGCCTTGATGGTGGATGTAGGTAGCTAGAGTTATCCGAACATCCTAGAAGCCATGTAATTAAAATTTGCCAAACCGATTAGAGGACGTCTAACTTGGTTTTTGCAGGTTGCATGTGATGTGGTATAGCCTTCGTTATGATAATGAGTTTATGTATGGGATGGTTATATGTTGTAACGTTTAGTGGCCTGCACGTCACAGTATGGCATGATGGCTGGAGCCAAGGGATTGTCACTTTAATGACCTGCGTGTCAACCTCGTTATTTTATTTTATCAATGGGAGTGACCGACGTGCTACGGTGGACCCCGGAGCAAGGTGGCTTCACCAGGTGTAGGAGATCATGGTAGTGGCCACGACATCACCTCAGAGTACTCTCATGAAGACCATGGAGGATCATGAAGACATCCCCGGCGCCAAGGGCTATACCACATCATGCTATTATGGATTGCCTGAGATGCTTATCCCTTTGTTGTTTGCACCCTTTGATCGGGTAGTAGTCAATTATTAGGGTGATCTCTCACAGAAAAATATCAAGTTAAAAGTGCTCTTCCCAGTGTTGCAACCGTCTATAACACGTAGCAGTTCGAAGTGCGTCATGTCCACATGAGTACAAACGGATTGTGAGGTGTAAGGCGGGTGAAAGGTTAGACCGTGCAAGCAGAAACACTCGGTTGTCTTGAAGTTCTAGCAAAATCATTTTGAGCTCGGAGCACGAAGCATCGAAAGATGAACAAGATTCATATGGAGATATGATCGACAAAGTTTGCCTAACGATTGAAGTTCACGTCATCAGTGATGTCCACATCAATGGCTGTGAATAAGATCAGGATCCTGAATCACTTAAAATCAATTATGAGAGATATTTGTTTGAGTGGGAGCACAATTATGAATTCATTAAGTTTAATCACTAGTGCAATTAATTATGAACAATGTCTATGTGTAGTTTGCATTATAGTTGTAGAATTTTGTCTCACGGCTCCACCTTTTCTGTTGAAATTGATTAGCTGTTTTTTATCTCGTTGAATCTTTACGATTGGTAAACGTAAAGAGAGGATCGTCCTCTAGAGTGCCGAGAAGGATTTTATCCTATTGCATGCTTACAATACTCTCCCGCAGATGCCGTGGATGATGAGACTCACATCCTTCGATCCAAAAGGCTAGAATCCTATTACTGTCTACTTGCTTCCAAGAAACTCAAACTTCAAAGTGTTTGGGATAGTCATCTAATATTCTTGGAACTGAAATTGTTTTCAGAAACAAACAAAGGCTGAAAGGTATGTGATATCTAAAGAAGTGTTTGGTTACAAATTCTAGTGAAGCTTTCAACTATGTTTAAGACTGAAATACATAGAATCCGGAAGAACACCAATCATGTGTTGATGGTGAGAACTTAAAGAGAAAGAACAAATCCAAAGGATGTAATGAGACTTACATGCCTAGGGTAGTTCGGGGCTCACACCACTCTTAAAGTTGGATGCTTCTTCTGTGAGTAGGAGAAATATTGGAAGTAAAACTATAAGAAGTAAAAAGGCAGAAAGAAAAGAAAGACTAGAATGTCCAGCTCAGGTATGAATGTCATGCAAGTTATAAGATGTAGAGAAAGTTGGTCAAGTAAGTGTAATTCTTGGGAATTGTGATTAAATTGTTAAACACTAACTCTTCAGGATTGTTGTTAAAAGTTGATCACAAGGATACCGACTCGATTGCATGTTGTTACGAATCGATGCAAGAACTACTACGGCCTAAACGACCAACAAAGTGAGGTTAAAATATGTGATGGAAACTTTATAAAAGTTATGATACTTTTTCATCAACATATTACCTCTATATTTATTGTCATAATTCATTTTAGAGTTTTGTACACCCCATTGCATAAAAGTTGCAAGGAGGTTGTTCATGAGAGAACAATAGTTGTTCGATGTTATGAACAAAAGGCCACACTCCTATTACGAATAGGATGTATGTTATTAATATTGATAATAAAATTCAACATCCATAACACTGACGTTAAATGTCGCAAGACTAACAGAATACCACATATGTGTGGCACTGCATTTAGTCACATTGGAGAAACCCGCATGGAGAAATCCCATAGTGATGGATTTTGAAGTCATCTGATTATGAATCATCTGACACTTGCAACTTTTGTCCAAATGGTGAAATAAAATAAAATACCATTCACAGGCCATGTAAGAACGAGCAACAAAATAACTGGAAACATACATGTTGATGTGTGTAGTCAAATAAGTGTTGTTGCAAGTAGTGGATTTATCTATCTTCGAGGATGACTCAAGTAGATTTGCTTTTTGAGACATAAATCTAGATCTTCTGAAATGTTTCAAAAGGTTTTCAGAATGAAGAAGAAATTATTGTAACAAGAAAAATTGTGTTTCTGCAATTATATTATAGAAAAGAATATTTACAAGTTTAGCGATTGTCTGATGAGTTATGAAAAGAGTTTCTTATCTTGCACCTCCTGGGACACCACTGTGAGTGGTGTGTCTGAGTAGATGTAATCGAACCATGTATGACATGGTGAGATCAAAGATGACATTAATCAATTTGCCAATATACTTCTTAAATGTGATGCTTTAGAGACTGCGGCTTTTACACAGAAAAAGGTGCCATCGAATCTGTTGAAATGACACCATATAAGATATGGAATGGTATGACAAAACCATTTGGTGTTTTCTTAACATTTGGGAATATAAGACATAAGCGAAAGTGTTCACGAGTTTATGTCCCAAGTCAGATAAAGTGCTACCTTTTAGATTATCCCAAATAGTTGGGTACTCCTCTATCACTACGCCGAGGCAAAGTTTTTTGCCACAGAGTGCGGTAAATTTTGAAGAAAATGTTTTTTGCAAAATAGTGAGTGGGAGGACAATGCATCTCGACGAGATTCCAGAATCTTCATAATCAGGTCAAAGAAAAGAAACGCTAGAATTGGTTCTAAAATTTCCTACCGCGACTGATACGGAAGCCTCTACATAAGATATAGAGACTTTAGTCGAATTTGAAGCTGAACTATATAGGTTGGGCAAACTCGTGAAAACCTTCATGGTGTGCAGACGAGATATTGTTGAATAAACAATGAACCTATAGTACACAGAGAAGCATTGATGGGCCCTAACTCCAGAATTGGCTATATGCCAAAATAATCCGAGATAGTATCCATATACATAATTAAAGTTTAGAACTTGATGGACCCACCGGAAGACTTAAAGTCTAAAGTATAGTAATGGATCTATAAACTAACAAAGATAAAAATGTTTTATAATGTTTGACTTGTTACAAATAGTTTATGACAAGATCAAGGAATTGACTATGACGAGATTGTCTCATCATAGCAATACTTAAAGTCAGTTCGGGTTAAACTAGCAATTACTAAATATTTTAATTATAAGATATAATAGATGGATGTCAAAATGATTTCAGTGAGATGGAAATAGAACCAAGGTTATATCTGTAATATGGTCCAAGGTAATTTTGTCAATCCAGAGGATGCTAGTAAGTGTGCAAACTCAAGAGATCCTATAATGGACTGAAGCAAGCATAATGAAGTTGGAATATTTGTTCTGATGAAATGGTCAAATAATTTGATTTCATTGAGGAAAACAAAGATGCTTGTATTTACAAGAAAGTAAGTGGGAGCATGATAATATTTCTAAACACCGTGTGTGCATGACACATTGTTGATTGGAAATTATATTAATTTCTTGACACAAATTAAGACTTTATTGAATCTAGTTTTTTCAGTAAAGTACTTAGGCAATATAGTCTTGGAATTAGGCATAATAATCTATGGAGATAGTAGTGTCTAATCGGGCTTAGCCAAAATACATATTGACAAGATACTAAAGCAGTTTAGTATGAAAAACGACAAGAAGAGTTTCTTGTCGAAGTCACATGGAAGGAGTTTTAAGTAAGAATCGGTATCCTGAAATACTAATGAGAGAATACATGATTTCAATCATACTTGTGTTAATTAGATTCCATGGTATATAAACAACCAGATATGTCCAGTACTCCATGTAAGTTGTGAGTAAAATTACCGCAATGGTCAAATTGTTGATCAAAGGACACCAGTGGAAATGTCGCTAAGCACTAAACGACACGTTTCTCGCGTATGGAGAAAATGAAGAGATTTTTGAAAAGAGTTACATCAATACATGCTCGTTGTAAGTAGTACATCGACAAAATCTTCATCAGTGCTCCAAGTGATTTTTTAATTCAATTAAATGATTTATGGTGGCACAGTAAGTTGGTATTGGTCCAAGAAAGTTACTGTGGTGAATTCTATAACAGAAGGCTGAGTATATTGTCGCTTTAGAAGCAACAATGGAGGGTCAACAGTTTATTTATGAGCTTGGTATGGTTTCTAGATGATTGTGCCAATAGAACACTGTTCTTAATAGTTGTTACATAGCTCAGTTTAAGGAATCAAAGGTCCTACTAGTGATTCAATAAATACAAAGTCAGTTTCACACAAATTATGAATTCTTGTGAAAAAATGATAGATGCATAGAAATGCAAATGATACACGCGGATCTAAAGTTTTCAAGATTTGATATGATGAAGGCCACAAGCAAAGCATGGACTAACACCGGATTGCCATTGGTGTAAAAGAAAATGCGCTAACTAGATTATTGACTCTAGTCCAAGTGGGAGTCTGTTGGAAATATGCTAGAGGCAATAATATTGTATTATTATATCTCCATGTTTATAATTAAGAGTTTATATTCTATGCTATAACTGCTATGATCTTGGAATATGCGATTAAGTGGAAAACTCATATGCACGTGTAGAATGATAACGGTAAAATATGGTTCCTAGTCTCGCCTCTAAGACTAGCTCAAGTGTTGTTAGTGATCATGTTTTCCGGATCTTAGGATATCGTTAAGTGTAACGATAGTCCTAAAACAACTTTGAGAATATGACGTTGAAGAACGATCATATTGAATCGACCCAAACTTGTTTGTTATAATTTGAGATACAATCATCACAAGTCAATTGTTATAACACGGAGAGTTAACATGTGATTTAGTTCTTTTGACCATGAGAGTATCGTAGTCACTTCTTACCATACAGTGGACTTTGGGGTTGCTCAAACGTCATCTGTAACACGGTGATCATAACAACAACTTACAGGTTCATCGGAAAGTTTGACAAGAGAATAGATAGCTCAAGAGTAGGATTTGCTCCTCCGATGATGGAGAGATATTCTTAGGGACCTCTCGATGTGACGACATCCATCATCGCCTGGCCAGACACAGTGACTAGGTCACAGGGATGCCGGAACATGTCAACGAGAAAGAAGAACAAAACCGGTAACGAGAAGACCGGTATAGTGAGCATGTGTATGACTTAAGAGGATACCGATATATCTCACCTCGGGTTTCGTAAAGTATTGCGAAGCAAAGGGAATAGCACATGATAACCAAAGGTTCACTCGAATGTCATTCGTGTACTCATAGTGATCGATATGAACGTCCACGGTTCCGCTATTGGTCATTGAACGAAAGGGGTTTTGTTCATGTCTATGTTTTACCGAACCTACAAGGTCACAAGCTTAAGGTAATCATAATCTATTGAGTGTTAGTAGGACAGGAGTAATGAGAAAATATTTATGAAATAGTTTCATTAATATTCGAAATAGTTTCGAGAGGAACCGGGAGCATTTCAGGGTCACCGGAAGGGTTTCGGGGTTTATCGTGTAATACAAATAAATTATATATAGGCGGAAATAGTTTTCGGTGATGTTAAATTAATATTAAAAGGCTCTAATATTATTATGAGGCTTTTATATTTAATTAAATATCAACGGGCCTAAAAAGGCCAAGTGGTGGAAAGGATATTGGGCCACTTGGGCCCAATAGGAGGTGGCGCCCCCTTCCCCCTTGTAGAAGGAAGGGGGAGGCCGAATTGGAGGGGGTTTCCCTCTCCTCATGGCTGACCAAGGGGGGGGGGGCTTCCCCCCTTGTGTGGCGCCTCCTCCTCCTCCTCCAACCTATATATATTAGAGGTTTTGACACTTTTTGAACACACAAGTTTTGGAGCCTCCTTTAGTTCTCTAGTTCTAGTTCTAGTTGATCCAATTAGAGATAGATCTAGATCCTCTCTAATCCTCGTAATTAGAAGCCCAGTGTGGTTCTAATCTCCTCCCTCTATTTCTCTGGCGACGATTAGCTCTGGACGGCGAAGCGCTGCCGGATCGTGAAGACCATACGCTTGCAAACTGTGGAGAGGCCGTGCTTTCGGTGTTCCGTTCGAGGGATCGTTCGTGAACGGTTTGAGGGACTTCAAGTATGATCTACACCGACTCGTCTTCTTCCGTTGCAACTCAGAGTCAGTAACGATCTGATCCAAACCGTTATTGCATCTTCATAGTGTTCTTGGTTGATCGTAGGGTGATTTTTGTTTTGTTTTTTACTACGTTTCCCAACATGATGCAGCAGTAGCACCCCAGCGATGACGAGAATGACATGGAGGGAGAGTTAGCCACTTGCAAAATCTACTACGAGGCGAAGAGACCAGAAAGAAAAAGTGCTAGCCTTGTATATGAATCTATGTTCTATTAATTTCCAGAGACGAGCTCATATATGTAATATATGAAGTAAGTATTCGTAGTACAAAGTTATGGAAATGGGTGAGAGTTGGCTTTTTTCTGACACGAAGCCTTAGAAAAATGGTTTGAACGCTTTGAGGAATATTCACTGCTGCTTTCAGTTTCAAAAAAAAGTTTACGAGTTTCGATAAGTAGTTCCATATGGTTCGCCGAGCTTCTCAATTGCGTTTGGCCCTTGGGCCATGGGCTGGCTGCTCGGCTGTGCAACACCTCCTGATCGCCTCCATTTGTTGTATAACCGGATGGTGTGGCCTGATGGATCTTCCCGGATAGTGTGGGCCTAGACGCCTGGCGTAAGAAACATGCTCTTAGGTCGGCACTAACGTGACTACTCGATTGGCAACACTATTTCACAAAGGGACGTCTAATTAACGCAAGACTTAACAAGCAGTACTCAACGATTTTGGCAACCACACATGTTCGTAAGACAATACTTAACATACAATACTCGTCACAATCAGCATGTGACGAAAGCAATGCTAATGAACTCTGCTATGTGGAAGCAGTGCTAACGATCTCTACTATCTGGAAGAAGTGCTAACGACCTCTTCCGTGCTTACAGGTTGTTATAACGGTCCTTTCAATAGTTCACTACACTTCAGTTTACTTTTTCAATAGTTTATTTCACTTCTTGGCCGTGATTTACTTTTTACTTGAAGGACGCAACGGCCGTCTAGTAAGAAAAATAAGCTATGTCTTAGAGATGCCCTTAGGGCAATCCCAACCCAGATCACCTAATCGACCGCAAATGTCCGGATCGGACGGTCCGGATACTTCTAGCCATCTAACAAGGCTCACCAAAAATGTCCGGATCGGTCCGGACGTCCGAAATCCCGCAAACCGGCACCAAACCGGGGGAGGTTTGGTGAAGTCTGGGCATCCGCCTCGTTGGACTCCGACACCTGACCCACCCAAAAACCCATCTCCCGCCACGTCCGCTCCAGAACCCTCTAGCTTGACCGCATTCACTCAGGCTTGGCCGGTCGTCCACCTATGCGCTTTCACAACCGACTTGACCGACGTAGCAGCCGAGAAGCCTACTAAGGTTGACTGCATTCACACAGGTGCGAAGTCTGAGAAGCGTGCTCCAACTTTAAAGCTAGTCGGGCTCCTCCTACGTAAACCCTACCCGCACAATCCTCTTTCTCTCACACACATCCACCGGCCGCTGCACACCACCACACCTCTGACCACGATGGGCAAGAAGAAGGATGGCGAGAAGACCCGATCATGGTGGCTGCTGGGCGGCTACCGCCGTGACCAACCGCCGCCGCCGCACTAGGAGACCGGATTCGGAGGAAGCTTGGTGTCAGGTTCGCACCGGCTATCCAACTGCCTAAATATCATCCATATTCGTGTGAATTATGTCCGTATTTGTGTTTCATCCGTTTTATATGGGGGAAATTTAGATGACGGACGCGCCTGGATGTGTTTGTGGACATTTGATGCCGTCCATTTAGTGATCCGCGTTGGAGTTGCCCACGTCCTGGATGTGTTTGTGAACATTTGATGCCGTCCATTTGGTGATCCGCGTTGGAGTTGCCCTTGCACTTCCATCTAGTGCATCGGATCGTCAGTTTTGTAGGCTAGCTAGTACGTCCGTAGAGATTGTTTTGTAGTACTACTGTACTAGCTACTAGGCAGTAGCCTTGTGTGTACGTGTGATGCTTGGTGGATACTGTCTCTGTACCGGCGATGGCCAATTAATTCCGTTGCTCGGAGCACTCGAGCGGGTAAGGTAGCTAGAGGTTCGCTGTTACCCATAGCTGGAACGGCGCACGTTTGCACCCAACCAAGATCCGCCACGCAAATCGTCACCGGTTCGGTAGTCGATGACAATCGGACGGCTAGCTGAGCTGCGATTTCTACTTGGGACCTCACCGCACTGGCCGGGATGAATGCCGGCGGGCGCACGCTGTGGCCGGGCTTTAAGCCTTTAATAAGCGCACACAGACACAGCCTTGCCACACACCCATAAGTTTAGCTCCCATTATTCTCACCTGCCGATCGCTATCCATCGCTCTCTCGCCACCATCACTCGCGTCGTCCTACGTACGCCGGCTTAGGTAGAGCTAGCTCGATGACCAGATCAGCGCCGTCGTCGCCGCTGCTCCTGTTGGTCGTGCTGGTCGGCGCGCTGGACGGCGGAGGCGAGGCGGCGCTGCTGAAGGCGCACTTCTACAGGCCCAGCTGCCCAGCGGCGGAGGCGGTGGTGCGCGACATCGTGCTGGCCCGCGTCGCCGCCGACCCCGCCGCGCTGCCCGCGAGGCTGCTCCGCCTCTTCTTCCACGACTGTTTCGTCAGGGTACGTACGTGACAACCGGTAGCGTTCACGCACGCACGCTCACGCTCTGCTCGCGCATGGTTGTGGTTGACGGACGCCGTGCTGATTCGTGTACGTAGGGGTGCGACGCGTCGCTGCTGATCGACTCGACGGCGGGCAACACCGCGGAGAAGGACGCTGGGCCGAACGGGTCGCTGGGCGGCTTCGACGTCATCGACACCGCCAAGGCCGTGCTGGAGGCCGTCTGCCCCGGCGTCGTCTCCTGCGCCGACATCGTCGCGCTCGCTGCAAGGGACGCCATCTCCTTTCAGGTCGGTCAGTCCTCGTCTCGGTCGTGCGTGCACCAGTCACTTAAAGTACATGCATGTACGGCTAATGTCGCTAATATTTAACTAAATGGAATACGCAAGAGTTGACACGCGTGCGCTGCATGCATGCATATGCAGTTCGGCCGTGACCTGTGGGACGTGCAGCTCGGGCGGCGCGACGGCGTGGTGTCGAGCGCGTCGGAGGTGCTGTCCGACATACCCTCGCCGTCGGATAACTTCACCGTGCTTGAGGCCAAGTTCGCCAGCAAGGGCCTCGACGTCAAGGACCTCGTCATCCTCTCGGGTACGTACATATGATGTCAACATCGTTAAGTTTATTTTTGCGCGGAACATATCATGAAGTTTAACAAGAGTATATGCGTAGTACTACAATCATACACGTACGGCCTGATCGATCACTGTCCACACCAGAATCTCCTCATCGATACTACTACTCATTTACACTATCAACTGACATGTACATATAAATGTTAGTACTAATGATCACATGCGCCAAAAACTGGAGCCGTGTGCGCCGCATTGTCAGAATCTAACATCGTTCTCTTCTGTTATTATTAGACGAAAGAAACATAGTATTCGAGCGAAAATGTTTCTGGAACTAGTTGTATTTCGGTTCATTTGTAATGGAAAAGGGGTAAAGCCCGGTTAAAAAAAAATAGTATTCGAGCGAACGACGTGTTTAGTTACGCTCCCAAGTCACATCTGATGACACTGTTTCTGCAAAAAAATAAAAAAATCCGATGGGCCATCGGAGAGTGGCCACAGTGCACAGTCGCTACACCGGGGCGACGGCGACCTCCGGCTGATGGGCGCGAGAGAGTGGCCACAGTGCACAGTCGCTACACCGGGGCGACGGCGACTTGCCGGCCGGCCGGTAGCCATTGTATGGACATGTATGAGTGATGATGCATCGATCGATCGACGGCGGACCGGCGGGCACGGGTCCGTCTGTTTGTTGGCGAGTGCGCGCCTGCGTGGTGACCATGCACGCCGCAATAGACACGGTGCACATGCACGCATGTCGGTGGATGTTGGCCAGAGGCCAAGTGTAGCTAAGTAGATAGCGATCGAAAGGGACGGAGCAACCACCGCGCAAGCATGCATGAGTGGGTACGTTGATGCATGTGACGACCGAGCCGGTCGATGCATGGTCGAGTCAGCCAAAAGCCTGTGCGGCACATCCAGAGCCCCGCTCACCCCCCGCCCCCTCTCGCCGCCGTCGGGCAAAGCCTGTGCGGCAGCCGGCGGCGGCGGGACTCCCTCGCTCTGTCGCGCGCGGCGGCTGTCCCTGGACGGCGCGGTGTGCGACGCGAGGCTGGGCGCCGGGGTGGCGGTCCCCAGGTTCTCTCTCCGATGGTGGAAGGCTGTGGTGGTGGCGCCGGTGCTGGGCCGGCGCGGGGTGGTGGGCGCGCGGGCGCGGTGGTGCCCGAGCGGCGCGGATCTGGGCGCTTCTGCTGCTCGGAGGTGAAGGGCGCTTGGGCGGCTGCGGCGGCTGCGGGCGGAGCGGACTGAGGGTGGGGCGCCGGGGCGGCGGCCCCGGTCCGAGCTCCGGCCGTGACCTGGGCGTGGACGGCACGCGTGTGCGAGGTTGCTCCCGGCTCTGGATGTGTGCGTGGGGCGCAGTTCTTTGGTCGGGCGCGGCGGTGGCTGCGTGCGGCGGGCGCGGTGACTGGCGAGGCTCGGCGGGCGTGGCATCTCTGGAGCTCGAGGTGTGCTGCGGTGAAGGGCCTGCTCGTCTGCCCTGCTTCTAAGCTGGAGCGGCTCCGATCTGGATCTGGCCGTCGGTGGTTCGCTGATCTGGTGCTGCTCCTTGCGATGCGTTGGTTGCTGCGGTGGTGGTGGTCTCGGTGGTGCTGCGGTGGTGGATGGCGGCTACGGCCAGGGGGTGGTGCGTGCCTGGGCGTGGTGGATCGTGGGATCCCGCGGCCAGGATGAGGTCGGCCTCGGCTGGTATGGTGATTGGTGGGCGGCGGTCGGTGGGGGAGGTGGTCTCCGGGAGAAATTTTTGCTCCGGTCTTCATCGGAGCCGGCGACGGCGGCGCCCGCGGGTGCCGTGATCTTTCTTGGAAGCGTCGTCGTGGAGGTGTGTTCCTCCTCCCCACGGCTTTGGCTCCGGAGGGAAACCTCAGATCCGCTGGATCAGGCGATGGAGGCGTCTTCGCGTCTTTCTCCTCCTTGGGGGCATCGTCTCGGAGCAGGCTACGACCGGGAGACTGGTGGATGACGGCATCTTCGCCGTGGAAGGCGGCATCTTCGCCGCGTGATTTGCTGAGGCGGGGCGCTGGTTTCTGTTTGGCAACGATGATGGCGTCGAGTGGAGCTTGGGTCGCGGCGTGGTCTTCGGTAGTCGGTTCTTCCCGGCGTGTCCGAGGTGCTCTTCCGTGGTTGCTGGTTGCTTTGAAGTCGGAGCTGCGTTGGAGCGAGTCCAGGTGGTGACGATGACAGGCTTTCGGTGGCCGTTTGCGGGGGCACGGTCGGCGCAAGTCCTGCATATTTCCCTTGCGTTGCTCGTCGTCGAAGTCGGAGCTGTCGGTTGCTTGCGCGTGTGGCCATCTGTTGGCATGTGCCGTTGTGGCTTTTGTTCCATGTCGGTGGCCAGGTTGGCTGGTGGTGCTCATGTCATGTGGGCTGTGTTGTATCGGTTTTAGCCCGGTTTTCCGTCAATTAACCGGACAACTCTCTTCTTCTTAATCAATGAAAATGGCAAGTCTTTTGCCTCGTTTCAAAAAATAAATAAATAAAATAAATAACGCTTAAGGTTGTCAGAAAATCCGTTTGTTATCGCCAAAGTCAAAAGCAAACTCGATCTAAGTTTTGCCCTTTCCACTAAAAGGCCAGTACTGAGTTGTAATCGATGCATGCATGCATGTGCCCTGCTCAATCAGGCAGCAAAACTAAGTGGGCAGTGTCTCATCAAGGAATTATCACTTGATCTATCTAGTACTGTACTACGTACTGTCAACCAAAGGAGGTGAGATGCATGTCATGCATGCATGCGCGCGCGTGAATTAATGCGGCTGGTACAGCTACATATGATGCACTTGACTGTGCTCCTAGTTGGTGCATGCCTTAGTGGTGGTTACCATTAACCACCAACCACCAGCACTCCTAACCAACACAACACCGTATCAAATCCAAGCCGCTGTGGTGCAAGAGATTGGATTCTATTTGGCCATTTGATATCCATCATTGGTTAAGTGCTGTGGGCTCTTCATCTATGCCGTACAGTTGAGTGAAGTGTCGTCCCAACAAGAGCAGACTGTTTCTAATTGATGTAGTGACGTAGTAGTCCCAATTGCCAAATGCCAAAAAAGTGAGCTGTTTGGACCATATAATAGCCGTATGCCCCGTTAGATTGCACCACCTGAACAGCATGGGCTAGCTAGCGCACAATGCTCAAGAGTGGACCCATTCAAATATTACTTGAGTTAAGAAAGTCCATCATTGTTCGAAAGTACCTTTCTACATCCAGGCTCAAATGCTCCTTGCATGAACAGTAAAATAAATAAAAAATAGATTTTTTTAAAACATTCTGAATTTTTTGTGGCATACTCTAAGAAATGTTTGTTGTGCATGTAAAATTTTATCACGAAATCACATTGGTGGAAGTCGTGGCAAAAAAACAAAATCAAAGCTCCAAAATGAGTTTGAAAGTAACATTTTCAGAGCATCGGTTTTGTTTTTTTACCACGCCTTCCACCAATATGATTTCGTGATGAAATTTTGCATGCTCATATTTTGCAAGGCCTTCCACAATCATTGTTCTTCTGACTTGCTAGAAGAATTTGGTTTTTCTAGCGGCTGGGTATATGTAACTGGGAAAGATCACCCGGGTGTTATTTTGGGGATTGGTGCAGCTGTTTCACGTATAACAGGTGGAGAGAATACATGTGAGCCTCTCCCTGCACCGTAGGATTTGCCAGATTTTGTTAGGAGAGAGAGAGAGTCTAGTGCGGAGAAGCGGTTGCATGCATGCCAAAATATTCTCTCTCCCCATGCACAAGACTTATATGTAATTTCATTGTGATTTTTTGGATGATATAAATATCTTTTGAATCAAAAATCTCTTTTGATTTTTTATATACATTTGAATTTGTAGCGAGAAGATCTTTACAACAAGATCAATCATGGATACATTGAACTAGTTTTACTCGAAAGTGTCCTTCAACAGTAAAATGCAAAAAATAGTACTTTTTTTTTAAAAAATAATCAGATTTTTTTATGACAAACTTTGTAAAATGTGTCCGCTTGCATGCAAAGCTTCATGATGGAATGATATTCATGGAAGTCCAGATACACACAAAAAACATGTGCTCCAAAATGCTTTCAAAAAACATTTTTAGAGCATCGATTTTGTTCTGTTTTTGTGTGTGCAGAGAAGTAGGAATGCTTTTTTGTTATGAAACTTTCCGCACAGCTGAAACAATCAACAATGTTTGTCGAAAAAATAAAAAAAAATCGATTTTATTTACATTTTGTTTATATTTTACTGTTCATAGAGATTTTTTTTTTGAAGCTATGTTCATGGAGAAACTGCACGTCTAATTTTAGTGGCAAAACTCTTTAACTCCTGTATGTTGCCATGCAGGCGCGCACACCATCGGCGTCGGCCACTGCAACCTCTTCGGCAGCCGCCTCTTCAGCTCCACCACCACCGGTGTCGCCCCCGCCACCGACCCGACCCTCAACGCGGCGTACGCCACTCAGCTGCGCGCCGCGTGTGGGTCGCCCTCCAACAACGTCACCGCCGTGCCTATGGACCCCGGCAGCCCCGCCCGGTTTGATTCCCACTACTACGTCAACCTCAAGCTCGGCCGTGGCCTGTTCCGCTCCGACGCCACACTGCTCGCCGACCGCCGCGCCGCCGGCATGATCCACGCGCTGACCAAGGAAGGGTACTTCCTGCAGGAATTCAAGAACGCCGTGCGCAAGATGGGCCGCGTCGGCGTGCTCACCGGCGGGCAGGGAGAGATCAGGAGAAACTGCAGGGCCGTCAACTCGTGAACTGATTGGTACATGACTACATATACGCTGTGATGTTTTGGTGGTAATTAGTTATGAGTAGTTTCTGTTTATATCATTGGTGTTGACATAAGGGGAGCCGTAATGAATAATCAGGCCGGCTATTGTCGAACACGAAGACTAGGCTGGCTATGGATTATTGGGTTGCATAATTTATTTATTTTTGAGGTTTTGAGTTGCATAATTTGTGGATGAGTTGAAAAGAGAAATGAGATTTTCCTTGGGTGGTTATGTATTTCAAGTAAATAAAAGTATCATTTTCTGGCATTGATTTTTTTTTCAGTTCTTATTATTTAAGAACGCTCAGGCCATTCGATTGTTTTCAACAAAGGATGGATTTTTTTTGAGAAAAACTTCCGATTTATTTATTAACTGTCAAAGCAGTATAAAGAACACCAAAAGTAACAAAAAATTAAATTTAGGCCACCGAGCGACGACTACAAGCATTGGAGCGAGGCGAAGACACACTACCGTCATCGCCCCTCCCTCATAGGAGTTGGACAAACCTTGTTGTAGTAGACAGTCGGGAAATCGTCCTGCTAAGTCCTCGTAGGACCAACATACCAAAACAACTACCGTCTCCAATGAAGAGAAGCGTAGATTGGAAGGATCCAACATGTAGACACACGAACACAGACGAATGAAGGCCAAATCCAAGCGGATCCAACCACCGACCGAATCCCGCGAGATCCGTCGGAGACACAACTCCACACGTCCTCTGACAATGCTAGACGCACCGACGGGACGAGAGCTAGGCTAGGAGAACCTTATTCCATCTTCAGGGATCCTACCGGCTTGTCTTCCAGAGCAGGACACAAAACCTAACAAAATTCAGGAAAAACACCTACAAACGGAGATCTCTCGCCGGCAAGGGCCGGGATCCACCGCGCCTCCATGGCCCTAAAGACACGGGAGGCGGAGGTCGATCAGTGGCGGCGCTGACGAGAGGCAGGGAACCCTAGCGCCTGGTGATGGCCTGCAAGACACACTTGGTAGTGTGACACCTTTCGTGTAAGTATCCCAAATAGTTATCATCCCAACGAAGAGCGGAGTAGAATATTTATGAGTAACGTTTCTGTCACACACAAGTTGTCACAACTCTTATGTGAAGTAACTGCTTGTGATTCTGCAGAAGCTATTAGTGTTCTTTGAGTCTAATAAACCAAGTAGTAAATATGATGAGATGGTTGCAACGGGAATAATAACTTGGAAGTAAAGAACATAAATCAAAAGAATAAAAGTAGAAGTGTTTTCCTGCAATAGAGAGATTATACGTGGAGAAACTTTGGATCATGGTATATCTCAAGTGTGCCCGTTCAACGGTAATTCTAGTTACCTTGTATCATGAGTTTTGTATTTGATTTGCTTATTCAGTAGGCGGATCACCCTAGAGTTATGGAACTCCTCCTCGCGGGAATACATTCCACACTATGGTCCTGCTTCGACGTTACCACAGTGTTGTCGTCTCCACAATTAAGGTAGTTAAATCGAAACCATGCATTAAGTTTGGAGGATCTCCGTTATCTCATATTGTCTTCGGTCCTCATAGATGTCTCCACCTGTCATGTTAGAGGTATGTGTTACTTGTGTAGGTGTTGGAATCATGTTGCCTGGGCCCTTAAATTGGACAGCACGCATAGCGCTCACCAAAGTATAACAACTTAGTAGAAAAATCATAAAACTACACACACGAATGATGACATATAGAATAGGCACAAATGATTCTTACTACTCACCTACATCTCCCACGCCAGGGGAATTACTCACACATCGGAAGAGAATAACCAATCATCATAGAGAATAAATCCACGAAAACCATATCGATAATACCGTGATGATCTATTCGTCTATATATATATATATATATATATATATATATATATATATATATATATATATATAGAGAGAGAGAGAGAGAGAAGGGGAGAGGGAGAGAGAGAGAGACAGAAAGCTTGTGCTTGAGTCAGAAAAGAGAGATGGCCAACGTTGGGAGATTCACCACCAGGAGATTCTCCTCTGCCTCCCTCTCGTCCTCTACAGTTCGAACGACGACGCCTTGAAGTTCGGCCTGACCCATGTGAGAAGCCCCGTCTGTCCCCCTCCTCCACCTTCCTCTCCCCGGCGCGAAGCTTCTGCAGTTTGTGGCGTGTGCGGATGCAGTGCAGCAGGCGCATGATTGCAGTCCGCCAGCGGGACCCCTTGCAGTACACATCGCGAGAGTTGTGGTTCAGAAAAAGTTTGGGCGTTGCGGTTCAGAAGTGTAGGCTTGCATTGCAGTTTGTGTGCACGCACTGGTTCGCCGGCGTTTCCTCTCCCTCACCACCGAACCCTTCTCCAGTTCCAAGCCTTCCACCGTAGGGAGGAGGACTCCAGCACCAGCCAGACCATGATGCAATTCACACGGTGAAGACCCCCTTGCAGTTTGCGGCATTTATTGTTGCAGAACAGCAGGCACATTGGTCAAGTGCGCGAGTGCACAGGGAGGATATTTTTTGTTGAGAATGCAAAAAACTTGACTGTAATTTTTTTAATTTTGCCTTTCTGTTGTGTAAATTGCTCAAAAAACATGCAGTTCATAAAAAAATGTGTCGTTGAATTTTTGTTTATTTGAGAGGTTCACTCCATTATCGTATGCAGTTCTTTTTGTTTTGAAGAAAATAACATGTGAAAAAATGCAGTTCCAGAAAGAAATCAACATTCCAAGAGGTTCACTTTCTTTTATTTCTGCTTGCGGTTCACTTTCTCCGACCGAATAAATGCAGTTCTCTAGCCTCCATCATGTAGTCCTAATGCAATTTTAAAAAGTTAGAAAAAAAGAAAAAAAATTATACGGTTCACTTAGACTCGTGTTGCGGTTCACTTTTTCATTTTGTGAAGTGCAGAAACATGTTATGAAAATGAGAAAAAAAGGTAATGCGGTTCACTTCTCGATAGTTTGCGGTTCACTTACGCCCGATGTGAAGTGTAGTCCACTTCTTCGCCCGAGAAAAATTTATGTCTGAATAAAAGAAATCATGCAGTTCGCTTGATCGTCTGATGCAGTGCGGTTTTTGGTCTGAAGCAGTGCGGTTTTCTGTCTGATGCGGTTCACTCGTCGATTTTGTTGTCGCGAAAAACAGAGTGTCCGCATTTCGGTAATTTCAAAACTGCTCTTAAACCGTAAGGAATTAGAGAGGGTGTTCTACATGAAAAAGTTGCGTTTCATCGATATCTTTCCAACGGCGTATCATTTGAATCATTCCGACCAGCGGTTTGTAAAAATTCGCGAAAAAACTGCCGCTGCCACCCGTCGTCCGCCGCACCATTTTCAAAACTAGTTTAAAACCGTAAGGAATCTCAAAAACATTTCTACATTTGAAAGTTGCGCCTCATCCGTAGCTTTCCAACAACGTATCACACGCCTCGTTTCGACAAACGGTTAAAAAACTGGAGCGAAAACAGTACCGAAAAATTACAAAAATTTGAAAAAACAGAATTCCGTGATTTAGTAAATTTGAAACTGCTCTTAAACCGTAAGGAATTAGGGAAAGTAATATATATGAAAAAGTTGCGCCTCAACGATATCTTTCCAACGGCGTATCATTTGCTTCATTCCGACAAGCGGTTTAGAAAAAATCGTGAAAATACGCTCGCTGCCACTCGTCGGGCGCTGACCGCTTTCGAAACTGCTCTTAAACCGCGAGGAATCTCAAAAAAAATTCAACATGGCGAAGTTGCGCCTAATCCATAGCTTTCCAACGGTATATTACACGCCTCGTTCCGACAAACGGTTTAAAAACTGGAGCAAAAACAGTACCGAAAAACACCGCGTACAGTTTTTTCGACGAGAAGTTCACTAGTCTATGTATTGCAGCGCGCTTGCTTCAGAAAGTGCAGTGCCCTCGCGTTGAGCGTGCAGTTCGGAAGTGGGCAGAATAACTATTCTCCCAATATTGGCAGAATAGACGGGCTGTATATATATATATATATATATATATATATATATATATATATATATATATATATATATATATATATATATATATATATATATATATAGAAACTCTATTCGTCATCCAGGGTGAAGAATTACTGGTGTAAACTCTCGCAAGACATGATTCCTTTTGGATGTTGTAATTTTACCTCACGCACGTCGTAATCTTACCTCACCGGCATGTTGTAATCTTACCTCACATGCATTGAATTCTCACCCGCATGTTATAATATTACCTCATCTCACACATGCATGTGGTAATCTTACATCACATGCATGACACATTTCTTTCTCACGGTGGATGTTGAGGAGCCCTTAACTACACACCGTAATATTACCTCACATGCATTTTGGTTCTTATGGTGACTATACGGTGCGTGAGAAGGTGGGGTGAGGAATAAGAATTCTTCACCCAGGGTGACGAATAGTCAATCCCTATATATATGGGAGCGATTGGCTGGTAATAGCCCACTCCCCGTACCTATTTTTTTTCTAATCAGCTACGAGCGGTTCAGCAACCGACGGGTGGGCTCGACACTGTTCCTCTCACCCCGGACCATCCTCTCCGACGACGATTGCGGAGGCGCTGGCAACGATGGCGACGGTGCCGGAGGGATGACCGGGAGGCGAGGGCCACTCCCTCTCTCATACGTGGAGTACTCCCCCCTTTCCCTCTTCATGCAGTAGCGACCAGGAGGCGAATTGGGCACTTCAACGATACGGTGCGAGCTCGGGGGCGGCAACAACCTTCTCCGGCGTCCCTCTCCATCGCCGGCGGTCTTCTCTCTGGTAAGGTCTCCCTCCTCCTATACCTTTCCCTTTCCTCCTCCATGAATTTCTGAATTTTTAGGGTTAGGGTTCTTGATTTTTTGGGAATGGGGCTAAGAAAGAGGAAGAAGTCCAAGAAAGGAGATGAATGAAAAAAGAGAGCTTGCATACTGAAAGGGGTGATGGAGTAGAGCTTCACTCGGATGTGAGATCGATTCGAGGAGGGGGTGATCATGCAGGAGGAGAAGAAGAGAACGAGGTCAACGCTGCAGAGGAACAACACTAGTATCTTCTAAGATCCAGCCCTGTTTCTTGACTTTCTTCTCTATTTTGGATGAACTGTTCCTTCTTTTTTCTTTGGAGCTCCATTGCTACAAAAAAAGGAGCCATGTCCAGCCGTTTTCACTTAGTGCAGCCGGGATGCTGCTACTATATTAGGATGATCATCCCATCATTTTGAATCTGCTCTGTTGCAGAATAAGGCACAGAAGGAAACCAGAAAGGGTAAAGCACAAGAAAATGTGAAAAAACAAGCCACACACTGTGAGCAACTAAGAATCACTCCCCAAAAAGAAGCACAAATCATTCAAGCCCAAGTAATTGTGATCTTAATGCACAATGTCATTGATTTCCTGATAGGGAGTATAACGTTTTGTTAGGTTTTGAGTCCATCAAACCACTGCCATCAGGGCTGATCATACCTCTAAATAGAAAGAAATGTAAACCGTTCGATTCAATGATCTTGCTAAAGGAAACAAATGTGTCTTTTCTTAAATGTTGACTCATCCTGAACACTACAAGTGAGGCTTCAGATTTCTCTAGGTGCAGACCTGAACACTAGTGAGACATGGTGGCAAAACTAGCGAAATGGCAAGATGCATAATCTGGTTTTCCTTCTCCAATTCATGGAAGCACTAACCTTCTATGAAAGCACAACATACACCTACAGTACACTAACCTTTCTCAAGTTTGCTTCTCGCATTTTTACACTGGCTTAAGGCAAATAATGAATGGTTAAGCACTTATTTATTCCTACTCATGATCTGTTGATACTTGACACACACTGAACAGAAGGATATAGCTGGACGTGCTCTTATTTTACGTCGATGTAAACAAGCGATGCAATCTACGTCACATGCAAGTTTGGAATATGTGTTAGTTGCACATGCTCCTATGTTTTGTTTGCCCCATATCTCTTACCTTGTCTCTCATAATTCTTACATTAGCTGCCAAACGTGGGCTGACTACATACGACACGCTAGATTTTTCGTATGTGGCTGGTTGGAAACATTACGTTGGTAGACACTAACCATCTCCCAGCCTCTCAATATTCATGGAAGCTGAGTTAGATTTATTTTAATTACCATGATGTGGACCTTGACCCTCATCTAGCCTGTCAAAGTTTGTTGATTGTTTTTTGTTTAACCCACCCTCAGTCCAGGAGTAATCTTCTATAAGAGGAAAATCTGATTATTTTTTTGTTCAGGGTGTTGCTTGTTTGGTTTTTGTAGCATAAATCAGATGGGAATGTACTTTTTTTGCCGAGTAATCATGCGATTCTAGCTAGGCTCTACCAATTTAATTTATTCCTCAGTCATGGATACTGTAAAGAAGATCCACACAATCATTTTTGCTTTGGACTCTTATATACCGGATTTTGTTGACTTGTTCACATTTAACCTATTTTCCTATCTTACAGAGCAATCCATTCAAATATGGTTAATTTCCTCTTCCTCGTATATTGTTACCACTATACCAACAGAATAAATGTGCTTTTATTTAGTTCCATACTTCCATTTATTATTGATTCATTTATAATAAGCTTGGCGGGTTTGGCATTTTACCTCACAATTATGTGTATCTGATCAATTATGTGTTTCATTTTGATGACTCCTTAGTGTGAGATAATGTCTTAAAAAGTTACAAGACACATACTAGTTTAATATGATGACTCCCAGTATTGTATCTGGCACAATTTGATAAAAAGACACGGTTTAGTGCGCATTGAAACAGTAGTTACAGAGTTTGGCCTTTTATCTTTTTTCTCTATATATTTTTTCATTCATACCATGCAGCCAACGTGTTATGGGTTCATGTGATTTCGATGAATTTGGTACATCCGAAATCCATCTGTGATGTCTTTGATTTTGACATTGTTTCCAGTTTAGGTTAGCGAAGCCTGTTAACCGTTCAAGTGTTATATGTGCTTGTGTGTTGGTGGCCTCTACCTATTTGTTGGTACACTTGTGAGAAAATATTCTGTTTTTCAGGTATCTGTTCAAGCGGATGATGGTTAATGTATGAGGGATAGAGATTAACATCTTCGTCTCTATGGTGGGTACTGGTAATGTTGAATTGAAATTTCAGACCTTTTTTCTTTCTAATAACCTGAAGCAAAATGTAGGTTTTGGTGAGAAGAAAAGTAACCTAAAGGGTGCAGTACTATTAATAGGATACTATGTTGGTTATAGCTCATGGATAATAATGTTTCAGTCGCTGGAGAGATTGCTGAACAGATGAAGTTGACGTAAAATCTCTGGTCACCGGCAAATTAGGTCCTTGAAGATCAAGTTCGGCAGTAGTCAGTTTCAAGTTCCGTAGTATTCAGTTTTGTAATACAGTAGTGATTTCTGAATTTGTCATGCTGCTGGTTACTTAGTGCTAAGTGGCACTCAATTTGTGTCCAAACGAATTTTATTTGTAATTGTAAGGATGGTTTTATTATGTGAGATATTTCACAGAACCACTGCATGGAATCTATTTATTAGACCACTTTGTTATTCCCCTGTTACCAAAATATTCATGGCGTACAGAATGAATTGCTTGTGTTTCTTACGGTTACCAAAATGCATCCCACAGAATCGTGATAGTGGCCTGTGTTACTTAAATCATTTCCATATTTCATTTTTGCTGGAGACCTGGTGTACTCAGTCCAATAGAGCTAGTAAAAGAACTAACTAAAAAATACATGAAATAAGGAACGCAGCCTTATATCTAAAAATAATAATCAAGAACGCCTAGCTACTGTAAGATTACCTGAGTGGCCGTAAAATTACATCAAGATGCGCCAGATTGGTTCCTCGCCTACAGGGAGTAATTGACTCGCATGCAAACTGCAAGATTACCTTGAATTTATTCTGTTTTATGGTACATTAGGTGCGGGGACTGGTTCCTCCTTCCACGTTGTAATATTACCTCACAAACGTGTTTTTTCTTACAGATTATGGTTCTGAGCGTGCAGCATGGGCACAGAAGCTGACTGGGGTGAGGAATAAGAATTCCTCATCCAGGGTGACGAATAGCGCGACCCTATATATATATATATATATATCAAAATTAATCATTTTTATTTTCTTTATGATAATTTACATGATTCATATCTCTTAAAACAAAATTCATTTTTGAAATATTGTATATATTTGAACTCCTGGCGCCAATACCTTTAGAACAAGCTCAATCTTGGATACATTTCAAACACGTTTAATTTTCAACGTTTCAATTAAATTATTTCACTCAATATATTTCATAGTGTGAAACAATTTTTTTTATTTTTGTTTGAACAAGAGCAAACATCAGTTTGTGAAATTGATATTTGCGCAATATAACTGAAGTTGCTTATGTCAGAGAAACTGCTCATATGTGAAATTGCTTATTTGTGAAACTACTTATGTGTGAAGATGCTTATTTCAACCAACTTTTTTGAAATGATTGAAATATTTTTTTAAATGAGTGAAATTAGTTTAGTTTTTTAGTGGAGTGAAATCGGTTTTTGGGAATGGGTGAAATGTATTTTTCGAAAACAGTGATTTTTTTTGAATTGAGAGCAAATGGTCTTAAGGAATTAGTGAAGTATATTTTTTCAAATGTGTGAGATCTATTGGTTGAATTTAGTAAAATTAATTTTTGAAACGAATAAAATTATTTTTTTAGTCGAGTCAGAAATCATTTTTTGAAATTAGTGAAATAGTTCTTTAAAATAAGTGAAATATGTTTTTTAAAATTAGTGAAATCATTTTGTTCTGAAATGAGGGAATGTCTTTAAAATTGGTGAAATAAGTTTTTGAAATGACGTAAATCAGTGTTCTGAAATGAGTGAAACCATTTTTTTTGAAATGATCGAAATCTCTTATTTCAAATGAGTGATTTTTTTTTTTGAATTGACCAATAGTAAAATTCAAAGTAGTCAAAGTGTGTCCGAGATCGGTCTTGTTTTAAAGATCTTGTCCCCCTGAATTCAAATGTATAAAAAAAATAAAAAACTGAAATTTGCTTCAAAAGTTATCAACTATTCCAAATATCACAATGAAATACAGTAACATACAAGTCTTTTGTTTTGGAGAGATAATGCATGCAGCACGTCATTTTCTCCACTCTCCCACTCTCTCTCATACCAAAAGCTCACAAAGCTGACACAAACCTGACATGCATAGCTTGTATTCCCATCTCCACTCTTAGTATTGCACACCAAAAATGATTTGTTAATTTATACATGAATAGTTGTCATGAATCTCAAAGCAAAGGTGCCAAGGTCGCAACAGTTGATTCCTCGCCGTTACATACCGCTCCGCAAAAAAAAAAAGACACCATTTTCTCGCTCGCTCGCTCGTGTGAGCCGGTCCATACTCACTTTTTTAGGGCAGGTCCATACTCACTTGATGAACAGTACAAACGACCACTGGAACGTCATGTAAAAAACCGTTGGGTGGGCGTCGGTGTACTAAAGCATGGGTGCCCTCGTACCCTGACTTGTGCACAGGCAGTTGTAGCCTTCCTGACAGCAAAGGCTTGCCGGAGGGGTACTGTGACTCAAGACTTAGATTAAACAAGACCGTGAAGAAGACCTTCAGGCAGGTCATTGAGAAGAACTATTCCTGTACTGAAGATCAACATTGCCCTTGCCGGCAAGCTTCGTACCGGCAAGGAGAAGACCAAGACTCTGGTTGCCGGCAAACTCCTTGCCGGCAAGCAAAGGCCCGGCAAGCTCCGCGCCAGCAGGCTCGTTCTGTTCTGTTACCGCTCCACCTCATCATCGGCTAGATAAGCACGTATGATAGGCGTCGAGCGGGCAGACAATCAACGTAGCTGGCCAAGGCACGTGTCAGCATGCCACGCAAGGATTAACTTTAATGACACCCGTCCCCGGGACGTGTCAAGATAATAGGAGGGCGCCAGGACCGGTGATACATATCTTTTGCCCAAAGCCTTGCCTCCCCGACGTAGCACCTAACGGTGCATTTAATGCGTTTGTCCTACCCCGTTAGGAGATATACTTGGTGACGGTGCAAGTCACTATTCATACCCTGTAAATGACCGTATTAGCCACTGTGGTAACCCATTAGCCTATAAAAGGAGGCCCACGGCTACAGTTAGAACGGTCGACTCTTAGTTCAATTACACGCTGTAGCTGCACTTCCTGCTCACCTTGCCGGCAAGCTGCGCTCCTTGTAACCTTTAAGCTCATACACGATCAAACCACAAGAACAGGAGTAGGGTTTTACGCTCACAGCGGCCCGAACCTGAACAAATCGTTGCTTGTTCTCACATCTATTAGCCCTGCTCTTTGTAGTACATTGATCCCACAGCCGAACCGCAAAGGGATCCTCTCGATCCCATAGATCGTCGTTTTCCCACGACATCTTTAGCGCGCCAGGCAGGGGGTCTTGTATTATGAATCAGTGTTCGTAGTGTGATCTTCCGCCCCATCACCTTCGTCGATGGCGCCGAAGAAGAAGACCGGAGCCACGACGGCTCCCACCACCTCCAAGCGGCCTTCCCAGGCGTCCGCAGGCGGCGCAGCCGGCGCGGGCGCTACGGCTGGGGCGGCCGGGGCAGGAGGCGCCGGCGGTGCGGGTGTCTAGCATCCCCACCGTTCCGGCGATCGCAGTCAGCACACCAGAGACGGCGCAGACGGCCAACTCCAACAACGCTCAGGTGAGCACAATCATCGCAGTAATACAATTCGGACCGGTGCAAGCCAGGACCCCGCCGCCGCGACGTCCAACAACGCTGCGGCGGGACGTGTGCTGCGACCATCGCAAGATGGGCGCGCCACGCTTCCCCGCGGTGCTGCTGGTCCTGGACGGCGTCAAGCCGGCCCTGAGAATCGTCCTGACGATGTTCAGGCACCACCACCACGCCAACCCGTTGGTGAGCATGCGCTGTGGCAACCGGTACGCGACGAGCTTCCTCCTGGCCCTGCCAAGAGTCGAACGCCGTCCCGTTCCGTGTTCCCTGCCATGCCAACCACGGCGGCAGAAGCCATGGCGCGAGTTCAAATGCTTTTGAACTTCCCGCCAGCACCAGACAAGATGGAAGAATGGAGGGCCACCATCCAGAGTCTCATCAGTTTTGCCGATCCCGACAAAATGCAGGATGTGGGCCCCTCCAGACGACCACTCACAGTGCCGGCCGGACCATCTGACTGCCGTGTCGGGGACGGTGCACCAACGGTGCAGTCGCCTCCACGTCAACAACCACAACGGCGGCAAGTTTGCCGATCAGATGACCAGGACGCTGTGTCCATGGCATCGTCGGATCCGCGAAGCCGCCAAGTGCTCCACGAACGGCGCGACGAGGACGCCCGTACGAAGATTGAGCGGCGCCGGGAGGCACGCCGTCTATCAGATGACCGTGCCGGGCCGGCGGCATATGTGCCAGTGCCAGGGTACCCTGGGTGCTTACCTTCCGAGGTGGGCTGCCCAGCGTTTACTCGTGAGCTGCGGCAGGTTTGCTGGACGTCCACCCGTCCCTTCAAGCCAGAGCTGCCTGACAGATACGACGGCACGCTCAGTCCAGCAGAGTTCCTTGGCATCTACACCATCGCGGTGCAGGCTGCCGGGGGGCCCGACGATAAGCTTTTGGCCAACTACTTACCGTTGGCGCTCAAACCCAACGTTAGATCATGGTTGATGAAGTTGCGAGAGGGCTCCATTTCGTGCGTGCCTACCAGGGTGGCCACAAGCTCCCTGGTCAGGAGAATGATTTGCATGTGATGCCCCAGAGAGATGGCGAGCCCCTCCGCAAGTATATATAGAGGTTCAGCCGTGTGCACCACAATATCCCCGATGTTCATCCCGCAGCTATTTGCACGACGTTCCACACAAACGTGCGCAACTGCAGAATGCGGTCTGAGATGAATATCATGAAGGTTAGAACCATCAATGAGTTGTACGCCTTGGCGGACAAGTGTGCACGTGCTGAGGAAGGGAGGCGACTCCCTGGGGAAGATGCTGGCGCCGAAGTCGACTCTGAGGACGACGACGCAGATGACGCATCGACCCCGCAGAAGAAGAGCCGGAAGCGCAACAGGAAGCGCAAAGGCAAGTCAGTGATGGCAGTAGAGAGCCCTGGTGACTCCAACGCCGCCAAGAAGTCTAAGGCAGAAAGCCCCGGCAAGGAGGTTGCCGGATGCGACTGCCGGGAGGCTGCGACAGGCGACAAGGGCGGCAAGGCCGGTGGGCCGTACTGCAAGATCCACCGTACCAAGCGCCCCGACCTCCAAGAGTGCCGGCAAGTGGAGCAGCTTGCCGAGAAGCAGAAGCAAGAGTACGAGAAGCGTGACAAGGAGAAGGGCCAGGATGGTGCCAGTGGATCCGGCAAGCAGAACCGTGGTGGCCGAGGGGGCCGCCGCGGCAAGGCCAAGCAGCCAAAGGAGAAGGCTGCTCAGGGCCAGAATGATGATGATGAGGACGAAGATGGGTCCGAGAATCAGTTCCAGAACGCAGTGGAGGCCATGTGTGTTGACGGAGGAGCATCTTTGCACTCCTTGCACCGGCAACTGAAGCAATGGGTCCGCGAGGTGAATGCCGCAGAGCCTATGATGGGAGCACAGAAGCCACTCAAGTGGTCGCACATGCCCATCGTCTTAAATGCCGAGGACCACCCTGATCGCACCACTGTGGTCGGGTGTTTGCCGTTGTTGGTTTCGCCAACAATCCGCAACCTCAAGGTGACAAAGATGCTGGTTGACGGTGGGGCCGGCTTGAACTTGATCTCTCCTGTCGTGATCAAGAGGCTGCAGATCCCCGACAAGGATCTTGAGGAGACCGGCACGTTCCAAGGGATCAGTCCAGGGAGGAACAAGCCGAAGGACCAGATCACGCTGCCGGTCACATTTGGCAGCGACCTCAACTACCAGACGGAGAAGATCGTCTTCGACGTCGTCAAGATGCCCCTGCCATACAATGGAATTCTGGACCGTCCGGCGCTGGCCAAGTTCATGGTTGTGTCGCACTTCGCCTACAATGTCATCAAGATGCCAGGGCCGATGGGCGTCCTCACCATCAAGTCCAACCAGAAGGACGCAATCATCTGCGCCGACAAGCTCTATCGGGAGGCAGTGGCAGCACCTGCCGTCAAGGCACCTGCTCCTGCCGGCAAAGCTCCCGGGGGAGGAAAGAAGAAGAAGAAGTCCGGCAAGACCTCTGATATGGACTCCGGGAAGCACACTTTAGAGTGCAGCACGCCCGTTGAGGACATACCGGAGAGCTCTACCAGCAAGAGCAAGAAAGCCAAGGCCTCTGCGCCGGCGACCAGGCAAGTTTCCGCAAGGGAAGATGGGACTGGTGGCACTTTTTCAGTAAGTGCCACTCTCAGTGACAAATAGGAAAGCGAGCTCGTTGCCCTCCTACGGGCGAATGTCGATGTGTTTGCTTGGCAAGCATCTGACATACCCGGTGTTCCTAGGGAGGTAATTGAGCACCACTTTGCTGTCTGCCCTCACGCGAGACCCGTCAAGCCGAAGGTCAGGAAGCAAGCCTTGGAGCGGCAAGAGTTCATTGTCGAGGAAATCAAGAAGTTGGAAGCAGCAGGCCTAGTCAGAGGAGTGCTACACCCTACGTGGTTAGCCAATCCAGTCGTAGTGCGCAAGGCGAATGGGAAGTGGAGGCTTTGTATAGACTTCACTGATATAAATAAAGCCTGTCCAAAAGACCCTTTCCCTTTGCCGCGAATCGACCAGATTGTGGACTCCACTGCCGGCTATGAGTTACTCTCTTTTCTTGACGCCTATTCTGGTTATCATCAGATCTTTATGGCCAAGGAAGATGAGGAGAAAACCGCATTCATCACTCCATGTGGCACATACTGCTTTTTGCGTATGCCTTTCGGATTGAAGAGTGCCGGGGCAACCTTTGCTAGAGCAGTTCAGATCAGTTTTGAGCCACAGCTGCACAGAAATGTGGAAGCTTACATGGATGACATTGTGGTCAAAACCAGAGACAAGTCAACCCTGATCCAGGATTTGGAAGAGACGTTTGCGAACTTGCGCAAGCTCAACTTGAAGCTCAACCCCGAGAAGTGTGTGTTCGGTGTTCTGTCCGGCAAGCTTCTTGGGTTCTTTGTATCTCAGAGAGGGATTGAAGCCAACCCCGACAAGATCAAAGCAATTGAGCAGATCGAAGCACCAAGACGCGCCAAGGATGTCAGGCGTCTTGCCGGCTGCATTGCCGCCCTCAGCAGGTTCATCTCCAAATCGGCAGAGCGCGCCTTGCCGTTTTTAAAGATATTGAAAAAGGCAGGTCCAGTGAACTGGACTTCGGAAGCGGAGGCCGCGCTCCAAGATTTGAAGGGGTACCTATCCTCTCCGTCAGTCTTAGTTGCGCCTAGGCCGCAAGAGACGTTGCTGCTATACTTAGCGGCAACGAATCAAGTGGTTAGTGCTGCACTTATGGCTGAAAGAGAGGCAGATGAAGAGGAGGTAGCAGCCGCAGAACCACGACCCGACGAGCCAGAATCTTTTCTGGCAAGATCAGGTGCCGACAAGCCGGAGATTGTGCAAATGAGCAAGCCAGATCCGCAAGTTGCGAAGAAGAAGATGGTGCAGCGCCCAGTCTACTTTGTCAGCTCCCTCCTGCAAGGGGCTAGGTCAAGGTATTCTGGTGTGCAGAAGTTGCTCTTTGGCCTCCTCATGGGCTCAAGGAAGCTGCGCCACTACTTTCAAGCACACCCATTCACCGTTGTCACTCGCTTTCCGTTGCAATGCATTCTGAGAAATCTAGAAGCAACCGGCAGGATTGTGGAGTGGGCATTGGAGTTGTCAAGCTTTGATTTGAAGTTTGAGAGTACCTCAACAATTCAAAGCAGAGCCTTGGTGGAATTCATTGCAGAATGGACCCCAACGCCAAACAAAGAAATTCCAGAGGCCTCTCTCCCCGGCAAGGAAACTGTTGACGATTGGATCATGTACTTTTACGGTGCTTTCATGCTGAAAGGCGCCGGTGCCGGCGTGCTGCTTATAGCACCCACCGGAGAGCACCTCAAGTACGTGCTTCAGATGCACTTTCCCAGGGAGCAGGCCACCAACAACACTGCTGAGTACGAGGGATTGCTTGCCAGCCTGCGCATTGCACTCGACCTTGGTATTCGGAAGCTGATTATCAGAGGCGACTCGCAGCTCGTTGTGAGGCAGGTCAACAAGGATTACCAGAGCCCTTTGATGGAGGCCCATGTTGATGAGGAGAGGAAGTTGGAAGAGCACTTTGACGGTCTGCAAGCAGAGCACGTACCCCGTGCCCAGATTGGATTACCGACGACCTGTCAAAGCTTGCCGCCCAAAAGACGCCTATGGAACCAGGAACTTTTGTGCTCCATCTGACTTAGCCATCCGTTACACCATCAAGACTGGCAAAGAAGAGAAAGCAAGACGTTGGTGGTTACTTTCCGGCAGAGCTGCCGGCAGCCACCAAGAGAGTGGATACCGCCGACAAGATACCCTTGGCCGGTGAGCCGCAGCTTCCGGCAAGCCAGATCCTTGCCGTCGAAGCAAGCGCTCCCATAGAGGAAGAAGTGCCTTTAGTCCTTGTCGTCGAGCCACAAGCTCCGGCATGGGTGCAGCCAATTGTCCAGTACCTTCAAACAGGAGATCTTCCCGATGAACAAGAAGGCGCAGAAAGAGTAGCCCGTCAATCAAGGATGTACAAGTTTGTTGACAACATTCTGTACAGAAAGAGACCAAATGGGGTGAAATTGAAGTGCATCTGCCAGGAAGATGGACAGAGGCTGTTGGAAGAGATGCATGAAGGGATGTGTGGCTCTCACATTGGGTCGCGCGCGCTTGTCGGTAAGGCATTCCGTCAAGGATTCTACTGGCCGACAGCCCTTCAAGACGCCTTGGCGGTGGTCATCAGATGCGAAGCATGCCAGTTCCACTCCAAGGACCTACACCAGCCAGCTCAAGCCCTCCAAACCATCCCTCTCTCCTGCCTTTTCTCGGTCTAGGGGCTCGACATCGTTGGCCCCTTCCCCCGTACTACTGGGGGCTTCGAATTCTTGTACGTTGCAATCGACAAGTTTACAAAGTGGCCTGAGGAGGAGCCAGTGAGGAAGGTGACGGCACAGTCAGCCATCAAGTTCCTCAAAGGATTGGTTGCTCATTTTGTTGTCCCCCATAGGATCATCACCGACAACGGCACCCAATTCACGAGCCGCGCCTTCACAACATATTGCGAAGAACTTGGAAATAAGATTTGCTACGCCTCTGTTGCTCACCCAAGGAGCAATGGACAAGTAGAGAGGGCAAACGCAGAAGTGCTGCGTGGTCTCAAGACCAGAACTTTCGATAGGCTGCCCAAGTGTGGAAGGCGCTGGGTGTGTAACGCCCAGGTTTTCGCTCCTTGTTTTTTCCTCGCGGGATTGGACTCCTTTCTTTTTTTTTCCGATGTTATCGGATTTTCTCTCGCTCTTGGGTATATGACGATGGTCATTTAGCCTTGCCTTTCCTATCCAACCAGAGATTCTCTCCAGTCCAACCTTGTCACCCAAGATATTTCTCAAGATTTTGCCGCCGGCACCCTACCTTCCGAATTACCGGAAGGGAAACCCTAATTCCTTCCGTTACAAAGGAACTCCAATTTCCTTTGATCTTTTGCCTCCAAACTTTTCCCAGTGACTCTCCTACATCTATCAACCCTGGTTATGTAAAAATATTGCCAAGTCATTTGCAATATTTTTCATTTAAAATCAATTCCTTTTTCTGCTGTTTAAAGGAATTAAATCACGAAAAATATCTATCCATCTCTAAAGTTCATGAAAACTTGGGGACATACTTTATGATCATATAGAGCTCCCATAAAAATATTGGCCATAATTAAATAAGGGAAATTGCATTTTCCTATTTAAAGCCAATATTGCATTTTGGGCACTTTCCAAAGGAACTACCATTTTGGTAGCCAGGAAAAATCCCAAATAATTGGTGGAGCTTCTTCTATCCATATCTTCACCATTTCCGTCAAGAACCCAAGTTCCACAGTTAAAAGTTTGAGAGCATCATCCAGTTCTTGTTTCTGGACCTATTTTGGGATTGTGAAGCAACTATATTTTAGATTGCTCCATAGTTCTTAAAATAAATCCAGGACCTCACATTCCCTATATGATGTGAGAATGCAAAAATTCATATCATTTTGCCAAGCCAATTTCTCCCAAAAATTCCATCTGATTTCTGTCCAGAGAAAAGCTCTGTGAAGGAAGTACCATGTAGAAGCATCCAAATGAGCTGAAAATTTTCCAGTGCCTCCATATATCCAAATCATCTTCCTACACCAAATTTGAGCCAAATCCATGTAGCCAATTTGTCCCAGCAAATTCAAATCCGTTTCTATCCAAATTCCCAGTTGTGAAGGAAGTACCCTCAGTTCTTATCCGAATGGCCTCAAATTTTACCACGGCATTCACCTTGGAAGATCATAGCCACACGCCAAAATCAAGCTCAATCCCTTCAGCAGTTTCTCCACAAAAACACCTGCAAGTTCCTGATCAGAACAACTTTCTGGATAAATCGACCAACTCCCAGCCGCTCATTGCATTCCAGCCACACAGATCACCCATTTGAGGACAAACACACACCCCCAGACATGATGGTTCAGCCAGTGGGGCATGGCAAGGCCGTGGACACACGATGACCACGCTCAGAGCGTGCCGAAACCGCGCCCTGTGCACTGGCCTCGCCGTCCGGTCGCTTCCTGCCGGCCGCAGCTCGTCCGGGAGCGCCGGCGAGCTCCCCACCGCACGCGTGTGCCCTCTGGAACCCCCTTCCCTCGTCCCCTAGCCCCTGGATGAGCGTGCCGACCTCAGGTTCACCGCTGGAACACCACCACGGCACCGATCATCGAGCGGCTTCGGTCGTCGTCGGCTAGCTCTTCCCGTGGCTATTTAAGCCCACCCCGAGCCTTCCCTCCTCACCAGAAGCCCCAGCCCCTTCCCCCTCGAGCCTCGGAGCACCCTTCCTTCTCCCTGGCCGCCATGCCCGACTCGGCCTCCACCTAAATTCGAGCAAACCCGGCCTCCTCCCCTCCTCCTTTCCCCACCAGAGGACCCCCCCAGAGCCGGCGAGCCTCCCCACCCCCTCGCATCGTCCCCGGAGCGACCGTGGCCTCGTCCCCAATTTTGGCCGACGGCCACGTCCACGGGAGTACAAGCCGCCGCCGCTCTATCCCTCCTCGGCGGCCGTGCTTGGGTTAGGTGGGCACGGCGCCTCCTCCCGAGCCCGCCGGTGGCCGGGCCTCAGCCGAAGGTGGCCGGTGGCGCCAGGGCGAGCGCCGACCGCGCTCGGCCTCGCCTCTCCTCTGCCCCATCGTGAGTTAGCAGAAGACAGGGGAGAGAGAGCAAGTCAACACGGGGCCCACTCGTAAGTGAGCCAGCCGCCGGGCCCGCGCCAGATAAGTGGAAGCGCATTTCGCGTAATACGCCTTCCTTTAAAGAAAGCGTACTCTGGTACTCTTCGGATCAGAATGCGCCTTCTCTTTATCAAAGGCATATTTTTCAAAAGGTGCCTTCTCTTTTCAGCCCCGACGCCGAAACCCTTAGATTGCGGCCGTTCGTCGGGTAAGCACAGAAATGAACACCTTTTTGTTTGTTTTCTGCCTAACGAACGAGCGCTGGTATCTTTTTAACCGTAACTCCGATTCAGGTGATTCCAAAGCCCACGTCCTCTGTTCATCGAGCCCGTTCCGATGATGTCACTCTCACAATGTTTACACATTCTGTAAATGACCATTTTGCCCCTGCCCTATATTCAGCCCCTCTGAGAGAGAAACTTTTCCGGTGAATTCTTCTGCGAGGTGATCGCACTTCTCCCCGGTGAACTCATCGACCACAGGCAAGCCGACCATCTGATATATGCCCTAAAGCATTGCTTCTGTGTTATTCTTGTGTGTTTAATTAGTGAATATGTTTATGTTCGAGTGCATAATAGTAGGCGGTATATGATCCTGATGAACCCTTGCTTACTTTTCTTTGGTGATGGCACCACGCCTGTGTTCTGAGCTGCTTCCGGCCATCCAAGGTCGATGCCGACTTTATGCTTCTCTTTTCAACAACTGGCCCACGTTTTGAGGGAAGGTTATGCATGCGTGCTACCCTGGCCCGATAGGCGGCGATAACCTTGTGAGCCCAGTTGTTTGTTTAGCCCGGGGTCCCCGTTTGGGACAGTTTAGTTTGGCCACGGCGGTGGCAGGTGTCAGGAGTGACACAGGGGCCACCTAGGACTTGACCCGGGAAGGGTATGATTGTCGGTGGGGCAGTAAGAGTGCCAGGCAATAGACAAGTTTTGTTGGAGCAGCACCGGTCCACCCGAATGGGAACATGTACTAAAGTACGAGGCCAGGAGCTCCATGGTGTGCAACCTCTGCAGAGTGTAAATCTATTCGAATAGCCGTGTCCTCGGTCATGGAACACAGTTCGTACTAGGTCACACTAATTGGTCTGTGTCGAGTCTGGAGGAATGAACCATATGATGTTACTAAGAATGAACCAGAGAAAGGTAAGGTTTGTCAGACTTGCAGTACAGATGCATGGACATCAGATGATGTCAGGGATATGAATGCTAGCCATGCGATGGCTATAAGGTGAGTGGTCGGATGACCGCAAAAGTTAGATAGGGTTTGGATATGATCTAGATTAGATGATGAGAATATTTGGAGTATGAATTCATTACCCGATATACTTTATCCTCGTCATGCTGTTTTTACTTCAGTAGCAATATTGCTAGATAATCCTGTTATAACCTGATAATTAATATTGCTGGATAGCTATGCCATGATGGTTAATAATGTTAAGATAACATATGCATGCTTGAATGCCATGGATTGCTTTGCTTGGTGTATATGTTGGTTTGGTTTGCTTGCGAGTACATTCAAAAGTATTTAGCGGCCTTCAATGTGGCCAGGTTCACCTAAGGATCTGACGTCCACTAGCGAGGAGCCAGAGTGTTCGCGGGCTAGAAGAGTAACCCAGTCAGATCCCTGTGGATTGGAGCCTCTCCAAGACCGTGCTGCCTTAGTTAGAATTATTTCTGCTATCCCATCTTTGTAACCATGATGTATTTATTCCAGCCACAATGGCTAATAAATATATTATAGTTGTGCCTATGTTCATGATACTTGTTGTAAACGTGCATGCCAGAGGGATTTCCTGGGCTGGTGTGTGCGGCGACCGTCTGGCTACAGTGGTAATCAGGTGGGGTGCCACAACGGATGGTATCAGAGCCAGGTTGACTGTAGGTTACCCTAGCCGGATTTCATTGCCTCTTGATCAGTAGAAAGCCCAGTTGGATTTCAGCCATCTTTGCCAGACTGGCACGGCTACTATTGATCATAAGGCAACCCCATAGGTTTTGGCTCCATCAGACCCCAACTCTTGTGGCCTTTGCCTCCGGTGTGAAAAGTCCGCACCAGGCAATGACCCGTGAGCCCTGAACCCCTAGGCAAACCAGATATCCTTACCTTGCTTGCTAACCATGGCATTTCTCTCCTCAAATCTAGTTTCCTTTGGGAAATGCCTGTAAATTCCATCTTTCCCTGACAACCCCAGGATCGTTGACTAAGCCATCCTGGCTATGGTCAGGCGTTGAGTTTGATGTTCCCTAAGGAAGTAGTAGGAGCTTGACACCGATTGCTACCAGGAGCATTGTGTGGTCTTGCTTCTAAATCCTTAGAGGTGCATCGAGTATGCTAGGCTTGTTATACTAGGGAATATTTGGCCACGTGTGTAAAGTCTGCAAAATTTGAGCTTTATTTGTCTTTTTAGTATTTTTGGTTTTTCGCGGTTCTTGCTTCTTTTCTCAATTCCGTTCTCTTGCTTCGACTGGATCCATCCGCAAGTGCCGTCAAGAAGACCAGCATACAACCTGGATAATACCCAATAGTCCAAGTTTAGTAAGAGCCAAGTCAACTGCCTGATATTCAGAACACCAACACCGGATCTGCCAAATGAAGAACGGGTCAGAAGCAGAATGTGAGTGCAACCGACAAGGCCAGACTATACCTAAGGGAGTTTGCCGCAGAATAGATTACACCTAAGGAACAAATGATTCCGTCCTCGACACAAGGATTATTTCAGTCAGTAAGGTGAACCTTGAGTCTTTCTCAATGGACTCAAGAATCGTTTAGCACCCACAGAAGACTTGTTTCGAGAATGTGAAGGTGCCGAGAGCAACAACAACACTCTGGTATGTGGATACACATTTCAAAGCATATTTTGGAATTTATCGATGCATACATAAAATTCTGGGCATGGTGAACAAGGTCCGCGAGAAATATGGATGAGTTCATGGCTGCCCAGAATCAATGAGAATTCCAAACACCTGGAAGCTCAGCTAAATCGAATGGAATTATCCAACTGCTTACCATCGGCACACATCCGGATTAATTACCAACATGAGGTCAGCATCAGTTGCGCAACCTTTACAGCAACAATGAGCAGACTAGCAAAAGGACTAGCAGTGTGCATGACCAACAGGATACCTTCAGCCAAGTTATGGCCTATACCAAGCTTTGGCTCCACTATGGGTAAATTCCGGATATTCCGGAAGGAAGCCAGAATCGGCCATAGATCCGACCGCATATCACAGTGAAAGGCTTCTGGTATAAGAAACCCAGCCTTCCTCCGCAAGTTATTGGGAGGAGCCTATGACGCAAGACTCCCAATCTTTCTCGGCATGCCACTAGGGGAAAAAATCTTCTGGGGTATGGCACTCCAATCTCCTATAGCAGACTACCGTGGGAAGCTTCCGGCATAAGGCACATGACCTTCTGTAGTAAGCCACATAAGGGGAAACTTCTGAGGTACAATACCCAGCCTTCTTCGGCACACTACCCTGGCAAAAGCTTTGAGTGTAAGGAATTCAGCCTTCTTCAACACGCCATCGCGCCCACAACAATCTTGTCAGAAGCACAAACTAGTCCAGACCCACGTCTGCCCCGGAACTCAATGGTTATGAAAGGATTTATCCTACCCCTGCATACGTTGTGAGCATGCAGTCTATTTGATCAGTTCATGTGAGCCACTCGTACACAGGAATTACTATGAGACATTGGCCCCATATTTCAAAGAAGGATATGAACGCAGCAACCCCTACGAGATATGCAAGAGTAAAAATAAGTTGTGAGTACAAGCCCAACAAGCTATGTTGTGACCAAGGAGCCGTATTGGCAGGTCATGACAGGCTCACAAAAGAAATTCCCTAGAACAATGAAGCTTCGGATAAACCACATCCGTGACAGTTAAACAAAACCTCACAGACAAGGTAATATTACCAATCCTTGTCAGATTATTGCATATGCGGCCACAGTAATGCACTATTTACGGTTACAAGTGAGCTTGCCTCACTCGTCCTGAATATGGGCCCGTCAACCAAGATAAGAGGTTATGCTCCGAAAAATGCACTGAATGATAGCCATACTATGTTTAGCTCAGTGGTCATAGCAAGGACTATAGAGGCTATATATGGCAGAGCCACCTCAGTAATTGACAAAGTTTGACAGTCTGAATTCACTTGGAAATAAGACATTCAGATAGAATAGCTAAAAGCACATATACGTCGGCATCGACGGTTTGTAGATGCCATGATGTCAGAGGGATAAGGGATTACTGTCTATGATTACTTTGTGATCATGCCTGATATGTCAGTTGTGGATCACCTAAGGACAAAGTCAGAATGCATAAGACAGAAGGAAACATCAGTACGGAACCCAGAGCCAGACTGAGCCTTCTGACAAGGTAGAAAGAAAGCCACCCCTAGTCACTCGAGGCCATACGAGCACGTGAGCCCTGCACCCAGAAAAGATGTCTCGCCCTTGGCAGTCAGTGTACGAAGCATCGCAATAAAACCCGAAGCAGGATAGAAGGTTTGTGAGGGACAAAAACAAGAGACAGTTGATGGATCCAAGTCACACACAGGTATGTCCCCCTCGCCGGGAGGTAAGCCCAGAAATCTCGAGGATGAGATTTTCTTAAGGGGGTAGGTTTGTAACACCTTGGTTTTCGCTCCTAGTTTTTTTCCTCGCGGGATTGGACTCCTGTATTTTTTTCGATGTTATCGGATTTTCTCTCGCTCTTGGGTATATGAGGATGGTCATTTAGCCTTGCCTTTCCTATCCAACCAGAGATTCTCTCCAGTCCAACCTTGCCACCCAAGATATTTCTCAAGATTTTGCCGCCGGCACCCTACCTTCCAAATTACCGGAAGGGAAACTGTCGGGGATATAACTCCACGATATGACCCGGCTCATGACGTTAAGCCGCCCTGAGACTTAAGTCATCTCGGGGCTTAAGCCGCCCTGAGACTTAGTCATTTCTGGAGATGAGTCCTGAAGATGAGCCCGAAGATGAGACCCGGCCTGCTACAGTGCCAGGAAGTTAACCCGGTCTGCTACAGTGCCAGGAAGTTAACCCGGTCTGCTACAGTGCCAGGACGTTAACCCGGCCTGCTACAGTGCCAGGAAGTTAACCCGGCCTGCTACAGTGTCGTGAAGTTAACCCGGCCTGCTACAGTGCCAGGAAGTTAAACCGGCCTGCTACAGTGCCAGGAAGTTAACCCGACCTGCTACAGTGCCCGGGCGAGGTTCCGTCAAGAAAGAGTCAAAATACAAGATGGGGACTCTTTTACTTGGAAGACACGGATGATTTAGAGTAGGACTCCAATCACGGGTATAACCCGGAATCTCATGTAAGCCAGGAACTCACCTATATATAAAGGGAGTTCCGGGCAGTTAGAGGGACAAGTTTTTAGAGGTCAAGATAGACAGATAAGTCTGGAGGCAGACGTTTTGATAGCTCTCGAAACAGAGTCAGGGAAACAGCACCCTTGTAATTGAGACTATGATCATCAATATCAATCAAGCAGGATGTAGGCTTTTACCTTGACTGCGAGGGGCCGAACCTGGGTAAAACTCGTGTCTTCTCGTTTCCGATCAACCCCGTTCAAGCTACTACCTAGTTGCGATGGCCTCACGACTAAGTCCTTTTACGAGGACATCTGCCGTGACAAAACCACGACAGTTGGCGCCCACTGTGGGGCTGTGCACGGTGGTGTTGTGTTCTTGGAGGGAGATCCTCTAGGGATCGAGAAGCTCGCGATTGGCCGGATGAAGAAGACCCAGCTCAGAAGGATCTGCATCAGCTTCAAGTTCATCAGTCCAGATTTATAATCTGTGGGATTTAAGTTCGAGAAAAATTAGGGTTGCGGTTTTTTGTCAGCCGCCGTCCTGCGATTTATTTGATTGTTTTCAAGTCGCCAAGACCGACAGCCGTCCTGCAATTATACGTCTCAAGGAGACCTCCTGCTACTGTATCCATTGACCGGATCAAAAAGAAATAAAAAAAGAGAAGTTTCAAAGGCAGCTTTTCCCGTGGGACATCGTGCGCGTGGTTGATGGGTTAAAATTTCTTCAGCATGGCTGGACTGCTTCGTCAAAACGCCGGCGAAAAGCTTGCGTCAACATTGCCCTCGCGCATGTCGCCCGCATTTAGCAGCGGACAATTTGGATTCGGCGACTCAGGAGCGTAAAGCAGAAAACAGCAGCATCGATCCGTATTGGAGTTGGATTCGGTCCTGTGTGAGACGCCCGTGTTGAGTAGTCAAACTGAACGATGCACACCAGATTGATCAAAAGCGGCGAGTCAAAGTGGAAGCAACTAGTCTGAGTTAGATACAAGTCGCCGGGGGCCTCCCCAGCCACGGCCGCCATCGAGCCGCCTCCGCCATTCTGGCCGTGGCCGCCTGCCTCCACGGTTGCAACCTCATCTCCGGCTGCCGAGCCTCACCTCAGCCGGCCTTTCATCTACCGCTGAGCCGCCGCCCTCGCCTCCACCACGGCCGTGCGACCCGTCGCCTCCGTTGAGCTGCCATGGCCTCCCCGAGCTGCCACGGGCTGGCCCTGCTGTCTCAGCCGCCGCGCTTTGAGCCACCCAGCTCCAGCTCCAACCTTACCACTTCCAAGCCGCCTGTGGGTCTGCCTCGGCCGCGGTTCCGTGCCGCGGCCTCTCTTCGCCGCTGCCTCCGCCGTGGAGCCGCCTCCGGCCTGCCTCCGAGCCACCGCTGTAGTACGCCTCCGTCGGGCGGCCTCGCCCGTCCGCCTCCGAGCCGCCCACTTCGCCGCCTCTGTTGCTGCGCCCACTTCGCCGCCTCCGTTGCTGCGCCCACTCTGCCGCCGCCTCAGCCACCGTCTCGGCCCGCGAGCAGCCGACGCCTCCGCCGGTCGCCTCCGCCTAAGAGCCGTCCCGGTGCGAGTGGCTTCATCGTGCCTCGCCTTTGCCGCCTTCGCCGAGCCGCCGCCGTAGAGTACCTCGCATCGAAGCCGGCCATGCCACTGTTGAGCCGTCGCGCCTCCCCTCGCCAAGTCGCCTTTACATCCGCGGTGGGCTGCCTCGGCTTGCCGCTTCACCGCTGCCACCACCATGGCCGAGCCTCCGCTATGGTCCCTCGTCGAGTCGCCACAACACGCTGTTGGCTTGCCACCTCCCCTTATGCCGTGGCTGCAGCCGCTCTCCTCTGTGTTTCTGCCTCCACCTCTAATCCGTCGCTGCACTGAGCAGCCGCCTAGCTTCTGAGCCGCACCAAGTTGCCTCTGCCATGGCCGTGCATCGAGCCGCCTACCGCCTCTCTTCGCCATAACGGTTGGCCTTCGCCATCTCATCGACCCGCCGCGGCTGTGGTGCGCTTCGAGCCGCCTCCGCGCCCCTTGTCTCCTCGGCCACACACGCGCCAGGCCGCCTCCACCGCCGCCTCTGCGGTCAGGGGCCTTGCCTCCGGCTTCGAGCCGCCCCGAGCTCGCGCCGCCTCCGCCGTGGTCTGCCGCCCAGCCACCCCGGCCGATCCGCCTCGCCTGCGCTTCGTCGACCCGCCTCGGCGTTGCTCCTCCTCGCCGCCCCGCGCGACCCGGCCACAGCCACCGCCAGCGAGCCGCCGCGGCTTCAGCCGCCGCTTCGGCCTGTTTTTGCGACCGTGGCCTGCGTGAACCGCCGTCTCCGCTGATCGCCTCGCCGTCCCGCCTTTGAGCCCGTCTGCACACGCCATCGTCGCGCCTTCCTGCTGTAGCTGGTTGACTGGGCAGAAAAGACAGAAGCAGAAGAGGCCGGCTAAAAAAAACAAAAAAAGGGGAGAATCTGTGGCAACATGTGGCAGGGGCCTCGAGGGGTACAACACAAATATCCTTTGTATACGTATAAGGATCAACAGGAATTCAGCAACAATACTGAAAGGTGATTTCCGATTGCTATATACGGATCATCTGTCATCTGAACAAATCAGGTGAAATCCATCCAGTCGATCTTTATTGATCCATTTTTTATTTTTTCAAGAACAATTACTCTCGCCTATGATATCTTTTATGCAGGACAATTATTCATTATAAAGGTGGTGCCATGCCACGGATACAGAGCGTGCGCCAGCATCATCATGCACCAGTGTCTGCCCAAGCCGCACGACCTGACGGGCAGGAGCACAGGCCGCCATCCTGCGGTTTCGCGTCTGTCTGCAAGCACTACCCGGCGAATAGACGTGCACAAGCCACCGCCTTTGCGGCCCGGTCTACATCGACTCACCGGGACCGCGCCTGCTCGCTGTTCAACAGATGTGCATAAGCCGCCGCCCCTGCGGCTTGGTCTACATCAGCTCGCCGGCCTACAACGCCGTGGCCGACTCATTTGTCCACGCTCGCGGCCGACTCGCCCGCGTCCGCGCCACCTCCAACGCCGCGGCCGTCTTTACCGTCCGCCCCCGCGGTCCGGTCTACATCAACACACCGGAGCCGTACCTGTCTGCACGAACTGCTCAAACGGACGCCGCCGCCCCCATGGCCCGGTCTACTTCAACAACTCCGAAGCAAATAAATCAGCCTTCGCCTGCACCGGATGGCTCAATGGACAGGCGCACAAGTTGCCGCCGCTGCGTTTTTGGTTAACTTCAACAGACAGCCGGGACAAACCATCGGCCGGATTATTGACATGACTTATACGGATCATCTATGACCCGCCACGGTCGACCTCAACCTTCCGCGGATTCACATTGCGTTATCAACGCTAAGGACATACCACAAGCATCGCGAAGACCATCAACTCGCCACACACTTCTGGCTTCAATAAATTTCAGCTATCAGCTGTCAACTATATGCCGGTTTATGCTACGGCCAAGTATGAAGAATCTCAAGCCAACTCCTCGAGTCGACTCCAAAGAAGACTAGTCGCCATGATGCGCAGTCTCAACATGGGTATCCCGCTCAATTATGGTCACTTGGGGCTTCCAACTCACCGAGTTTAGCTTTCTCACCCTCTTGACCCGGCAATAACGCCACATTATCTTGGTTAAACCTGCCTGTCTGCTTGATGCTACTTCGCTTAGGTGACCCGGTGTACTCTTGGCAAGTCAATCATTTTTATGACCCTGAACTTGTCTTGGTTAAAACATCGGTTATGTCACGTGAGAGCCGGCTTACAGAGAGTGAGGATAAACCATGGGCTATCACGCCAGCTTCATTAAAGCAAGACACGAGCCTCGAAAGCCGGTCTAAATTGTCGTGCCTCGAAAGCCGACGCTTGTTATACTCTGTTATCATACACATACATCATCATAAATTGCATCATCATACAATGCATCATATATGCATGAACATATTTGTTTATGTTGCAGGAGCCGGTTTTCAAACCGGGTTACATTGTAACTCTGCAGGAACAAACAAATCTTTAATAGCCAAAATGGCTGGATCTTCGTCATGGTTTATCATAACCAGTATTAAATGATTGAGATATCAATTCTCCTATTTTCCCGGGGTACAATTCCAGCCGGGTCACATATAATACCTGGTCATTTAATTGACCGGGTTTTTGGTTATTCAACATGTGCTACAGCACTTATGGCTTTTCTCACACATATTTGCCGGGTTGCACTGCAACCAAGGCCAAGGATTTCTTTCATCGCAAAGGCATCCTCAGTTCACAGAGTGGATATGGTTTTATTCTACAATGGAAGGAATAGTCCCGAGTCGCCGTAGGCACACGACCCGGCACTTGGGGGCTACATTATTCAAATCAAGATTACATCAAGTATGAAAGTCCCATGTGTTGGGGAACGTTTGCATGGGAAACAAAAAATTTCCTACACACACACAAGATCTATCCATGGTGATGAGCATCTACGAGAGGGAGAGTGAATCTACATACCCTTGTAGATCGCTAAGCGGAAGCGTTAAGAAACGCGGTTGATGTAGTCGAACGTCTCCGCGATCCAAATCGCAAGTCGTCCCTCGATCCGATCACGAACTAGTGCCGAACGGACGGCACCTCCGCGTTTAACACACGTACGGCTTGATGACGCCTTCACCTCCTCGATCCAGCGAGCGATGATGAAGTAGTAGATGAGTTCCGGCAGCACGACGGCGTGGTGATGGTGGTGAGGAACAATCTCTGCAGGGCTTCGCCAAGCACTACGGAGATTATGACGGGAGAACTAGAGGGTTAGGGTTGCCGACACACGGCTTGGGAAATCTTAATGTATCCCGTGTGCTAGCCCTGCCCCTCTATTTATATGTTGAGCCTTGGGGTCTAAACTTGGAGTAAAAGCCTCCTCTAGGTCGGTTTTGCCCGCAGGGAAAGAGTCCAACTCGGATCCCTGCAGTACCGCGCACAAGCGATAGTACCACTCACGAGCGGTAGTACCGCTTGAGAGGTAGTACCGCTTCACACAAGCGGTAGTACCGCTTGGGCGGTAGTACCGCTTCACACAAGCGGTAGTACCGCTTACGCGGTAGTACTGCCTTTACCAGCGGTAGTACCGCCTAAGGCAGTAGCAAAACTTCCTTTTGCACTTTCCAATACCTCGTGGGTTTTACCCCTTTGGCCCGTATAGAGTGTTGTTGCACCCGAACACTTCGGTAAACATCCGGAACCCCTTCCGGTGAATTCCGGAACCCTTCCGAAGATCACAACACTATTATCACATATATTAATCTTTTACCTCCGAACCTTTTCGGAGATCCTCGTCATGTCCGGGATCTTATCCGGGACTCCGAACAACCTTCGGTCACCAACACAAAAACTCAACTATACTAATCGTCACCAAACGTTAAGTGTGTAGACCCTGCGGGTTCGAGAACTATGCAGACATGACCGAGACACCTCTACGGCCAATAACCAATAGCGGGACCTGGATGCCCATATTGGCTCCTACATATTCTACGAAGATCTTTATCGGTCGAACCTCTATGTCAAGGATTCAGTTAATCCCGTATGCTGTTCCCTTTGTTCTTCGGTATGTTACTTGCTCGAGATTCGATCGTCGGTATCTCTATACCTAGTTCAATCTCGTTACCGGCAAGTCTCTTTACTCGTTCCGTAATACAAGATCTCGTGGCTAACACTTTAGTCACATTGCTTGCAAGGCTCATTGTGATGTTGTATTACCGAGTGGGCCCTGAGATACTTCTCCGTCATACGGAGTAACAAATCCCAGTCTTGATCCATGCCAACCCAACAGACACCCTCGGAGATACCTGTAGAGCACCTTTATAGTCACCCAGTTACGTTGCGACGTTTGATACACACAAGTTACTCCTCCGATGTCAGGGAGTTGTATGATCTCATGGTCATAGGAACAGATACTTGACATGCAGAAAACAATAGCAATAAACTGACACGATCATATGCTACGTTTATAGTTTGGGTCTTGTCCATCACATCATTCTCCTAATGATGTGATCCCGTTATCAAATGACATCTCATGTCAATGGCTAGGAAACCTTGACCATCTTTGATCAACGAGCTAGTCAACTAGAGGCTTACTAGGGACATAGTGTTGTCTATGTACCCACACATATATTTGAGTTTCCAATCAATACAATTATAGCATGGATAATAAACGATTATCATGAACAAGGAAATATAATAATAACCAATTTATTATTGCCTCTAGGGCATATTTCCAACAGTCTCCCACTTGCACTAGAGTCAATAATCTAGTTCACATCACTATGTGATTGACATTGTAATGAATCGAACACCCATGCAGTTCTGGTGTTGTTCATGTTTAGCCCTTGGAAGAGGTTTAGTCATCGGATCTGCAACATTCAGATCCGTGTGTACTTTGCAAATATTTATGTCGTCTTCCTTGATGTAATCGCGGATGGAATTGAAACGTCGCTTTATGTGTCTGGTCCTCTTGTGAAATCTTGGTTCCTTGGCTAGAGCAATGGCACCAGTATTATCACAAAACAGAGTCATTGGGTTAAGCGCACTAGGCACTACTCCAAGATCTGTCATGAACTCCTTCATCCAGACACCTTCCTTCGCCGCCTCCGAGGCTGCGATGTACTCCGCTTCGCATGTAGAATCAGCTACCACGCTTTGCTTGGAACTGCACCAGCTAACCGCACCCCCATTAAGAATAAATACGTATCCGGTTTGAGACTTAGAGTCATCCGGATCAGTGTCAAAGCTTGCATCGACGTAACCCTTTACGACGAGCTCTTGATCACCTCCATAAACGAGAAACATGTCCTTAGTCCTTTTCAGGTACTTCAGGATATTCTTGACCGCCGTCCAGTGTTCCATTCCTGGATCACTTTGAAACCTTCCGACCATACTTATGGCAAGGCTAACATCGGGTCTTGTGCATAGCATTGCATACATGATAGAGCCTATGGCTGAAGCATAGGGGACGACACTCATCTTTTCTCTATCTTCTGCAGTCACTGGGCATTGAGTCTTACTCAACTTCACACCTTGCAATACAGGCAAGAACCCCTTCTTGGACTGATCCATTTTGAACTTCTTCAAAACTTTGTCAAGGTATGTGCTTTGTGAAAGTCCTATTAAGCGTCTCGATCTATCTCTATAGATCTTGATGCCTAATATGAAAGCAGCTTCTCCTAGGTCCTTCATTGAAAAACTCTTGTTCAAATATTCCTTCACGCTTTCCAACATTTCTATATTGTTTCCAATCAGTAATATGTCATCCACATATAATATTAGAAACGCTATAGAGCTCCCACTCACTTTCTTGTAAATACAAGCTTCTCCGTAAACTTGTATAAACTCGAACGCTTTGATCACCTCATCAAAGCGAAGATTCCAACTCCGAGATGCTTGCACCAGTCCATAAATGGATCGCTGGAGTTTGCAAACTTTGTCAGCATTCTCTGGATCGACAAAACCTTCTGGTTGTATCATATACAACTCTTCCTTAAGGAAACCGTTAAGGAACGCTGTTTTGACATCCATCTGCCAAATTTCATAATCGAAAAAGGCAGCTATTGCTAACATGATTCTGACGGACTTAAGCATCGCTACGGGTGAGAAGGTCTCATCGTAGTCAACTCCTTGAACTTGTGAAAAACCCTTTGCCACAAGTCGAGCTTTATAGACGGTGACATTACCGTCCGCGTCCGTCTTCCTCTTAAAGATCCATTTGTTCTGAATGGCCTTACGCCCTTCAGGTAATACTTCCAAAGTCCACACTTTGTTTTCATACATGGATCCCATCTCGGATTTCATGGCCTCTAACGACTTCTCGGAATCCGGGCCCATCATCGCTTCTCCATAGCTCGTAGGTTCATCGTTGTCCAACAACATGACTTCTAAGACAGGGTTGCCGTACCACTCAGGAGCAGTACGCGTCCTTGTCGACCTACGAGGTTCGATAGCAACTTGATACAAAGCTTCATGATCATCATCATTAACTTCCTCTTCAGCTGTTGTAGGCTCTACAGAAACATCTTTCTGCGCTGCGCTACTTTCTGGTTGAAGTAAAGGTTTAACAACCTCATCAAGTTCTATCTTCCTCCCACTCAATTCTTTCGAGAGAAACTCTTTCTCAAGAAATGTTCCGTTTTTAGCGACAAACACTTTGCCTTCGGATTTGAGGTAGAAGGTATACCCAACTGTCACTTTTGGGTATCCTATGAAGACGCATTTCTCCGCTTTGGGTTCCAGCTTTTCAGGCTGAAGCTTTTTGACATAAGCATCACATCCCCAAACTTTAAGAAACGACAGCTTTGGTTTCTTGCCAAACCAAAGTTCATAAGGCGTCGTCTCAACGGATTTTGATGGTGCCCTATTTAAAGTGAATGCAGCTGTCTCTAATGCATAACCCCAAAACTATAGTGGCAAATCGGCAAGAGACATCATAGATCGCACCATATCCAATAAGGTTTGATTACGACGTTCGGACACACCATTACGCTGTGGTGTTCCAGGCGGTGTCAGTTGTGAAACAATTCCACATTGTCTTAAGTGACTGTCAAACTTATAACTCAGATATTCTCCTCCTCGATCAGATCGTAGGAATTTAATCTTCTTGTTACGATGATTCTCAACTTCACTCTGAAATTGTTTGAACTTTTCAAATGTTTCAGACTTGTGTTTCATTAAGTAAATATACCCATATCTACTTAAGTCATCAGTGAAGGTGAGAAAGTAACGATAACCACCGCGCGCCTCAATACTCATCGGACCGCACACATCAGTATGTATGATTTCCAATAAGTCACTTGCCCGTTCCATTGTTCCAGAGAATGGCGTTTTAGTCATCTTGCCCATGAGGCATGGCTCACATGTGTCAAGTGATTCAAAATCAAGTGACTCCAAAAGTCCATCAGCAGGGAGCTTCCTCATGCGTTTTATGCCAATATGACCTAAACGGCAGTGCCACAAGAAAGTGGTATTATCATTATCAATTCTACATCTTTTGGCATCAATGTTATGAACATGTGTATCATTACTATCGAGATTCAATAAGAATAAACCCCTCACATCGGGTGCATGACCATAAAAGATATTACTCATATAAATAGAACAACCATTATTCTCTGATTTAAATGAGTAACCGTCTCGCAGTAAACAAGATCCAGATAAAATGTTCATGCTTAATGCAGGCACCAAATAACATTTATTCAGGTTCATCACTAATCCCGATGGTAATCGAAGAGCGAGCATGCCGACGGCGATCACATCAACCTTGGAACCATTTCCCACGCGCATCGTCACTTCGTCCTTTGCCAGCCTCCGTCTATTCCGCAGTTCCTGTTTTGAGTTGCAAATATGAGCAACTGCACCGGTATCAAATACTCAGGCACTACAACGAGAGTTGGTAAGGTACACATCAATAACATGTATATCATATATACCTTGTTTGTTGTTGGACGCCTTCTTGTCAGCCAAATACTTGGGGCAGTTCTGCTTCCAGTGTCCAGTTCCCTTGCAATGAAAGCACACAGTTTCTGGTTTGGGTCCAGCCTTGGGTTTCTTCACGAGAGGAGCAACTGCTTTGCCACTCTTCTTGGAGTTACCCTTCTTACCCTTGCCATTTTTCTTGAAACTAGTGGTTTTATTAACCATCAACACTTGATGTTCCTTCTGAATTTCAGACTCAGCGGCTTTCAGCATCGCAAACAGCTCGGCGACTGACTTGTTCATCCCGTGCATGTTATAGTTCAACACGAAGCTCTTGTAGCTAGGTGGCAATGATTGAAGAACTCTGTCAGTGATAGCCTCTGGCGGAAGGGGCGTCCCCAATTCTGCCAGACGGGTGGAGTACCCAGACATTCTGAGTACGTGATCACTGATAGACCCGTTCTCCTCCATCTTGCAAGCATAGAACTTATCGGAGATCTCATATCTCTCGATCCGGGCATTCTTCTGAAAGATAAACTTCAACTCCTGGAACATCTCATATGCTCCATGACGTTCAAAACGTCTTTGAAGTCCCGGTTCTAAGCCATACAATATTTCACATTGAACTATTGAGTAATCTTCAGAACGAGCCTGCCAGGCGTTCACAACGTCTAGAGACTCAACTGGAGCGGGTGGATCACCAAGCGGTGCATCAAGGACATAAGCCTTCTGGGAAGCCGTAAGGATAATCCTTAGATTATGGGCCCAGTCCACAAAGTTACTTCCATCATCTTTCAACTTAGCTTTCTCTAGGAACGCATTAAAATTCAGGGGTGCTACTGCGCGAGCCATGATCTACAACATAAATATTGCAAAGACAACTTAGACTATTGTTCAAGATAATGAGTTTAGTTAATCATATTACTTAAAAACTCCCACTCAAATTGACATCCCTCCGATCATTCGAGTGTAACATGATCCAAATCCACCAACTCAAGTCCGATCATCACGTGAGTTGAGGTGGTTTCAATGGTGAACATCTTCATGTTGATCATATCTACTATATGACTCATGTTCGACCTTTCGGTCTCTTGTGTTCCGAGGCCATGTCTGTACATGCTAGGCTCGTCAAGTTTAACCCGAGTGTTCCGCACGTGCAACATGGCTTACACCCGTTGTATGTGAACGTAGAGTCTATCACACCCGATCATCACGGCGTGTCTCGAAACGACGAACTTTCGCAACGGTGCACACTCGGGGAGAACACAATTTTATCTTGAAATTTAAGTGAGGGATCACCTTATAATGCTACCGTCGTCCTAAGCAAAATAAGATGCATAAAAGGATTAACATCACATGCAATTCATAAGTGACATGATATGGCCATGAACTTGTGCTTTTGATCTCCATCTCCAAAGCACCGGCATGATCTCCATCGTCACCGGCATGACACCATGATCTCCATCATCTTGATCTCCATCAACGTGTCGCCATGAGGTTGTCGCGCCGACTGTTGCTTCCACGACTATTGCTAACTCATAGCGATAAAGTAAAGCAAAAACGGCGAAAATAATTAAAGACAACTCTATGGCTCCTGCCAGTTGCCGTACTCATCGACATGCAAGTCGTGATATTCTATACAACACATGATCATCTCATACATCACATATATCTCATCATGTAATTGGCCACATCACATCACAACATACCCTGCAAAAACAAGTTAGACGTCCTCTAATTGTTGTTGCAAATTTTACGTGGCTGCTACGGGTTTGCAAGAACCGTTCTTACCTACGCAAAACCACAACGTGGTGTAGTGATTGCTTTTTGATCTTCTAAAAGAACCCTCTTCATTGAAATCGATTCAACTAAAGTGAGAGAGACAGACACCCGCTAGCCATCTTTATGCAACGAAGTTACATGTCAGTTGAAGGAACCTGTCTCGCGTAAGCGTACACGTAATGTCGGTCCGGGCCGCTTCATCTCACAATACCGCCGAATCAAGTATCAACTAGTAACGGCAAGCAATATGTATACACCCACGCCCACAACTCGTTTGTGTTCTACTCGAGATCTCATCTACGCATAGACCTAGCTCAGATGCCACTGTTGGGGAACGTTTGCATGGGAAACAAAAAATTTCCTACGCACACACAAGATCTATCCATGGTGATGAGCATCTACGAGAGGGAGAGTGAATCTACATACCCTTGTAGATCGCTAAGCGGAAGCATTAAGAAACGCGGTTGATGTAGTCAAACGTCTCCGCGATCCAAATCGCAAGTCGTCCCTCGATCCGATCACGAACTAGTGCCGAACGGACGGCACCTCCGCGTTCAACACACGTACGGCTTGATGACGCCTTCACCTCCTCGATCCAGCGAGCGATGATGAAGTAGTAGATGAGTTCCGGCAGCACGACGGCGTGGTGATGGTGGTGAGGAATAATCTCTGCAGGGCTTCGCCAAGCACTACGGATATTATGACGGGAGAACTAGAGGGTTAGGGTTGCCGACACACGGCTTGGGAAATCTTAATGTATCCCGTGTGCTAGCCCTGCCCCTCTATTTATATGTTGAGCCTTGGGGTCTAAACTTGGAGTAAAAGCCTCCTCTAGGTCGGTTTTGCCCGCACAAGGTCGGTTTGGCCCGCAGGGAAAGAGTCCAACTCGGATCCCTGCAGTACCGCGCACAAGCGGTAGTACCGCTCACGAGCGGTAGTACCGCTTGAGCGGTAGTACCGCTTCACACAAGCGGTAGTACCGCTTGGGCGGTAGTACCGCTTCACACAAGCGGTAGTACCGCTTACGCGGTAGTACTGCCTTTACCAGCGGTAGTACCGCCTAAGGCAGTAGCAAAACTTCCTTTTGCACTTTCCAATACCTCGTGGGTTTTACCCCTTTGGCCCGTATAGAGTGTTGTTGCACCCGAACACTTCGGTAAACATCCGGAACCCCTTCCGGTGAATTCCGGAACCCTTCCGAAGATCACAACACTATTATCACATATATTAATCTTTTACCTCCGAACCTTTTCGGAGATCCTCGTCATGTCCGGGATCTTATCCGGGACTCCGAACAACCTTCGGTCACCAACACAAAAACTCAACTATACTAATCGTCACCAAACGTTAAGTGTGTAGACCCTGCGGGTTCGAGAACTATGCAGACATGACCGAGACACCTCTACGGCCAATAACCAATAGCGGGACCTGGATGCCCATATTGGCTCCTACATATTCTACGAAGATCTTTATCGGTCGAACCTCTATGTCAAGGATTCAGTTAATCCCGTATGCTGTTCCCTTTGTTCTTCGGTATGTTACTTGCCCGAGATTCGATCGTCGGTATCTCTATACCTAGTTCAATCTCGTTACCGGCAAGTCTCTTTACTCGTTCCGTAATACAAGATCTCGTGGGTAACACTTTAGTCACATTGCTTGCAAGGCTCATTGTGATGTTGTATTACCGAGTGGGCCCTGAGATACCTCTCCGTCATACGGAGTAACAAATCCCAGTCTTGATCCATGCCAACCCAACAGACACCCTCGGAGATACCTGTAGAGCATATTTATAGTCACCCAGTTACGTTGCGATGTTTGATACACACAAGGTATTCCTCCGGTGTCAATGAGTTGCATGATCTCATGGTCATAGGAACAGATACGTGACATGCAGAAAACAATAGCAATAAACTGACACGATCATATGCTACGTTTATAGTTTGAGTCTTGTCCATCACATCATTCTCCTAATGATGTGATCCCGTTATCAAATGACATCTCATGTCCATGGCTAGGAAACCTTCACCATCTTTTGATCAACGAGCTAGTTTAACTAGAGGCTTACTAGGGACACAGTGTTGTCTATGTACCCACACATGTATTTAAGTTTCCAATTAATACAATTATAGCATGGATAATAAACGATTATCATGAACAAGGAAATATAATAATAACCAATTTATTATTGCCTCTAGGGCATATTTAAGCAAGTCTTAAAGCTATCACTTTGTTCTACTCTTAAGACTTGGGGGCTACAGGTTATCTCCTCCAAGCTATTCAGACAAGTCAGCTCAACATCATATGGATTTTTTATTCATTTTTTCATCAAAGTCTGAAGCATTGAAAGTTGGCACAACATCAGACGGATTTTCTTTTTATCAAGCCAAGGCATTTGAAGACAATTCAAAAATATCATAAGGGTTATTTTTTATGCATGGAATCAGCATCAAGAAACTCAGGAGCTTAGCATGAATAAATCCAAGCTAATCTGGGGGCTAATGTCGGGGATATAACTCCACGATATGACCCGGCTCATGACGTTAAGCCACCCTGAGACTTAAGTCATCTCTGGGCTTAAGCCGCCCTGAGACTTAGTCATTTCTGGAGATGAGTCCTGAAGATGAGCCCGAAGATGAGACCCGGCCTGCTACAGTGCCAGGAAGTTAACCCGGCCTGCTACAGTGCCAGGAAGTTAACCCGGCCTGCTACAGTGCCAGGAAGTTAACCCGGCCTGCTACAGTGCCAGGAAGTTAACCCGCCTGCTACAGTGCCAGGAAGTTAACCCGGCCTGCTACAGTGCCAGGAAGTTAACCCGCCCTGCTACAGTGCCGGGAAGTTAACACGGCCTGCTACAGTGCCCCGGCGAGGTTCCGTCAAAAAAGAGTCAAAATACAAGATGGGGACTCTTTAACTTGGAAGACACGGATGATTTAGAGTAGGACTCCAATCACGGATATAACCCGGAATCTCATGTAATCCAGGGACTTACCTATATATAAAGGGAGTTCCGGGCAGTTAGAGGGACAAGGTTTTAGAGGTCAAGATAGACAGATAAGTCTGGAGACAGACGTTTTGATAGCTCTCGAGACAGAGTCAGGGAAACAACACCCTTGTAATTGAGACTATGATCATCAATATCAATCAAGCAGGATGTAGGCTTTTACCTCGATCGCGAGGGGCCGAACCTGGGTAAAACTCGTGTCTTCTCATTTCCGATCAACCCCGTTCAAGCTACTACCTAGTTGCGATGGCCTCACGAGTAAGTCCTTTCACGAGGACATCTGCCGTGACAAAACCACGACAGAAACCCTAATTCCTTCCGTTACAAAGGAACTCCAATTTCCTTTGATCTGTTGCCTCCCAAACTTTTCCTAGTGACTCTCCTACATCTATCAACCCTGGTTATGTAAAAATATTGCCTAGTCATTTGCAATATTTTTCATTTAAAATTAATTCCTTTTTCTGCTATTTAAAGGAATTAAATCAAGAAAAATATCTATCCACCTCTAAAGTTCATGAAAACTTGGGGAGATATTCTTTATGATCATATAGAGGTCCCATAAAAATATTGGCCATAATTAAATAAGGGAAATTGCATTTTCCTATTTAAAGCCAATATTACATTTTGGACACTTTCCAAAGGAACTACCATTTTGGTAGCCAGGAAAAATCCCAAATAATTGGTGGAGCTTCTTCTATCCATATCTTCACCATTTCCATCAAGAACCCAAGTTCCATAGTTCAAAGTTTGAGAGCATCTTCCAGTTCTTGTTTCTGGACCTATTTTGGGATTGTGAAGCAACTATATTTTAGATTGCTCCATAGTTCTTAAAATAAATCCAGGAGCTCACATTCCCTATATGATGTGAGCATGCAAAAATTCATATCATTTTGCCAAGCCAATTTCTCCCAAAAATTCCATCTGATTTCTGTCCAGAGAAAAGCTCTGTGAACACACGGTCAGTCCGTATGGCGCTCCCACCCACCCACCCACCCACCCCTAAACCCCATCTCACCGGTGATCTCCACCCATAGCCACTAATTTGGTTTTCTGATCCAATCAATCTCTCCGGCGTCTCTTGATCTACATCTCTATACCCATTGAGATGGGTTCTTCTTATGGATCTACCCTTGGCTTGGATTTCTCCAAGGGTAGAGTTTTTGCTGATGAGATCTTCAATGCATCTAGACTCACGGTTCATCCTATGGAGAATATGGGATCTTTTACATTGGTGGTATCTTTTAGCAGGCATGATTTTAGACTCAATGAAGATTCGGTGGCGGCTGCACTCGAATCAGCTCTTGGGGGTTCTGCTATTGAGTTCATGGTTGCTCCTATTGGTGATAAGGTATTCAATTTTAACGTATCTTGCAAGGATGTTGGATTTTACATTGTGGATCTGCGATCCTTTTCTTGCCCTCGGTTCAAATGTTATTTTCATTTATGGGGTAATGGAGGGCCTAATTGGGTTCGTGAATTCAAAATTTGGAAGAAGGAATGTGATGCTGAATGGATTCTTGTTAGTCCCTCCAAACGCAGAGCTGCTTTAGGGCTTCTAGCTATGCATATTCCTCCAGCAAAATCCTCCTTCAAGTCTGCCTCTTCTGCTCGTAAAAAGATCTCGTTTGCAACATTTTAGAATTATAATGTTTGCAAGGGATATAGATACCCTGCTTCGGCTGATTGCATTGCCACCACTGAAATTGCTGGTTATGAGATTCCGGATAATGAGCGTGTTATTATTCATGCTCCTTCACCACTTGAGCTTCAATGGACTGTTGCTTCGCCGCCGATTGTGTTTGGCACGGTGGGATCTCCGGTGGTGCGCCGCCGCAGTGATTTGCGCGATCAGCCTCTCTTGGTGCCGTCCTCTTCGGCGCTGTTGTTGTGCGGGACGTCGGATTCAATTTCCCATGATGGGCCCACCTTCACTGAGCCCACTGGGCCTTGTTCACCCAATGAACAGTTGACTCCGGTACCTTCTGTTCCCCCCCCCTTGTGACGGGCCTTTCTATCAATACGGGTGGGCAGTTGGAGGATATTCCCTCTACGCAGGATGCAAACAATGCTTTTAATGACATGATTGATAATACGGTTGATAAAATCCTTACTTGTCAAAAATGCTCTCTGGCCGGTCATTTCGAAAAAAATTGCCCTGCATCTCTTGTTTTTTTGGCATGCTCTCGCATGGGCCATAATCGAAGGGATTGCGAGAAGATTGCTTTGGAGCAGGGGCTATTTTGGAAGCCAAAATACGCTCCGCCTTCTCCAGTTCCCAATACCTGTCTCGAGGTTGCCGCCTGCCCGTTTTTCCCTGAAGCCAGAGACCCTTCGTGCTCCTCTGTCAGAGCCGTCACATCTATTCATTGCTCCTCACCACCAAAAACCCCATCGGGCACTCCTCCGGCTACGCCACCTCCTCCATCGCCTTCTCTGGCGTCCTCCGGCAAGCCACCTATGGTGGTCTTTGCCCTTGACCTGCATCGCTATGTTCCGGCTGGCCATCATATCATTGACGGTGGTGCTAATCGGCTACCTCGGACGTTTGTCATGTCTCCCTCTCCTATCGTTTGCCGCCATGAGGAGTTCATGGTGGTGGAAGTCATGCCATTGCCGCCTCTTGATCAAATCGGCCCTACAAGGGAAGATGTTGTGGATTCTCTGGAGAATATGGGAGTTCAGGTTCGATCTGCTCAGCCCTGGGTCTGTGGAGTTGGATTATTTGAGCTTAGAGATGCTGGGGTACGTTTTCCTTTGCTTCAGTTGCCCCCTCAACCGCTTGGCAACGACAGATTTGTTCGGTTTTTCAAGCATGATGAGGGTGTAGGCTTTCGGGGCACTCATGGATTTCGTGATGGGTGCTTGATGTTTCTTGGGATACCATTGGATTTGCGAACTACTGAGAATATCAGGGCTGCTATCAATACTTTCGGGAAATTTCAGCATTGGGTTAGTGATGATCCTTACCTTGTGCGCACCATTGTCTTTGCTTCATTCCTAGAAGATATTTTGGTCCCGCGTGAGGTGGTTTTCACTGATTATGCCGCCTATGGGGGCGCTAAGGTCTCCTGGACGGCCCCGTGTTACATTCTGGGTGCTAACTTCGCTGATCAGATGCCAGCCGACGAGGACCCTAGGCCATTGGATGGTAACCCTCACCCACTGCCTGGGCAATTTGTGCCGGATGTGCATAATTTTGTACTGCCACCGTATCCTGTGATTGGTTGGAATGATCTTCCCCCTATTCCGCCGCCAATGCCTGATCATGTGGATCATGAGAACTGGGGACACGCACACTGGGGAGATGAAGCAGAGCAACAGGTTGATCCGCAGGTTGATGAGCAGCAGCTGGTGCAAGACCATGAATCTATGGTGATTGATCATCCAGTTTTCTCAGACTTAGAAGTGCAAATGAATCCTCCTGTACTTGAAGAAGAGGTTCCCCAGCAGTTTAATGCCAATGACTGGGCCATTGTACCTTACCAGCCTCCTCTCATTCAGTTTGATCGCATCTTTGTTGGTGCAGTGAAGGTGGTTTATGGTCCTGTTCTGCCTCCAGAACTTGCTTGGAGGAGAACCTTTGAATCTCTTCTGCAAATCTGTCCTATGCAAGCAAAGCCCATGCCCATGCCCTCTATTGTTTTGGAGCCCATAGTGCTCTCCAAGAGGAACTGGGCCTTGGCGTTTGATGATGTCCAGGTGGTCTCCAAGCTGCAGTGGGTTCAGGCCCACGTTGACAATCCAGCTAAATCAAGGCCTGTGGCAAGAAGTTTATTTTCAGTTGACGATTTCACTTCAACTGGGACAGTGCCAGACTCTGCTTCTTCTGCTCCTGTGGTTCAGGCCCCACCCGATGAAGTTATTTCCTTCTCTGCACAATGTGACAAAAAGAAGGCCCGACGCCGTAAGACTCTAGCGCCCACACCTCTGGTGGAAACTTCGGTCAGGCGATGCACCAGGGGATCTGTCAGGCGTGATGGTTACAAACCGGTGTTTCAGGAATTGCAATCTCAGCCTAAGAAGAAGAAGCCAAGGTGCAAGCCATTTGTTGCAGTGTCCTCGGAGGAAGTTGAGGATCTGGGTGACGATGCCCACAAGGCTACTGGTGATGCAAAATTTGGTGAGGTGCCGCCGCCCACACCCATCAAGACATTACAGCATATTGGCGAGGACTTGGGAATTGCACCGGAGAAGTTGACTATGGAGTGGCTTATGGCCAATCCATCTGAAAACAGTTCCACCTCCTCTGATGATTAAATCTTCTGATGGTTGCTGGGTTTGGCAAGCCCCTAAATTGGCTATTTCATTTTGTTTTGGGCTCTCTGTAGCTCAATTTTCAGAGGTTGAACTTTCTGAGTTTAATTTGGACTGTAATAATTTTACTCTGGGACCCATGTGGTGGTCACTTGCTGGTTATTTGGTGCTCTACTATGTAGTGCTCTGCTGCTATTACTCTTATGTGGTTTATCAAGAATCAAAACTCATTTAGAAGCTGGAGTGTTTTGTGTGGGAACGTGAGAGGTCTTAATTCACCTGCTAGACAGCGTGTTGTTAAACAAAAAATTGAAGAAAGCCAGTGTGTGGTGGCTTGTTTTCAAGAAACCAAATGCAGTTCCTTTGATATCAAAGATATTAGGGCTTTTTGTCCTAAACAATTTGACACTTTTGTCTTTACACCTGCTGAGGGAGCATCTGGGGGAATTCTTGTAGTCTGGAATTCTTCAGTCTTGTTTGGTATGCTGCTGGATATTAAATCTTTTGTAGTGGTTGTCAATTTTACTTCCAGGCACAATAATGAGTAGTGGACACTTGTGTCTATTTATGGTCCTTGTCAAGGAGAACCCAGGAATAATTTTGTTAATTGGCTCTATCATCTGAATATTCCTCTGGAAGACAATTGGTTACTGTTGGGAGACTTCAATTTCATCAGATCTATGGAAAATAGAAATCTGCCAGGAGGTGACATGAATGACATTTTTATCTTCAATGAAATCATTGGCCATCTAGGGCTACTTGAGCTTCCTCTGAAGGGGAGGTCTTTTACTTGGTCTAATATGCAGGATGCTCCTCTTTTAGAACAACTCGATTGGTTCTTCACTTCAACCAACTGGATTTCTTCTTATCCATTTTCTGAAGTGCTCCCATTGGCTAGAACTACATCTGATCATGTCCCTTGTGTGGTTGTCAATAAAACCAACATTCCCAAATCCAACATTTTTCGGTTTGAAAATTATTGGGTTCAGATGGGGGGGTTCTATGATTGTGTTAAATAGTCCTGGGAGAAGGCCTCTAGGAAAACTCATATAACTACTATCATTGCTGATAAGTTGAAAACTCTTCAGCAAGATCTTAAGAAATGGAAGCTTGGGATTTCAAAGCTCAAAATTCTTATTGAGAAATGCAACAAAGTGGTTATTATTCTGGATAACCTGGAGGAATTGCGGCCACTATTCAGACAGGAATTTAACTTCAGGAAAGTTGTTAAACTGCATGTGGAACACCTGTTGCATTTGCAATTCTTATACTGGAAGAAAAGGTGCACCATTAGGTACATTAAAGTGGGTGAGGAAAACACCAAGTTCTTTCATGCAATGGCAACTAAGAGGTTTAGAAAAAATTCCATTGCTAGCTTGCAGTTGCAGGATGGGTCAATCATCTCTGAGCACAGTCAGATGGAAGGGATTATTTGGTCTGTTTTCAAGGGAAGAATGGGTACTTCTAGGGGGATCAACATGGGGTTTGATCTTAAAACCCTGCTCAAGCCAGTGGCTGGTCTAGATGCTCTGACAAGGCCATTTACTACTGAAGAAATTGATGATGTTGTTAAGCATATGCCTACTGACAAGGCTGCTGGCCCTGATGGGTTTAATGGGTTGTTCTTCAAGAAATGTTGGCCTATTATTGACAAGGATTTTCATGCTCTGGCTCATGAGTTTTATGCAGAGAGGGCTCGGCTTGCTAATTTAAATTCCTCCTATATAACTCTGATTCCTAAAAAGCTAGCTCCAGAGGGAGTTGGGGATTATAGACCTATCTCTTTGACAGGAATGGGTGTCAAGTTTCTCTCAAAGATTGCTGCCAATAGGTTCCAAGAGCTCATCATGGACTGTATTCATAAAAATCAATATGGTTTCATTAAATCCAGGACTATACAGGACTGGATTGGCTGGACATTGGAATACCTCCATCAGTGCCACCAATCAAAGAGGCCCATCTTAATTCTGAAGTTGGATTTTGAGAAAGCCTTTGATTCCATTGAACATTCTATCATATTTGAAATTATGAAACACAAAGGCTTTAACAAAAAGTGGATCAATTGGATCAAAGAGTTGTTAACTACTGGAACATCCCCTGTGGTTCTCAATGGTGTACCTGGTAAGCAGTTCAAGTGCAAAAAAGGAGTGAGGCAGGGTTATCCCATATCCCCCTTGCTTTTTGTCCTTGCTGCAGATCTGTTGCAGTTAGTTGTCAATGAGATGCATGCTAGGGGTGAACTACAACTGCCTATACCTTGTCATGATAGGGACTATCCTATTATTCAGTATGCTGATGATACCTTGATTATTGTGCCTGCTGAGGAGAATCAGCTGTTAGCTCTGAAGAAGATGCTGCTTGTATTCTCTCAGTCTACTGGGCTTGAGGTTAACTATCACAAGTCTTCAATGGTCCCTATTAATGTGCCCCAGGATGAGACCAACAGACTTGCTTCTATCTTTGGTTGTCAGGTTGGAAAGATGCCCTTTACATATCTTGGGCTTCCAGTGGGCACTACAAGGCCAAGAATGGCGGATCTCATGCCATTAGTTGATTGCATGGAAAGGAGAATGACTGCTAGCTCCTCCTTCCTTGCTCAAGGGGGGCAGGCTCCAATACTTGAATTCTGCTTTGTCATCTTTGCCCATTTACTTTTTATGCAGCCTGCTCATCAACCCTGGAATCTTGAAGCAGCTCCAAAGAATTCAAAGGCAATGTTTATGGAGAAAGAATAAGCAGGAGCCTGCTCCATCTTTGGCTGCTTGGGAGCTTATCTGCAGGCCCAAGGATAAGGGAGGCTTGGAAATTTTGAATCTTGGAGTCCAGAATGTTGCTCTTTTGCTTAAACATGTTCACAAATTCCTAAACAAGGCTGATGTGCCTTGGGTGCTTCTCATCTGGAACTCTTACTACCATGGTGTTGTTCCACAAGGTACTGCCTCCTGTGGTTCATTCTGGTGGAAAGATATTCTTAAGTTAGTTGATCAATTCAGAGAAGTGTCCTGGGTTCAGATTAATCAGGGGGATACTGCCTTATTCTGGTTAGATAAGTGGAAATTGGGAGATTCAATCTTACCATTGCAGCATCGATTCCCAAGGTTATTCTCTTACTGCAAAGATTCCTTGGTTTCTGTGAAGGATGGTTTGGATTGTATGGACTTATCTACCTGGTTTAACTTACCCCTATCTAAACAGGCCTTCAATGAGCTCTTGGCCTTGAAAAATTTGCTCCAGAATCATGACGGCCAGTCTGACTCCAGAGATGTTTGGCATTGGCATGGGACTGACAAACCATACACCCCAAGAGGTTCTATTCCTGCATGCATGCAAATTTGTCTTTCAACCCTCTGCTGAAATGGGTTTGGGCCAGCTCCTGCACTATGAAGATAAAAGTTTTTGCCTGGATGATGATCATGGATAGATTAAACACCAAGGATATGGTGGAGAGAAGACATTGGCACATTGATGATGGCATTAGCTGTGTGCTTTGTCATTTGCAGGTTCAGGAGGACAGGGACCATTTATTTTTCAACTGTCTTTTCAGTCAACGAGTGTGGAATTATCTTCAGATTGATTGGTCCCATGGGAACAATATGGGTGAAATTGCTATCAATGCCAGGAGGGACTTCAACAAGCCTTTTTTTGGCTGAAGTTGTCTTCACTGCTTGCTGGAATATTTGGCTTATCAGGAATGCAAACGTGTTTAGACATGTCCGGCCTAGCTTTAATCAGTGGAGAAGGGCTTTCATTCATGATATGTCCATGCTCTCCTTTAGGATTAAGTCTAGGTTTAAAGAGGACCTTGTGCGTTGGGTAACTTTCCTTCCCCCTTGATGTACCTGTCTTTTTCTAGTTTAGGTTCTCTTTCCTTTCTTTTGGGTTACTCTTTGTATCCTTTGTAAATGCTGTAACCTTATGATGAATAAAGTGCTATGGCTATGGGGGTTTTCCCTATAGTAACCAGTCAAAAAAAAAACTCTGTGAAGGAAGTACCATGTAGAAGCATCCAAATGAGCTGAAATTTTTCCAGTGCCTCCATATATCCAAATCATCTTTCTACACCAAATTTAAGCCAAATCCATGTAGCCAATTTGTCCCAGCAAATTCAAATCAGTTTCTGTCCAGATTTCCAGTTTGTGAAGGAAGTACCCTCAGTTCTTATCCGAATGGCCTCAAATTTTACCAGGGCATTCACCTTGGTAGATCATAGCCACACGCCAAAATCAAGCTCAATCCCTTTAGCAGTTTCTCCACAACACCTGCAAGTTCCTGATCAGAACAAGTTTCTGGATAAATCGAGCAACTCCCAGCCGCTCATTGCATTCCAGCCACATAGATCACCCATTTGAGGACAAACACACCCCCCAGACATGATGCTTCAGCCAGTGGGGCATGGCAAGGCCGTGGACACACAGTGACCACGCGCAGAGCACGCCGAAACCGCGCCCTGTGCACTGGCCTCGTCGTTCGGTCGCTTCCTGCCAGCCGCAGCTCGTCCGGGAGCGCCGGCGAGCTCCCCACCGCACGCGTGTGCCCTCTGGAACCCCCTTCCCTTGTCCCCTAGCCCTTGGATGAGCGTGACGACCTCAGGTTCGCCGCTGGAACACCGCCACAGCACCGAGCATCGAGCGGCTCCGGTCCTCGTCGACTAGCTCCTCCCATGGCTATTTAAGCCCACCCCGAGCCTTCCCTCCTCACCAGAAGCCCCAGCCCCTTCCCCCTCGAGCCTCAGAGCTCCCTTCCTTCTCCATGTCCGCCATGCCCGACTCGGCCTCCACCAAAATTCGAGCAAACCCGGCCTCCTCCCCTCCTCCTTTCCCTACCAGAGGACACCCCCAGAGCCGGCGAGCCTCCCCACCCCCTCGCTTCATCCCCAGAGCGACCGTGGCCTCGTCCCCAATTCTGGCTGATGGCCACATCCGCGGGAGTACAAGCCGCTGCCGCTCTGTCCCTCCTCGGCGGCCGTGCTTGGGTCAGGTGGGCACGACGCCTCCTCCCGAGCCCGTCGGTGGCCAGGCCTCGGCCGGAGGTGGCCGGTGGCGCCAGGGCGAGCGCCGGCCACGCTAGGCCTCGCCTCTCCTCTGCCCCATCGTGAGGTAGGAGAAGACAGGGGAGAGAGAGAGCAAGTCAACGCGGGGCCCACTCGTAAGTGAGCCAGCCGCCGGTCCCATGCCAGATAAGTGGGAGCGCATTTCGCGTAATACGCCTTCCTTTAAAGAAAGCGTACTCTGGTACTCTTCGGATCAGAATGCGCCTTCTCTTTATCGAAGGCGTATTTTTCAAAAGGCGCCTTCTCTTTTCAGCCCTGACGCCGAAACCCTTAGATTGCGGCCGTTCGTCGGTTAAGCGCAGAAATGAACACCTTTTTGTTTGTTTTCTGCCTAAAAAATGAACGCTTGTATCTTTTTAACCGTAACTCCGATTCAGGTGATTCCAAAGCCTATGTCCTCTGTTCGTCGAGCCCATTCCGATGATGTCACTGTCACAATGTTTATACATTCTGAAAATGACCATTTTGCCCCTGCCCTATATTCAGCCCCTTCGAGAGAGAAACTTTTCCAGTGAATTCTTCCGCGAGGTGATCGCACTTCTCCCCGGTGAACTCATCGACCCTAGGCAAGCCGACCATATGATATATGCCCTAAAGCATTGCTTCTATGTTATTCTTGTGTGTTTAATTAGTGAATATGTTTATGTTCGAGTGCATAATAGTAGGCGGTATATGATCCTGATGAACCTTTTCTTACTTTTCTTTGGTGACGGCACCACACCTGTGTTCTGAGCTGCTTCCGGCCATCCGGGGTCGATGCCGACTTTATGCTTCTCTTTTCAACAACTGGCCCATGTTTTGAGTAGCTTTTCGGCCATTGTTGGGGATGCATACCAGCATTTAGACCCGGCAGGGTGTTAACCCGGCCATGACGCAAGCTCAGCGGGTCAACTCACTGCTGGGCCGAAGGAATCGTCGCGGGCTGGCTTAACGAGGCCTGGTGAGGACGAGCCGGCTTAGGCAATGGGCCGGCTCACGAAGATTCTAAGTGGCATGGAGGCCGCCTTGGAGGACAAGTAGGAGAGTAGGAGATGGGTCAAAGGATGACCCGGACTCTCATGTAACCTAGGGTTCCACCTGTATATATAAAGGGGAGCACCTATACAAAAAAGACTAAGTTGCAATCTCCTCGAGAGCTAGGTTAGCAAATCCGCATCCTTGTAATCGAGATCTACAGCAATATAATCAAGTAGGGCGTACGCCTTTACATCCACCGCGAGGGACCGAACCTGGGTAACCCGGCGTCTTCTCGTTCCCGATCAACCCCGCTAAGCTTCCACACTCGTGCGATGGCCTCATCTCTAAGTTCACAAGGGCATCTGCCATGTTAAAACCACGACAGTTGGCGCCCACCGTGGGGCCTACGCACGGTGGAGTTGAGTTCTTAACGGGATCTCTTCCAGGGTTCGGGAAATACGCGGTTGGCATGGTGACCAAGAGCCGCCGCGGGAAGTTCTACATCGACGATTCATACTGGGGTCCTGACGCCGACTCAATCGAGTACGGGTACCGCGTCCCCTTCGGCAAAATCCACACCTTCATCGGCGTGATCGGCAAGCCGGCCGCCGGGTTGGGGAGCATCGCCGGAGTTGAGTCAGCATGCCGCGCTGGTCAACGCCAGGCGAGACACGGCACGTGTCAAGCCGGCCCAAACCATTTCTTCGTGGGTTTCACCCAAGGAGTGGCCTTGTCGGAGAACTCCCTGTCTCAGGAAGACACGCTCGTCCAATCTGACGGCGAGTCCTCGACGGGGGAAACCGAGTCAATTCTTCTGCTCCATGATCGAGGGCTCGGGCACATGGATGACGTTTTTCCGGAGAGCCCTGATCCACCTCGCTTCGCGGTGGTATACATGGCGGGTAGGCAAGATCCAGCACGTGACCCGGCCAATCCGACGGCGGGGCAGAACAACCTCCTGGCCGGCTCAGGAGGAGCCGGTGCCTTGGCCTCTGGCTCTCAGAAGACCGGGGTTCAAGCACACGCGGACTTGATGACTACGCTGATAGCCCTGTTGACCAAGCCGGTCACTGCGGAGAACGCAGCGGCACGCAACACGGAGATCACGAAGTGTCGTGAACAGATGGCAAAGATTCAAGAGGACATCAATGCAGAGAACGCCCGCATGGTACAGGAACAGGCCCGGATTGCTGAGGACCGGCATCGTCTGGAGGAGGAGGCGAGTTACCTAAACCGCTGTCAGGCCGAGTCGGAGCTCGTCCACCGGAGGCGTCATCAGAGCCGGCTTCCGGCCAATCTCGAGCTGACTCAGCTGTTCACCACACCGCCGGCTCCGACGAACCCGGGGGCTGAAGTCATCCCCGCGAGAGAGCCGCCTTTGCAACAACCGGTTCAGCAGCGGGAGCCGGCCCAGCATCGCACGCCAGACCAACAGCAGCAGCCGCCATCTCACCGGTTCCGGACCCCAATTGGACACTACTCTAACCCGGTTGATAACGTGCTGGCAGCGACCCACCACTTGGCAGCTATTCCGATTGAGGGGGATGGCCCGATTCAGACAGAGGCCCAGAACGCTATTACGATGCTCAAGACCGCAGTAGTGCAACAGGCCAACTACTCGCATAGCCAGCACCGTCTGCACTCAACTCCTCACCAGAGCTGAACCAGGAGCCAGCGTCCTGAGTCGCCAGCGGTCTCCAGCAGCGCCCATCGCAGGAGAGCCGCCCAGTCGCTGGCGGAGCAGCACCAGTCTAGGATCCCGCAAGACAGTCGGGCGTGGGAGGAGGAAAACGCGCGTGCAGGGCGCGACCCGCCGGTGCACGTCAACGCGCCGGTGCAAGTCAACCCGCCGCTGACTGTTAACCCGCCAGAAGTGCATCACCCGCCCGTCGCAACCCCGACAGCCGGCCGGCTTGGGGGCTCATCAAGCCGTATGATTGGAACTCCCTGTTTAGTACCAGCTGTTTGAGAAGCGCGCATTCCCCCTGATTTCAAAGGGCCTCGCAAGGTTCCTAACTATAAAGTGAATCTGGAGCCCACCGAGTGGATCGAGAGTTATGAGTTGGCAATGGACTTGTTGGGCGCAAGTGAGTCAGTATGCGCGCGTTACCTTCCTCTGATGTTGGAAGGCCCTGCACACACCTGGATGAAAAACCTAACGGCGAATTCTGTCAACACCTGGCAGGAACTGAAGGAGAGCTTCATCAAGAATTTTCAGGGAACCTGTAAAAGGCCAACCACAATCGTTGATCTTGAGCTTTGTGTCCAGCACGAGGATGAGTCGGCGCATCACTGGGCTCGCTGGGTTGCGGAGGGCATGCACAGTTCTGACACTATCTCGGCGGCTCATGCAGTGCTTGTTCTGGAACGAACATGCAAGTTTCAGCCCCTGGTCCAGAAGCTTGGGCGACTCAAGCGAAAGGTCCAGGACATGGGAGACCTCATGGATGTCTTAACCCGGTATGCGGAGTCAGATAACACCAAGGATCCGCTGTCAGACGAGGAGAAGTCCGACAAAGGGAAGATGGCTGGTGGTAAGGGTCAGCAGCAGAACAACATCAACGGTCAGAAAAACAACGGTGGTAAACGCAAGGGTTACGATGGTAGCTCTGATCTAGTGGCGAACACAAACACAGAAAACAAAGGTTAGCGTCAGAATGACAGTTCTCGGAGGCAGTCTGGTAGTCGCCCTCTCACTTACGAGGAAGCTCTCAAGGCTCCTTGTCCGAAGCATAGTTACAATGGTAAGCCATCCAGTCACTCCTGGGATAATTGCTATGTCATGCAAGAGTTTGCCAAGCGGGTCTTCCAAAATCATCATAATGGGAGCTGCAATGGTGGTCAACCCGCCCAACAGAGACCCGGCTTCTCAGGCGCCGGCTTACAAGGGCCCTACTCAGGACCCGGCTTCCAAGGGAACAGTGGTCAAGGTGGCGGGTTCCAGGGGGCTAGTAACACGGGAGGCGGTAATCAGAGAAACAACCAGGGGAATCAGCACCAGAGTGGCGCGGCAGGGTTTCAGAGTAACCCGAAGCAGTTAAATAGTGGACAATATCATGTCTTCACCACCAGTACCTGCAAGCGGGATCGGAAGGTGCAGCGACGAGCCGCCCACACGGTTGAGCCGGCAACACCTTACTATCTCAATTGGTCTGAGCAGCCAGTTACCTAGAGCAGGGCGGATCATCAAGTCCTGCTTGATCACCCTGGCCACCTAGCTCTGGTGGTAGCGCCACAAGTCGGCGGTTACACCCTGACTAAGGTGCTTATGGATGGAGGCAACAACATCAACATTCTGTACTACGACACGTTCAGGCGGATGAATCTGTCCGATAAGCAGTTAACTCCATCCTCTACAGTCTTTCACGGCATCGCTCCTGGCAAGTCGGCCTATTCTATGGGAAGAATTTCCCTTGAGGTGGCCTTTGGCTCAGAAGATACCTGGCGTTCTGAGTTCCTGTCCTTTGAGGTGGTTAAGCTTAAGAGCCCATACCACACCTTGTTTGGCCGGCCGGCTTACGCGCGGTTCATGGCGTGGCCATGTTACGTCTACCTGAAGATGAAGATGCCAGGACCGAGGGGAACCATCACAGTGGAAGGAAACCGCAAGATTGCACTCGAGTGCGAGGAAGGAGATGCAACTTATGCTGAGACGGCTTACGCCGTAGAGGAGTTGCGGTATTATAAAGACAATGTTGACCCGTCTGACAGGACATCCCTAAAGAAGCCCACCACGGAGTCTGACCCTCTGCTCAAGTTTAAGTCGGCCAGAGACACAAAACACATTGATTTCACCCCAGGCAATTCTTCTGAGCAGTTCACCATTGGGGCAAATATGGATCCCAAATAGGGAAGCGCGCTCATCGAGTTCATCCGTGAGAACCGGGACATTTTTGCATGGAAACCTTCTGACATGCCAGGTGTACCGAGAGAACTCGCTGAGCACTCCCTTAATGTGGATCCCAAGTTTAAGCCAGTCCGCCAGTATCTCCGTCGCTTTAATGAGGAAAGGCGGAAAGCTATTGGTGAAGAAGTGGCCCGGCTCCTAGCTGCCGGGTTCATCGTCGAAGTCTTCCATCCTGAATGGCTAGCTAACCCAGTGCTTGTTCTGAAGAAAAACGGGACTTGGCGGATGTGTGTTGATTACACAGACCTGAACAAGGCTTGTCCTAGTGACCCCTTTGCCTTGCCCCGTATTGACCAGATCATCGATGCTACGGCTGGTTGTGAGAGTTTATGCTTCCTGGATGCTTACTCTGGCTATCATCAGATTAAAATGAAGTTGGAAGACCAGGAAAAGACGGCTTTCATCACACCCTTTGGGGCCTTCTGCTATACAACCATGCCGTTCGGTCTGAAGTGTGCACAGGTGACTTACCAGCATTATGTCCAGAGTTGCTTTCACAAACAGATCGGGCGAAACGTTCATGCTTATGTTGATGACATTGTGGTCAAGTCCTGGAAGAAAGAAACTCTGTTGGAGGATCTCAAGGAAATGTTTGACAACCTCCGCATCTACCAAATGAAGCTTAACCCGGAGAAGTGTGTTTTTGGTGTCCCTGCAGGAAAGCTTCTGGGATTCCTTGTTTCCGAGCATGGTATTGAGGCTAACCCAGAAAAGATTAAGGCGATCACAACTCTGGCTAAGCCGGCCAGACTGAATGATGTGCAGAGGCTGGCCGGGCGGGTCGCAGCGTTAAGCCGGTTCATAAGCCGGCTTGGAGAAAAAGCCATTCTGTTGTACAAGTTGCTTAAGAAATCAGACAACTTTGTCTGGAGTGATGCTGCAGATCAGGCTTTTGAGGCCCTCAAGAAATAGTTATCTGAGCCGCCAGTCCTTGCTGCCCCTCGTGAGAAGGAGCCAATGTTGCTATATATTGCTGCTAATAACAAGGCTGTAAGTGTGGCAGTCGTGGTAGAGCGCAAGGAAGATGGCAAGGAGTATCCAGTCCAGCACCCTGTGTATTATATCAGTGAGGTATTAACCGAGTCCAAGCAGCGGTATCCACATTGGTAGAAACTGGTCTACGGAGTATTTATGGCTAGCCGCAAGCTGAAGCATTACTTCCACGAGCATCCGATCACTGTGGTCAGCTCAACACCTCTTGGGGATATAATCCAGAACCGGGAGGCGACAGGCCGGGTTGCTAAGTGGGCTATCGATCTCGGTCCGCATCATCTCAAATACGTGCCTCGCACAGCAATCAAATCTCAGGCGTTGGTGGACTTTATTAATGATTGGACAGAGTTGCAGGCTCCCGAAGAGAAGCCCGACACAACATACTGGTCCATACACTTTGACGGCTCAAGGCAGCTTGAAGGCTCGGGGGCTGGAGTTGTGATTACTTCCCCACGAGGAGATAAGTTCTGTTATGTTTTAAGACTCATGTTTCCCTGCACTAACAATGCCGCAGAGTATGAGGCCTTGCTTCACGGGCTTAGGATAGCCAAGGAGATGAACCTGAGCCGGGTCAGGTGTCTGGGCGACTCAGACTTGGTGGCCCAGTAGGTTTCTGGCACATGGGACTCTATGGATCCCCTTATGGCGGCTTACCGGCACGCGGTCACAAATATTGCTGGACACTTCAAAGGTTATCAAGTTGATCATATTGATCGCAGGCAGAACGAGGCGGCAGACGCACTTTCTCGCTTGGGCTCGCAGCGCAAGCCGGTGCCACCCAATGTGTTCTGGACGTTTTGCACAACACGTCTGTCAAGTTACCAACCGAGGAGGACCTGGCAATTCCTGACCTGGAGGCGGCTCTAGTGGCAGCTGTCCACGCTATCCCTGATTGGACGGTCCCCTATTTGGCTTATCTAAGCCGGGGAGAACTGCCAACAGAGGAAATCCTCGCTCGGCAGATCATCAGACGATCCAAGTCTATGACTATTGTCAATGGCGAGTTGCACCGACGGAGCGTCACTGGTGTTTTTCAGCGATGTGTTTCACCTGAAAAAGGTCGCGCAATTCTCAATGAGATTCACTCTGGCGATTGTGGTCACCATGTCGGCTCAAGATCACTAGTTGCGAAGGCTTTATGGCACGGTTTTTACTGGCTCACGGCTCATGCTGACGCAGAGGACATTGTCCGTAAGTGTGATGGTTGCCAGAAATATGCTCGCCAGGCCCATGTGCCGGCTCAAGAGTTGAGGATGATCCCAATTACTTGGCCATTCGCGGTCTGGGGGCTTGACATGGTGGGACCCTTTAAACGCTCTAAGAATAAGCATACACACCTACTCGTGGCTGTGGACAAGTTTACCAAGTGGGTGGAAGCAGAGCCGGTCAGCAACTGCGACGCGGCTATAGCTATCAAGTTTCTGAAAAAGCTGATATTCCGGTTTGGCTACCCACACAGTATCATTACAGACAATGGGACCAATCTTTCCAAGGGAGCCATGGAACAGTTCTGTCAACAGGAGCACATCTGGCTTGATCTGGCATCGGTTGCGCATCCTCAGTCCAACGGACAGGCCGAACGGGCCAATCAGGAATTGCTGCGTGGTATCAAACCCCGACTCATGGTACCTCTGCAGCGCATGCCGGGTTGTTGGGAAGAAGAGTTACCTTCGGTGCTTTGGAGCATACGACTACTCCCAACAGGTCAACAGGCTATACACCGTTTTTCCTAGTCTATGGTGCAGAAGCTGTACTTCCGAGCGATATTCGTCATGACTCCCCTCGAGTGGCGGCTTATGTGGAATCAGATAATGAGCTAGCTCGCCAAGACGCTCTTGATGCTCTGGAGGAAGAGCGTGACCTTGCCGCATCCAGATCAGCAAGACCTACGTCGCTATCACAGCCGTAGAGTTCGAAGCCGCACTTTTCAGGAAGGTGACTTAGTGCTCCGTCTGATACAAGACCAGACAGGCATGCATAAGCTTTCACCACCTTGGGAAGGGCCCTTTGTGGTTAGCAAGAATCTCAACAACGGGTCATATTACCTGATTGATATACGTGAGGCAGATAAATCACGTACCTCTGAGGAGGAAACAAGCCGGCCTTGGAACATTGCCCAGCTCCGGCCATACTACACCTAAGTCATCGACTAGGTCATATCTTTGTACATACCTTTTATCCTGTATATACCTGTTTTCGATCAAATAAAATAACGACCAGCAGCACTATGTAAGGCTGTTTTGCCTCAAAATTTGTGTGCTGGATCTTTATTTATTGATCTTGGTTACTTGGGGGCTTCCAACTCAATTGAGTTTAGCTTAAAAAAACCCTTTAACCCGGCGAGATGCCACAAAGTTGGTTAAACCTGCCTGTTAGCAAGGTGCTACTCCCTAAAAAACGACCCGACGTATGTGTGACGAGTCAATCACATAGGTGACCCTGAATTCGTCAGAGTTAAAACGTCCGATTGGTTGTGTGAGAGCCGACTTTCAAAGAGCAAGAACAAACCAATAGGCCAAAGTGCCAGCTTCATGAAAGCATATCCCGGCTTGCGCTTTATAAGCCGGCCGTTTCAAGTTGTGTTTAGCAGCCGGCTTGCACTTTACAAGCCGGCCTAGTCAAGCATATTCCGTCTTACGATTATATTCTTTTTTGCATCCATCTCATCTCTGCATACATGCATACATCCATGCATAGCATTGACTTTAGTTATTTAGATATTTTTGATTCATTACAAGCAGTAACAAGATTACTCATTATGTGATTTTCTCAATCACCATCACATGCAGTTATTGTTTCAGCGGGATCACTCTATTGCCAAAGCCGGCTCTCAATGCCCAAGAGGATTCATAGAAGCACAAGTTATTTGTACAGGCCATGACAGTTTTTTACAAGTCACGCCTACAAAAAGGATAAGCCGGCGCTCTATGCTGCTGGGTCAGAACTGACACCAGCTCCCGATGAAGCACCATGAGCCGGCTCTTCGCGGCCGTCGTCATCCTCCTCCTCTTGACTTGAGTCGCCGGTCGACCACTGAATTGAGTGCAAGGCTTCAAATAGGGCATCGTCAGATATCAGGGAGGAAGGGTCAACTTCAGGAGCAAAGGATGGCTTACGCGTACGGGTTAGAGCCACCGGCTCATGGTTTGGTGGCTCTATCCACTCGTTCTCCTTTGAGTAAGGCGCCTGGTACCGGGTCAGATCGGCCTCTTCTGCAATTGCGGTGGTGGCAACCCGGGTTTCCTTGAGGCAGCGTTGGAAGTCCTTCTTTGTGAACGGCGAGTCATCGCCGTTGAACTCTGGATACCCGCCCACCACCTAAGCCGGGTCGAGTTCCGGCACGTATACCTTGGCTCGAGCGAGTGCGGTTAGAGCCCCAGTGCGGCAGCACGCTCTTTTCCAATCGTCGAACCACCTGGGCACGACGGACAGCTCTCTCAAAGTATCTGCAATCAGCTGTGGTGGCGCCTTGGTGTTCTTTGCGGCCATTATACAACGACAGCCGCCTATATACAGCTGCTCTACAAGGGTGTAGACCGGCTTCAATTTCACCACTGGTTGCTGCACCAGAGTTTGATTTTTCCGACCTGCAAACATAAGTATACACCATCAGTCAAGCCGGCTTGGCATATTCAAGCCGGAGCGGTTGGGGCACGGCGGTCTGTTTTGCTTACCGAAGATGGCCCGGCACATGGCGGTGATTTGGCCTTTCAGAGTCGCCGGATCTTGAGTCATCGGCTCAAGTTTGGCTTCGGCCTCTTCAGCTCGCGCGGCTTTGGCGGCTCTTGCGGCCTCTGTCTCTTGCAAGGTGTTCCTTACAATGACCAAAGCTTTCTTCGCTTCAGCGGCGGCTTCTTCATATTCTTGGCGTAATTTTTTCTCCTTCTTGGCTTCCTTTCGGAAGCAGGAGGTCTGGACTTCTACTTGATCCAGCATTTCCTGCAGAGCAGTCTGTTATACATCACATATATATGTATGACCCGAGCCGCCCTAAAGGGCAACCCGGCCCATGGGGGCTACATGTTTTCGAGCTTAACACAAATACCAAGGCTAGTTCCATGCAGCGGCAGGCACACTACATGGCACTTGGGGGCTAATGCATGAATTGATTTTTTCTGCGAAGTTATGAAGACCCGCCCATCATAAATGACGAGCCGGTCTTTGGGGTTACCGATTGAAGTTGAGCTTACAAAGTTAACATTTTTTAAGTCCCGGGTAATTATTCCATAATGACCCGGCCCTTGGGGGCTACATATATATATGGTACAGAATGAAGGGAGCAGGTTACCTCATACTTCCGCTTCAAAGATGTGATCATGGCGATCTCTGTGTCCCGGTTTTCAGACAGCCGGGTCAGCACAGCCCGGTGCAAGGTACTGGCATCTTGGTCTTCAAATGTAGAAAACTCAAGAGCTGTCTTCCCCTTGTCCTTTGGGGCCGGCTCAGGCTTGGCCGGAACTTTGGTTAGAGCGGTGGAGGATTCTGGCGCAGCAGTTTGCCGCTCACTCGTCAGCACTACTTCTTCTTGAGCCAGTGCTTCTTCTTGAGCTGGCGCCTCGGGCTGCGGGGCGGGTTGGTCTTCAAATATATTTTCCCTCTCCTGAGCAGGAGGGGATGCGCGAGCCGGGCTTGTTGTGTCCAGGGGCGGCAGGCTGTTTTGGACAGCCAGCTCATCCTGGGTGGCTAAGGTGGTCTCTTGCTCCCCTTGAGGGCCTGGTTGAATGACCGGGTCAGATGACCCGGCAGGTGCTTTCTTCTTGATAGCCTTGGCACTATATAAGAAACAAAGGCGTTATTCATTTTAAAAGGGTGAAAAATAAGGAGTTGCTATGTCACAGGAGTGCTTGCTTACCCAAGGTTGATGTTGAAAGCCGGCGCCTGCGTAGCGCTTGACTCGCCCGAGGAGTGGGACGTCTGATATGCCGAGTCATTTAAATGTAAGGGCTCCTTAAAACGGCCAGCTAGAGGAAAAGAGGAAGTTGGACTAAGAAGCACCTCAGCTCGTGCCTTACGGGATGGCGGCTCGTATGGAAGCCCGCCACTTAACTCGCCTTCACTGCTCCGGGTCTTCCTTTTGGAGGTGCCAGCTTGACGAGTTTTCTTCAAAACAAATTTTGGATCCAAATGAGCATCTTGGTGGGAAAAAGGGACCTTACGGATGGCAACCCGGGGCTTCCTTCGAACCTTGCGGATCACAGCCCGAGTTTTCTTCCGAACAGGTCTTGGAGAATCAGAAGCAGAAGAGATCAAGGTTACCTCCAGCTCATTGGTGTCGCTAATTTCGGCTTCATCCTGAAGAGAAGGGGCGTCAGCAAGTTGAATAAAAAGATGACCAAGCGAGTCAAGTTCTACCTCAGCCTCGTCTTCTGCAGCCGGCTTATCAGTTTTGGCCGGCTCATCCTGCTACTCCGCTGGAGAGAGGGCGGGTTGTCGAGGCTTCTTCCTCTTCCAAAACTTGTCGTCTGCCTGCATTTTTGACAAGTCGGCAGTTAAGAGTGATATGAAGGTGTGTCAAGAACAGAATAAGAAAGGTGCAATCAATTACTGAAGGCACCGGGTTGGTCAAGCAGAAGGGTGCCAGCCCGGTTTTGTTGCATTTCTCTTGAGGCTCTCCCAATAATATCTTGGTGGCCTTATTGATGTCACTCACAGATAAATTGACTTTGCTGAAGCGTTGAACGTCAGCTAGCTCACCAGTGTAGTTACACATCAAGTCGCCCCTCTGGCTAAGGGGCTGGATCCGCCAGCTTACCCAGCACCGGGTCAGGTCGACCCCGGTAAGGCCGTTGGCAACCAAGGCCCTTATCTTAGAATAAATGGGGGCAATTTGCTTGCGTTCCTCTGTTGATGGCCAACCCGGAAAGGCCACCGTGGTGTTGAGCCGGTCTAGTCTGTAACCCGGCAGGGGGTTTTCATTTTGAGGAGCAGTGCTTTTGTAGTGGAACCAAGTCTTGTTCCAACCCTTGGGATGACTCGCCAGCTTGGCCTCAGGAAAAGGAGTGTTTCTTCACCTTTGAAAATGGACGCCACCGAGTTCTATGCTTGGGCCATCGGTGAACTCGGTCTGATGGTTGATGTAGAAGAATTCTCGGAAGAGAAGGACGGTTGGCGCTGTTTTGAGGTACACTTCGCAGAAGACTTGAAATTGGCAAAGGTTGGTAATTGAATTTGGGCCAAGATCTTGTGGACGGAGGTCGAAGAAATTGAGAACGCCACAGAAGAATTTTGACCCGGGCGGAGGAAACCCCTTATGAAGATGATCTGCGAAGACCACCACTTCATCTTGCTTAGGCTGGGGGGGGGTGCTCTCTTCATTAGGTGCCCGCCAGCTAATTGTCTCTTGAGCCGGCAAGAGGCCTTGCCCCACGAGCTCGTTCAACATAAGAGTGGAGACCTGGGATCTGACCCAGTTGCAGGATTTGTCGGTCTTAGGGGCCATGACGACTTTAGATTTTAATTGCAAGGGCAATAATGGTAAGCTGGTGTGGTAAGCTCATGAGGTATAACCCGGCAAAATAAAAAGGCGACCATGGTTACTAAAAGTGATGACCCGGATTTATATAAGCCGCCGAAAGCAGTTATAAGCCGGCAAGACAATAAGCTGGTGCTAGTAAGTCAGTGGTGCTTTGAGTTTTGCTAAGTGTTGAGCTGGTTATAAACAGGAATCCCACGGAGCGATTGCTATTAAGGATCTAAAAATGCTTCGAAAAAGAAAATTTAAAAAAGACAGGCATGGATAGAATCGGGAACCCTACTGTCAATGGGGGTCCGATTGAAAGCAGTGCAGGGATCTAGACGGGAAAAACGGCATTGTCGCAATAGCTAAGGTGCCTACGCGGATCATTCAACCGATTCTCGATCTACTGGTGAGGGAAGAAAGATGAACATGGATGAACGCCGACGAACTGCAATGGAAAAGAGGTGCTTACAGATCTGGAACACGGGTCTTGAAGCTCTTACGGCGCAGGTGATGGCGGCCGCGCGACGATGGAGGATTCCGGCGACGACTGGTCGGCGGAGAGGACGCAGCCGAGGGGGTCGGAGAGCTCGAGGGCGGTGGCGTTTCGGGTGCGAAAGGCGGCAGAGGCAAGGAAGAAGAAGAGGTAAAAGGTGACACAGGAGGTGAGGTGGCCTCTTTATAGGCACGGTAAAAGTTAAAACGGCAGGGGCGGAACCCCAGGCGGCGCAGTAATTTTCGGCTACGGGCTCCTCAATTTTCGTGCCTGACAAGATGATACATACCCACTCAAAGATTTGATATGATGTCATCCCAGATTTTGTGGAAGTGGAGTGTGACGTCATGAGGGAAAAAGAGGTGAAAATGCTAAGTCTGGACCTGAAGGGGTGGCCAGTTGATCCACTTAACCCGACAAATTGAGCCGGTCAAGGACGGTGTTCTAAAAGACCGGCTTGGGAAGCACTTGGAGAATATATTACTGATGTTTTGCTTTTTCAGGATGAAGTTTAACGTGAATAAATTCAAGTCAAACTGAGGGCTAATGTTGGGGATGTGTACCAGCAATTAGACCTGGCAGGGTGTTAACCCGGCCATGACGCAAGCTCAGCGGGTCAACTCACTTCTGGGCCGAAGGAATCGTCGCGAGCCGGCTTGACGAGGCCTGGTGAGGACGAGCCGGCTTAGGCAATGGGCCGGCTCACAAAGATTCTGAGTGGCATGGAGGCCGCCTTGGAGGATAAGTAGGAGAGTAGGAGACGGGCCAAAGGACGACCCGGACTCTCATGTAACCTAGGGAACCACCTGTATATATAAAGGGGAGCACCTATACGAAAAAGACTAAGTTGCAATCTCCTCGAGAGCTAGGTTAGCGAATCCGCATCCTTGTAATCGAGATCTACAGCAATATAATCAAGCAGGACGTAGGCCTTTACCTCCACCGTGAGGGGCCAAACCTGGGTAACCCGGCATCTTCTCGTTCCCAATCAACCCCGTTAAGCTTCCACACTCGTGCGATGGCCTCATCTCTAAGTCCTTTCACAAGGGCATCTGCCGTGTTAAAACCACGACAGCCGTCTCGGGCAGCTATTGAGTTTCTTTTTGTAACGGCGACCCCATGCTCTGAGCTGTTCTTCGGCCGTCTTAGGGAACCGCTACATTCTTTTTATCAACACCGTCTCATGCTCTGAGCTTCTTTTCAGCCGTCTTGAGCCGGGGTTGAGTTATTCCAGTAATGTCCCAGATCTGAGTTGTAAAGACCGTTCTGGTGATTGCTGATTTATTTGCCAGTTTCATGCAAGGGTTCGGATGGTCGTAACCTATAGCTAAAACTTGTAAGGTGATAAATTTGTTGTCTAGACATTGTTACACTAATGACTCATTGTAATACATATGGAGTTAGGTTGTGATGTTTTCATAATTGTTGCCTCATGCATTATCACTGATATTGCAATGTTAAGAAATGTGTATAAAATAATGACAACCTCCTCCGTCGGCTGGATCGAGTCATAGTGCCACCGAATCAAGCTCATCAGTGCAGCCACATTTGCCTTTATGGGGAGGCCCTAACTTGGTCTATTGTATTGCCTCTTATCGGCACCACCAAAGAGGGAAGGTTATGCGTGCGTGCTACCCTGGCCTAGTAGGCGGCGATAACCTTGTGAGCCCAGTTGTTTGTTTAGCCCGGGGTCCCCGTTTGGGATAGTTTAGTTTGGCCACGACGATGGCAGGTGTCAGGAGTGATACAGGGGCCACCCAGGACTTGACCCAGGAAGGGTTTGATTGTCGGTGGGGCAGTAAGAGTGCCAGGCAATAGACAAGTTTTGTTGGAGCAGCACCGGTCCACCCGAATGGGAACATGTACTAAAGTACGACGCCAGGAGCTCCATGGTGTGGGTAAAGTGCGCAACCTCTGCAGAGTGTAAATCTATTCGAATAGCCACGTCCTCGGTCATGGGACACAGTTTGTACTAGGTCACACTATTTGGTCTGTGTCAAGTCTGGAGGAATGAACCATATGATGTTACTAAGAATGAACCAGAGAAAGGTAAGGTTTGTTAGACTTGCAGTACAGATGCATGGACATTAAATGATGTCAGGGATAGGAATGGTAGCCATGCGATGGCTATAAGGTGAGTGGTCGGATGACCGCAAAAGTTAGATTGGGTTTGGATATGATCTGGATTAGATCATGAGAATATTTGGAGTATGGATTCATTACCCGATATACTTTATCCTCGTCATGCTGTTTTTACTTCAGTAGCAATATTGCTAGATAATCCTGTTATAACCTGATAATTAATATTGTTGGATAGCTATGCCATGATGGTTAATAATGTTAAGATAACATATGCATGCTTGAATGCCGTGGATTGCTTTGCTTGGTGTATATGTTGGTTTGGTTTGCTGGCGAGTACATTCAAAAGTACTCAGCGGCCTTCAATGTGGCCAGGTTCACCTAAGGATCTGACATCCACTAGCGAGGAGCCAATGTGTTCGCGGGCTAGAAGAGTAACCCAGTCAGATCCCTGTGGATTGGAGCCTCTCCAAGACCGTGCTGCCTTAGTTAGAATAATTTCCGCTGTCCCATCTTTGTAATCATGATGTATTTATTCCAGCCACAATGGCTAATAAATATATTATAGTTGTGCCTATGTTCATGATACTTGTTGTAAACGCGCATGCCAGAGTGATTTCCTGGGCTGGTGTGTGCGGCGACCGTCTGGCTACAGTGGTAATCATGCGGGATGCCACAACGGATGGTATCAGAGCCAGGCTGATTGTAGGTTACCCTAGCCAGATTTCATTGCCTCTTGATCAGTAGAAAGCCCAGATCGATTTCAGCCATCTTTGCCAGATTGGCACGACTACTATTGATCATAAGGCAACCCCATAAGTTTTGGCTCCATCAGACCCCAACTCTTATGGGCTTTGCCTCCGTTGTGAAAAGTCCGCACCAGGCAATGACCCATGAGCCCTGAACCCCTAGGCAAACCAGATATCCTTACCTTGCTTGCTAACCATGGCATTTCTCTCCTCAAATCTAGTTTCCTTTGGGAAGCGCCTGTAAATTCCATCTTTCCCTGACAACCCCAGGATCATTGACTAAGCCATCCTGGCTATGGTCAGGAGTCGACTTTGATGTTCCCTAAGGAGCATTGTGTGGTCTTGCTTCTAAATCCTTAGAGGTGCATCGAGTACGCTAGGGTAGTTATACTAGTGAATCTTTGGCCACGTGTGTAAAGTCCGCAAAATTTGAGCTTTATTTGTCTTTTTAGTATTTTTGGTTTTTCACGGTTCTTGCTTCTTTTCTCAATTCCGTTCTCTTGCTCCGACTGGATCCATCCGCAAGTGCCATCAAGAAGACCAGCATACAACCTGGATAATATGTAGGAGATATGCCCTAGAGGCAGTAATAATGGTTATTTTGTATCTCCAATTTTGTAATTAAAGTTTATGTTCCATGCTATAACTGCAATGATTCTCGAGTCTGCAATAACACGAGGCTCGGAGGGAAACTCACGTGCACGTGTGGTATAATAAACGGAAAAATGTATTCCTAGTCATGCCTCTGAGACTGGCTCAAGTATTGCTTGATGATCCTGTTTTCTTGATCATGGGCATGGCTATGTCGGCAATTTTGAGGGCACAATGTTAGAAGAACACTTGTGTTGAATCGACCCGAATTGATGTTATGCTATGAGATACTTTCGTCACAAGTTATTGGTTAATAACACAGTGATAGTTAATGTTTGCATAATTCCTTAGACCATGAGAGTATCGAGTTACTTCGTGCTTGCTTCGTGAACTTTGGGGTTTGTTAAACGTCATCCGTAACTGGGTGGCTATTACGGCGGTTTACGGGTTCACGGAAAAGTATGACAAGGAACGAGATAGCTCAAGATTGGGATTTGCTCCTCCGGCGATGGAGAGATATTCTCGGGCCCTCTCGGTGTTACGGTATCCATCATCGTCTGGCCAGACAAAGGGTGATTTGATCACAGGGATGCCGGAACACGGAAACGAGAAAAGAGAACAAAACCGGTAACGAGGTAACTGGCATAGTGGACAAGTTGTTGATCCACGAGGATGCAGAAAATCTCACCTTGGGTGTTTGTAACATACCGCGAAGCAACAGGAATAGCACACGGCAACTGGAGGTTCACTCGAATATTCATTCGTGTGGGTATAGGGGTCAATATGGGTGTCCACGGCTGCGATGTTGATCATTGATCGGAAAGTCTTCCGGGTCATGTCTATACTTCACCGAACCTATAGGGTCACACGCTTAAGGGTCATCTATCTGCTGAATGCTAGACAGGGAGTCTGAGAGAAAGTCACCGGAAAAGTTTCGGAGACAACAGAAACATTCCGGAGAGAACACCGAAATGGTTTCGGTAAAACTGAAAAGTTGTTTCGGGGTATACCATTAAGTCAAATTGGTTTTGGCACACGCCTAGAAATTCTTGGAGGGTGCCAGAATTATTCTGGAAACTTCTGGGATTTTTCCGGGATAAAAACCGGAAATGTTCCGGAGCTGCCGGAACCGGTTTGGTTGCTTTTCGCAGATGAAAATCACTAATCCGAAATTGTTTCGTAACGCGTCCAAAATCATTTGTGTGGGTACTGGAATTATTCTAAGACCCATAGAAATATTTTCGGATTTAACGGTCGCGGAAAATTGGTTCCGTGAATAGTGAAAATCACTTTATGGTTAATTTTTTGGAAAGCCACCTTTTAGGGTTTTTCCCAAAAGGCTTCTAGAAGGGATTGGGGACCAAGGAACCCCCATGTGGGGGCCCCCCTAGGGGTGGCCGGCCAAGATGGAGCTCCTCCATGGAGCTCCACTTGCCTTCCTTTTATGCCCTTATGGTGGATCCATGTGATGGGTTTTTGGGTATTTTTCCCTTTGGGCTTTCCTATAAATAGAGGTGGAGAGGAACTCTCCACACTCACTCATAACTCTCATACACATGCCATGACATTTCTGGCTTCTCTCTCCCTCCCAGCGAAATAGTTTCGTAGAGCCGAAAGGCTGTCTGGGTTCCGGCAGGAACTAGTTCTGGACGCCGAAGCCCTGCCGGATAGCTGACACCGTATGTGTGCAACCCCATAGAGAGGTCGTAGTTTCGATCTTTTGCCCAAGGGGCTGTTCGAGGGTCCTCCCGAAGGGCTGTCCGAGTTACCGTTCGGGTTTTGAGGGTCCTCCCGAAGGGCTGTCCGTGACATCGTTCGAGGGACTGTCCGACCGTCTTCCGAAGGACTGTCCGACAAGGGAGTACATCCTCGCGGTTGGGAGGTTGTAAATCCTAGCTGCGGGGATCTGCACTGATGATCTACATCGACTCTACTTCCGCTGCGCTACGAGTTGGTAATGATCAGATCAAACCCTGTATGCAGTCTCCATAGTGGTCCTGGGCGTGCTCGTTGTACCGAATTTTTTTGTTTTCTGTCGCGTTCCCCTACAGTGGCATCAAGAGTCGTGCTATGCGTAGATGCAGGTTATGATCTAGAATACATGGAGATGTATGGGTATTGCATAATATAATTTTGGAGTAGATGAGATCTATTGCTGAAAATTATTTATGCAGGTAACAGATGAAATCTGTTACCCGATGTTCTTGTTGCTTCCCTAGAATTTGTGTATTTCTGATCTCGAGACAGCATGGTGGAATTTAACAAAGTTCTGGCAATCCGCGATCCTAATTGATGAACGAAGTGCTATCAGTTCTTTGGGTTCCACCATAGTCAAAAGAAAGATGAAATTTCGCAGACGAAAGGGAAATGCAGATATGATCTGCACGGGGGTCATGCATATGAAGAAGTTTAGTATGGGGCTCAAGATTTTATTATCTCATGTTTCATACACCCTGCGACGTTAATCTAGTGACTTGAATAATCATACTTGATGATAAAACGTTGGTAGCTACGGTTTAAGTCAAAACCTTAGAAGCCACGTAAAATAAAATTTTGCATAAACTGATTAGAGGCGTCTAACTTGGTTTTGTAGGATGTGCATGTGATGTGGTATAGCAATGCTCATATTAATTTGATTATGTATGAGATGACTATATGATGTAAATTTACTAACATGACCTGCGTGTCATGATTCGGCATGATGGCTGGAGCCATATGATTGTCACTTTAACGACCTGCGTGTCAACCTTAAGTAATGCACTTGTTTTATTAGCTATAGAGATAGCAATATTATCTAGTGCATCGAGAAGGTGGTGGCAATCTTCGCAAAGGTGAACACTGACGCAAATGCCGAAGACGAAGAAATTAAAGACTTCTCCGTCAGAAAGGGCTATACCATATCTTGCTATTATGAATTGCCTGAGATGTTTATCCCTTATGATGCACCCTTTTGATTGCGCGGTAGTCGCTTTTTATTAGGGTGATCTCTCACTTAAAATATCAAGTAGTTAGTGTTCTCCCAAGTGTAGCACCGTCACGACACCTATCTCTTCAGGGTATCACATGGATGCATGGGTACGAACGATTAGAGAAGTGTGAGGCGGGTGAGTTGAGACCTCGCAGCAAGATCACTTGGTTGTCTTGACGTTCTGGCATGAAAGTCATGAGCTCAGAACACGCGCATCGAAAGATGAACAAGAGTCACATAGAGATGTGATTCGCAAGTTGGCCTACCGAATGAAATTCTCGTCACTTGAGATGGATGCATCCTTGGCGTTGAATTGAAATTTGCATCTTGAATCACTCACAATCAATTCTAAGAGATATTGATTTCAGTGGGAGCGCACTTTAGAATAAAATTGTTTATTCACTAGTGCAAATTAATTATGAAGAAAGTCTAAGTGAAAGTTGTGTTTACCATTGTAGATCAAATGGCCCACGACACCACGTTCTTCTTAGCCCCGATGTTAGAGAGAGTGAAGTTAGCTGGAACTGGAAACAACTATGCGGACTGGATCCGTACCCTGAGGATTGTCCTCAAGAGTGCTAAGAAAGTCTATGTGCTTGATCAACCTCTAGGTGATTCCCCTACGCCAGAAATGGCTCTGGATATCATCAACGTGTTTAACTCACGAAAGGATGATTTCAGTGTTGTTAAAAACCTTATGTTATCTTGCATGGATCCTGTGCTACAGAACCATTTTGAACAGCTTAGTACCTTCGAGATTATCGAGGCACTAGAAGTTCTGTATCACGAACAGGATTCGGCTAAAGTTCATGAGATGACCGAGGCCATGAAAGCATGCAATATAAATAAGAAATCTCTAGTTGATGAGCATAGTGTCAGACTAGCAAACTGTTACGATAGTTATGCTGAAAAGGGAATTAATTTTCCAAAGACACCTGATAATGATTTGATCCTTACCTCGCTTTATGAAGCGATGCTCAAAACAAATGAGATAGGACTGTAGAATCGGCAAAAGTTGCTGGTGAATAAAACCGCCAGTTTCAAAAGGAAAGGCAAGCCTAAGGGCGGAGCCAAGACTGAAACTGTGTGTTTTCACTGCAAAGGCACTGGACACTGGAAGAGGAACTGCAAGAAGTATCTGGAAGATAAGAAGTCCGGGAAAACCGGAAAAGGTATAACTGTTATACAGGTTAATGTCATTGACGTTTTTCTTGCTAGCAAAAAATTCTAAGTCTTGGGTATTTGATACCGGATCGGTTGCTCACATTTGCAACTTGATACAGGGGCTTCAGAAGGTGCGCAAGCTCGCAAAGAATGAAGTCGTGATGTGTGTCGGGAACGGCACTGGGATCGCCACTCAAGCCATCGGCATTATGCCTCTACGTCTCCCTTCAGGATTTATCTTAGAACTAAGTAACTGTTATTTTGTTCCACTATTGTGTAGAAACATTTTCTCCGGATCATGTTTAGTACACGATGGGTATTCGTACAAGTCTGAGAACAATGGTTGTTCACTTTATTGTAAGGATATGTTTTATGGATTTGCACCCATTGTTGGGGGCCTTTTCATACTAAATCTTGAATGTGGAAATGATGTCTTTAACGTGAATGCTAAACGCCTTAAGAAGGCTGATACCACCACCACTTTGATGTGGCACTGTCGGCTTGGCCACATCAGAAAGAAACGCATGCAAAGACTCCATAAATATGGAGTCTTACCGTCCTTTGATTTTGAATCATTTGACACATGTGAAGCTTGCTTGATGGGGAAAATGACCAAAACGCCGTTCACGGGTCATCCTGAACGGGCAGGTGAAATATTGGAAATAATACATAGTGATGTATGTGGTCCAATGAGCACAGCCGCACGGGGTGGGTATTTCTACTTCGTGACTTTTACTGATGATTTAAGTCGGTATGGCTATATCTACTTGATGAAGCATAAGTCGGAAACCTTTGAAAAGTTCAAAGAATTTCAGAATGAGGTAGAAAATCATCATAACAAAAGGATTAAGTTTCCGTGGTCTGATCGCGGAGGCGAATATCTTAGTCATGAGTTTGGCCAACATCTGAGTGACCGTGGAATCGTTTCACAGCTTACGCCTCCCGGAACTCCACGGTGAAACGGAGTATCGGAAAGACGTAACCGAACCCTGTTGGACATGGTAAGGTCGATGATGTCTCTTACATATCTACCGATATCTTTTTGGGGTCACGCACTGGAAACTGCCGCTCACACACTAAATAGAGCACCATCTAAGTCTGTTGAGACGACACCACATGAGATGTGGCATGAGAAGAAACCTTGTGTGTCACATCTCAAAATTTGGGGTTGTGAGGCATACGTAAAGCGTTTACAGCCAAGCAAACTCGATCCCAGATCAGACAAATGTTACTTTGTAGGTTATCCCAAAAACACCATTGGGTATTCCTTCTACAATCAATCCGAGGGCAAAGTGGTTGTCACAAAGGTTGGACACTTTCTCGAGAAAGAATTTCTCGCTAAAGGACCAAGTGGGAGGACAATACAACTTAATGAGATTAGTGAATCTTTGGCAACCGTTGTTATGGCTGAGGAACCGGAAGAAATTCCGCAAATTATCCCTACAACCGAGTCGGAAGTTGTCGCAAGTGATGCGGAAACTTCAGACAATGTTGTAACTGAACCTCGCAGATCAGGTAGGGCTATCCAGCCACCTGAGTGGTTTCATAACGAAATCTTCATTCTTGAAGAAGATGAACCTGCGCACTACAAGGAAGCGATGGCAGGGCCCAGCTCAAGGGAATGGCACAAGGCCATGAAATCCGAGATGGAATCCATGTACGAAAACCAAGTTTGGAACTTGGAAGAACTTCTAGAAGGCGTAAAGCCCATTGGTTGTAAATGGATTTTCAAAAGAAAGACGGACGCGGATGGTAACATTACTATCCACAAAGCTAGACTTGTCATGAAAGGGTTCACGCAAGTTCCTGGAGTGGACTACGACGAGACTTTCTCGCCCGTAGCTATGCTTAGGTCTGTTCGGACATTACTAGCAATTGCTGCTTATTTCGATTATGAAATATGGCAGATGGATGTCAAAACGGCTTTCCTAAATGGAAACCTCAAAGAGGATGTATACATGATACAGCCAGAAGGTTTTGTCGATTGTAAGGATGCTGGAAAGGTATGCAAGCTTCAGAAAGCCATTTATGGTCTGAAGCAAGCATCAAGGAGCTGGAACATTCGTTTTGATGAAGTGGTCAAACAGTTTGGCTTCATCTGGAATGACGAAGAATCTTGTGTTTACAAGAAGTTTAGTGGGAGCGCAAAAGCATTTATAATCTTGTATGTGGATGACATATTGTTGATTGGAAATGACGTGAATTTTCTTAGCGAGATAAAAGATTCATTAAAGAAGAGTTTTTCACTGAAAGACTTAGGCAAAGCGGCATATGTATTGGGCATCAGGATCTATAGAGATAGATCAAAACGCTTGATAGCGCTTAGCCAAAGCACGTACATTGACAAGGTGTTGAAAAGGTTCAACATGGAGAACTCCAAGAAAGGCCTACTCCCCATGTCACCTGGCACAGTGCTTAGCAAGAATTAGTGTCCTTGGACTCTCGATGAGAGAGTACAAATGAATGATGTTCCATATGCTTTGGCAGTTGGTTCTATTATGTATGCCATGCTATGTACAAGACCAGATGTTCCTATGCGCTAAGTGTTAGCAGCCGGTACCAAAGTGATCTAGGATTGGAACACTGGGCCGCAGTCAAAAATATTCTTAAGTACCTCAGAAGGACCAAGGATTTACTCCTTGTGTACGGAGGTGATGAAGAGCTCATTGTAAGTGGTTACACTGATGCAGGCTTCATGACTGACCCAGATGACTTCAAATCTCAATCAGGCTATGTTTTCATTTTGAACGGTGGCGCAGTTGATTGGAAAAGTTCCAAACAAAAGACTGTGGCGGATTCTACGACGGAGGCGGAATATGTTGCAGCTTCAGAAGCCTCCAAGGAGGCGGTCTGGATCAAGCAGTTTCTTGAAGACCTTGGTGTGGTTCCAAGTGCGCTAGACCCGGTGGAAATCTATTGTGATAATAGTGGCACCGTGGCTCAGGCTAGGGAGCCATCTTCACACCATAAGACAAGACATATTGAACGCAAATATAAACTCATTCGACATCATGTCGAAGCGGATTTAGTGAAAGTACACAAAGTTCACACGGATCTGAATGTGTCAGACCCGATGACAAAGCCTCTACCACGAGCAAAGCATGAGCAACAATGGATAGCCATTAGTGTTAGGGAAGCCATGTAACTAGATTATGTCTCTAGTGCAAGTGGGAGTCTGTAGGAGATATGCCCTAGAGGCAGTAATAATGGTTATTTTGTATCTCCAAGTTTGTAATTAAAGTTTATGTTCCATGCTATAACTGCAATGATTCTCGAGTCTGCAATAACATGAGGCTCGGAGGGAAACTCATGTGCACATGTGGTATAATAAATGGAAAAATGTATTCCTAGTCATGCCTCTGAGACTGGCTCAAGTATTGCTTGATGTTCCTGTTTTCTTGATCATGGGCATGGCTATGCCGGCAATTTTGAGGGCACAATGTTAGAAGAACACTTGTGTTGAATCGACCCGAATTGATGTTATGCTACGAGATACTTTCGTCACAAGTTAATGGTTAATAACACAGAGATAGTTAATGTTTGCATAATTCCTTAGACCATGAGAGTATCGACTTCCTTCGTGCTTGCTTCGTGAACTTTGGGGTTTGTTAAACGTCATCCGTAACTGGGTGGCTATTACGGCGGCTTACGGGTTCACGAAAAAGTATGACAAGGAACGAAATTGCTCAAGATTGGGATTAGCTCCTCCGGCGATGGAGAGATATTCTCGGGCCCTCTCGGTGTCACGGTATCCATCATCGTCTGGCCAGACAAAGGGTGATTTGATCACAGGGATGCCGGAACACGGAAACGAGAAAAGAGAACAAAACCGGTAACGAGGTAACTGGCATAGTGGACAAGTTGTTGATCCACGGGGATGCAGAAAATCTCACCTCGGGTGTTTGTAACATATCGCGAAGCAACAGGAATAGCACACGGCAACTGGAGGTTCACTCGAATATTCATTGGTGTGGGTATAGGGGTCAATATGGGTGTCCACGGCTCCGATGTTGATCATTGATCGGAAAGTGTTCCGGATCATGTCTATACTTCACCGAACCTATAGGGTCACATGCTTAAGGGTCATCTATCTGCTGAATGCTAGACAGGGAGTCTGAGAGAAAGTCACCGGAAAAGTTTCGGAGACAACAGAAACATTCCGGAGAGAACACCGAAATGGTTTCGGTAAAACTGAAAAGTTGTTTCGGGGTATACCATTAAGTCAAATTGGTTCTGGCACACGCCTGGAAATTCTTGGAGCTGCCGGAACCGGTTTGGTTGCTTTTCGCAGATGAAAATCACTAATCCAAAATTGTTTCGGAACGCGTCCAAAATCATTTGTGTGGGTACTGGAATTATTTTAAGACCCACAGAAATATTTTCGGATTTAACAGTCGCGGAAAATTGGTTCCGTGAATAGTGAAAATCACTTTATGGTTAATTTTTTGGAAAGCCACCTTTTAGGGCTTTTCCCAAAAGGCTTCTAGAAGGGATTGGGGACCAAGGAACCCCCATGTGGGGGGCCCCCCTAGGGGTGGCCGGCCAAGATGGAGCTCCTCCATGGAGCTCCACTTGCCTTCCTTTTATGCCCTTATGGAGGATCCATGTGATGGGTTTTTTGGGTATTTTTCCCCATGGGCTTTCCTATAAATAGAGCTGGAGAGGCACTCTCCACACTCACTCCTAACTCTCATACACATGCCATGACATTTCTGGCTTCTCTCTCCCTCCCAGCGAAATAGTTTCGTAGAGCCGAAAGGTTGTCTGGGTTCCGGCAGGAACTAGTTCTGGACGGCGAAGCCGTGCCGGATAGCTGACACCGTATGTGTGCAACCCCGTAGAGAGATCGTAGTTTTGATCTTTTGCCCGAGGGGCTGTTCGAGGGTCCTCCCGAAGGGCTGTCCGAGTTACCATTCGGGTTTCGAGGGTCCTCCCGAAGGGCTGTCCGTGACATCGTCCGAGGGACTGTCCGACCTCCTCCCGAAGGGCTATCCGACGAGGGAGTACATCCTCGCGGTTGGGAGGTTGTAAATCCTAGCTGCGGGGATCTGCACCGACGATCTACATGGACTCTACTTCCGCTGCGCTATGAGTCAGTAATGATCAGATCAAACCCTGTATGCAGTCTCCATAGTGGTCCTGGGCGTGCTCGTTGTACCGAATTTTTTTGTTTTCTGTCGCGTTCCCCTACATAATACCCAATAGTCCAAGTTTAGTAAGAGCCAAGTCAACTGCCTGATATTCAGAACACCAACACCGGATCTGCCAATTGAAGAACAGGTCAGAAGCAGAATCTGAGTGCAACCGACAAGGCCAGACTATACCTAAGGGAGTTTGCTGCAGAATAGATTACACCTAAGGAACAAATGATTCCGTCCTCGACACAAGGATTATTTCAGTTAGTAAGGTGAACCATGAGTCTTTCTCAATGGACTCAAGAATCGTTTAGCACCCACAGAAGACATGTTTCGAGAATGTGAAGGTGCCGAGAGCAACAAAAACACTCTGGTATGTGGATACACATTTCAAAGCATATTTTGGAATTTATCGATGCATACATAAAATTCTTGGCATGGTGAACAAGGTCTGCGAGAAATATGGATGAGTTCACGGCTGCCCAGAATCAATGAGAATTCCAAACACCTGGAAGCTCAGCTAAATCTAATGGAATTATCCAACTGCTTACCATCGGCACACATCCAGATTAATTACCAACATGAGGTCGGCATCAGTTGCGCAACCTTTATATCAACAATGAGCAGCCTAGCAGAAGGACTAGCAGTGTGCATGACCAACAGGATACCTTCAGACAAGGTATGGCCTATACCAAGCTTTGGCTCCGCTTTGGGTAAATTCCGGATATTCCGGAAGGAAGCCAGAATCGGCCATAGATCCGACCGCATATCACAGTGAAAGGCTTCTGGTATAAGAAACCCAGCCTTCCTCCGCAAGTTATTGGGAGGAGCCTACGACGCAAGACTCCCAATCTTCCTCGGTATGCCACTAGGGGAAAAAAATCTTCTGGGGTACGGCACTCCAATCTCCTATAGCAGACTACCGTGGGAAGCTTCCGGCATAAGGCACATGACCTTCCGCAGTAAGCCACATAAGGGGAAACTTCTGAGGTACACTACCCAGCCTTCTTCGACACACTACCCTGGCAAAAGCTTCGAGTGTAAGGAATTCAGCCTTCTTCAACACGCCATCATGCCCACAACAATCTTGTCAGAAGCACAAACTAGTCCAGACACACATCTGCCCCGGAACTCAATGGTTATGAAAGGATTTATCCCACCCCGGCATACGTTGTGAGCATGCAGTCTATTTGATCAGTTCATGTGAGCCACTCGTACACAGGAATTACTATGAGACATTGGCCCCATATTTCAAAGAAGGATATGAACGCAGCAACCCCTACGAGATATGCAAGAGTAAGTTGTGAGTACAAGCCTAACAAGCTAGGTCGTTATGACCAAGGAGCCGTATTGGCAGGTCATGATAGGCCCACAAAAGAAACTCCCAAGAACAATGAAGCTTCGGATAAACCACATCCGCGACAGTTAAACAAAACCTCACAGACAAGGTAATATTACCAATCCTTGTCAGACTATTGCATATGCGGCCACAGTAATGCACTATTTACGGTTACAAGTGAGCTTGCCTCACTCGTCCTAAATATGGGCCCGTCAACCAAGATAAGAGGTTATGCTCCGAAAAATACACTGAATGATAGCCATACTATGTTCAGCTCAGTGATCATAGCAAGGACTATAGAGGCTATATATGGCAGAGCCGCCTCAGTAATTGACAAAGTTTGACAGTCTGAATTCACATGGAAATAACACATTCAGATAGAATAGCTAAAAGCACATACACGTCGGCATCGACGGTTTGTAGATGCCATGATGTCAGAGGAATAAGGGATTACGGTCTATGATTACTTTGTGATCATGCCTGACATGTCAATTGTGGATCACCTAAGGACAAAGTCAGAATGCATAAGACAGAAGGAAACATCAGTACGGAACCCAGAGCCAGACTGATCCTTCTGAGAAGGTAGAAAGAAAGCCACCCCTAGTCACTCGAGGCCATATGAGCACATGAGCCCGGCACCCAGAAAAGATGTCTCGCCCTTGGTAGTCAGTGTAAGAAGCATCGCAATAAAACCCGAAGCAGGATAGAAGGTTTGTGAGGGACAAAAACAAGAGACAGTTGATGGATCCAAGTCACACACAGGTATGTCCCCCTCACCGGGAGGTAAGCCCAGAAATCTCGAGGACGAGATTTTATTAAGGGGGGTAGGTTTGTAACACCCTGGTTTTTGCTCCTTGTTTTTTTTCTCGCGGGATTGGACTCTCGTCTTTTTTTCGATGTTATCGGATTTTCTCTCGCTCTTGGGTATATGAAGATGGTCATTTAGCCTTGCCTTTCCTATCCAACCAGAGATTCTCTCCAGTCCAACCTTGCCACCCAAGATATTTCTCAAGATTTTGCCGCCGGCACCCTACCTTCCAAATTACTGGAAGGGAAACCCTAATTCCTTCCGTTACAAAGGAACTCCAATTTCCTTTGATTTTTTGCCTCCCAAACTTTTCCCAGTGACTCTCCTACATCTATCAACCCTGGTTATGTAAAAATATTGCCAAGTCATTTGCAATATTTTTCATTTAAAATTAATTCCTTTTTCTGCTGTTTAAAGGAATTAAATCCAGAAAAATATATATCCATCTCTAAAGTTCATGAAAACTTGAGGAGATATTCTTTATGATCATATAGAGGTCCCATGAAAATATTGGCCATAATTAAATAAGGGAAATTGCATTTTCCTATTTAAAGCCAATATTGCATTTTGGGCACTTTCCAAAGGAACTACCATTTTGGTAGCCAGGAAAAATTCCAAATAATTGGTGGAGCTTCTTCTATCCATATCTTCACCATTTCCATCAAGAACCCAAGTTCCACAGTTCAAAGTTTGAGAGCATCATCCAGTTCTTGTTTCTGGACCTATTTTGGGATTGTGAAGAAACTATATTTTAGATTGCTCCATAGTTCTTAAAATAAATCCAGGACCTCACATTCCCTATATGATGTGAGCATGCAAAAATTCATATCATTTTGCCAAGCCAATTTCTCCCAAAAATTCCATCTGATTTCTGTCCAGAAAAAAGCTCTGTGAAGGAAATACAATGTAGAAGCATCCAAATGAGCTGAAATTTTTCCAGTGCCTCGATATATCCAAATCATCTTTCTACACCAAATTTGAGCCAAATCCATGTAGCCAATTTGTCCCAGCAAATTCAAATCTGTTTCTGTCTAGATTCCCAGTTTGTGAAGGAAGTACACTCAGTTCTTATCCGAATGGCCTCAAATTTTACCAGGGCATTCACCTTGGTAGATCATAGCCACACGCCAAAATCAAGCTCAATCCCTTCAGCAGTTTCTCCACAAGAACACCTGCAAGTTCCTGATCAGAACAAGTTTCTGGATAAATCGAGCAACTCCCAGCTGCTCATTGCATTCCAGCCACACAGATCACCCATTTCAGGACAAACACACCCCCAGATATGATGCTTTAGCCAGTGGGGCATGGCAAGGCCGTGGACACACAGTGACCACGCGCAGTGCGTGCCGAAACCGCGCCCTGTGCACTGGCCTCGCCGTCCGGTCGCTTTCTACCGGCCGCAGCTCGTCCGGGAGAGCCGGCGAGCTCCCCACCGCACGCGTGTGCCCTCTGGAACCCCCTTCCCTTGTCCCCTAGCCCCTGGATGAGCGTGCCGACCTCAGGTTTGCCACTGGAACACCACCACGGCACCGAGCATCGAGCGGCTTCGGTCGTCGTCGTCTAGCTCCTCCCGTGGCTATTTAAGTCCACCCGAGCCTTCCCTCCTCACCAGAAGCCCCAGCCCCTTCCCCCTCGAGCCTCGGAGCTCCCTTCCTTCTCCATGGCCGCCATGCCTGACTCGGCCTCCACCTAAATTCGAGCAAACCCGGCCTCCTCCCCTTCTCCTTTCCCCACCAGAGGACCCACCCAGAGCCGGTGAGCCTCCCCACCCCCTCGCTTCGTCCCTGGAGCGACCGTGGCCTCGTCCCCAATTCTGGCCGAAGGCCACATCCGCGGGAGTACAAGCTGCCGCCGCTCTGTCCCTCCTCGGCGGCCGTGCTTGGGTCAGGTGAGCGCGACGCCTCCTCCCGAGCCCGTCGGTGACCGGGCCTCGGCCGGAGGTGGCCGGTGGCGCCAGGGCGAGCGTCGGCCGCGCTCGGCCTCGCCTCTCCTCTGCCCCATCGCGAGGTAGGAGAAGACAGGGAAGATAGAGAGCAAGTCAACGCGGGGCCCACTCGTAAGTGAGCCAGCCGCCGGGCCCGCGCCAGATAAGTGGAAGCGCATTTCGCGTAATACGCCTTCCTTTAAAGAAAGCGTACTCTGGTACTCTTCGGATCAGAATGCGCCTTCTCTTTATCGAAGGCGTATTTTTCAAAAGGCGCCTTCTCTTTTCAGCCCCGACGCCGAAACCCTTAGATTGCGGCCGTTCGTCGGTTAAGCGCAGAAATGAACACCTTTTTGTTTGTTTTCTGCCTAACGAACGAACGCTCGTATCTTTTTAACCGTAACTCCGATTCAGGTGATTCCAAAGCCCACGTCCTCTGTTCGTCGAGCCCGTTCCGATGATGTCACTGTCACAATGTTTACACATTCTGAAAATGATAATTTTACCCCTGCCCTATATTCATCCCCTCCGAGAGAGTAACTTTTCCGGTGAATTCTTCCGAGAGGTGATCGCACTTCTCGCTGGTGAACTCATCGACCCCAGGCAAGCCGACCATCTGATATATGCCCTAAAGCATTGCTTTTGTGTTATTCTTGTGTGTTTAATTAGTGAATATGGTTATGTTCGAGTGCATAATAGTAGGCGGTATATGATCCAGATGAACCCTTGCTTACTTTTCTTTGGTGACGGCACCACGCTTGTGTTCTGAGCTGCTTCCAGCCATCCGGGGTCGATGCCAACTTTATGCTTCTCTTTTCAACAACTGGCCCATGTTTTGAGCTACTTTTTGGCCGTCTCGGGCAGCTCTTGAGTTTCTTTTTGTAACGGTGACCCCATGCTCTAAGCTGTTCTTCAGCCATCTTAGGGAACCACTACATTCTTTTTATCAACACCGTCTCATGCTTTGAGCTGCTTTTCAGCTACTTGAGCCGGGGTTGAGTTGTAAAGACTGTTCTGGTGACTGCTGATTTATTTGCCGGTTTCATGCAAGGGTTCGGATGGTCGTAACCTATAGCTAAAACTTGTAAGGTGATAAATTTGTTGTCTAGACATTGTTACACTAATGACTCGTTGTAATGCATATGGAGTTAGGTTGTGATGTTTTCATAATTGTTGCCTCATGCATTATCACTGATATTGCAATGTTAAGAAATGTGATTTAATAATGTCAACCTCCTCCGTCGGTTGGATCGAGTCATAGTGCCACCGAATCAAGCTCATCAGTGCAGCCACATTTGCCTTTATGGGGAGGCCCTAACTTGTTCTGTTGTCTTGCCTCTTATAGGGACCACCAAAGAGGGAAGGTTATGCGTGTGTGCTACCCTGGCCCAGTAGGCGATGATAACCTTGTGAGCCCAGTTGTTTGTTTAGCCCGGGGTCCCCGTTTGGGATAGTTTAGTTTGGCCACGACGGTGGCAGGTGTCAGGAGTTGTGACGCCCCTGCTCGACCGTGCACTAATCATACACGCAAATGCACATGATCGAGGTCAGAGACTCACGGGAAGATATCACAACACAACTCTAAACACAAATAAAAAAACATACGAGCTTAATATTACAAGCCAGGGGCCTCGAGGGCTCGAATACATAAGCTCGAGCCATACAAGCATCAGCGGAAGCAAAAGTATCTGAGTACAGACACAAAGTTAAACAAGGGTGCCTTAAGAAGGCTAGCACAACAGCGACACTGATCGAAAATGCGAAGGCCTCCTGCCTAGGGCCTCCGAACTACTCTTGGTCGGCGGGCTCAACGTAGTAGTAGTACCTCCGGGGATCTTCTTCTGCTGGGCTCCGTCGTCTGATCACAACAATCGGGTATGGGGAAAAGAGATAACAAAGCAACCGTGAGTACTCATCCAAAGTACTCGCAAGACTGACATCAGATCTAAACTAATTATGCATTGGTATCAAAGGAATGGGGCTATATCTTTGGACTAAACTGCAGAAATGCCAGAATAGAGGGGGAAAAGCCTAGCCTATCGAAGACTAGCATCTTGAAGCAATCTTACAGCATCAGAAGAGAGTAGAACAAGATAATATATAATCAATCATATTTTAGTAAAGCCTTGGGATCCTTCCTCGACTACCCTGCGAGAAAGTGATCCTGGGAGAAGTAGTATCAATTTAACTGTGTAATAGTATCCATTTGTAGTTATAGCAGATCAGGATACAATTTCGAGCATCCTGTTACCGTGGACACGGCTATTCCTATAGATAACTTCCCTGCAGGGGTGCACTACTGTTACCCAACACGCCCGATTAACTCGGGCCGGACACACTTTTCTCGGTCATGCCCGGCCTCGGCTGATCGACACGATGTAGTCCTACCTAGGTTCAGCAGAGAGGTCCCCGTCGGTCTACATCCTAAGCACTCAGGGGTCTTGGGCCCATCGCCCTTTGCACTCCGGGTCGTTGTGTCGCGGGTCGGAGTCCAAGCACCACCTCAGTCCTGGATGGCCTTGTCCCGACCGACTCACAATGCTGAACTGGACGTCTGACAGAGCTTTCGGCTGATACATACGACGTAGAGGGTCCCATAACCATTATCCCACGTGGTGGTAGTGCGTATAGGGCCAACGACCCACTCAGATCAAATACCCAAATCCGTTAGGCGTGTTTAGTAACTCGCAGAGACGAGCAGGGTTCCTGTCGCTCCGACTTGGTAACACATGACGCGCGGGTGCTCTTGGAGCCGATCTGTCTTTGATAATATTCTCTCGCGGGCACCCTTGGGGCCAGCCCGACTTTAACAGTTTAAGTATTGCAATATGTAAACATTTCCGTGATCATCACCCGGAGTGAGCACGGCCCGATATCAAGCATGGCAAACAGACAAGGGTGAAGGCCACAAATGAATCAATAGCATAACTAACTAAGCATCATGGGACAACAGGTAGGTATCAACAGCAGGCGACGAAAACAGGCTATGCATCGGAATAGGAGCTATCGGAGCAACAATAGAAGCAATACTAATGCAAGCATAAGAGAGAAAGAGTGGGCGATATCTGGATGGTCAAGGGGGTTTTGCTTGCCTGGAAGCTCAGCTGAAGGGGTCTGGTCGTCGACGACGTAGTCGTACTCTGTAGTGTCGTCGGCAGTCTCGGGGTCTATCGGGAGAGAAGGAGGGGGAAGAAACAATAAATACACGACAAACAATGCAACAGGGATGCATGACATGCCTACATGCAGTGCTAGGGGTGTTCTGATGCAGCACTACGCAAGTTAGTCAGAGAGGGAAATTATCCGGGAGTGTTCTCCCAGCTCCGGGGGATTATCGATACATTGAACCGAAGGGGACGGTTCCATGTTCAGTATGTTAGAGGGGTGTGGCAGGTATGTGGGTAGGATATTCGGATTCGTCATATTTTTCTGATCATTTTTCATATATAAATTATTTTCATCCGAGTTATGGTTTATTTTATATGAATTTTCAAAGTTTTAATCATTTTCTGGAATTTCTAGAATTATTTAATTCGAATTATCCAAAACAGTAGTAGGTGACGTCAGCATGACGTCACAGTGATGTCAGCGGTCAAAACCGGCTGGGCCAGGTCAAACCTGACCAGTGGGTCCCACTGGTCAGTGTCACAGTAGTTAAACAGGGATTAAATTTAACTAAATCAGGTTAATTAGGCGGTGGGGGCCCATTAGTCAGTGACTGATTAGTAATTAAATTAATTAACTAATTAATTAACATTTTATTTATTTACAAAATCATTTTAATTATCGCAGGGCCCGCATGTCAGTGACTGTGCGGGCCCAGCCAGCAGTTGACCCGGTCAACAGGGTCGACCGGGCCCACCAGTCAGCGTCACAGAGGGCCGCCACATCGGCGCCACGTCGTACGGCGACCGGAGTCGCGCCGGAGTTGGCTCCGGCGAGCCAAACGCGCGGCGCGCGTTGGGACAGCGGCGGATTTCGCCCTTAGCGCGCCAAATCGAGCGCGGGAGGGCGCGTTCGAACGTGCCGACGACGGCGCGTCGAACGGTGGGGTTGGCTGGTCGTGGGGTGGCCGGAGTGGAGCGCTATGACGTCGCCGGAGGCGATGGCGTTCTGGTGAAGGCGGAGCAGAGGCAGCAGCACGCTAGCGAGCAAACGGAGCGGATGGGGAGGGCCTACGCGATGCAGTGAGCTCAACGGGCACGGCCGCGTGACCATTTGGTCACTGGAAGCTCACCGGCGACGAGCTCCCGCAGCGATGGGCTTGGCCAAGAAGAATGCGGCAGCTACGGCAATGATCTACGCGCGGGAACAGAGGGGAAAAGAAGGAGAGCTCACGGGGAGCCTGTAGAGGTGCAAAGTTTGCTTGGGGAGGGCTCGACGGCGGCGAATCGGCGAAGGAGACGACGGCGGCCATAGGAGGAAGAAGAGGACGTCAGGCTCGATGTGGTGGCATAGAGCTCGGGCCTGAGGTCGGAGAGGGCGTAGCGGACGGAGGCGGAGCGGGTTGGCACGGCGGCGAGGCTAGGCGGCGGTGGTGGCTTTGCGGACGCGCGGTGGACGGCGATGGCGGCGTCAGCCATGGATGGAGAGGAAGAAGGCGAGCGAGAGGAGGAGGGGAAATATCTCGGGGCTGTCCCCAGGCATCGCGGTGGAGCTCTTATCCACCCGCGAGCTGCTGTAGCGACGCAGAGGTGAGCAGGCGCGGCTGCGACGGTGAGCCGGCTCGGGCGCGGGTGCGCGCGCATGAGCAGTAGGAGGAAGGAGGTGGCGAGGCGAGCTGGGCCGCGCGGTTGACTAGAGCCCAGTAGCAGCGGGCCTCTTTCCTTTTCTCTTTTCTTTCTTTTCTGTTTTCTGTTTTTATTTCTGTTTTGCAAATGTTTGGCACCAAATTAACTTTTGTAAAATAGGAAGTTATGCCACACAAATTCTTTGCAATGTCTAGCACTGTCATAAAAATGTTTGGAGTCCAGATGTTTTTATTTGAAATTTATTTAAATGAAAATGGATTAAATACTTCTGTTTTGGTACTGTTTCATGATGTTAGAGTCATTTACCTAATTCAATTAATGTTGATTTTATTTTTATAATTGCTTTTGGATTATTTGCAATATTATGAACATTTTAGTTCCTGGATTTGAACAACATTTAAATTCACTTTATATTTGAATTTCAATTTGAATAGGAAATTGAAATGAGATATGAAACAAAAGATGATCTAGCACTATTAATCTTGGTGACTTGGCATTATCAAAAGGGTGATCACTGTTGCTAATACATGGGGGTGTTGCAGGAGTGACACTGGGGCCACCCAGGACTTGACCCGGGAAGGGTATGATTGTTGGTGGGGCAGTAAGAGTGCCAGGCAATAGACAAGTTTTGTTGGAGCAGCACCGGTGATGGTGTCCTAGATTAGGGGATGCTAACCTAGCCGGCCGTCTCCTCGGTTGGGCCGATGGGCCCTCATACGTGAACAAGATGGACTCCGGAGGCCGCACACGGGAGACGTGATCGAGGCTGTCTCTACCGAAGACTTGTCGTATACTCCAAGATCTTTCCAGCTGCCTCTCTCTTAGATACCGACCTTGTAACCCTAGATACCCTCCCTGGCGTGTATATAAGCCATAGGGTTTAGCCCGTAGGGGGGGATATAAAACGCAATATAGCTCGCCTAGCCCTAGAAGTTAGACACACATTACGATCTCGAGGTAGATCAACTCTGTATTCGATACATCTCCATCAATATAAACAGAAGCAGGACGTAGGGTTTTACCTCCATCAAGAAGGCCCGAACCTGGGTAAACATCGTCTCCCTTGTCCTTGTTACCACCGATCCGAGATCCACAGCTCGGGGCCCCCTACCCCGAGGTCTGCCGGTTTTTACACCGACACTGGTGCTTTCATTGAGAGTTCCGCTGCGCGATTACCAGAAGGATCGATGGCTCACCTACAGATCAACTGCGCCAATAGCCACGGGGAAATTTACGCCCTTGGCCAGCTCTTTGTCTTCGGTAGCATGATATTTTGCACCGATTCGACGGGTCATCTGACCTCTGTCGAGAACTATGCCCCAGGTCGGATCGTGACCTTCGGTGGCCTCGAATACACTGCGGATTCCCATGGTAAACTCATCCTATCGGGATGGACTCCCGGCCGGATTGAGAGCTCGACCAGTTCTTGAGGATCGACTCCGTAACCGAACTCTGTTGCGGTGCCTCTTGAGACCCCTGACGCCACCACTCCGGCCAGTTTCCTTCCGATCGCCAGTCCGGAGATAGATCCGGCTCCCACTCCCGAAACTACGTCAGTGTTAGAACTGACCTCGGCGCAGAATTTGGAATTATGTTTGGAATCCCTTCGCACCGAAAACGCGTCCGGTTACACGCCGGGCGTACTTCGAGTCAGCCCTGCCTACGGCGCATCAATGAATCCCGAAGAGTTATCTCACCTCGATGAGATGCTTGACCGCATCCGAAGCATGTCCATCTCGGACGGCAAGACTTCGGTTTACAATCAGATCGGACTTAAAGCCGACAATAGGGAAATTCACATCCCACCCACCACCCACCTAGTCGCCATGATCGACGATTTAACTGACGTGCTGGACTATGGCGAGGCCTCAGACATGGAGGAGGACGCTAATGGCCCCATCGAGAACACCTTGCTCCCGGTAAACGCGGGCAGGTGGACCGCCACGTCCACCTACGATGTTTACATGGTGGACACCCCCAAATCCCCTCCACGACATTGGCGAAGACGCCGAAGGGGTCCTAATGGGGAACCCAGTGGTAATGACGCAACAGGCAATAACGGCGACGCTGAGGACGGCGATGCCGGTAACCACGAAGAGGACGTTCAAGCCTCCCCAGTAAGGAACGGCACACCGGACCGACTTCTCAGGGACTCAGATCCCGATGACCTCTTCGAAGGGGCCGATGATAACTACATGCCAGAATCCGAGGAGGACGAGAGCCTCGGTACCGAGGACTACATCGTCCCCGAAGACCCTTTTGAACAAGAGCGCTTCCGATGGCGCCTTGTTGCGACCACCCGGAGCATGAAACGCAAGCAGCAGCAGCTGCAGGCCAATACCGATGCACGAAATGAAAAGTGGATCGAAGTGCTCTCAGCTGAGCAAGATATGGAGAACCAGCGCCATAGTGCGTCGAAATCATACCCACGTAGGCGTCTCTTGACGGAATTTGACGAGGAGCTCGCTGACGACCTCGACCGACCCCCTAGAGGCCGGGACAGGCCAAGACGAAAAGACCTCAGTGAACGGCCACCTCCACGCCGTTATGGCAAGGACCCCGTGGATTACCTAGATCCTCACGACGCTAGACGTCGCATTGAGGAAAACAGGGCTCCCCCTCAATCCATCTATGGATCAAGGGAACGCGCGCCCGCTGGGCTCGACGGCTATGACGCCTGGGTGGACAGGAACGGCCGTGCCCGAGATCAAGCCTACTCACGGCTCTCCCCCGACCTCCGAGAGATGCTCCTCGGTTCCGAGGTCCAGCTCACCCAATTTGCTTTACAGACAGGGTGATGGAAGATCAATTCCCGGAAGGGTTTAAACCCATCAACATAGAATCATACGATGGCACCACGGACCCAGCAGTTTGGATCGAGGATTTCCTCCTACATAGTCACATGGCCAACGGAGATGATCTCCACGCCATTAAATACCTGCCGCTCAAGCTAAAGGGGTCGGCAAGGCATTGGCTTAACAGCCTCCCTCCTCACTCTATCGGCAGCTGGGAGGCCCTAGAAGACGCTTTTCGAGCAAACTTCTAGGGCACATATGTCTGACCTCCGGACGCTGATGACCTCAGCCATGTCACCCAGCAGCCAGGTGAATCAGCCCAGAAATTCGGGAGCAGGTTCCTCACCAAGAAGAACCAGATCATAGACTGCTCCGAAGCCGAGGCCATCGCCGCATTTAAAAACAACATCCGAGATGAATGGTTGGCTCGCCAACTCAGCCAGGATTAGCCGAGGACTATGGTGGCCCTGACCTCACTAATGACTCGCTTTTGTGTGGGAGAAGACAGTTGGCTCGCCCGAAGTACTCATAACGGCGAGGCAGGCACCTCGGAAACTCGCGACGCCAATGGAAAACCAAAGCGCAATAAAAATAAGCGCAGGTATAAAAATGGCGGAAGCGACACTGAAGACGCCGCAGTCAACGCAGGGTTCACCGGACCTAAATCCGCGCAGAAAAGAAAACCCTTTAAAGGGAATAAAGACGGACCAAGCTAGCTTGATAGACTCCTGGACCGCCCATGTGGAATTCACGGCACTCAGGAAAAACCAGCAACCCACACTAACATGAATTGCTGGGTCTTTAAACAAGCCGGCAAGATAGCAGCAGAGGGTCAGAATAAAACCCAACACCGCAGCGAAGACGAGGATGAGCCTCGGCAGCCCAAAAATGGAGGCGAATAGAAGTTTCCTGATGAGGTAACAGAGGTCAATATGATCTATGTCACCCACATCCCTAAAAGGGAGAGGAAGCGTGTGCTTCGGGACATATATGCGCTGGAGTCAGTCGCCCCGAAGTATAACCCATGGTCAGCATACCCGATCATGTTTGACAAGCACGATCATCCGACCAGCATCAGGCACGGCAGATCGGCATCACTCGTCCTGGACCCTATTGTTGATGGTTATCATCTAACACACGTCCTGATGGACGGAGGAAGCAGCCTTAACCTCATCTACGAGGACACAGTTCGGAAGATGGGCATCGACTCATCTCGGATCAAGCCGAGCTCTACCACCTTTAAAGGTGTCATTCTAGGTGTCGAAGCCCACTGTACCGGAACGGTGACCCTAGAGGTAGTCTTCGGCTCGCCCGAGAACTTCAGAAGCGAGGAGTTAATCTTCAAGATTGTCCCATTCCGAAGTGGATACCACGCGCTCCTAGGGCGCACGGCTTTCGCACGCTTCAACGTAGTCCCGCATTATGCCTACCTCAAGCTTAAAATGCTGGGACCTAACGGTGTTATCACAGTCAATGGTAACACCGAATGTTCACTTTGGACAGAGGAGCAGACCGCGGCTTTCGCAGCCGAGGCACAGGAGTCCGAGGAGGCAGCTCGCAGCAATAAACGCGCCGCCCGCTCTTTGAAGCGTGCCCGGGCTGCACAGATCGACCTCGGCCAGGTACCCCCGCACCCGAAATAGGGATACGGGCTCCTCGCATGCCCTCTCTGGAGTGGGCACTTCGTCCCCAGGGTACATAATTTCGCACTGAAGATTCCCTGGGCCATCGAGGAGCCAAAAATATACTCAAACGTCGGCATGGTTCAACCTAGCAAAGACATGGTTTCGAGCCCCCGCACAGGCAAGTCTCTGTAAAAGAAACAGCCAAACATGACTAAAGTCCATGTGGTTTCAACCACAGAACGGACTTCGGCAACGTCTCCTCTAAAGGGGCTCGGTCAATCAAATGCTTGAAGCGTATAAAGGGCCAAAAAGGCATCAACATCCACAAATTCCTCACCATCAATGGAGAGCATCTGGTCAACAGCTCGGAAACGCAGACGTGCGGCAGGTAGCGGCTTGGATTCTTCAAAATCCGTTAGAAAATATCTGTCCTGTTTCTTCCTTTTTTCCTTTACTTTTTACATTATATTCTTTCAATTCCTGTCGCCGCAGTGTGGGCATGTACACGCTTGAAATCATGAAATAAAGAAACTGTGCCCCTTTAAGGTCTCTATCATATTTCTTTATTAGCATGGCCCCTGTGGGATGAAGAAGTTCTCTAAAAAAGATACAATCGTATAACAAGTCCGAAGTATTCGGCGTCTCGGATTTTGGCCTTATATGCATCAGTTTCGAACCTAGATTTTGGTCAATAGTTGGGTTGCCTGGATCCTATGTGTACCCCTTACGTTTCTGATGAATTCAGCTAAGGGTGTAACGGGAGAACCACTGCGATTGCGCTGCCAGGTCAATTGGCATAGCGCCTCAGTGGAGAAAGCCAAAAACTGACTATCTAGGTATGCGTAAACTGGTCCGCCATCCGTAGACCGCGTCAAGCGATGTGACGATAGAGATCACCTGTGTTAAACGAAGGGCTTTCATTCCTAGCCGAACTGTGTCATGGCCTAGACCTCGGCCGACCTGGCCGAACACTTCCTACACCGGGGGCTGGTCATCAGCCCCCACAGTTAAACTCCTATGACTAAGTGAAAGGTATAAAGCCACTATAGTCTGATTGCCTAGTTCCTATAAAGCACCGACCACCTTCGGGTACTGAGACGTCGGTTAAGGGTCAAGTGTGCCTTAAGGAACACCCTTTGTATGACCTACACTGGGGCTGAAGCCGACGACTAGCCACTCTCATTTTAAAACAGTCATATCGGAGGAAAAATTAATTATAAAACAACACACATGGAATTTATAGCCATCTTCATTCAAGCAAAACATAAAGTTTTATACATCATACACTTCGGCATTCCGAAGTACTGTCTAGAAATACATAGTGTCCTTTGGACACATGGCTTCTGTGGTACGAGCTCCCGCCTCCACCTCAGCGAAGAACTGCTCGGCGGTGCGCGGCTTGTCGGCAGGAGGGCCCACGGCACATGTAACCGCATCAACCTTTCGGAAGTGCGTCTTCATGCAGGCGTACACCCTCCGCGCTCCTTCGAAGCACGCGGACGTCTTCCAGCGGTTCACGCAAGGCACGGCGTCTTGAAGACGGGCCGTAAGGCCGAAGAGGCTCTTCGGCATGGCTTCGGCAGGCCACAGCGCGATGCAGAGGTCCTGGAGCGCCGGTCTCGTCATACGAAACAACTCCACCAGCTGCTTCACTCGATGATTCAGCAGCTGTGCGAACGGTGACCCCGGGGAACTGCCCCCAGAAGGCCTTCTCCGCCTCGTGGCCCGCTAGCTGGCCGAAGTACGCCACCGCATCCACCGCACTTTGCGAAAGATCCGCAAAGACCTCTGTGGAACGCCATAACTGGGTGAGCTCGACACACCCTTTGCTGCCAAACGAACATTGCAGCAAAAATAGCTTACCCGAGGCGATTTGCTCCACTTTCCGGAGCACCTCGCGGTCAGCTCAGGCCGAGGTCTTGAGCTCGGAGTGGGCAAGTTGAAGCTTCTCGAGCTCCTCCTTTGTTCGTTGCCCCTCCTCCTGAAGCTTGTCGCGTGCTTCAAACACGCCCTTCAGGGTCTCCTCAACCTCCAGCACCCGCGCTTGGTGCTTCTCCCCGGCCGCCTTCTCGGCTGTCCGGGCCTTCTCTGCTATGGCAGCACCAGCCTCCTACTGCCGCACCTCCTGCCGAGCCCTTTCAAGCTCGGCCTTGAGGTTCTCCAGCTCCGCTAACGCTACTGTTGTCAAAACAGTTCGGCCTTAGTTGTTTTCTTTAACAAAACACATCATACCTCTTTCGTCCAAAGTACAGGGCAAGTTTAAACTTGCTTACCTTGAGACTGATCGAGCTTCCGGTTCATCTCTGCCATCTCCTCGGAGACGGAGTCTGGAACCGAGGTCGAAACCTAGCACAAAACAGATCCATATTACAAAGGGAACAGTTAAAATCACTAAAAGATTCCGGGATGACTGCCTCAAGTAGCGCCCGGGGGGCTACTCAACGGGCTCCTACTTAATCAAACGATCCCAATGCTGGTTTCTTGAAACCAACTTCGGGCTCGGGGGCTACTCACTCACTAAGCCATTTAGCAGGCTGTATGTCCTCGAACAAACTCATAAAACAAACAGCTCAAATAAACAAATCAGACTGGATGCGCAGATAGAAAGCGTACCTCGAAACCTGCTACGAGGTTCTTGAAAACCTCATGCAGGCCGGCCCCTGTGGACCGGTAGCCCTGTAGCGCCGCGCCTATCATGGCACGGTGCTCCTCCTTGATGGAGGAGCCCTTTAGGGCATCCTCCATCTCCTTGGTCCACCCCGCGCCAGCCCGTCCTTGGGCAGTTGGCTGGGGTGGAGGGATGACCTCGGATGCATCCACCCGGGCAGCCTTCACATGGGGCGGCAGAGCCGAGGTAGATGTCGGCTGGGCCGATAACTGGCCCAACCCTTCTTCGATGACCGTGGGGCGCTCCTCCCCCGGGTCTTGTTGGGCCGAGGTATCGACCTCGGCCATGATGGCCACCTCGTCGGCCCCCGTCGTGTTGACGTCGGGGACCAGGGTGGATGTTGCCTCCCCTAGCCCGTCATGTGTCAGGGGAGGAGCGGCGGGCTCTGGAGTCCCGCTGGCGGATGGCAACCCGCTCGAGGAACCGCTGGGGATTACCCTTGGCGGACTGCATGAGAAAAGTTGCTTCTGTAAGATTTCCCTTGCTAAAAAAATAATAACTTGTCAGATTAAAAGACGGGAGACAAGGACAAAGGCTTACCCTTGGGGCGCCGGCTTCTTCCTCCCCACAGCGAGGAGGTCTTCTTCTGAGTCACCGGAGAGTTCGGCTCTCTCCGACAACTTGTTGGCAGCCCCGGACGAGGTTCGCCTCGGCCTCTTTGGGCCCTTCGGCGGCATGCCCACGTCGACGTCTTCTAACGTCGACCTCTTCCCCTTTGGGGGGGGGGGGGCTGACACCCTGGTTTTTGGCAACTTTTTCTTTTCAAATTTCTTCTGGCTTTATTTGCAATTTGGATGGTTTTTGAATCTTTTCAGTTGACTTTGGACTTAGGAAACTTCTAAATCTCTCTCAGTGATCTAAATCCCTCAACATTTTGCCAAAATCTTGTCACACACCTACTGGATCAAATTCCAATTCTCAATCTTTCCGAATAATTCTTTTTCTTCTTTTGGGAAAATCTGTCATCACTATGGGTTATGAAGCAACCTATAGTTCCAATGATCAGAAAAATCCCAAATTAATACAACACCTTTTTGTCATCACCTACTCCCACAATCTTCAAAAACATTTCATGGTCCAGTATAAAATTTTGTCCAGAAAACTCCATTCATCTTCTGGACAACACTGGCCATTTGTGAAGCAACCCATATTTTCCCAACTCAGAAAACTCTCAAATAATTCCCTGAGATATTAGGGAACCTATCTTGCCACAATATCGAAAAATATCATCTTGTCCAGTACAAATTTTCAGCAGCAATATTCTGACAAGTTTCTGCTCAAATGGAACCTCTGTGAAGGAAATACCAGCTAGAGGTATTCAAATGAGCTGAAATTTTTAGGACATCTTCTATTCATCCAATAACTCCCACACACCAAGTTTCAGCTCCAGCAGATCAACCAGATGAGTGCAATAAGCTCATCTTGCTTCTGGACCAGAAACAACAGTTGTATATGAACTGCATTCAAATCTTGATGAAACCCTCTCAATTTTGGCCAGTCTTTAGTCCTTCCAAAGTAGATCATCCCAGACATCTCTTCTGGCTCCATCTCCAGCTCACCTCTCCTCTAGATCGCTCTCAAGGTTTCTGTCAGAAACTGTAGCTGAAGCTACACTTCGAACCAGAGTGAATCTAGTCGAACCAATGGCACAGAGAGGCTAAGTGATCAAAGGAGAAGGTGGTGGACATGGTGCGCCAGACTTGCGTGGCCTCCAGGCGCCGGACACCGTGGTGAGCACGTTACTGGCATGCCAGTACGCGTGCTCTGCACCTCGCCCGCGTCTGTTGAGGTCATTCCAGACGTCTCGCGCTGCCATTTGGTGTCTGGAAGTGCCAACGTCGCCGCTGCCGTCCACGTACCTCTCTCCCGACCCCTCCCCTCACCGGAATCGTCCCCGGCGGCCGCCACGCACGCGGGCACTGTGGCACCCGTGCGGGCACAGTGGCCCTGCTGCTCGTCTTCTTCCTCCGCTAGCCGCCACCGTCCGTCTTAACTCCCCTGCCCTCTCCTATCCCGTCACCCGCGTCGAGCCAGCCAGCGCGGTGTCCTGGCGCCGGCGACGTGGCCCGAGCTCCGCCGCTCCAGAGACTTCGCCCCTCGCCTATATAAAGCAGCGCCCGGCCCTCCCAGCTCTCCATCGACGTCCACCCGCACCCAATCGAGCTCCCAAGCTTCGAGCCAAGTCCGAGAGGCCCTCTGGCCTCGCATCTCGCCGAAGATCCGCCGCCACCCGAGCTCCACTGCCTCGCTGTTCCACTCCACCCCAACCTCCACTGACTCCATGCGCAATCTAAGCTCACTCTCCTGACCCCGCCCAAGCTCTTGCCCGACCGAAACCTTGCCGGAAACGCCGTCTCCGGCGACGCCCGAAGACCACCGCCGCCGGAGAGGAAGGGGACGACGCCGTCCGGCCACCTCTCGTCACGCTGCTGGTACATACGTGTTCGCCTTCGTGAGCTTGCTCCATCCCCGTAGTCACCCGACCTCGCCGCCGTCTGCATCGCCGGCGACCACCGCCGGAGAGCCGCAGCTCTCTGTTCCCTCTCTCCTCCATTTAAATCTGACAGCAGGGCCCGCTCATCAGCGACTCGCCCGCGCGTGCCGAAGCGGTAAGTGGAGGTGCCCTGGCAAAGTATGCCTTCGACGTGGCCCTCTGCTGTTTTTTCTAATTTCTGTTTTTAATCCAGTTTTGACCAGTAACTTTGACCATCCATAACTTTTTATCCATAAGTCCAAATCAATTGATTCTTTTTGCATTGGGTTTGTCTTGAGCTCCTCTATTTTCTGTTAAAATTTGGTATTTTTATCATGCTCGCAGAATTTCTGGTGCACAGAACAGTATTATGTGACATTTTCTTTTGCACTTTTAAAATATTTTCAGAGGGAAATCCTTTTGAATTTGAAGCCCAGGAGTTTGTGGACAACCCAACAGAGCAAGGCAAGCCATGACATCCATTTCATGAAGCATTTCAATAGTGTTGGTTATTAAATTGAATTATTTGCATTATTTTAATATGTGATAATTCAAAGTAATTTGTTTTGATGCATAGTTGCTGCCATGTTAAATTACTCATGATAAATATCCATGCTGGTTAAATACTTGACAACACTAAACTTAACTGGTTGATCAAGTGCCACCTATCCGGACATATCTGTGCAGCCACATTTGCCAGTATGGAATGGCCTTGACTTAGACTGGCTTTGTGCTCTTTTATCGGTACCACCAAAGAGGGAGGATTATGCGTGCGTACTGCCCTGATCAGGTAGACGACGATAATCCTGTGAGCCCAGTTGAGTTATTTTGCCGGCGTCCCCATTTGGGACAATTTAGTTAGCCACGACGGTGGTAGGTGTCACGGGGTGACACAGGGGCCACCCAGGACATGACCCTGGGAGGGTATGATTATCGGTGGTACAATGGAGGAGTCACGGGTTAGGCAAGTTTCGTTGGAGCAGCACCGGTCCACCCGAGAGAGAAGTGTACCGAGGTATGGGACCAGGAGCTCCATAGTGTGGGTAAAGTGCGCAACCTCTAAAGAGTGTAAGAATCTATTCGAATAGCCACGTCCACGGTATTGGACAGTCCGTACTAGGCCACTGAATGGTCAACCGCAATAATCATAATAATGATGGAAGAACTTGTCATATATTTGGAAGTACTCAATGGATCATGAGTATTTCGGGGGTTGTGGGACAACCCAGAAGAGAGTAAGTTGGTATTTGGTAACCGTAAGTAAGCCACCTAAGCACTTAATATGATCATTGCCATGCAATTGTTTGCTGTATTGTTTTGGTTGCCATGAGCTTGCGAGTACATTCCAAGTACTCACCTGGCGTATCATGCCAGATGCAGGAGAAGCCGAGGACGGAGGTCCCGATGGTTCGTGCTACGCTAACCAGGCCGTGTCCCAGCAGTGTCCCTGTGGATGGAGTTTTCTGCGCTATGTTCTGCTACGCCGTAGAGTCACCCGTAGTATCGAGGCCTTGTTATGTTCCATAAATAATGTAGATATTGTCATAGCACATGATGTGCTCTGCCTCGCTATCAATGTAAATTATGAGCTTGTACTCGAGATATATCAATAAAGTTCAGTTCTGTTCTGTTCCAAGTTGTTGTGTGTTTCCAGAAGACATGATATCTGGGTTGGAAACACTGGTAAACCGGTTCTCGGAGCCGGGGTGCCACAACGCTTGGTATCAGAGCCGCGCTGGCTGTAGGACACCCTAGTTAACCCTGCGCTAGAGCTGCGACTAGTTTAGAGTCTTGGTGTGTGCTTTGCTTGTTGCATCTATTTGCTGCATGGCATGCATATAGTTTTTATTGTGCTAACCTTTGGCCTTGTGAGTGTAGATGGCACCAGTTCCGTACCACTACAATCATGAGCCGGCACCGTTCACTTTTCCAGTACTGCTTCATAGCGTTTGGCTCGGCTATATCCCAACGGCGAAGACCCAGTATACCAGGTGTTTTGAGAGAAGCTTGCTGGTTCAGTATACGAGTATCACGCGGAAGCCTTCCTGACTGCGAGTTCGGATATTGGTAGTTACTCTCGCTCCTCCAAGGGCGGAACCGCTTCTACTCCGGAGCTGGCAATCCAGTTTGCTGCGATGGAGGCTCTCACTGACTTGCGCTTCGACGAGGTCGAGATGCAGACTCATCCAGGTTTCTTTCACTACCCCACTCTGTCACCTGCGACAGGGCGAGTTCTTTTCGCACCTGTTGACTCGGCGAGTGATCGTGCTACTGGTGTTTTATCTCGTTATCTGAACGCCAGTTATCGTATGATCACTTCACTAGCTGAGGAGCTGACTCATGCCCGAGAGGCACTTGCAGCTGTTGCGGCAGCACAGTCTCCTCCTCCACCTCCGTTTTCACCTGTGTATACTCCACCCGTTCCACCTTCTGAGACTCCTTCTAGCTCGTTCGAGCCGCCAGGCTTTTCGTCTGGTAGCCGACGTGAGACCCCAGCAGAGTGGGCCTCACTCCTAGCTACTCCAGCTACTCCGATGCTGCGGCGTCGTGCTTCTTCTCCCTCAGAGGCGGAGCCTTCCTGTCAGCGTCATTGTGTTACCTTTGATCCGGAGATAGAGGTTCACATCATCAGCTCAGATTCTGAGACAGGATCAGACAACGAGGAGTCTTTAGTGTACCAGTGTTCGTGCCACCGGCGCCACTAGAGTGAAGGTTTGAGTATCAGCGTATGCATCATAGCATCTCTGCATATGTCAACTGTCGTATGAGCAGTCCAGTCATGTTAATCCCCTACTAGCTTGTCATGTATGATATTGGGTTGTCTTGTATAATTATGTTGTTCGTTTTATTCTCTCTTTTTTATTTGGTTTTTTTTCTGGTGTCATATTACTGTGCTTCCCTTATGGATGTTGCTCATCGACTCGGTACTTTGCAATGGGAACAAATTTAGGATGAAGAGGTGTAGTACTCAAGGCGGCGATGGAACTCCTGTTCGTCGATCCGCCAGACAAGCAGGACAGTCACCAGAAGATTTACCACCTCCGCCACCACAGTCATCAACTACTGATCAGATTATGAGAATGTTTGAAGAGAAAAGAAATCAAGATCTTACGGAATTTCTGAAAAGTATGCAGACTTTGGTGGGTCAGAACAACAACAATGGGACACACTCTAAATTGTCTGATTTTCAGCGTACCAAGCCACCCAGTTTTGGTCAAGCTGTGGATCCTATGGAAGCCGATGACTGGCTGAGGACCATGGAAAAGAAGTTGGACATAGCCCGCTGTGATGAGTCAGACAAGGTTCCTTTTGTTACTCACTACCTAGAGGGACCAGCAGCTATATGGTGGGACAACACAAAAATAATGTGGCCTTCTGAGGAAAGTATTTCTTGGGAAAAGTTCAAAGAGGCATTTCGCAAGTATCATATTCCTACCGGCATAATGAAAGTGAAGCAGAGGGAATTTCTGGCCCTTACTCAAGGGAATATGTCGGTGGGTGAATATCTGAACAAGTTTAATAATCTGGCACGGTACTCTACTCATGACGTGTCCACGGAAGAAAGGAAGATTGATAGATTCCTAGGAGGACTGAACCATACCCTCCGCTGTCAGCTTTGTATGCTTGACTTTCCTGACTTTTAGACTCTGGTGAACAAGGCTTTCATTGCTGAGCATGAGCTTAAGTCAGGATATGATGATCGCAAGCGGATGTTTGAACCCAAGAAGGACAATCGTGAGCAGTTTGCGCAAAAGCCACATATTTGGCAACCAGGTCCATCTGAATACAAGCCTGCCTGGAACAATGGCAACAACAACAATAAGCTCGTCAGCCAGAACAAGACCTTCGGCAAACAGCCAGTGCTGGAGGACTGCCGTCGCAACAACACTTGCTTTACTTGTGGCCAGAGCAGGCATTATTCCAGGCAGTGCCCTTCAAGAAATGGAAAACCATCATCTAACTTCAAGCCACAAGTCAACCATGTTGGACGCCGCCCCAACCCGAACTTCTATCGCGGCCAAGTCCATCACATCTCCGCCGAAGAAGCCCGCGAATCACCATATATGGTCTGGATGAATTTACGGTCATGTCCTTCGGGCTGACAAATGCTCCAGCCTACTTCATGAGCATGATGAACAAGGTCTTCATGGACTTCTTGGACAAATTTGTGGTAGTATTTATTGATGATATCCTCATCTATTCGAAAGATGAAGAAGAGCACACGCAACACCTCCGTACTGTCCTGGAAAGACTAAGGACCCATCGCTTGTATGCCAAGTTCAGTAAATGTGAATTCTGGCTAAAAGAGGTGGGCTTTCTGGGACATGTTCTATCAGAACAGGGTGTGGCCGTCGACCCCAGCAAAGTGACCGCGATATTAAACTAGAAGACACCATCCACAATAACTGAAGTCCACACTTTTCTGGGATTGGCAGGCTACTACCGTCGCTTCATTGAAGGCTTCTCAAAAATAGCCAAGCCATTGACAGAACTGTTTAAAAAGAACCACAAATTTGCCTGGACGGAAGAATGCGATGGCAGTTTCATGGAGTTAAAGACGAGGCTAACTACGACCCCTGTCTTAGTTCTTCTAGATATCCACCAGAGCTTTGATATATACTGTGATGCTTCTAGGCGTGGAATCGGCTGCGTTCTAATGCAAGAAGGAAAAGTTGTAGCATATGCATCCAGACAGCTACGACCTCATGAGGAAAACTATCCCACTCATGACTTGGAATTGACAGTCGTGGTTCATGCATTAAAGATTTGGCGGCATTATCTCATTGGGCAACGATGTGAAATATACAAAGACCATAAAAGTCTCAAGTATATTTTCACTCAACCTGACCTTAATCTCAGGCAAAGAAGATGGCTTGAATTGGTCAAGGACTATGACATCGGAATTAATTATCATCCGGGAAAAGTCAATGTGGTCGCCGATGCTCTCAGCAGAAAACAAGGCACCATAAATACAATAATGGAGGGAATCCAGCCGAGGCTACAAGAAGAGTTTGCCAAGCTCAATATGGTGCTATGCGGCCCAGTTAGCCCGGACACAATGGAGATTATTCCAACACTTATGGAAGAAATTAAGGTAGCTCAGAAATCAGATGAAGGTATACAAGAGATCAAGGAGAATATTCCGCAAGGAAAGGCTAAATTCTTCCATGTTGATAACCAAGGCACCTTATGGTTTGAGAACCGAATATGTGTGCCCGACCAAGAAAACCTGAGACAACAAATACTTAGAGAGGCACATGAATCTGCATACTCTATTCATCCGGGAGGAACAAAAATGTACCAGGACTTGCGAGAAACCTTTTGGTGGTCAGGAATGCGAAGGGATATTGCATATTATGTAGCCTGTTGTGACATCTGCAACAAAGTCAAGGTTGAACACCAGAAACCCGCTGGACTATTGCAACCTTTACCAGTACCCCAGTGGAAGTGGGATGATATATGCATGGACTTCATTGTTGGGCTACCCAAGTCAACAAGAGATCATGATGCTATCTGGGTCATCGTGGATATACTTACGAAAGTAGCACACTTTATTCCGGTAAAGACCACTTTTAAAGCTATTCAGCTTGCACAGCTCTTCATGTCCCGGATAGTCAGCCTTCATGGAGTACCCAAGTCTATCACATCGGATAGAGGCTCCTTGTTTACCTCAGCATTCTGGCTACGATTACATCAAGCCCTGGTAACAGTGCTAAAGCATAGTACGGCATATCATCCACAGACGGATGGACAGACCGAGCGTGTGAACCAGATATTGGAAGATATGCTTCGCTCTTGTGCCCTCACCTATGGACCCAAATGGGAGGATAGTCTACCCTCTGCAGTATTCTCTTACAATAACAGCTATCAGTCGAGTCTCAAGATGTCACCATTTGAAGCCCTGTATGGACGAAAGTGTCGCACTCCTTTAAATTGGTCTCAGACAGGAGACAGCCGTATCTTCGGCACGGATTTGATGCTCGAGGCCGAGAAACAAGTCAAGGATATACAGGAACGTCTTCGAGCAGCCAAGTCCCGTCAAAAGAGTTACTATGACCCGAAGCACCGAGAAGTAACTTTTGAGCCCGGAGAATATGCTTATCTCCGAGTTACCCCCATGAAAGGAGTAAAGAGGTTTCATACCCGAGGAAAGCTTGCACCGAGATATATCGGTCCCTTTCCAGTAATTGCTAGAAGAGGTAGAGTGGCATATCAGCTAGAATTACCACCAGAGTTGTCTGACGTTCACGACGTCTTTCATATATCACAGTTAAGAAAGTGCATTGCACCTCCGATCAAACAGGCGGATATGAGTGAGCTAGAATTGACCAAAGACTTGACCTACGAGGAAAAACCTGTCAGGATATTGGATGAGATGGAAAGAACTACCAGAAGTAATGTAATCAAGTTTTACAAGGTATTGTGGGAGCATCATACCGAGGAAGAAGCTACTTGGGCAAGATAGGACTTTCTGAGATCAGCATACCCACATTTGTTCCCTAAGCAACCGAATCTCGAGGACGAGATTCATTCTATGGGGGGTAGGTTTGTGACACCCTGGTTTTTGGCAACTTTTTCTTTTCAAATTTCTTCTGGCTTTATTTGCAATTTGGATGGTTTTTGAATCTTTTCAGTTGACTTTGGACTTAGAAAACTTCTAAATCTCTCTTAGTGATCTAAAGCCCTCAACATCTTGCCAAAATCTTGTCACACACCTACTGGATCAAATTCCAATTTTCAATCTTTCCCAATAATTCTTTTTCTTCTTTTGGGAAAATCTGTCATCACTATGGGTTATGAAACAACCTATAGTTCCGATGATCAGAAAAATCCCAAATTAATACCACACCTTCTTGCATCATCTACTCCCACAATCTTCAAAAGCATTTCATGGTCCAGTATAAAATTTTGTCCAGAAAACTCCATTCATCTTCTGGACAGCACTGGCCATTTGTGAAGCAACCCATATTTTCCCAACTCAAAAAACTCTCAAATAATTCCCTGAGATATTAGCGAACCTATCTTGCCACAATATCCAAAAATATCATCTTGTCCAGTACAAATTTTCAGCAGCAATATTGTGACAAGTTTATGCTCAAATGGAACCTCTGTGAAGGAAGTACCAGCTAGAGGTATTCAAATGAGCTGAAATTTTTAGGACATCTTCTATTCATCCAATAACTCCTACACACCAAGTTTCAACTCCAGCAGATCAACCAGATGAGTGCAACAAGCTCATCTTGCTTCTGGACCAGAAACATCAGTTGTATATGAACTGCATTCAAATCTTGATAAAACCCTCTCAATTTTGGCCAGTCTGTAGTCCTTCCAAAGTAGATCATCCCAGACATCTCTTCTGGCTCCATCTCCAGCTCACCTCTCCTCTAGATCGCTCTGAAGGTTTCTGTCAGAAACTATAGCTGAAGCTACACTTCGAACCAGAGTGAATCTAGTCGAACCAATGGCACAGAGAGGCTAAGTGATCAAAGGAGAAGGTGCTGGACATGGTGCGCCAGACTTGCGTGGCCTCCAGGCACCGGACACCGTGGTGAGCACGGTACTGGCATGCCAGTACACGTGCTCTGGACCTCACCCGCGTCTGTTGAGGTCATTCCAGACGTCTCGCGCTGCCATTTGGTGTCTGGAAGTGCCGACGTCGCCGCTGCCGTCCACGTACCTCTCTCCCGACCCCTCCCCTCACCGGAATCATCCCCGACGGCCGCCACGCACGCGGGCACTGTGGCACCCGTGCGGGCACAGTGGCCCTGCTGCTCGTCTTCTTCCTCCGCTAGCCGCCTCCGTCCGTCTTAACTCCCCTGTCCTCTCCTATCCCGTCACCCGCGTCGAGCCAGCCAGCGCGGCGTCCTGGCGCCGGAGACGTGGCCCGAGCTCCGCCGCTCCAGAGACTTCGCCCCTCGCCTATATAAAGCAGCGCCTGGCCCTCCCAGCTCTCCATCGACCTCCACCCGCACCCAATCGAGCTCCCAAGCTTCGAGCCAAGGCCGAGAGGCCCTCTGGCCTCGCATCTCGCCGGAGATCCGCCGCCACCCGAGCTCCACCGCCTCACCGTTCCACTCCACCCCAGCCTTCACTGACTCCACGCGCGATCTCAGCTCACTCTCCTGACCCCTCCCAAGCTCTTGCCCGACCGAAACCTTGTCGGAAACGCCGTCTCCGGTGACGCCCGAAGACCACCGCCGCCGGAGAGGAAGGGGACGACGCCGTCCGGCCACCTCTCGTCACGCTGCTGGTACGTATGTGTTCGCCTCCGTGAGCTTGCTCCATCCCCGTAGTCACCCGACCTCGCCGCCGTCTGCATCGCCGGCGACCACCGCCGGAGAGCCGCAGCTCTCTGTTCCCTCTCTCCTCCGTTTAAATCTGATAGCGGGGCCCGCTCATCAGCGACTCGCCCGCGTGCGCCGAAGCGGTAAGTGGAGGCGCCCTGGCAAAGTACGCCTTCGATGTGGCCCTCTGCTGTTTTTTCTAATTTTTGTTTTTAATCCAGTTTTGATCAGTAACTTTGACCATCCATAACTTTTTATCCATAAGTCCAAATCAATTGATTCTTTTTCAATTGGGTTTGTCTTGAGCTCCTCTATTTTCTGGTAAAATTTGGTATTTTTCTTATGCTCGCAGAATTTCTGGTGCACAGAACAGTATTATGTGACATTTCCTTTTGAATTTGAAGCCCAGGAGTTTGTGGACAACCCAACAGAGCAAGGCAAGCCATGACATCCATTTCATGAAGCATTTCAATAGTGTTGGTTATTTAATTGAATTATTTGCATTATTTTAATATGTGATCATTCAAAGTAATTTATTTTGATGCATAGCTGCTGCCATGTTAAATTATTCATGATAAATATCCATGCTGGTTAAATACTTGACAACACTAAACTTAACTGGTTGATCAAGTGCCACCAATCCGGACTTATCCGTGCAGCCACATTTGCCGGTATGGGACGGCCTTGACTTAGTCTGGCTTTGTGCTCTTTTATCGGTACCACCAAAGAGGGAGGATTATGCGTGCGTACTGCCCTAATCAGGTAGACGACGATAATCCTGTGAGCCCAGTTGAGTTATTTTGCCGGCGTCCCCGTTTGGGACAGTTTAGTTAGCCACGACGGTGGTAGGTGTCACAGGGTGACACAGGGGCCACCCAGGACATGACCCTGGGAGGGTATGATTGTCGGTGGTATGATGGAGGAGTCACGGGTTAGGCAAGTTTCGTTGGAGCAGCACCGGTCCACCCGAGAGAGAAGTGTACCGAGGTACGGGACCAGGAGCTCCATAGTGTGGGTAAAGTGCGCAACCTCTGCAGAGTGTAAGAATCTATTCGAATAGCCGCGTCGACGGTATTTGACAGTCCGTACTAGGCCACTGAATGGTCAACCGCAATAATGATAATAATGATGGAAGAACTTGTCATATATTCGGAAGTACTCAATGGATCATGAATATTTCGGGGGTTGTGGGACAACCCAGAAGAGAGTAAGTTGGTATTTGGTAACCGTAAGTAAGCCACCTAAGCACTTAATATGATCATTGCCATGCTATTGTTTGCTGTATTGTTTTGGTTGCCATGAGCTTGCGAGTACATTCCAAGTACTCACTTGGCGTATCATGCCAGATGCAGGAGAAGCCGAGGACGGAGGTCCTGATGGTTCGTGCTACGCTAACTAGGCCGTGTCCCAGCAGTGTCCCTGTGGATGGAGTTTTCCGCGCTATGTTCCGCTATGCCGTAGAGTCACCCGTAGTATCAAGGCCTTGTTATGTTCCATAAATAATGTAGATATTGTCATAGCACATGATGTGCTCTGGCCTCGCTATCAATGTAAATTATGAGCTTGTACTCGAGATATATCAATAAAGTTCAGTTATGTTCTGTTCCAAGTTGTTGTGTGTTTCCAGAAGACATGATCTCTGGGTTGGAAACACTGGTAAACCGGTTCTCTGAGCCGGGGTGCCACATGGGGGTACCTCCTCCTCCTCACCCTCCTCTATGTCGCCGTCTTGGGCAGCGGAGGTGTGGGTCTCTTCGGACCGGGTGACCGAAGTCCCCCGAGTCCGAGCACTTGACGTCCCCCTCTGGGACTTCGTCCCTTTGGGGGCCACCACGTGTGGCTCCTCGGTCAGGAGCGCTAAGAGCAGGGGAGTCTGATGCTCCTCTGGCAGTGGGGCCGGGCATTGCACTCCTTGCACCCAGGCCAACCACTTCTGCAAAACATTAAACACAATGATTCCAGCAAGACTTTACTCCTCGGTACAATGGGCAAAAGAATAACAATTGAGGGACAGGACCACTCACCGGGGGGGCATCGTAGCCGTGCTCGAGGCCACGGTCCTCCCCTTCCTTGGGGATCTTGTCCTTGGCCAGCTTCATGAGCTTCGTCCACATGGCGGCCAAGGTGGAGCGGAAGAAGGTGGTGATGGTGTCCATGTCCTCGGGCTTTTGTGCCCACATCGGGTTAACCCGAAGCTGGAGAGGGAGTATGCGGCGGTTAAGCATGATGTTGATGACGTCGGCAAGCTCAACCTTCCCCACAGTAGACCACCACAAGATCCTATCAATCAGGGTCTCCACCTCTTCTGGGTTCCCCCAGGCGACGCCCTTCTCCTTCCAGGATTTGAGCTTCTTGGGGGGCCCGGCTGAGAAAGTCGGGACCTCGGTCTGGCCAGGGGCGAGTGGTTCAGTGATGTAAAACCACTCTCTTTGCCACTCCTTCGCTGTTTCGATGAAGGTGCCCTTGAACCAGGTGGCCCCCTGGTTTTTGCTGATCATGTCTCCCCTGCACTCCGCGAGATCCGAGCCGCTGGACTTCGGTTTAATCCCGAAGAGCTTCAACCACAAGCCGAAGTGCGGCTGGCAGCGGAGGAAGGCCTCGCAGACTGTGATGAAGGCGGCAGGGTGAAGAACAGAGTTGGTTCCCATGTGGTGGAAATCCAGCCCACAGTAGTACATTACCCCGCGTACGAAAGGTTGTAGCGGGAACCCCAGGCCTCGGATGAGGTGGGGGACGAAGACTACCCACTCCCCGGCGTTGGGAGCGGGCACCAGCTGGCCAGCCGCCGGAGCGTGGGCGACGGTGGTGGGGCTCAGGTACCCCGCACTGCACAGCTCCGAGATGGTCGCGGCCGTCACTACGGAGCCGCCCCAGTGCCCCTTGAGGGTGTCGGCCATGGCTGGTGGTGGAGATTGGGCTCGCTAAAGGGAAAAGCGGGCAGGATGGATCTGGGCGCTGGAGCTAGATGAAGAAGTAGAGGGGGGGGGGAATGGGAGCGTGGTCAATTGCGCTGTCCACCTTTTTGCTCTTATAAGCCTGTGAAAGGCCAAGAGTCCCCCTTGCTGCGCTGATAAACTCACTATTCCCATCAAAAATGTCATTGAGCATATGGGGGGAAACAAAATCTTGATGATATCCCTAAGGAAACGGGCACGATCTCTGCCTCGAGGGGACGTGCCAGTAAAAGGCTGCTTCGAACCACGATTTAGGTGGGGAGGCAGTAACTGCTCGACCTGTCGTGGGGCAAGCCTCTTCGATAAAGTTGTCAGGCCGGATTGGACCGTTCATACCTGAGCAACGAGCCTTCGAGGCTAAGGTATCTACCCCCTTCGGGCAGGGTGCAAGCTCGACTGGACCTCAGATGTCAGTACTCCGTTAAGAGAAGGTGAAATATGAAGGGGAACTCGTCTGTCAAGCCAAGGACTCCGGATCCGAGGTGATGTTTGTTGAAAGTCATCCTCGGCGTAGAAGACCAGCTCGGGGGCTACTGATGGTGTCCTGGATTAGGGGATGCTAACCTAGCCGGCCCGTCTCCTCGGTTGGGCCGATGGGCCCTCATACGTGATCAAGATGGACTCCGAAGGCCGCACACGGGAGACATGATCGAGGCTGTCTCTACCGAAGACTTGTCGTATACTCCAAGATCTTTCCAGCCACCTCTCTCTTAGATACCGACCTTGTAACCCTAGATACCCTCCCTGGCATGTATATAAGCCATAGGGTTTAGCCCGTAGGGGGGATATAAAATGCAATATAGCTCACCTAGCCCTAGAAGTTAGACACACATTACGATCTCGAGGTAGATCAACTTTGTATTCGATACATCTCCATCAATATAAACAGAAGCAGGACGTAGGGTTTTACCTCCATCCAGAGGGCCCGAACCTGGGTAAACATCATCTCCCTTGTCCTTGTTACCACCGATCCGAGATCCACAACTCGGGACCCCCTACCCCGAGGTCTGCCGGTTTTTACACCGACAACCGGTCCACCCGAATGGGAACATGTACTAAAGTACGAGGCCAGGAGCTCCATGGTGTGGGTAAAGTGCGCAACCTCTATAGAGTGTAAATCTTTTTGAATAGCCGCATCCTCGGTCATGGGACACAGTTCGTACTAGGTCACACTATTTGGTCTGTGTCGAGTCTGGAGGAATGAACCATATGATGTTACTAAGAATGAACCAGAGAAAGGTAAGGTTTTCAGACTTGCAGTACAGATGCATGGACATCAGATGATGTCAGGGATATGAATGCTAGCCATGCGATGGCTATAAGGTGAGTGGTCGGATGACCACAAAAGTTAGATTGGGTTTGGATATGATCTGGATTAGATCATGAGAATATTTGGAGTATGAACTCATTACCCGATATACTTTATCCTCGTCATGCTATTTTTACTTCAGTAGCAATATTGCTAGATAATCCTGTTATAACCTGATAATTAATATTGCTGGATAGCTATGCCATGATGGTTAATAATGTTAAGATAACATATGCATGCTTGAATGCCATGGATTGCTTTGCTTGGTGTATATGTTGGTTTGGTTTGCTTGCGAGTACATTCAAAAGTACTCAGCGGCCTTCAATGTGGCCAGGTTCACCTAAGGATCCGACGTCCACTAGCGAGGAGCCAGAGTGTTCGCAGGCTAGAAGAGTAACCCAGTCAGATCCTTGTGGATTGGAGCCTCTCCAAGACCGTGCTGCCTTAGTTAGAATTATTTCCGCTGTCCCATCTTTGTAACCATGATGTATTTATTCCAGTGACAATGGCTAATAAATATATTATAGTTGTGCCTATGTTCATGATACTTGTTGTAAACGCGCATGCCAGAGTGATTTCCTGGGCTGGTGTGTGCGGCGACCATCTGGCTACAGTGGTAATCAGGCGGGGCGCCACAGGGTGGAAGAGTTGCTGGCGGTTCTTTGGTTAATCAGAACGACACCAAGTCGAGTCACTGGCCAGACACCCTTCTCCCTTGTTTATGGTGCAGAAGCGGTGCTCCCCACAGAACTTAGATATGGGTCACCTCGAGTCTTGGCCTTCGATGAGGAGGATCAAGATTAGCTGCGGCAAGATGATGCCATGCTCCTTGAGGAAGATTGTTTCCGGGCTGCTGTCCGTGCTGCATGGTACCAGCAAGCTTTGCGCCGCTATCATAGCCGCAAAGTGAACGCCGGGAACCTTGAGGAAGGCGACCTTGTTCTTCGCCAGATTCAGTCCACGGAGGGTCAAAACAAGTTGACGCCGAAGTGGGAAGGCCCTTACCGGGTGGTACGAGTCACTAGGCCCGGCGCAGTCCGCCTAGAGACCGAAGATGGCACTCCGGTGCTCAACTCATGGAATATTGAGCATCTTCACAAGTTTTACCCGTAAGGCGCGGTTGTCGGGCTGCCCGGCAACCTCTTTTGTACAAGTTTGCTGGCAAGGCATGTAAACCTTTGTACAGAGTCGGGCGCAGATCCCGTGCACAATAAATAAAGCTAAGTGTTTCACAACTCTTTGTCAAAGTAAATATTTGTTTATGTGTTGCGGGTAGCCTTGTGTTACATTTTCCCTTGCATAGGATGATTAATGAACCGTCAAGGTTCCACCCTCCTCTTTTCTCTTCTTTCTTTTTCTCAAAGGACAGAAGGGTTCCTCGCGTACAAGTTTCCCAGGGGGGGTGATGGTATGGACACCAAATGACGTTTAAGATATCGTCCTACGGCAAGAAGCACAACAAAGAAAAAGCTAAGTTGAGAAACTTTCAAATAAATTCTTTGTTGTAGTTGCAATTTCTCCTTGAACGATTTTGACCTTTGTATGAGAAACCTGCATGCTAAGGAACCTTGTCGTGATCTGCTACACCCTTACTTTGTTTCGAGTCCGCTCAACAACTTAAGTGGCTGTGTTGAGATCGTCAAGTGTATCCTTGCTGGCAGCGGCACTTCCGGCAAGCCGCTAAGGACCTGTTCCTCAAGCGCTCGTGGCAAGAGTGCGCGCACCGGCAAGATTCCGGCAAGCGTAGGGTACAAAAATCATCCAAAGACAGAATAAAACAAGAGGAATAGCATGCATACATCCATTCAGGGCACAAGTTATATTACACCAAAATGCAGTGCGGATCTAACTTAAGATAAATCTGTCTTTTACATGATCATGCACGCGACAAGGTATGGCTACAAGATTAGTGGGTAACTCCACCCTCTGTCCTAGGGATCTGGCCAACCCTGTCAGCGATGGGCGCGACGAGCTCTTCGGCGGTCCTGGTGTTGGCTCCCCTTGACAGACTAGTGAAAACGTTGGAGAGATCAATGCCTGGGTTCCGGTACACCACTTTGACAAGTACCTTGAAGAGGACATCCTGGCAAAGCTTGCGGGGTTCACTAGCAAGGTATGCGGCTCGAACCCCATGATGCTTCTCCAGCGCCTCGATCAAGCTTTCAAAGAAGAGAGTGAGCCTGGCGCTGGCGGTGTCCCCTTCGGCGATGGAGTAGTGGTATTCCGGGAAGCCCGTGGCGGACAGCTGTGCGGAAATGTTCTCCGCGGCAACCACAAGACAATCAGTCCAAAGCTTGAAGGCGCCCTTGAGCTCATTGAAAGTGCTGGCGGTGCTCGCGACCAAGGCCTTCTCATCTTGGAGGTCCTTCGTTAAGATCTTCTCATGCTTTTTGGCTTCATCAAGGGATTTCTCCAAGGCGGTCAGCTTCATCTTGTGATCTTCGATAGTATCGTTGGCCTTGGTGAGCTCTTGGCTCTTGGCGGACACCGAAGTTTGCAGCTCCGCCAAGGTGTGAGTTGCCTTCTCTGCCTCTGCTTTGAGTGCCAAGATCTCCTTGCCGTTGGCGGCGATATTTGCTTCGAGCGCTCACACCTTGCCTTCTAGCTCGGTCTTGGCGGCCTCTGCGGCTTCGGCAGCATCGACGGCCTCCTTGATCTCTTTGGCATGCTCTGTAGCTTGAGCTTCGATGGCTTCTTTGTGCTTGCACTCCAGCTCCTGGGTTTGTTGTGAGACGATGGCCCGGATCTCATTATCCTTGCCGCGAAGCATGGCAGCAAGCTCTGCTTCACGAGCGGCAAGTTCTTCTTCATAAGTGTCAAGGCCGACCTTGCGCTCATTCAGCCCTGCTTCCGTTGTTGCTACCTTCTGTGCAGCTTCCTCATGTGCCTTGTCAGCCTCAGCCTTTTCCAAGACAAATTGCTCCTTGGCCTTGGCGAGCTAGGTGTATTGTTCTTGGAGGTCCTTGAGGCATTCTGCATACCAGGTCTGTGTTTCCTCCACACGCTTCTTGAACTCCTCCTCCGCCTTGTCAAGGACGGCAACCCTAGAATCCAACCTCTCGGTACGGCTGAGGTGGCATGCTTGAAGATTCTGGAAGTTCATGCCCATAGCCTTGAGGAGCTGCTATTCTTTGGTCTTACTGCTGTTGGTGTGCAATTCATCGACGACCTCGAGCCCACCGGCGGCAATGATCTCATCGTCCAAGACTTCTCCTTCCACGGGCACCCCAATGCTTGACGTCCCAGGGAGGCTGACGAACAAGTTGTCGCCAACCTTCCGATACTTGCTCGAGAAGGGCTCTTTAGGTGTCAAAGGGTGGTCGTCCATGGCCGCCTTGCCGGTCAGGATCGCCCTCATGGCCGAGTCAGCGCTTGGCGTTCCTGGGACAGAGATATCTCCAATGGCCTCGACAATATTGTTGTCGCTATCCTCAGCAGCGTCCTTGGCGGCCTCTTCATGAGGGGCCTTGGCGGCCTCCTCGTCAGCCCCCGCGATGGCCTCATCGGCAGCAATGTTGCTGGCCTCATCAGCGGCGTCCCTCGTGATCTCCTCAATGGTGGAATTGATGTCCATTTCGTCAGATGGAGGAAGATCTGAAAGGATGGAGAAGAGAGAAAACCAAGACTCAGATCAACTTCAAGAAAACAAAAAAAGAGGATTAAGAGAGAAAGATACTCGATGGCAGTAGGCTTACCAGACTGAGACCGTTGAGGGGGGATAGTCTCCTCTCTGACAACCTCGGTTGTCGTCGCCTGGTTGCCGGTGGCCTCGGTTGCCGGCATTTCATTAGTGCGAACGGGCTCGTCTGTGGAGGTCCTTGCCGGGGAGCCGCTTGCCGGGGTAGCGGTTGACAGAGACGTCCCAGTTGGATCTACCTCCGGGCGTTCCTCCTCGTGATGCTCTCCTCCCGCTCCCGTGCCGATGTTAGCGGTAAATATCTCGACACCAGTGCTTGACAAAGGAAATTGAATAGTGGCCTCATGCTGGGGGCTGCGCCGAGGGCTGATATCCACGACGTCGTCACCTTGCGTAGTGCTTGTTGCCGGCTCATCCTCTGCCATGGTCCTCGCCCTCTTGGCCATCCTCTGCACCAAGGTATCCCCATCGCTGTCAAATCAAGGCAAGGCGAGGCAAGTTAGATTAGCAATAATAAGAAATCAAGGATTGACGGAAATTAATGAAGATACATACTCTTCTTCCTCCTCCTTGTCACTAAGGATGGAGAGATCATACAAACTCTTGGGCCTGGTGATAGAGGAGGGGGGCGGAGTAGAAGTCCTGGACCACTTGGTCGCCGCGGGCACGGCAACTCGAGAAGACCTGCCTCCTTCAGCAGCCAATACGGTGGCTTTCCTCGTAGAGGTATGTCGCACTCGCTGCTGTTGGGGGGCCTGGTGTTGAGATCCTTGCCGCCCGGTGGCCTTGCCAGCTTCCTCCTTGTCGCTGATAACCCACAAGTGTAGGGGATCAATTGTAGCTTTTTCGATAAGTAAGAGTGTTAAACCCAACGAGGAGCTAAAGGTAGAATTAATATTCCCTTCAAGTTCTATCGACCACCGATACAACTCTACGCGCACTTAACGTTCGCTTTACCTAGAACAAGTATGAAACTATTTTGCGGGTGTAAGGATAAGACTAGAAGTACTTAACGAGAATAAAACTAGGAGTATTTTGCGAGATAATAAAACTACGAGTAAATTGCAAGATAATAAAAGTTAGTTGTGTAGTAGAAAGTTTTTGTAACACAAGAGAATGATTTGTCCATAGGCAATCAATAACTAGACCGGTAATCATTATTGCAATTTTATATGAGGGAGAGGCATGAGCTAACATACTTTCCGTACTTGGATCATATGCACTTATGATTGGAACTCTAGCAAGCATCCGCAACTACCAAAGATCATTAAGGTAAAACCCAACCATAGCATTAAGTATCAAGTCCCCTTTACTCCCATACGCAACAAGCCCCTTACTCGGGTGTAAGCTTCTGTCACTCTAGCCGCCCACTATAAGAGAATTATGAACGTATTGCAAAACCTACAGCGGGATCCCTCACACTTGCGCGACACGGAGGGCACCATAGGACAGCACCAAAATAAAACATACAACTCAAACCAATCACGATCATCAATCAACCCATAGGACAAAACGAATCTACTCAAACATCATAGGATGGCCACAAATCATTGGATAATAATATGTAGCATTAAGCACCATGTTTAAGTAGATATTATAGCGGGGAGAAGAGGTGTTACACCACTGCATAGAGGGGGAGAGAGTTGGTGTTGACGGCAGCGAAATTGTTGGTGTAGATTGCCGTCACGGTGGTTCCCCCGGCGGCGCTCCGGCGCCACCGGAAGAGAGTGGGAGAGAGCCCTCCTCCTTCTTCTTCTTGCTTGGCCTCCCCCTAGATGGGACGAGGTTTTCCCCTCTGGTCCTTGGCCTCCATGGCACCCAGAGGGGCGAGAGCCCCTCCGAGATTGGATCTCTCTCTCTGTTCTCTTCTGTTTCGCGTTCCTGTTTTCTGGCCTTTCACCGTTTCTTTAATTCCCGGAGATCCGTAACTCCGATTGTGCTGAAATTTTAACACAATTTTTTTTTCTGGATATTAGCTTCCTTGCGCCCGAAGAAGAGCCCCAACTGACTTATGGTGTGCCCACGAGGCACCACCGTGCGCCGGGGGGGGGGGGGCCTAGGTGGCTTGTGGAGGCTGTGGGCCTCCGTTTGCGTTGATTCCACCTCCCAAAAATCACATATATTCCAAAATAATTCTCCATAAAATTTTATTGCATTTGGACTTCGTTTGATATGTATTTTATGTGAAACAAAAAACAAGCAGAAAACAAGAACTGGCACTGGGCACTGGATCAATATGTTAGTCCAAGAAATCATATAAAATGTTGCCAAAAGTATGTGTAAATTGTAGGATATTGGCATGAAACAATCAAAAATTATAGATACAATGGAGACGTATCAGCATCCCCAAGCTTAATTCCTACTCGTCCTCGAGTAGGTAAATGATAAAAAAGATAATTTTTGATGTGGAATGCTACCTGACATAATCTTGATCATGTAATCTAATCATGGCATGAATATTAAGACACGAGTGATGCAAAGCAATAGTCTATAATTTGAGATAAAGACATCAATACTCAGGCATCCCAACAAACAATCATGCCTTTCAGAATAAAAATGCTAAAGAACGCTATCCTTACAAAATCATATAGCCTTGTTATGCTCCATCTTCTTAACTCAAAGTATTTATCATGTACTACCCCGGTGTCAGCCAAGCAATTGGTTCATACTTTTTAACGCGCTTCAGCTTTTTCAACCCCCACGCAATACATGAGCGCAAGCCATGGATATAGCACTATGGGTGGAATGGAATGCGGTGGTAGAGATTAATATGGAGAAGACAAAAAAGGAAGAAAGCCTCACATCGACGTGGCTAATCAACGGGCTATGGAGATGCCCATCAATTGATGTCAATGCGAGGAGTAGGGATTGCCATGCAACGGATGCACTAAGAGCTATAAGTGTATGAAAGCTCAAACTGAAAACTAAGTGGGTGTGCATCCAACTTGCTTGCTCAAGACCTCGGGCAATTGAGGAAGCCCATCATCGGAATATACAAGCCAAGTTCTATAATGAAAATTCCCACTAGTGTATGAAAATGAAAGCATATGAGACTCTTTATATGAAAAACATGGTGCTACTCTGAAGCACAAGTGTGGTAAGGGATAGTAACATTGCCCCTTCTCTCTTTTTTTCTCATTTCATTTTTTTCTTTTTCTTTTCTTTTTTTTTCTTGGGCTCTTTTTGGCCTCACTTTTTTTTATTTTTTATTTTGTCCGAAGTCTCATCCCGACTTGTGGGGGAATCATAGTCTCCATCATCCTTTCCTCACTGGGACAATGCTCTAATAATGAATAATGGTGATCATCACACTTCTATTTACTTACAACTCAAAAAATTATAACTCCATACTTGAACAAAGTATGACTCTATATGAATGCCTCTGGCAGTGTACCAGGATGTGCAATGATCTAGCGTAGCAAAGATATCAAAAAAAGGACAAGCCATGAAAATATCATGCTAGCTATCTTATGATCATGCAAAGCAATATGACAATGAATGCTCAAGTCATGTATATGATGATGATGGAAGTTGCATGGCAATATATCTCGGAATGGCTATGGAAATGCCATAATAGGTAGGTATGGTGGATGTGTTGAGGAAGATATAAGGAGGCTTATGTGTGATAGAGCATATCATATCACGGGGTTTGGATGCACCGGCGAAGTTTGCACTGACTCTCGAGGTGAGAAAGGGCAATGCACGGTACCGAAGAGGCTAGCAAATTGCGGAACGGTAAGAGTGCGTATAATCCATGGACTCACATTAGTCATAAAGAACTCACATACTTATTGCAAAAGTTTATTAGCCCTCGGAGAAAAGTACTACTACGCATGCCCCTAGGGGGGAGGTTGGTAGGAGTTAACCATCGCGTGCCCCCGACCTCCACGCAAAGGAAGACAATCAATAATAAATCATGCTCCAACTTCTTAGCATAACAAGAGACTATACGTGTATGCTTTGGGAATCACAAACCTTAACACCAATATTCCTACTAAACCAAAATCACTTACTAGTACCTCCCACACATTACCATCTCTATATCGCAAAACTATTGCAAGGAATCAAACATATCATATTCAGTGATCTACAAGTTTTATGTAGGATTTTATGACTAACCATGTGAATGACCAATTCCTGTTGACTCTCTAAATAGCTATAAGTGAAGCAAGAGAGTTTAATTATTTCTACAAAAGACCATGCTCTAATAAATATAAGTGAAGCAAAAGAGCATTCTACAAATAACGGTTTTCTATATGAAGAGAAACAGGCATCCAAACTTCAAATGATATAAGTGAAGCACATGAAGCATTCTATAAAGCCATACTCAAAAGATATAAGTGAAGTGCATGAAGCATTCTATAAATCAACCAAGGACTATCTCATACCAGCATGGTGCATAAAATAAAAGTAAAAAATAAACACAAAAGACGCTCCAAGAATTTACACATATCATGTGAACAAAACAAAAACCAAAACATACCGATAATTGTTGAATAAAGATGGGATGCCTTCCGGGGCATCCCCAAGCTTAGACACTTGAGTCTCCTTGAATATTTACTTGGGGTGCCTTGGGCATCCCCAAGCTTGAGCTCTTGCCTCTCCTCATTCTTCTCATATCAATACCTCCTCGATCTTCGAACACTTCATCCACACAAAACTTAACCAAACTTTTTATTAGAAGGGTTATTTCATATAACATCAAATCCCATCATGTCCTGCTCTAACATTATTGTATAATTATAATCAAACATTACCCACTGTATGCTATCACAATTCTATGGCTCCCAAGTCAACGGGGCTCATCAAGATTTCAAACATACGCAAATAACGAAACTATAACAGCAATCTGTGAAAACAGGACAGTCTGTAAAGATGCAGATGGTACATATACTTCTGTAACTCAAACAATTCTGAAAATTAGGAAAAAATAAAAAAAATGTATAGCAGTACCGTGTAAAAATTTCAGAATTTTTGCATGTTTCAGTAAGAAATGTAAATTCACGCACTACAGCAAAAGTTTCTGTTTTTGCACTGCACATAACAAACAAGCAATTTAAACATCCTAACGGTAAATCTTGGCACATTATTTTTATAATACAATGGATTTGTACAAGGGGATAATTATTTTTGTTGAAAATTTTCTGTAATTCAAGATTCACAATGTTTCCATGGGCATGAACAAAGTTCAAGGAGCTCCCCCACTTCAACGGTGCTCGTCTTTCTTACTTTCACTTTCCTTTTTGAAAAGTTTTAGGTTCCCCTCTATATTTTTTTTTGTTTTTAAACTTTTTAAAAGCACACAACAGAATAAAATGACTCTCTAAAACTTTCGGGTTGTCTCCCTGGCAGCGCTTTCTTTAAAGCCATTAAGCTAGGCATAAAGTGCTCAAGTAATGGATCCACCCGCATCCCAAGGTATATCAAAGCCAATTTTAATTAATAATGATTTGTAATTTAGTAGTGAGCACAAAGTAATATATATCATGTAACAACGAAGTCTAACTCTCTTCCTATGTATCGGCATGTCATAAAAGAACAATTCATGCACATCAAGTAAAGGCCAATGCATAGCATAAGTAGTTTCTTACAATTTTATCGTATTGGAAACATAGAGAGGTAGAGATGTAGTTCCTCTCTCATAATAATTGCAAGTAGGAGCAGCAAGCACATGCATATTATATTCATCAAAATTATCATGTGTAGTAGTAAAACACAACCCATCAATATAATCCTTAATAAGAGCAAACTTCTCCGATATAGTGTAGTTGGGAGAATTCAAAAAGATAATAGGACTATCATGTCTGGGTGCAATAGCAACAATTTATTTTTTAACATAAGGAACTATAGCAAGTTCATCTCCATGAGCATAATTCAAATTGGGATCATGGCCACAAGCATAGCAAGCATCAATTTCATCAAAAAGGGATATTTCAAACGAATCCAAGGGATCATAGCAATTATCATAGCATTCATCCTTCGGTAAGCACGAAGGGAAATTAAACAATGTATGGGATAAAGAGTTACTCTCATCAGAAGGTGGGCACGGGTGATCAATCCGCTCTTCGTCCTTTTGTTCTTCGCTCTCCTCGTCATCTTTTTTATCTAATGAGCTCACAGTTTCATCAATTTCTTCCATAGGTTCCTGCAAAATATTAGTCTCTTCTTGGACAGTGGAGGAGTCCTCAATATATTCTTTAACATAAGCATTAGAAGCATAGTTTTCATGGCAATATTTAAGTATGGCAAAATTTTCAGATTTGTAAAGAGTAGCATCATACTTTTCAATCAAAGAAGCAATTTCATAAGCACCCTTAAAAGCAACAAATTCTTCAATTTGTTCAATATCATAGTAACTATAAACACCTTTAGCATAAGAAGATACGATTCCATTATCACTAAACTCACATTGGTAGGGAAGGTGTTTCTTAGGGTCTTCAGAACAACAAGTAAAATCATGTATTTCGCATAAATTCCAAGCATAGCAATTCAAAGTATTAATATGATGCCATAAGAGTTTCCCTTTTTGAGACAAGCGGTGTCGCAAAAAATAAGCATGCTCATTTAATGATTTTCCCTCAACTAAGCTAGTTGGGTTTTTAGCACGAGCTCAAAGGGATCGAAGATGATCCAAGTAGAAAGCTTCAGCAGTATGATAGATTTTGGGTGGCTCTTTAACCATTGGTTTAGCAAGTACAACTAATTTTTTTGATATTTTATATTTCCTACCCATAACTAAAGATAGAAAACAAGAGCACAAAATAAAATCTACTCAGTGATAAAGCAAACAAGCACACACGAGAATATCAACCCCACGATATTGCTCCCCGGCAACGGCGCCAGAAAAAGATCTTGAAAACCCACAAGTGCAGGGGATCAGTTGTAGCTTTTTCTATAAATAAGAGTGTTGAACCCAACGAGGAGCTAAAGGTAGAATTAATATTCCCTTCAAGTTCTATCGACCACCAATACAACTCTACACGCACTTAACGTTCGCTTTACCTAGAACAAGTATGAAACTATTTTGCGGGTGTAAGGATAAGACTAGAAGTACTTAACGAGAATAAAACTAGGAGTATTTTGTGAGATAATAAAACTACGAGTAAATTGCAAGATAATAAAAGTTAGTTGTTTAGTAGAAAGTTTTTGTAACACAAGAGAATGATTTGTCCATAGGCAATCGATAACTAGACCGTTAATAATTATTGCAATTTTATATGAGGGAGAGGCATGAGCTAATATACTTTCTGTACTTGGATCATATGCACTTATGATTGGAACTCTAGCAAGCATCCGCAACTACCAAAGATCATTAAGGTAAAACCCAACCATAGCATCAAGTATCAAGTCCCCTTTACTCCCATACGCAACAACCCCCTTACTCGGGTATAAGCTTTTGTCACTCTAACCGCCCACTATAAGAGAATTATGAACATATTATGAACCCTACAGCGGGAATCCCTCACGCTTGCGCGACACGGAGGGCACCATAGGACAGCACCAAAATAAAACATACAACTCAAACCAATCACGATCATCAATCAACCCATAGGACAAAACGAATCTACTCAAACATCATAGGATGGCCACAAATCATTGAATAATAATATGTAGCATTAAGCACCATGTTTAAGTAGAGATTACAGCAGGGAGAAGAGGTGTTACACTACTGCATAGATGGGGAGAGAGTTGGTGTTGACGGCAGCGAAGTTGTTGGTGTAGATCGCCGTCACGATGGTTCCCCCGGCGGCGCTCCGACGCCACCGGAAGAGAGGGGGAGAGAGCCCCCCCTTCTTCTTCTTCTTGCTTGGCCTCCCCCCTAGATGGGAGGAGGTTTTCCCCTCTGGTCCTTGGCCTCCATGGCACCCGGAGGGGCGAGAGCCCCTCCGAGATTGGATCTCTCTCTCTTTGTTCCCTTCTGTTTCGCGTTCCTCTTTTCTGGCCTTTCACCATTTCTGAAATTCCCAGAGATCCGTAACTCTGATTGCGCAGAAATTTTAAAACAATTTTTTTCCAGATATTAGCTTCCTTGCGCCTGAAAAAGAGCCCCAACCAACTTACGGTGTGCCTACGAGGCACCACCGCGCGCCAGGGGGGGCGTGCCCAGGTGGCTTGTGGAGGCTGTGGGCCTCCGTTTGCGTTGATTCTACCTCCCAAAAATCACATATATTCCAAAATAATTCTCCATAAAATTTTATTGCATTTGGACTTCGTTTGATTTGGATTTTCTATGAAACAAAAAACAAGCAGAAAACAGGAACTAGCACTGGGCACTGGATCAATATGTTAGTCCAAGAAATCATATAAAATGTTGCCAAAAGTATGTGTAAATTGTAGGATATTGGCATGAAACAATCAAAAATTATAGATACGATGGAGACGTATCAGTCGCCTGCTTCGGCGCCTGAAGAGGCTCCACGGACTGGCTCTCCGAAGACAGCCCTCCGAAGGATGCGAGGCCTCCTTGCCGGAACGGCGGGAGTAGGGAGCTCCCTTTGCACCTGCCCTTTGGCGGTCTCCTTGCCTTTCTCCCCGGTAGGCTCCTCTTGCTCTCTGGCAAGCCCCTCTAGTGGCTCCTCTACCGCTTCATCGTCGGACTCCTCATCAGCATCGGCTGCCGCGGACCCAGAACCGTTGGCGCCTTCAGCCAGTCTCACCTCTACCGCCCTGTTGGCAATATGCGCCAACTCTTCGAGGGTGGTGTCGCGGACGAGGTCTTTCTCCTCCCTGACGGGCCTCTCCACTAGGGTGTCGAGCCACTCCTGTACCACGTCTTCGGGCGGCTCCTGCCAAAGCGCTTTGATGCCGTGGGCGTTGCAGGATGGCATCATCACAATGATGGAATCCCTGGCGGAGTTGTTGCATAGAGGCACCACGCTTGCCGGCAGCTTGAAGTTCTCGGAGCTGCGGAAGAGCTGCTGACAGAGGAACCGGTGCTGCGGCACCTTCAAGTTGGCGTGCAGCCCGGTCCGCACCCGCATGATGTTTGCTGCATTCTTGTAGTCCCAAGCCAGCCTGCCCTTGTTCTGAAGAGGGGCGATGCGGCGACGGAGGAAATCAGCCCCCACCATTTCGATGGTGAGGCCGGTAGCCTTGAGATGGAGGACACGTGTCGTAGCGATGGTGAGCTTCTCATCGTCGGCGTCGAAGGAGCTCCAGTCATCGCCGTGCACCACCTTTGTCGTCCTGGGCTGGCAGAAGGCCAGGAAGTCTCTTTCTTTGATCCAGCACCATTCTCCGCGCCACTCGTTCCACTTCCGGTAGGTGTTCTTGTCCCTGGGGATCCAAGTGATGCCATCGGAGAGGGCATCGGCCTCAATGCGTGGGGTGAAATTGTGGCGAAAGAGAGCTACACTGGGCATTACCCCAACGAAGTTTTCGCACATGTGCGCAAAAACGGCCATGCAAGTCATGGCGTTGGGGGTGAAGTCTAGGAGGCGAAACCTGTAGGTATACATGATCTCTACAAAGAATTCAGAGATGGGGGGACGAGCCTGCAGTAAAAATACGTGGCGAAGAAGGGGTACTTGTCTGGTCCAGGCCTCATGGAGCTGAGAAGAACTTCTGGCGCGGTGTGGGCGGTCGTCTCCTTCCCCCACATGATCGAATATCGACTCACCAAATCGCACTAGTCCAGCGCCGACGTGAAGGTGACATTATCTCTCCACGCCACTGCCAGCTCCTCCTTCCTCGCCTCTGTGTCAGGATCGACTACTGTCGGAAGTCGGGCTCCGGGGACCCAAACGTTCGAACACTAGGGTGAGCTCGTTCTACCACTTCGTCTCCTACCACGGCTAAGCGATGGCGAGGCTACGGCGAGATCGCGGGGAGCGAGGGACACACCGTGGACTCAGCGGTTTACCAAGGTTCGGGCCACCTTGCGGTGCAAGACCCTACTCCTACTTGGTTGGTATTCCTCTGGTGCGAGAGAGAGTGTACAAGGTTGAGGGTGATGGGAACTAGAGTCCTCTACTACAATGGCTGCTTTGCCCCCCTTATACCCGCATCGGTCCTCTTCCCCCTTGAAACTTAGGCGGGAAGGGTTGCCACACTTGGCGGGTTTTTGAAAGGGGACAGGCGCTCAGGCTATCCTGACTAAAGGCGGTCTTCGCCTGCCGAAGCATGACCCGTGACGCGCCGGTGGGCTCGGTGATGACCTCCGCCCTGCGCGCCCGCCGTCTTGGTCTTCCTTCGCCGATCAGGCAACCTTTGGGGTTGCTTTGGGGAGTAGATATCTAGCCCTGCTCCCTTAACACAAAAGAGGAAACCATCTTCATCCGCGCCTGCTGGCGTGGCCTCTGTCGCCGCTCGTCGCTGCACGCATCACCCACGTGATGGGCCCCAGACCGCGCGGCTCCGCTGAACGGCCTTCGTCTCATGCGCCTTCGGGAGGGGGCCTCGGCAGGCCACCTCAGAAGGTCGCCTCACGAGAGGACCTCGCGAGGCCGCTGGTGGAGGTGCCAAGCCTTGCTCGACCGCTCCCTGAGGAGGGGGCCTTGGGAGGCCAAGGCTTCATGAGGAGCCCTGGTGAGGTGCATGGTGATGGTGGCCTGCTGGGCCCACGCCAGGCGCTGCGCCCTGGGCCAAAGGCAGACGGGCCTGGATACCCCGGGTTCCATGGGCCCGATAGTAGCCCTCGGGCCTGCGGTGCGCACGTTCCCGCCTACAGGGGGGCGAAACGGCACGGGCCCTAACCGCCTGCGGCCAGGCGCGACGCGTGGTGCACGATGTGACTGGGGACGCCTCCACTTCTCCCACGACGCCTCGGTAACCGCCCGCGATGACATAAAGTCTACCGCGGGCGACGCGAGACCATCATTGCCGTCCTCAGCGCCTCACCTCCCGCGCACAGCTCCTCGCGATCCCATCTCTGCGCTCTACCTTCTTCCCCCTCCTTCGTCCGCATCTCCGCCGCACCGATGGCGCCCGCCGGCAAGAGGGGAAAGGCGGTGGCCCCGTCCCCAAGCGCGCCTGCCATTGGGGCGGCGCTGCAGCGCTCCTCCATCGTCGATGGGGATGACCTAGATCGGGTGCTCCCACTGGTGGCTGGCGACAAGAACGAGAACCAGGCGACCTAGATCTGGCCAGGGTCACATGCACGGCGCGACCTGGGGGCGACGACTACCCCTTTTTCCTCCACAGCGTCTATGCCGGTTTGGTGCTGCCGTTCTCGGACTTTTTCTACGCCATTCTCTCACACTATAAGATTCATGCCCTCCATCTTCAGCCCAACTCCATCCTCCTCCTTGCCATGTTTGCCTTTTACTGTGAGGCCTTTGTGGGTGTGATGCCTTCAGTGGCGCTCTTCCGCCACTTCTTCTGCCTGTAGCTGACCGCGGGAGACCAGCGCTCCGGGTGTGCATCGTTCCTTGCCGTTAAGGGAACGGAAAACAACATCATCAACCTGAGGGACGCGAAGAAGGTGGAGGGCTATCGGCAGCGCTGGGTCTTCATGGACGCACGCTGGACCAGCCCACTCCTGATGATCCCGATGGATCCGGCTGAGAAGAACTCCTGATGGGGGGAGCGAGAGGCTCACCGACCCGAGGATGGAACCCGTTTTGGAGCGGATGGCTGCGCACCGGGCCGCGAAGCTATCGGGAGCGTCGGTCGTCAGGGAGTACCTCCGGCGACGCATAGCGCCAGTTCAGCAGCACTCGTGCCCCGTGTGGGAGTACACCGGCGCGGGCGACGCCATGAGGCTGCACCTGAGCAGCCTGACGCAAGAGGAGTTGGACGGGGCCCTGGCGAATCTGCTCAACACCCCTGCCGAGGGCCCGCCCGAAGATGCACTCCCTCTGTTCCGCTATGAGGAGATGGCGGAGCTGGTCAAGGAGATGCCTCTCTTTGACTGGTGGGGCCTCGTGCCGGAAGGCCACGTCGGGCCTCGTGAGGACCCTCTCGTGGTGGAGTTGAACCCAGGGGACAATGGTGGCGAGGAGGACTCAGCGGAGGCCATGAAGGAGGACGCCAACCGGGCGCCACCGTGCACTCGCCATCAGCTACTCTGCGATTTTGAGGATGATGATGCCGACAGCGCGCCTCCTACGGCGGAGGGTGCTCCCGGCCGAAAAGCGGCCGAGCCCCCAGCGCCTGAGGCCCATCACGAGGCCGAAGCCCCCCAGGGCCCCGAGGCGGGCGGCGACGCGTCCGGGTCTACTGCGGTACACCCCGGGGTCCCGAGCGGTGGCGCCGAGGCGATGCCTGACGATGGCAGCGACGGCCCGCCCCTCGCGGGGGAGAAGAAAAGGAAGTGGTATGTTAGTGATGAGTAAGTCCCCTGCCTCCTCCTGGCGTTCCTAGTCCTTGCTCTTCGTCCGGGCTCGGAGCTATGCCACCATTCGCGCAGGAAGTCCGCCGTGGATCAGAAGAAGAAGAAGAAGATGACGACGTCGAAGGTGAAGGGGACCCCCGGCCCGCAGGGGGCGTCGGCGCCCGCCATGGGTGCCGGGGGGCACGGAGGGGCCACCCGCCGTCCCGACGATGAGGCGGGGCGCATGGAGGTCGGGGAGGAGACGGTCGTTCCTTCGGAGCCGCATGCGGGTGCTCCTCGTGAAGCCGAGATGGAGGAGCCTCGGGAGGCAGGCTCAGGAAGTGGGGACGCCCTCCCCCTTGACCCCGCAGCGAGGAAAGGAGCGGCGACGGGGGAGGTCGGTACACCCACCCACCCGCCGGGAGCCTCCCTAAGCATGGGGGGAGGAGCCGTGGGGCACGCCGTCACAGGCATGGAGAGCCCCCATAGCGTGCCGCCGCAGCCAAACGCGGGGGGGGGTGGCCTGGCGAACCCACCGTTCCAGGCGAGCGGCGCCGAGTCCTCCCTTGCCGCGGCGGCGGAGAGTGCCAGAGGGCCCGACCCGGACTGGCCTCTGGCCCTTGTGGGAGGCCGCACCCTGCTCCGACCCGATGCCTTGCGCGATGCGAAGGCCGCGCTTGCTCGGCTCGGGATGGATTTCCAGGACGCGGAGACACGCCTTGCCGAGGAGCGCCTGAAGCTTGCTGATGGGTGACGCCGGCTCAGCGTCGCCGTCGAAATGGCCCGGCACCAGAGCGAATGCGCTCGCGCACAGGGCGAGAAGGACGCCGCCGAAGCGAAGGGGGTCCATGCGAGAGCCCTTCAGGAGGCCGAAGCGGCCGTCGCGTGCCGCGAAGAGGCGGAGGCCCGCCTGAAGGAGTTCCAGGACTAGAGCGTCGAGCAGGCGCAGTCAGTCCTCATGCGGGAAAGCGCTCTCGCCACCCGCGTGAAGGAGGTTGCGGCACGCAAAGCGGGCCTCGAGACTCGCACGGAGAGCCTCGAGAGGACGGCGGCTGAGCAGGCCACGGAGAAGGATCGCCTAGAGCTGCTGGGACGCCAGCTGGCCGATGCCCAGGAGGCCCACCCGAAGCGTGTTACCGAGGCCAACGCCCAGCTGGAGGCCAAGGAGAAGAAGGTTCATTAGGATGCCGACGCAAAGGTAGCGGAGGCGCGCCTGGCGCTTGCCAAGGAGCATGGTAAGACGTTGTCGCAGCAGAGGGACGCCTTCGAGACGGAACGCGAGCGATTCCGCCTGGAGATCACTGATTTCAAGGTAGCACTCGCCAAGACGGAGACCCGCCGGGGGACCGCGCCGCAGCCCGGCTCCTGCGCCGCGGACCGGGAACAGGAGCAGCAGCGCGAATGCGTCAAGACGCTTCACTCCCTCGAGCTCCGCGCCCGCGACGCCCTAAACTCTATCTGCCAGGGAAGGCTTGGGGGCCTCCGCGAGTCCCGCAACGCCGACTACGTCGACTTCTCCACCAAGCTCGTGGAACAGCTTGAGGACGGGGCCAAGGCGGTGGACGGCATCTTGGAGGAGGAGTGCCGCGGCCTCTTCTCCCTGGTTTCAACTCGTGTCTTCAGCCACCTCCTTCACGCTGATCCCGACTTTGACTTTGACAAGGTGATAGCCCCAGTCCCCGAGGAGCTTCGCGACGGCCTCGCAAATGTGGTAGAAGGCCACATGGACGCGTTGCTTGGGAAGTACTCCTGCGGCAGCGGCGAGAGCTCTGGCGGCAATGACGGCGCCAGCTACGACGATGATGGTGCGAGTTCCTAGGGTCCTTTTCCCTTCGTTACCCTGCGGTAGACCGATGTGGCCCCATGGGGGCATGAAGACGATGCCTTGGTGTTTAAGTATTTTATGATTTGCTGTAATGAACGCTCATGCCCTCGTGAGGCTTTCTCTTGAGGCTGTTTTGCTCTTTTTACTTGCCATGATGCTCTACGTTGTCAGGACCCAGCCCCCGAGCAGGCCTCGGCCGTCACTGGTATGTCAGGTCATGATGCCTGGACAAGGCCAGGAGGCGAGGGGCACCGGGAGCCAGTGAGGACTCCTGAGGCGCGATGCTCGGAGAGCCCCCCTTCGACGCGCAAGCGGCTTGCGCCAAGAGGAACGCTGGCGCTCGTGAGGCTGCCGGAAGGGAAGGCTTAAGAGGTGGCGAGAGCGGCTCGCGAAGCAGGAGACTTAGCTCTGCACAAGGAAGTGTTCGGTGGGCCATCTCTTGTAGGGTACGCCTCGTGAGGGCTCGAGCTCGCGAAATCCCCTGCAGAGATGGCCGCCGAGGGTTAGCTCCAGAGGCGGGGCCTGCTGGCTTCCTGAGGCCTTGAGGGGGCCACCCCGCGAGGCATCCTCGCAAGGCCTTCCCGGGAACCTGCTCCTGAGATGACTGCATGCAGAGCACTTAACGACAGGGGAGCAGCACACGCTCGTCGATTCGCTCATGAGCATTACGTGAGGAGACAAGACACCGAGGACCTTGGTGGGGTGGCGTGCACGGGAGCAGACCCGTGAGCCAGAGCCCGGTTGCTTGGGTTTTTCAGCGCTGCTGGGACTGACCCGAGCACAGACACCGTGTCCAGCCCCCACTCGTGTGAGGCTCATGAGGGACGTCACAAGCGCGAGGCTCGTGAGGCAAGAACAAAATGAAATGCCATGTAAGCAACCGAGCTTTACTGAAGTAAGATAGCAACCCATTACATAGCTAGAACTAGATGCGGCTGCCGTGTTCGGCACGGGTCAGCTTGAGGTTGGTGCAACCCGTGGGGCGCCCTCAGTTACACATCGAAAATGAGAAAAGAGTGCTGCCATGTCTGGCATGGGTCAGCTTGAGGTTGGTGCAGCCCGTGGGGCACCCTCATTTATTGTTCCGCCAGCGGAGCATGGGGCTTCCAGAAGGGTGTGGGTATGATCGCGGGTCGATCGTTCCGCTAGCGCGGAGCATGGGGCTTCCACTTGGGTGTTGGCGGGAGCTCTCGCGGGCCCATCAGGCGAACGCAATGAGAGGCTCCGGGGCGTGTACAACCCCATTTCATTCGTACGCGTGAGGGTCACGGGTAGAACTTGCGGAGGTGTTGGATGTTCCAGGCATTAGGCACAGAAACTCCGTCCTCCGTCTCCAGCCGGGCTGAGCCGGGCCTGGAGACATGAGTAACCCTGAAAGGGCCTTCCCACATAGGTGAGAGTTTGTGAAGCCCTCTCTAAAGAGGATTCTGCGCAGGACGAGATCGCCGACCTCGAGAGTACGAGGGCGTATGCTGCGGCTGTGGTAGCGACGCAGGGCCTGCTGGTACCTCGCAGCACGAAGGGCGGCCTGACGGCGGCCCTCCTTGAGGAGCAGCAGATCGATCTCCCGCGAGCCCTCCTGACGTGCCTCGTCGAAGGCAAGGACTCGCGGGGAGCTGTGCTTAAGCTCCAATGGGAGGACCGCCTCAGTGCCGTAGACGAGGAAAAAGGGTGTCTCGCCGGTAGGCTTGCTTGCTGTCGTGCGGATGGACCACAACACGACAGCAAGCCGTGCGAGAGTACGAGGGCGGATGCTGCGGCTATGGTAGCGACGCAGGGCATGCTGGTACCTCGCAGCACGAAGGGCGGCCTGACGGCGGCCCTCCTTGAGGAGCAGCAGATCGATCTCCCGCGAGCCCTCCTGACGTGCCTCGTCGAAGGCAAGGACTCGCAGGGAGCTGTGCTTAAGCTCCATTGGGAGGACCGCCTCAGTGCCGTAGACGAGGAAGAAGGGTGTCTCGCCGGTAGGCTTGCTTGCTATCGTGCGGATGGACCACAGCACGGATTGTAGCTCGTCGAGCCAGCCCTTGCCGCAAGCCTCGAGTTTCTTCTTGAAGCTCCTTGTTTTGAGGCCCTTGAGGACCTCGGCGTTGGCATGCTCGGCCTGACCATTGCATTGCGGGTGCACTACCGAGGTGTAGCAGATCTGCGTACCGAGGCTGGCGCAGTAGGACATGAGGAGGCCGCTTGTTAACTGGGAGCAATTGTCAGTGATGATGCGGTTGGGAACCCCAAAGCGGCTCACGAGGCCCTTGATGAACTTGACGGCGGAGCCTGCCGAGATGGTGCGCACCGGCTCGACTTCTGCCCACTTGGTGAACTTGTCGATGGCGAAGTAGAGGTAGCGGTAACCGCCAGCCGCACGAGGAAAGGGCCCGAGGATATCCAGCCCCCAGACCGCGAAGGGCCATGAGAGGGGAATCATCTGGAGGCCCTGCGCCGGCTAGTGGATCTGCTTGGCGTGGAATTGGCAGGCCTCGCAGGCTTGGACCAGCGCGTTAGCGTCACGCAGTGCAGTGGGCTAGTAGAAGCCGTTGCGGAAAACCTTGCCGACGAGGGTGCGTGACGAGGAGTGGTGACCGCAGTCCCCTCCATGGATATCAGCTAGCAACTCGCGCCCTTGCTCTTCAGAGATGCACCACAGCGAGACGCCATTTGGGCGCCTGTGCTACAGCTCGCCATCTTGCAGGCAGTAAGCGGTGGCCTGCCGGGCCACGTGCTCTGCTTCTGAGCGTTTCTTCGGAAGGGTGCCGCGAAGTAAGTAAGCCTTGAACTCCGCGGCCCAGCTGTCTTCTTGAGGCTCCAGCGCCAGCAGCAGGCGGGCTCCTGAAGCCGGGCCGCAGTCTGGTGCGCCCGTGCTCATGGCAGGAGGCGCGGCTGATGGCTTGAGGAGCCTTTCCTCGATGATGCCGGGGCTCTGAGGCTCGCGACGAGATGCTCGTTTGGCGATGTTGTCGGCTTCTTTGTTGCCACTGCGGGGGACGTGCTGCAGCTCCAGGCCAAGAAAACGCTTCTCAAGTTTACGTACCTCTTCCAGGTAGGCGGCCATGTGCTCGTCCTTGGGCTTGTATCTTTTGTTGGAGAAGTTGACGAGGAGCTGTGAATCGCCCTTGATGGTCAGACGTTTGATGCCCAGGGCGAACGCGGCCTTGAGGCCGGCGATGAGGCCCTCATACTCTGCGATGTTGTTGGAGACCTTGTCGGTGTGCCTGAAGCAGAGCTGTACGGCGTAGTAGAGCCTATCCCCTGTCGGCGAGGTGAGCATGACCCCAGCCCCCGTGCCCTGTCGGGAGAAGGCGCCGTCGAAGTGCATGGTCCAGCCGGCAAGCGCCTCGTCCCCTGGCAGGAGGGACTGGGCCTCGCGAGGCTCCTTCTCGTATGTGTCCGTCCATTCTGCCACGAAGTCAGCCAGGGCCGCGCCTTTGATGACTCTGGTGGTGGAGAATTCCAGCTGGAAGGCTTGCAGCTCGATGTTCCATTCGGTGACATGGCCAGCGGCGTTGGGGCTGTGCAGAACATGCTCCAAGGGGTAGGAAGAAATGACCTTGATGGGGTGACCCTGGAAGTAGTGGCGCAGCTTCCTGGAGGCGACGAGGAGCGCGACGAGGAGCTTCTGCTGCATGGGGTAATGCTCGCGCGCGTCCCTTAGCACGGTGCTGATGAAGTACACGGGGTGCTCGACAAGGCACGTAGTTGCTGTGGCAGCTTGCTCTTTAGGCGCCTCGCGAGGCTTGGAAGGCTCGGGATTCTCACGAGGCTCAGGAGGCTCGCGAGGCTCGGAAGGCTCACGAGGATCGGTGGCCTCACGAGGCTCAGGAGGCTCGCGAGGCTCGGAAGGCTCAAGAAGATCGGAGGCCTCACGAGGCTCAGTGGGCTCATGAGCCCGAAGGGGCGCGGAGGGCTTTTTTTTAGTACAGACGCGCTCCTCCTGCACCGCCACCAGCGCCGCGCTGGCCGTCTGGGGGGTGGCCGCCAAGTACAGGAGCAAGGGCTCGCGAGAGCGCGGCGCGACCATGATGGGCGGGCTCGTGAGGTACCTCTTGAGGGCTTCGAAGGCGGCGTCTGCCTCAGGAGTCCATTTGAAGGAGCCAGACCTCTTTAGGAGCTTGAGGAAGGGCAGGGCTCGCTTGACAAACTTGGAGATGAAACGCCCCAGGGAGGCCATACATCCTGCCAAGCGCTGCATTTCCTTGACGGTCCGGGGAGGACGCATTTTCTCGATGGCCTTGATCTTCTCTGGGTTGGCCTCCATCTTCGACCGCCATCTTGATCCGATGATAGCTTGAGAAGGCATCCAGGAAGCATAGCAAATCGCACCCAGCGGTGGAATCCATGATCTGGTCGATGCGGGGCAGCGGAAACGGATCTTGACGGCAAAACTTGTTGAGGCTGGTGAAGTCAACGCACATGCGCTCCTTGCCGCCCTTCTTGGGAACGACGACTGGGTTGGCGAGCCATTCGGGATGGCGCACCTCGCGAACGACCCCAGGTTCCTGGAGCTTCTGAACTTCCTTGACGATGAAATCTTGCTTCTCAGGCGCCTGGCGCCATGCTTTCTGCTTGATGGGGCGTGCATTGGGGCACACCGCTAAGTGGTGCTCGATCACCTCCCTCGGCACACCGGACAAGTCAGATGCTTTCCAGGCAAAAACATCTGAGTTTGCCCGAAGGAAGGTGACGAGCGCGTTTTCCTATGCAGGAGGGAGGCCTGTGCCGATAGTGAAGGTAGGGCCGGAGCCGCTGCCGTCCACCGACACCTTCTTCGTATCGGCGCGGTCCTGAGAGAACAACTGCTTCTTCTTCGTAGGCGCGGCCTCAGGAGGCTCGGCGGCGTCCTCGTCGGCCGGGTGCGCGACCGCGGCAGCCTTGTAGGCACGCTCGAGGGTGCTGGCCGCGTCCTTCTCGTCACAGGTGAAGGTGATGATGTCGCTACAACCGGGCATCTTGAGGATGTTGTAGGCGTGATGGGTGGCCGCCATGAACTTGGTGAGAGCTGGGTAGCCCAAGATGGCATTGTAAGGCAGGCCGATGTGCGCGACGTCGAAGTCGATGAGCTCGGTGTGGTAGTTCTTGCGGGTGCCGAAGGTGATGGGGAGGCGCACTTGCCCTAGAGGGATGTGGGAGCCATCGGTCACTCCGGAGAAGGGCCTGGTCGGCATCAGCTGGTCGTAGGGCACCTGGAGCGTCTCGAAGGTCTCGATGGAGAGCACGTTGAGGCCGGCACCCCCGTCGATGAGGGTCTTGGTGACCGCAACATTGCTGATGGTGGGGGTGCACAGCATGGGGAGCGCGCCTGCGGAGGCTGTGGATTTGGGGTGGTCCTTGGAGTCGAAGGTGATGGCGTACTGCGACCACTTGAGGGGTCGCGCGGCCTCGGGCCTCGGGAGGGCGGCATACTCCTCGCGAGAGAGCTGCCTGAAGTGGCGGATGGACGCGGGGGCTTGGGACCCGCAAAGGATGCAGGCGACCGCGCGAGGCTCCTGGTAGCCCCCGGCGCCCTCATCAGGCCGGTCGACGTCGTTCCTCCGGGGTGGCGGTGGCAGCGGCGGAAGAGCGGCATTGGCTTGAGGGTCTGCCTCACGAGGCTGGTCGCGCCAGGCGGCCTCACGAGGCTGGTCGCGCCAACCCTGGCGGAACTTGCCGCTGCCGTTGCGGCCGTCCCAGCGGTTGCTGTCGCGGCCACCTCCACGGCCGGCGACGCGGCCATTGCGATCGTCTCGGCGGCTTTGGCGCTCGTCGCGGAGCAGCTTGAGCTCCTGACGGTCTTCGGTGCTGTGGGAGCGCACGTTGTGGAAGGCGCAGAGCGGCCGACCGTCCTTCCTGGGCTCTTCGCGGTCACGGACGCGCTTCTGCTCGGGCTCCGCCGCGAGCACATCCGGGGCCTTGCGCTTGACGTCCTTGCTCTTGGCCTTGGCGGCGTCAAGCGCCGTGTTAGGGTCGTTGTGGATGAAGAAGTGGCCTTCCTCAGCCTTGGCGCACTTGTCGGCGAGATCGAGCAGCTCTACCACGGAGTCGAGCTCACCGTTGATGGCGAGCTTCTCGTGCATCTTGACATCCATGACGTCGGTGGAGAATGCAGAGATGACGGCCGCGTCGGAGGCGCACGGGATCTTGTTGCGCACCTGGCTGAAGCGCTGGATGTACTTGTGGAGGGTCTCGTCCGGGCGCTGCCGCACACGCCACAGGTCGTTGATGGTGAGGGAGCGGTCCTTTGTGCCCTTGAAGTTCGCGACAAACTGGCTGCAGAGCTCGGCCCATGAGGAGATGGACGCCTCGGGGAGGTTCATGAGCCAGGAGCGTGCGCCGTCCTTGAGGGCCATGGGGAACCAGTTTGCCATGACCTTGTCGTCGCCGTTCGCCGCCTCAACGCTCAGCGCATAGAGATGAAGGAACTCCAAGGGGTTGGGGGTGCCATCGTAGCGCGGAGGCAGCTCAGGCTTGAACTTCGCGGGCCAGACCACGTGACGCAGCTCGCGAGTGAAGGCACGGTATCCCACACCGCGTGAGGGGATGCCGCCAGCGAGGGCGGCGCGGTTTTGACGCCCAGCCGCCGCAACGTCTTGAACGGCCTGGTCCTGGCGCCGGCGTTGCCGCTCGAGGAGTACACGCGCGTCAGGGGGCGCGTGGCGAATGATCTGGCAGCTGGCCTCATCTTGGTCCGGCGAAGACGCGTCGTGGGACGGCTCGCGAGCCCGCGCGCCGCGCTGAGGCCCACCGTGCTCGTCGCGCAGAGGAGGCGGCGGGGGAGTGCCGTGCGCCAGGTCCCCAGCGCGAGACGGCGGAGGGCGAAGCGAGTGGGAAGGCGTCGAAGTGTCCCCGGCGGCGTTGACGAGCTCGGTGATGCGACCAAGCCAGGCGTCGTAGCCGGCGTCAGTTGGACGGTAACGGAGCAGCTTGCGTGCCATGAGCAGCGCAGCCTGCGGGTTTGGCGGCCCGCGTTGGGCGAGGGAGGAGGCAGTGGCGGTGTGGCCGTTCGCCTGCACGGAGGGGTGCAGGGAGGAGTCCTGCTACTTGCGGGCAGCGAGGTCGGTGGCGGCAGCAGCATCGGCTTCGGGGCGGCGGCGATTGCCGTGGGCCACCGGCTCCATCTGAGCCACGCGGCCAGCCCTGCGCTCGGCGCGCTCGCGATGTGCATCGGCCATGGGGTTGGTGGAGCAGAGGGCAGAACGGAAGAATAGTAGCGCACCCCTACCTGGCGCGCCAAATGTCGGAAGTCAGACTCCGGGGACCCAAAGGTTCGAACACTGGGGTGAGCTCGTTCTACCACTTTATCTCCTACCACGGCTAAGCGATGGCGAGGCTACGGTGAGATCACGGTGAGCAAGGGACAGACCGTGGACTCAGCGATTTACCCAGGTTCGGGCCACCTTGCGGTGCAAGACCCTACTCCTGCTTGGTTGGTATTGCTCTGGTGCAAGAGAGAGTGTACAAGGTTGAGGGTGATGGGAACCGGAGTCCTCTACTACAATGGCTGCTCTGCCCCCCTTATACCCGCATCGGTCCTCTTCCCCTTGAAACTTAGACGGGAAGGGTTGCCACACTTGGCGGGTTTTTGAAAGGGAACAGGCGCTCAGGCTATCCTGACTAAAGGCGGTCTTCGCCTGCCAAAGCGTGACCCATGACGCGTCGGTGGGCTCGGTGATGACCTCCGCCCTACGCGCCCGCCGTCTTGGTCTTCCATCGCCGATCAGGCAACCTTTGGGGTTGTTTTGGGGAGTAGATATCTGGCCCTGCTCCCTTAACACAAAAGAGGAAACCATCTTCATCCACGCCTGCTGGCGCGGCCTCTGTCGCCGCTCGTCGCCGCGCGCGTCACCCACGTGATGGGCCCCAGACCGCGCGGCTCCGCTGAACGGCCTTTGTCTCGTGCGCCTTCGGGAGGGGGCCTCGGGAGGCCACCTCAGGAGGTCGCCTCATGAGAGGACCTCGCAAGGCCGCTGGTGGAGGTGCCGAGCCTTGCTCGACCGCTACCTGAGGAGGGGGCCTCGGGAGACCAAGGCCTCATGAGGAGCCCTGGTGAGGTGCTTGGTGATGGTGGCCTGCTGGGCCCACGCCAGGCACTGCGCCCTGGGCCAAAGACAGATGGGCCTGGATACCCCGGGTTCCATGGGCCCGACAACTGCCTTCTCCGGCTTGTTCTGGTTCCTTTTGGGAGCCATGGCTGCCTTGTGGAGGGCGGGTGAGGAGGCAGATGGGGGGCGCAGTGCGGCAGCGGCGGAAGCAATGGCGCTCTTTGCTCTTGTGCGAGGAAGAAGAAGGCAGCAATGGCGAGATTGGGATAAGGGGGTAAATGAGCAACGCCCCTTGCAGATTCTTTTTTATGGGGAAGGTGCGGGGGCTGGCTCTTTACCGTCCTACGTGGCTGCGCTTTTCAGGCGTACTACCTCCCCGCGCCCGTTCCATTCCACCTCTCCCATGCCCGCATTTAATGCACGTCGTGGGGGGGTGTCGTAAAACAGAAGATTATGATAGTTATCCTCTGCACGCGTGCCTGTGCTTGGGCCCAGACCAACGACGCCTCACATGCACGTGTGGCCCAGGCCCAGAGGCTCCTATCGATGTACTAAAGGATGGGTGCCCTCGTACCCTGACTTGTGCACAGGCAGTTGTAGCCTTCCTGACGGCAAGGGCTTGCTGGAGGGGTACTGTGACTCAAGACTTAGATTAAACAAGACCGTGAAGAAGACCTCCAGGCAGGTCATTGAGAAGTACTATTCTAGTCCTGAAGATCAACATTGCCCATGCCGGCAAGCTTCGTACCGGCAAGGAGAAGACCAAGACTCTGGCTGCCGGCAAGTTGCTCACCAGTAGGCTCGTTCTGTCCTGTTACCGCTCCACCTCATCATTGGCTAGATAAGCACCTATGATAGGTGTCGAGCGGGCAGGCAGTCAAAATAGCTGGCCAAGGCATGTGTCAGCATGCCACGCAAGGATTAACTTTAATGACACCCGTCCCCAAGATGTGTCAAGATAACAGGAGGGCGCCAGGACCGGTGGTACATATCTTTTGCCCAAAGCCTCGCCTCCCCGACGTAGCACCTAACAGTGCATTTAATGCGCTTGTCCTACCCCGTTAGGAGATATACTTGGTGACGGTGCAAGTCACTATTCATACCCTGTAAATGACCGTATTAGCCACAGTGGTAACCCCTTGGCCTATAAAAGGAGGCCCACGGCTACAGTTAGAACGGTCGACTCTTAGTTCAATTACACACTGTAGCTGCACTTCCCGCGCACGTTGCCGGCAAGCTGCGCTCCTTGTAACCTTTGAGTTCATACACGATCAAACCACAAGAACAAGAGTGGGGTTTTACGCTCACAGCGGCCCGAACCTGGATAAATCGTTGCTTGTTCTCACATCTATTAGCCCTGTTCTTTGTAGTACATTGATCCCACAGCCGAACCGCAAAGGGATCCTCTCGATCCCATAGATCGTCGTTTTCCCACGACTGTGGGATGTCCATTTTTTATCAGTTATTGATTCGGTATTTTTCCTAAAAATTGGTTACTGTATGAATTCTAAAAAAACTCATGAAATTTTGAAAATGTTCCCTGTTGAGGGATTTTACGTCAATCCTATCAGCGGTACTAGGGGGAGTACATAAAATTTGTAGTCGACGAAATGTCACGTCAGGAGACCAGGGGTCTTGGAAAAAGAACACGATGACACACAATATACCCAGGTTTAGGCCCCCAATGTGGATAAAAGCCCTACTTCCTACCTTGTTCTTTCCTTATATATGTGGACAATACAGAGAATTACAATGTTTGGGGAGGGACTCAACGATTCAGGGAGACTTGGCGAGTTCTGATGGTGGTGGAGATTTGGGCCTCAAGCGCCAGAATCCTTCTATATGGCATAGGCTAAAACTAGAGTAATGAAGATGTCCCTTCTACCTTTCTACGGTGCCTCTGGTACCCCTTAATAGTACAGATTATGGAAGACATCCATGTTGGTGCGATGGGGCGTGCATGGATAGGAGTTGGACATCGCATTGGTATATAACATGTTTTGACCATTTTCATATGTTCGGAGAGTATTTCTAGGTTCCCTTGATGTCGTATGATAGAAAGACTCTTTCTGAGGCGATGGCCCTCCTCGTGATGTCGGAGGTACCGGATGGGTACCTCCGGGCTTCATGGGGCCCACTTGAACGGTGATTGGAGGCAGGCCATAAGTGAAAAAAAACTTATCACCGACATTCTTGTATTTTTAAAAATTTGATATTTTTTTTAAATCACAACTTACTAAAAATCATCAGGACTTCCAAAAAATGTTCTCAAATCTTTTTTTTCTTGAATTTACAAAATCTTCGCATATTTAAAAAATGTTCATGATCTTTTTAAATGTTGATGAATTTTAAAAAATGCTCATGACTTTCAATCATATTCCAAAATTTTAAAATTACAATGAATGCAAATTGTTCCTGGACTCCAAAACATCTTTATGAGTTTGAAAATTTAAACAAATGAAAAATATTAATGAATTAAGAAAATGTTCTAAATTCAAAAAATATTCAAGAACTCAACAAAATATTGGCAAATTTTAAAATAGAAAAAATAAGAAGAAAATGAACAAAAAAATGAAAACCAAAAATAAAAACCCAAAAGAAAACCGACAAAATAATAAAATAGAACCACAAGTTACCCTTGTTCAAGAAAAAAATGTAAATTATTTTCATAGCTTGACAGCCGTTCATATCCATCTTGCCCCACATATTACCGTTGTTCTTTTGTTTTGATCTAAAGTCGAACTTCGGGAAGAGAGGAACCCCAGGTTGTTAGATTTATGGTATACTATAAATTGTGATCGGGGATGTTCAGTATTGTGTAGGAGATATGCCCCAGAGGCAATAATAACAGCAATTAATTATCTTCAAGCTCATGATTATGTCTATATTACGTGCTATAACTGCAATGGTCCTTGAGTCAGTATATCCATAAAGTCTCAGCGGGAAACCCATATGCACGTGTGCATAATATACGGTAAAATGTATTCCTAGTCGTGCCTCTAAGACTAGCTCAAGTGTTGCATGATAGTCACATTTTCCTGATCATGGGCATGACTATGCCGGCAACTTGAGGACACAATGTTAGAAGATCACTTGTGTTGGGTTTACCCAAATTGATGTTATGCTACGACATACATTCGTCACAAGTTAATGATTAATAACATAAACAAAGTTAGCATTTGCATAATTCCTTAGACCATGGGAGTATTGAGTTCCTTCATGTTTGCTTCATGAACTTCGGGGTTAGTTAAACATCATCCATAACGGGGTGGCTATTACGGCGGCTTTCGGGTTCATGGAAATGTATGACAAGTGACTTGATAGCTCAAGATTGGGATTTGCTCCTCTGACGATGGAGAGATATTCTTTGGGCCCTCTTTGTGTTACGGTATCCATCATCGTCTGGCCAGACACAGTGTGCTTTGATCAGAGGAATACCGGAACGCGGGAACAAGAAAAGAGAACAAAACCGGTAACGATGAAATTGGCATGGTGAACAAAGTTGCTGATTCATGGGGATTGGCGGTGTCCTGGACTCGGGGGTACTCACCATGTCGTCTCCCGACTAGGTGGGTCGGGCCGAGGACCCCCATGGCGGTTCACTAATGGGCCACTTCGGGTAGCCCATGACGTATACAAGAAAGACTCCACAAGACTTGGCGCATAAGACAAGGACTCCTTTAATCCTAGGCCCCCGGTACATTATATAAGCCGAGGCTAGGCTAGTTGATAGACCATATTATAGACCATTAGAGTCACAACAATCTCGTGGTAGATACCTATACTTTGTACTATACCCCATATCAATACAATCAAAAGCAGGACGTAGGGTATTATCTCTTCGAGAGAGCCCGAACCTGGGTAAAATCCTGTGTCCATATTACCATCACTCCAAGACACCTAGCTCAGGAGCCCTACCTCGAGATATGCCGGACAGGTCCCCGCTGGCAGTCGCCGCGGTGCGATGGGAATTCAAATCGGCTCCAACGCGATTTACATGTGGGAGCCGAACTTCATCGTTGATGTCATCATCTTCATCACCGGCTCGACTGGTCACCTTGGCTGGACCGAGGACTATGCTCTACGTCGGATCATCAAGATCGGACGGGTGCCTTCATCATCAAATCAAATCTCAAACGAGATCATGGAAGAATCACCCATGGAGCTCGGGGACTCAACGTCAACATTGCCCTCACGCGATCGTGCAGTTTTTTCTGGACAGCGAATTCATGTTCGCCGTCCCCGCCCTCTCAACCATCGCTTTGACGATTGCTTCGGAGGGATTGTGTGGAATTGAGTCTTGAACAACCCTGCAAAATTTCACCTTATTCCGATGGAGGAATCTCTAGAAATCTTTGATACACCGGAGCCCTGTCGAATCTGGACATGAATCTGGATGAGTTTCGGGCGAGGAGTCCAGCGTCCAGCTCGTACATCCTTTGGAAGATCCAACCGCTCATCGGATGCGAAATTCATATTACAACAACCCCTCAAAATTTGAGTTCTGTTTGACCGTTGAAACTCCGGGACGAGTCCGAGGAGTGCATCAATTTTCAGATCTATTTTCTGCGTGAAAACGAATCCGACCCAAGTTCATCTTTTTCATGAACGGGTTATCGGACGTCCTTTTGGAAGATTTTTTTATAGAGTACTATGTTTTGTTCTCAAACACGTACCTACAAATTTTAAGCCTTTTCCGAGGTGATTTTCATCGTCGCGCCGGTGTCAAACCAGTCCGATCACGTTGCTCAACGGATGCCAACCTGCGCCAGTATCGACTACGCCGTCGCTTCATCGAGCCGACGACAACCACATCGGATCATTACCTCGGCGAGCTGACCAAGAGTTCGGCATCGCGAAGGCCAAATAATCACCAAAACAACATCGCTGCCCTACGGATTGCATGGGTCGGCCGCACCGGCATCGCCAGGCGGTCACTACATCAAGCCAGCATCAACCGCGTCACATATTCCGACATACGTCGGCATCGCCGCGCCGTCGCTTCTTCAAGCCGATGACCACCACGCGGACCTGTTTCGACACCTCGACTGGCATGGGGGCTCCGACGTCACCTTACCGACCTGCTCCATCACCGTGGCTAGACCGGGGGATTCGCCATCGCTTCATCAACATACTCTAGGGGCTTCATCGTCACCCCGCAGACTAGCTTCATCATGTCAGCTGGACTGGGAGCTTCGCCTGGCAACATTGACCATGCTGCATCATCACCACCACGTCAAGCCAAGCTCCTCGCTCGGTCACCTCGGGACGGGCTTGGGGGCTGGGACCTCAGTGAAGCCGAGGACCACCCACCATGTCGGATCTATCAAAGTTTGATGGGTGTCCATGTCCCACCGCATGCCCGGACCGCATGATCAACATCGAAAGCATTAACCAACGCCTTTGAAGCATCGACAATACTAACGGGGGGCTGCAACCAAGAGCTGAACCCACCAAAAGCCAAGGTACTCCATGGAGTCCTCGGCAAAACGTCCTCGGTACTTCGCATTATATGCATCGATTTCAAGTTGTGTCTTTGGTCAATAGCTGGACTTCCCGGCTCCTGTGCTTACCCCTTACGTTTCCGCTTTGTTCGGCTAAGGGGTAAAGGGAGAACCACTGCGATTGTCACTTCCGTTTTAACTAGTTAAGTGCCTCAGTTAGAGAAAGCCGAAAGCTGAATGTCACAACAAGCGTAAATTGGTCAGCGAATCGTAGGCGTTGTTAAACCAAATATAGCCAATCAAGGTTATCCGAGTAAAGCGAAGGGCCTTATTTTTCTCGAAAATGCCAAGTTGTGGGTGGTTCGGCCTCGGCTATCCGAGGAGTCAACATATACCGGGGGCTATTAAGTTGCCCCCAAACATATGCTCCTACGACAAAGTGTAAGTTATCAAGCCTCATAGTGTGATTGCCTTCTTTATTCTGAAAAGTCCACCTCTGGGCACTGAGACGTCGGCTAAGGTTTATATATCAGTAATAGACACCCGCAGTATATTCTACTAAGGGGTGGAAGCCGATGACTGGCCAATTACACATCTTAAACAGTCATAGTTGAGGCAAAATAACATATAGCATAAAGCTACAAAGTACAGCCTAAAGCTGACTGTCACAAACATGCGCAAATTCGATCGGCCGATTGGAATTATTAACCATAGAGGTTGCCTGTGTAAAACAAAGGACTTTTCGATAGGTCACAAAGCTTGCTTTCATGAAGGTGCCCAGCTTGTCTGAGGTCACCAATAGAAAACCAAGTTCGGCCGTCTTTGAAAGAAAACTACACAGTACTTACCTCAATTTCTTGGTATAAAACACTTTGGACCTATAAAAGAGTCCAATAAACTATACCAGGGGCTCTTTGAGGCACCTCGACACGGTTACCTCAAGACTCCTGGAGAGCCCAACATATCCTCAGCATTTGTATTTTATATACGAGCGCTGCCTTCCCACAAATCGTTATAAATCCACAATATGCATCAATTTGACTAGAGATTTTTTGCCAAGCTAGGTTGCCCGGCTCCTGTGCTTACTCCTTACATTCCCGATTGTTCGGCTAAAGGGTAAAGGGAGCACCTCTGTGATTGTTACTTCCGGGTTATCCGGGTTAGTACCTCAGACGGGTGAAGCCAAAAGCTAGCAATCTTAAGAATATAATTGGTCGGCCATGGAGGAAGTGAAAATCAAGTCATTTTTAAAAGGGCACTAGACGTATGGTGTAGAGCCTACTTATTACGCCGAGGATATTCCCAAGTCGAGGCCTTCGAGCAAGTATTGGGATAACGGCTAATTCATCGTGATTAACATGACACCCCGGGAAAAGGAACTGCTAGAGGAACTATTTTTCACCGAAGATGCAACTTGCGTTAAAAAGCAATAGAGCATAACTCTATGCAAGACTAGCATTTTGACCTTATGGCCGGATTGCCTCGTTCCCTACAAACATTGCCCGAAGATTCGGTCCGGCGTTGGGAACACTCCTCGTCCTCTGGCCGAGGAGGTAGAAGCTGATGGCTGGTTAACGGAGTATAAAATCTGCGGATATGAGCAATGAAAATGACAAAAGTACATAGATACATAAAGTCATCATTCAGCATGGACTATTTATAAAATCTATTCAAGGACATCTATAAGGGTATCAAGGAGACAATCCTGCTCGGTTAGCCGAATAGCTGACATGACGCTCTCATAATTCCCGTTGGCTTTAATTTCCTTTCCATCAAACCCCTTGAGGTCGACCTTGGCAAGCCCTTCGGTCTTCAGCAGACAATAGTGTGTCTTAACCATGGTCCACACTTCTCGAGCACCTTCTCGGCAGGCCGACACCTTACATGTCTAAATCCGACGCCCGGATCCTTTCAGGCATTTAGCAAGCTAGGTCATATTCCTTGGCGGGGGTTCATTGGGCCATAGAGCTCGGAAACAATTCTCTATGGATTTTTGTTGGTCCTTCTCGGCCTTGAGCTGATTACATTCATCGATTTTCCGAGCATGTGTCCTACTCTTGCGCTTCGGCATAACGAGCAGCTTCTCGAGCTACCTCAAGGTCCTTTTCAAGTTGACCTATCATCTCTGCTGCTAATAAAAAGCATACATCTTATACAAGCGGTCATCATATTGTTATCATAGGTAAGTATTAAACTTACCATGTGCCTCGCATACGAATTTATCGATATCGGCAACTTCTTTCTGTGACTCGACAAGCTTGGCTTTCGTTAGCTCCAGCTCCTTTAAGAAATCTTTATTCTCTTGCCGAGAAGTTTGTGTCAAACGTAACAAAATATTGTGCCAAACACATGTAGATCCTTAATTCGGCCACCCATGCCCAAATTAAGGCTCGGGGGCTACTGGGCTTTGCATTTCTCAATTAAAAGCCATTAAAGGGGTACATCGATCCCCTGATCAGGTGTTGCCACCCCGACCAGTGGCTCGGGGGCTACTGCATTGACGATTCAATGCAGAAAATTCAAAGTGCAAAATGCTTTCCGAGGAGATTACGATCCCCAGGTTGGTCGGCCGCACCCAACCTGAGTGTCGAAAGCTATTGCACACCGCGTTTCCATTCCTAAATATGCTGCCGAGCTAGGACTTGATCCTCAGACCGATTTCGTGAATCGACCTGAGTCTCAGGTGTCGGGCCCATGGAACCCGGGGTATCCAGGCACGTCTGCCTTTCGCCCAGGGTGCAACGCCTGGCGTGGGCCCAGCGGGCCGTCACCACCGAGCATCTCACCAAGACCCCTCATGAGGCCCTGGCCTCCTGAGGCCCCCTCCTCAGGAAATAGCGAGCAATGTTCAGCACCACCATCAACGGCCTCGCGAGGTCCCCTCACGAGGCGGCTTCCCGAGTGGCCTCGCGAGGCGGCTTTCCAAGGTGGCCTCCCGAGGCCCCCTCCCGCAGGCGCTCGAGACGAAGGTTGTTTGGCGTGCCGCGTGGCCTGGGGCCCATCACGTGGGTGACGCGCGCGGCGACGAGCGGCAACAGAAGCCGCGCCATCAGCGGCGGATGAAGATGGTTTGCTCTTTTGTGTTAAGGGAGCAGGGCCAGCTATCTACTCTCCAAAGCAACCCCAAAGGTTGCCCGATCGGCGAAGGAAGACCAAGACGACGGGCGCGCAGGGCGGAGGTCATCACCGAGCCCACCGGCGCGTCATGGATCATGCTTTGGCAGGCGAAGACCACCTTTAGTCAGGATAGCCTGAGCGCATGTCCCCTTTCAAAATCGCCAAGTGTGGCAACCCTTCCCGCCTAAGTTTCCAGGGGGAAGAGGACCATGGCCGATATAAAGGGCAGAGCAGCTATAGAGCCAAAAAAGGAGAGAGCCCGGAGAACCCTAGTTCTCACCATCCTCAACCTTGTACTCTCTCTCTCTCTCTCGCACCAGAGCAATACCAATCAAGCAGGAGTAGGGTCTTACACCGCAAGGTGGCCCGAACCTAGGTAAACTGCTGAGTCCTCGCTCCGTCCCTCGCTAGCGCGCTCTTGCCGTTGCCTCGCCGTCGCTTAGCCGTGGTAGGAGACGAAGTGGTAGAACGAGCTCACCCCAGTGTTCGAACTTTGGGTCCCCGGAGCCCGACTTCCGACATTTGGCGCGCCAGGTAGGGGTGCGCTACTGTTCTTCTGCTCCGCCCTCAGCTCCACTAACCCCATGGCCGAGCGCAGGGCTGGCCGCGTGGCTCAGACGAAGCCGGTGGCCCGCAGCAATCGCCGCCGTCCCGAAACCGAGGCTGCTGCCGCCACTGGCCCCGCTGCCCGCGAGCAGCAGGACTCATCCCTGCACCCCTCCGTGCAGGCGAACGGCCACACCGCCACGGCCTCCTCCCACGCCCACCGTGGGCCGCCGAACCCGCAGGCAACGCTGCTCATGGCGCGTGACCTGCTCCGCTACCGTCCGGCTGACACCGCCTACGACGCCTGGCTCGGTCGCATCGCCGAGCTCATCAACATCGCCGGGGACGCTCCGGCGCCTTCTCACTCGCTCCACCCGCCGCCGTCTCGTGCTGGGGACCTGGCGCACGGCGCTCCCCCGCCGCCTCCTCTGCGCGACGAACGCGCCGGGCCCCAGCGCAGCGCACGGGCTCGTGAGCCGTCCCGTGGCGCGTCCTCACCAGATCGAGACGAGGCCAGCTGCCAGATCATCTGCCGCGCGCCCTCCAACGCGCGAGTGCTCCTCGAGCGGCATTGCCAGCGCCAGGACCAGGCCGTTCAGGACGTTGTAGCGGCCGGGCGTCAATACCACGCTGCCCTCTCTGGTGGCGTCCCCTCGAGCGGCGTGGGCTGCCGTGCCTTCACCCGCGAGCTGCGTCGCGTGGTCTGGCCCGCGAAGTTCAAGCCTGAGCTTCCTTCGCGCTACGACGGCACTCCCAACCCCACGGAGTTCCTCCAGCTTGACGCGCTGAGCGTCGAGGCGGCGAACGGCGACGACAAGGTCTTGGCGAACTGGTTCCCCATGGCCCTCAAGGATGGCCCGCGCTCCTGGCTCATGAACCTCCCCGAGGCTTCCATCTCGTCGTGGGCCGAGCTCTGTAGCCAGTTCATCGCCAACTTCAAGGGCACACAGGACCGCTCCCTCACCATCAACGACCTGCGGCGTGTTCGGCAGCGCCCAGACGAGACCCTCCGCAAGTATATCCAGTGCTTCAGTCAGGTGCGCAACAAGATCCCGCGCGCCTCCGACGCGGTCGTCATCTCCGCATTCTCCACCGGCGTCACGGACGTCAAGATGCGCGAGAAGCTCGCCACCAACGGTGAGCTCGACTCCGTGCTCGAGCTGCTCGACCTCGCCAACAAGTGCGCCAAGGCTGAAGAAGGCCGCCTCTTCGTCCACAACGACCCCGACGCGGCGCTCGACGCCGCCAAGGCCTAGAGCAAGGACGTCAAGCGCAAGGGCCCTGCCGTGCTTGCGGTGGAGCCCGAGCAAAAGCGCGGCCGCGACCGCGACGAGCCCAGGAAGGACAACCGGCCACTCTGCGCTTTTCACAACGTCCGCTCCCACAGCACCGAAGACTGTCAGGAGGTCAAGCTGCTCCGCGACGAACCGGCCGCGGAGGTGGCCGCAACGGCAACCACTAGGACAGCCGCAACAATAGTGGCAACTACCACCAGGGCTGGCGCGACCAGCCTCGTAAGGCCGTTTGGCGCGACCAGCCTCGCGAGGCGAATCCTCAGGCCAACGCCGCTCTCCCACCGCTGCCTCCGCCACCCCGGAGGAACGACGTCAACCAGCCTGACGAGGGCGCTGTGGGCTACCAGGAGCCTCGCGCGGTTGCCTGCATCCTTGGCGGGTCCCAAGCCCCCGCGTCCATCCGCCACTTCAAGCAACTCTCTCGCGAGGTGTATGCCGCCCTCCCGAGACCAGAGGCTTCGCGGCCCCTCAAGTGGTCGCAGTACACCATCACCTTCGACTCCAAGGACCACCCCAAGTCCACGGCCTCCGCAGGCGCGCTCCCCATGCTGTGCACTCCCACCATCAGCAACGTCGCGGTCACCAAGACCCTCATCGACGGGGCTGCCGGCCTCAACGTACTCTCCATCGAGGCCTTCGAGACGCTCTAGGTGCCCTACGACCAGCTGATGCCGACCAGGCCCTTTTCCGGAGTGACTGATGGCTCCACCATTCCACTGGGGCAAGTGTGCCTCCCCGTCACCTTCGGCACCCGCAAGAACTACCACACCGAGCTCATCGACTTCGACGTGGCACACATCGGCCTGCCTTATAACACCATCTTGGGCTACCCAGCTCTCACCAAGTTCATGGCGGCCACTCATCACGCCTATAACGTCCTCAAGATGCCCGGCTGCAGCGGCATCATCACCGTCGCCTGCGACGAGAAGGACGCGGCTAGCACCCTTGAGCGTGCCTACAAGGCCGCCGCTGTCGCGCACCCGCCCAACGAGGACGCGGCCGAGCCTTCCGAGGCCGCGCCCACGAAGAAGAAGCAGCTGTTCTCTCAGGACCGCGCCGAGACAAAGAAGGTGTCGGTGGATGGCAGCAGCTCCGGCCCTACCTTCACCATCGACACAGGCCTCCCTCCTGCATAGTAAAGCGCGCTTGTCACCTTCCTTTGGGCAAACTCGGATGTTTTCGCCTGGAAAGCATCCGACTTGTCCGGTGTGCCTAGGGAGGTGATCGAGCACCACTTAGCGGTGTGCCCCAACGCACGCCCGGTCAAGCAGAAAGCACGGCGCCAGGCGCCAGAGAAGCAAAAGTTCATCGTCTAGGAAGTTCAAAAGCTCCAAGAAGCCGGAGTCGTTCGTGAGGTGCGCCATCCCGAATGGCTCGCCAACCCAGTCGTCGTCCCCAAGAAGGGCGGCAAGGAGCGCTTGTGCGTCGACTTCACCAGCCTCAACAAGTTCTGCCCTCAAGATCCATTCCCACTGCCCTGCATCGATCAGATCGTGGATTCCACCGCTGGGTGTGATTTGCTATGCTTCCTGGATGCCTTCTCAGGCTATCATCAGATCAAGATGGTGGCCGAAGACGTGGAGAGGACGGCCTTCATCACCCCCTGCGGCGTATTTTGTTACGTCTGCATGCCCTTCGGTTTAAGGAGCGCGGGCGCCACATTCCAGCAGCTAATGCGCATCACTCTGGGGCCTCAGATGGGGAGGAACGCGGAGTCCTACGTCGACGACATCGTGGTCAAATCTTGCGAGGCTGGATCCCTCATCGCGGACCTCTAGGAAACATTTGCCAACCTGCGCAAAGTGAACCTCAAGCTCAACCCGGAGAATGCGTCTTCGGAGTCCCCTCCGGCAAGCTCCTCGGCTTCCTAGTCTCGCACCGTGGCATCGAGGCCAATCCAGAGAAGATCAAGGCCATCGAGAAAATGCGTCCTCCCCGGACCCTCTAGAAAATGAAGCCCTTGGCAGGGTGTATGGCCTCCCTAGGGCATTTCATCTCCAAGTTTGGCGAGCGAGCCCTGCCCTTCTTCAAGCTCCTGAAGAGGTCCGGCTCCTTCAAGTGGACTCCTGAGGCAGACGCCGCCTTTGAAACCCTCAAGAGGTACCTCACGAGCCCGCCCATCATGGTCGCGCCGCGCTCTTGCGAGCCCTTGCTCCTGTACTTGGCGCCCACCCCCCAGACGGCCAGCGCGGCGTTGGTGGCAGTGCGGGAGGAGCGCGTCTGCGCCAAGGAAAAACCCTCGGCGCCCCCTTCAGGCTCACGAGCCCGCTGAGCCTCGCGAGCCCCCCGGGCCTCGCGAGCCTCCTGAGCCTCGTAAGGCCGCCGTCCCCCGCGAGCCTTCCGAGCCTCGCGAGCGTCGTGAGGTTCCCGAGCCTTCCGAGCCTCGCAAGGCGTCTGAAGAGCAAGTTGTCGCAACAACTACGTGCCTCGTCGAGCACCCTGTGTACTTCGTCAGCACCGTGCTAAGGGACGCGCGCGAGCGCTACCCCATGCAGCAGAAGCTCCTCCTCGCGCTCCTCGTCGCCTCCAGGAAGCTACGCCACTACTTTCAGGGTCATCCCATCCAGGTCATTTCCTCCTACCCCTTGGAGCAAGTTCTGCGCAGCACCAACGCCGTCGGCCGCGTCGCCGAGTGGAACATCGAGCTGCAAGCCTTCCAGCTGGAGTTCTCCACCACCAGAGTCATCAAGGGCGCGGCTCTGGCCGACTTCGTGGCAGAATGGACGGACACGTACGAGAACGAGCCTCGCGAGGCCCAGTCCCTCCTGCCAGGGGATGAGGCGCCTGGCGGATGGACCATGCACTTCGGCGGCGCCTTCTCCCGACAGGGCGCGGAGGCTGGGGTTATGCTCACCTCACCAATAGGAGACAAGCTCTACTACGCCGTACAGCTCTGCTTCTGGCACACCGACAAGGTCTCCAACAAAATTGCAGAGTATGAGGGCCTCATCGCCGGCCTCAAGGCCGCGTTCGCCCTAGGTATCAAGCGTCTGACTATCAAGGGCGATTCGCAACTCCTCGTCAACTTCTCCAACAAATGCTACAAGCCCAAGGACGAGCACATGGCCGCCTACCTAGAAGAGGTATGTAAACTTGAGAAGTGCTTTCTTGGCCTGGAGCTGCAGCACATCCCCCACGGCGGCAACAAAGAAGCTGACGACATCGCCAAACGAGCATCACGCCGCGAGCCCCAGAGCCCTGGCGTCTTCGAGGAAAGGCTCCTCAAGCCATCTACTGCACCCCCAGCCGCGAGCACGGCGCTCCTTCGCGAGGAACTCCCGCCCGCACCACCCACGGGTGCACCAGACTGTGGCCCGGCCTCAGGAGCTCACCTGCTGCTGGCGCTCGAGCCTCAGGCCGATAGCTGGGTCGTGGAGTTCAAGGCTTATTTGCTTCGCGGCACCCTCCCGGAGAAAGACTCGGAAGCAGAGCGCGTGGCTCGGTAGGCCACCGCCTACTGCCTACAGGATGGCGAGCTGTACCGTAGGCGCCCCAATGGCGTCTCGCTATGGTGCTTATCTGAAGAGCAAGGGCACGAATTGCTCGCTAATATCCACGGAGGAGACTGTTGGAAATATGCCCTAGAGGCAATAATAAATTGGTTATTATCATATTTCCTTGTTCATGATAATCGTTTATTATCCATGCTATAATTGTATTGATTGGAAACTCAAATACATGTGTGGGTACATAGACAACACTGTGTCCCTAGTAAGCCTCTAGTTAACTAGCTCGTTGATCAAAAGATGGTGAAGGTTTCCTAGCCATAGACATGTGATGTCATTTGATAACGGGATCACGTCATTAGGAGAATGATGTGATGGACAAGACCCAAACTACAAACGTAGCATTTGATCGTGTCAGTTTGTTGCTATTGTTTTCTGCATGTCAAGTATCTGTTCCTATGACCATGAGATCATGCAACTCACTGACACCGGAGGAATACCTTGTGTGTATCAAACATCGCAACGTAACTGGGTGACTATAAAGATGCTCTACAGGTATCTCCGAAGATGTCTGTTGAGTTGGCATGGATCAAGACTGGGATTTGTTACTCCGTGTGACGGAGAGGTATCTCAGGGCCCACTCGGTAATACAACATCACGATGAGCCTTGCAAGCATTGTGACTAAGGTGTTAGCCACGAGATCTTGTATTACGGAACGAGTAAAGAGACTTGCCAGTAACGAGATTGAACTAGGTATAGAGATACCGACGATCGAATCTCGGGCAAGTAACATACCGAAGAACAAAGGGAACAGCATACGGGATTAATTGAATCCTTGACATAGAGGTTCGACCGATATAGATCTTCGAAGAATATGTAGGAACCAATATGGGCATCCAGGTCCCGCTGTTGGTTATTGACCATAGAGGTGTCTCGGTCATGTCTACATAGTTCTCGAACCCGCAGGGTCTGCACACTTAAGGTTCGGTGACGTTTCGGTAGAATTGAGTTATGTATGTTGGTGACCGAAGGTTGTTCAGAGTCCCGGATGAGATCACGGACATCACGAGGAGCTCCGGAATGGTCCGGAGGTAAAGATTGATATATAGGAAGTCCCGTTTTGGCCACCGGAAAAGTTTCGGGTATTTCCGGTAGTGTACCGGGAGTGCCGGAGGGCCATCGGGAGGGGCCACCCACGCCGGGAGGCCACATGGGCCTAAAAGGGGTTGCACCAGCCCTTAGTGGGCTGGGCAATGCAGCCCTATAAGGCCCATGCGGCTGGAATAAGAGGAAAAGGCATAAAACCCAAGAAAAGGGAAGGGGAACCAAATATGGAAGGTGTCCTATTTGGACTAGGAAGAAGTGGAGGAGTCCACCTCCTCCTCCTTGGTTCGCCGCACCTAGGGGGGAAACCCTAGGGCGCCAGCCCCTCCCCCTCCCTCCTATATATACTAGAGGGGAGAGAGGGCCAAACACCCTAAGCCACGGTGCAGCCCTCTCCCCCGTAACTCTGCAGTTTTCTCCTCTAGCTGATTTTGACGGTGCTTAGGCGAAGCCCTGTCGGAATTGCTCTACCACCACCACCACCACGCCGTCGTGCTGCTGGAGTACTCTTCTACCTCTCCGCTCTCTCTTGCTGGATCAAGACGGCAGAGATCGTCATCAAGCTGTACGTGTGCTGAACGCGGAGGTGCCGTCCGTTCGGTACTTGATCGGGACGGATCGTGATTGGATCGCGGGACGCTCGGTGATTTGGATCACGAAGACGTTCGACTACATCAACCGCGTTGCTCAAACGCTTCCCGCTTAGCGATCTACAAGGGTATGTAGATTCACTCTCCCTCTCGTAGATGCTCATCACCATGGATAGATCTTGTGTGTGCGTAGGAAATTTTTTGTTTCCCATGCAACGTTCCCCAACAGTGGCATCTGAGCTAGGTCTATGCGTAGATGAGATCTCGAGTAGAACACAAAGGAGTTTGTGGGCATTTATATTCAGATTGCTTCCCTCCTTAGTCTTTTCTTGATTCAGCGGTATTGTGGGATGAAGCGGCTCGGACCAACCTTACTCGTCCACGTACGAGAGACCGGTTCCATCGACTGACATGTAACTTTGTTGCATAAGATGGCTAGCGGGTGTCTGTCTCTCCCACTTTAGTTTAATCGGATTCGACAGAGGCGGTCCTTGTAGAAGGTGAAATAGCAACTTTTATATCACCGTTGTGGTTTTTGCGTAGGTAAGAATCGTTCTTGCTAGATACCCGTAGCAGCCACGTAAAACATGCAACAACAATTAGAGGACGTCTAACTTGTTTTTGCAGGGTATGTTGTGATGTGATATGGCCAATTACATGATGAGATATATGTGATGTATGAGATGATCATGTGTTGTATAATATCACGACTTGCATGTCGATGAGTACGGCAACTGGCAGGAGCCATAGAGTTGTCTTTAATTATTGTATGACCTGCGTGTCAATCATTAAGCGCTATGTAATGCTTTACTTTATCGCTAAACGTTAGCAATAGTCGTGGAAGCAACAGTCGGCGCGACAACCTCATGGCGACACGTTGATGGAGATCAAGATGATGGAGATCATGGTGTCATGCCGGTGACGATGGAGATCATGCCGGTGTTTTGGAGATGGAGATCAAAAGCACGAGTTCATGGCCATATCATGTCACTTATGATTTGCATGTGATGTTAATCCTTTTATGCATCTTATTTTGCTTAGGACGACGGTAGCATTATAAGGTGATCCCTCACTTAAATTTCAAGATAAATTGTGTTCTCCCCGAGTGTGCACCGTTGCGAAAGTTCGTCGTTTCGAGACACGCCGTGATGATCGGGTGTGATAGACTCTACGTTCACATAGAACGGGTGTAAGCCATGTTGCACGTGCGGAACACTCGGGTTAAACTTGACGAGCCTAGCATGTACAGACATGGCCTCGGAACACAAGAGACCGAAAGGTCGAACATGAGTCATATAGTAGATATGATCAACATGAAGATGTTCACCATTGAAACCACCTCAACTCACGTGATGATCGGACTTGAGTTGGTGGATTTGGATCATGTTACACTCGAATGACCGGAGGGATGTCAATTTGAGTGGGAGTTTTAAGTAATATGATTAACTAAACTCATTATCATGAACATAGTCAAAGTGTCTTTGCAAATTATGTTGTAGATTACTAGATCGCGCTGTAGCTCCCTTGAATTTTTATATGTTCCTAGAGAAATAGATTTGAAAGATGATGGTAGCAATAATGCGGACTGGGTCCGTGATCTGAGGATTGTCCTCAAATTGCTGCACAGAAGGCTTATGTCCTTAATGCACCGCTCGGTGCACCACCCCCTCTAGCGTCGTCTGTAGATGTTGTGAACATATGACAGGCACGTTCCGATGACTACTTAATAGTTCAGTGCGTCATGCATTACGGCTTAGAATTGAGGCTCCAAAACGTTTTGAACGTCACGGAACATATGAGATGTTTTAAGAGCTGAAATTGGGATCTCAGACTCGTTCCCATGTTGAGAGGTATGAGACCTCCAACAAGATTCTTTGCCTGCAAGATGATGGAGAATAGCTCAATCGTTGAGCATGTGCTCAAATTGTTTGAGTGCTACAATCACTTGAATCGAGTGGGAGTTGATCTTCCAGATAAGATAGTGATTGATACAGCTCTCCAAGTCACTGTCACTAAGCTACTAGAGCTTCGTGATGAACTATAAAAGGCCCGAGATGGAAATAATGATCCCTGAGCTGTTTGCAATGTTTGATACCGCGAAGGTAGAAATCAAGAAGGAAGCATCAAGTGTTGATGGTTAGTGAAACCACTAGTCTCGAGAAGGGCAAGGGCAAGGAGGGATACTTCATGGATGGCAAGCCAGTTGCTGCTCCAGTGAAGAAACCCAAGGTTGAACCCAAACCCGAGACTAAGTGCTTCTATTATGAGGAGAACGGTCGCTGAAGTGGAACAACCCTAGATACTTGGTAGATAAGAAGGTTAGCAACGTCGACAGAAGTATATTTGATATACGTGTTATTGATGTGTACCTTACTAGTACTCCTAGTAGCACCTGGGTATTAGATACCGGTTCGGTTGCTAAATGTTAGTAACTCGAAATTAAAGCTATGGAATAAACAGAAGCTAGCTAAGGGTGAGGTGATGATGAGTGTTGGAAGTGTTTCCAAGGTTGATGTGATCACCATCGCACGCTCTCTCTCTACCTTCAGGATTAGTGATGAACCTAAATAAATGTTATTTGGTGTTTGCGTTAAGCATGAACGTGATTAGATCATGTTTATTGCAATACGGTTATTCATTTAAAAAGAAATAATGGTTATTCTGTTTACATGAATAATACCTTCAATGGTCATACACCCAATAAGAGTGGTTTATTGAATCTTGATCGTAGAGATACACATGTTTATAATATTGATGCCAAAAGATGCAAAGTTAATAATGATAGTACCACATACTTGTGGCACTGCCGCTAAAGGTCATATTGGTGTAAAACGCATGAAGAAACTCCATGCTGATGGATCTTTGGACTCATTCGATTTCGAATCGGTTGAGACATGCGGACCATGCCTCATGGGCAAGATGACTAAAACCCCGTTTTCTGGTATGATGGAGCGGGCAATTGACTTATTGGAAATGATACATATTGATGTATGCGGTCCAGTGAGTATTGTAGTGTGCGGTGGATATCGTTATTTTCTTATCTTCACTGATGATTTGAGTAAATATGGGTATATTTACTTAATGAAACACAAGTCTGAAACGTTTGAAAAGTTCAAACAAAATCAGAGTGAAGTTTGAGATCATCGTGACAAGAAGATAAAATGTCTGCGATACGATCGTGGAGGTGAATATCTGAGTTACGAGTTTGGTATACAACTTAAGACAATGTGGAAGTTGTTTCACAACTCACGCCACCTGGAACACCATAGTGTGATGGTGTGTCCGAACGTCGTAGTCATGCTCTATTGGATATGGTGCGAACTATGATGTCTCTTATCGATTTACCACTATCGTTTTAGGGTTATGCATTAGAGACAACCACATTCACTTTAAAAGGGGCACCATCTAAATCCGTTGAGATGACACCGTATGAATTTTGGTTTGGCGGAAACCTAAGCTGTCATTTCTTAATGTTTGGGGCTGCGACGCTTATGTGAAAAAGGGTTTTCACCTAATGAGCTCGAACCCAAAGCGAACAAATGCATCTTCATAGAATACCCTAACGTAACAGTTGGGTAAACCTTCTATCTTAGATCCAAGCACAAAGTGTTTGTTGCTAAAACGGGTCTTTTCTCGAGAAAGAGTTTCTTTCGAAAGATTGAGTGGGAGGAAGATAGTACTTGATGAGGTTGTTGAACCTTTACTTCAACCTGAGAGTAGCGCAGCGCAGAAAGTTGTTTCTGTGGAGCCTACGTTAGTTGAAAAGGAAGTTAATGATGATGATCATGAAACTTCGGATCAAGTTACTATCGAACATCGTGGGTCGACAAGGACGCGTACTGCTCCTGAGTGGTACGGCAACCCTGTCTTAGAGGTCATGTTGTTGGACAACACCGAACCTACGAGCTATGGAGAAGCGATGATGGGCCCGGATTCCGAGAAATGGTTAAGACCATGAAATCCGAGATGGGATCCATGTAAGAAAACAAAGTATGGGCTTTGGAAGTATTACCTGAAGGGCGAAAGGCCATTCAGAACAAATGGATCTTTAAAAGGATGACGGACGCGGACGGTAATGTCACCGTCTATAAAGCTCGACTTGTGGCAAAGGGTTTATCACAAGTTCAAGGAGTTGACTACGATGAGACTTTCTCACCCGTAGCGATGCTCAAAGTCTGTTGGAATCATGTTAGCAGTTGCTGCATTTTTCAATTATGAAATCTGGCAGATGGATGTCAAAACATCGTTTCCTTAACGGTATCCGTAAGGAAAAGTTGTATGTGATACAACCGAAAGGTTTTGTCAGTCCTAAGGATGCTAAAATATATGCAAACTCCAGCGATCCTTCTATGGACTGGAGCAAGCATCTCGGAGTTGGAATATACGCTTAGATGAGGTGATCAAAGTTTCTGAGTCTATACAAAGTTTATGAGAAACTTGTATTTACAATAAAGTGAGTGGGAGCACTATAGAATTTCTGATAAGTATATGTGGTTGACATATTGTTGATCGGAAATGATGTAGAATTTCTGGAAAGCATAAAGGGTCGTTTGAAAAGAGTTTTTCAAAGGAAGACCTAGAATGAAGCTACTTAAATATTGGGCATCAAGATCTATAGAGATAGATCAAGACGTCTGATAAGACTTTCAATGAGTACATACCTTGACAAGATTTTGAAAGAGTTCAAAATGGATCAGTCGAAGAAAGAGTTCTTGCCTGATTTGTAAGGTGTGGAGTTGAGTGAGACTCAAAGCTCGGCCACGGCAGAAGAAAGAGAAAGGACGAAGGTCGTCCCCTATGCCTTATCCATAGGCTCTGTATTGTATGCCATGCTATGTACCGCACCTGATGTGTGCCTTGCCATGATTCTGTCAAGGGGTACAAGAATGATCCAGGAGTGGATCATTGGACAGCGGTCAAGATTATCCTTAGTAACTAGAGGACTAAGGAAATATTTCTCGATTATGGAGGTGATAAAGAGTTTGTCGTAAAGGGTTACGTCGATGCAAGCTTTGACACCTATCCGGACGACTCTGAATAGTAGTCAGGATACATATAGTGGAGCAGCCATTTGGAATAGCTCCAAGTGGAGTGTGGTAGAAGTGTCTACAGTATGAAATAGAGATTTGCAAAGTACACACGGATCTGAATGTCGCAGACCCGTTGACTAAAGACCTCTCTCACATGCAAAGCATGATCTGATCGAACCCCAGAACTCATTGGGTGTTAGATTCATAACAATGTAAATCACATGGTGATGTGAACTAGATTATTGACTCTAGTGCAAGTGGGAGACTGTTGGAAATATGCCCTAGAGGCAATAATAAATTGGTTATTATCATATTTCCTTGTTCATGATAATCGTTTATTATCCATGCTATAATTGTATTGATTGGAAACTCAAATACATGTGTGGGTACATAGACAACACTGTGTCCCTAGTAAGCCTCTAGTTAACTAGCTCGTTGATCAAAAGATGGTGAAGGTTTCCTAGCCATAGACATGTGATGTCATTTGATAACGGGATCACGTCATTAGGAGAATGATGTGATGGACAAGACCCACACTATAAACGTAGCATTTGATCGTGTCAGTTTGTTGCTATTGTTTTCTGCATGTCAAGTATCTGTTCCTATGACCATGAGATCATGCAAATCACTGACACCGGAGGAATACCTTGTGTGTATCAAACGTCGCAACGTAACTGGGTGACTATAAAGATGCTCTACAGGTATCTCCGAAGATGTCTGTTGAGTTGGCATGGATCAAGACTGGGATTTGTTACTCCGTGTGACGGAGAGGTATCTCAGGGCCCACTCGGTAATACAACATCACGATGAGCCTTGCAAGCAATGTGACTAAGGTGTTAGCCACGAGATCTTGTATTACGGAACGAGTAAAGAGACTTGCCAGTAATGAGATTGAACTAGGTATAGAGATACCGACGATCGAATCTCGGGCAAGTAACATACCGAAGAACAAAGGGAACAGCATACGGGATTAATTGAATCCTTGACATAGAGGTTCGACCGATATAGATCTTCGAAGAATATGAAGGAACCAATATGGGCATCCAGGTCCCGCTGTTGGTTATTGACCGTAGAGGTGTCTCGGTCATGTCTACATAGTTCTCGAACCCGCAGGGTCTGCACACTTAATGTTTGGTGACGTTTCGGTAGAATTGAGTTATGTATGTTGGTGACCAAAGGTTGTTCGGAGTCCCGGATGAGATCACGGACATCACGAGGAGCTCCGGAATGGTCCGGAGGTAAAGATTGATATATAGGAAGTCCCGTTTTGGCCACCAGAAAAGTTTCGGGTATTTCCGATAGTGTACCGGGAGTGCCGGAGGGCCATCGGGAGGGGCCACCCACGCCGGGAGGCCACATGGGCCTAAAAGGGGTTGCACCAGCCCTTAGTGGGCTGGGAAATGCAGCCCTATAAGGCCCATGCGGCTGGAATAAGAGGAAAAGGCATAAAACCCAAGAAAAGGGAAGGGGAACCAAATATGGAAGGTGTCCTATTTGGACTAGGAAGAAGTGGAGGAGTCCACCTCCTCCTCCTTGGTTCGGCCGCACCTAGGGCGGAAACCCTAGGGCGCCAGCCCCTCCCCCTCCCTCCTATATATACTAGAGGGGAGAGAGGGCCAAACACCCAAAGCCACGGTGCAGCCCTCTCCCCCGTAACTCTGTAGTTTTCTCCTCTAGCTGATTTTGACGGTGGTTAGGCGAAGCCCTGTCGGAATTGCTCTACCACCACCACCACCACGCCGTCGTGCTGCTGGAGTACTCTTCTACCTCTCCGCTCTCTCTTGCTGGATCAAGACGGCGGAGATCGTCATCAAGCTGTACGTGTGCTGAACGCGGAGGTGCCGTCCGTTCGGTACTTGATCGGGACGGATCGTGATTGGATCGCGGGACGCTCGGTGACTTGGATCACGAAGACGTTCGACTACATCAACCGTGTTGCTCAAACGCTTCCCGCTTAGCGATCTACAAGGGTATGTAGATTCACTCTCCCTCTCGTAGATGCTCATCACCATGGATAGATCTTGTGTGTGAGTAGGAAAATTTTTGTTTCCCATGCAACGTTCCCCAACAGAGACTGCGGTCACCACTCCTCGTCACGCACCCTCGTCGGCAAGGTGTTTCGCAGCGGTTTCTACTGGCCCATTGCACTGCGCGACGCTACCGCACTGGTCCAAGCCTGCGAGGCCTGTCAATTCCACGCCAAGCAGATCCACCAGCCAGCGCAGGGCCTCCAGACGATTGCCCTCTCATGGCCTTTCGCGGTCTGGGGGCTAGATATCCTAGGGCCCTTCCCACGCGCGGCTGGCGGTTACCGCTATCTCTATGTCGCCATCGACAAGTTTACCAAGTGGGCAGAGGTCGAGCCGGTGCGCACCATTCCGGCCGGCTCCGCCGTCAAGTTCATCAATGGCCTCGTGAGCCTCTTTGGAGTTCCCAACCGCATCATCACCGACAACGGTTCCCAGTTCACAAGCGGCCTCTTCAAGTCCTACTGCGCCAGCCTCGGCACGCAGATCTGCTACGCCTCGGTGGCGCACCTGCGAAGCAATGGCCAGGCCGAGCGCGCCAATGCCGAGGTCCTCAAGGGCCTCAAAACAAGGAGCTTCAAGAAGAAACTCGAGGCTTGCGGCAAGGGCTGGCTCGACGAGCTGCAGTCCGTGTTGTGGTCCATCCGCACGACGGCAAGCAAGCCTACTAGTGAGACGCCCTTCTTCCTTGTCTACGGCGCTGAAGCGGTCCTCCCATTGGAGCTTAAGCACGGTTCCCCGCGAGTCCTTGCCTTCGACGAGGCGCGTCAGGAGGGCTCGCGAGAGATCGATCTGCTGCTCCTTGAGGAGGGCCGCCGTTAGGCTGCCCTTCGTGTCGCGAGGTACCAGCAGGCCTTGCATCGCTACCACAGCCGCAGCATCCGCCCTCGTACTCTCGAGGTCGGCGACCTCATCCTGCGCAGGATCCTCTCCCGAGAGGGACTTCACAAACTCTCACCCATGTGGGAAGGACCTTTCCGGGTTACTCATGTCTCCAGGCCCGGCTCAGCCCGGCTGGAGACGGAGGACGGAGTTCCTGTGCCTAACACCTGGAACATCCAACACCTCCTCAAGTTCTACCCGTGACCCTCACGCGTACGAACGAAACGGGGCTGTACACGCCCCGGAGCCTCTCATTGCGTTCGCCTGATGGGCCCACGAGAGCTCCCGCCCACGCCCAAGTGGAAGCCTCATGCTCCGCACTGGCGGAACGATCGACCCGCGATCATACCCACACCCCTGTGGAAGCCCCATGCTCCGCGCTGGCGGAACGATCGACCCGCGATCATACCCACACCCCTGTGGAAGCCCCATGCTCCGCGCTGGCGGAACAATCAACTGAGGGCACCCCATGGGCTGCACCAACCTCAAGCTGACCCGTGCCGGACACGGCAGCACTCTCTTTCTCATTTTTGGTGTGTAATTGAGGGTGCCCCCACGGGTTGCACCAACCTCAAGCTGACCCGTGCCGGACACGGCAGCCGCATCTTTATTTTGTTATGTAATGGGTTGCTATCTTGCTTCAGTAAAGCTTACATTTCCTTAATATGGAGTTTCCTTGTCCCCTTGCCTCACGAGTCTCGCACGCTCACGACTTCCCTCATGAGCCTCACGCGAGTGGGGGCTGGACACGGTGCCTACGCTCGGGTCAGTCCCAGCAGCACTGAAAAAACCCAAGCAACCGGGCTCTGGCTCGCGGGCCTGCTCCCGTGCACGCCACCCCACCAAGGTCCTTGATGTCCTGTCTCCTCGAGTAATACCCATGAGCGAATTGACGAGCGCGCGCTGCCGTTAAGTACTCTGCGTGCAGTTATCTCAGGAGCAGGTCCCCTGAAAGATCTCGCGAGGTAGCTCCCTCGGGACCTCAGGAGGCCAGCAGGCCCCGCCTCGGGAACTAACCCTCGGCGGCCGTCCCAGCAGGAGATCTCGCAAGCGGAACCCTCACAAGGCGCACCCTGCAAGAGATGGGCCACCATACTACCTCGTACAGAGCTAAGTCTCCCGTCTCGCGAGCCACCCTCGGCATCTCTCGAGCCTTCCCCTCCGACGGCCTCACGAGCGCCAGCGTTTCTCTTGGCGCAAGCTGCTTGTGCGTTAAAGGGGGGCTCCCTGAGCATCGCGCCTCAGGAACTCTCACTAGCTCCCGGTGCCCCTCGCCTCCTGGCCATGTTTCGGCATCGTGACCTGACATACCAGCGACGGCTATGGCCGCTTGGGGGCTGAGTCCTGACAACATAGAGCATCATGGCAAGCAAAAAGAGAAAAATAGGCCTTAAGGGAGAGCCTCGCGAGGGCACGAGTGTTCATTACAGCAAATCAAGAAGTATTTAAACACCAAGGTATCGTCTTCACGCCCCCATGGGCCACATCGATCTAGCGCAGGGTGACGAAAGGAAAAGGACCCTAGGAGCTCGTGCCGTCGTCGCCGCCGGAGCTCTCGCCGCTGCCACAGGAGTACTTCCCGAGTAACACGCCCACATGGCCTTCCACCGCCCTTGCGAGCCCATCGCGAAGCTCCTCGGGGACTGGGGCTATCACCTTGTCAAAGTCGAAGTTGGGATCGGTGTGAAGGAGGTGGCTGAAGACGCGAGTTGCCGCCAGGGAGAAGAGGCTGCGGCACTCCTCCTCCAGGATACCGTCCACCTCCTTGGCTCCGTCCTCAAGCCGTTCCACGAGCTTGGTGGAGAAGCTGACGTAGTTGGCGTCACGGGACTCGCGGAGGGCCCCAAGCCTTCCCTGGCAGATGGAATTCAGGGCATCGTGGGCGCGGATCTCGAGGGAGTGAAGCACCTTGACGTGTTCGCGCTGCTCCTCTTCCTGATCGGCGGCGCCAGAGCCGGGCTGCGGAGTGGCTCCCCGGCGGGTCTCCGCCTCGGCGAGTGCCGCCTTGAGATCAGTGACCTCCTGTCGGAACCGCTCGCGTTCTGACTCGAAGGCGTCCCTCTGCCGCGACAGCGCCTTATCGTGCTCCTCGGCAAGCGCCAGGCGCGCTTCCGCTAGCTTCGCGTCAGCATCCTCTTGGGCCTTCTTCTCCTTGGCCCCCGGTTGGGCGTTGGCTTCGGTGACACGCTTCGTGTGAGCCTCCTGGGCATCGGCCAGCTGGTGCCCCAGCGTCTCCAGACGCTCCTTCTCCGTGGCCTGCTCGGTCACCGTCTTCTCGAGGGCCTCCGTGCGAGTCTCGAGGTCCGCTTCGCGGGCTGCGGCCTCCTTCTCGCGAGTGGCGAGGGCGCCTTCCCGCGCGAGGAGCGACTGCGCCTGCTCGGCGTGTTGATCCTGGAACTCTTTCAGGAGGGCCTCCGCTTCTTCGCGGCGCGCGATGGCTACTTCGGCCTCCTGAAGGGCTCTCGCACGAGCCCCCTCTCTTCGGCGGTGTCCTTCTCGCACTGTGTGCGAGCACGTTCGTCATGGCGCCGAGCCGTATCGATGGCGACACTGAGCTGGCGCCACCCGTCGGCAAGCTTCAGGCATTCCTCGGCAAGGCGCGTCTCCGTGTCCTGGAAGTCCTTGCCAAGCCGAGCAAGGGCGGCCTTGGCGGCGCGCAAGGCTTCAGGCCTGAGCAAAGTGCGGTCACTCACGAGGACCAGGGGCCAGTCCGGGTCGGGCCCTCTGGCACTCTCCGCCGCAGCGGCGAGGGAACACTCGGCGCCGCTTGCCTGGGGCGGCGGGCTCGCCAGGCCGCCCCCCTCGTCCGGCCGTGGTGGTACGCTACGGGGGCTCTCCGTGCCGGTCATGGCACACCCCACAACTCCTTTCCCCGCGCCCAAGGAGGCCCCCGGTGGGGGGGGGGTAGAAGCTTCGGCCTCCCCTGTCGCCGCTTCCTTGCTTGCGGCGGGGTCAGGGGGGCGGGCGTCCCTGCCTCCTGAGGTTGCCTCCCGAGTCTCCTCCGCCTCGGCCTCACGGGATGCACCCACATGCGACCCCGGAGGAGCGACTGCCCCCTCCTCGATTTCCATATGCCCCGCTTCGGCGTCCGGACGGCGGGTAGCCTCTCCACGCCCCCCGGCACCGGCGGCGGGCATCGACACCCCCTGCGGGCTGGGGGCAACCCTCGCCTTCGTCGTCTTCTTCTTCTTCTTCTTCTTCTTGTCCGCGGCAGACCTCCTACGCGAATGGTGGCACAGCTCCGAGCTCGGATAGAGGAGCAAGAATTAAGAGCGCCGGGAGGAGGCAGAAGGCTTACTCGTCACTGACGTGCCACTTCCTCTTCTTCTCCCCTGCAGACAGCAGGCCGACGCTACCCCCGCCGAGCATCGCCTCGGCGCCGCCGCTTGGGCCCCCGGGGCATGCCGCGGTAGACCCGGACGCGTCGTCGCCCGCCTCCGGGCCCTGGGGGGCTACAGTCTCATGACGGGCCCCTGGTGCTGGGGGCTCGCCCGTCCCCGGGACGAGAGCCCCCTCCGCCACGGGCGAGTCGCTCTCGGCGTCGTCGTCCTCGAGCTCGCAGATGAGCTGACGGCGGGTGCGCAGTGGCGCCCGTCAGGCGTCCTCCTCCGTAGCCTCCTCCGAATCTCCGCTAGCGCTGGTCCGCCGCGGTTAGCCGCAGGCAGAAGAAGTGGCGGAAGAGCACCACAGAGGGCATCTTGCCCACGAAAGCCTCGCAGTAAAAGGCGAACGTGGCCAGGAGGAAAATGGAGTTGGTTTGAAGATGAAGAGCGTGAACCTGATAGTGGGTGAGTATGGCATAGAAGAAGTCCGAAAATGGCGGCACCAACCCTGCATATACACTGTGGAGGAAGAAGGGATAGGCCGTCGCCCCCAGGTCGCGCCGCGCGCGTGACCCCGACCAGATTTGGGTCGCCTGGTTCTCGTTCTGACCGCCGGCCACGAACGGAAGCACCCTGTCCAAGCCCTCTTCGTCGTCGATGGTGGAGCGCTGCAACGCCGCCCCAAGGATTGGCGCGCTTGGGGACGGGGTCGCCCCCTTCCCCCTCTTGCCGGCAGGCGCCATCTGCGCGATGGAGGCACGGATCGGGAGCAAGAAGAGGCGAAGTTCGAAGGGGGAAGTCGCGAGGAACCGCGCGCGAGAAGGAAAGGCGCAGAGAGGTGGAACGTGTGAAGGAAGGCAATGATGGCCTCGCGTCGTTTGCGCCAGGATTTATGTCAGCGCGGTAGTTCCCGAGGCGTCGTGGGGAAGTGGGGGCGTCCCCCGTCACATCGTGCGCCACGCGTCGCGCCTGGCCGCAGGCGGTTAGGGCCCGCGCCGTTTCGCCCCTCAGTAGGCGTGGGCCCGGGGGCTACTGTCGGGCCCATGGAACCCGGGGTATCCAGGCCCGTCTGCCTTTGGCCCAGGGCGCAACGCCTGGCGTGGGCCCAGCGGGCCGTCACCACCGAGCATCTCACCAAGACCCCTCATGAGGCCCTGGCCTCCTGAGGCCCCCTCCTCAGGAAGTAGCGAGCAATGTTCAGCACCACCATCAACGGCCTTGCGAGGTCCCCTCACGAGGCGGCTTCCCGAGTGGCCTCGCGAGGCGGCTTTCCATGGTGGCCTCCCGAGGCCCCCTCCCGCAGGCGCTCGACACGAAGGTTGTTCGGCGTGCCGCGCGGCCTGGGGCCCATCACGTGGGTGACGCGCGCGGCGACGAGCGGCAATAGAAGCCACGTCAGCAGGCGCGGATGAAGATGGTTTCCTCTTTTGGGATAAGGGAGCAGGGCCAGCTATCTACTCTCCAAAGCAACCCCAAAGGTTGCCCGATCGGTGAAGGAAGACCAAGACGACGGGCGCGCAGGTCGGAGGTCATCACCGAGCCCACCGGCGCGTCATGGATCATGATTTGGCAGGCGAAGACCACCTTTAGTGAGGATAGTCTGAGCGCATGTCCCCTTTCAAAATCGCCAAGTGTGGCAACCCCTCCCGCCTAAGTTTCCAGGGGGAAGAGGACCATGGCCGATATAAAGGGCAGAGCAGCTATAGAGCCAAAAAAGGAGAGAGCCCGGAGAACCCTAGTTCTCACCATCCTCAACCTTGTACTCTCTCTCTCTCTCTCGCACCAGAGCAATACCAATCAAGCAGGAGTAGGGTCTTACACCGCAAGGTGGCCCGAACCTGGGTAAATTGCTGAGTCCTCGCTCCGTCCCTCGCAAGCGCGGTCTCACCGTTGCCTCGCCGTCGCTTAGCCGTGGTAGGAGACGAAGTGGTACAACGAGCTCACCCCAGTGTTCGAACCTTTGGGTCCCCGGAGCCCGACTTCCGACATCAGGGGCTACTCGGATCAGCACTTTTATGTTATCCTTCAGGTGCATCTCGGATTTTAGGCTGGCACGCACCTTGAAGGCTACTGGCTATACATCTCGGCAGAGAATAAATTGCACCAATCGAAAATATATCCACAAAAAATCAGCCCAAGGCCGAGGTGGTGCACCACGTCGGAAGCAGTCCGACATAAAGCTCGGATGCGAGTGGCTTGTTCCATAGAGGACGTTTTTGGCATTAAGCTCGGCTGAACTCCTTCAATTTTTTCAAGACCGAGGTAATCTATGACACCTCGGATGCAGACCAGTGTTGGAGCTCAGCTGCAAAAATACACCTTGGATGCAGTCCCGCATTGGAGTTCGGCTGCAAAAGGACATCGCCGCACGGGAAGACTTCAAACCCGAGGTGTGGCGTAAAAATAACAAGGCATTGATAAAGGCCAAGAACTTAAAGGGGCTCCTCGGATGCCTGACGTGTAAACTCCTCGGATACCCGATGTGTGAACTCTTTGGATACACCTCGGCGATCCTCAAGATCAGAGATGGGAAGATTTGTTGAACCAGCTTTCAAGACCGATGACCGAATACAAAGAATAGTTCGGAAGAACCGAGGAGCGTCCCCAACTTGAAGACCGGTTCAAGGGGCTACTGACGGTGTCCTGGACTAGGGGGTACTCACCACGTCGTCTCCCGACCAGGTGGGTCGGGTCGAGGACCCCCATGGCGGTTCACTAATGGGCCACTTTGGGCAGCCCTTGACGTATACAAGAAAGACTCCACAAGACTTAGCGCACAAGATGAGGACTCCTTTAATCCTAGGCCTCCGATACATTATATAAGCCAAGGCTAGGCTAGTTGATAGACCATATTATAGATCATTAGAATCACAACAATCTCATGGTAGATACATGTACTCTGTACTATACCCCATATCAATACAATCAAAAGCAGGACGTAGGGTATTATCTCTCCAAGAGAGCCCAAACCTGGGTAAAATCATGTGTCCATGTTACCATCGCTCCAAGGCGCCTAGGTTAGGACCCCTACCTCGAGATATGCCGGATTTAGCACCGATAGGGATGCCACTAAATCTCACCTCGGGTATTTGTATCATATCATGAAGCAACAAGAACATCATTCGGTAATTACAGGTTTGCTCTAATATTGATTCGTGTGGGTATAGGGATCAATATGAATGTGCACGGTTCCGCTATTGATCATTGATCGGAAAGAGTTTCGGTCATGTCTATACTTCACCGAACCTATAGGGTCACAAAATTAAGGGTCATTTATCTGCTAAGAAATAGACAGGGAGTCCGAGAGTTTGTTGCCGGAAAAGTTTCGGAGATGACAGAAAAGTTTCAGAGGGAAAACCGAGAATGTTTCGAAGACAAAACTTCATACTGGAAATGTTCCAAAATGCGTCCAGAATTATTTTAGGGGGTGCCGAAAATGTTCTGGACCTTCCGGAATTTTTTCGGATTAAACGGATGCTGGAAAATATTTCATGAAAAGTTGTCATGAATAGTGGAAATACTATTAGGGTGCAACCCCTTTTGGTGGCTCTTTGGAAAGCGACCTTTTGGGGCTTTCACCTAACGTGAATGTTGATGACATGGGGTGGTGGGATCCCTTTTTGGAGGGCCCCACACATGTGTGGCTGGTTGGAGGTGGAGCTCCTCCACTTGCCCCCCTTTTGTGGCTTTATGGTGAAAATATCCCAAGAGCTTTTTGGTATTTTCCCATGGCCTCTACCCCTTGCCTCCCACTATAAATAGAGGTGGATAGAGCTCTCCATTTCATCCAAGTTCTCTCTAAACACATGCCATGCAATGATCTGGCTTTCTATCTCTCTCCATGATATAGTTTCGTACGCCGAAAGGCTGTCTAGTCTTTGGTAGGGCCTAGTTCTGGACGGCAAAGCCCTGCTGGATAGTTGACACCGGATGTGTGCAATCCAATAGAGAGGTCATAGTTTCGATCTTAGTTCAAGAAACAAGCCAAGGTTCTGTCCGAGGATCAGTCTGAGAACCTCTCGAAGGGCTGTCCGAGGGACTGTCCAAGGTTCTATCCGAGAGCCTCCCGAAGGGCTGCCCGAGGGGCTGTCTAAGGGAGAACATCCTCGCAGTTGGGAGGTTGTAAAATCCTAGCTACGGGGATTTGCACCAATGATCTTAGCCAACTTTACTTTCGCTCCGCTACGAATTGGTAACGATCAGATCAAACCTTGTATGCATCTTCATAGTGGTCCTGGGCTGGTGCATAGGTTGATTTTGTTTTTGTTTTCTGCTGCATTACCCTACAGTGGCATCATGAGCCATGCTATGCATAGATGCAGGTTACGATCTAGAATACATGAGATGAATGGGTATTGCACAATATAATTTTGTAGTAGATGAGATCTATTGATCATTGATCGGAAAAAAGTTCCGGTCATGTCTATACTTCACCAATCCTAAGGGTCACACACGTAAGGGTCATCTATTTGCTAAGTAATAGACAGGGAGTCTGAGAGATTGTTGCCGAAAAAGTTTCCGAGAGAAAACCAAAAATGTACAAAACTTTGTACCGAAAATGTTCTGGAACGCGTCCAGAATTATTTTAGGGGGTGTTGGAAATGTTCTAGACCTTCCGGATTTTTTTTGGATTAAACAGACGCTGAAAAATATTTCATGAATAGTGGAAATGCTATTAGGGTATAACCCCTTTTGGTGGCTTTTTGGAAAACCACCTTTTGGGGCTTTCCCCTAAAGTCAATGGGGATGACATGGGGTGGTGGGACCCCCCGTTGGAGGGCCTCACACATGTGAGGCTGGTTGGAGGTGGAGCTCCTCCACTTGCCCCCCCTTTGTGGCTTTATGGAGAAAATATCCCAAGGGCTTTTTGGTATTTTCCCATGGCCTCTACCCCTTGCCTCCCACTATGAATAGCGGTGGAGAGAGAGCTCCATTTCATCCAAGTTCTCTCTAAACACATGTCATGCAATGATTTGGCTTTCTATCTCTCTCTCCACGAAATAGTTTCGTGTGCCGAAAGGTTGTCTAGTCTTTGGTAGGGTCTAGTTCTGGATGACGTAGCCCTGCTGGATAGTTGACACCGGATGTGTGCAACCCGGTAGAGAGGTCGTAGTTTCGATCTTAGTTAGAGAGACACGCTGAGGTTCTGTTCGAGGATCAGTCCGAGAGCCTCCCGAAGGGTTGTCTGAGGGACTGTCCAAGGTTCTGTCCGAGAGCCTCCCGAAGGGCTATCCGAGGGACCGCCCGAGGTTCTATCCGAGAGCCTCCCAAATGGCTATCCGAGGGACGCCCAAGGGGCTATCTGAGGGAGAACATCCTCGCGGCTGGGAGGTTGTAAAATCCTAGCTGCAGGGATCTGCACCGACGATCTTCGCCAACTTTACTTTCGCTGCGCTATGAGTTGGTAACGATCAGATCAAACCTTGTATGCATCTTCATATTGGTCCTGGGCTGGTGCGTAGGTTATATTTTTTTGTTTTCTGCTACGTTACCCTACATATTGTATAACTGCAATGCTTTCATCACTTCTCGATTAATATTTATAAGCCCTTTTAGCTTGAAAGATTTAAATGTGTAGCTTATGTGGCTTTCCGTTCAATGTTACTCTTCATGAATCATCTCTTCCCCATTGTTGTGAACTCCAAGATAACCATGACCACCTGATTCTAGCAAATTAGTGCTTTTGTAGAATTGTGATCCCGTTTATGGAGTTTTCAGTCAACCAATTCTCTGATTTTGGTGTTATATTTTCATGCAAGTTTTATTCCAATACTCATTGTCATCTCAACCATGCATTGTATAGCGTGGAAAGCAAAGTAAAAGTATTTCAATATGTTTTTTAATTGCATTTCATCCATTTACCATCCGGCATATTGTTAACTGTGTTAACATGACCTGATGTAATGTCCTTTCACATACCTCAAGCATTTTCATATCTACCCAAATGCAACCTTTTCTTAGTTTATTCCAAGATTTACTCATGCAAGTCCCGGTAAGAACGTGCGGGGTGTTATCTAGTTTGAAGAATTGGTCATGGCGTAATATGTCTGATGGAAGAGCAAGCAATAAATTTATGTCATTAAAAAGATTATGTGTGCAACTAATGATTTTTTGAAGATTAATTATAGTTAATGCTATTTCAAAGATTGATTACCATTAATGCAATTAATGGTGTTTCTAGATAATTACAATTACTATAATTTAACCTATTTCAAAGATTTACTGCAATTAATGTTGTTTCTATATAATTGCAATTAACATTGATTTCAGATATGTGATTGATTTATGTTGTTCTATTTTCTGTTTTTATCTTTTTCCATGTCATGCATAATTGCACTTGCATGACAACAACCTCCTCCTCTCTCTCCAAGGCGAATAGAGGGGCGGCGATACTTCCGACTTTGGATCCGGTGACTCCGCTCCCCCATGGGCCTCGTGCTCGTTGGGTGGTGGTTGGAGTCGCCGGATCCGCTGCGCAGTTCATTTTTTTGGCTATAGTCTAGGTTAGATTCGTCGTTAGGGTTTGGCCGGCCGTCATGGCCTCTATGGCGGCAATGGGGACGGCCGTCAATAAGGGTGCCTCAGATCTATCCCTCACGCTTTGTAGTTCGGAGGAGTGGGTGACAGATCTGGCAGCTACGGTCAGCACGTAGGTCATGCGTGGCCTGCGAGATCTTGGTGATAGGGCTCGGCCAGTGAGGCGGCGGCGGCGACCGAGCTCTTGTCGTTTATCCTCCGGGCATGTCTCCACCTCGACGGTGTCTCCTCCAACACATCTCGAGGGCCTGGGAGGATGCAGGGCGGGCGACCCTTGGGACACGGTGGCCTCCTACAGGGGTCTGTGGAACATATCTGATCCCCTCCATTGACGATGTCGAGCGGAGTCGACGGATCTACAATCTGACAAGAATGGGGATGTTCCTCGGCCAAGGTGCTACAAAGGTTTGGCCTTGCCATTCTGCGACGAGTTGCTTAGTCGGTTCACAAAGTTGCTTCAGCTATGGTGCTTCAGCGGATCTGGTTTGTGGGGTTGCTCATTTTTCCTATCTCCGGTGGTGCTTCAGCGACGACGATGGTCGGTAACGAGCGAATATGACGATGGATGCAAGGGTCTCTTAGGACTGAGTTTTTACTTTTTTCTTTGGAGGTCTTTTGTGCAATTGTATGGGGACACCTGTTGATGAGGACATCACTACCACAGTTACACCCACAACCCCTACTGCTACATATACTGGACCAACTACTAGAGCTCACGCACGCCAATTAAATTACCAGGTACTTTTGTTTCTTGGTAATGATTCTAAGGTTCATGAGAATATGATGCTGCTTAAATTAGATAGATTTTTGTTGCTTACAAATGAAGGGCCTAACATGGACAAGAAGGATGAACACTGAGCATGGTCAAGCATGGAGAACGCGCACGCGAAGGGAACAAGAATGGAGTTTCCAGTGGAGATTTCAGCACTTTGAAGCCACCATGATTACGTACAAGAAGATTGACGAAATATACAAGATGCCCTTTCATAAATTTCGTCCTTGGCTTCATTTAGGTGTTGCACCACCTTATTTCTGGGCCAGGCCCATGTAATTTGGAAATACCTCTTTTTAGGCTGTTTTTAGAGTCCGTGTTGTAGGGGAAATGACTCAGGAGGTGTTTTAGTCCCACCTTGCCAAGGGCGGACGAAATCCCCTCCCCTTTCCCCTATAAATACATCCCTTAAGGCACCGTTTAGACTTGGGTTTTGTGTAGATTAAAGTTTGCCATAGTTGCAACTCACGTCCTTCGTTTGTGTTCAACAACTAGACCAAGGCATCACAGAACTCCACTTGATCAGTAAAGCTTTCCTTTTAAATACGCAATATCCAGATTGCATTCATATTTGCTTGCTTGTTCTTCATTTACGTGCAGGAAATAGACCCTCGTGGTCAGGTTGATCGTGCTCCGGCGTGGTCAATAACCTCTCGGAGTTGCTTTAGCGATTGCTAAGGCACGACGTCTTCGCATGTTTGTAGTCAGATCGTCAAAGTCGACTTCCACCGAAAACGATAGCTACCTCTCATCGAAACATCGGGACACCTTTGCCTTTATCACCTATGTTCCTGGGTCCTTTCGGTCAATTTTGCGTGTGCTGTGTATGCTATTTGCAACAAACACGTAGTTATTCCTCAAAAAAGAAAAACTATAGCCAACTGACCGAGTCGGCGCTGTGCAAGGAATGTTGTGGAAACATTCAAAGCCAACCTCATAATCCCAAAGAGAAAGAAGAGAGTATATTAGACAATCTTGTTGAAGCACGACGACCAAAGGATTTTTTCGGTGAGGGAGGCAACTTTCGATCTATTCCTCTTCAATCATGGAAGTACAACGAAGAGCAGAAATAATAAAAATTACGTTCAGATCTGTAGATCTCCTAGTGACGAATACAAGCACTGAAGCGAGCAGAAGGCATGCAACCATCATCGCCCCTCCCTTATCGGAGCTGGGTAAAACTTGTTGTAGTAGACAGTCGAGAGGTCGTCGGGTTAAGGTCCCATAGGGCTAGCGCACCAGAACAGCCACCGTTATCAATAAAGCATAGCATATATCGGAAGGATGCAACCTGAACACACACGAACATAGACGAACGACAACCAAATCTAAGCAGATCCACCAGAGACACACTTCCACACTCCCACCTACGATGCTAGGCGCACCACCTGGACGGGGGCTAGGCGAAGAGAATCATATTCAATCTTTAGGGAGCCGTCGCTGTCTTGCCTTCCTGTGAGGACACAAACCATAATAAAACTAAAAATAATATTTAAAAACAGAGCCCTCCCACCGGCAAGGGCCGAGATCCACCATGCCCCATGGCTCTAAGGCCATAGGAGGCGAGCCAGGTTGGTGGCGTTGTCGACAGGAGGCAAGAACCGTAGTTGCTTGTTCGCTAGGGAGGACAGACCGAAGGGGTAAGACTGTTTTGTTCATAACTGATTTCTAATCAAGATTATTCTAACAAACTAGTCTGTAACGGCCAAAGGAATTGATCTTTGTAAATAGTGCAGGAAAGACAGCAAACAAGTGGGGATTATTTTCCCCGCCTAGCACCGGTCTCGGTGGTGCTTCTAGCGTTGTCGAAGAGAGTGTGGAGGTGTGTCTCTGGCGGATCTCGTGGGATCCGGTCGGTGTTTTTCTTCGGTGGATCCGCTTGGATCCGGTCTTCGCTCGTCTACGTCTGTGTATCTGCATTTTGGATCCTTCTGATATATGATTCTCTGCATTTTTTTATGATTCTGTACATTGGTGGTGGCTGCTATTCTGGTGTGCTGCTTCTATGGGGCCTTAGCCAGGCCCGTACCGGGCACCTATGCAGGGTGTGCGGCTGCACAGGGCCCCCAACTCAGCAGGGCCCCCAAATCAGTGGGAGTGCAAGTAATTAGTAGGTATTAGGTATAAGCATTGATGGTTAAATAATCAAAGTAGGGTACTACGTACCAGTGCTACTCTCCCGATAACGAATTAACCCAGCCAACTAGCAGTAGTACATGGGAATTTGTACGGATGAATTGTTTAACCTCTCACGCTAGATCGAAATAGGCTTTCGCCCCGCTTTATAGATAAAGCATACGTCCATACAACCAAGTCTCAACCATAGTCATAAAAGGAAACTGCTGGGGCCACAGCACAAACACGCCCAAACGAAAGAAGAAGAAACATAAAAAGGCCGCCAGGGCAAGCTACGAAGCAGACGAACGGTCGGAGAGCCGACGCGCGGAAGACAGCAGAGCGTCCAGATAGAGCTGAAGCCGGTCACGATCTCTCGGCCTAGCGAGCGGATGCCAGTGCTGCAAGAAGGCAAGAAATTTGAAGAACGAGTCAGAAGCACGCCGCGGGAACACCCGCTCAATCACCATCTTATTGCGAGTAGTCCAAAGAGTCCACATCATAGCCGCGAAGATAAGCCAGAACAGTCGGCGCTTACGGCCAACCTGCGTGGCTCTGACCTGCAGAAACTCTGCAAGGTCATGGGCCTCCCACTCCGGTCCCAGAGCCTCACGAACAAAGCACCAAAGTGCCTGTGCTGCTACACATGAGAACAAAATGTGCGTTCCTGTTTCCGGGACGAGGCAAAGGGGGCAAAGGCCATTGCCCGGACCATGGCGTTTCAGCACCTCGGTCCCCGAAGGTAAACGATCTCTGAAAAGCTGCCACACAAAAATCTTGATCTTCAGGGGCATCGGCACCTTCCACAATGGGGATAACCACTGGAGAACCGGCAGCCGGCATAGCGCCTGATAAGCGGAACTTACGGAGAATTCTCCCGAAGGAGAAAGACTCCAAGAAACAGTGTCAGGATCCTCGGACAGAGGAAGAGGGACTACTTCCCTCAAGTCTGCCCATTCCTGCACCTCAGCTGGTCCGAATGAGCGGCGGAACGCAATGTTCCATCCCTCATCCAAAGCAGCCACAGAAACAAGAACAGCCGGGTCATCACAAATCGCAAAGAGCCTCGGAAACCGCATGCGGAGAGGCTCCCCATCAAGCCAGGGGTCCAACCAAAACTGGGTCCCAGACCCATTACCAATCGAGAACCGCAAACCCAGCCTAATCTCATCCTTGATGGCCTGGACAGATTTCCAAAACTGGGACCCAGCCGAGTGCGAGCAAGCCAAGAGGGGCTGGCCCTGCAGGTACTTGGACTCAATCAGCTGCAGCCACAAACCTCCATCTCCCCGCAAGATTCGCCAAACCCGACAAAGCATGAGCGCCACGTTCATACGGCGAGATGTAGGGATGCGCAACCCACCTCGGTCCTTTGGCAAGCAGATGTCAGCCCATTTCACCATATGGTACTTAGGCCGACCATCCCCTGCCTGCCAGAAGAACCTAGCCAGCTCCTTGTCAAAGGAACTATGCACACCCTCAGGTAGGATGTACATCCCCATCATATACATGGGGAAGCTGGCAAGGTTAGAGCTAATGAGGACAGTTTTGCTTCCTTTAGATGTGAACCTACCGCACCAGGGCTCCGCACGGGACGCTACTCGTCCCACAAGCGGATCATACCCACTCACCAAAATCCTGGACTCAGCCAGGGGCATCCCCAAGTAGGATATGGGGAATGAAGCCAACCTACAATTGAGGTTATCCGCGATCCTGTGCTGCTCAGCCTCCGAGTAGCCAAGGACCACAACCTCGCTCTTATCAAAGTTAATCTTAAGTCCAGACATTTCCTCAAAGCAGAGCAAAAGGAACTTAAGATTAACAATGTCCGAGTCCGAACCTTCCACCATAATCATGGTGTCATCCGCATACTGCAAGTGGGTAACCCCCCCATCCGGAATGAGATGACTAACCACACCCTTAAGGTGGCCGGCCAGCTTGGCCTTATCAAGGATGCCCGCAAGGGCATCAACTGCAAGGTTGAAAAGCAAGGGGGAGACAGGATCCCCTTGCTTTACCCCCCTGGAGGCCTGGAAGAAGGGTCCCACTTCGCCATTGATGTTGATCGCCGTGTTTCCAGATCTAACCAATTGCATGATCCAGGAGCACCACCGCTCGTCAAATCCTCGTCGCTGCATCACCAACCTCAAAAAGGACCAGTCCAGACGGTCATAAGCCTTCTGGAAGTCCAGTTTGAGGAAGACCCCCTTAAGCCCCTTCGACGCCACCTCATGGACAATCTCGTGAAGGGCAAGAATCCCGTCATGGATCCGCCGGCCCTTCAAGAACGCGGACTGAAGGGGGTGGGCAATCCTTTCCGCCACGGGGGATAAACGGGTCGCGCAAACCTTCGCAAAGATTTGCTCCAACACATTGATCACCGTGATGGGGCGGAATTGTCGAATATCCGTCGCCCCAACTACTTTGGGGATCAAAGATATGACGCCATAATTAATCCTAGCCATGTCAAGAGTTCCGATATAGAACTCATGGAACATGGGCATAATGACCGGACGCAGGATCTCCCAGAATTTTTGGAAGAAAACTAACGGAAGGCCATTCGGCCCCGGGGCCGAGCAAGCTTTCATAGAAGCAATCGCCCGTCCCACCTCCTCGGGAGAGAAAGGGAGAGTAAGCTCCGCATTCTCCGCATCGGAGACCTGGTCGGCAAGCGGCCAAAAGTCGGCGCAGAGGGAGACGCCTCCACGCGGCTTAGCCAAAAACAACTCCTTATAGAAGGAGTAAATATGGGTGGAGATGTCCTCTGGGCTTTCCAGAAGAACATCCCCATCCCAGAGGAAAGGGATGGCACATTTCCGCCTGCGACCATTGGCTATCGCCTGGAAGTAGGCAGTGTTCGCATCCCCTTTAAGGAGCCACTTCTGGCCCCCTCGACGCTGCCAAAACAGCTCCTCGCTCTTGTAAATGTCCATGAGCAAGGCCTCAAGGGAGTATCTCCTAATCTAGTCGTCAGGAGACAGGCCCGGCCCGTCCGCAAGGCCATCTAGTACCTTAATCTGATCCAGCAGGGCCCCTTTACGGGCCCGAAGATCAGCACCAAGGTTCGCCCCCCAACCCTTCATGGCCTGACGGGCCATTTTAGCACAGTGGTGCCAGACATCGACAGCACAGAACACACGAGGCGGGGACACGACAGCCTCTAACCAGCGGTCGCAAACCAGCTCAAAGAAACCCGGTTGCTCCAACCAAAACGCCTCAAAGTGGAAGCGACGGGTTCTAGGGGGGCATCATCCCTTGAAGAGAGAAGCAGGGGGTGTGGTCGGAGCCAATCCGAGTGACCGCCTTGAGGGTGCACAATGGGAACATCACTTCCCACTGGGCCGACACAAATACCCGATCCAAAACACTCCGGATGGGGTCCGCCTGCTTATTCGTCCATGTGAACCTAGCCCCTACGCGGGCTATCTCACGAAGAGCAAGATCCGCAATGCAGTCATTAAATAGACGCATGCGGACACGATCAACATTAGGAGAGCTTTTATCAGAAGCCCACCTAATGAGGTTGAAGTCCCCGGCCACCACCACCGGAGTGGTGCACCGCTCCACCTTATTTTTCAGCTCGGCAAGGAAGTCAGCAGAGCGCCCATGATCCGCAGGTCCATAGACAAAAATCACCTCCCAGCTGAGGTGAACTCGTCGGTCGGTGACGGACATGCTCAGGAAGAACTCCCTGTTGGGGAACGCTGCATGGGAAACAAAAAATTTCCTACGCGCACACAAGATCTATCCATGGTGATGAGCATCTACGAGAGGGAGAGTGAATCTACATACCCTTGTAGATCGCTAAGCGGAAGCGTTAAGAAACGCGGTTGATGTAGTCGAACGTCTCCGCGATCCAACTCGTAAGTCGTCCCTCGATCCGATCACGAACTAGTGCCGAAAGGACGGCACCTCCGCGTTCAACACACGTACGGCTTGATGACGCCTTCACCTCCTCGATCCAGCGAGCGATGATGAAGTAGTAGATGAGTTCCGGCAGCACGACGGCGTGGTGATGGTGGTGAGGAACAATCTCTGCAGGGCTTCGCCAAGCACTACGGAGATTATGACGGGAGGAACTAGAGGGTTAGGGTTGCCGGCACACGGCTTGGGAAATCTTAATGTGTCCCGTGTGCTAGCCCTTCCCCTCTATTTATATGTTGAGCCTTGGGGTCTAAACTTGGAGTAAAAGCCTCCTCCAGGTCGGTTTTGCCCGCACAAGGTCGGTTTGGCCCGCAGGGAAAGAGTCCAACTCGGATCCCAGCAGTCCCGCGTACAAGCGGTAGTACCGCTCACGAGCGGTAGTACCGCTTCACAGCGGTAGTACCGCTTACGCGGTAGTACTGCCTTACCAGCAGTAGTACCGCTTAAGGCAGCAGCAAAACTTCCTTTTGCACTTTCCAATACCTCGTGGGCTTTACCCCTTTGGCCTATATAAAGTGTTGCTGCACCCGAACACTTCGGTAAACATCCGGAACCCCTTCCGGTGAATTCCGGAACCCTTCCGGAGATCAAAACACTATTATCACATATATCAATCTTTACCTCTGGACTCTTCCGGAGACCCTCGTCATGTCCGGGATCTTATCCGGGACTCCGAACAACCTTCGGTCACCAACACAATAACTCAACTATACTAACCGTCACCAAACGTTAAGTGTGTAGACCCTGCGGGTTCGAGAACTATGTAGACATACCAGAGACACCTCTACGATCAATAACCAATAGCGGGACCTGGATGCCCATATTGGCTCCTACATATTCTACGAAGATCTTTATCGGTCGAACCTCTATGTCAAGGATTCAGTTAATCCCGTATGCTGTTCCCTTTGTTCTTCGGTATGTTACTTGCCCGAGATTCGATCGTCGGTATCTCTATACCTAGTTCAATCCCGTTACCGGCAAGTCTCTTTACTCGTTCCGTAATACAAGATCTCGTGGCTAACACTTTAGTCACATTGCTTGCAAGGCTCATTGTGATGTTGTATTACCGAGTGGGCCCTGAGATACCTCTCCGTCATACGGAGTAACAAATCCCAGTCTTGATCCATGCCAACCCAACAGACACCCTCGGAGATACCTGTAGAGCATCTTTATAGTCACCCAGTTACGTTGCGACATTTGATACACACAAGGTATTCCTCCGGTGTCAGTGAGTTGCATGATCTCATGGTCATAGGAACAAATACTTGACATGCAGAAAACAATAGCAATAAACTGACACGATCATATGCTACGTTTATAGTTTGGGTCTTGTCCATCACATCATTCTCCTAATGATGTGATCCCGTTATCAAATGACATCTCATGTCCATGGCTAGGAAACCTTCACCATCTTTTGATCAACGAGCTAGTTTAACTAGAGGCTTACTAGGGACACAGTGTTGTCTATGTACCCACACATGTATTTAAGTTTCCAATTAATACAATTATAGCATGGATAATAAACGATTATCATGAACAAGGAAATATAATAATAACCAATTTATTATTGCCTCTAGGGCATATTTCCAACAGTCTCCCACTTGCACTAGAGTCAACAATCTAGTTCACATCACTATGTGATTTATATTGTAATGAATCGAACACCCATGCAGTTCTGGTGTTGTTCATGTTTAGCCCTTGGAAGAGGTTTAGTCATCGGATCTGCAACATTCAGATCCGTGTGTACTTTGCAAATATTTATGTCGTCCTCCTTGATGTAATCGCGGATGGAATTGAAACGTCGCTTTATGTGCCTGGTCCTCTTGTGAAATCTTGGTTCCTTGGCTAGAGCAATGGCACCAGTATTATCACAAAACCGAGTCATTGGGTTAAGCGCACTAGGCACTACTCCAAGATCTGTCATGAACTCCTTCATCCAGACACCTTCCTTCGCCGCCTCCGAGGTAGCGATGTACTCCGCTTCGCATGTAGAATCAGCTACCACGCTTTGCTTGGAACTGAACCAGCTAACCGCACCCCCGTTAAGAATAAATACGTATCCAGTTTGTGACTTAGAGTCATCCGGATCAGTGGCAAAGCTTGCATCGACGTAACCCTTTATGACGAGCTCTTGATCACCCCCATAAACGAGAAACATGTCCTTAGTCCTTTTCAGGTACTTCAGGATATTCTTGACCGCCGTCCAGTGTTCCACTCCTGGATCACTTTGAAACCTTCCGGCCATACTTATGGCAAGGCTGACATCGGGTCTTGTGCACAGCATTGCATACATGATAGAGCCTATGGCTGAAGCATAGGGGACGACACTCATCTTTTCTCTATCTTCTGCAGTCACTGGGCATTGAGTCTTACTCAACTTCACACCTTGCAATACAGGCAAGAACCCCTTCTTGGACTGATCCATTTTGAACTTCTTCAAAACTTTGTCAGGGTATGTGCTTTGTGAAAGTCCTATTAAGCGTCTCGATCTATCTCTATAGATCTTGATGCCTAATATGAAAGCAACTTCTCCTAGGTCCTTCATTGAAAAACTCTTGTTCAAATATTCCTTCACGCTTTCCAACATTTCTATATTGTTTCCAATCAGTAATATGTCATCCACATATAATATTAGAAACGCTATAGTGCTCCCACTCACTTTCTTGTAAATACAAGCTTCTCCGTAAACTTGTACAAACTCGAACGCTTTGATCACCTCATCAAAGCGAAGATTCCAACTCCGAGATGCTTGCACCAGTCCATAAATGGATCGCTGGAGTTTGCAAACATTGTCAGCATTCTCTGGATCGACAAAACCTTCTGGTTGCATCATATATAACTCTTCCTTAAGGAAACCGTTAAGGAACGCTGTTTTGACATCCATCTGCCAAATTTCATAATCGAAAAAGGCAGCTATTGCTAACATGATTCTGACGGGCTTAAGCATCGCTACGGGTGAGAAGGTCTCATCGTAGTCAACTCCTTGAACTTGTGAAAAACCCTTTGCCACAAGTCGAGCTTTATAGACGGTGACATTACCGTCCGCGTCCGTCTTCCTCTTAAAGATCCATTTGTTCTGAATGGCCTTACGCCCTTCAGGTAATACTTCCAAAGTCCACACTTTGTTTTCATACATGGATCCCATCTCGGATTTCATGGCCTCTAACCACTTCTCGGAATCCGGGCCCATCATCGCTTCTCCATAGCTCGTAGGTTCATCATTGTCCAACAACATGACCTCTAAGACAGGGTTTCCGTACCACTCAGGAGAAGTACGCGTCCTTGTCGACCTACGAGGTTCGATAGCAACTTGATCCAAAGCTTCATGATCATCATCATTAACTTCCTCTTCAGCTGATGTAGGCTCTACAGAAACATCTTTCTGCGTTGCGCTACTTTCAGGTTGAAGTAAAGGTTCAACAACCTCATCAAGTTCTATCTTCCTCCCACTCAATTCTTTCGAGAGAAACTCTTTCTCAAGAAATGTTCCATTTTTAGCGACAAACACTTTGCCTTCGGATCTGAGGTAGAAGGTATACCCAACTGTCTCTTTTGGGTTCCAGCTTTTCAGGCTGAAGCTTTTTGACATAAGCATCACATCCCCAAACTTTAAGAAACGACAGCTTTGGCTTCTTGCCAAACCAAAGTTCATATGGCGTCGTCTCAACGGATTTCGATGGTGCCCTATTTAAAGTGAATGCAACTGTCTCTAATGCATAACCCCAAAACAATAGTGGCAAATCGGCAAGAGACATCATAGATCGCACCATATCCAATAAGGTTCGATTACGACGTTCGGACACACCATTACGCTGTGGTGTTCCAGGCGGTGTCAGTTGTGAAACAATTCCACATTGTCTTAAGTGACTACCAAACTCATAACTCAGATATTCTCCTCCTCGATCAGATCGTAGGAATTTAATCTTCTTGTTACGATGATTCTCAACTTCACTCTGAAATTGTTTGAAATTTTCAAATGTTTCAGACTTGTGTTTCATTAAGTAAATATACCCATATCTACTTAAGTCATCAGTGAAGGTGAGAAAGTAACGATAACCACCGCGCGCCTCAAAGCTCATCGGACCGCACACATCAGTATGTATGATTTCCAACAAGTCACTTGCCCGTTCCATTGTTCCAGAGAACGGCGTTTTAGTCATCTTGCCCATGAGGCATGGCTCGCATGTGTCAAGTGATTCAAAATCAAGTGACTCCAAAAGTCCATCAGCATGGAGCTTCTTCATGCGTTTTACGCCAATATGACCTAAACGGCAGTGCCACAAGAAAGTGGTATTATCATTATCAATTCTACATCTTTTGGCATCAATGTTATGAACATGTGTATCATTACTATCGAGATTCAATAAGAATAAACCCCTCACTTCGGGTGCATGACCATAAAAGATATTACTCATATAAATAGAACAACCATTATTCTCTGATTTAAATGAGTAACCGTCTCGCAATAAACAAGATCCAGATATAATGTTCATGCTTAACGCAGGCACCAAATAACATTTATTCAGGTTCATCACTAATCCCGATGGTAATCGAACAGCGAGCGTGCCGACGGCGATCACATCAACCTTGGAACCATTTCCCACGCGCATCGTCACTTCGTCCTTTGCCAGCCTCCGTCTATTCCGCAGTTCCTGTTTTGAGTTGCAAATATGAGCAACCGCACCGGTATCAAATACCCAGGCACTACAACGAGAGTTGGTAAGGTACACATCAATAACATGTATATCATATATACCTTGTTTGTTGTTGGCCGCCTTCTTGTCAGCCAAATACTTGGGGCAGTTCCGCTTCCAGTGTCCAGTTCCCTTGCAATGAAAGCACACAGTTTCTGGTTTGGGTCCAGCCTTGGGTTTCTTCACGGGAGGAGCAACTGCTTTGCCACTCTTCTTGGAGTTACCCTTCTTACCCTTGCCATTTTTCTTGAAACTAGTGGTTTTATTGACCATCAACACTTGATGCTCCTTCTGAATTTCAGACTCAGCGGCTTTCAGCATCACAAACAGCTCGGCGACTGACTTGTTCATCCCGTGCATGTTATAGTTCAACACGAAGCTCTTGTAGCTAGGTGGCAATGATTGAAGAACTCTGTCAGTGATAGCCTCTGGCAGAAATTCAGCCAGACGGGTGGAGTACCCAGACATTCTGAGTACGTGATCACTGATAGACCCGTTCTCCTCCATCTTGCAAGCATAGAACTTATCGGAGATTTCATACCTCTCGATCCGGGCATTCTTCTGAAAGATAAACTTCAACTCCTGGAACATCTCATATGCTCCATGACGTTCAAAACGTCTTTGAAGTCCCGGTTCTAAGCCATACAATATTGCACATTGAACTATTGAGTAATCTTCAGAACGAGCCTGCCAGGCGTTCACAACGTCTAGAGACTCAACTGGAGCGGGTGGATCACCAAGCGGTGCATCAAGGACATAAGCCTTCTGGGAAGCCGTAAGGATAATCCTTAGATTACGGGCCCAGTCCACAAAGTTACTTCCATCATCTTCCAACTTAGCTTTCTCTAGGAACGCATTAAAATTCAGGGGTGCTACTGCGCGAGCCATGATCTACAACATAAATATAGCAAAGACAACTTAGACTATTGTTCAAGATAATGAGTTTAGTTAATCATATTACTTAAAAACTCCCACTCAAATTGACATCCCTCCGGTCATTCGAGTGTAACATGATCCAAATCCACCAACTCAAGTCCGATCATCACGTGAGTTGAGGTGGTTTCAATGGTGAACATCTTCATGTTGATCATATCTACTATATGACTCATGTTCGACCTTTCGGTCTCTTGTGTTCCGAGGCCATGTCTGTACATGCTAGGCTCGTCAAGTTTAACCCAAGTGTTCCGCATGTGCAACACTGGCTTGCACCCGTTGTATGTGAACGTAGAGTCTATCACACCCGATCATCACGTGGTGTCTCGAAACGATGAACTTTCGCAACGGTGCACACTCGGGGAGAACACAATTTATCTTGAAATTTAAGTGAGGGATCACCTTATAATGCTACCGTCGTCCTAAGCAAAATAAGATGCATAAAAGGATTAACATCACATGCAAATCAAAAGTGACATGATATGGCCATGAACTTGTGCTTTTGATCTCCATCTCCAAAACACCGGCATGATCTCCATCGTCACCGGCATGACACCATGATCTCCATCATCTTGATCTCCATCAACGTGTCGCCATAAGGTTGTCGCGCCGACTGTTGCTTCCACGACTATTGCTAACTCATAGCGATAAAGTAAAGCAAAACGGTGAAAATAATTAAAGACAACTCTATGGCTCCTGCCAGTTGCCGTACTCATCGACATGCAAGTCGTGATATTCTATACAACACATGATCATCTCATACATCACATATATCTCATCATGTACTTGGCCATATCACATCACAACATACCCTGCAAAAACAAGTTAGACGTCCTCTAATTGTTGTTGCAAGTTTTACGTGGCTGCTACGGGTTTGCAAGAACCGTTCTTACCTACGCAAAACCACAACGTGGTGTAGTGATTGCTTTTTGATCTTCTAAAAGAACCCTCTTCATTGAAATCGATTCAACTAAAGTGAGAGAGACAGACACCCGCTAGCCATCTTTATGCAACGAAGTTACATGTCAGTTGAAGGAACCGGTCTCTCGTAAGCGTACGAGTAATGTTGGTCCGGGCCGCTTCATCTCACAATACCGCCGAATCAAGTATCAACTAGTAACGGCAAGCAATATGTATACACCCACGCCCACAACTCGTTTGTGTTCTACTCGAGATCTCATCTACGCATAGACCTAGCTCAGATGCCACTGTTGGGGAACGCTGCATGGGAAACAAAAATTTTCCTACGCGCACACAAGATCTATCCATGGTGATGAGCATCTATGAGAGGGAGAGTGAATCTACATACCCTTGTAGATCGCTAAGCGGAAGCGTTAAGAAACGCGGTTGATGTAGTCGAACGTCTCCGCGATCCAAATCGCAAGTCGTCCCTTGATCCGATCACGAACTAGTGCCGAATGGACGGCACCTCCGCGTTCAACACACGTACGGCTTGATGACGCCTTCACCTCCTCGATCCAGCGAGCGATGATGAAGTAGTAGATGAGTTCCGGCAGCACGACGGCGTGGTGATGGTGGTGAGGAACAATCTCTGCAGGGCTTCGCCAAGCACTACGGAGATTATGACGGGAGGAACTAGAGGGTTAGGGTTGCCGGCACACGGCTTGGGAAATCTTAATGTGTCCCGTGTGCTAGCCCTTCCCCTCTATTTATATGTTGAGCCTTGGGGTCTAAACTTGGAGTAAAAGCCTCCTCCAGGTCGGTTTTGCCCGCACAAGGTCGGTTTGGCCCGCAGGGAAAGAGTCCAACTCGGATCCCAGCAGTCCCGCGTACAAGCGGTAGTACCGCTAACGAGCGGTAGTACCGCTTGAGCGGTAGTACCGCTTCACAGCGGTAGTACCGCTTACGCGGTAGTACTGCCTTACCAGCAGTAGTACCGCTTAAGGCAGCAGCAAAACTTCCTTTTGCACTTTCCAATACCTCGTGGGCTTTACCCCTTTGACCTATATAAAGTGTTGCTGCACCCGAACACTTCGGTAAACATCCGGAACCCCTTCCGGTGAATTCCGGAACCCTTCCGGAGATCAAAACACTATTATCACATATATCAATCTTTACCTCCGGACTCTTCCGGAGACCCTCGTCATGTCCGGGATCTTATCCGGGACTCCGAACAACCTTCGGTCACCAACACAATAACTCAACTATACTAACCGTCACCAAACGTTAAGTGTGTAGACCCTGCGGGTTCGAGAACTATGTAGACATGACCGAGACACCTCTACGATCAATAACCAATAGCGGGACCTGGATGCCCATATTGGCTCCTACATATTCTACGAAGATCTTTATCGGTCGAACCTCTATGTCAAGGATTCAGTTAATCCCGTATGATGTTCCCTTTGTTCTTCGGTATGTTACTTGCCCGAGATTCGATCGTCGGTATCTCTATACCTAGTTCAATCCCGTTACCGGCAAGTCTCTTTACTCGTTCCGTAATACAAGATCTCGTGGCTAACACTTTAGTCACATTGCTTGCAAGGCTCATTGTGATGTTGTATTACCGAGTGGGCCCTGAGATACCTCTCCGTCATACGGAGTAACAAATCCCAGTCTTGATCCATGCCAACCCAACAGACACCCTCGGAGATACCTGTAGAGCATCTTTATAGTCACCCAGTTACGTTGCGACGTTTGATACACACAAGGTATTCCTCCGGTGTCAGTGAGTTGCATGATCTCATGGTCATAGGAACAGATACTTGACATGCAGAAAACAATAGCAATAAACTGACACGATCATATGCTATGTTTATAGTTTGGGTCTTGTCCATCACATCATTCTCCTAATGATGTGATCCCGTTATCAAATGACATCTCATGTCCATGGCTAGGAAACCTTCACCATCTTTTGATCAACGAGCTAGTTTAACTAGAGGCTTACTAGGGACACAGTGTTGTCTATGTACCCACACATGTATTTAAGTTTCCAATTAATACAATTATAGCATGGATAATAAACGATTATCATGAACAAGGAAATATAATAATAACCAATTTATTATTGCCTCTAGGGCATATTTCCAACACTCCCCTCGGTCCATATCCTCAACTGAGAAAGCATCCTCCCTCACTCCGAGCAGGATGCCGCCAGATTGCCCCGTAGCAGGCAGCCACTGCCAGGCAAACTGGTGGCGGGAGAGCCCCTGGAGCTCATGCATGCTAAAGTCCTGGCGAATCGTCTCCTGAAGTCCCACAATGTCAATCTCTTCTTGCCGCAAATACTCGATGAGCTGCCGACGCTGGCCAGGGAGGCCGAAGCCCCTAATGTTCCAACATAGGAGCTTCATATAATAACCTTAGTGGAATCCCTAGGCCCCTCAGGCGGGGCCGAGCTAGCCCACCCGTCAATCACGGGTCGGGGGGATGCCTTCATCGGACGGCCACGCCGCCCCCGCGTAGGGGGGGCAACGGAGGCCTCCGGTCCGAGGGAAGCGGACCTGGAACTAGACCCACACACCTCTATCCGGTGTTCAGTGGGGTTGAGACGTGTGGGGGACGCCCTCGCAGAGCCCTCACCGAGGGAGGGACTGCATGGGGCGTGTCCGCCATAGTCTCCACTGGGGGCGCTGCACCAGCCCTGGTCTCTCTATGACCAGGGTCAGTGGGCGCCGGGGTGCTGGATTCACCACGCGCCGCACAAGCACGGGCTTCAGCCAACGCCCCATCGAGCCTCTCCTTGGCGCAAATAGCAGAAATCTGCTCAAGGATGGGCCCCTTCTCGCCACGAAACACAATGCCACTATCGGTGGACACCTCTGCCAGATGAGACAACGGAGCGGAACCAAGCACAGAAAACCGAGAACCAGAACTAGAGGGGTCTGAGGGGATGGCGGGGGGGGGGGGTACCTGAGGACAAGTCACGAGCAGCCGCCCGCATGGCGGCCTTCTCCTGGATCGTCGGGACACGGCCATCCAGGAGGACCTGGGACTGGCTGAGCCTCGCACTCTGGCGCGCGGCCACCAGCGGAGAAGGCCCGCCCCGCAGCTTGGAGCCGGCCGCGGTAGGAGTCACCGCTGCCAGGTCCAAGGGAGGAGACGGCGCCAAGTCCGGGGACCCCAAGGCTGGAGAAGTGGGGGACCCCAGCGAACGCGTGTAGCAGACCACCCCAGGCAAGCGCGGCGAAGACGAGGGGCGGACCTCCATCCCCACACTCACAACGTCCTCCTCTACGGCCTCCAATCCAGCCTCCAAGATCTCCACAAGGGGATGGGAGGCCACGGTCCCACCCCCTGACGAACCCCGAGAAGCCGTCCCAGCCGGGCAGGAAGACCCACCACCAGTAGTAACCGGGCTACGCCGCCCATCAGACGGAGCCGGGGGAACCCCATCATCATCCTCATCCTTGCCAGAAGCGCTCCCGTCGGACAAGCCCCCATCTCCCCCCTGCCCATCCTCCTGGCGAGGCAGATGAGCTGCGGGGGCCGACCCAGGCAGATCCTCAGGAACCGGAGACTCGAGCTCGAAGGTCAGGCGCTTCCCCTTAGTGCCGAAGTAGAAGATCAGGGACAGACCATCAATCTCTGCCGGGGCGGGGCAAAGAATCTCAATGCGGGCAGGGCCATCATCCTCGAAGGACGCCAGGTCGGCAGTCACCAACTTGCCCACCGGCTCAGAGATCGCCTTGAGGATCTGCGCAAGCTTGCCACCCCGTGGCGCCGACCTGCCACCACGAGGCAAGCCGTAGACAAGGACCCACACCTTAGCCAGAGGGGGCACAGGGTCAGGCTCCGCGGCAGCAGCACGGACGGAGATCAGGAACTTGTTGATGGGGCACCAGATGACGTCGTGGGAGCACACACGGAGCAGCTCGGCGGATGGGAAGGGGACCGAGAAGACGAGAGGAGCCGTCTCGGTCACCTCCCAGGTGAAGTCGGAGTCGCGGAAGTCGCCAATGTACGCGGAGAGCTCAGCCTGGATGAGGTTGGCCGAGATCACCACCCCCGACGGCAAGTCCTGCTCAGGGGCCAGAGTGGCCGTCGCCAGGTGTGGCCGAACTGCCTCCTCCTCAATCTCAGCATCCACGAAATAGAAACCACCCCGTCTGTCCCGTACCCGAGATAGGCCAGGGTCGAGGGGCATCGGGGAGGGGCCTCACACTCCGAGCGGAAGTGACCCGCGCATCCACAGTTGATGCACATCGTCTCCTCGCGGGTCCTGGGGGGGCGACCGCCCCTGGAGCCAACGGCCACCGGAACCTCCTGTTCCGGGCCTCCCAAAGGGGCGGGGGAAGCGGCCAGCCCCGTGGTCTTCTTGTTCTTGTGCTTCTTCTTCTTCTTGTTCTGAGCAGCAGCACCTGGGTGGTCGGGGGACCGGCGCGGTGGAGATGAGCGGTCCGGTCGGGGCTCACTCCGCTGCCGCTCGGGGACGGTGTCCCGAGGCGGGCGACAGTCGTCCCACCGAGCGGAGTCGGAGGTGCGAGAGACCCGGGCCTCATCACCACGCCGGTCGGACGGACCATCACGCGCAGCACCGGAATCGCCCGAACCTGACCCACGGCGCCGCCAATCGCCGTCGGAGGGCCTGGGGGCAGCATCACGGGCGACCGGGCGTGGGGCGCCGGGCCCTCCCTGTCCCGAACCGCCGGCGGCGGCCGGGTCACGAGCGCCTCCCGCAGCTCCGATTCACGGCGCAAATCTTCCTATCTCCGACGGTCCTCATCGTGGCGCCGAACATCCCCCGATGACCCCGGCAGCGGGAGCCTCGGATCCCTGGCAGGGTCCCGCGGGGGCGGCGGCCGGCGCAGGGAGGTGCCGGAGTACGGCACAGCCGGCCGCCCCTGCCGGCTCGGCTCCCCTCTGTCGGAGCGAGCAGAGGAAGACGATCCGGGGCGCCCAGCCGACCCGTCGGGCAGGGGGCGTTTCGGCCGAGGCTGACCGTCTCCAGCGTCGCGCGCCATCAACACCTCCAGGAACGACCGAGGGCGCGAAGGAACGGGGGCGCCGGACGGCGAGGACACCGGGGAGAGCGAGGACTGGGGCAGGAGGAGAGGCGGCGGCGCAGGAGGGAGTCGAAGGACACAGGAAACCCTTCCCCAGCGCAAAACCTCCACCCTGGTCGCAGGCCAGCCCTGCCTCAGATCCACCGTGCCCCGTTGGATCCAGATCCAACGGGCTGGATCTTCATGGGCGAGAAGCCAGGCCCGGTTGGCCTTGTCAACAGCCTGTTGGGCCCGCCGGGCGGCCTCCCAAACCTCCTGGGCCGAGAGCCCACCAAACCCAGCAGCACGAGGCCCGCGAGTCGGCCCACCCGGCAACTCCGCCCGGTCGACACCCAACCACCGGGGCATGCCCGCAGCCGAGCGCGCCGCCGGCAGGGGGCCCACCCCAAGGACGGCGCCGGAGGTCCCAGAGCGCACCGGAGAGCCCACCGCCGTCGCACCGTTGGAGGCGCCGTCCGCCGCCACGGGGGATAACCCAGGCAACGAACCGGGCCGGGCATCGAAGGGGGCGGGGCGAACCGCGGCGGCCGGGCGACGCGGCGCCGGCAGAGCCCTCGGGCGGTGCCGGCTCGAGGCAGACCGACCACGCGGCCGCGCAGGACGAGCCGCGACCCAGAAATCCGCCAGCTGGGGCGGCGCCAGGGACATAGCAAGCTCCACCGGACCCTCCCCCTCCTCCTCCTCTACCATGTCGGCCCACGACGGCGTTGAGCAGCCGGAGCAGGGGGTCGGCCCGCGACCCCCCGCGAGGACCAGGTCCGGCGAGGCCCCGGCGGCCTCCCCAGCGCTCATGGCGACGGCCGGGAAGGGCACGCGCACGGGAGCCGGCGGCGAAAGCAGAGCGCCACAACGGTCGCCAGAGCCCCGCGTCCGTACGCAGATCGAGGCAGTGGCCATCTGTCAACCTCTCACTTTCACGCTCGCACGGCTCTCTCCCCCTCTTCGTCTTCCTCTGACCTCTGTCACAGTTCCCCTTTTTCAAATCCTAAATCCTTGTAAATCTTTACTACTACTCCCTCTGTTCAGTATTACTTGTTGCAGATTTAGTACAGCTGATATGGAAAGGATGGAGTACTTGCTAATGTTCCCCTCCCAATCCCCCGTCTATAATGGTTCGCGATTTCCCCTTTTGCGATGAATAGCGTGGTGGGTAGAGTTCCACTCCCAGCCCCCCATATATTTATTTGGTGGTATGTTCTTCTCAAATCCTCATGCATGCCTGCAAATTAGTGCTTCTATCGACCCCTTTGCTGCCTATTGTCGGCACTGCGACTTGCGTGCATCATCACCAATTGGAGCATGTACTACAGTTGGAGGCTAGGAGTTTTTTTTGGAAGATCCAGCAATTGCTGGCTTCAATATATTAAGCAGATAGCAGGCGACAAAAAGTGTACATGATCAAGTGATCATGGTGGTTTACAAGAGTTTGATGCCGAGGCATCATCGGGCTAGATCGTGAACTATTCTTAGCCTGGGTCACCGAGCGGTGTCTCTAAACATTTTGCCCCGGCTAGCCTCCATTGATCCATGTCCCGTTTGATTGCAGCAGCGATTTCACCAACGTGTGATGGTGTGCCTGTGTGGCTGTTACGCTCGCTCCAGATATGCCAAGCGACGAGCATCAGCATAGTCTTGATCTTCTTTCTTTGCACTGATGACGCTCTGGCGACGGCGCGCTGCACACGTTGCCTAGATGTTCTTGTGTCTCCGTCCATCACCGCCTTGAGTGCATTGCATCTAGGCCATGTTGCAATTGACATGCCACCGGGCATGTCCACAACAGATGACTTGATGTTTCCAAATTCTGCATACACATAGGGCAGAAATAACCATTCTCCCATCTTCTTCTTTGTAATCTATCGTTGCACCATAGCCTATTTTGCAAAAGCATCCAATAGAAGATCTCTGTTTTTCTGGGGGCCCAAGCCTTCCAGAAGAGCTGTATGTTGTCCGTTGCCGGCATGCCGCTGAACTGGCTACTGTAGGCGAAGATGGCCATGTGGGTCCCAGAGGCATCAAGCGTCCAGTAGATGGAGTCTTGGATCAGTGGCCTAAGCTGCAGGTTGGTCACTCTGATTGCCCTCCATAGCTCGAGGAAGCTTTGGAGAATGTCTTCATATCCATGGTGTTGGAGATCGGCCACCCATGTATCATTTGCAAGGGCCATCGCCACCGATCGTCGTTTGCCTCTTGATCTCTTGAACAGGTTTGAGTATTGATCAGCAATGGGGGAGCCATTGAGCCACAGAGAGTGCTAGAATGATGCCGTCTCACCGTTACCGATCGTTACAGAAGTAGCTGAAGCAAAAAAGCGCCCGATTCATGGTAGCACAGGGAAGTTCAGAGTCAGCCCACGGCCTGTCTGGGCTCCTCCACGACAGCCAAAGCCAATGCAGTCTTAGTGCCCGCGAGAATTTTTCCAGGTCATGCAAGCCTAGTCCCCCTCAATCCCCCGGCGAGCAGATCAATTTCTAATTGACCTTGCAGCTCCCACCTAACAGCTCCTTGTCTCGTGCCTAAAGAAACCGACGGCTGACTTTGTCGACGTCCTTGAAATTTTTTCTTGGGGCCTTGTGCACAGTTAAAGCAAATGTTGGTATTGAGGTGAGAACACATCAAACCAGCACTCTTCTTCCAGAAATCGACATCATCTTTCCCTTCTAGCCAACCAGACGGGCACGAATTATGTCAAGTATGAACTGGACATGAACTAGCCCAACTCTGCGCAAATATATCGGCGAGGTCTGTCTCGCTGCCGCTTCGTCCTGCCCGCTCCCGCGAGCGGGGGGGCGAACCCTAGGTCGCGCCGCCAGCAACCTCTTCCCCGCCTCCCTCCCCCTCGCCGCCGCCGGAGCGCGCCGCCGGGCAAAGCCCGGTCGGCGTAGGCGGCGGCGGGGTTCTCTTCCTCCTCAGCGGGCCCCCTGCAGCGCGGGATGCAGAGGCCTCCCGGGGACGTGGCGCTCGCGCAGGGCGCGGCGGCGGCGTCGCAGACGGCCGTGCCGGCGGCGCGGGCGGCAGTGGATGCTGCGGTGGCTGCGTGGATCCGGCTGGCCATGGAGCGGCTGGGGCTGCGAGCGGCTGGTGCGGCGGTTCATGGCGGAGGGCGGTTCTGGCGGCGGCGGCTGCCGTGTCGCGGCAGGGTGCAGGGGGCGGAGGGCGCCGGTGGCGGGTTCGAGTGCGTGCTCGCCTGGGCCGGCCCTTGGCTTGGTGTGGCTGGCTGCTTCCGGCCGTGGTTGCCATGGCGGCTGATGGGCTGGCCAGATCTGGCGGTCGCGGCTGCGGGTGGCCTGGGGATGCTCGCCAGCGGGTGCTTCCCCTGCCTGGGGTGCTCTGTACCGGGTATGCCAGCGCCATGGCTCGCAGTGGTGGCGGAGCGGACTGGGGAGGTTGCGGCCGGCGTTTGGCGGCGGTCGTTGCTGCTTCCTGGTGCCACGGGCTGCGGGCGGCTTGGACCGCGGTCGGTTGTTCTCTCCTTGCTGATGGGCGGAGGTAGCAGCGGCGTGGTGGCGGTGGTGGCGGTGCGGACCGGGTGCTGCTTCTGGAGGTTTGCGATGCCGGCGTCCAGGAGAGCCATCGGATGTCGCAGGCTGCAGGTCGGCTTGGGCTACGGTCAGCGGGCTCCTCCATGCTGGGGGTGACTGCGGCGTGGTGGTGGTGGCGTTCGTCCAGCGATGTCGGGTGGCGGTGACGATCTTCGACCGCGGGCACGTGGCGGCTTCGTCCACGGGTTTTGGCGTCGGTGTTGAGTTGTCAGAGGATGCCGGGGTGGCGGCCCCGGAAGGCGGGATCCACGGTGGGCTTTCCGGCAGGCTCTGTGGTGGCGTTGGAGCCTTCACCTCTTGGCCGTGTAGGCGGCAAGGGTGTAGGGCGGAAGGCTCTGGCATGCTCTGTTGATGTCCGGATCTAGTGGGGTTAGTCTGACTCTTGCCGTGGGGGTGACCGGTGCGCTTCTTGGTAGTATTGGCGAGTTCCTGAGCGAAAGCTTCGCGCTTGGCGCCGGCGATGGCGGCAGCCGTGGGTGTCGTTCCCTTCTTGAAGGCGTTGTCGTGGGTCTCGTCCATGTGCCAGGGCTCCGGGTGAAAACCCTTGTCTGTTCTCAGACTCGGCAGCGGCGACGCATTGCGCCGTCACCCTCCTGGGGGCGTTGCTGTGGAGTTTTGACGTCGTCGGTCAGTCCTTGGCGAGGTGTTAGGCTAGTTCTTGGCTTCTTGTTGTATCTTCTGATCCGCTTTGTAAGAGAGCCTTCTCTCCGCATTGTATCATTCGGCCGTGTACTCTTGGTGTCGTTGCTTTATATATAAAGCGGGACGGAAGCCTTTTTCGTCGAATATATCGGCGGCCCCAAGTATCTGATGGAGAACGCAGTCGTCTGACCCCCAAAATTTTGTAGCACCTCTTGCAGGTTGATTTTCTCACAGCAGATCAGAGTCACAGTTGATTTTGCCATATTCAGATGTAGCCCCAAGGTGTCTCCAAACATCTTTAGTATTTGCAGCAATCTGTCGGGGTTTGCAAAGATGATCGCGCCATCGGCATATAAGCTGACCCTCATCCGAACATCTCTTCCTGGCAAAGGTGCGAGGATTCCATCTTGAAGAGCTTTCTCTATTAGCCGGTGTATGGGATCAATAGCGAGGATGAATAATAACAGCGATAGAGGGTCACCCTGTCTCAGCCCGCGGCGGTGCAGAATTGTAGCTCTAGGTGATCCATTCAGCAAGAATTTTGAGCTCGTAGTTGTTAGTAGCATAGTGATCCAGTCACGCCACCATGCACTAAAGTCCATCTCTTGGAGCAGCTCAAGAAGGTATTGCCAGGACACCGAGTCGAACGCTATAGCAATATCGAGGTTGATTAGCAGCGTAACCTTTTTCTTACGATACAGAGATCACACAGAGTTATGAATGTATAGGAAGTTGTCCTGCAAGCACTTTGCCTTCTGAAAAGCACTTTGCGCCGGAGAGATTAGACTATCGATGACCCCAGCCAGGCGCATGGAGAGCACTTTGGTGATCAGCTTTGCGATAGAGTTATGAGGCTTATGGGTCTAAAATCCCCTATGGTTTCAGCACCATTCTTCTTTGGCAGTAGTGCCACAAGAGCATCATTGATTCCGGCCATGTTAGCTCCAGCCAAGTTGTGAAACTGATGGAAAACCGCCATAACTTCATCCTTCATAATGTCCCAGCAGCTACGATAAAACAGCCAATTGTAACCATTGGGCCCCGATGCTTTCTCGGCCGGTGATGCCATCACTGCCGCCCAGACCTCCTGCTTAGTGAAAGGATTGTCAAGTCCATTGGTAGTGATCCTAGGCAAGTGCAGCTCTTGCCAATTGATAGTGCATCGCCTGGTTTCATAGTTTCCCAAGACTTTGTCGAAGTGTGATGATCTCAGCTATTTCCGTGTGTTCAGTGGCAATGTGGGTTGGTGTTTTGATCGAGTGAATGAAGTTCTTCCTCCATCTCGAGCAGATCTTTGCGTTGAAGAAGGTTGTGTTTGCGTCACCTCGCAACCATGTCATCCGGGACGCCTGTCACCTCCTTGCTCTCTCCACTGCTGCAAGCCCCACGATCCTCTGCTTCAAAGCTATTCTGAAACGAAACTCCGCCGGTGACAGCTGATGGATTTCCATCGCAACGTCAAGCCTAAGGATTAGCTCACTGGCGATATGAAACTGCACCTTTGCGTCACTGAAAAGGGATCTGCTCCAAATCTTCAGGTCATGCGCCACCCTCTGCATCCTGATCTTGATTCTCACAAAAGCACAATGATGATCAACCGAGCGTTTCCAAGCTCGTTACACCGTCTTCTTAAAGTGTGGGAACTTTGGCCAGACGCTCTCAAAACGAAATCTAGCTCTTCTTGGCGGAGGTGTGGCACTGGCAAGGATGAGTGGGCAGTGATCCGAGCATGAAGGAGATGTCGCCGTCAGCAGGTGAGACGGGAACAACACGTCCCATTCAGAATTGGCATTTTTTTTTGTCAATTCTGACTAGTGTCGGCGAAAAACGCTAATTGCTCCAAGTGTAGCGACGATTTTTACATTTAATCTCTCTAAGAGATGACATGTTGATTGCTGCTCTAAACCTACCCATGATCCTCCTATTGATATTGCAGTTATTTTTGTTGTGTGCTTCATAGATTACGTTGAAATCTCCGTTGATGAGCCATGGAGAGCCTAACGGTGGAGCACATCTAATGAGCTCGGCAAGGAACACGTCCTTGCTGCCGTCGTCTGTTGGGCCATAGACCGTAGTTAAGAAGAACCTAGACGAAGAACTAACTACTGCGTCCTCTACTGTAATGGAGAAAAGGCCCATCGATTGTGAGCTTATGGAGACTAAGTCCTTATTCCAGAAAATTGCCGCCCCTCCTCTCGTCCCCATGGCCGGCAGGACGACGCAGTCTTGCATCCATCCCCCTTCGATGTCACGCACCATGGGCTGCATCTAGATGTTGATCTTTGTTTCCTGCATACACAGGATTGCCAATTTGGGCGCGGCCGCCACCTCTCCTGCCGCCTCCCTCTTCGCCGACATGTTTAGTCCAAGGACATTCCAGGACATGATCGAGCAGTTTGTATCATTCATCTGGGCACACATGGTTTCTCTGGGGGCTGAAACTACTAATGAGGAAAACAGACTACACCACTAGCACATCCAAGGCATGTCGACAGCCACCCATAGGCCCCAAATTCTGTCGGCACGATAACTTGCGCGAAGCCCTGACGCTAAAACTACAATGAAAACCTAACTCAAGCCAACCAGACGCTGGATGCCGCCGGAGACTACACCTACAACTACTACACATGATTAAACATTGGCCACACCGACAACTCCAACAGGGCCTGCGAGCCCAGCAGCGATGCGTAGAGCATCCTTGTCCAGCCTTGTAAGCTTGGCGAGGCCGGCTATGTCTTCTTCGGTGAGTGACTCTTCAAACCTCTTGATCAGCGCCGCCGCCGCTCTTGGTGTCATCTTGTCCTTGGGGCCGAGCAGCCCTAGCTCCTGCACGAGCCTCAGTGCGGTGCGGTTCGCCACCGACACCAGGGAAGGGTTGCTTGCCTGCCTGGCGCTCTGGCGCACAGGAACGGATGAAGCGCGAGTCTAAATGGGCGCGGATGGGCGCGGTGGCACGTTGGGGATGAGAGGCGCCTGGATGCTGGTGAAGAGGGAACGAGCGGTCTTCGGGGGATCGCCGTTGTTGATGTCGAGCTGCATGACGCGTTGGTTGACCGCACCGAGTTGTACGGCCACGGACTGTCAGCACCCTCATCTATGGACGATGGGCCGTCACTCATGGGCCAGGCCTGCTTCAAAGGGACAAGCGACACCGATTACAAATAGGAGGATAGGGCATCGTGGAGAGGCGGCTGGGATCAGAAGGCTTCGGCCTGGCTTGGTTTCATTCGCTGGCTGCTCTGCTTTTCCTTTCCTGTTCGTCCTTCTCTGGCTGTTCATCGTCTTCCTCCTCTGATCTCCTTTTAGCTCTCAGATTCTTCCCTGTAACTCGAGAGCTGTAACTGAATTCATGGTGGTTGAGTCAATATAGTAGTGGAACCCTAACATTTGGTATTCAGAGCCATAGATCCTAGCCCCAAATTTCCAAATCAATTTTTTTTCTCCACCACTGCCTACAACCTATTTGACAAAATGCCAAGCCACAAATTCTCCTGCCCCAAGGGCGTTCTTCACGCCCGAATCAGCGACGTTTGTCAGGTGGTCACCATCGAGTCGATTCGCCAGTTGTTCCGTCGCTCTGGTGATGGATACGTGATCTGCGCGTACGAGCGGGTGGTTGACGGGATGTACGGCGTGGAGGCGTACGTCGAGTTCCGGTCTCGATGGAGGGCGGCCCGAGCTCGAGATGCTCTGGATGGCCACGCCATGTACGACGGCTGCTGCTTCCTCGCCGTCAACCACGTACCTCCGACCTACACCACCATCACCATGCCGGATGACGACGGGATGACGCCGTCGTACTTCTACGACGACACACCATACGCTGAGTGGTCTGCAGCGTTGGCCGCGGCCGAGCACCATGATGAGGCGCCCACTGCTTCCACCGACGACCTCCAACTCGAGCTGTCCATAGGCGCCATCAGCGTGACTCCCTCCGAGCTCGCCTCTCCTACAGCATCCACCCCGTCCACAACCACCGGTGACACCGTTCTGGAGCTCGCTGTGAGCGACAAGGTGCTTGAAATTGACTCCACCATCGTAGCTGCTCCAACGCCCACCACATGTTCGATGGGGTGCCCAAGCTACGACGCCTCCGAGGAATTGACGCTCACCTCTTCCACATCACCACCTTCATCCACGACTGTCGGCGGCGTCACCCCTGAGCCTGCTGCACCTGCAGCCATACAGATGTCGCCGCGTTGGTTGTTCCCCGTCCTTGATCTGGACAACTTGGCACCCACTAGGTGCTTGACAAAGGTACCTATCGAGATCACAATTCCCATGAAGTCCCAGTTCACTCAAGTTTGTGATAGCAGAGTTGAGTCACGGCCATTACCATGGCCATCCTTTGCATGCATCCAGGCATGCATATTGGTACAGTTGGAAGAATTTCGGACCATCGCAATTGCTTCAGCTGGTTTACCCGTCCAACAATCAGTTGGGCTACTGCATGATTGTTATATTCAAGTTTCGTTTCCCTCCCGTTTTGCCGGCCAACTTATTCAGTGCGCCTTTAAGCTGAACCAATTGGATATTGCTTGGATACTAGACTGGAAAGGATATGAAAATGCTGGAGTGAAACTGAAGGAGTTATTGTTCACTAACATGGGTCAAGAGTTCTTTCCAGCCAAGTTTGTTGACATCTGTTATTGTGGTGGTGTTACTGCCGGTTGCTTGTCCTTTACAAGATTGAGAACCACTGATGCATATTCTACTGAGCATGAGAGGCAAATTCTTGGCCGGATGAGGTGTTTATTAATTAAGTCAGTGAAAAAGTACACTGCTGCTATATGTGTTCCAGCCATGAACTACAGACATGCTGATGCTACTGTCCAAGAGAAGGAGGCCTATTATGTTGAATACAATAGTACTTTGGTTGATATGTTGGATATATATCGGATGTAATGGAAAATTTCTTTGCTTTTTAGTCATGCTCTTATCTCAGAGTTTGGAACTTATTTTGCTCTGGAGATGGTTAGCAAAAATGATAAACTGGGCTCTGAGTTTGTGCAATTGAAAATTTCCTGGACAATTTGTCTCGCATTAGTAAAGTCGTGGTTCCCGTCTTGCTTTGCTGGATGTGATTTTCGATATGGTCGTGAAAATTTCCAATGGACCATTGCCTGGACACCCTCCTCACGAGGTTATGTCGTCTATGCCCCAGCTCATGCTGTGATTGGGTGCTGTGAGATTCAGAGCAAGGAAATTCTAGTAGAGAGAATATATTGGTATCTGATTGCGGAAGTACGTTTGGAAGCACCGAGGTTTTCATGGCTGCCACCACAAGGTAATATCAGTAGCCTACTCACAAATTCTCTGCTGAAGAAATCAATTGGCGTATCTCGGCAATTCTATTGGGAGGGTATAAATTCTTTTGCAGTGGTGTTAACACTGAGTCTGCAAATGTCCAAGCATAAGAACAAATGCAGTTTACTGAAACATGATATATCAGTGGTGCTGCTTATGGCTCATGGTAGTATTGTAATTCAGCGCATCCTTGTGCATCAGGAGACGTCCAAGTGCAATTTCGAGACCACATATAGAACAAACAATTACATTGGAATAGTTGCATATGCAGACTTCCAATGGGCAACTACATGGTTCGTTTCCTTAGTGAGTTTGGCTGTATATAAAAGGTCTCATGGCATGTATCGTTCTGCTGCAAGACATGACATCACTACTTCCAACAGTGCATCATTTTTCCTGAAGGGCTCTCCTTATTATTTTTGTCTTGGAGAAGATATGCTAGATGGTAGCATTATCAGTGCACATATTGCATCCGCCTTGCTTTCCAGGAAGGGGTTTGACAGAGATGCTCATTTCGTGTTCCTTGGGTCCTCTTACTCTCATTCTGTCTTGTTGATCTTTGAAGCATTCGACTGGCGAATTGTCTGGCCATCTTCCTCTAGAGGTTATGTTCTTGTTTCCAGCTATATCAACAGCTACAGATCCTTCCAAGTTTATATGGTTGCGGATCGCTTCTCCATGGATTTGTTGCTTTTCTGTGTGGCTGAGCTCCTTGTCTATAATTCTGAAATTTCCCAATCGATAATAGCTTGGTTTCTCAAGTTGGGGCACTCTGTCGGTGCTTTCATGTTGAAGCAAGCATTCTCTCAGTCACCGACATTATGGCATATTAGTGTTCTTGGTAGTACTTTGGTGACAAGTATGATGACTCGTCCTCTGGTCTTGCTTCATTGGGATCCAGGTGTTGGCTTCATAAATGACATTTGGCTATATTGGAAATGCTTCTCCTTGGAAGACCATTTCGGCTTGCCTCAGTTTGTGACAAGAATTCCGTGTGTAACCTCACCATGGGAACATGGTCTGCTCAGGTTGATGGCTCTTGCAAGGTGGCAGTTCTCAAGTAGGTACATGCAGATTACGTACAGTAAGTTTGCTCAGGTTACTGGTCAATTATCTTCACCTTATAATCCATCTGCCGCAACTGATTGTATATGGACCAAAGATAGAGGAAAAATACAGTGGATTCTTGGTATTTTCTTAGACTTAGGAAATTGCAGAGGGCTGGAGCACTGGACACAAGAGTCTGAACTGGATTTGAGTGCAATACCAGTTTCAGAGACTAGAATAAGTGGAGCACCAAACATTAGAATGGATATTGTATGCCGACTTCTTCATCAATGCCAGGAATATTTTCTTGCTACCTTGACCACGATAAAAAATGGAGAAGATATCAAATATGTGAGGGTTGAGAGTGACGACGGTGCCAGGCTACTTTGTCTAGAGCAGTTCTATACCAGGCCTGCTAGATGTATTGGGGCCAACCTTGTTATGCTAGAAGTTGTGCAGTTGACTTGGGATCCAGGCGGCTTCGAACAGTGCTTGACTCTGCCTTGATCTCGAAGAATCTCGCGGTCATGCCTGCTACTGTCATGGTGTCAAAGATGATACTGTGAAGGGCCGCATGCCCGTGGTATGGGATCCTGGAGGGTCGACGCACTATCGGCTTGAGGACAAGGCGAAATTTAAGAGGGAGGGATTGTCAGCACCCTCATCTATGGACAATGGGCCGTCACTCATGGGCCAGGCCTGCTTCGAAGGGACAAGCGACACCGATTACAAATAGGAGGATAGGGCATCGTGGAGAGGCGGCTGGGATCAGAAGGCTTCGGCCTGGCTTGGTTTCATTCGCTGGCTGCTCTGCTTTTCCTTTCTTGTTCATCCTTCTCTAGCTGTTCATCGTCTTCCTCCTCTGATCTCCTTTTTCCTCTCAGATTCTTCCTTGTAACTCAAGAGTTGTAACTGAATTCATGGTGGTTGAGTCAATATAGTAGTGGAACCCTAACACGGACGGTGTGGGGGCAGCGGCCTGGCTCGCAAGTGCGACGATGCTGTCGTCTTCCTAGTGGGCCACGCCGGGTTTGCTGCCACCCTCCCCGTCGTTGAAGCAGAGTGGCTCCCGAAGCGTGGCAGCGATATTGTGGTCGATGTCTGGGGCGGGCAGCGCGTTCTCACCACTGAAGAAGCATTCAACAAGGTCCAATTGGGGGGGGGGGGTGGCGCTACTTGCGAGCTGCGTTGGGATTTTCCTTGAAGCTGAGAGGAGATGCAGTACAGTAGAGATAAGTATTTCCCTCAGTGAGAAACAAGGTTTATCGAACCAATAAGAGAATCACGCAAAGCCTCGTGAACAGCACCTGCACACACAAAAGCAAATACTTGCACCCAACGCGGGCAAGAGGGTTGTCAATCCCCTTGAACTCATTAATTGCAAGGTTTAAATCTTGTATAGGTAGATGGATAAATTGCAAAAGCAAATGTTTTTAGGTTTTCTTTTTATATTTAAAGTAGACCCGGGGGCCATAATTTTCACTAGAGTCTTCTCTCTCGAACACAAAGCATACGGTGGGTAAACAAATTACTGTTGGACAATTGATAGAAAAGCGGATAGTTATGACAGATTCATGGCAATGATCATGTATATAGGCATCATGTCCGAGACAAGTAGACCGACTCCTGCCTGCATCTACTACTATTACTCCACCCATCGACCCTATCCAGCATGCATCTAGAGTATTAAGTTAATAAAAACGGACTAACGCCTTAAGCTAGATGACATGATGTAGACAAAGTAAACTCAATCAATATGAATAAACCCCATCATTTTATGCTTAATGGCAACAATACAAATACATGTCTGTCCCCTACTTTGTCACTGGGATATAGAGCACCGCAAGATTGAACCCATTACAAAGCACCTCTCCCACTGAAGATAAATCAATCTAGTTGGCCAAACCAAACAGATAGATCAGAGAGAAATACAAAGCTATAACAATCATGCATAAAAGAGTTCAGAGAAGACTCAATTACTTTCAATGAATAATCTGATCATAAACCCACAATTCATCGGATCCCAACAAACACACCGCAAAAGAAGATTACATCAGATAGAACTCCAAGAAGATCGAGGAGAACATGGTATTGAAGATCAAAGAGAGAGAAGAAGACATCTAGCTACTAGCTATGGACCCGTAGGTCTGTGGTGAACTACTCACACATCATCGGAAGGGCAGCAAGGCTAATGTAGAAGCCCTCCGTGATCGATTCCCCCTCCGGCAGATCACCGGAAAAGGCCTCCAGATGGGATCGTGGAAGAACAGAAGCTTGCGGCAGCAGAAAAGTTATTTCGGGTGGCTCTCTGTTAGTTTGGGAATATTTGAGAATTTATAGAAGTGGAATTAGGTCAAACGGAGTTACGAGGGGCCCACAAGCTCAGGGGGCGCGCCCTATGAGCTTGTGACTCCCTCGTATGCATTTTGGTCTCCTCCCGAAGTTTCTATGGTCCCTTCTGGTCTAGAAAAAATCTATCTAAAGATTTTCTTCCGTTTGGACTTCGTTTGATATTGATTTTCTGAAAAAGCCAAAAACAAGCAAAAAACAGCAACTGGCACTGGGCACTGAGTTAATAGGTTAGTCCCAAAAATGATATAAAATAGCATATAATTGCATATAAAGCATCCAAGATTGATAATATAATAGCATGAAACAATAAAAAATTATAGATACGTTGGAGACGTATCAGCATCCCCAAGCTTAAATCCTGCTCGTCCTCGAGTAGGTAAATGATAAAAACAGAATTTTTGATGTGGAATGCTACCTAACATGTTTATAATGTAATCTCTTTTACGATATGAATATTAAGAAATGAGTGATTCAAAGGAATAGTCTATAATTTGATATAAAGACATCAATACTCAGTCATACCAACAAACAATCATGCCTTTTAAAAAAATGCTAAAGAACGCTATCCCTGCAAAATCATATAGCCCGTCATGCTTAGTCTTCCTAACACAAAGTATTAATCATGAACTACCCCGATGACAAGCCGAGCAATTGGATCATACTTTTTAACGCGCTTCAGGTTTTTCAACTCCCACGCAATACATGAGCGTGAGCCATGGATATAGCACTATGGGTGGAGTAGAATGCGGTGATAGAGATCAATAAGGGGAAGTCAAAAAGGAAGATAGTCTCGCATCGACGCGGCTAATCAACGGGCTAGTGAGATGCCCATCAATTGATATCAATGCAAGGAGTAGGGATTGCCATGCAACAGATGCACGAAGAGCTATAAGTGTATGAAAGCTCAAACTGAAACTAAGTGGGTGTGCATCCAACTTGCTTGCTCATGAAGACCTCGGGCATTTGAGGAAGCCCATCATCGGAATATACAATCCAAGTTCTATAACGAAAAAATTCCCACTAGTATATGAAAGTGACAAAACAGGAGACTCTCTATATGAAGAACATGGTGCTATTCTGAAGCACAAGTGTGGAAAAGGATAGAAACATTGCCCCTTCTCTCTTTTTCTCTCTTTTTTTGGGCTCTTTTTGGCCTATTTTTCTTCACTTTTTTTTAATTTTTCATCCGGAGTCTCATCCCGACTTGTGGGGGAATCACGGTCTCCATCATCCTTTCCTCACTGGGACAATGCTCTAATAATGATGATCATCACACTTTTATTTACTTACAACTCGATAAAAACTATACAGAATGACTCTATATGAATGCCTCTGGCAATGTACCAGGATGTGCAATGATCTAGCGTAACATGTATAAAAATGATGAACGGTGGCTGAGCCACAAATACTATGTCAGCTATATGATCATGCAAAGCAATATGACAATGAAGATGTATGTCATATAAACGGAACGGTGGAAGTTGCATGGCAATATATCTCGGAATGGCTATGGAAATGCCATAATATGTAGGTATGGTGGCTATTTTGAGGAAGATATAAAGAGGCTTATGTGTGATAGAGCGTATCATATCACGGGGTTTGGATGCACCGGCGAAGTTTGCATCGACTCTCGAGGTGAGAAAGGGCAATGCACGGTACTGAAGAGGCTAGCAAATTGCGGAAAGGTAAGAGCGCGTATAATCCATGGACTCACATTAGTCATAAAGAACTCACATACTTGGTAGGAAAGTACTACTCGCATGCCCCTAGGGGGATAGATTGGTAGGAAAAGACCACCGCTCATCCCCGACCGCCACTCATAAGGTTGACACTCAATAATAAATCATGCTCCAACTTCATCACATAACTAGAGACTATACGTGCATGCTTCGGGAATCACCAACCTTAACACCAATATTCTTACTAAACCACAATCATTCACTAGTACATCCACATATCACCATCTTAATATCGCAAAACTATTGCAAGGAATCAAACATATCATATTCAGTGATCTACATGAAAGTTTTTATTATATCCCTCTTGAATACCTATCCTTTATTATAACCCGTGCAAATTTCCATTACTATTTATTAAACTCTCAAAAAGATTTAAGTGAAGCATGAGAGTGCAACTATTTCTTTAAAATATAACCACCGCCGTGCTCTAAAAGATATAAGTGAAGTACTAGAGCAAATGCCTAGCTCAAAAGATATAAGTGAAGCACAAAGAGTATTTTAACAAATCACGATGATTGTGTGTCCCTCTCAAAAGGTGTGTCCAGCAAAATATGATTGTGGCAACTAAAAACCAAACAAAGAAAAGAAAACTATGGCAAAAGACGCTCCAAGTAAAACTCATATCATGTGATGAATAAAAATATAGCTCCAAGTAAGTTACCGATAGATTGTAGACGAAAGAGGGAATGCCATCCGGGGCATCCCCAAGCTTAGACGCTTGGGTCTTCCTTGAATATTACCTTGGGGTACCTTGGGCATCCCCAAGCTTAGGGTCTTGCCACACCTTATTCCTTCATCCATCGTGATCTCACCCAAAACTTGAAAACTTCAGCACACAAAACTCAACAGAAACTTCGTGAGATCCGTTAGTACAATAAATCAATCATCCACTTTAGGACTGTTATAAACTCATTCATAATTGTTTTTGCATAATACCTACTGTATTCTAACTCTTCCATGACTTATACCCCCTGATATAATCCATAGTTTCATTAAAACAAGCACACTATGCAATAAAAACAGAATCTGTTTAAAACAAAATAGTACGTAATGACAGAATTTTATCTATACTTCTGTAACTCTAAAAATTCTAAGAAATTAGGAAAACGTAAAAAGTTTGTATCCCAATACTGTGTAAAAGTTTCAGATTTTTCTGACATTCCAGTAAGAAAATAAAAATCAAATACTGGGCGCAAAACTTTCTGTTTTCAAACAGCATCAATTATACTATCATCCAAATCACCCCAAAGGAATTACTTGGCACAAACACTAATTAAAAGATAAAAAACAATCATAACAGAAGCTAAAATTGTGTGAATCAAGAAAATAAAAAGGAAAAGCAAAAATTTAAGATACATATTGGGTTGCCTCCCAACAAGCACTATTGTTTAATGCCCCTAGCTAGGCATAATGCATGTTTCAAGTATTATCATCCTTAGTTTCCAAATCCTCAATTATACATCCATGCTTCCTAAGAGTTTTATCATAATAGTTTGTAACAATCACACTCCTAGGGATAAAGTTGAGAAATTTATTTTCATAAACAGGTTCTTTTATCAAATCAATGAAATTGGGGTGGACACTAATCATTTTAATGTCTTCGTTCCCACTACTAGATGTGGCACCCTTATTCTTAGGAACATACATAAACTTGCAATTTTTATTAGGAGGATTCCTATCAATAGTTTTAGCGGAAGAAAAAGCGGAACCCAAATTATTAATAATTTCTTCCAACTTATCAATTCTAGAAGGGCTTTGTTCTATTCTCTCATTAACTATTGGTTCCTTCTCCTTTAACATCTTTAATGTAGTTCCTACCTTTGAGCCAAATTGAGTAACGTGATTATGGATCTTCTTGTCTAGATTCTCAATATGTTCTATAGTAGGCATTTTATTTTCAATAGCTTCTAACCTTTGCATAACATGTTCCAAAGTCAATGTTGTTTCATTAATAGTAATAGGTGGTGATCCCACTAAATTTCCCATAGCATTAAAAGCATCCATAGGGTAACTACTTAAGAAATTCCCTCCGGTGGTAGTGTCTAGCACAAATCTATGCCAAGTAGTGATACCCACATAAAAATTACTAGGAAGAACGGTAGTGGATTGCTTACAAGTTGACCTATTTTGAGCATCGCAAATCCTATACCAAGCATCTTTTAAACTTTCTCCTCCCCTTTGTTTAAAATTAAACACTTCATTTTCAGGGGTACAAGCGACAATTGAAGAACTAGCGATAGTGGCAAAACAAGCAAACGAGCAAATAAAAATATTTTTGTGTTTTTGTATTTTTTTATGAGAAGTGGGGGAGATGAAAACGAGAGGCAAAGGAAAATAAAAAGGCAAATAAAAAGTAGAGCAAATAGATGATAGTTTATGTGAAGGTACTTGATAGGTTTTGATGATGTCTCCCCGGCAACGGTGCCAGAAATTCTTGCTGCTACTTGTGAGCTGCGTTGGGATTTTCCTCGAAGAGGAGAGGAGATGCAGTACAGTAGAGATAAGTATTTACCTCAATTAGAACCAAGGTTTATCGAAACAATAGGAGAATCATGCAAAGCCTCGTGAACAGCACCTGCACACACAAAAGCAAATACTTGCACCCAATGTGGGCAAGAGGGTTCTCAATCCCCTTGAACTCATTAATTGCAAGGATTAAATCTTGTATAGGTAGATGGATAAATTGCAAAAGAAAATAAAAGTAAATAAATTGCAGCAAATGTTTTTAGGTTTTCTTTTTATATTTAAAGTAGACCCGGGGGCCATAGTTTTCACTAGAGGCTTCTCTCTCGAACACAAAGCATACGGTGGGTAAACAAATTACTGTTGGGCAATTGATAAAAAAGCACATAGTTATGACGGATTCATGGCAATGATCATGTATATAGGCATCACGTCCGAGACAAGTAGACTGACTCCTGCCTGCATCTACTACTATTACTCCACCCATCGGCCGCTATCCAGCATGCATCTAGAGTATTAAGTTAATAAAAACGGAGTAACGCCTTAAGCAAGATGACATGATGTAGACAAGGTAAACTCAATCAATATGAATAAACCCCATCATTTTATCCTTAATGGCAACAATACAAATACGTGTCTTGCCCCTACTTTGTCACTGGGATATAGAGCACCGCAAGATTGAACCCATTACAAGGCACCTCTCCCACTAAAGATAAATCAATCTAGTTGGCCAAACCAAATGGATAGATCGGAGAGAAATACAAAGCTATAACAATCATGCATACAAGAGTTTAGAGAAGACTCAATTACTTTCAATGAATAATATGATCATAAACCCACAATTCATCAGATCCCAACAAACACACCGCAAAATAGATTACATTGGATAGAGCTCCAAGAAGATCGAGGAGAACATGGTATTGAAGATCAAAGAGAGAGAAGAAACCATCTAGCTACTAGCTATGGACCCGTAGGTCTATAGTGAACTACTCACACATCATCAGAAGGGCAGCAAGGTTGATGTAGAAGCCCTCCATGATCAATTCCCTCTCCGGCAGATCGCCGGAAAAGGCCTCCATATGGGATCGCAGAAGAACAAAAGCTTGCGGCGCGGAAAAGTTATTTCGGGTGGCTCTCTGTTGGTTTGGGAATATTTGGGAATTTATAGAAGTGGAATTATGTCAAACGGAATTACAAGGGCCTACAAGCTCAGGGGGCGCGCCTACCCCCCTGGGGCGTGTCCTGTGAGCTTGTGACTCCATTGTATGCCTTTTGGTCTCCTCTCGAAGCTTCTAGAGTCCCTTCTGGTCCAGAAAAAATCAATCTAAAGATTTTCTTCCGTTTGGACTTCGTTTGATATTGATTTTCTGAAAAAACCAAAAACAAGCAAAAAAATAGCAACTGGCAGTAGGCACTGAGTTAATAGGTTAGTCCCAAAAATGATATAAAATAACATATAATTGCATATAAAGCATCCAAGATTGATAATATAATAGCATGAAACAATCAAAAATTATAGATACGTTGGAGACGTATCTTGGGGCGTGGGGTGGCGACCACCTCCCCCGTAGCAACACACGGCTCCTTGTTCGTCTCCAGCGGCGGACGAGAGCGCTTCGCCCACCTGCCCCTGCTGCCGCAACTCTGCTGACGGCTGGAGGGGGTGCGGCTGCGGTGGCGCTGATGCAGTCCCGCATCTTGCTTTTGCTTGCCCTTGTCGTGGCTGGCACCCCCCCGCCCAGCAGGGAGTCCTTCCAGGAGTGTCTGCTCTCATCTTCGTATCCATCGTGGTTTCACCTAGGTCCCCAGGTAGATAGCAGGGAAGAGAGGGACGTCGCCATCAGACTCCGAGGAAGGGATGCCGCACTGGGCGATGAGGTGGAGCGCGGCAAGAGGGGCGTCCAGTCCTCAACGCAGTCGACATGGATGAGCAGGTCCCAGCGACGCACCAACGACGGTGGGGCTACATCCCGGCTCGGCGATAAAAAGCCCAGCATCTCCTCCGTCCGCCCCGTGCCATGCTTGATCATCTAGATGGTGCGCTTGGTCAGAATGTGGGCTGTGTTCAACACCAAGACCCAACAAGCAAAGGTTTTTGTGTGCCCCCGCTCGTAGGTCCAGCTGTCGAGGCGATCCACGCGGTAGCGGTTGCCTAGAGCTTCCTCCGCCCCCTCCAACGACCACAGCTGCATGGGAAGGTCCTCGATGATGATGCGGACGTGCAGGGTGAAGTTGTCATGGAGCACGTGGTCATCCTAATTCCAGGGCTTGATCTGGAATGGGGCACCATCGACGGTCAACGTGCCCTGGCGCATGGCAATGTCATGGTGCGCTGGGAGGTTGTAGTGTACGAAGAACTCCTCCGGGTGGTGGTAGGTGATGCGCAACACGTGCGGTGGGATTTGCAGTTGCGCCTCCAGTGCCTTGCCCACCTCCATGGGGTTGGAGGGGCATGTCTTGTCCATGGCGGTGAGGAGCACGAAATGGTGGCGAAGTCGGAACTCCTGGTGCTCCATGGCCGGCGTGGAGACGACAATCTTGTGGCTCGAATAGGGGCAGCACGACAGGTCGATGAGGTAGTAGCGGTCCATCGCAACAGGCGGCGTGGGCGCAGGCGGGGCAGGCAGGTCGGGGAAGCATATCATGTCATGAACCAGCACCCTGGGCGGGACCGACCCCAGCCTCTCCTTCACCGTGCCGCTCCCACACCTATTGCGAGGGTTTTGCGGACACTCTACCAAAATGCCCAGGAAGTTTGCAAATGATGCATTTGAGTGGATCTCTACAGTCCTTGTGACGACGCTCTGAATTGAGGCAGCGAAAACATAAGCCATCAAACTTGCTTAAGAAGGCCGCTCGGCCAGAGGGTCTTGGCGATAGCTCAAACATTGCGGAGGATGAGGGGGCGCATGGGGAACCGACAGATCTTTGCTAGCTCTCTTGTGTTTCCGTGAGCGGTAAATGGACCATTTGCCATCGTTGCCGGAAACAGGGTGGTCAGTGGAGGGGGAGGGCACAACAACGATGGCTCTAAGCTTGGGGTGCCCATAGTGGGGTGGATCTGCAATATCCGCGGGGCAGAGGGTCGGCGTGGCATGGGAGCACTCCCCCCTAGAGACGGAGACGCGACGTCGAGGGCGTTGACGAGCGCAGTGACTACTGGGTCTTGGGCACCATGTGTCGGTGCTAAAACCGGTGGATCTCGGGTAGGGGTTCCCGAGTTGTAGGTCTGAGAACGATGGTAACAATAGAAGAAGGGAGATGATATTTACCCTGGTTCAGGCCCTCTCGAAGAGGTAAAACCCTACGTCCTGCTTTGATTGTATTGATGTGATGGGGTACAGAGTACAAGATGATCTACCTTTAGATCGTATGATTGTGTTCTAATCCCTAAGGCTGGTAATTGTGCCCCTATAGACTAAACCCATTGGTTTATATATGCACCGGGGGTACCTAGCGTACACATGGTCGGTTATCGATACGTCGGCTGCTGGGCAATCCTTGAATTACCACTAGTGCAGATGAGTCCTATACAAACGGTTTTTAACCCCTTTCCGTGACAGAGTTAGAAACCGTCGCCTTGCTTGTGTGTGTGATGGGGCGGGGGGTCCATCCCACACGACCCAGAAACTGTCGACGATAGCTCCTCCGGTCACACACGCGGGGCAAAACGAGCTCGTGTGCGATCGGGTGAGCCATCGCAAACAATTATACAAGCACAATCGTGTGAGATATTCTTAGCATCCCACACAGTGAATCCCAGACAAACATTTCCATTCGTATGTACATCACACACAATTTTGCGCATCACATCATCTGTGATAGCATTTCCATCACAGACGATATTTATAATTTTATAGTTTGCGTTACTGAATGCATCACGCACGGTTCCTAGAAGAAACTGTATTGCATAGACTATCCATCACACACACTTTTTATGTGGAAACGTTTGTGCAAGGTGTCCTAACGCAAACAGTTGTCCAGAGAAAGTCGTGTGTGATTGTTCATTGTTCCAACACATTTACTTTCTAGAAACTGTGTGGGTTGTCTGAGGTCATCGCCCATGGTGTTGTCTCAATAACCGTCTACAATAGAAAAACCCAATAAGCAGGCTAATTGGCCTATTATTTTTAATCCATTTAGTAATCAAATTGACATTTTATATTAAACACGCAATATATTTCATTTTCGTATTACGGCAACCAGGATTTCATAATTGAAATACATCAGGGTACATCTACATCATATAGCTTCAGCACTCAGTTACACCATATAGGCATATTGCTAGCTACCCCATTACACAACAACACCAAGTTTCACATGCAACATCTAAAACCTTTGGAAATTAGCATCATAGATGGTAGATAGACAGATGAATCTCATCTGGAAAACTGCTGAAGCGGAAGGCGAATATTGAGCCTTCAATGATGTTGAAGGTCCTTACAACTTTAGGCCAGTGCCTGTGGATGATTGACCGCCCATCCTTCGTCCTCTTGCGGAAGACTTCAATATTGTACCATGGGTGTTGTCGTGGTTTTAGCATGACAGATGCCCTTGTGAAATGACTTAGAGATGAGGCCATCGCACGAAGGTGGAAGCTTGACGGGGTTGATCGGGAATGAGAAGACACGGAGTTACCCAGGTTCGGCCCTCACGGTGGAGGTAAAAGCCTTCGTCCTGCTTGATTATATTGCTTTGGATCTTGATTACAGGGATGCGGAATCGCTAACCTAGCTCTCGAGAGATTGCAACTTAGTCTTTCTGCCTTAGGTGCTCCCCTTTATATAACAGGTTGAGCCCTAGGTTACATGAGAGTCCGGGTTGTAATCTTAACCCGTATCCTACTACTAACTTGTCCTTCAAGGTAATCTTCCTTATTGTCTTTCTTCATGAGCCGGCCCACACATCGAGCCACCTCTTTCCAACAGGCCTTGGTCAAGCTGGCCCACTAGGAATCTTCTAAGCCCAGCAGCAAGATAGCCCGCTGAGCCTCACATATCAATGGCCGGGTCATCTTCCTGCCGGGTCTCCATTACTGGGAAATATCCCCAACATTAGCCCTCAGTTTGACTTGAATTTATTCATGTAAAACTCCATCCTGCAAAACAAATGGAATAATCTATGAAGTAATTATGTTCTCGAATTTGCGTCTTAAACCGGCTCTTCAGCATCCTTCGCTTTCAGGCACATTTTTCTGGCTTAAATAACTTGCCGGGTCATTCTTCATCTGCAGACTTGGCGTTTTCTGCGCATCTCTCCCCATGACGTCACGTTCCACTTCCACAAAATCCGTGATGACATCATAGCGAATCTTTTAGTAGATTTGTATTGTCTCGTCAGGCGCAAAAATCGAGGAGCCTCTTCAGCCACTATTCACTACGCCGCCTGGGGTTCCGCGCATGCCGTTTCGGGTTCTACTATGCCTATAAATAGCCAGCGCCCTTTCCCCCTTACTTTCTACTGCTCTTCACCCCTTGTTTTCCTCCTCTGTTCTTTGACACCACCGCGCCCTCTTCAAGCTCGCCGCCGCCATTCACACAGCACTGCCCGAGCTCCTTCATCATCGCTGGAGTCCGTCCGGTCTTGCTCGGCCACATCCACAGCGTCGTCATAGCTGCAAAGCTTCTCCGCCCAGATCTATAAGTTCCTTCCACCATTGTTGCGGTTCCTTCACTATTATCGCTTGTTCTTCGTTTTAGTAGTTTGTAGATCCACAAATGCCCACGTGCTACTGCTCTGTAGTTCGCAACACTAGCTCGCAGTACTTCCCGCACATAGATCTTCTGTGCCATTGTAAGTAGATCCCATTGCAATCCATCTCATACTACGAAGAACAAACCTAACTTTAATCCTTTCATTCTTAGCCATTTGTTGGATCTGCAAAATTCCTTAATCCATTCGAAACCTGTTTACCGACTCATACCCAGACCACTTCCTGCACTTGTAAAAATCCGTAACTTCAACATTGCCGGCTTATCTTTCTGCTTTCCAATGACCCGGCAAATTTTTGACCTGCCGGCTCATGGTATTCTTTATTTCTCTTGCAGCTGAATCCATGGCTCCGAAAGTCAAGATGGTCAACTGGGCAAAATCCAACATGTCAGAGCTCAGGTTACAGGCCTTAGTAGAGTCTGGGTTACTGCCATCTAAGGAAGAAATCGAATGGCGTGCCCCAGAAGATGAAATTCACCCACAGCCGGGTCAGAATGAGATTGTCTTATTCGCTGATCATCTGGACCGAGGATTCCGTCCCCCCGGCTTGAAATTTTTCCGGGATGTGCTTCATTTTTTCAACATTAGACCTCAAGACATGGGTCCCAACTCCATTCAGAACTTGTGCCAGTTCCAAGTGTTCTGCGAAATTTATCTGCAGCTTGAGCCGTCCATCAGCTTGTTCCAAGAATTTTTCTACTTGAATCATCAAACAGAACACAAAGATGGACCAAGCCTAGAACTCGGTGGAGTCACCATCCAGGGAATGAAGAACACAACCTTCCCCGACGCCAAGCCGGCAAGCCACCCTAAGGGATGGTACAAAACTTGGTTCTACTGCAAGGATACCTCCCCCGATGGGCAGCATCCACTTCCGGGTTATCGGTCTAGCCGGCTTGATGCCACCATCGTCTTCCCGGGCTTCGCCTCCAAAGAAAAGAGAGAGGCTCTGGCACCCTTGTACACCAGGATAAATGCTTTAACTGCCCATGGCCTCACCGGTGTCGATCTGACCCGGACTTGGGTAGAATGGCCCATCCAACCTCTGAGCTTGAGGAACCGACTCTTGCACACCTACTCCAGCGAACCAGAGGACTCGCTTCGATTCAGACGGGTCAACCTTCAGGAGAAGGATGTCCTAGAATTCGCCAAGAAGCTACTTGGTGAAACAAAAGATGACATTAAGCTTGTGGGACTTGCTCCCTTTTATGCAAACAACCCGGCACCCGCGGTAAGCCGCCGTCCTTATTATTTCCCTTCATCTTATTCATACTGCATTTCCTCTATCGCATTTTTCTCAACCCGTCATTATACAGGAAAACTCTGATTGGTGGAAGGTCGAACTTCAAGACCCCACTCCTCCTCGAGAAGATAGCGAAGAAGACCCAGAAGATGATGAAGATCAAGAGGTAGAACTCGACTCCCTTGGTCGTCTATTTAACCAACTTGCTGACGCCACCTCTTCTCAGGAACAGGCTGAAACTTGCCACGCCGGTGAGCAAGAGGTAACTTTGATCTCTTCAAACTCCGACTCACCAATGCCCGTCCGAAAGAAAAACCGGGTTGCAGCCCGGAAAGTCCCATTTTCACATCAAGATGCACATTTAGATCCACAATTTCTTTTGAAGAAAACGCAGCACGCAGGAACTTCCAAACGGAAGACCCAGAGCAGCGAAGGAGAGCTGAGCGGCGGGTTACCAGATGAGCCGCCAACCCGAAGGGCTCGTTCGGAAGCCCCTCACAGCCCCACTGCTTCGCTTCCGCAAGCCGGCCTCTTCAAGGCACCACTCCCTCGTGATGACTCAGAGTATATCACCTCCCCCTCCTCAGATGAATCCAGCGCTACTCAAGCGCCGGCCTTTAACATCAATCCGCGGTAAAAATACATCACTTGCCTCTCAAGTCTGTTACTTTGTTCCATCCATTAACTATTCCTCTATTTTATAGCACTAAGGCCATCAAGAAAAAGACCACTGCCAGGTCCTCTGACCCTATCCTTGGAACAGAGGATTCCTCTCATGAAGCTGCCACAGCCAACCCGGTCATTCCAGACAAGCCGGCTATCCAAGATGCACCACCCCACCAAGACTCTGCCATAAGCCCTGCTCTCACATCTCCTCCCCTGGCTGATCAGGAGAGGAAACATATAATAGAATAATAGCCCACTGATCTGGCTCAAGATGAGATTGCCATCACTGGCGAAAATCAAAACCCTCCACCAGAAGCTTCTACTGCCTTGACCAAAATTCCTGTCAAGGCTGAATCTCCAAGGAAAGAAAAAGGGAAGGTGGCTCTTCATTACAACTCATTTGAAGACCAAGACATTAGCTCCTTGCATCAAGCTGTCTTGACCCGGCTATCTGAAAGCCGGGATAATGAAATTGTGATGATAACATCTCTGAAGTGAAAGTACGAGGTAATTTGTTTCTCCTATCCCTACATATATATATGCAGCCCCCAAGTACCGAGTTATTATATCATGATGACCAGGGACTTATATGCACCTTCATGATTTGTGATCAACCTGTAGCCCCCAAGGGCCAACTCATCATGAAATGATGAGTCGGGTCACTGTGTGTATACATAAAACAATGTATGCATTAGCCCCCAAGTGCCATGTGAAATACTTGTATCTTCATGGGACTTGTTGTATCCAAGATAGCGCTGATATATGTAGCCCCCAAGTGTCGAGTCGTCTAGTATGGCGGCTTGGGACTATGATAATATATTCTGTAACATTTGTAAAACTGATATGCAGGACATGCTGAATGATGCTGAGGCCAAGGCGGCTGATTTCCAGAGAGCCATGAAAAAGGAGAAGTAGCGGCAGGAACAGGTAGAACACTTATCCAGTGATCTCCAGAAATTCTTGCTCAATGCATCCAGCGCCTGGGAGCAAACCAAGGCAAAATTTGAAGCAGAATGAGCCGGCCTTCTAAAGCGTGCTGAAGACACAGAAGCAAAGCTGGAGCCGATATCTCAAGAACTGCACACACTCAAGAATCATATCACCGCCATGTGTGTAGCTATTTTCGGTACGTCCCAACTTCCTTTGTCATCCAAGTTTATTGCCTGGGAAAATCCGGGTCATCTTATGTTTCCTCTGTAACCAGACCGGAGAACAACACAAGCTGTTGCCCCCCTCTTGTGAAGCTCAAAGCCGTGTACACCTTCCTAGAGCAGCTGTACATAGGCAGCTCACGCTGCATTATGGCAGCCAAAAAATTAAACACACCGCCTCCGCGTATCATGGATATGCTCAAGGAGTTGTCTGTGGTGCCACACTGGTTTGAAGAGTGGAAAAAGGCGGCTTGTCAGCACGGAGCTCTGGCCGTACTTGCCCGCGCCAAGGCATATGTACCTGAATTAGACCCAGCATAGATTGTAGACGGATATCCAGAGTACAACACAAATGACACACCTTTTACCAAGAAGTATTTCCTATGTTGTATAAGAGAAACCCGGGTTGCTACCACAGTTCTGACTGAGGAGGCAGATCTCTCCAAGTACCAAGCCGGCTATTCTGAAGCTAACGAGCGTTTGGAGCCGCCCAATCCAGAACCAGTGGACCTAACTCGCCCTCGTAAGAACTCCTTCGCCCCTGAGGTCGACCCTTCACCTGTGATGACGTAAGACTCAGTTTTTGAGGCATTACGATCCATCCAATGGCTGCAGGTCGGCCTCCAGACTGCAGAAACAAGCTCGACGGCGCAGGCTGACCCAACTTCCAGTGGTACGACTCGGGAGTCAGAAGGCCATCTTGCCTGCTCACAGCCCTGAAACCTGGCTGGGCGACAAAACAGAAAACACTTGATCATATTTTTGGCCCTGCTGTGGCTTGTAATAGATGTTTTAGAAACTCTCTTTGGTGATGTAAGTGCCATCGCGCACTTTTATGATCGCACTTGTTATTGTAACCTTGCTTGATCATTAGCCATGACATCATTTGCTTCTATCAAGGTGTTGAATCAATAACTCAACCGCAAGAGTCAATCTTTGTAATGAAGGCCAGCTGTATAACAGTCCTTGAGTAACTTAGAAGGCCGTAATCTGGAAACCCGATTTGTGATGGCGGCTTACGGCCAGAACCAGTAGTCCAAGGCGCCAGTATTAGTGATATGATAACCCGGCAATCATGTTGCCGGTGTGATAAAAAAAACGTTAATAAAGTATATGCCATGTATGAATGTATGCATGCATGCCAAAGAGAATAATAATGCAAAACAGAAATTTAAGGGCCGGCTTATAAGGCACAACTTAAAGATCGGCTTTTGAAGCCCAAGTCTGATTCGCTTTCATGTAGCAGGCTTATTGCCTCTTTTGGTTTATCCTAGCTTTCCGAGAGCCGGCTCTCACGTGACCAATCGGTGTTTTAACTCGGACAAGTTCAGGGTCACTTTTGTGATTGACTCATCGGGCGTACACCAGGTCACTTTTTTGGAGTAGCATCGAGCTAACAAGCAGGTTTAACCAAGAAAATGTTTTGGCATGTTGCCGGGTTAAAGGGATGTTAAAGCTAAACTCGATGAGTTGGAAGCCCCCAAGTAACCACTGATCAAAGAATAAAAACTCAGCACACAATTATGATGTGAAACAACAATCTCTCTTATATAGAGACACCAGCTTTATTTCATTGATCAGAATATGTATATACATCATGAAGGTATGTACAAGGATACTACTCAATCTGTGCCTTATGTATAATATGGCCGGAGATGCGCAATATTCCAAGGCCGGCTTCCCTCCTCCTCGGAGGTTCGTGACTTGTCTGCTTCACGTATATCAACCAGGTAATATGACCCATTGTTGAGATTCTTGCTGATGACGAAGGGTCCTTCCAAAGGAGGCGAAAGCTTATGCATGCCTGTCTGGTCTTGTATCAGACAGAGCACTAAGTCGCCTTCCTGAAAGGTACGGCTTCGAACTCTACGGCTATGATAGCGGCGTAGATCTTGTTGATAAATTGCTGATCTGGATGCGGCAAGTCCGCGTTCTTCTTCTAATGCATCAAGAGCATCCTGGCGAGCTTGTTCATTATCAGCCTCCACATAAGCTGCAACCCGGGGAGAATCATGACGTATATCACTTGGCAGCACAGCCTCTGCACCATAGACCAGGAAAAATGGCGTATAACCTGTTGACCTATTGGGAGTAGTCTGTATGCTCCAAAGTACTGCGGGTAACTCCTCTTCCCAGCAACCCGGCGTGCGTTGTAAAGGCACCATGACCCGGGGTTTGATGCCACGCAACAACTCCTGATTAGCTCGTTCTGCCTGTCCATTAGACTGAGGGTGCGCTACAGATGCTAAGTCCAACCTGATGTGCTCCTGTTGGCAGAACTGCTTCATGACTCCTTTGGAAAGATTAGTACCATTATCTGTAATAATGCTGTGTGGATAGCCAAAACGATAGATCAGCTTTTTGAGGAACTTAACTGCTATAGCAGCATCACACCGACTGACTGGCTCTGCTTCAACCCACTTGGTAAATTTGTCCACAGCTACCAGTAAGTGAGTATGTTTATTTTTTGATCTCTTGAAGGGCCCAACCATATCAAGCCCCCAGACTACAAAAGGCCAGGTTATTGGAATCATCCTTAACTCTTGAGCCAGCACATGTGCTTGACGGGCATATTTCTGGCAACCATCGCACTTGCGTACAATATCCTCTGCATCCGCATGAGCTGTGAGCATGTAAAACCCATGATGAAAAGCTTTGGCGACCAACGACCTTGAGCCGGCATGATGACCACAATCACCAGAGTGGATTTCATTGAGAATTGCACGGCCCTCCTCAGGTGAAACACAACGCTGAAAAACACCCATGACACTCCGTTTATGCAACTCGCCATTGACAATAGTCATAGACTTGGACCGCCTGATAATCTGTCGAGCGATGATTTCCTCTGCTGGGAGCTCACCACGGCTTAAATAAGCTAGATAAGGAATTGTCCAATCAGGTATGGCATGAACAGCGGCCACTAGAGCCACCTCCGGATCAGGAACAGTAAGATCTTCCTCCGTCGGTAACTTGACTGACGGGTTGTGCAACACATCCAGAAAAACATTGGACGGAACAGGCTTCCGTTGAGATCCCAAACGAGACAAGGCGTCCGCCGCCTCATTAAGCCGGCGATCGCTGTGATCAACCTGATATCCTGTGAAGTAACCCGCAATGTTTGTCACTTCGCATTGATAAGCCGACATGAGAGGATCCTTGGAATCCCAGGTGCCCGAAACTTGCTGAGCCACCATATCTGAGTCGCCCAAACACTTGACCCGGCTCAAATTCATCTCCTTGGCCATACGGAGTCCATGAAGCAAGGCCTCATATTCAACTGCATTGTTAGTACAAGGAAACATAAGCCGCAAGACATAACAAAATCTGTCACCTCGTGGGGAAGTTATCACAACTCCAGCCCCCGAGCCTTCCAATTGCCAGGAACCATCAAAGTGAATAGACCAATAAGTGGTATCAGGCTTCTCCTCCGGAGCCTGCAATTCAATCCAGTCATTGATGAAATCCACCAAAGCTTGAGATTTAATAGCAGTTCACGGCACATATTTGAGGTGATGCGGCCCCAGCTCAATCGCCCATTTTGCAACGCAGCCAGTGGCTTCTCTGTTCTGAATAATGTCGCCAAGGGGTGCTGAACTAACCACAGTGATTGGGTGCTCATGAAAATAGTGTTTCAACTTCCGGCTTGCCATGAACACACCATATACTAGCTTCTGCCAATGTGGATACCGCTGCTTGGACTCTGTTAAAACCTCGCTGATATAATACACCGGACGCTGAACTGGATACTCCTTGCCTGCTTCCTTGCACTCCATAACAACTGCAACACTGACAGCCTTATTATTAGCTGCAATGTATAGCAACATGGGCTCCTTCTCCTGAGGGGCAGCGAGGATGGGCGGCTCAGATAACTGCTTCTTGAGAGACTCAAAAGCCTGGTCTGCAGCATCGCTCCAAACAAAATTATCCGATTTCCGAAGCATTTGGTACAGTGGGATAGCCTTTTCCCCAAGTCGGCTTATGAACCGGCTCAACGCCGCAACCCGCCTAGCCAGCTTCTGGACAGCATTGATATTAGCCGGCTTGCCCAGGGATGTGATCACTTTGATTTTTTTTGGGTTGGCTTCAATCCCACGCTCAGAAACAAGGAATCCCAATAACTTCCCTGCTGGAACACCGAAAACACACTTTTTCAGGTTAAGCTTCATCTGATAAACGCAAAGGTTGTCAAATGTTTCCTTGAGATCATCCAACAAGGTCTCCTTCTTTCGAGATTTAACCACAATGTCATCAACATACGCATGAACATTACACCCAATCTGCTTGTGGAAACAATTCTGAACACAACGCTGATAAGTCGCCTGCGCACATTTTAGACCAAACGGCATGGACGTGTAGCAGAAAGCACCAAACGGTGTAATGAATGCCGTCTTCTCCTGGTCCTCCTGTTTCATCTTGATCTAATGATAACCAGAATAACCATCCAGAAAGTATAAGGACTCACAACCCGCCGTAGCATCAATGATCTGGTCAATACGGGGCAGTGCGAAAGGGTCACTAGGACAAGCCTTATTCAGATTCGTATAATCCACACACATTCGCCAAGTCCCGTTTTTCTTCAGAACAAGGACCGGGTTAGCCAGCCATTCAGGATGAAACACCTCCACAATGAACCCGACAGCTAAAAGCCGAGCCACTTCTTCGCTAATAGCTTTCCGCCTTTCTTCATTGAATCGACGGAGGTACTGTCGAACAGGTTTAAACTTAGGATCCACATTAAGGGAGTGCTCAGCGAGTTCTCTCGGTGCACCTGGCATGTCAAAAGGTTTCCATGCAGAGATGTCCCGATTCTCACGGATGAACTCGATGAGAGCGCTTTCCTATTTAGGGTCCATGTTTGCCCCAACAGTGAACTGCTCAGATGAATCACCCGGGACAAAATCAACTTGTTTTGTATCTTTGGCCAACTTAAATTTGAGCAAGGGATCAGACTCTGTCGTCGGCTTCTTGAGGGAGGTCCTATCAGCCGGGTCAATGTTGTCCTTGTAGTATTTCAATTCCTCGACAGCACAAGCCGTCTCTGCGTATGCCACATCTCCCTCTTCACATTCCAGCGCAACCCGCCGGTCGCCTTCCACCGTAATCGTTCCTTCTGGACCCGGCATTTTTAACTTCAGATAAATATAACAAGGGCGTGCCATGAAACGCGCGTAAGCCGGCCTACCGAAGAGGGCATGATAGGGGCTCTTAAGTTTTACCACTTCAAAAGACAGGAACTCTGAGCGGTAATTATATTCATCACCAAAGGCTACCTCCAAATAAATTCTGCCAATGGGATAAGCTGACTTGCCAGGGACGATGCCGTGAAAAACTGTGGTGGAGGGGGTGAGCTGTTTCTCAGATAAATTCATCCGTCGGAAAGTATCATACTAAAGTATATTGATGCTGCTGCCACCATCCATAAGCACCTTTGTCAATGTATACCCGCCAACCTGCTGTGCCAACACCAAGGCAAGATGACCCGGGTGATCAATGAAGTCTGGATGATCCGCCCGACTCCAGGTGACCGGCTGCTCCGACCAGTTGAGGTAATACGGGACTGCCGGCTCAACCAAGTTGGCAGCTCTCCGCTGAACTTTCCAGTCCCTTTTGCAGGTACTGGTGGTAAAAACGTGATACTGACCATTATTCAATTGCTTTGGATTACTCTGGAAACCAGACTGGCTGCCTTGATTCTGATTGCTCTGGTTGCGTTGATTATTGTCTCCAGCGCTGCCAGCCCCCTGAAACCCGGCATTATGACCTTGGTTCTCCTGGAACCCCAGGCCTGCGAAGGGTCCTTGTGAGCCGGCTCCCTGATTGCTAGGTCCGAGGTTACCGGGGTGTCCACCGTTGCCGCCTCAATTGTAATGATTCTGAAACACCCTCTTGGATAATTCTTGCATAATGTAACGGTTTTCCCAGGAGTGGGCAGACGGCTAGCCATCAACGCTGTGTTTAGGACATTGGCCTTTGAGGGCTTCTTCAAAAGTGCGGGTGAAAGGCTTCCTGGCACCATTGTTCTGCCGTTTGTTACCTCCGCCAGTGTTGGTATTTGCTACCAAATCAGAACCGGCTTCATAACCCTTGCGCTTGTTGCTGCCATTGACCTACCCAATGCCATTGTTCTGCTGGTGACCCTTGCCACCATTTTTCTTGCCCTTGCTAGATTTTTCATCATCAGATGTAGGGTCGTCCATATTATCTGACTCAGCATATCGGGTTAAGACGTCCATAAGATCGCCCATATCCTGGACCTTCCTCTTAAGCTGCCCTAACTTCTGAACCAGGGGTTGAAATTTACATGTCCGCTCCAGAACAAGAACTGCCTGAGACACCGTGATGCTATCTGAAGAATGAATGACTTCTACAACCCAGCGAGACCAGTGGTGTGCCGACTCATCCTCCCGCTGAACACAGTGTTCCAGGTCAACAATCGTGGTTGGCCGTTTGTAGGTCCCCTGAATTTTTTTGATGAAGCGCTCCTTTAATTCCTGCTAGGTGTTAACGGAATTCGCCGGTAAAATTTTCAACCAGGTACGCGCCGGGCCTTCCAACATGAGAGGCAGATAACGCGCGCACACAGCTTCACCAGCACCTAACATGTCCATTGCTAACTCATAACTTTCAATCCACTGGGCTGGCTCCAGATCTGCTGTGTAATTAGGAACCTTACGAGGACCCTTGAAATCTAGCGGCATGCGTGCATCTCGCAGCGCCGGGACTAGACAGGGAGTTCCAATCCCGCGACTCGGTAAGCCGCCAAGGTGACCAGCTGCCTGGGCTGTGGTGGGATGGTCCTGCGCCATAGGCTGGTTATACACTGCCCGCGCATTTTCCTCTTCCAGCGCTCATAGAGCTCGAGCGGTATCCACAATCTCTTGCGCGTTCGGGATCCTGGGAGGTGGTTGATCCGCCAACGGCTGTGCGGCCCTCCGACGATGTGGGCTACTGGAAATAGCTGGCAACTCAGGGCGTTGGCTTCTGGTGCGGCTCTGATGGGGGGTGGAGTGAAGCCGGTGCTGACTATGGGAGTAATTTGCTTGCTGCGTCACTGCCGTCTTGAGCATCTGAATGGCATTCCTGGCCTCCACCTGAGCCGGACCGTCCCCTTCAATCGGAATTGCTGCCAAGTTGTGAGTCGCTGCCAGGACATTGTCTACTGGGTTGGAATAGTGTCCAATTTGGGTCTGGAACCGTCGAGACGGCGGTTGCTGCTGCGGAATCGATGTCTGATGCTGAATTGTTTCTCGGTGCTGAGCCGGCTGCCGCTGAGCTGGCCCTCCAAGGGACACAACTCCAGCCCCCGGGTTCACCAGGGCCCGCGGATCATTTGGTGTAGTGAACAGCTGAGTTGGCTCGATCTGGGCCGGAAGCCGGCTCTGATGCCGCCTCCAGTGAACAAACTCAGACTCAGCCTACCGGCGGCTTAGATAGAGGGCTTCCTCTTCCAAGCGCTTTGTCTCCTCGACAAGCCGGGCTTGGGCCTCTACCATGCGAGTATTTTCAGCATTGATATCCTCCTGGATCTTGGTCATCTGCTCGCGGCACTTCGTGATATCTGTGTTGCGTGCTGCCGCGTTCTCTACAGTCACCAGCTCAGCCAGGAGATTCGCCAGAGTGTTCATCAGTTCTGCAAGCGCCTGCGCCCCGGTCTTTTGCGAGCCGGCGGCGGCCGTGCTGGCCCCTCCTGAGCCGGCGATAGTGAGGTTCTGCCTAGCCGCTGGATCTGCTGGGTCGCGAAGGGGGGGGCGGTCCTGCCTGCCTGCCATGTACACCGCAGCGAACCGAGGCGGCTCGAGGGTTTCAGGAAAGACTTCATCAGTACATCCCCCTAGTCTCCCGTCGTTCAAGGGACAGATCGACTCGGTTTCTCCCATCGAGGACTCGCCGTCAGATTGAACAAGCGTATCGTCTTGGGACAGGGAGTTCTCCGACAAGGCCACCCCTTGGGTGAACCCTACGAAGACATGCTTCTGGCCGGCTTGCGGTGGGCCGGGCTTCGTCTGAGGAGATCGGGCGCGGCGGGCTGATTCGGTGCCGGTGACAGCCTCCAACCCGGTGGCCGGCTCGTCGACAACACCGATGAAGGTATGGATTTGGCCGAAGGGGACCCGGTGCCCATACTCGATCGAGTCGACCTCGGGGCCCCAGTACGAATCGTCGATGTTGAGTTTTCCGCGGCGGCTCCTCGTCATCTGGCCGACCGCAAACTTCCCGAACCCTGAGAGGGTTCCCGCCAAGAACTCAACTCCACCGTGAGTAGGCCCCACGGTGGGCGTCAACTATCGTGGTTTTAGCATGACAGATGCCCTTTTGAAAGGACTTAGAGATGAGGCCATCGCACGAAGGTGGAAGCTTGATGGGGTTGATCGGGAACGAGAAGACACGGAGTTACCCAGGTTCGGCCCCTCGCGGTGGAGGTAAAAGCCTACGTCCTGCTTGATTATATTGCTTTGGATCTCGATTACAAGGATGAATACCTTCCTCGCCTCTTGACCAAACAGGTGGTTTGAGAGGTAATCATCGGTGAACAGCTTTGGAAAGGCCTGAAAACAAAGATATGCATAAATATATTTTCTAAATTTTGAAATGGCGCAAAGAAATTAAAAAAACAAGGTATAAGCATTAGTACCATCCTGTAGTTGACTGATGTCTTGTTCATTGTGCAGACAAAGATCTTGTTGTTTTTCCTCGCTAGTTACTGTATCCTAACAATCATTCTGAGTTTCTTGACTTGACTGATATTCATGGACATCTCATTTCCCCATATGCAAAATGGGTCGAACAGTGGGTCAAAACCTCTGACAATAGGACCTACATGTGCAAGTCCAAATTGTTAAAAACCTAAATATTAGAATGGTTACTGCAATTGCTGAATAATGTGCTATTAGCCAAAGGGCCATGCATGTGCAAATCTTGACGGTAAACCTCAGTGCCTCCCATTGTTTCCCTGCAACACATATAAGGTCGTTATTGATCAGGTTAAGTGAGAGTTGGCATACTATCAGTAAAATATGTTGATGAAAAATAAACACATTGCAAATCAATCAGATTAATTCAAGCCACATGGAAAAGCCAGTTATCCAAACCAAGCATGCTCAAGAACTAGGAAATATAGCAATTGTATATGCTTCTCATGTATTTAGTACAACCATATTCGATTTATTTCTCACATGCATAACAATAAAAAATTGTACCCACAAGAATTGAACCAAACAGTTAACTGAACACCACAACAAATGAACCAAACAGTTAACTAAACACCACATTGCACAATAGAACATACTAGAAGAGCAGACAGTTAACCAAACCAAGCATGCTTAACAACTTTGAAATATAGCAATTGTATATGTTTCTCATGTATTTAGTACAACCAAATTCGATTTATTTCTCACATGCATAACAATACAAAATTGTACCCACAAGAATTGAACATCGCATTGCAGTATTGAACCAAACAATTAACTTAACACCACAACAAATGAACCAAATAGTTAACTGAGCACCGCATTGCACAATAGAACATACTAGAAGATCAAACAGTTAACCAAACCAAGGATGCTTAACAACTTGGAAATATAGCACTTGTATATATATTTCTCATGTATTTAGTACAGCCAAATTCAATTTATTTCTCACATGCATAACAAGCCAAAATTGTACCCACAAGAATTGAACATCACATTGCAGAATTGAACCAAACAGTTAACTGAGCATCACAACAAATGAACCAAACAGTTAATTGAGCACCACATTGCACAATATATAGAACATATATACGAGAAGATCAGATTGCATAGTATAACATTACATAGGACAATTCACTAGAGTTTCTAAAGGAAAGGCAGGAGCAGCACATGCAATAGGTAAACCGAACATGCTTAACCGGCGTAGCTAGCTGAACATAGGTCCTTATAGTAAGCTAAAAAAACAAGCTACTCCTCATCGTCGGAGATATCGATGACGATGGGCTCCTTAAACTTGGAAGAGGGTGAGGCCTCCACATTGTGGGTGCCCTCCTCGTAGTGGTGAGTCGCCTGAGCCGCTCCAGGCACCAACCTACTGGCTCTAGAGTTGAGGTAAGCACAGGCACGCTGAGAAAAACCTCGTAGTCTTCATCGAAGGCACTGGCGTGGCCTCGAGAAAACACCACAAATTGTCGTTTAAAGCAGCCAACCAAGTGGCGGCATCCGCGCGCGACGCATCGACGGTGGCCTCGATGGCGAGGTGCTCCTCCAAGATCTAGGGGTCGGCACGCATGGCAGCCATCGCGACCTCATCAGCGCGTGCGGCCGCAATTTGCTTCTCCGCTGCCAAATGCTCCTTGAGCTCCTAGCTATACTGCGGGCACCATGGCTTTGGGTGGCACTTATTTGAAGGATGGGGCAGTGATTTTGGTGTAAGGTGTCGCGCCGGTGGTTGGGGAATGTGGGATGGAGGAGGAGGAGGAGGAGGATGGGGGTTAGGTGTGGATTACCTGACTAGATCGACGAGGCCGAGCCGCAGGAAGGAGCGTCGCCGGCGAGGAGGCGGTGCTGCAAGCAAGCAATGATGGTTTGAACTTGGAAAGGTGGCATTTGGTCAGGAGGAGGGGGAGGTAGATATTTCCACGGATGCCATTTTTTTTGCTCCGTGCAGCGAAAAACTCGCGCGCAAAGTGTCATCAGACACGGTCCTGTATTCGGCACTGTGTATGATATTTGAACATCACCAACGATTCATATAGCTTACCTCGTGTGTGATGAGTTTGAACGTGCAAATTTTGGTCTGAATTTCCCTGGTTATAGTGGTCATCCATGTCATTGCATAATTTGGGTACACAAATGAGCCTACAGCACACCCACACTTCTTAATCGAGCAAGTTCAGCAATTAAACAGAGCCAGCTGACCTAAACATTACTCTAAAAAAAGACCGACACTCTAAACAAAGACTACTACTCCGCCTGGCGGTCGTAGATCTCCACCGCCTCCTCCATGTCCAGCTCGCGCTTGATGATCTCCTGGGGAAGGGGCTTCATGGCATCCATCGCAACATACTCAGCAAGCATCTCGCCGTCCGCGTCCGCCATCTCTTTGGAAAAGGCCGCGCCGAGCTGGGCGTGGTCGGCCTTGGTCCGGGCGTGGACGGCCTCCATCTCGGCTAGGGATGCCGCCGATGAACGGACGGTTGCTCGAGCACTCTCGGCGATTGCCAACTCTTTGGACGTGGGTTTCTGACTGGTGTCGGAGAAGCTTCGTGCGATTTGTGCGGTGACCGCCACGAGCTGGGCATGGGTGGCCTCTACATAGGCGTGGGCGGCCTCCATCAGGGCTACGACGACCGCCGAGGAACTGACAGCTGCTGTGCCGCTCTCGGCATTTGCTATCCCTGTCGTAGATGTTGCTGCCGCCATCTCGGCTGCAACAACTGCCCTTTCGGCTACCGCAGCCGCCTGGTCAAAGATTGCGGTCATGCTCATGGTGGTTGTGACCGCTCTCATGGCAGCTGCGGCCGCACTCTAGCCGGAGTGGGCCGCCTAAGTTGCCCTCATGACACGGGTCCATGTTCCCATCTTTGACCGGCGACGATTGAACAATAAAATGATATTGGGGAGCTAGTGTGGTTGATGCGCCGGCGGTGGACTGTAGCTGACGAAGCTTTCGGCGTAAGCCATATATGAGGGTGCTCCAAGATATTTTGTATTGCATCTCACACGATTCAAGATAATAAACTGTGTGTGATGTACTTGATTTAAATTTTGATTTGAAAAACAAAATGGGTCACAACGGCAAAGGACGGTGTTTGAATTGCAAGAACATTTATCCGCAGTGAACATGCAACTATAGGAGTGTCGTGTTAAAATATGGAATTTCAGGGTTTGTTTGGACATTTTTATACATTAACTGAGTTTTCTAAGCATTTAATGTGCATAATTAAAATTTGAACTACCGGCACACGCTTCGGTGCACCAAAATGGATTGAAAAATCATATTTGTGTCCTTGGGTGCATGTTTAGCTCCCATGCAAGAAATGAGAATGAATTTAAACACCTCGGTGTCGTGACTCGGATGCTAACATTGAGAAACTTGGTTTTTAAATTCCTGTAAATCCAAAACTCGTCTGGAAATTCAAGAAACTTGGCATGGAGTCATGAAATGGCACCAACATGTTGTGGTAAATTTTTTGTCCAATATGGGACAAGTTTTGGTATAAGCTTCTTACAAACCAGAGCTTCTCACAAGAAGCCTCGTGGTTCCGGTAGGGAACGCGTCACCTTTGTGGAGGAAACAACATTCGTTGCCCCTTCTCGCCTTGAATATTTTTCTGGAGGCGACATGGATTAATAGGAGTGTCGTGTTAAAATTTGGAATTAGTCAGGGTTCTTTTGGACTTTTTTATACATTAACTGAGTTTTCTAGGCATTTAATGTACATAATTCAAATTTGAAGTACATGGACATTCTCCAGTGCACCAAAATGGGTTAAAAAATCATATACGTATCCTTGGGTGCATGTAGGGACTGTAGGGTTTTGTTTTCCAATTTGAAACAAGTTTTTTGAATTCTTTTTCTAGAGCCAACATTGAGAATATTGGTTTAAATTCTAGTAAATCCAAAACTCACACGAAATTCATGAAATTGGGCATGGTGTCATGATATAGTACAAATATGCTCTCGTATTTTTCGTGTCCAATTTGAGAGAAGGCGCACACATTAACAGCCAACAAAGCCATTTTGGAACAAGTAGCTGTCACGTTATCATCACAAACGGTTGTACATTATTATTTAAATCGTGGGCGTTCTACTGTCGATTTACGTGCCGCCACGCGTCCCACTTTTTAATGGCTAGGAGGTGCCGTGCGGGAAGCTATTTGAGTAGATGGGAGGTGTGTGAGCGCAGTCCGTGATGACCCACTAGTATAGGGGATCGATCGTAGTCCTTTCGATAAGTAAGAGTGTCGAACCCAACGAGGAGCAGAAGGAAATGACAAGCGGTTTTCAGCAAGGTATTCTCTGCAAGTACTGAAAGTAGCGGTAACTCATAGTTTTGATAGCAAGATAATTTGTAACAAGTAACAAGTAACAATAGTAGCAAGGTGCAGCAAGGTGGCCCAATCCTTTTTGTAGCAAAGGACAGGCCGGAACGGTCTCTTATATAAAGCAAAGAGTTCTCAAGGACACATGGGAATTCTCATCTAGTCACTTTCATCATGTTTGTTTGATTCACGTTCGCTACTTTGATAATTTGATATGTGGGTGGACCGGTGCTTGGGTGCTGTTCTTACTTGAACAAGCCTCCCACTTATGATTACCCCCTCTCGCAAGCATCCGCAACTACGAAAGAAGAATCAAGATAAATCTAACCATAGCATGAAACATATGGATCCAAATCAGCCCCTTACGGAATAGCGCATAAACTAGGGTTTAAGCTTCTGTCACTCTAGCAACCCATCATCTACTTACTACTCCACAATGCCTTCCCTTAGGCCCAAAGATGGTGAAATGCCATGCAGTCGACGTTCACATGACACCACTAAAGGAAGCAACAACATACATATCAACAAAATATCGAACGAATACCAAATTCACATGATTACTTATGACAAGACTTCTCCCATGTCCTCAAGAACAAAAGAAACTACTCACAAATCATATTCATGTTCAAGATCAGAGGGGTATTTAATAGCATTAAGGATCTGAACATATAATCTTCCACCAAATAAACCAACTACCATCAACTACGAGATGTAATCAACACTACTAGCAACCCACAGGTACCAATCTGAGGTTTTGAGAGAAAGATTGAATACAAGAGATGAACTAGGGTTTGAGATGAGATGGTACTGGTGAAGATGTTGATGAAGATTGGTCCTCCCATGATGAGAGGATCGTTGGTGATGTCGATGGCTTCGATTTCCCCCTCCCGGAGGGAAGTATCCCCGGTGGAATCGCTACGCCAGAGAGCAAAATTGCTCCTGCCCAGGTTCCGCCTCGAGATGGCGGCGCTTCGTCCCGAAAGTCTTCTCTATAAATTTTTAGGGCAAATGACCTTATATAGCAGAAGGAGGGGGCCGGAGGCCAGATGTGGGCCCCACAACGTATCAGGGCGCGCCCAGTGGGGGCTCGCCCTGTTGCCTTGTGGGCAACTGGTGGGTCCCCTCTGGTATGTATTTTCTCTAGTATTTTTTATATATTCAATAAAAAATCTCCATAAAATTTCAGGTCATTTGGAGCTCCGTAGAATAGGTATCTCTGCTGTAGCTATTTCAGGTCCAGAATTCCAGCTGCCGGCATTCTCCCTCTTCATATAAATCTTGCAAATTAAGAGAGAAAAGGCATAAGAATTGCATCATAAAGTGAAATAATGAACAAATACATTATAAATAACAGTAGGAAATCATGATGCAAATTGGACGTATCAACTCCCCCAAGCATAGACCTCGCTTGTCCTCAAGGGAAAGCCGAAATCGATAATCATGACCACATCTTTAGAGAGAGAGGTGTCGATAAAACAAAATACGGACATGAAGGCATCATGATCTTTATTATAACAGCAACATATCATCATGAAATTTCTCATGAAAAAGTGACAATTCATCCACAAGTTATGATCTCAGTCACTGATGCAATTGCAATTCATCATATTATCAGAAAGAGTCTATGTAAGAGCTTTGTTTAGCAAGTTCACATACTCAACTATCATTTAGTCTTCTATGATTGCTGACACTCACAACATACTTATGGAGCAAAAGTTTCAGCCAGACACATAGAAAGATAGGGGATTAGAGTTTTGCCTCCCAACTTATTTACCTCAAGGGTAATGTCAACAGTAATAACTCATGATCACCTACATCCAACTGGATATAGATGACTGGATCTTTCCCCACCACATGATGCTTGCCAAGAGAGAAAATAAAAGCGGAATACAGGAGAATACTATTGACTCTTGCATAAAAGTAAATACATAAAGTAAAAGATAGGCCCTTCACAGAGGGAAGCAGAGGTTGTCATGCGCTTTTTATTTTTGGATGTGCAAACTCCTAATGTAAAGGAACGTCACTTTATATTGCCCCTTGTGATAGCAACCTTTATTATGCTGTTTGTCGCTTTTATTCCTTCGCCATCACAAGATCGTACAAAGCTTATTTTCCCTTACAATAAAAGTTCATACATATTTAGAGGCAATTTTTATTGCTTTATGCACCGATGAAAACTTACTTGAAGGATCTTACTCAATCCATAGGTAGATATTGTGGACTCTCATGATATGAAATTGGGTTCAAGGGTTTTGGATGCACAAGTAGTATCTCTACTTAGTGCGAATTTTGGCTAGCAAAAGATAGGGGGGCAAGCACCACATGTTAGAGGTTCCAAAACAATATAGCTTCTATGTGAATATAAGCAAACATAACTCATTACGTTGTCTTCCTTGTCCAATGTCAACTGTTTGACATAGAATATTTAATGGGGGCTCACAATTACAAAAGATACCCAAGATAGTATATTTATATGTGAGACCTCTGTTCCTTTATTACTTTTTTCATGAATTGCAACAATGACCAATGCTATGTTTGTCATCTTCCAACAAGTTTTGTCAATTATACTTCTTTTATGTGAAGTCATCACTCCCCATGGGATTAGCATATGATATCTTTTTTTTCTTTATTCTTTTACTTTATTTATAAGATTGGATCAACAAAAGTAAAACAACTCAACTCAACTAATCTTTATTATATAACTCGCACACTCGATTACATAGATAGATAGATCACAAAGCAAGCACTGAAGACTAAAGCATACTAAAACTTTATTCTTCTAAATCACGAAGTAACTAAGGATCAAACTAAATTAGATAATTATGATAAAAGTGGTGGTGATACGGTACTGGGGCACCTCCCCCAAGCTTGGCACAAGCCAAGGGTGGTGCGCATACCCATGTACTCAATTCTCCTTCTTCGGTGATGGTGGTGCAATATTCTTAGCAATGATACCCCTGAGGATGCGATTCTCCTCTTCGAGCTTATTGACTTGGCGCTTAAGATCCATGATTTCTTTTCGGAGCTTCCCAGTGACAGTTAACGCACCATCCACCCAAGGATGTATCCTGGCTGAAGGAGACGAAGCAACACTCTTTTTCAAGTTACGGTAAGAAATAAATCGGGTATTGGGAGGTTTAACCATATTTGGAAAGCTTGATTTCTTGGATTCCACATGCATATATCCAGGTTGGGGTAGTGAGGTCTCTTCTTCTTCCACGTCCGTGGAATCCATCCTCTTCAAGTCAGACTCCACCTATTCATCGGTTGACCACCCATAGGGGTCAACATCATCGTAGATTCTCGGGTTTGCTGTAATGTGGGAAACATGGCTCTCTCCATCCGAGTCTTGAGACGACATAGCTCCTGCACTAAAAAATCTGACAAAAAACAGCACGAAACAACAACAGAGGGGAAACTTGCGATACGATGATCAAAACATACGGGAGTATATATAAAGAATTTTTATCTTGCAAAACAAGCATACGAGAGGAAAACGGAGTCGGGAGGACACACGAGGGGCCCACAAGGCAACATGGCGCGCCCCAGAGAGGGTCGCGCCCTGTTGCCTTGTGACCTCCTCGTGGGTCCCCTCAGCTGTTTCTTATTTTTGTAATTTTTCTAATATTCCAAAACGGACAGAAATATTTTTTATGGAATTTTCGGAGTCGGTTTACTTACCATATCACATACCTACCCCTTTTCAGGGTTCTGGAGCGTTCCGGAAGGACTCTTTGATGTGTTCCTCTGGTGTCATAGTTTGAATAATATTGGTTTCAACATTAATGGGAGTACCTGAGATATAATGCTTGATTCTTTGACCATTTACCATTCTCGGATTAGTGCCTTCGGAGTTGTTGATTTTGATAGCTCCGGAGCGATAAACTTGTTCGATGATATATGGCCCTTCCCATTTAGAGAGAAGTTTTCCTGCAAAAAATCTGAAACGAGAGTTGTACAATAGAATATGTTCACCACTTTAAATTCCCGTTTTTGGATTCTTTTATCATGCCATCTTTTAACTTTTTCCTTAAACAACTTAGCATTTTCGTAGGCTTGGGGTCTCCATTCATCAAGAGAAGTAATGTCAAACAACCTCTTCTCACCGACAAGTTTAAAATCATAATTAAGTTCTTTAATTGCCCAATATGCCTTATGTTCTAGTTCAAGAGGTAAATGACATGCTTTTCCATAGACCATTTTATATGGAGACATACCCATAGGATTTTTATAAGCAGTTCTATAAGCCCATAATGCATCATCAAGTTTCTTAGAACAATTCTTCCTGGATCTATTAACGGTCTTTTGCAAAATAACTTTATTTCTCTATTACTCAATTTAACTTGACCACTAGACTGAGGATGACAAGGGGATGCAATTCTATGATTAACATCATATTTAGCAAGAAGTTTACGGAAAAGCACCATGAATAAAATGTGAACCACCATCAGTCATCAAGTATCTAGGGACTCCAAACCTCGGAAATATTACTTCTTTAAGCATTTTGATAGAGGTGTTATGATCAGCACTACTAGTTGGAATAGCTTCTACCCACTTAGTAACGTAATCAACAGCAACTAAAATATGAGTATACCCATTAGAAGAAGGAAAAGGTCCCATATAATCAAAACCCCAAACATCAAATGGTTCAATAACAAGTGAATAATTCATAGGCATTTCCTGGCGTCTACCAATATTACCAATTCTTTGACACTCATCACAAGATAGGACAAACTTACGTGCATCATTAAAAAGATAGGCCAATAAAAACCAGACTGTAATACCTTATGTGCAGTTCTATCTCCCGCATGGTGTCCTCCGTATGCCTCGGAGTGACACTTCCGTAGGATTTGTTCCTGTTCATGCTCAGGTACACAATGTCTAATAACACCATCTACTCCTTCTTTATATAAATGTGGGTCATCCCAAAAGTAATGTCTTAAATCAAAGAAGAACTTTTTCTTTTGTTGGTAAGTAAAACTAGGTGGAATATATTTAGCAACAATGTAATTAGCATAGTCTGCATACCAAGGACTAATGCGGGAAGCATTTATAACAGCTAATTGTTCATCAGGAAAATTATCATTAATGGGTAGTGGATCATCAAGAACATTTTCTATCCTAGACAAATTATCCGTTACTGGATTTTTAGGTCCTTTTCTATCAACAATATGCAAGTCAAATTCATGTAACAAAAGAACCCACCTAATAAGTCTAGGTTTAGCATCTTTCTTTTCTATAAGGTATTTAATAGCAGCATGATCAGTGTGAACAGTTACTTTAGAATCAACAATGTAAGATCTGAATTTATCACACGCAAACACAACTGCTAAAAATTCTTTCTCAGTAGTAGCATAGTTTCTTTGAGTATTGTCTAGAGTTTTACTAGCATAATGAATAACATTAAATTTCTTATCAACTCTTTGTCCTAGAACAGCACCAACAGCATAATCACTAGCATCACACATAACTTCAAAGGGTAGGTTCCAATCAGGTGGTTGAACAATAGGTGCAGAACTTAAGGCTTTCTTAAGTATTTCAAAGGTTTCTACGCAATCATCATCAAAAACAAATGGAACATCTTTTTGCAAGAGATTAGTAAGAGGCCTAGAAATTTTAGAGAAGCATTTTATAAACCTTCTATAGAAGCCAGCATGACCAAGGAAACTTCTTATACCTTTGATATCTTTAGGACATGGCATTTTCTCAATTGCATCAACTTTAGCTTTATTTACCTCAATACCTCTTTCAGAAATTTTATGCCCAAGGACTATACCTTCATTCACCATAAAGTGGTACTTCTCCCAATTCAAGACAAGATTAGTTTCTTCACATCTCTGCAAAACTCGATCAAGGTTGCTCAAGCAATCATCAAAAGAAGTTCCGTAAACGGAGAAATCATCCATGAAAATCTCAACAATCTTTTCACAAAAGTCAGAGAATATAGCAGTCATACATCTTTGAAAGGTAGAAGGTGCATTACATAAACCAAAAGGCATGCGACGATAAGCATAAGTTCCAAAAGGACAAGTAAATGTGGTTTTCTCTTGATCTTCTTTTGATACAAGTATTTGAGAGAAACCAGAATATGCATCTAGGAAGCAAAAGTGTGTATGTTTAGATAATCTTTCTAGCATTTGATCAATAAAAGGCAAGGGGTAATGATCTTTCCTAGTAGCTTTATTTAATTTCCTGAAATCAATTACCATCCTATAGCCACTTACAATTCTTTGTGGGATAAGTTCATTTTTATCATTAGGAACAACAGTAATACCTCCTTTCTTAGGAACACAATGAACAGGACTTGCCCATCTACTATCAGCTATGGGATAAATTATACCTGCCTCCAGGAGCTTTAATATTTCAGTTCTTACCACATCCTTCATTTTAGGATTTAATCTTCTTTGATGATCAACAACTGGTTTAGCATCTGGCTCCATATGAATTTTATGCTGACATAAAGTGGGACTAATGCCCTTAAGATCATCGAGAGTATATCCACTGGCAGTACGATGCTTCCTCAGAGTTTTAAGTAATCTCTTTTCTTCATGCTCTGAAAGGTTAGCACTAATAAAAACAAGATATATTTTCTTTTCATCAAGATAAGCATATTTAAGTGTATCAGGTAGTTGCTTTAATTCAAACACAGGATCACTCTTAGGTGGAAGAGGGTCTCCCAAAGGTTCAATAGGAAAATTATGCTTAAGAATAGGTGCTTGTTTAAAGAACATCTCATCTATTCCATATCTTTCATTCATATTCATATCATTTTCATGTTCTAGCAAGTATTGTTCTAAAGGATCAGTAGGAGGCACAACAATAGAAGCGAGACCAATAATTTCATCCTTTTTAGGTAATTCTTTATCATGAGGTTGTCTACGAAACTTAGAGAAATTAAACTCATGAGACACGTCACCAAAATTTACACTGACAATTTCTTTATTGCAATCAATCTTAGCATTAACTATATTCAAGAAAGGTCTTCCAAAAATAATGGGACAAAAATCATCTTGTGGTGATCGAAGAACAAGACAATTAGTAGGGTATTTGATCTTACCACACAAGACTTCAACATCTCTAACAATCCCAAGTGGTAAAATAGTATCTCTATTTGCAAGCTTAATAGTAACATCAATATCTTCAATCTCAACAGGTGCAATATCATTCATGACTTCCTGATAAAGAGTAAATGGAATAACACTCACACTAGCACCAATATCACATAAACCATGATAGCAATTATCTCCAATTTTAACAGAAATAACAGGCATGCCAATTATGGGTTTGTTCTTGTCTTTAGTGTTTGGCTTAGCAATTCTAGTTGCTTCATCACAGAAATATATGACATGTCCATCTATATTATCAACCAAAAGATCTTTAACCATTGCAATATTAGGTTCAACTTTAATTTGCTCAGAGGGTCTAGGTGTTCCAATATTACTTTTATTAACCATAGTTGAAGCTTTAGCATGTTCCTTAATCCTAACAGGGAAAGGAGGTTTCTCAAAATAAGCAGTAGGCACAACTGGATCAACATTGTAAGCAATTGTTTCTTCTTTAACACTAACATGTTCTTCGTTTAATTCAATAGGTGGATGAAACTTAAACCATTTCACCTTAGGGAGATCAACATGAGCAGCAAAAGATTCACAAAAAGTAGCTACTATCTCAGAGTCAAGTCCATATTTAGTACTAAACTTATGAAAAGCATCAGTTTCCATAAAAGATTTAACACAATCAAACTTAAGATTTATACCTGACTCTTTACCTTTGTCGATTTCCCAATCTTTAGAGTGGCATTTAATTCTTTCCAGAAGATCCCATTTAAATTCAATAGTCCTCTTCATAAAGGAACCAGTAGAAGATGTATTGAGCATGGATTGATCATTATGAGAAAGCCGAGCATAAAAGTTTTGAATAATTATTTCTCTTGAGAGCTCATGATTGGGGCATGTGTGCATCATATACTTAAGCCTCCCCCAAGCTTGAGCGATACTTTCTCCTTTACGAGGCCAAAAATTATATATATAATTCCGATCACGATGAACCAAATGCATAGGATAAAATTTCTGGTGAAATTCCAGCTTCAACCGGTTCCAATACCATGTTCTAGTATCATCCAATAGCCTATACCATGTCAATGCCTTTCCCTCCAAAGATAAAGGGAATAGCTTCTTCTTAACTCCATCCTCGGATAAACCTGCAAGCTTAAACAATCCACAAATTTCATCTATATATATCAAGTGCATATCAGGATATACCTTTCCATCTCCTGCATAAGGATTAGTTAGCAGTTTCTCTATCATACCCGAAGGAATTTCATAATAAATATTTTCAGTAGGTTCAGCAGGTTGAGGGGCAACTCTCAATGCTTTCGGTCGAGGTGAATGTCGGAATCAGGGCTCCGGGGACCCTAGTTCGAACTCGGGGGGGCGCTTGCTGCCTAACTGCTCGACGGTGACCACGGCGAGGCTACAGCGAGAGCACGCTCACACACAAGGCACGGCAGGGGACAAAAGAGCTACCCAGGTTCGGGCCACCATGCGGTGTAAAACCCAACTCCTGCTTGTGTTTGGGATTGTTGTGGGCAAGAGAGTTCTCACGTACAAGATTGAGGAAAAAGGAAGCAACCCCCCTCTACGGTGGCAGCACTGCCCCTTTTATAGCCGCCTCGGTCCTCTTCCCCGAAAACGTTCGCGGGAAGGGTAGCCACATAACAGCGGTTTGAAAGGGGACAGGCGCCCAGGCTTATCCTGACAAAAGGTGGTCTTCGCCTGCAAAGGTGTTATCCATGACGTGCCGGTGGGCTCGGTGATGAAATCCGCCCTATGCGCCTTATCGTCCTGGCCTTCATACACCAAACGGGTAGCTTTGGGACTTGCTTTGGGGGTGGGCAACTGGCACTGCCCCCTTAGTACCAAAGAGGAAATCCTCCCTGTCCGCGCCTGCAGGTACGGCTCTGCTGTTGTTGTCATCTTGCGGGGGTGCGTCACCCACGTGCTGGGCACGAGACCGCCAGGCTGGCGCCGGGCGGGGCCCCACTTGAGTGGCTTCGGGAGGCTGCCTCAAGAGGCCGGCTCGTGAGGGGGCCTCGCGAGGCTTCCTGCTGATGCTGCTAAGCCTTGGCGGTCCGCTCCTTGTGGAGGGGTCCTCGTGAGGCTAGCGCCTCGCGAGGTGCCTTGCTACACGGCGCCCGTGGCTGGGCCGCTCGTGGGCCTTTGCCAGGCATTGCTTCTTGGGCCGCAGGCAGATGGGCCATGGTACCCTAGTTCCCATTGGCCCAACAGTAGCCCCTGGGCCCGTGGCGCGCATGTTCCCGCCCGTTGGGAGCGAAACGACGCGAGCCCTAATCGACTGCGGTGCACGATGGGATGGGGGACGCCCCTTCTTCCCCACTACGCCTTGGTAACCGTCCGCCCTGCCATAAAACTGGCCCGCTTGTGGCGCAGAATCATCATTGCCTTCATCCGCTCCTCCCCGCCTCCTAGTGCCCAACTCCATGCATCCTCTTCGTCTTCTCGCCTCCAAAGCTTCTCCGCCCAACAATGGCGCCCGCTGGCAAGAAGGGCAGGGCGGCGGCCACGGCCCCGACCGTGTCGGCCCTAGAGCCGGCTCTGGCACACTCCAACATTGCCAACAAGGAAGGTTTGGACAAGGTGATCCCTATGACCGCCACCGCCACCAACGAGTGGAAGGCGACACAGATCTGGCCGGGCTCACGCCCGTCGTGCGAGTTGGAGGTGATGACTTTCCCCCTCTTCATCCTCAACATCTACGCCGGCTTGGTGCCTCCGTTCTCCGACTTCTTCAATGCCATTCTTTCACTACCAGATCCACGCGCTCCACCTCCAGCCGAACTCCGTCCTCCTCCTCTCCATCTTCGCCTTCTTCTGTGAGGCCTTCATGGGCGTGATGCCCTAGGTGGTGCTCTTCCGCCACTTCTTCAGCCTGCGGCTGACCACGGTGAATTAGCGCTCAGCGTGCGCTTCGTTCCTCAGCATCAAGGGGACGGAGGACGACACCATCAACCTGAGGATCTTGAGGATGGTGGAGGGCTACAGGCAGCGTTGGGTCTATGTGGACGCATGCCAACATAGCCCGCTGCTGATGATCCTGACGGACCCCGCCGCGAAGAGCTCTGGCTGGGAGCATGAGAAGCACACCAACCCGAGGCTGGCGCCCTTGTGGGGGCGGATGGCCGAGCTGAAGGCTGCTGGGCTCACAGGGGCGATGATCGTGAAGGAGGTCTTGCGCCGGCGCATCGCACCTCTGCACAAGTGCTCACATCCGGTGTGGGAGATCACCGGCTCGAAGGACCCCATGAGGCTAAGTGTCGATAATTTGACGCCGGAGGTGCTGGATGAGATCATGCTGATCTTGATCGGCGGCAGCGCGGAGGATCCGCCCCGGGATGCGCTCCCGCTCTACCGCTACAAGGAAAGGGAGGAGTTGGTCGCGGGGATGCTGATCTTCGACCAGTGGGGCCTAGTGCCGGAGGGCTTTGAGAGGCCTCGGCAAGCGCCGTGGAGGGGAGCGATGGCGGTCCTACCCCGCGAAGCCGCCGCCAGCTCATCTGCGATCTTGAGGATGACGACGATGACGACGGCGCCCAATTTAGGGTTGTGCCCTGCCGGCCTGCTAGCGCGGGAGGTGTAGGGAGTACCAGCGCAACGGCTGACGAGCCACGCGTGGAGAAGACAAGCGCCGGCAGGGGGGTCACCGAGCCCCCTGCGGAGAAGACTGGCGCGGGAGGCGGGGCAACCGAGACCCCCGCCGAGAAGGACGACGCCAGGGCCAGGGCTGCCGAGCCTCGCGCCGTACCCTCCGGGGGCGACGCAAGCGAGCCTCGTGAAGTGGCAGTGGCAGCCGCCCGCTACCGATACTGAAGAAGAGGAAATGGTTCTCCAATGATGAGTAAGTCACCACGCCTTGAAGAAGAGGAAATGGTTCCCCAACGATGAGTAAGTCACCACGTCTTCTTCCTCCCGAGGTCTGGGGCTGAACCCTCACTCACGCAGGAGGCCCATGAAGAAGAAGAAGACGAAGACCCCTGGCTCGAAGGGGGCCCCGACACCTACCGCAGGTGCCGAGGGGCGTGCAGAGGTGGAGGAAGAGCGGGTGGCTCCTTCGGAGCCGCACGTGGACGCGGCTCCTGAGGCCAAGGAAGACGAGCCTCGGGAGGCGGCCTCCGTAGGAGGGGCCGCGCCTCCCGAGGTGCTCGCTGCAAGAGGGGGCGCAGCGATGGAGGAGGCTGAGGCTCCAACTCCCCTGCCAAGCTCCACCCCCGCCAAGGAGGCTGCAGCTGCCGAAGGCGCCTTGGCAAGCCCCCAGCACTCGCCGGTGTGCGAGGCTCCCGCCGCGGCCGCGACGAGCCCAAGGAGTGCGCCACCGCGGCTAGAGGAGGAGGAGATCCCAGCAAGCCCCCCACTCCTGACTAGCGACTCGGCTCCTGAAGGGAGCGCGGATGCGGAGGCCCGGAGGGGGCCCGACGCCGGGCCCTCCCAGGCTGTGACGGCGGAGGGCGATGCGAAGCCGAGCTCGGACTAGGCCCTGCAGCTCGTGAATAGCAGCGTCTTGCTCAAGCACGGGGTTCTGTGGGGTGCTAGGGTGGCTCTAGGCTAGCTCGAGGCGAAACTCCAGGTGGAGGAGACGCGCGTCGTCGAGGAGCACCTGCGCCTCGCGGAGGGGTGGCGGCAAATCGACGTCGCCGTCAAGCTGGGCTGGCACCAAGACGAAGCCATGCGGGACAAGCGTGAGAAGGCTGCCTTCGACGCGAATGAGATCTTTGAGAGTGCCGTCCGGGAGGCTGACGCGGCCGACAAGCGTCGCGAGGAGGCGGAGGCTCACGTGAAGGTGCTCCGGGAGCAGCACGCCGCTCAAGTGCAACTGATCCAGGCGCGGGAGGACGAGCTCGACAAGCGTGCAGAGGCTCTTGTGGGCCGCGAGACGGATCTCGCAATCCGCGAGCGGGAGCTTGCGAGGACGACAACCGAGCAGACCACAGAGCGCGAGCGCCTGGAGACGCTCGATCGCCAAGTGGCTGCCGGCCAGGCCTCCTACGACCAGCGCATGGAGAGGGCCAACGCTCAGTTGGAGGCCAAGGAGAAGAATATCCAGGCGGACGCTGACGCGAAGACCGAGGGGATTCGCCAGGCGCTTGCCGTGGATCACAACAAGAAGTTGAAGGCCCAGGAGCACCACTTCAAGAAGAAGCGTGAGGAGCTCTGATAACCCACAAGTATAGGGGATCGCAACAGTTTTCGTGGGTAGTATTTCACCCAGATTTATTGATTCGACACAAAGGGAGCCAAAAAATATTTGCAAGTATTAGCAGTTGAGTTGTCAATTCAACCACACCTGGAGATAAAATATCTGCAGCAAAGTATTTAGTAGCATAGTAATATGATAGTTTTGATAGCAGTAGCAATAGTAACAATAGTAACAGCAACAGTAACAGTAGCAGTTTTGTAGCAAGTGTAAAGCAGTAGCAACAAAGTAACTTAGCAGAAACCATTATGAGAAAGTCGTAGGCATTGGATCGGTGATGATAATTATGTTGGATGATATTCATCATATAATAGTCACAACCTAAGGCGATACACAATAGCTCCAATTCATCAATGTAATGTAGGCATGCATTCCATATATAGTCATACGTGCTTATAGTAAGAACTTGCATGACATCTTTTGTCCTACCCTCCCTTGGCAGCGGGGTCCTTAAGGAAACAAAGGGATATTAAGGCCTCCTTTTAATAGAGAACCGGAACAAAGCATTAGCACTTAGTGAATACATGAACTCCTCAAACTACGGCAATCACCGGAAAGAATCCCAATTATTGTCACCTTGGGGTATGCGGATCATGACACGTAATAGGTGCATATAACTTGCAAGATAGGATCAAGAACACAAATATATTCATGAAAACATAGAGGGTTCAGATCTGAAATCATGGCACTCGGGCCCTAGTGACAAGCATTAAGCATAGCAAAGTCATAGCAACATCAATCTTAGAACATAGTGGATACTAGGGATCAAAGCCCTAACAAATTGACTCGATTACATGATAAATCTCATCCAACACATCACCGTCCAGCAAGCCTATGAAGGAATTACTCTCGCCTGGTGGTGAGCATCATGAAATTGGTGATGGAGGATGGTTGATGATGACGACGGCGTCGAATCCCCCTCTCCGGAGCCCCGAACGGACTCCAGATCAGCCCTCCCGATGAAGAATTGGAGGTGGCGGCGGCTCCGTATCGTAAAACATGATGAAACTTCTTCTCCTATTTTTTCTCGGGGAAAGAGAATTTATAGCGTTGGAATTAGGTCAGACGGCCGCCTGTGGGCCCCACAAGGCATCAGGGCGCGCCCTAGGGGGGGTCGCGCCCTGTTGCCTTGTGGGCAACAGGTGGCCCCTCTTCTGTTGATCCTTGCGCCAATAATTTTTATATGTTCCATAAAAATTCTCCAAAAAGTTTCGCCCAAATCCGAGAACTTTGATTTCTGTACAAAAACAACACCATGGTAGTTCTGCTGAAAACAACGTCTGTCCGGATTAGTTTCATTCAAATCATGCAAATTAGAGGCCAAAACAAGAGCAAAAGTGTTTGGAAAAGTAGATACGACGGAGACGTATCAACTCCCCCAAGCTTAACTCATTGCTTGTCCTCAAGCTATTAAGTTGACAAACTGAAAGTGATTAAGAAAAACTTTTACGAACTCTTTTGTTCTTATATCCGTATATAAGCTTAAATAGTACCGAGGTTTTCAGCAAAGTTCATGAACTAACCATGCTCATAATAACACTTAAAAACTATATTTACTCATATCAATGGCATAATCAACTAGCGAGCAATAATAACATATCTCAAATGCCAACAATTTGTCGAAACAATCATGATATAATATGATGACATGGTATCTCGCTAGCCCTTTCTGAGACCGTGAAACATAAATGCAGAGCACCTCCAAAGTTCAAGCAGCGACTAAACATTGTAATTCAGGGTAGAAGAGATCCAGTCATGATGCACACAACATTAACTATACTCAATGCATAAGGATGACAATAGTGCTCTCAGGATTGGTGCTTAGTGCAAGAAGGTGAGACTCAATAATAAAAGTAAAATAACATAAAGTAAATAACATAAAAGTAAATAGATAGGCCCTTCGCAGAGGGAAGCAGGGATTTGCAGCGGTGCCAGAGCTCAAAGCTTAAATCAGAGATGAAAAAATAATTTTGGGAGGTGTACTTTTCCTGTCAACGTCACGGCCGAGAGTTTTCAGCATCTTCCATGCTAAACACATTATAGGTGGTTCCCAAGCGGAAAGGTAAAGTTTACTCCCCCTCCACCATACCAACACAAGCCATGGCTAGCCGAATCCTCAGGTGCCCTCCATACCAACAACTTTCCAGGGGAGTTTGTTTGCATTATATTTTTTTGATTTCGAGCATAGGACTGGGCATCCCAAATACCAGCCTCTCTCGTGCAATGACAAGTGAATAAACACTCATCTCGAGAATAACCCGCTTAGCATGGAAGATACTGACCGCCCCCTGTCGCTCCATGAGTGGTACGGGCACACAAAACGGATGTTTATTTGAATGATTAGAGGTGGCACATGCAAATTTACTTGGAGCAGCAGAGTAATACCGCATATAGGTAGATATAGTGGACTCATCTAGAACAACTTTGGTTTAAGGATTGTGGATGCACAAGCAGAATTCCCGCTTAGTACAAGTGAAGGCTAGCAAATAGAGTGAGAAGCGACCAACTAGAGAGCGAAAATGGTCATGATCATGCATTGAGAATAATTAACATTGAATACTAGCATGAGTAGGATATAGACACCCTGAACATAAATATCGTGGAGGCTATGTTGGTTTTCAATCAACTACATGCATGAACATGTGCCAAGTCAAGCCACTTGAAACATTCAGAGGAAGATACCATATTAACATACTACATCATAACCATTTTAATGTATGTTGACATCCAAGATAAATCATTATCCACTCCTAGCTACTTAAGCACGGCATGAGCAACTATAATCTCTAATTGTCATCACAAACATGTTTACTCATAATATGCTGAATCATGGGTACTGAGTTAAACATATTTACAAAAACAAAAACAAGAAGAGTTCATACCAGCTTTTCCTTGCCACAGTCACTTCATCAAATCATCGTCATTATTGCCTTTCACTTGCACGACCGAATGATGTGAAAATAATAATAGTGCAAGTGTGCCATGGACTAAGCTAAAATCTGCAAACATTCTATTCAAGGGAGAAGACAAGGTAAAATTGGCTCTTCATTAGATCAACAATAAAGCATATGAGAACCACTCATCGTTTTCATCATGGTCTTCTCCCTACTATGACTCAACGAAAAGAAAAGAAATTCAGAGAAACACACTGAAATATTTTTGGAATTTTTAGTTTTTCTGAAGAAAGCAAATTAAAGAAGAAAAACGAAAAGCGAGAAAAACTATTTACACGGGAGAACTCCCAACAAGCAAAAGAAGAAACTAGAAATCTTTTTGGGTTTTCTTTTAATACTACAAACTAACAAACGGGAAAGAAAAACCGAAAAGAAGTGAGAAATATTTTTGGTTTTTTGAATTTTTTCGAACACACAAGAAGAAAGCAAAAATAAAACTAACATGGATGATACAATGAAAATGTATGAACACCGACAACTAGAATGAATGTGTGAACATGAATGTAATGTCGGTGAGAGATACGTACTCCCCCAAGCTTAGGCTTTTGGCCTAGCTTGGTCTACTGCCATGGCTGTCCAGGATAATAAATGAAGTGGTAGCTCGCGGAGGCGTTCTGAGCCGCCTCCTCAGCCAGACGGGCAGCCTCTACCGCCGCGTTGTACTCGCGCGCCTCGTTCTCATGAAGAAAATATCTCTGTTTGTTCTGAAAATCAAAGAGGGCAGGAGCAGGCAAAACAACAAACACAGAATGATATTTATCGAATATCAAGTTATAATCATAACTACGGGTGTTGCGCTTAAGAAACTCATGGTTCTGCATTGCCTCAAAATTCAAATATTTATCAGGTAAGAGAGGATCATTAGGCCTGGGCGAGACCCCTAGCCTTGCAGCTACTCGGGAGGCATAAATTCCTCCGTATAAATCACCATTACCCGAGTTGCAATTCAGCCTGCGTGCAACAATGGCCCCAAGATTATAATGTCTGCTACCCATTAAAGCAGCGTGAATAAGGCTCAGGTCAGGGGCACAAAGTGCACTACAGTCTTGTTTACCAACAATGCATTTGCCATTAAAAAGTGCAAAGTAGCGAATAGCGGGAAAGTGAATGCTCTTTATCCTAGCTTGCGTAACTCCCCTATCCTCACCATTGCACAGACTATTGAGAAACAGTTCATAATCAGATTGTCGAGGTTCACTAAGTGAACCCCCAAATGGAATTTTGCAGGCATCACCAAATTCTTCTAGAGACATACTATAAGATCTATCATAGAGATGAAATAAAACTCTAGAAGTGCGCGGATGATATTCAAAGTTTTGAGTGAATGAATGAGTAAGGTTGTAGTGCTGCGGTGGCTTATCTGCGATGAAGGCGGAGAGCTCGGTGTTGTGAATATATTGGTCAAATTCTTCCTTGATGCCTGTACTTAGCATGAACTCGTCGCATGGCCATCGACATGATTTTGCTTCGGCACCCCGCACTGAACTTGCCCATGGTTCAACATATGATTGGCATGCTGGGCTTTCACTTGATGATGCCTCAGAGGACCTCCTCCTTGAAGAACTCCTCCTGAAAATGTTCATCTTTCTACGAACAAATTTCTGAAAATTTTTGGACCACAAAAAGATGTTAACAAAACTTCACAAGTTTGATAGCAACTACTCATACAAGTGCCTAGAGGCTATATCAAGCATTCAAACTACTTAGAACTCAAAGAATTCAACATGCAAGCTCATTTTTAGTAGCACCAATAGCAACAATTTATGCAAAATATAATCCACTAGAGCAAAAACTAATTGGAGCAATGGGAGAGTCACATACCAAGGAGCAATCCCTCAAAATAGTTTCGGAAACGGAGCTCTGAGCAACGAGATCGAAAATCTCAGGTTTGGGAGCAAGAACACGAGAGAGAGAGCTACAAAGATTTTTTTTCTGGAGGTAGGAGATGAAGTGGACTAAATGGATAAGTGAGTGGGTCCCTGTGGGACCCACAAGTTATCATGGTGCGCCCTGGGGGTGGCCGCACCCTGTTGCCTTGTGGGCAATAGGTGCACCCCCCTAGGTTGTTCTCAGTGCCAAAAATTCTTATATATTCCAGAAAAATTCATGTTAAAATTTTATTGCATTCTGAGCACTTTTATTTTTGGGGCATTTTTTATTGCACGGGTAATTCACAAAACATGATAATCATGGCATTTTATTTTATTTAAACGAAAAATAACAGAGAGCAAACTAAGATTACAGAAAGTTGTGCTTAATAAACTCATCGACCACATGCCCTTCAAAAAGAATCCATTAATAAGGTTGATCAGGTCTTATTAACAAACTGTTTCTGAGTGACATGAAACCGAAGAATTTTCGTATAACACTAAGTTACCTCAACGGAGATGTGCATCTCCCCAACAATGAGAATTTCGTATTTCTTTTTGACAGTAGGAAGAGGAAATTTGAATCCCCCAATAGTGATTGTCGAAACTTTTTCAATACAATTGATACCATTCACTGAAGTTTGTTTCTTCGGGAAGTAAACCGTATGCTCATTACCATTGACATAAAAAGTAACCTTGCTTTTGTTGCAATCAATAACAGCCCCTGCAGTATTCCAAAAGGGTCTTCCAAGGATAATCAACATGTTGTCGTCCTCGGGCATATCGGGTATAACAAAGTCTATTAAGATAGTAACATTTGCAACTACAACAGGACCATCCTCGCAAATTCCAATAGGTATAGCAGTTGATTGATCAGCCATTTGCAAAGATATTTCAGTAGGTGGAAGCTTATTCAAATCAAGTCTTCTATATAAAGAGAAAGACATAACACTAACACCAGCTCCCAAATCACATAAAGGAGTTTTAACAAAACTTCTTTTAATGGAGCATGGTATAGTAGGTATTCCCGGATCTCCTAACTTTTTAGGTACTCCACCCTTAAAAGAATAATTTGCAAGCATGGTGGAAATTTCAGCTTCAGGTATCTTTCTTTTATTAGTGACAATATCTTTCATATATTTAGCATAAGGAGACATTTTCAACATACCAATCAAGCGAGTGCGCAAAAAGACACGTCTAAGCATTTCAACAAAGCGTTCAAAATCTGCATCATCCTTATTTTTAGATGGTTTAGTAGGGAAAGGCATAGGTTTTTGAACCCATGGTTCTCTTTCCTTTCCTGTTTTCTAGCAACAAAGTCTCTTTTATCATATCTTTTATTCTTAGGAGGTGGGTTATCAAGATCAACAGCAGGTTCTATTTCTACATCATTATCTGGTTGAGCAGCAACATGAACAACATCATTATCATTATCACTAGGTGTATGTTCATTACTAGATTGTGTCTCAGCATCAGAAATAGAAACATCATTATGATTCTCAGGAGGTTTTTCTATCTCAGGTTCACTAGAAGCATGCAAAGTCCTATCATTTTTCTTTTTCTTCTTAGGTGGACTAGGTGCATCAATATTAATTCTTTGAGAATCTTGTTCAATTCTTTTAGGATGACCTTCGGAATACAAGGGCTCCTGAGTCATTCTATCTCCTCTAGTAACAACTCTAACAGCATGATCATTCTTTTTATTATTCATCTCATCAAGCAAATCATTTTGTGACTTAGCTATTTGTTCTAACTGAGTCTGAACCATAGAAGCATGTTTACTCAAACATTTAACATCATTAGCAGTTCTAAACATCAAATCACTCAAGCGTTCAATCATGATGGAATTCCGTTTTAGTTGATTGCTAACATACAAATTAAAGTGTTCCTGTTTAATGATGTAATTATCAAATTCGTATAGGCATTGACTAACAGATTTATTATACGGAATATCACCTTCATCAAATCTAGTGAGAGAATTTACCTCCACTACCTGTGTTAGGATATCAAGTCCGTGTATTTCTTCAATAGGTGGTAAATTCTTAACATCTTCAGCTTTAATACCCTTTTCCTTCATAGACTTCTTAGCTTCTAGCATATCTTCTGGACTGAGGAATAGAATACCTCTCTTCTTCAGAGTTGGCTTAGGTGGTGGTTCAGGAAGTGTCCAATCATCGGCATTTCTAAATATATTATTCAATAGTACTTCAGCTTGTCCAATAGTTCATTCCCTGAAAACACAACCAGCACAACTATCTAGGTAGTCCCTAGAAGCATCGGTTAGTCCATTATAAAAGATATCAAGTATTTCATTTTTCTTAAGAGGATGATCAGGCAAAGCATTAAGTAATTGGAGAAGCCTCCTCCAAGCTTGAGGGAGATTCTCTTCTTCAGTTTGCACAAAGTTAAATATTTCCTGTAAGGTAGCTTGTTTCTTATGAGCAAGAAAATATTTTTCAGAGAAGTAATATATCATATCCTGGCGACTACGCACACAACCAGGAGCAAGAGTATTAAACCATTTCTTAGCATCACCCTTTAATGAGAAAGGAAACAACTTAAGAATATAGTAGTAGCGATTTTTTTCCTCATGAGCAAATAGGGTGGCAATATCATTCAACTTAGTAAGATGTGCCACAACAGTTTCAGTTTCATAACCATGAAAAGGATCAGATTCAACCAAAGTAATTAACTCAGGATCGACAGAGAATTCATAGTCCTTATCGGTAACAAATATGGGAGAGGTAGCAAACTTAGGATCATATTTCATTCTCTCCCTCATAGATTTTTGTTTCATTTCAGCAAGCAATTTTTTAACTTCATCTCTATCATTACAAGCAAGAATGGCCCTAGCCGTCTCCCCATCAAAGACATGTTCATCAAGTGATTCAACTCTAGTAGAAGAACTAGGCATACTAGGTGATTCATAGTTTTCAAGAGTTTCGACATTTTCAGCATTCTCAATTTCTTTAGCTTTAGCAAGTTGTTCATCAAGAAATTCACCAAGTGGCACAGTATTATCAAGCATAGTACTAGCATCATCATAAGTATCATTCATAGCAGAAGTAGTATCATCAATAACTTGTGACATATCAAAATGCATAACAGGTGATGGTGTCGCAAGCTTACTCAAAACAGAAGGTGAATCAAGTACGAAGCTAGATGGCAGTTCCTTACCTCCCCTCGTCTTAGAGGGAACGATCTTGGTCTTAGAGTATTTCAGATTCTTCATAGTGATCAACAGATATAAATCCCAAGTGACTCAACAAATAGAGCTACTCTCCCCGGCAACGGCGCCAGAAAAAGGTCTTGATAACCCACAAGTATAGGGGATCGCAACAGTTTTCGCGGGTAGTATTTCACCCAGATTTATTGATTCGACACAAGGGGAGCCAAAGAATATTTGCAAGTATTAGCAGTTGAGTTGTCAATTCAACCACACCTGGAGATAAAATATCTGCAGCAAAGTATTTAGTAGCACAGTAATATGATAGTTTTGATAGCAGTAGCAATAGTAACAGTAGCAGTTTTGTAGCAACTGTAAAGCAGTAGCAACAAAGTAACTTAGCAGAAACCAATATGAGAAAGTCGTAGGCATTGGATCGGTGATGATAATTATGTTGGATGATATTCATCATATAACAGTCACAACCTAAGGCGATACACAATAGCTCCAATTCATCAATGTAATGTAGGCATGTATTCCGTATATAGTCATACGTGCTTATAGTAAGAACTTGCATGACATCTTTTGTCCTACCCTCCTATGGCAGCGGGGTCCTTAAGGAAACTAAGGGATATTAAGGCCTCATTTTAATAGAGAACCGGAACAAAGCATTAGCACTTAGTGAATACATGAACTCCTCAAACTACGGCAATCATCAGAAAGAATCCCAATTATTGTCACCTTGGGGTATGCGGATCATGACACGTAATAGGTGCATCTAACTTGCAAGATAGGATCAAGAACACAAATATATTCATGAAAACATAGAGGGTTTAGATCTGAAATCATAGCACTTGGGCCCTACTGACAAGCATTAAGCATAGCAAAGTCATAGCAACATCAATCTCAGAACATAGTGGATACTAGGGATCAAAGCCCTAACAAATTGACTCGATTACATGATAAATCTCATCCAACACATCACCGTCCAGCAAGCCTACGAAGGAATTACTCACGCCCGGTGGTGAGCATCATGATATCGGTGATGGACGATGGTTGATGATGACGACGGCGTCGAATCCCCCTCTCTGGAGCCCCGAACGGACTCCAGATCAGCCCTCCCGACGGAGAACAGGAGGTGGCGGCGGCTCCGTATCGTAAAACATGATGAAACTTCTTCTCCTATTTTTTTCTCAGGGAAAGAGAATTTATAGCGTTGGAATTAGGTCAGACGGCCGCCTATGGGCCCCACAAGGGATCAGGGCACGCCCTAGGGGGGGTCGCGCCCTGTTGCCTTGTGGGCAACAGGTGGCCCCTCTTCTGTTGATTCTTGCGCCAATAATTTTTATATATTCCATAAAAATTCTCCAAAAAGTTTCGTCTAAATCCGAGAACTTTGATTTTTGCACAAAAACAACACCATGGTAGGTCTACTGAAAACATCGTCAGTCCGGGTTAGTTTCATTCAAATCATGCAAATTAGAGTTCAAAACAAGAGCAAAAGTGTTTGGAAAAGTAGATACGACGGAGACGTATCAAGCTCCAGCAGGAGATCGACGGTCTCAAGGAGGTGCTGACGGAGGCGGAGAGTGGGCGGGAGGCCGCGCTCAAGGCCAAGGCTAACGCGGAGGGGGAGCTGGCCTCCCTCCAGTAACAGGTGGGCAGCGTCTCCAACGTCGTCGAGCAGGCCAGGGACGAGGCGGCTCGGGCGCGGGGACGGCAGCATGAGCACGACAAGATGTTCCACTCTCTCCAGCTCCGAGCCTGCAGCGCCCTGACCACCATCTGCTAGGAGTGGCTCGGGGGCCCCCTTGAGATCCACGACGCCAGCTACCTTGATTTCTTCACCATGCTCGTGGAGCGGCTTGAGGTCGGGGCCAAGCGGGTGAATGGCATGATCGAAGACGAGTGCCGCGACCTCCTCAGCCAGGCGGCGACGCGCATCTTCAGCAGTCTCCTTCGCGCCGACGCCAACTTTGACTTCGACAGGGTGATGGCCCCCGTCCCCGAAGAACTCCGCGATGGCCTCGGGAAGGTGGTGGAGGACCACGTGGACGCCGTGATCGAGAAGTTCTCCAATGGCAGCGAGAGCTTCGACGAGGTTGAAGATGGCGAAGGCGACGACGACGAAGGTGATGGTGACGAAGACGGCAACGGCGCGTCCTCTTAGGCCCTTTCCCTTTCGTTTATCCTGTGTCAAGATTGATGTAGCCCCGTGGGGGCGTGAAAACATGACTTTTGTGCTTAAGTTAAGTACTTAATGATTTGCTGTAACTCGTGTTCCTCGTGAGGCCCTCTCGTGAGGCTTGTTTTCCACTTCTTGCATGCCTAAGTGCTCTATGCTACTTGTAGTCTGCATTGGTATTTCCCCGAAGAGGAGAGGATGATGCAGTACAGTAGGGATAAGTATTTCCCTCAGTTAAGAACCAAGGATATCAATCCAGTAGGAGAACCAAGCAAAGTTCCGTTAAGCGCACCTGCACACACAAGAGCAAACACTTGTAACCAACGCAAATAAGAGGGTTGTCAATCCTCTTAGCGGTTATTTGCAAGGATTAAATCTTATAGAGATAAATATATAAACTAAAATACTAATTAAAATAAAAGTAAATAAATTGCAGCAAGGTATTTTTAGGTTTTTTATATATGGTAAAGTAGACCCGGGGGCCATAGTTTTCACTAGAGGCTTCTCTCTCAAACACATAGCATACGGTGGGTAAACAAATTACTGTTGGGCAATTGATAGAAAAGCAAATAATTATGACGGATTCATGGCAATGATCATGTATATAGGCATCATGTCCGAGACAAGTAGACCGACTCTTGCCTGCATCTACTACTATTACTCCACCCATCGACCGCTATCTAGCATGCATCTATGGTATTAAGTATGAAACAGAGTAACGCCTTAAGCAAAATGACATGATATAGACAAAGTAAACTCAAGAAATATGACTAAACCCCATCTTTTTATCCTTAATGGAAACAATACAAATACGTGTCATGTCCCCTTCTGTCACTGGGATTGAGCACCGCAAGATTGAACCCATCACAAAGCACCTCTCCCATTGAAAGATAAATCAATCTAGTAGGCCAAACCAAATCGATAGATCGGAGAGAAATACAAAGCTATAATAATCATGCATAAAAGAGTTCAGAGAAGACTCAAATATTTCTCATGAATAATCTGATCATAAACTCACAATTCATCGGATCTCAACAAACACACCGCAAAAGAAGATTACATCGGATAGAACTCCAAGAACATCGAGGAGAACATGGTATTGAAGATCAAAGAGAGAGAAGAAGCCATCTAGCTACTATCTATGGACCCGTAGGTCTGTGGTAAACTACTCACACATCGTCAGAAGGGCAGCAAGGTTGATGAAGAAGCCCTCCGTGATCGATTCCCCCTCCGACAGAGTACCGGAAAAGGCCTCCAGATGGGATCGCAGATGAACAGAGGCTTGCGGCGGTGGAAATGTTTTCTCTTCTGTCACTCTGGTATATTGGGAATATTTTAGAATTTATAGTGCTGTAATTAGGTCAGGAGGGGCAACGAGGGGCCCACAACCCTAGGGGGCGCGCCCTACCCCCCTGGGCGTGCCCTCCAGGCTTGTCGCCTCCTCGTGGCTCTTCTGGTCTTCTCCCGAAGCTTCGTGTGTCTCTTCTGGTCCAGAAAAAATTAATCCAATGTTTTTTTCTCGTTTGGACACTTTTTGATAATGATTTTCTGAAAAGGCAAAAACAAGCAGAAAACAGCAACTGGCACTGGGCACTGGGTTAATAGGTTAGTCCCAAAAAGTGATATATATAATGGCATATAATTGCATATAAAACATCCAAGATTGATACTATAATAGCATGGAACAATCAAAAATTATAGATACGTTGGAGACGTATCAAGCATCCCCAAGCTTAATTGCTGCTCGTCCTCGAGTAGGTAAATGATAAAAACAAAATTTTTGATGTGGAATGCTACCTATCATGTTTTATCATGTAATCTCTCTCTTCCGGTATGAATAATATGATATGAATGATTCAAAGCTATAGTCTATAATTTGATATAAAGACATCAATACTCAGGCATACTAATAAACAATCATGTCTTTCAAAATAAAAATGCTAAAGAACGTTATCCCTACAAAATCATATGATCCTGTAATGCTCCATCTTCTTAACACAAAATATTTATCATGAACAACCCCGGTTTTAGCCAAGCAATTGGTTCATACTTTTCAACGCGCTTCAGCTTTTTCAACCCTCACGCAATACATGAGCGCAAGCCATGGATATAGCACTATGGGTGAAATAGAGTGTGGTGGTAGAGATCAATAAGGGGAAGTCAAAAATAAGAAGATAGTCTCACATCAACGAGGAAAATCAACGGGCTATGGAGATGCCCATCAATTGATGTCAATGCGAGGAGTAGGGATTGCCATGCAACGGGTGCACTAAGAGCTATAAGTCTATGAAAGCTCAACATGAAAACTAAGTGGGTGTGCATCCAACTTGCTTGCTCATGAAGACCTCGGGCATTTGAGGAAGCCCATTATCGGAATATACAAGTCAAGTTCTATAATGAAAAATTCACACTAGTATATGAAAGTGACAAAATAGGAGACTCTCTATATGGAAAACAAGATGCTACTCTGAAGCACAAGTGTGGAAAAAGGATAGTAACATTGCCCCATCTCTCTTTTTCTCTCATTTTTTTTGTTTTTTTTTCATGGCTCTTTTTGGCCTCTTTTTTTCTTTTTCTTTTTTCTTTTATTTTCGTCCGGAGTCTCATCCCGACTTGTGGGGGAATCATGGTCTCCATCATCCTTTCCTCACTGGGACAATGCTCTAATAATGATGATCATCACACTTTTATTTACTTACAACTCGATATTACAACTCGATACTAGAACAAAAATATGACTCTATATGAATGCCTCTGGCAGTGTACTAGGATGTGCAATGATGCTAGCGTAACATGTATAAAAATGATGAACGGTGGCTGAGCCACAAATACTATGTCAGCTATATGATCATGCAAAGCAATATGACAATGACGATGTGTGTCATAAAAACGGAACGGTGGAAGTTACATGGCAATATATCTCGGAATGGCTATGGAAATGCCATGATTGGTAGGTATGGTGGCTGTTTTGAGGATGATATAAAGAGGCTTATGTGTGATAGAGAGTATCATATCATGGGGTTTGGATGCACCGGCGAAGTTTGCACCAACTCTTGATGTGAGAAAGGGCAATGCATGGTACCGAAGAGGCTAGCAATTTGCGGAAGGGTGAGAGTGCTTATAATCCATGGACTCACATTGGTCATAAAGAACTCACATACTTATTGCGGAAGTTTATTAGCCCTCGAAGCAAAGTACTACTATGCATGCCCCTAGGGGGGAGGTTGGTAGGAGTTAACCATCGTGCGCCCCCGACCGCCACACAAAGGAAGACAATCAATAATAAATCATGCTCCAACTTCTTAGCATAACGACAGATCATATGTGCATGCTTCGAGAATCACAAACCTTAACACCAATATTCTTACTAAACCACAATTATCTACTAATACCTCCCACATATTACCATCTTAATATCGCAAAACTATTGCAAGGAATCAAACTTATCATATTCAGTGATCTACATGAAAGTTTTTATTATATCCCTCTTGAATACCTATCATATCAGGACCAAATTCATAACCCGTGCAAATTACCATTGCTATTCATTAGACTCTAAAAAAGATATAAGTGAAGCATGAGAGTGCAACTATTTCTTTAAAATATAACCACCGCCGTGCTCTAAAAGATATAAGTGAAGCACTAGAGTAACTGCCTAGCTCAAAAGATATAAGTGAAGCACATAGAGTATTCTAACAAATCACGAATAATGTGTGTCCCTCTCAAAAAGGTGTGTTCAGCAAAGATGACTGTGACAAACTAAAAATCAAACAAAAGCAAACAAACTATATCACAAGATGCTCCAAGTAAAACACATATCATGTGATGAATAAAAATATAGCTCCAAGTGAGTTACCGATGGATTGTAGACGAAAGAGGGGATGCCTACCGGGGCATCCCCAAGCTTAGACGCTTGAGTCTTCCTTGAATATTACCTTGGGGTGCCATGGGCATCCCCAATCTTAGGCTCTTGCCACTCCTTATTCCTTTATCCATCGTAGTCTCACTCAAAACTTGAAAGCTTCAGCACACAAAACTCAACAGAAACCTCGTGAGATCCGTTAGTATAACAAACAAATCTTAAACTTTAGGAACTGTTGTAAATTGACTCATATTTAATATTGGCATAATGCTACTGTACTCCAACTTCTCCATGACTCATACCCCCCCGATACGATCCATAGATTCATCAAAATAAGCAAACTATGCAACAAAAAACAGAATCTCTCTAAAACAGAACAGTCTATAAAGATCTGAATGAAAGTCATACTTCTATAAATCCAAAACTTCTAAAAAATGAGGACAACGTGGGAAATTCATATATAAATATTGTGTAAAAAAAGTATAAGGTTCTGATGCTCCAGTGAAAAACCAAAATTCCAGCACTGGACGCAAAAGTTTCTAGGGAAGTGTTCCATCCCTTTCTTTAATGGAAATTGAAATCTTATATTACCTTCTTTCATATCAATAATAGCACGAATTGTTCGTAGAAAAGGCCTACCAAGTATTATGGGGCAAGAAGGATTACATTCAATATCAAGAACAATGAAGTCCATGGGCACATAATTTATATTTGCAAGAATAACCACATCATTTATTCTACCCAATGGCTTTTTAATAGTGGAATCCGCAAGATGCAAATTAAGGGAACAAGGATCCATGTCGGTGAGACCTAGCACATCACACAAGGACTTTGGTATAGTGGAAACGCTAGCACCAAGATCACAAAGAGCATTACATTCATAATCTTTAATTTTGACCTTAATAGTAGGTTCCCATTCATCTTGTAATTTTCTAGGAATTGATACTTCCAACTCAAGTTTTTCTTCATGTGCTTTTATCATGGCTTCTACAATATGTTTAGTGAAATCTTTATTTTGTTCATATGCATTTGGTGAATTAATCATGGATTGCAACAAGGAAATACACTCAATCAAAGAACAACTATCATAATTAAAGTCCTTGTAATCCAAAGTAATGGGTGCATTACTATTTAAAGTTTTGACCTCTCCAAACCCACTTTTTTCATTTCTATCATTAAGATTATCACCCTCCAAGCAAGTGGGACTCCTTCTATCTAAAGTTGACTCTTCTTTAGTCCCTTTTTCATCATGTTTAATGTTACTAAATAATGATTCAATAGGAGTGACACCAATCATTTTAATATCTTCATCATTACTACGATAGAAACCAGGTGGAATCGCTTTTTCTAGAAATTCTCGCTTAGCTCTCAACCTAGCGGTCCTTTATTTACTTTCATTAATGGAGACATAGATAGCTTTAATAGACTCATTTATATCTTTCTTGGGTGGCAAAATTTTAGTTTTGAGATTTTCCACATCATGAGCAATTCTATCCGTTCCTAGCGAATTCATCAACTCTATTCAATTTTTCTTCTGTCATAGCATTGAAATTCTTTTGTGAATTAATAAATTCTCTAATATTACTTTCAAGATCAGAGGGCATCCTATTATTATTATAAGAATTACCATAAGGATTACCATAATTATTAGAGGAATTTCCAGGAAACGGTCTAGGATTGAAATTACCCATATAAGCATTGTTGTTGAAATTATTTCTAGAGACAAATTCACATCAATAGCATCATTATTTTGCTCAATCAAGGTAGACAATGGCACATCATTAGGATCAATATGAGAACTTTTACTAGCAACCAATTTCATAAGAGCATCCTTCTTATCACTCAAATTATTAATTTCTTCAACAGAATTTACCTTCTTACCAGTTGGAGTTCGTTCAGTGTGCCATTGAGAATAATTTGTCATGATATTATCAAGAAGTTTTGTAGCTTCTCCCAATGTAATTTCCATAAAAGTACCAAATTTTAGTCCCGCATAAAAAAATTGTATGATCATCCATAAATTCAAGACATGAGTTGGGCAATTTCTTATCATTAATTTCATTCTCTCCCAAGATTGTGCAACATGTTCATGCTCAAGTTGCTTAAAATTCATAATTTCATTATTTAGAGAAATAATCTTAGCGGGAGGAAAATACTTTGTAATAAAAGCATCCTTACACTTATCCCAAGAATCAATACTATTTCTAGGCAAGGATGAAAACCAAGTTTTAGCACGGTCTCGTAGTGAGAACGAAAATAATTTTAATTTGACAATATCATTATCCACATCTTTTTTATTTTGCATATCACATAGCTCAACGAAAGTATTGAGATGGGATGCAGCATCATCTTTAGGACTACCAAAAAATTGTTCTTTCATAACAAGATTAAGCAAACCAGTATTAATGTCACACGACTCCGCACTAGTGGCGGGAGGAGCAATAGGAGTACTAATAAAATCATTATTATTAGTATTGGAAAAGTCACACAATTTTGTATTTTCTTGAGACATCATGACGAAGCAAGCAAACTAGCAAACAAGCAAATAAAAATATTTTTGTATTTTTGTAAAAAAAATTAGAAGTGGGGGAGATGAAAACAAGAGGCAAATGCAAATAAAAGGCAAATAAAATAAATGCAAGTGGATGATAGTTTGTGCGAAGGTACTTGGTAATTTTGATGATGTCTCCCCGGCAACGGCGCCAGAAATTCTTCCTTCTACTTGTAGTCTGCATTGGTATTTCCCCGAAGAGGAGAGGATGATGCAGTACAGTGGAGATAAGTATTTCCCTCAGTTAAGAACCAAGGTTATCAATCCAGTGGGAGAACCAAGCAAAGTTCCGTTAAGCGCACCTGCACACACAAGAGCAAACACTTGCACCCAACGCAAATAAGAGGGTTGTCAATCCTCTTAGCGGTTATTTGCAAGGATTAAATCTTATAGAGATAAATAGATAAACTAAAATACTAATTAACATAAAAGTAAATAAATTGCAGCAAGGTATTTTTAGTTTTTTCATATATGATAAAGTAGACCCGGGGGCCATAGTTTTCACTAGAGGCTTCTCTCTCGAACACATAGCATACGGTGGGTAAACAAATTACTGTTGGGCAATTGATAGAAAAGCAAATAATTATGATGGATTCATGGCAATGATCATTTATATAGGCATCACGTCCGAGACAAGTAGACCGACTCCTGCCTGCATTTACTACTATTACTCCACCCATCGACCGCTATCCAGCATGCATCTAGGGTATTAAGTATGAAACAGAGTAACGCCTTAAGCAAGATGACATGATGTAGACAAAGTAAACTCAAGCAATATGATTAAACCCCATATTTTTATCCTTAATGGCAACAATACAAATACGTGTCATGTCCCCTTCTGTCACTGGGATTGAGCACCGCAAGATTGAACCCATCACAAAACACCTCTCCCATTGCAAGATAAATCAATCTAGTAGGCCAAACCTAATCGATAGATCAGAGAGAAATACAAATCTATAATAATCATGCATAAAAGAGTTCAGAGAAGACTCAAATATTTCTCATGAATAATCTGATGATAAACTCAGAATTCATCGGATCCCAACAAACACACCGCAAAAGAAGATTACATCGGATAGAACTCCAAGAACATCGAGGAGAACATGGTATTGAAGATCAAAGAGAGAGAAGAAGCCATCTGGCTACTAGCTATGGACCCATAGGTCTGTGGTAAACTACTCACGCATCATCGGAAGGGCGGCAAGGTTGATGAAGAAGCCCTCCGTGATCGATTCCCCCTCCGACAGAGTATCAGAAAAGGCCTCCAGATGGGATTGTGGAAGTATAGAAGCTTGCTGCGGCAAAAAGGTTTTCTCTTTTGTCACTCTGGTATATTGGGAATATTTTAGAATTTATAGCACTGGAATTAGGTCAGGAGGGACAACAAGGGGCCCACAAGCCTGGGGGGAGCGCCCTACCCCCCTGGGCACGCCCTCCAGGCTTGTTGCCTCCTCGTGGCTCTTATGGTCTTCTCCCGAAGCTTCGTGGGTCTCTTCTGGTCCAGAAAAAATTAATCCAAAGTTTTTTTTCTCATTTGGACACTTTTTGATAATGATTTTCTGAAAAGGCAAAAACAAGCAGAAAACAGCAACTGGCACTGGGTTAATAGGTTAGTCCCAAAAAATGATATATAATGGCATATAATTGCATAGAAAACATCCAAGATTGATACTATAATAGCATGGAACAATCAAAAATTATAGATACGTTGGAGACGTATCACTCTACGTCATCAAGACCCAGCCCCCGAGCGAGCTACGACCATCGCTGGTATGTTAGGACGCGTGCCTATACAAGGCCAGAGGGTGTAGGGCTCTGAGAGGCGGTAAGGGCTCCTGAGGCGCGATGCTCAGGATGTCCCCCTTTGATGTGCAAGCGGCTTGCGCATAGGAGAAATCATCAGCACTCGGCGAGGTTGCGGGAAGAGGAGAGCTTGAGGGGCGCTGAGAGCGGCTCGCGAGGTGTTTTAGACTTAGCTTTTTCGCGGAGTGTGGTACTTGGTGAGTCGTCGCTGCGAAGTGCGCCCCGTGAGGCTCTTGCTCATGAGGGCTCCCGTTGGCACTTGGTGAGGACGAGTGCCACAGGTCGCCTCGCGAGGCAGTGCTCACAAGGCTTCCGGTGGGCTTCTTAAGGAGGCACCTCGTCGTGAGTTACCTCGCGAGGCAGCACTCACGAGGCCTTCTGTGTGCCTTGTTCCTGTCACAACTGCATGCCGACAAGTTTCACAAATGGGGGAGCAGCGCGCGCTTGCTAGCTCACTCATGAGCGTCACGCGAGGAGACAAAGTACCAAGGACCTTGGTGAGGTGACGTGCACGGGAGCAGGCCCGCGAGCCAGAGCTCAGTCACTTGGGTTTGATGGCACTGCTGGGCCTGGACCGAGTGCAGGCATCGTGTCCAGCCCCCGCTCGCGTGATGCGCTGGAGAGAGATCGCGAGCGTGCACGACTCCTGAAGCAAGTACCTTACCAGGCACACATGATACTTAGGAAATAAAACTTTACTGCAGCATAATAATAAGGTTCATTACACAACCAAAAAGATGAGGCTGCCGTGTTTGGCACGGGTCAGCTTGAGGATGGTGCAGCCACGTGGCGCCCTCATTTTCACATCCAAAAAGAAGAGGTTGCCGTGACAAACACGGGACAGCTTGAGGATGGTGCAGCCAGGCGGCGCCCTCAGTTTCACATCCAAAAAGAAGTGGCTGCCGTGACGGACACGGGATAGCTTGAGGATGGCGCAGCCAGGCGGCGCCCTCAGTTTGATCGTTCCGCCAACGCTGAGCATGGGGCTTCCACTGGGTTGTGGGAGGGAGCTCTCGCGGGCCCATCAGGCAAGCTTAAAGAGAGGTTCCGGAGTGTGTACAGCTCCATTTCATTCGTACGTGTGAGGTCATGGGTAGAACTTGCGGAGGTGTTGGATGTTCCATGTGTTGGGCACCGGAACACCCTCCTCCATCTCCAGCCGAGCGGCGCCAGGCCGGGAGACATGGGCGACCCTGAATGGGCCTTCCCACATGGGTGAGAGCTTGTGGAGCCCCTCTCTGGAGAGGATCCTTTGCAGGACAAGATCACCAGCTTTGAGGGTGCGTTGATGTATGTTGCGGCTGTGATAGCGACGCAAAGCCTACTGGTATCGGGCAGCGCGTAGAGTGGCCTGGCGACGGGCTTCCTCGAGGAGCAGCAGATCAGCCTCTCGCGAGCCGTCCTGATGAGCCTCATTGAAGGCGAGGACTCACGGAGACCTGTGCTTGACCTTAGAAGGAAGGACCGCTTCCGCTCCATAGATAAGGAAGAAGGGGGTTTCGCCGGTGGGCTTGGTTGCTGTCGTGCGGATTGACCATAGCACAGACTGGAGCTCGTCAAGCCAGCCTTTGTCGAAGGCGTCAAGCTTTTTCTTGAAGCTTCGTGTCTTGAAGCGGGTCCGTCCATTCTGCCATGAAATCCGCCAAGGCTGCGCCATTGATCGTCCTTGTGGTGCATAATTCCAGCTCGAAGGCCTGCAGCTCGATGTTCCACTCGGCGACACGGCGGGCGGCATTAGGGCTGTGCAAGACTTGCTCCAGGGGATAGGATGTGATCACCTTGATGGGATGGCCCTGGAAGTAATGGTGCAGCTTCCTGGAGGCGATGAGGAGTGCAAGGAAGAGCTTCTGCTGCATGGGGTAGCGCTCGCGCACATCCTGCATCACCGTGCTGACGAAGTACACGGGGTGCTCGATGAGGCGCGTAGTTGCAGCGGCAGCTTGCTCTCCGGAGGCTCCAAGAGGCTCGTGAGGCTCAGAGGGCTCAGGAAGCGGCTCGCGAGGCGGCTCGTTAGGGGCCTCCTGAGGAGGGCCCTCGGCAGGTGATGGCGCAGCCTCGGCAGGCGCCGATGCGGCCTCAGCGGGCTTCTTCTGGATGCAGGTGCGTTCCTCCCGTACTGCCACCAGGGCCGCGCTGACCGTCTGAGGGGTGGCTGCCAAGTACAGGAGCAGGGGCTCGCGGGAGCATGGTGCGACCATGATGGGCGGGCTCGTCAGGTACCTCTTGAGGTCCTCAAAGGCCGCGTCAGCCTCAGGAGTCCACTTGAAGGGGCCGGATCTCTTCATGAGCTTGAAGAACGGCAGGGCTCGCTCGCCAAACTTGGAGATGAAACGCCCAAGCGATGCCATGGATCCCGCCAGGCGCTGCATTTCCTTGAGGTTCAGGGGAGGGCGCATCCTCTCGATGGCCTTGATCTTCTCGGGGTTTGCCTCGATGCCGTGGTGCGATACTAGGAAGCCAAGCAGCTTGCCGGAAGGGACTCCAAAGACGCACTTGTCGGGGTTGAGCTTGAGGTTGACCTTGCGCAGGTTGGCGAACGTTTCCTCGAGGTCCATGATGAGGGACCAGGCCTCGCGCATCTTGAAAACGATGTCATCGACGTAGGCCTCCACGTTTCTTCCCATCTAGGGCCCCAGGGCGATGCGCAACAGCCTCTGGAAGGTGGCTTCGGCATTCCTTAGGCCGAAGGGCATGCAGATGTAGCAGTATATCCCACAGGGGGTGATGAAGGCCGTTCTCTCCACGTCTTCTGTTGCCATCTTGATCTGGTGGTAGCCTGAGAAGGCGTCTAGGAAGCACAGCAACTCACACCCGGTGGTGGAGTCGATGATCTGGTCGATGCGAGGCAACGGGAAGGGATCTCGAGGGCAGGCTTTGTTGAGGCTTGTGAAGTCGACGCACATTCGCTCCTTGCCGCCTTTCTTGGGTACTACGACTGGGTTGGCGAGCCATTCGGGATGGCACACCTCGCGGATGACTCCTGCCTCTTGCAGCTTCTGGACTTCTTTGACGATGAACTCTTGCTTCCCTGGTGCTTGGCGCCGTGCCTTTTGCTTCATGGGGCGTGCGTTGGGGCACACCGCTAAGTGGTGCTCGATCACCTCCCTCGGCACACTGGACAAATCAGATGTTGTCCAAGCGAACACATCCGCATTTGCCCGAAGGAAGGCAACGAGCGCGCCTTCCTATGCAGGGGAGAGGCCAGTGCGGATGGTGAAGGCAGGTCCTGAGCCGCTGCCGTCCACTGACACTTTCTTCATCTCAGAGCGTGCCTGAGAGAACAGTTGCTTCTTCTTCACGGGTGCGGCCTCGGGAGGCCCGGCTTCGTCCTCATCAGCGGGATAGGCGATGGCGGCAGCCTTGTAGGCGTTCTCGAGGGAGCGGACCGCATCCTTCTCATCGCAGCAGACTGTGATGATGTCGCTGTAGCCCGGCATCTTGAGGATGTTGTAGGCGTGATGGGCCACTGCCATGAACTTGGCGAGCGCGGGGTAGCCCAAGATGGCGTTGTACGGCAGGCCGATGTGCGCCACGTCGAAGTCGATGAGCTCAGTGTGGTAGTTCTTGCGGGTGCCGAAGATGACGGGAAGGCGCACCTGTTCCAGAGGCAGCGTGGAGCCATCAGTGACGCCTGAGAAGGGCCTCGTCAGCATCAGCTGCTCATAGGGCACTTGGAGCTTCTCGAAGGTCTCGATGGAGATCACATTGAGGCCTGCGCCTCCGTCGACGAGCATCTGGGTGATAGCAACGTTGCTGATGGTGGGGGTGCACAACATGGGGATCGTGCTCACAGCCTCCGTGGACCTGGGGTGGTCCTTGGAGTTGAAGGAGATAGCATACTACGACCACTTGAGGGGCTAAGAAGTCTCAGGTCTTAGAAGGGTTGCGTTCACCTCGCGAGAGAACTGCTTGAATTGGCAATTGGATGGGGGGGCCTGGGCCCCGCCAAGGATGCAAGCCACCTCGCGAGGCTCCTGGTAGCCCCCGGCACCCTTGTCAGGCTGGTTGCCGTTGTTCCTTCGAGGCGGTCGCGGCAGCGGCAGCAGAGCGACGTTGGCCTGAGGATTGGCCTGCCGCGGCTGGCCGCGCCAGCACTGCCTGAAGTTGTTGTTGCCGTTGTTACCGCGATCGCCCCAGCGGTTGTTGTTGCGGCTGCCTCTGCGGCCGGCGCCACGATCGTTGCGGCCGCCGCGCCCATCCGGGCGACTCTCACGAAGCAGCTTGAGCTCATGGCAGTCTTCGGTGTTGTGGGAGAACATGTCGTGGTAGGCACAATACGAGCGGCCATCCTTCTTGGGCTCGTCATGGTCACGGCCGCGCTTCTGCTCAGGCTCCGCCGCAAGCACGGCAGGGCCCTTACGCTTGGCGCCCTTGCTCTTGGCCTTGGCAGCATCGGGCGCCACATATGGGTCGTTGTGGACGAAGAGGCGGCCCTCCTCATCCTTGGCGCACCTGTCGGCGAGGTCGAACAGCTCGACCACGGTGTCAAGCTCGTCATTGATGGCGAGCTTCTCGCGCATCCGGACGTCTGTGACGCCGGAGGAGAACGCGGAGATGATGGTGGCATCGGAGGCGCGCGAAATCTTGTTGCGCACTTGGCTGAAGCGCTGGATGTACTTGCGGAGAGTCTCGTCAGGGCGCTGGTGCACAGTGCGCAAGATGTTGAGCATGAGGGGGCGCTCGTGCGTGCCCTTGAAGTTGGCACCAAAATAGCGACACAGCTCGGCCCATGAAGAGATGGACGCTTCGGGAAGGTTCATGAGCCACGAGCGTGGGGCGTCCTTGAGGGCCATGGGGAACCAGTTCGCCATGACCTTGTCGTCACCGTTCGCGGCCTCGATGCTCAGAGTGTAGAGCTGAAGGAACTCTGTGGGATTGGGGGTGCCGTCGTAGCGAGGAGGCAGGTCTGGCTTGAACTTCGTAGGCCACACGACGCGGCACAGCTCATGGGTGAAGGCGTGGCAGCTCCCCACTGCTGGAGGCGACGCCGCCGGCGAGGGTGGCATGGTTCTGGTGACCGGCTGTCGTGACTTCCTGGATGGTGCGGTCTTGCCGCTGGCGGTGCCGCTTGAGGAGCACGCGCGCATCGGGCAGCGCGCGCTGGATGATCTGGCAGCTCTCGTCGTCGGGGTCTGGCGAAGACGCGTTGCGGGACGGCTCCTGCGTGCGCGCCGCGGCGTCGGCCCGCGCCGTCGAGCGGAGGAGGTGGAGGAAGGGGCACGTCATGCTCTGCCCCCGTGCCTCACGGAAGCAGAGGTGGGAGAGAGTGGGAGGGCGCCGAAATGGCCCCAGCGGTGTTGACGAGTTTGGTGATGCGCGCGAGCCAGGCGTCGTAGCCGACCTCGGTGGGGTGGTAGCGCAGCAGCTCCTGCGCCATGAGTAGCGTGGCCTGAGGGTCAGTGCGCGCAAGCGAGGACGCGGTGGCGGTGCGGACGCGGTGCTGCACGGACGGGTGGTGTGAAGAGGCCTGCTCCTCTCCCCCTGCGGGGTCGGTGGCGGCGCGGGCGTGAGGACGGCGGTTCTCGTTGACGATGGGCTCCGTCTGAGCCACCCTAGCCGGCCTGTGCAAAGCGCACTCATGTCGAGCATCGGCCATGGCGGCGTTGAAGCGAAAGGAGCGGAAGCAGCCCCCTACCTGGCGCGCCAAATGTCGGAATCGGGGCTCCGGGGACCCTAGTTCGAACTCTGGGGACCGCTTGCTGCCTAACTGCTTGACGGTGACCACGGCGAGGCTACAGCGAGAGCACGCTCACACACAAGGCACGGCAGGGGACACGAGAGCTACCCAGGTTCGGGCCACCATGCGGTGTAAAACCCTACTCCTGCTTGTGTTTGGGATTATTGTGGGCAAGAGAGTTCTCGCGTACAAGATTGAGGAAGAAAGAAGCGATACCCCTCTATTGTGGCAGCACTGCCCCTTTTATAGCCGCCTCGGTCCTCTTCCCCGAAAATGTTGGCGGGAAGGGTAGCCACACAACGGTGGTCTGAAAGGGGACAGGCGCCAAGGCTTATCCTGACAAAAGGCGGTCTTCGCCTGCAAAGGTGTTATCCATGACGCGCCGGTGGGCTCGGTGATGACATCCGCCCTGCGCGCCTTATCGTCCTGGCCTTCATACATCAAATGGGCAGCTTTGGGACTTGCTTTGGGGGTGGGCAGCTGGCGCTGCCCCCTTAGCACCAAAGAGGAAATCCTCCCTGTCCGCGCCTGCTGGTACGACTCTGCTGCTGTCGTCGTCTTGTGGGGGTGCATCACCCACGTGCTGGGCACGAGACCGCCAGGCTGGCGCTGGGCAGGGCACTGCTTGAGTGGCTTCGGGAGGCCGCCTCAGGAGGCCTCCTCGCGAGGGGGCCTCGCGAGGCTTCCTACTGATGCTGCTAAGTCTTGCTGGTCCGCTCCTTGTGGAGGGGTCCTCGTGAGGCTAGCGCCTCGCGAGGTGCCTTGCTACGCGGCACCTATGGCTGGGCCGCTCGTGGGCCTTTGCCAGGCGTTGCTTCCTAGGCCACAGGTAGACGGGCTGTGGTACCCTGGTTCCCTCTGTCCCGACAGTGAAGATACCCTGAACAAACCCCTCAAAGGATTACTTTCCATAGTGACAAGTGACAGTAAATTTCAGCACGTAATATAAATGTTTCCTTACCAAATTCCACTCACCAAAGGTGTTTCACTCCCCGACAACGGTGCCAGAAAAGAGTCTTGATGACCCACAAGTATAGGGGATCGATCGTAGTCCTTTCGATAATTAAGAGTGTCGAACCCAACGAGGAGCAGAAGGAAATGACAAGCGGTTTTCAGCAAGGTATTCTTTGCAAGTACTGAAAGTAGCGGTAACAGATAGTTTTGATAGCAAGATAATTCGTAACAAGTAACAAGTAACAATAGTAGCAAGGTGCAGCAAGGTGGCCCAATCCTTTTTGTAGCAAAGGACAAGCCGGAACGGTCTCTTATATAAAGCAAAGAGTTCTCGAGGACACATGGGAATTCTCATCTAGTCACTTTCATCATGTTTCTTTGATTCGCGTTCGCTACTTTGATAATTTGATATGTGGGTGGACCGGTGCTTGGGTGCTATTCTTACTTGAACAAGCCTCCCACATATGATTACCCCCTATCGCAAGCATCCGCAACTACGTAAGAAGAATTAAGATAAATCTAACCATAGCATGAAACATATGAATCCAAATCAGCCCCTTACGGAATAGCGCATAAACTAGGGTTTAAGCTTCTGTCACTCTAGCAACCCATCATCTACTTACTACTCCACAATGCCTTCCCTTAGGCCCAAAGATGGTGAAGTGTCATGTAGTCGGCGTTCACACGACACCACTAAAGGAAGCAACAACATACATATCATCAAAATATCGAACGAATACCAAATTCACATGATTACTTATGACAAGACTTCTCCCATGTCCTCGAGAACAAAAGTAACTACTCACAAATCATATTCATGTTCAAGATCAGAGGGGTATTGAATAGCATTAAGGATCTGAACATATAATCTTCCACCAAATAAACCAACTAGCATCAACTACGAGATGTAATCAACATTACTAGCAACCCACAGGTACCAATCTGAGGTCTTGAGACAAAGATTGAGTACAAGAGATGACCTAGGGTTTGAGATGAGATGGTGCTGGTGAAGATGTTGATGAAGAGTGGTCCTCCCACGATGAGAGGATCGTTGGTGATGTCGATGGCTTCGATTTGCCCCTCCCGGAGGGAAGTATCCTCGGCGGAATCGCTCCACCGGAGAGCAAAATTGCTCCTGCCCAGGTTCCGCCTCGAGACAGCGGCGCTTCATCCCAAAAGTCTTCTCTATAATTTTTTTTGGGAAAATGACCTTATGTAGCAGAAGGAGGGGGGCCGGAGGCCAACTGTGGGCCCCACAAGGCATCATGGCGCGCCCAGGGGGGTCGTGCCCTGTTGCCTTTGTGGGCAACTGGTGGGTCCCCTCTGGTATTTCTTTTCTCCAATATTTTTTATATATTCAATAAAAAATCTCCGTAAAATTTCAGGTCATTTGGAGCTCCGTAGAATAGGTTTCTCTGTTGTAGCTATTTCAGGTCCAGAATTCCAGGTGCCGGCATTCTCCCTCTTCATATAAATCTTGCAAATTAAGAGAGAAAAGGCATAAGAATTGCATCATAAAGTGAAATAATGACCAAATACATTATAAATAACAGCAGGAAATCATGATGCAAATTGGACGTATCAGTCCACTGCGTAGGCTAACCGGGATGCGTGCAACAAGTCCTCTGCTGCGCAGGCTCACCGGGAGGCGTGCGATCAGTACGCTGCGCAGGCTCATCGGGAAACGAGCCCTTTGATCTCCATCGCCGCCCGCCTCGCTCCCAATTTCTCCATTAATGGCGCCCGAGCCGCTGTTTAATAGGTAGCCATACTGATCTCTCTTCGCCTCCCATTCCCCTCTCGCCCGAATCCTATCTTCCAGGATCATCTGCTACTAGTCTTCCGGTTTGGTGAAGTCGACTCCGAGTCGGAGGAGATAGAAAATAAGGAGGAATGGGACCTCAGGGACATGGCCCTGAATGAGCTGGCCGCGGCGGATGTTGCCCCCGCGCCCGTCCCAGCTCTCATCCCCGCGCCCGCGCCACCGACCATCCCCATGGCATTGACGGGCTGGTCGCCGAGCACCATCGCAGCGCTGCAACCCGCGGGTGTCAGCAATTTCCCCGTGGACCCTCGCGAGCTCATGTATGTGCCATCGCCAGCGCCCCCGCCTTTGCTCGTGCGCGCCCCTACACCCACCGCGGCGCCGGTCCCCGTGCGCGTGCATGCACCCGCCGCACCTACCTCGCAACACCGCGAGTTGCCGTCCCCCCACCCCCCGCCCATCGATCGCTCGACGACCGGCTCTTTGATTTGCAAGTCCAGAACATTCTGGGCTGGCTTGAAGACTTGGACAATGGCGTCCCGGAGGACGACAACGCCAGCGCAGCACGTCGTCGCCGCAATTAGTTTTTTATATTTAATATTGTATCTCGATCGTATGAATGTAAAAGTCATAGTGTGACTGAATGAAATCTATGGATTGATTAACGGAGTGTTGTTTCTCTGAATGTACAGAGTTATCAAAGTAAAAAATAAAAAAACATCAATGTTTTTCTCTGAATAAAACACTCACCGCAAATGTTTTAGATTGAACACCCATATGCAAAGCCAGAGCTATGGTTCCTTCACCACTAAACCAAGGGAAAATTTGGCGATAAGGATTTGTGCATCGCTTCATCGCAAATGATTTTGCATGATGACCCGTGTGCTTACTACAGACAATTTGGTAAGATTTGCATCTGTCATATTGGGTATGTTGCCATTTTTCAAATTGGAAACATTGGCATTTGTCAATCTAGTAACATTGCCATTTGTCAACCTTGTAACACTTCCATTTGTCAAATTTTGCAGCTAAAATTCACTAGTACTGTCTAATTTTGCAAATGAAATTCACTATACATATATTTCATTCATAGATTAAGCAGTCATTCTTCATACAAACAGTTCAACTCGACAGCTGAACCGAACAAACTTTTCCCCAATTGTTGCCAACCACGTACTGAAATAGCTAGTTTAACTATATATACTTGCTAATTGTAAGTACGTAGTATAGTTCAACCATATCTATAGTCTGATGAACTGAACAAAAATAGCCCCTAAATACTACTACGGAGGGGATTTGTACTACTTCTAGCAGCCTCTCCTCTGCTGAGTGCGCTCAATAAGAGGCAGAGGAGGAGGAGCCTACCGACGAGCTGGAGGAGTGGAATCTGGCGCCTGCCGCTGCTGCACCTTTAGCGATGCCCAGCTCGTACGCCCTCTGCCACTACTGGCGATCATGCTTGAAGCGGCAGGACTCCTCGTAGATCTCCGCATTCCGCACCACTACGGCGGCTTCTGCTCTGGCCGCGGTGGCGGTAAGCCTCTTTGCATGCTCGACCTGGCGCTCCTCCTCCTCCCACAGGAACTCGATGTAGCGAGCAAGGTCGCTGACGCAAATGCTGAGCGGCTGGCCTTCGGCAGCCTCCACCTCCCACCTTTGGGCCGCGGTGGCGGAGCGGGTGATGGCCCCAGTGGCCGACAGTGGGGTGGCGGCCACGGCAGCCGACGGTGGGGTGGCGACCACGACGGCCACCTCCCACCTTCGGGCCGCGGTGGCGGAGCGGGTGATGGCCCCGGCGGCCGATGGTGGGGCGGCGGCCATGGCGGCCGGCAATAGCTGTCGTCGGCCAGCGGTGGCAGAGCGTGTGGTGGGTGGTGTGCGCACACCCAACAGGGCCGCCACAAGCACTACACACGGCCGGGGACTGCGCCGCCGCCGCGATGCAGCATCCCAGCTGGAGTTCTCCTCTGACAGCGGAGTGGCTGAGCGACGACGATGGACCGATGCCATTGGCGATTGTGGGAGAAGCAGACAAGATAAGCTACGGGGAGCGAGGGGGAAATGCGATGCGGAGTCGCTGGCCGTGAGCGTTTATATAGCAGGCCGGTAAGCATTGGGGTTTGGGGGGATTTTGCCGAGCCAGGCGGGAAGCTTGCGCGGTTGCGTGCGGGAACGAGGTCACCGATGATTCATTGGCGCCTCTTCAACCGACGCGAGGCCAAACGAAATGCCTGTGTGGTGCTCAAGCTTGCACTCGAATCCTCCGTCGGCAACGTAGTGATAAGACATGCGAGATCAGGATGAAATGACACGTACACATAGGGTTAATAAAAAAATGTTTGCGATTTAATAACCTAGAAAATGGCCGTTCTCTATGCAGCGTCACGAACGATTTTTTGCCCACGGTGTGATGTGAAACGCGACATCGTTTCACATCACGCTGCCAGCTCGCCACCGCCGGCCGGCTTGTAGATGGCCTTTCCATGTGTGTTTAACTGCTCTATGTGTGTGGTTGCTCGTGGTTGAGGCGGCCGCGGAGAGCTCTGATCGCGTTCCTCCGCGCCGCGCGTGCTCTTCCTGCGTCCCTCCGCGCACGCTGCCAGCGGTTGGGCACGGCGCACGATCACATACGTTCGAGGCGCCATATGCATGCGGTTGCGCCGGGCGCGGCGCCACTATGCAGTTACATGCGCCACGATGTAGTTACCCGCTGCCAAAACTGCCATGCAGATGTGCCGAGAATCCAAGCAGTCCGACCCCCATTTATGCCCATGGCCATTTACCTTAATCTCTCACGCCCCACAACACAATAAGAACACCCACGACGACACATACAGAGAGGATATCTAGCGGCTCCAATGGTGCTCCCAGCGGCACTGATACGTCTCTAGCGCATCTATAATTTTTGATAGTTCATGCTATTATATTATCAATCTTGGATGCTTTATATGCAATTATATGCTATTTTATATCATTTTTTGGGACTAACCTATTAACTCAGTGCCCAATGCCAGTTCATGTTTTCTGCTTGTTTTTGGCTTTTCAGAAAATCAATACCAAACGAAGTCCAAATGGAATAAAATCTTTAGATTATTTTTTTCTGGACCAGAAGGGACCCTCGAAGCTTCGGGAGAAGACCGGACGAGATACAAGAGAGCCACAAGCTCGAGGGGCGCGCCCCCTGAGCTTGTGGGCCCCCCGCAGCTCCGTTTGACCTAATTCCAAGCCTATAAATTCACATATATTCCCGAACCAACAGAGAGCCACCCGAAATAACTTTTCTGCCGCTGCAAGCTTCTGTTCTTCCGTGATCCCATCTGGAGGCCTTTTCCGATACTCTGCTGGAGGGGGAATCGATCACGAAGGGCTTCTACATCAACCTTGCTGCCCTTCCGATGATGTGTGATTAGTTCACCACAGACCTACGGGTCCATAGCTAGTAGCTAGATGTCTTCTTCTCTCTCTTTGATCTTCAATACAATGTTCTCCTCGATCTCTTTGGAGTTCTATTTGATGTAATCTTCTTTTGCGGTGTGTTTGTTGGGATCCGATGAATTGTGGGTTTATGATCAGATTATTCATTGAAAGTAATTGAGTCTTTTCTGAACTTTATTATGCATGATTGTTATATCTTTGTATTTCTCTCCGATCTATCTGTTTGGTTTGGCCAACTAGATTGATTTATCTTCAGTGGGAGAGGTGCTTTGTAGTAGGTTCAATCATGCGGTGTCTCCACCCAGTGATAGAAGGGGACGGGATACGTATTGTATTATTGCTACTAAGGATAAAACGATGGGGTTTATTCATATTGATTGAGTTTACTTAGTCTACATCATGTCATCTTGCTTAAAGCGTTACTCTGGTTGTCATGAACTTAATACCATAGATGCATGCTGGATAGCGGTCGATTGGTGGAGTAATAGTAGTAGAAGTAGGGAGGAGTCGGTCTACTTGTCACGGACGTGATGCCTATATATGTGATCATTGCCATGAATAACGTCATAACTATGCGCTTTTCTATCAATTGCCCAACAGTAAGTTGTTTACCCACCGTATGTTATGTGTTCGAGAGAGAAGCCTCTAGTGAAAACTATGGCCCCCGGGTCTACTTTAAACATATTAAAAACCTAAAAATACCTTGCTGCAATATATTTACTTTTATTTTGTTTTGCAATTTATACTTTTGCCTATACAAGATTTAATTCTTGCAAGTAATGAGTTCAAGGGGATTGACAACCTTCTTGCCCGCGTTGGGTGCAAGTATTTGCTTTTGTGTGTGCAGGTGCTGTTCACGAGGTTTTGCGTGATTCTCCTATTGGTTCGATAAACATTGGTTCTCACTGAGGGAAATACTTATCTCTACTGTACTGCCCCACCCTTCCTCTTCGGGGAAAATCCCAACGCAGCTCACAAGTAGCAGGCTCCAATGGCGCTCCCAGCGGCTGACGACAATGACGGGCGACAATTCACCACACGTCACGTAGTGGACACCCACGTGAGAGGGAAGGACCTCTCGGTGGTGTACACCAACGAGCCGGTCTCAGTGGAGAGCTCCATCCACACTATGTAGCAGTTGCTTGCTGAGGACAAGTACCAAGTGGTCGACTTCGACCTCGAGTTTACCGGCGGTCGTGCCGGGTATGATCAGAAGGTTGCCGTCGCCCAGTTGTGCGTGCGCTATCACGTCCTCGTCTACCACTACTCCCTGGCCACAAGGCCTTGAGAGCGTTTTGCCAGGTTTATCAATAGCCTCGACTATAGGTTCGCTACGGTGGACACCGACAACGATCTAAAGGTGCTCGAGACTTCGGGCTTGGCCTGCCAAAAGGTTGTCAACAGCCAAGGCTAGTATTGGGTTTGGGGCAGCACGAAGAAGGACTCCCTGGTTGACCTTGCCGCGGCCATCATCGACTCCTACTATAGGAACATGAAGGATGAGTGCAAGAAGAACAAGACCGCCTGGCACAGTGCCTGGGTGCAGAGACTAGATGAAGAACACGTCAAGTACGCGGCCAAGGACGCGTACACAAGCTACGAGATGTACAGGCGGATCATTGACATGAGGAACTGCCTCCTTCCTGTAGACGACGAGGGATCGAGCCACAAGCAGAGCAGTGGAGGCAGCATCACAAGAAGTAAATGATTAGATGATCGTTTCTCCTAGTTTAGTATACATGTAATTGTTTATTGAGGTGTGTGAAATGTTATGTATAGTCACTTATGTAATTGGATGTTTAATTTGGTTATGCAATCATGTTCTTATAAGTATATATGTTGTTGTTCTGTAGACAGAGCATAGATGTTGTGCAGACAGGACAAATCACATCGCACATAGACTAAACTACATAACCCGTCGGTGATGATTTCATCAATCGCTGACAATTGTATACTAGCAAGCGTTTGCCCACAACACACACAGCTTATTAGCAGGAATCGTCTATGTTATTATCAGTCTTCCCACACAATTCTGATTACTGACCTGTTTGCCGGGTATCACACACATCTTGTTAAGTTGAATCGTTTGTGTTTATTTTGGCTTATCGCAAATAGTTCATCCGAGTGACGTGTATGCCGTCTATCGCACACAACTTCATCGGGCTAACCGTTTATGTTGTTTTGGGTCATCACAGTTCATCTGGGTGACCTGTATGCCGTCTATCGCACACACCTTGATCTGGCTGACCATTTATGTTGTTTTGGCTCATCGCAAACAGTTCATCTGAGTGACCAATATGCCGTCTATCGCACAGACCTTGATCTGTCTGACCATTTCTGTTGTTTTGGCTCATCGCAAACAGTTCATATGGATCAACTATATGCCATGATTCGCACACGCAACTCTAATCTGAATCGTATCCGATGGATCTGCCATCGCACACAGTTCGTTTTATTGGCGATGGTTTTATTTCCATACCGTTTGTGATCCATGCATCGCACACAGTTTGGTCGATTGGTCTCCGATACATGTGTCGCGTTAGGAACTTCTTGTAGTAGTGTACACGCCAAGTCTTCGGAGGTCTCCATCTTGATTATGTTAGGGCTCATGGCTTCGGCTATCCCTCCTTTTAGTGATCGGCTAGGCCCGAGAGCCTGGCCCATGGACTGTGGGCCGTATTCATTAGCACCCCCCAGTCCAGGACACCGTTAGTAGCCCCTGAACTAGTCTTCCGAAGTTGAAGACTGTAGCTTCCTCCTCGGACGCGTCTCTTCGGCTTGATGTCTTCGGCTTGGTAGGTGAGTTCCCCTTTTGTTCATCTATGTTTGGATCCGAAGTCTCAGGTGATTACGAATTTTGGGTCTCCTTTTACAGTGAACCCCTGTCGACCATGTGTCTTAAACCTTATCCTCGGATGGTCTTGGAGTCCTTTCTACGAAGGCAAATACCCTCATCTGAGGTGTTCGAGGTAACTTAGTCTCAAAGACTTGCCATGTGGGTTTAACCAGGGAGAGGTTTGAAATCCTGACAGCGTTATCGAACCGCCACCGCTTGTCATGAGGCGGGATCAGCTATCATACATCGTGGCCCGAGGCGACCTTTCATTGGCATGTCTCATCAATGTGAAGATTGTGCCCCTGTTATTAAGGGATATCAACAGGTTGATTTATCAATGCGCGTATAACAACACGATGTGTTGGGAAAAAGGCGATTTATTTGGCACGGCGAGGGGACTCTTGGTCATTTACTGACTTATAAAAGCAAGGAGGGCAGTAAATCATTTTCTCCTCACGCTTCCATACCTTGCTCCATTTCTCAAAGCTCACCAGAGCTCCAGTGCCCTCAGATCTATCTCAAAAGCTCTCTCCTTCCCTCTCAAGCTTCTCCATAGGCGATGGTCGACGCCGAGCTGAAGGGGAAGTGGACGCACTCCATCATAACGGTGGGCGCAATAGAGCTCCGATCCGCGGGGTACATCCCCGCGGAAGCCGCGTGACGCGCGCCGGCGTCAAGCGAGACCGGTCGTTCTGAATCTGCCATCCCCACCCCCAAGAAGGCGGAGAGGGTGGTTTTTGACCCCCACCTCGTCCGAGGTTTGGGGTTCTCTCTTCACCCCTTAGTGAGGGGGATTAATGTTTTATTACGGGCTGGACTTCCATCATCTAGCCCCGAATTCAATCCTCCACATCGCCACTTTCATTACCATCTGCGAGGCGTTCCTGCGCGTCGAGCCACACTTCGGCCTGTGGCTGAAGATCTTCAGCGCCAAGCCGAAGAGTAGTGTCTCCCATCTCACCGAATGCGGCGGGGCTGTGATAAGCAAACTCCCAAGGGTGTGTGATGTCTACTACGCAACTTTATTCTTGTAGACTCATGTTGGGCCTCCAAGCGCAGAGTTTTGTAGCACAGTAGCAAATTTCCCTCAAGTGGATGACCTAAGGTTTATCAATCCGTGGGAGGCATAGGATGAAGATGATCTCTCTCAAACAACTCTGCAAACAAATACAAGAAATCTCTTGTGTCCCCAACACACCCAATACAATGGCAATTTGTATAGGTGCACTAGTTCAGCGAAGAGATGGTGATACAAGTGTAGTATGGATAGTAGATATAGGTTTTTGTAATCTGAAAATAAAAAACAGCAAGGTAGCAAGTAACAAAAGTGAGCATAAACGGTATTGCAATGCTTGAAAACAAGGCCTAGGGTTCATACTTTCACTAGTGCAATCTCTCAACAATGCTAACATAATTGGATCATATAACAATCCCTCAACGTGCGACAAAGAATCACTCCAAAGTTCCTATTCGCGGAGAACATAAGATAGAAATTGTTGTAGGGTACGAAACCACCTCAAAGTTATTCTTTCCGATCAATCTATTGAGCTATTCCTATAAGTGTCACAAACAGCCCTAGAGTTTGTACTAAAATAACACCATATGATACGTATCAACCAACTCTAATGTCACCTAGATACTCCAATGTCACCACAAGTATCCGTGAGTTGATTATTCGATATGCATCAAACAACTTTTGATTCATAATATTCAATCCAACACAGAGAACTTCAAAGAGTGCCCCAAGATTTCTACCGGAGAAAGTAGGACGAAAACGTGCATCAACCCCTATGCATGGATTACCCCAATGTCACCTCGGGAATCCGCGAGTTGAGTGCCAAAACATACATCAAGTGAATCAATATAATACCCCATTGCCACCACGGGTATTCATATGCAAGACATACATCAAGTGTTCTCAAATCCATAAAAGTATTCAATCCGATAATAGTGAAACCTCAAAGGTAAAAACTCAATTCATCACAACAAGATAGAGAGGGAGAAACACCATATGATCCAACTATATTAACAAAGGTCGCGGTACATCAAGATCGTGCCAAATCAAGAACATGAGAGAGAGATCAAACACATAGCTACTAGTACAAACCCTCAGCCCCGAGGGTGAACTACTCCCTCCTCGTCATGGAGACCACCGGGATGATGAAGATGGCCTCCGGTGATGATTTCCCCCTTCGGCAGGGTGCCGGAATAGGGTTCCAGATGGTATTTTGAAGGTACAGAGGCTTGCGGCGGTGGAGTCGAAGTTCTAGGGTTATTTCTGGGGGTTTTGGTATTTATAAGAATTTTTGGCGTTGGAATCACGCGAAGAAGGGCCAGAGGGGGGCCACGAGGCACCAGGGCGCGCCTGGGGGGTGGAGCGCCCAGGTGGATTTTTGGGCCTCTGTGGTTCTTCTGGTGCTCCCCCAAGCTTCCTGGGTCTATTTCCTTCCAGAAAAATCATCAAAAAGTTTCGCTGCATTTGGACCTCATTTGATATGGTTTTTCTGGAAAACCAAAAACAAGCAGAAAACAGCAACTAGCACTGGGCACTAGGTCAATATGTTAGTCCATGAAAATCATATAAAATCCATATAAAAGTGCACTAAAATCATACAAAACTATAATAAACATGGCATGAATACTTCATAAATTATAAATACGTTGGAGACGTATCAGCATCCCCAAGCTTAATTCCTGCTCGTCCTCGAGTAGGTAAATGATAAAAGAAATAATTTATGAAGTGTGAATGCTAGCATAGTGCATAAGTTTGATCAATGATAATTTCAATCACTTTTCCTAGCATCATAACAGCAACTCTTTCTCATAAAACTCATCATGATAAAGTAGCAATCAATTCACATGTTATGGTTTAAACAGTGCATTCTCTTGAAACTTAACAACCTATGTTCTTAGTCACCAAACAATTGCAATTCAACTTATTTTCAACAAAGTCTAAGTAAGAGCTCCACATACTCAATTATCATATAGTCTTCTATGATTGCTAGTACTCAAAGCATATTTTTAGAACAAATGGCATCCATCGAACACAGAGAAAGATAGGGGCTTAATGTTTCGCCTCCCAACTTATTTATCATAGAGAAAATTGTCAACAATAATAATTCATGATCAAATATATTTGACTAGCCATATGTGCCTGGATCTTTCCCCACCACATGATACTTGCCAACTAGAGAATAATTGAGGTTGAAATGAGAAGTAATAATATTGACTCTTGCATAAAAGTAAATACATAAAGTAAAATATAGGCCCTTCGCAGTGGGAAGCAGAGGTTGTCATGCGCTTTTTATTTTTGGATGTGCAAGCCCTTAATGCAAAGGAACGTCACGTTATATTGCCCCTTGTGATAGCAACCTTTATTATGTAGTCCATCGCTTTTATTTATTTACCATCACTAGTTCGTACAACGCTTATTTTCCCTTGCAATCAAAGATCATACATATTTTAGGAACAATTTTTATTGCTTTTTGCACTGATGACAACTTACTTGAAGGATCTTATTCAATCCATAGGTAGATATGGTGGACACTCATGGGAAGAAACTGGGTTTAAGGGTTTTTGGATGCACAAGTAGTATCTCTACTTAGTACGAATTTTTGGCTAGCAAAAGATCCTAAGCAAGCACCACATGTTGGAGGATCCATAACAATATAACTTCTATGCAAATATACCCAAACATAACTCATTACGTTGTCTTCCTTGTCCAACTTCAACTAATTTTCTCAAGGTTGAAAATAATTAATGGGTATTCACAATCATAAAAAATATCCAAGATAATATATTTATATGTGAAAGTTCTCTTCCTTATACTAATCATTCATGAATTGCTTGTATGACCAATATTGTGGTTGTCAAACTTCAATAGATTTTACTTTCTAAACCAAATGTGAAATATTACTAAGCATATGGAACATGGATAATTTCAGATTTATGATATTCAATTCATTCAAACATTTTCTCTTAGGATATAAGTGAAGAACGAGAGTAAATGACAAACTACTCCAAAAGATATAAGTGAAGATCAATGAGTAGTCAAATAATTAAGTAGCTATGTGAGGACTCTCTCTCATTCAAGATTTTAGATCTTGATAATTTTATTCAAACAACAAACAAAACGAAAATAAAAGGACACTCAAAGAATAGCACATATCATGTGAACAAGTAAAAACTTAGGCTAACCGATAGGTGTTGAAGAAGAAAGGTGGGATGCCTACCGGGGCATCCCCAAGCTTAGATGCTTGAGACTTCCTGGAATATTATCTTGGGGTGCCTTGGGCATCCCCAAGCTTGAGCTCTTGTGTCTCCTAAATTCCTCTCATATCATGGCTTCTCCTAAATCTTAAAAACTTCATCCACAGAAAACTCAACAAGAACTCGTGAGATAAGTTAGTATAAATCATCTCAAAACCTTAACATTCTCTACTGTAAAAAATCACTAAAATTATAATTAAACATTGCATACTAAATGCCTCTGCATATTTAATACTCCTATCCACAAATAGAAACACTAAACAAGCAACATATGCAAACAATGCAACTATAACCGAAATCTGTCTAAACAGAACAGTCTGTAAATGGTGAATAAGAATTCATACTTCCCTAACTCCAAAAATTCTTAAAAATTACCATGTGACAGAGAACTCATGCATGCTTACTGTTTAAAATTTTCAGATTTTTATCATGTTCGGACTATTCAGGAATATTCTAGACATAACAGAAAACTTTCGGTTTTCAAACATCAACATATGAACTTGCAAACTGAGCATGGTAAAGGCTATAATTGGCATTTTATTGAACTAAAAGATACAAAACATGATTATTGATAACAGCAAGCAAATCTCAACAAAATAAAATGACGCTCCAAGCAAAACACATATCATGTGACGAATAAAAATATAGCTCCAAGTAAGGTTACCGATAATGTTGAAGACGAAAGAGGCCCAAGCTTAGACGCTTGAGTATTCCTTGAATATTACCTTGGGGTGCCTTGGGCATCCCCAAGCTTAGGGTATTGATGCTCCTTATTTTCCTCATATCGATATCTCACCCAAAACTTGAAAACTTCAATCACACAAAACTTAACGGAACTTCGTGAGATAGGTTAGTATGATAAAAATAAATCATCCACTTAGGTACTGTCAAGACAAGATTCATAATTGTTCTCACATAATTCCTACTGTACTCTATCATTTCCACAATTTATATCTCATAATATAAGCTATGGAAACACTAAAACAAGCAAACTATGCAATAAAAACAGAATCTGTCAAAAACAGAACAGAATGTAGTGAGAGATTTAAAAACCATACTTATGTACCTCCAAATTTTTTGAAAAATTAGGACAACGTAAAATATTTGTAACCCAATACTGTGTAAAAATTTCAGAATTTTCTCACGTCCAGTACAGAATAGAAATTCCAGCACTTGACACAAAAGTTTCTGTTTTTGCACAGAATCAAATCAACAAGTATCCACACTATCCCAAAGGCTTTACTTGGCACATTATTGAAAGAAAACATATAAAACATGATTACTACAGTAGCTTAATCATGTGAACACACAAAAACAGTAGGTATAAATATTGGGTTGTCTCCCAACAAGCACTTTTCTTTAATGCCTTTTAGCTAGGCATGATGATTTTAATGATGCTCACATAAAAGTAAAGAATTGAAACACAAAGAGAGCATCATGAATCGTATGACAAGCACATTTAAGCCCAACACACTTCCTATGCATAGGGATTTTGTGAGCAAATAATTTATGGGAGCAAGAATCAACTAGCATAGGAAGGCAAAACAAGTATAACTTCAAAACTTTCAACACAAAGTGAGGAAACTTGATGTTGTTGAAATATATATAAGCATATGATCCTCTCTCATAATAATTTTCAGTAGCATCATGAATGAATTCAAAAATATAGCTATCACATAAAGCATTCTTTTTATGATCCACAAGCATAGAATTTTTACTACTCTCCACATAAGCAATTTTCTTCTCATCTATAGTGGTGGGAGCAAACTCAACAAAATAACTATCATGAGATACTTGATTGGCATAACCAAATTGAAAATTAAAATCATGATGACAAGTTTCATAGTTATCATTATTCTTTATAGCATACATGTTATCACAATAATCATCATAGACAGTAACTTTGTTGTCATAATCAATTGAAACCTCTTCCAAAATAGTGGAATCATCATTAAATAAAGTTATGACCTCTCCAAATCCACTTTTATCATTACTAAAATAAGATTGAACACCCTCCAAAATAGTGGGATAATTATTATCTAGATTTGACACTCTTCCAAACCCACTTTCATAATTATTGCAATCATCATAAATAGGAGGCGTGCTTTCATCATAATAAATTTGCTCATCAAAACTTGGGGTGCTAAAAATATCATCTTCATCAAACATAGCATCCCCAAGCTTAGGGCTTTGCACATAATTAGCATCATAGATATTCATAGAATTCATACTAACAACATTGCAATCAGGCTCATCATTCAAAGGACTCACGTTAAACATTTTATTAAATTCTTCTTCTATCAATTGAGCACAATTTTCCGATCCATCATTTTCAAGAAAGACATTATAAAGATGAATAATATGAGGCAACCTAAATTCCATATTTTTTCGTTGTTTTCTTTTATAAACCAAACTAGTGATAAAACAAGAAACTAAAAAATTCGATTGCAAGATCTAAAGATATACCTTCAAGCACTCACTTCCCCGGCAGCGGCGCCAGAAAAGAGCTTGATGTCTACTACGCAACTTTATTCTTGTAGACTCGTGTTGGGCCTCCAAGCGCAGAGTTTTGTAGGACAGTAGCAAATTTCCCTCAAGTGGATGACCTAAGGTTTATCAATCCATGGGAAGCGTAGGATGAAGATGGTCTCTCTCAAACAACCCTGCAATCAAATACAAGAAATCTCTTGTGTCCCCAACACACCCAATACAATGGCAATTTGTATAAGTGCACTAGTTGGGCGAAGAGATGGTGATACAAGTGTAGTATGGATAGTATATATAGGTTTTTGTAATCTGAAAATAAAAAAAACTGCAAGGTAGCAAGTAACAAAAGTGAGCATAAACGGTATTGCAATGCTTGAAAACAAGGCCTAGGGTTCATACTTTCACTAGTGCAATCTCTCAACAATGCTAACATAATTGGATCATATAACAATCCCTCAACGTGCGACAAAGAATCACTCCAAAGTTCCTATTCGCGGAGAACATAAGATAGAAATTGTTGTAGGGTACGAAACCACCTCAAAGTTATTCTTTCCGATCAATCTATTGAGCTATTCCTATAAGTGTCACAAACAGCCCTAGAGTTCGTACTAAAATAACACCATATGATACGCATCAACCAACTCTAATGTCACCTAGATACTCCAATGTCACCACAAGTATCTGTGAGTTGATTATTCGATATGCATCAAACAAATTCAGATTCATAATATTCAATCCAACACAAAGAACTTCAAACAGTGCCCCAAGATTTCTACCGGAGAAAGTAGGACGAAAACGTGCATCAACCCATATGCATAGATTACCCCAATGTCACCTCAGGAATCCGCGAGTTGAGTGCCAAAACATACATCAAGTGAATCAATATAATACCCCATTGTCACCACGGGTATTCATATGCAAGACATACATCAAGTGTTCTCAAATCCATAAAAGTATTCAATTCGATAATAGTGAAACCTCAAAGGTAAAAACTCAATTCATCACAACAAGATAGAGAGGAGAAAAACACCATATGACCCAACTATATTAACAAAGCTCGCGGTACATCAAGATCAAGCCAAATCAAGAACACGAGAGAGAGAGAGAGAGATCAAACACATAGCTACTAGTACATACCCTCAGCCCCGAGGGTGAACTACTCCCTCCTCGTCATGGAGACCACCGGGATGATGAAGATGACCTCCGGTGATGATTTCCCCCTCTGGGAGGGTGCCGGAACAAGGCTCCAGATGGTAGTTCGAAGGTCCAGAGGCTTGCGGCAGTGGAGTCGAAGTTCTAGGGTTATTTCTGGGGGTTTTGGTATTTATAAGAATTTTTGGCGTTGGAATCACGCGAAGAAGGGCCATAGGGGGCCCACGAGGCACCAGGGCGCGCCTGGGGGGGTGGCGCACCCAGGTGGCTTGTGGGCCCCCTGTGGTTCTTCTGCTGCTCCCCCGAAGCTTCCTGGGTCTGTTTCCTTCCAGAAAAAATCGTCAAAAAGTTTCGCTGCATTTGGACTTCATTTGATATGGATTTTCTGGAAAACCAAAAACAAGCAAAAAACAGCAACTGGCACTGGGCACTAGGTCAATATGTTAGTCCATGAAAATCATATAAAATCCATATAAAAGTGCACTAAAATCATACAAAACTATAATAAACATGGCATGAATACTTCATAAGTTATAGATACGTTGGAGACGTATCAGTGTGTTGGTCGGATGGCGTCTTTGTGGAGACCATCAAGGTATGGCAGCGGGAGTGGTTCTACATCACCGACACCCCCGCCCAGGATCAGGAAGAGATCTCTGCCTTCACTGCGAGCCCCAGAAGAGGCTCGTCTCCTAGCCGAGGAAGGGTATCGACTGGGGAAACCCAGACGAGTTTCAGGTGCTCCAGAAGTGGCTCAAATCAGTGATCGAGCAGGGCGTCAAGCTGGTGGACATAGTCCATGTTATGCTCCATCGCGGAACCCTTCCTCTTTAGCTCCGGGCCAACCCGATGTGGTGTTATAAGCCTGAGCATGAGGCAACCGCGTGGCACTTGTTCCACGCCAACCTGTCCGGGATGTGGACGTCACTTTTTAAGCCGTCCCAGAATAAGATCCCCGAGAAGGAAGAGGACGTCGGCCTCGACGCCGATAACCCTCCATCCCAGGTATGGGATCATTTTACTTACCTTCCCGTTTCTTTCGATGTTACTTAACTTTAATGAAGTGGTTGATTTGACATCCTATGATCAGAACTGGTGCAACAGGGCCCGGAAGATGATCTCTCTGGTGTCGTTGCCCGAAGAGGCCAGGACTCACCAGCTCGAAACCATTTTTGCCGACGAGCCATATGAGGTCCCGGTCAAAGCGAAGGGGGAGCCGAAAAAGAAAGAAGGCCTGCGCAGCCGAAGAGCAACTTCGGATGGTCGGTCAGAAAGCAACCATGGCTCCTCCCTTCAAGAGGGGGGAGAAGGGAAGGAGAAGGAGGCAGAGGAGGAGGGCGAGGAGTCCTACCCTAAGAGGAGGGAGACATCCGAGGATGTTGAGGAAGATGACCCTCCTTGGCTCAAAAGGCTCCGGACTGCCCATGTCGCGCACTCCGGCCCCTTCGAGGATGTGCTTCCTCCGCTACGCCGAAAGAAGCCACCGCCGAGGAGGTAACGCGTTTGACATGCCTGCACATAATAAGTTTTAATTGATATGCACTTGATCTTATTGTTTTCTTTTACAACCCACAACGCCGCCTCCCAGATGAGGGGTCAGATAACGTTGTCCCTCCACCCGAGTTGGCCGAGAGCTCCTCGGGTGCGTGCGCGCGTCCCGCCCCCGCCCATGACGAGCTTGGGGAGGTCTCTTCATGTCCGGATCCTCCTGCGTTGAACACATATAGTGGCACCGAGGTGCTTATGGCCAAGGTCCAGAGGGAAAGGAGTCCTCTGGTTTTCGAAGAACCGGTGCTGAAATGCCTGGAGTCCCTGGCCCTGACCGCTCCACCGCCACTGAGCAGCGCAGAGGCCACCGCCGCCTCTCCACCGAGGGGTGGAGCCTAGGACGCTCAGCCGCCCATATTGGGGCGACACAAGGAGATAGAGGCAGCTCTGCAGAGCTCGTCCATTCTACCCGAACATCGTGCCATCCTTAGCATGGCGTTCAACCAGTTCCAGTCCGCAAAGGACAGAATTCTAGAGGCCTTTGTAAGCCTTTTCAAAAGGTTTCGAGGTCCGTTATTTTGAACAGCTACACTTTTTATAAGTTTTAATGTTCAATACACTCAGTAGCCCTTCATGGACAAGTTTCTTTTAAAAAAAGGTTGTCCGGGGACTAGGAATTTCGCAATGTGTGAGTTTATGCTTTTAAGAGCGTATATACAGTAGCCCCCGAGCCCTGAGTTAGTTTGATAAATTGACTTGGGGGTCGATTTGCTGTTTGAATATTTTTTTTGGAGTGATGCAATAGCCCCCGAGACTCTTGTCAGATCAAAAACATCCGATGAGAGGATCGATTTCATGTTTCAGAGGCTAATAATCTGTGCCGCAGGTCTCCGCCACTCCTTAGAGCTGAATCGTAAGCTTGTGCGATCCGAGGAGGACATCAATCTGTTGAAGGAGCAGATGGACACTAATAGGAAAAGCCTTATAGGTGAACTCAAAAAAGTGGAGGGAGCAACCAGGCACCCGCCACTGCAAGTTAGGAGAAGTAGCAGTGGCGGGTGCTAGAAGGCAACCGCCAGAGCTACAGGCACAACTATGGCGGGCGAAATGCAGCACCCGCCACAAATAAGCACTACTGAGGATGACCACGTGATGAATGCTAGCAGTGGCGGGTGGCTATTCTGACCCGCCACTGCTGTTATAGGTCGCAGTGGCGGGCATGTCAAAGTCCCCGCCACAGATGAATGGTCGCAACTGGCACCAAAAAAAATTATGCAGATATTAGTTGTGGCGGGCTGTAGATTGTGGCCGCCACACGTATGTTAACTCTGGACCATCCAAATTCGACTCGAAGATCGTCGCCCGCCACCCCAAAGTAACAGTGGCGGGTAGGCTGGCGCGCCCGTCGCACAAGACGAACTCTATCTGCACGCGCGTGCCCCCTCCCCTATCCCACTTCACTCTCGCTCTCATCGCCGTCGTCGGCGGCTCATCCTCTCGCTGCCCAGGACGCCATCGCCGTCCTCCTTGCCGTCCGTTACTGCCGTCGGCCTCGCCGTACTCGTTGCCGCCCTCGCCCTTTACCGTGTGGCCCTCTCGATCCGCCCCGTCGCCCTCGCCCTTGATCCGCCGCCCCGTCGACCTCGCCCTCGATCTGCCCCGTCACCCTCCGCTCCGGCAGGTAATCCATCGCCGTCCCTGCCTCTCTTTCCGGCCCTCCTCCTCGCCTCCCGCGGCCGCGGCCACTGCGCACACGGACAGCCGCGACAACAACCACGTTCGACTAGGGTTAGGGTTAGGGGTCTTACTAGTTGTGGTTTCTAGTTCTATAGTTTTAGTTTCTAGCACTTAATGTTGTGCTGTAGTATTTTTATTCATATTGTGCTATAGTTTTAGTTTCTAGTTCTATCTTTATTCATATTCTGCTATAGTATTTTTATTCATATTGTGCTATTGTTTTAGTTTCTAGCACTTAATGTTATGATGTAGTATTTTTATTCATAATGTGTTGTAGTTTCTAGTTCTATGTTTATTTTTTATTCATATTGTGCTGTAGTAGATGTCTTAAGTTCTTTAAAGGAATTCATACTATAAGCGCTAAAGTTTTGGCGAAACATTGATTTATTTCCGTTTCGCCAAATTTCTAGTACTTAATGTGTCCATTTTTATGCAGAGGTCATGCCAAATTTTTTTGTTTGTTTTTTATTCATATTGTGCTGTAGTAGATTTCTTTAGTTCTTTATAGGGATTCAAACTAAGCGCTAAAGTTTCGGCGAAACGTTCATTTATTTCCGTTTAGGCAAATTTCTAGCACTTAATGTGTCCATTTTTATGCAGAGGCCATGCCAATTTTTTTTTGTTTTTTATTCATATTGTGCTGTATTCGATTTCTTTAGTTCTTTACAGGGATTCATAGTAAGCGCTAAAGTTGGCAAAACATTGATTTATTTCTGTTTCGCCAAATTTCTAGCACTTAATGTGTCCTTTTTACAGTAGAGGTCATGCCAACTTGTTTCGGATATTTTTAAATTTATTTATCTGCATGTTCTAGGACATTTTTTCCGAAATGGTGGACAACGGCAGGTACCGTGGTGTTTTCTGGAGGCCCTGGTGGAAGTGGGCCGTCCAAATCCAAAACCCGAACACTGGCAAGAAACAATGGCTCGGCACGTTCGACATCGCCGAGGAAGCGGCGCGCGCTTATGATGCCATGGCGCTCGAGTACCAGGGGTCAAGGGCCCAGCTCAACTTTCCTCAGGATGCTTGGCAAGCGAGTCAGATAGCGCCTCCTAACATGAGGATAGTCTCCAAGGCCGAGGAGCAGGAGCACCTGAAGGCATAGGCGCTCGTCAGGGCCCATGAATGGCAAAGCACCGGTCCCTTGGTGGAACGGTATCTTCGGGAGGATCCGCATCTATACGCCATTAACGAGGCGTTGATGATGACCACACGCAACCAGAAGGATGTCGAGGATGACCCGATAGACTGGGATGCCGAGTCCTCCAACGAGGATGACGACATCGGCTCCGACGTTGACTTAGATTAGGAGTTGATCTATCCAACGTGGCTAGTCGTATAACTCCGTGCTTCAGATGTTTGAACCTTTAATGTACTACTTATGAAACTTGCTATGGCGTACTATATATATGTCCATGACTTGGTAGAGCCTTATTTTGTAGACTTGATAAACCTGCTTATATATATATCGCCGTACTACCTGGTTGTAGCAGTGTTGGTAATATGTGATCATACCTCATTGTGATGACATTTTTTTCTCCAATGTTTCATGCCGCTTCTCAATATTACTTTCATGACTTAGCACCAATGATAATGGTGTTTAACTTCTTGAAGGAGGGATCATGGTGCATAAGGTTTGCAATGTCTGCAAAAATCCATGTACGGATAGTTTATCCCATGCAGTAGAATTCGGGATCTTCTTGAGGGAGGGATTCGAAAAATCTGTGGTAACAATGTTTAACTTTATCATTCAGTTCTAACCATTTGCTGAATTGTTGTACTATGCATACCATTAATTATTAATTACATTATTCTTAATTGTTACATAGTGTATCCCATGCAACGTAAGAGTCGAATTCAATAATTTAATCGGTGACAGTTTCAACTTTTCGGATGGTCAAGGACAATCGTACAAAATTGACGTTTGTAAACAAAAGGATAAAACCATCATAGGAGGCGATGGATGGAACAAGTACATTTCAAATAATAAGCTCATTGGGGGAGAGTACATAGGCTTTTACTTGAAGAAAGCGGTCAACAAGTTAAGGATTAAGTATTTCTCCGACCAAGATGATGAGCTTGACGAAGATGACGATGAGGATAGCTAGGATGAGGATGATGACGATGATGAGGATGATGATGATGATGATGATGATGATGATGAGAGCCAAGATGATGATGATGCTAGCCAGGATGACGATAGCCAGGAGCATGAGGACGAGGAAGATGAGGAAGATAGCGGAGATGATGACGATGATGATCCATACAATTCTGCAATTTTCTCTCGAAGAATGAAAGAGCTTACTCAAGATGAGAAGGCAAATCTCATCGCGAACCTACCATCAAGTGTGAACTACTTAGGGAGGCCATTTGTGCACCGTTTTACTAAGACCAACATCGTGAAACACACCATGGTATGTTTTGTATTATTTTCTCTCTTTTTTGTTCGTAACACTATATGGCGAGATGTCTAACATTGCGTGCTCTATTTTGCTTTTAATCACGGGGATCATAGATTGTTCATAACACTATATGGTGAGATGTTTAACATTGCGTGCTCTATTTTGCTTTTAATCACGGGGTTCATAGAAATTACCTATGAAGATGATTTTCGGCGAGGACATCCCTGCTGCCGGCATGGCTGGAGTGCGCCTTGGAGCAGCAGGTCCTGTCACCAGCGTTCAATACAAGACGGACATAGACGACCTCATATACTTCTAGGAGGTCGGCTGGCGGAAACTCCTGAAGGGAAAGAGATGACTAAGGGTTCACACAGCAATGGTCGTCACGATAAGGAACAACAACTTTCAGATGATGGTGGTTGCAGACCTTATTTAGAAATATGGTCCAAGTCAAATATCTCCAAGCCGATGAACTATTAGTTACTTAGTTAAGATACCTATGATACTTTGATGTTGGTTTGTTAACTGGAACAAATTTGAAGTGTTAGTAGTTTTTATGAAGAGTACTAATTACCTAGTGAACTTGCATGCCTAATCTTACAATGTGTGCTTTATTGCTCCTAGTATTGAATTTCTTAAATTGGTTTTATACAAAATGCAGCCATGGCAGCACAATTGGTGCCGTGGCTGCAAATTTTTTAATTCGCATGCCTACGCTTTCAGTGGCGGGCGCTCTAATAAGCCCGCCACTGCAACAAGAATAAACAATGGCGGGCACATGCCTGTGGCCTGCCACTGCAACAAGAATAAACAGTGGCGGGCACATGCCCGTGGCCTGCCACTGCAGAGACTCTACCAGTGGAGGGCAAGTGCGCTTTGCCCGCCACTGCAGAGACTCTACCAGTGGAGGGCGTGAGCCCGCCACTGATGCACTTATAGCAGTGGCGGAAGGTCGGTGGCGGGCGCCCTGGCAGCCTGGCCCGCCACTGCTGGCCTTTTTGCGCCCACCACTGCTAGGCATTCCTACAGTAGCGGGATAAGGCGCAAGGTAATATACTTACAGAATAGCACCATAGCTTTATTTGTTGCTTGAAAAACAATTCTTTATACTAATGTTTGTGCTTTCATTGTTTGTTTTAGCCGCCGCGGCCGAGATGGAGGCCCTCCGAGCCGAGCTAGCCCAAGAGCGAGATGCCCGCAAAAAGGACCAAGCTCGAATTCTGGAGGTGGAACCATACTTGAAGGGCTTGTACGCAGAGCATGATGCCCTTCAAGAGGATAAGAAGAAGGACGCAGCTAAGCTTAACGAGCTCGAGCTAGCGCAGAAAGAAGCCCATGTTGAGGCGAGGGCGGCTCGGGAAGAACTCCGGCAGGTTTCGGAGATAGCCGCTGGTAAGCCCTTTTTAGTGCAGTGTGTCTTTGGTGGTGGCCGCTTCGCCAAGCTGACGCAAATCTGGCGTGTCTCAGGTGCCTTTGCGGAGCTGCCGAGGAGCGCCGCGGATGCATGTGAGTACTTCGGCGGGCGTGAAGACGCGGCCGAACAGAAGGCATTTTGGGCGCAATTCCAGGCGCCGTCGCATCCGCCCCTCGTCAGCAACCAGATGAAGCAGCTAATGGAGTTGTACCACGTTGCCAAGCCGGCCATGGAGGACCGCTGCATTGCCTTGTGGCCTGCCGAGCCATTGCCGAGCAGTTTCTTTGGTTTGGTCCAAAGACTGCAAAGCGCTAGCCTCGCTTCCAGATCTGGAAGCGTTCAACATGTCTTGGGGGAGCTCGGCAGGCCTATGCGTGCGTGAAGACGCACTATCGCGGGATTAAACCGGAGGACATGGCGTGGGGAGGCCCAGCAGGCAAGAATCGGGTGCCCGAGCAGTATTTTGAGGATGTGATGCCGGGTGCCCAGATATCCGAGGTCAAGTGTCGCAAGGACACTGTTATTGAGTAGATCTCCCTTGGTATGCCGAGGTGTACTTGTGTTTAAAAGACAAGTTTTCGTTTGAATGAATAAGTTTATGCTTGAATGCTTATTTTGACTCCTTTGAGACTGTTTATAATCTGAAAATGACCAGTCTTCGGCTTCCACCCCTGCGCAGATGCTACGCGGGGTGTTTCTTTGCTAACAGTATAGCCCTTAGCCGACATCTTGGTGCCCGGAGGCGGCTGTGTTAGCAAAAACAAGGCAATCAGACAATGCGGCTTTATAATTTTCACTTAGTCATAGAGGTTAAGTTTGGGGGCAAGTTACTAGCCCCCGGTGTTTTAGAGTTCGGACCCAGCCGAGTTCAAGCCGTTGACACTTCGACCGATGTTAAGAAAAGGCCCATCGTTTAACACGGAGTAATCTCTATCGATTCATAGTTTGACACAACCATCGGATCGCCGGCCAGTTTATGCTTATTGTGATAGTCAGCTTTCGACTTTCTCCACTGAGGCACTTAACCAGTTAAACCAGAAGCACAATCACAGTGGTGCTCCCTTTACCCTTAGCCGAACAATCGGGAATGTAAGAAGTAAGCACATGAGTCGGGCGACCCAGCTATTGACCAAAGACGCAATTCGAAACTGATGCATATAAAGCAATATCCGAGAACAAGAGGCCGGAGACTTTGATATGAGTACCATGGCAAGAAGGTGGGGATGGATTGAATCCTAGCCCTCGGTCTAAAACCGATGACTTCTTAAATCATATAATATGCGCATCACAAAAAGTTATCTTCGGTGCATGCTTAAGAGAGAAAAAATAGGTATCACACATAAAATGGGAACCGACCACGTGGGTCTTCTCTTAATTTATTGATATGGTCAAGCCGAACAATTTGAGCGACCTAATAAACTACTAAGGATACAGAAAAAATATAAAAGATGGAAGGTTTATGCAAAGCATCTGTCATTGGGCTAGATATCTGGCCCGGGCTCTGTTGCACATCTGCGCCTTCCTGTTGTAAACTAGCGAGTTCTTGTCCAATCCAAGAGTCTTCATCAGTGCCTGCTATGATGCCGTTGCTGCACTTTCGGAGCGTTCGAGTGGCAAATCCTTTAAAGAGGTTGTACCAAGTAGCGACAGTGTATCGGCTTGAATGTTGTTTCTTTTGTGAGATCCTAGTGGGCCTTTGACAGTGACCTTGATACGGCCAAGATATAGCTCGACCACTATGCGGTTGAGACGAACAGTGAACTCTTATATTATTGCTCCACAGCTCCCATGGGATTTTGAGTGCGAAGTTATGTACCCAAGGCACATAGTCCTCAGTCTGGTAGGGAGGGCCGTGGAGCACGTACCCCTATTTGAGGTTACCGCTTGACTATGTGGAGGCAAAGGTAACACCGTGGAAACACTTGAGAGGGTTCCGTCTAGTGGGTGTTCTATCCGACCTTGACGCCACCTCGGCAGCCTGGACTTCGGCTGCAAGAGCGGTAGTTTGCTCCTCAGTAAGGAGGGAGCGCTCGGTGTTGCCATTGACTGTTATAACGCCATTAGGCCCTGGCATTTTTAGCTTTAGATAGGCATAATGTGGGACAATGTTGAATCGAGTGAAAGTAGTTCGCCCGAGCAGTGCGTGATAGCCACTGCGGAAAGGCACGATGTCGAAGATCAAGTCCTCGCTTCGGTAGTTCTCAGGAGAGCCGAAGACCACCTCCAAAGTTAAAGTGCCGGTGTACTGTGCCTCGACTCCTGGTATGATACCCTTGAAAGTGGTATTACTGGGTTTAATCCTTGATGGATCAATACCCATCTTCCTGACAGTGTCAGCGTAGATCAGGTTGAGGCTGCTTCCTCCGTCCATAAGGACCCTTGTGAGGTGGAAACCATCCACTATGGGATCGAGTACCAGGGCGGCCGTTCCTCCGTGACGGATACTGGTCGGATGGTCACTTCGATCGAAGGTGATCGGGCAAGCCGACCATGGGTTGTACTTCGGCGCTACGGGCTCCAATGCGTAGACATCACGTAGCGCGCGCTTCCTCTCCATCTTGGGGATGTGGGTGACATAGATCATATTCACATCCTTTACCGAGGAGGGGAACTATTTTTGGCCTACATTATTTGGCTGAGGAGGTTCATCCTCATCCTTGCTACGAGGCTGGCTCTTGCCCGGGTTCTCGGTTGCGATCTTGCTGGCTTGCTTTATGACCCAGTAGTTCCGGTTTGTATGGTTGGAAGGTTTATCCGAAGTGTCGTGAATTTGGTAGGGTTTGTCGAGGATTTTATCCAATGTAGATGGCCCGTCTCTATTCCCATTAAAGGGCTTTTTCTTCTGGCCACTATGTTGATTGTTGAATTTGGCATTGATGGTAGCCTCCTCGGCGTCACTATCATTGCCTTTATGGCGAAGCTTATTATTTTTGTTGCGCTGAGGCCTCCCGTTTTCGTCACACACTTCTGAGGTACCAGGGTCGCTGTTGTGGCTGGAGCTTCGAGCCAGCTAGCTGTCCTCCCCTGCGCAAAATTGAGTCATGAGAAAGGTGAGGGCCGCCATGGTTTTTGACTTGTCTTGTCCGAGCTGTCGCACCGGCCATTCATCATGAATGCTATGCCGAAAAGCAGCGATTGCTTCAGCATCCGGACAGTCGACGATTTGGTTCTTCTTGATCAAAAACCCATTCCAGAATTTCCTGGCAGACTCGCCAGGCTGCTGGACGATGTGACTGAGGTCATCGGCATCAGGGGGCCGAACATAGGTGCCCTGAAAATTAGCTCGGAAGGCATCTTCAAGCTCCTCCCAGCTCCCGATAGAGTTCTTAGGCAGGCTATTGAGCCAATGCCTCGCCGGTCCTTTGAGCTTTAGAAGCAAATATTTAATGGCGTGGAGATCGTCTCCTCTGGCCATATGAATGTGGAGAAGAAAATCTTTGATCCACATAGCCGGGTCAATCATTCCATCGTACTGTTCGATATTGACGGGTTTGAACCCTTCTGGGAACTGATGTTGCATGACCTCGTCTGTAAAGCACATAGGGCGTGCAGCTCCTCTGATCCGAGCTACAACTTGCCGGAGTCCGTTGACGTCCGAGCATGGGCATCATTACAAGCCCTGTCGTGTTTATATAGCCATGCCTGATATCCGGCCTGTCCAGTAGGCGCGCGGTCCATGGATCCGTATATGGATCGTGATAGGGCAGGCTGTGCGGTCAACTTTCCCCGCAAATCGTATGGTGGAGCAGTCTGGACTGGATCCGTGCCTTCACGGCGAGGGATAGTAGGGGGGTCTCGGAGCCCTCCCTTTGGCCTGTCTGGCCCTTGAGGAGGACGGTCAGGCTGATCGGCTCGATCGTGCCTATAGAGCAGATTATCGTCACCTTCATCATCGAATGCCGGAAGCAGACGTCGTTTTGGGTAAGATTTGGCTTGGTCTGCGCGTCGTAGCTCGAGGTCCTGCTCGGTTGCGAGAACTTTAACCCATTTGTCATTCAGCGTGTCCTGATTGTTGGAAATATGCCCTAGAGCCAATAATAAATTGGTTATTATTATATTTCCTTGTTCATGATAATCGTTTATTATCCATGCTATAATTGTATTGATTGGAAACTCAAATACATGTGTGGGTACATAGACAACACTGTGTCCCTAGTAAGCCTCTAGTTGACTAGCTCGTTGATCAAAGATGGTTAAGGTTTCCTAGCCATTGACATGATATGTCATTTGATAACGGGATCACATCATTAGGAGAATGATGTGATGGACAAGACCCAAACTAAGAACGTAGCATTTGATCGTGTCAGTTTATTGCTATTGTTTTCTGCATGTCAAGTATCTGTTCCTATGACCATGAGATCATGCAACTCCCTGACATCGGAGGAGTACCTTGTGTGTATCAAACGTCGCAACGTAACTGGGTGACTATAAAGGTGCTCTACAGGTATCTCCGAGGGTGTCTGTTGGGTTGGCATGGATCAAGACTGGGATTTGTTACTCTGTGTGACGGAGAGGTATCTCAGGGCCCACTCGGTAATACAACATCACAATGAGCCTTGCAAGCAATGTGACTAAAGTGTTAGCCACGAGATCTTGTATTACGGAACGAGTAAAGAGACTTGCCGGTAACGAGATTGAACTAGGTATAGAGATACCGACGATCGAATCTCGGGCAAGTAACATACCGAAGAACAAAGGGAATAGCATACGGGATTAACTGAATCCTTGACATAGAGGTTCGACCGATAAAAGATCTTCGTGGAATATGTAGGAGCCAATATGGGCATCCAGGTCCCGCTATTGGTTATTAGCCGTAGAGGTGTCTCGGTCATGTCTACATAGTTCTCGAACCCGCAGGGTCTACACACTTAAACATTTGGTGACGATTAGTATAGTTGAGTTATTTTGTTGGTGACCGAAAGTTGTTCGGAGTCCCGGATAAGATCCCGGACATGACGAGGATCTCCGGAATAGTCCGGAGGTAAAGATTGATATATGTGATAATAGTGTTTTGATCTCCGGAAGAGTTCCGGAGTTCACCGGAATGGGTTCCGGATGTTTACCGAAGTGTTCGGGTGCAGCAACACTTTATATGGGCCAAAGGGATAAAGCCCACAAGTTATTGAAAAGTGCAAAAAGTAGTTTTGCTGCCGCGTAAACGGTACTACCGTTTTGTGAAGCGGTACTACCGCCCAAGCGGTACTACCGCTTGTGCGCGGTACTGCAGGGATCCGAGTTGGACTCTTTCCCTGCGGGCCAAACCGACCTTGTGCGGGCAAAACCGACCTGGAGGAGGCTTTTACTCCAAGTTTAGACCCCAAGGCTCAACATATAAATAGAGGGGCAGGGCTAGCACACGGGATAGATCAAGATTTCCCCAAGCCGTGTGCGGCAACCCTAACCCTCTAGTCCCTCCGTCATAATCTCCGTAGCGCTTGGCGAAGCCCTGCAGAGATTGTTCCTCACCACCATCACCACGCCGTCGTGCTGCTGGAATTCAACCACTACTTCACCATCGCTCGCTGGATCGAGGAGGTGAAGGCGTCATCAAGCCGTACGTGTGTTGAACGCGGAGGTGCCGTCCGTTCGGCGCTAGTTCGTGATCGGATCGAGGGACGACTTGCGATTTGGATCGCGGAGACGTTCGACTACATCAACCGCGTTTCTTAAACGCTTCCGCTTAGCGATCTACAAGGGTATGTAGATTTACTCTCCCTCTCGTAGATGCTCATCACCATGGATAGATCTTGTCTGTGCGTAGGAAATTTTTTGTTTCCCATGCAGCGTTCCCCAACAGTGGCATCATGAGCCAGGTCTATGCGTAGATGAGATCTCGAGTAGAACACAAACGAGTTGTGGGCGTGGGTGTATACATATTGCTTGCCGTTACTAGTTGATATTTGATTCGGCGGTACTGTGAGATGAAGTGGCCCGGACCGACATTACGCGTACACTTACGCGAGACAGGTTCCTTCAACTGACATGTAACTTCGTTGCATAAAGATGGCTAGCGGGTGTCTGTCTCTCTCACTTTAGTTGAATCGATTTCAATGAAGAGGGTTCTTTTAGAAGATCAAAAAGCAATCACTACACCACGTTGTGGTTTTGCGTAGGTAAGAACGGTTCTTGCAAACCCGTAGCAGCCACGTAAAATTTGCAACAACAATTAGAGGACGTCTAACTTGTTTTTGCAGGGTATGATGTGATATGATATGGCCAATTACATGATGAGATATATGTGATGTATGAGATGATCATGTGTTGTATAGAATATCACGACTTGCATGTCGATGAGTACGGCAACTGGCAGGAGCCATAGAGTTGTCTTTAATTATTGTATGACCTGCGTGTCAATCATTAAGCGCTATGTAATGCTTTACTTTATCGCTAAACGTTAGCAATAGTCGTGGAAGCAACAGTCGGCGCGACAACCTTATGGCGACACGTTGATGGAGATCAAGATGATGGAGATCATGGTGTCATGCCGGTGACGATGGAGATCATGCCGGTGCTTTGGAGATGGAGATCAAAAGCACAAGTTCATGGCCATATCATGTCACTTATGATTTGCATGTGATGTTAATCCTTTTATGCATCTTATTTTGCTTAGGACGACGGTAGCATTGTAAGGTGATCCCTCACTTAAATTTCAAGATAAATTGTGTTCTCCCCGAGTGTGCACCGTTGCGAAAGTTCGTCGTTTCGAGACACGCCGTGATGATCGGGTGTGATAGACTCCACGTTCACATACAACGGGTGCAAGCCATGTTGCACACGCGGAACACTCGGGTTAAACTTGACGAGCCTAGCATGTACAGACATGGCCTCGGAACACAAGAGACCGAAAGGTCGAACATGAGTCATATAGTAGATATGATCAACATGAAGATGTTCACCATTGAAACCACCTCGACTCACGTGATGATCGGACTTGAGTTGGTGGATTTGGATCATGTTACACTCAATGACCGGAGGGATGTCAATTTGAGTGGGAGTTTTTAAGTAATATGATTAATTAAACTCATTATCTTGAACAATAGTCTAAGTTGTCTTTGCTATATTTATGTTGTAGATCATGGCTCGCGCAGTAGCACCCCTGAATTTTAATGCGTTCCTAGAGAAAGATAAGTTGAAAGATGATGGAAGTAACTTTGTGGACTGGGCCCGTAATCTAAGGATTATCCTTACGGCTTCCCAGAAGGCTTATGTCCTTGATGCACCGCTTGGTGATCCACCCGCTCCAGTTGAGTCTCTAGACGTTGTGAACGCCTGGCAGGCTCGTTCTGATGATTACTCAATAGTTCAATGTGCAATGTTGTATGGCTTAGAACCGGGACTTCAAAGACATTTTGAACGTCATGGAGCATATGAGATGTTGCAGGAGTTGAAGTTTATCTTTCAGAAGAATGCCCGGATCGAGAGATATGAGATCTCCGATAAGTTCTATACTTGCAAGATGGAGGAGAACGGGTCTATCAGTGATCACGTGCTCAGAATGTCTGGGTACTCCACCCATCTGGCTGAATTAGGGATGCCCCTTCCGCCAGAGGCTATCACTGACAGAGTTCTTCAATCATTGCCACCTAGCTACAAGAGCTTCGTGTTGAACTATAACATGCACGGGATGAACAAGTCAGTCGCCGAGCTGTTTGCGATGCTGAAAGCCGCTGAGTCTGAAATTCAGAAGGAGCATCAAGTGTTGATGGTCAATAAAACCACTAGTTTCAAGAAAAATGGCAAGGGTAAGAAGGGTAAATCTAAGAAGGGTGGCAAAGCAGTTGCTGCTCCTGTGAAGAAACCCAAGGCTGGACCCAAACCAGAAACTGAGTGCTTTCATTGCAAGGGAACTGGACACTGGAAGCGGAACTGCCCCAAAGTATTTGGCTGACAAGAAGGCGGCCAACAACAAACAAGGTATATATGATATACATGTTATTGATATGTTCCTTGCCAACCCTCGTTGTAGTGCCTGGGTATTTGATACCGGTGCGGTTGCTCATATTTGCAACTCTAAACAGGAACTGCGGAATAGACGGAGGCTGGCAAAGGACGAAGTGACGATGCGCGTGGGAAATGGTTCCAAGGTTGATGTGATCACCGTCGGCACGCTCGCTCTTCTATTACCGTCGGGATTAGTGATGAACCTAAATAAGTGTTATTTGGTGCCTGCGTTAAGCATGAACATTATATCTGGATCTTGTTTATTGCGAGACGGTTACTCATTTAAATCAGAGAATAATGGTTGTTCTATTTATATGAGTAATATCTTTTATGGTCATGCACCCAATGTGAGGGGTTTATTCTTATTGAATCTCGATAGTAATGATACACATGTTCATAACATTGATGCCAAAAGATGTAGAATTGATAATGATAATACCACTTTCTTGTGGCACTGCCGTTTAGGTCATATTGGCGTAAAACGCATGAGGAAGCTCCATGCTGATGGACTTTTGGAGTCACTTGATTTTGAATCACTTGACACATGTGAGCCATGCCTCATGGGCAAGATGACTAAAACACCATTCTCTGGAACAATGGAACGAGCAAGTGACTTGTTGGAAATCATACATACTGATGTGTGCGGTCCGATGAGTATTGAAGCGCGCGGTGGTTATCGTTACTTTCTCACCTTCACTGATGACTTAAGTAGATATGGGTATATTTACTTAATGAAACACAAGTCTGAAACATTTGGAAAGTTCAAACAATTTCAGAGTGAAGTTGAGAATCATCGTAACAAGAAGATTAAATTCCTACGATCTGATCGAGGAGGAGAATATCTGAGTTATGAGTTTGGCAGTCACTTAAGACAATGTGGAATTGTTTCACAACTGACACCGCCTGGAACACCACAGCGTAATGGTGTGTCCGAACGTCGTAATCGAACCTTATTGGATATGGTGCGATCTATGATGTCTCTTGCCGATTTGCCACTATCGTTTTGGGGTTATGCATTAGAGACAGCTGCATTTACTTTAAATAGGGCACCATCGAAATCCGTTGAGACGACGCCATATGAACTTTGGTTTGGCAAGAAGCCAAAGCTGTCGTTTCTTAAAATTTGGGGATGTGATGCTTATGTCAAAAAGCTTCAGCCTGAAAAGCTGGAACCCAAAGCGGAGAAATGCATCTTCATAGGATACCCAAAAGAGACAGTTGGGTATACCTTCTATCTCAGATCCGAAGGCAAAGTGTTTGTTGCTAAAAACGGAACATTTCTTGAGAAAGAGTTTCTCTCGAAAGAATTGAGTGGGAGGAAGATAGAACTTGATGAGGTTGTTGAACCTTTACTTCAACCTGAGAGTAGCGCAGTGCAGAAAGTTGTTTCTGTGGAGCCTACATTAGCTGAAGAGGAAGTTAATGATGATGATCATGAAGCTTTGGATCAAGTTGCTATCGAACCTCGTAGGTCGACAAGGACGCGTACTGCTCCCGAGTGGTACGGCAACCCTGTCTTAGAGGTCATGTTGTTAGACAACGATGAACCTACGAGCTATGGAGAAGCAATGATGGGCCCGGATTCCGAGAAGTGGTTAAAGGCCATGAAATCCGAGATGGGATCCATGTATGAAAACAAAGTATGGACTTTGGAAGTATTACCTGAAGGGCGTAAGGCCATTCAGAACAAATGGATCTTTAAGAGGAAGACGGACGCGGACGGTAATGTCACCGTCTATAAAGCTCGACTTGTGGCAAAGGGTTTTTCACAAGTTCAAGGAGTTGACTACGATGAGACCTTCTCACCCGTAGCGATGCTTAAGTCCGTCAGAATCATGTTAGCAATAGCTGCCTTTTTCGATTATGAAATTTGGCAGATGGATGTCAAAACAGCGTTCCTTAACGGTTACCTTAAGGAAGAGTTGTATATGATGCAACCAGAAGGTTTTGTCGATCCAGAGAATGCTGACAAAGTTTGCAAACTCCAGCGATCCATTTATGGACTGGTGCAAGCATCTCGGAGTTGGAATCTTCGTTTTGATGAGGTGATCAAAGCGTTCGAGTTTATACAAGTTTACGGAGAAGCTTGTATTTACAAGAAAGTGAGTGGGAGCTCTATAGCGTTTCTAATATTATATGTGGATGACATATTACTGATTGGAAATAATATAGAAATGCTGGAAAGCATAAAGGAATATTTGAACAAGAGTTTTTCAATGAAGGACCTAGGAGAAGCTGCTTTCATATTAGGCATCAAGATCTATAGAGATAGATCGAGACGTTTGATAGGACTTTCACAAAGCACATACCTTGACAAAGTTTTGAAGAAGTTCAAAATGGATCAGTCCAAGAAGGGGTTCTTGCCTGTTTTGCAAGGTGTAAAGTTGAGTAAGACTCAATGCCCAGTGACTGCAGAAGATAGAGAAAAGATGAGTGTCATCCCCTATGCTTCGGCCATAGGCTCTATCATGTATGCAATGCTGTGCACAAGACCCGATGTCAGCCTTGCCATAAGTATGGTCGGAAGGTTTCAAAGTGATCCAGGAATGGAACACTGGACGGCGGTCAAGAATATCCTGAAGTACCTGAAAAGGACTAAGGACATGTTTCTCGTTTATGGAGGTGATCAAGAGCTCGTCGTAAAGGGTTACGTCGATGCAAGCTTTGACACTGATCCGGATGACTCTAAGTCGCAAACCGGATACGTATTTATTCTTAATGGGGGTGCGGTTAGCTGGTGCAGTTCCAAGCAAAGCGTGGTAGCAGATTCTACATGCGAAGCGGAGTACATCGCTGCCTCGGAGGCGGCGAAGGAAGGTGTCTGGATGAAGGAGTTCATGACAGATCTTGGAGTAGTGCCTAGTGCGCTTAACCCAATGACTCTGTTTTGTGATAATACTGGTCCATTGCTCTAGCCAAGGAACCAAGATTTCACAAGAGGACCAGACACATAAAGCGACGTTTCAATTCCATCCGCGATTACATCAAGGAGGACGACATAAATATTTGCAAAGTACACACGGATCTAAATGTTGCAGATCCGATGACTAAACCTCTTCCAAGGGCTAAACATGAACAACACCAGAACTGCATGGGTGTTCGATTCATTACAATGTAAATCACATAGTAATGTGAACTAGATTATTGACTCTAGTGCAAGTGGGAGACTGTTGGAAATATGCCCTAGAGGCAATAATAAATTGGTTATTATTATATTTCCTTGTTCATGATAATCGTTTATTATCCATGCTATAATTGTATTGATTGGAAACTCAAATACATGTGTGGGTACATAGACAACACTGTGTCCCTAGTAAGCCTCTAGTTGACTAGCTCGTTGATCAAAGATGGTTAAGGTTTCCTAGCCATTGACATGAGATGTCATTTGATAACGGGATCACATCATTAGGAGAATGATGTGATGGACAAGACCCAAACTAAGAACGTAGCATTTGATCGTGTCAGTTTATTGCTATTGTTTTCTGCATGTCAAGTATCTGTTCCTATGACCATGAGATCATGCAACTCCCTGACATCGGAGGAGTACCTTGTGTGTATCAAACATCGCAACGTAACTGGGTGACTATAAAGGTGCTCTACAGGTATCTCCGAGGGTGTCTGTTGGGTTGGCATGGATCAAGACTGGGATTTGTTACTCTGTGTGACGGAGAGGTATCTCATGGCCCACTCGGTAATACAACATCACAATGAGCCTTGCAAGCAATGTGACTAAAGTGTTAGCCACGAGATCTTGTATTACGGAACGAGTAAAGAGACTTGCCGGTAACGAGATTGAACTAGGTATAGAGATACCGACGATCGAATCTCGGGCAAGTAACATACCGAAGAACAAAGGGAATAGCATACGGGATTAACTAAATCCTTGACATAGAGGTTCGACCGATAAAAGATCTTCGTGGAATATGTAGGAGCCAATATGGGCATCCAGGTCCCGCTATTGGTTATTGGCCGTAGAGGTGTCTCGGTCATGTCTACATAGTTCTCGAACCCGCAGGGTCTACACACTTAAACGTTTGGTGACGATTAGTATAGTTGAGTTATTTTGTTGGTGACCGAAAGTTGTTCGGAGTCCCGGATAAGATCCCGGACATGACGAGGATCTCCGGAATAGTCCGGAGGTAAAGATTGATATATGTGATAATAGTGTTTTGATCTCCGTAAGAGTTCCGGAGTTCACCGGAATGGGTTCCGGATGTTTACCGAAGTGTTCGGGTGCAGCAACACTTTATATGGGCCAAAGGGATAAAGCCCACAAGGTATTGAAAAGTGCAAAAAGTAGTTTTGCTGCCGCGTAAACGGTACTACCGTTTTGTGAAGCGGTACTACCGCCCAAGCGGTACTACCGCTTGTGTGAAGCGGTACTACCGCCCAAGCGGTACTACCGCTTGTGTTAAGCGGTACTACCGCTTGTGTGCGGTACTGCAGGGATCCGAGTTGGACTCTTTCCCTGCGGGCCAAACCGACCTGGAGGAGGCTTTTACTCCAAGTTTAGACCCCAAGGCTCAACATATAAATAGAGGGGCAGGGCTAGCACACGGGATAGATCAAGATTTCCCCAAGCCGTGTGCGGCAACCCTAACCCTCTAGTCCCTCCGTCATAATCTCCGTAGCGCTTGGCGAAGCCCTGCAGAGATTGTTCCTCACCACCATCACCACGCCGTCGTGCTGCTGGAACTCAACCACTACTTCACCATCGCTCGCTGGATCGAGGAGGTGAAGGCGTCATCAAGCCGTACGTGTGTTGAACGCGGAGGTGCCGTCCGTTCGGCGCTAGTTCGTGATCGGATCGAGGGACGACTTGCGATTTGGATCGCGGAGACGTTCGACTACATCAACCGCGTTTCTTAAACGCTTCCGCTTAGCGATCTACAAGGGTATGTAGATTTACTCTCCCTCTCGTAGATGCTCATCACCATGGATAGATCTTGTGTGTGCGTAGGAAAATTTTTGTTTCCCATGCAGCGTTCCCCAACACTGATCTGCTATAAGCTTCTCACTCCCTCGTTTTATACTTCGGGCGGAAGCAATGAGCTATCATCGGAAGGTTTCCAGATCGGGGAGGTCCTCGGGGACTTCAAATTCGTCGGGTCCGAGACTTACTTCCTCCTCCGATTCGGGCATGTAGTTACAATCATCGCGATCATCAAGATCCTCCATCCCTACGGTGCCGTCGACCTGACCGGGCTCGGCGTCACTGCCATTGTCCTGGTCCTCGGCGCCGTCCGAGGTGGTGTGGTCATTATAGGCGTCTTTGGTAGCATTGTTGTTGCTGGTATTCCCATCCCTGGCACATTTAGAGCGCTTCTTGCTTCGTCGGCATTTGGGAGGATCCTTTTTCTCCTCTTTGTCATCACCCTTGGGGGTATCCACCATGTAGACGTCATAGGTGGAGGTTGTCGTCCAGTTGCCTGTCCTGGATGGTGTAGGACTAGTTAGATCACCGACATCCTCGTCCATGTCGGTTGCCTCTTCGGAGGCGTAGTCAAGTACATCGGTTAAATCCTCAGTTGTAGCGACTAGGTGGGTGGTGGGTGGGATGTAAATTTCCCTGTTGTCGGCTTTACATCCGATCTGGTCATAGACCGAAGACCGACCGTCCGAGATCCTAGGCTCTGGATTCGGTCCAGCATCTCCTTCAAAAGCAAGAGGTCTGCAGGGCCCATCTCTTGACAATTGGCAGGGCTGACCTGCAGCACGTTCGACGGGGCGTTTGACACAGCCTCGGAACTTTGATCTGCCCGAGCTAAAGCTTGGTCTGGCGATAAAGTGATCGGATCCGAACTCAAGGTTGGCTCCGAGGTGACACTAGATCCGGGGTTCGGATTGGGGGTCAGATTTGACGTTAAGGCCACAGTGTTTGCAGGATCCTCGAGCCGATCTGGCCTCCAACCAGAGAGGGCGAGATCGCCGCATGAATCGATAGTGTATTCCAGGCTCCCAAATCTGATGATCTGATCCGGGGCGAAGTTCTCAACACGGTCGAGGTGGCCGGTCGAATCGGCTTGAAGGACGGTACTGCCGAACGCAAAAAGTTGGTTGGGGACAAAGATGTCACCGCAGCCGATGTCACTGTTGATCTGAAGACGAGCCATCGATCCGGTTTGATCACACGGCAAGACCTGCATTGGCCACCAATGTCGGTGCTAAAACTGGCGGATCTCGGGTAGGGGGTCCCGAGCTGTGGGTCTAAGAACGATGGTAACAATAGATGAAGGGAGACGATATTTACCCAGGTTCGGGCCCTCTCGAAGAGGTAAAATCCTACGTCCTGCTTTGATTGTATTGATGCGATGGGGTACAGAGTACAAGATGATCTACCTCTCGAGATCGTATGATTGTGTTCTAAACCCTAAGGCTGGTAATTGTGCCTCTACAGACTAAACCCCTCGACTTATATATGCACCGGGGGTACCTAGGTTACACATGGCTGGTTATCGATACGTCGGCTGCAGGGCAATCCTTGAAGTACACGCCATGTCTTCGGAGGTCTCCATCTTGATTACGTCAGGGCTCATGGCTTTAGCTATCCTTCCTTTTAGTGATCGGCCAATCCCAAGAGCCCGACCCATGGACTGTGGGCCGTATTCATTAGCACCTCCTATTCCAAGACACCGTCACCATGGACGGACCGGTGGATGAAAGGGGATCGACCGCAGAGACCGGCGATGCCCATACGTCGTTGTCTGCCGGTGGGGAGCGCTGGTGGGTGGCTGCGACGGCAGAGGGTGGGGCGCCATGATGGCGAGAAGGTGGCGTTACCACTCGCTTGGGCAGCAACGGGGGCCGATGGCTGCCGCGTCCGGAGTGGTCAGCGGCGCCGGGAGAGGTGATGGGGAAGCGGGTGAGACTCATGTAGTCTTCCTTCCGTAGCAACAGAAGTTGGTAGATGAGCTCTATTTTTCTACCATGAGGCTAGGAGTTCTCCATCATCGAACGTCGGTTCATCAAGAGGAGCAGCAAGAGCGACACGCGACAGTCCCCGTCCCCCCATAGTGTGTTTCTCACATTAATGAAATGTTGATCCATTCCTTTTTATTTCAATGTTCATTTTTTAACTCATGATATTACTCTCTCAGCTTTGTTTCTGCAATGTCTTCCAGAATTAGGAAATAGCGAACCAACCTGTGGTTAGATGGTTAGGAGGACAGTGGTATCCACATCGCACCAGAGTTTAAGTCCCGGTGCTTGCATTATTTCTGGATTTATTTTAGGACTTCTACCGATGTGCGTTCTGCGGGAGGAGACGTTCCTATCGACTACGAAGACGTCTGTGGCGACTTTGTCAATCTCAAGATGATGTGCCGGCTCAGTCTCTCAGATGTGCTCATAGGAGTAGGGTGTGCGCACGTGTGTTCATAGGGGTGAGTGTATGTGCGTCTATATTAGTGTTTATGTTTGTACTGTGTTAAAAAAAGAATTAGGAAATGTCCTCAGGATCTGAAAAATGTAAGACGAAGAAGAAGATATGTCGAGGGCCCAGATTGGGATTTCGCACCAGGCCTCTATTTTCTCGGGTACGGCCCTGGCCTTAGCACTATGACTTTCCAACTGTCTACTACAACATTATTGCTCGGCTCCGATGAGGGAGGGGCGATGATGGCGGCGCACCTTCGGCTCACTCCAGTGATTGTAGTCGTCGCTAGGTGATCTACGGACCTGGATGTATTTTTAAATTATGGTGTTCTTTATACTACCTTGACAGTTGATAAATGGATCGGAAGTTTTCTAACAAAAAAAGTGGAGATTATTTTCATCATTTTTCCAGCCATGAGACAATTTATGGCCAAAGGATTCGATCTTTGTTAATAGTGCAGCAAAGACAACAAATTATCTTGCTGTATCTCCACAGGAACATGCGGGATATCCGCTAATGTTTGGTTGGGACCCAGTTGCCCAAACCAAATTAGGTTCCTTTTATTACCGATGGAAAATTTGTTCAAGCCTGAAATTCTATCCCAGAGACCCCGACAGAGGTGGGCATTTAGGGTTGCAGGCAGGGCAGTTGTCCTGACACTCACTCTGCGTCCTGAAACACTCGACCTCATCCTTCTGGCAGCAGTAGCACGTACTATAGTACCCATGTGAAAGATGGCATCCCAAAAACTGGATGCAAAATTTAACAGTTATCTTGTTGTCGCCTACAGACGTCGAGTTGACAACGGTAGCGTCAGTACTTCTATTCACCGCACGGCCATCTTGTTTGACCACCGTTTCATTAGAGTCGAGACCACCTAGATATTGTACTGTATTTAACATTAGTATATACAATACCACAGGTGTATATGTAAGTACGTTTCAGAAAATCGACGGTAAGAAGTTAACACAAGATGATAATGACGAAGATATGTACGTACACTGGGCACACACGACAAGGCATCCGATGAAGAATATCATCGTTGCCTGCACTAGGCTGCTCCCTCTCATATTGGCTATCTCTTGAAAAACTCGGTTCTAGTCGAGTGTAAGGTCCCAGTAAGACTCCAAATGTGGCACGCAGGGACGGCAAGTTTATAAATAGCAAGAGGTTGGAATATATTAAATTTTCATTAAAGTACTATAAAGATTGCAAGCGCATGAGATATAAGTTCACTATTGTTGAGATTTTTGCGCATATAATATTCAGTGAGATAAGCATCAGGTATATGCATGCATTCTTGAATCCTTAATGATTTCCTTTTGCGGAAAATATTTAGAGCTTTATTCAACTAAAAGCATTCGCTGAGTTAGGGATCTCTTGCGGCCAGCTTTCAGCCACGAACAATTTGCATGCATGCTTTGCACACAAATGCGCTGGACCGTTAGCTGACCATATTACATGTTGAATAGAAAAAGAAAATCAAAACAACTAGCTAACTCTCCTATCTATCTATCTATCTATGCTTATTAAAGGAGAGTTGGTGACTCGTGGTCGGTCACCTGCCTCCTCTCGTGATGGTATGTCGTCCACGATTTGGTATGTCGCCACTGACGAGGGCATGTACTAGGGATAGGGTAATAGGCTTGACCTATAGACCCTACCCTACGACACCACACGTCTTACACTGGGCCCCAGGGCCATATCAGCAACCAAGAGTTCAGCAGACTTACATTCACTCGACGGTCATCAAACCACTCGGGAGGCAAGAGTTCACTCGACAGACTTGTTTCACTCGGAGCATCCGAAAGTCACTCGACCAGAGAAGACCAGGAGACTCACGTAGCGCAACGGTCGGGAGGCACGTTCTCTCGTATTAATTGTAATCAATGCGCCCGTTACCTGGCGCATTGACACCCTTCTTAACCCCTGGTAGTGGCAGGCGTGCATAGAGGTGCTGGCGAAACTATATAAGCCACCCCCAGCTCCATTTCAAGGGTTCGCATCTTTGTAATCATACACTCAAACAATATAGCTCCAGAGCACCGAGACGTAGGGCTATTACCTCCCGTCGCGCGCTGATCTTGGTGGCGGCAGGGTCCGACGTGACGACGAGTACATCCCCCAACCTCTCACTCGGCAGCAGAGGGAGGAACAGCAGCGCAGGACCGAGCAGGCCCTCCAGACACCCATCCTTGGGACGACCCCCGAGGCTCAGGCTTTAGAGGCCGTGCGCCAGGCCAACTTGGCCGAGCGCAATCGTCTGGAAGCGCTCCAGAAGTCACTCGACGATTGCGCCCGCAGACAGCATCAGCCCAGTTCCAGTCGGCGACAGCGGCAGTTGTTCTCAAACGACCAACAGCAGAGTTTCCAGGTATTCCGCACTCCTGTCCAGAATTTAGCGGCGGCCACTCGGATAGCAGATTCCATTGAGCCATCCCAATCCGAGGCGGGAGAGGGTCTTCGGCAGATCCGAGCCCTGCTCAAGGCGGCTGAAGAGCAAAATTCGGCAGTGTCCCAGTCGCGCAACAGGATTCACAGCAGATCCATTCGGGCTGACACCGTCCAGTCGGCTCACAGCCCAGTGTCCCCAAGGAGAAACAGACACTCGCCTCCGCGGCGAGACGACCAAGACCGACACCGAGACCAGTACTCGGGGAAGGGTCGCAGTCGGAATACGCCTCCGCGGCGTCAGGACGATCGTCGCCTCATGCAGTCGCCCCCTCCGCGGGATGGCTCGTACGCGCCCCGGCAGTATGATGCCAGGCGTCCTTATGGCAATGATCGGAGGGCCAGCCCTCCCCGTCATGGTGACGGTTATCGCCAGAGAGAGCCAGTCGACTACCGTGACCCGCAGTTCAACGCGAGATCCGTTCTCGCTCAGAACCTGGTCAACAGAGGCAGAGCTCAGAGAGAAAACTTGGACAGAGATCGTCCGAGTGGACGTGGAGCATTCATCTCCGGGCTCGAGTGTTTCAGCAGAGCCATCAGGGCCGCCGATATTCCGCCAAACTTCAGATTGGCAGCCGGAGTAAGCAAGTTCACCGGTGAGTCCAAGCCAGAAACTTGGTTAGAGGATTACCGAGTGGCTGTCCAGATTGGAGGAGGGAATGACTATGTGGCTATGAAGCATTTGTCGTTGATGCTGGAAGGGTCCGCCCGCGCCTGGCTCAATCAGCTCGCTCCGGCCAGCATATACTGCTGGGAAGATTTGACCCGAGTGTTCATCAAAAGATTCGAGGGCACGTGCAAACGCCCGGCTGGATTGTCTGAGCTACAACATTGTGTGCAGAAGCCGAATGAAACATTGAGGGAGTACATCTAGCGGTGGACAACCTTGCATCACGTGGTGGAGAACGTCACAGAGCATCAAGTCGTCTGCGCCTTCAAGGCAGGAGTCAGATATCGAGAGCTCATCCTGAAATTTGGTCGGTCAGGATCTTTAACCATGAGCCGAATGATGGAGATCGCCACTCGGTACGCAAACGGAGAAGAGGAAGACCGTCTCCGTAACGGCAAAGGGAAAACCAGCGAGCCCAACCCCGGAAACAGTAATCCCAGTCGGAAGCCGAAGCGCAAGACTGATGGTTCGGCTCAGGCCGAGGCTGCCGCTCTGGCCGGTCAAGCCAAGAACAAGGGGAAGGCCAAGGATAAATGGATCCCGAAGAAAAAGAAAGATCAGTCGGGCCAAGATGTCCTTGATTTACCGTGTCACATCCACACCAGAAAGGATGAAGATGGCAATCTGATATTGCCCAAACATACCACTCGACAGTGCAGACTGTTGATCCAGCAGTTCCGAGAGGGCCCGTCGAGTGAGAAGAGCCCAGAAGACGCTGATGATGGAGACAAAGATGAACCTTTTCCCAGTGTCAACGCAACCCTGATGATCTTCGCAGATGTAGAGAGCAGGAGCCGGTTGAAAGTTATCAGCCGAGAAGTGAACATGGCAGCGCTGGCGACGACAAAGTTTCTGAACTGGTCGAAGACTCCGATCACCTTTGATCAGTCGGACCACCCAGCCTATATTGCCACCCCTGGGCGGCCGGCGCTGGTGGTCGATCCAGTCATGGGAGGCATCCGATTGCGCAAGATCCTCATGGACGGAGGAAGCGGACTGAACATACTGTACGCTGACACTCTGCAAGCGATGGGCATTCCGATGTCCCGACTCAGCGAGAGCAGCATGCAGTTCCACGGAGTGATCCCCGACAAGAAAGCAAAGTAACTTGGGCAAATCGCCCTGGATGTGGTCTTTGGAGACGACAAAAACTTCCGGAAGGAAAGGCTGACCTTCGAAGTGGTTGACTTCCGCAGCGCCTACCATGCCATCCTTGGTCGGCCGGCTTACGCACGTTTCATGGCCCATCCATGTTATGTGTATCTCAAGCTGAAGATGCCCGGTCCCAAAGGTGTGATCACAGTCACTGCCAGTCGGCAGCGCGCGGAGGAGTGTTTGCAGCAAGGGTCCAAGATAGCCGATGAGCAGATGGCCATGGTGGAACTGGAGGAGTACAAGAAAAATGCCGATCCGAGTGATCTGCTACGCTCCAAGAAGCCGGCCGCAGAATCTGCGTTTCAGTCGGCCGGCGACACGAAGCCGGTGCACATTCACCCGGAAGATCCCAATGCTGCTCCCACCAACATATCAACAACACTCGACAGCAAATAGGAAGAAGCGCTCATCCAGTTCCTCTGTGAGAACTGTGGCATCTTTGCATGGAAACCATCCGACATGCCGGGTGTACCCAGGGAGCTGGTTGAGCACCGTTTGCGAGTCGACCCTAAGGCGAAACCTATGAAGGAGCATCTACGTCGCTCTGCTACACAGAAGAGGAAGGCCATTGGCGAAGAAGTTGCTCGGCTCCTGGCAGCTGAGTTCATCCGTGAGGTGTACCACTGCGAGTGGCTCGCCAACGTCGTCATGGTCCCTAAGAAGGACAAGTCTCTCCGAATATGCATCGATTTCAAGCACATCAATCGGGTCTGCCCCAAGGATCATTTCCCACTCCCCTGCATAGATCAAATCGTAGATTCCACCGCGGGTTGTGAGCGACTGTCTTTTCTGGATGCGTACTCCGGGTACCACCAGATCCGACTGTATGGGCCAGATGAAATAAAAACAGCCTTCATCACCCCATTCGGGTGTTTCTGCTATATCACCATGCCATTCGCCCTCAAGAATGCCGGTGCCACTTTCATGCGCATGATCCAGAAGTGTTTGCAAAAACAGATCAGTCGGAATATTGAGGCGTACATGGATGACATCGTGGTCAAGTCCAGAAAAGGTTCCGACCTACTGGCTGACTTAGCTGAAACTTTCGCAAATCTGCGGAAGTACGACATCAAACTAAATCCAGCAAAGTGCACTTTCGGAGTTCCTAGGGGCAAGTTACTCGGTTTCCTCGTTTCTGAAAGAGGGATAGATGCCAATCCTGAGAAGATCGGGGCGATTGTACGAATGAAACGTCCTGAACGTCTTCATGATGTGCAGAAGCTCACGGGTTGCCTCGCAGCTCTGAGCCGATTCATCTCCCGTCTCGGTAAGAAGGCACTACCCCTGTACCGATTGATGAAGAAATCTGATTCGTTCGAGTGGACTACTGAAGCACAAGCAGCGTTTGTCGAGCTCAAAGCCCTCCTTTCCACCCAGCCGGTGCTTGCCGCTTCGAATAGCAACGAGCCGTTGCTCTTGTACATTGCGGCCACTGGTCAAGTTGTCAGCACTGTCCTCACAGTCGAGCGAGAAGAATAGGGCAAAGCTTACAAAGTTCAGCGCCCAGTCTATTATATTTCTGAAGTTCTGACTCTGTCCAAGCAGAGGTATCCTCATTACCAGAAGCTCGTCTATGGCATTTACCTGACTGCGAAGAAAGTAGCCCATTACTTCCAAGAGCACACTGTGTCAGTCGTCAGTGACGCCCCGCTGTCTGAGATCATGAACAATCGGGACGCGACTGGTCGAGTGGCGAAGTGGGCTATCGAGCTCCTGCCCCTGGACATCAAGTTCGAGGCGAAAAAGGCGACCAAGTCCCAAGCATTTGCCGATTTTCTAGCCGAGTGGACTGAACAACAGCAACCGACTCAGAGTCACCCGGAACACTGGACCATGTTCTTTGACGGTTCCAAGATGCTGAATAGTTCAGGGGCTGGAGTTGTGTTGATATCTCCAAAGGGCGATCGTCTCAGATATGTTCTGCAGATTCACTTTGATTCCTCCAACAACGAAGCCGAGTACGAAGCGCTCCTATATAGTCTACGTATGGCCATCTCACTCGGCGTCCGGCGCCTGATGGTCTACGGAGACTCGGATCTAGTTGTGAACCAAGTGATGCAGGAGTGGGATATCAGAAGCCCCGCTATGACTAGATACTGCAACGCAGTGAGAAAGTTAGAGAAGAAATTTGAAGGTCTGGAACTGCATCACGTTCCCCGAGCCAAGAATCAGGAGGCAGACGATCTGGCGAAGATCGGATCCACTCGGAAATCCATACCCAGCAATGTGTGCCTCGAGCATTTACGTTCTCCGACGGTGAAAGAAGATCCCTTCACGGAAGAGCCCCCGCAAGCGGTCAGTCCGTCTGACCCGACTGAAGTTGAGGTCCCGGCAGTCATTGATTTGGTCATGGAGGTCCTAGCAATCACACCCGAGTGGACAGTACCTTATATCGCATACCTACTCAGGCAGGAACTTCCAGAAGATGAAGCTGAGGCCCGCCAGATTGTTCGCAGGTCCAAAGCCTTTGAAGTGGTCAGTGATCAGTTATACCGAAAGAGCGTCACCGGTGTGACTCAGCGCTGCATTTCTCCGGAAGAAGGTCGACTGATCCTGGAGGAGATTCACTCGGGAACTTGTGGACACCACGCGTCCTCTCGGACAATCGTGGCTAAAGCTTACCGAGCCGGTTTCTTCTGGCCCCGTGCCAATGAAGTTGCGCAGGAGATAGTCCAACACTGTGTCGGGTGCCAGTTCTATGCAAATTTATCCCACAAGCCTGCGTCTGCTCTGAAGACAATTCCACTCGTCTGGCCGTTTGCAGTCTGGGGACTCGACATGGTGGGACCCCTCCGGACAGGGGCGAGTGTATTCACCCACTTGCTGGTCGCATTCGATAAATTCACCAAATGGATTGAGGCCAAACCTATCAAGAAGCTAGATTCCCGTACATCGATCAAGTTCATGAAGGAGATAGTCTTCAGATACGGTGTACCCCACAGCGTCATCACTGATAATGGTTCAAATTTCGACTCGGAAGAGTTCAGGGCGTTCTGTGCCGCCCAAGGCACCCGAGTAGACTATGCATCTGTGGCGCACCCGCAGTCGAATGGACAAGCTAAGAGAGCAAACAGACTGATTCTACAGGGGTTAAAGCCACGGCTCATGCGCGATTTGGAGCACGCAGCTGGAGCTTGGGTCACCGAGTTGCCGTCGGTTCTTTGGGGCTTGAGGACGACCCCCAATCGGTCCACCAATCGTACTCCCTTCTTCATGGTGTACGGAGCTGAAGCCGTCCTGCCGAGTGACTTGCTCCATAATTCACCCTGAGTGGAAATGTACTCTGAAGCTGAAGCAGAGCAAGCACGGCAAGACACCGTTGATCTCTTGGAGGAGGAAAGGGAGATGGCTCTGATCCATTCGACCATTTATCAGCAAGATCTACGACGCTTTCACAGCAGGCACGTTAGGAGTCGGACCTTTCAGGAAGGAGATCTTGTGCTCCGAGTGGATCAGCAGCGACCTCACAAGCTTGCTCCTGTGTGGGAAGGTCCTTTCGTCATTTCAAAGGTTCTGCACAATGGAAAATATCACCTGTACAACCTTTAGAAGCAAGCAGACGAACCCCGTGCTTGGAATGCAGATTTGCTGCGACGATTTTATACCTGATCATGAGATGTAATAAAAAGTACTCGAGTGACATCTGATGAATAAAAGCATGACTTTTCCAGTTCTACATTGAAGTTCACTCGTACGCATTCTCTGGCTTACAACCCCCAGTGGGTGTACGCCGTTCAACTTGGCTGCGAACCAGCTTTCGCCCAAGTTAAAACCCTACTCCGAGTGAAGAGCGTCCCTCTCACTCGGGGGCTTGGCTGCGAACCAGCTTTCGCCCAAGTTAAAATTGCTACTCCGAGTGAAGAGCAACCCTCTCACTCGGGGGCTTGGCTGCGAACCAGTTTTCGCCCAAGTGAAATACGCAACTCCGAGTGAAGAGCATCCCTCTCACTCGGGGGCTTGGCTGCGAACCAGCTTTTGCCCAAGTTAAAATTGCTACTCTGAGTGAAGAGCAACCCTCTCATTCGGGGGCTTGGCTGCGAACCAATTTTTGCCCAAGTGAAATACGCAACTCCGAGTGAAGAGCAACCCTCTCATTCGGGGGCTTGGCTGCGAACCAGTTTTCGCCCAAGTGAAATACGCAACTCCGAGTGAAGAGCATCTCTCTCACTCGGGGGCTTGGCTGCGAACCAGTTTTCGCCCAAGTGAAATACGCAACTCCGAGTGAAGAGCGTCCCTCTCACTCGGGGGCTTGGCTACGAACCAACTTTCGCCCAAGTTAAAATTGCTACTCCGAGTGAAGAGCAACCCTCTCATTTGGGGGCTTCGCTGCGAACCAGTTTTCGCCCAAGTGAAATACGCAACTCCGAGTGAAGAGCAACACTCTCATTCGGGGGCTTGGCTGTGAACCAGTTTTCGCCCAAGTGAAATACGCAACTCCGAGTGAAGAGCGTCCCTCTCACTCGGGGGCTTGGCTACGAACCAGCTTTCGCCCAAGTTAAAATTGCTACTCCGAGTGAAGAGCAACCCTCTCATTCGGGGGCTTGGCTCGAACCAGTTTTCGCCCAAGTGAAATACGCAACTCCGAGTGAAGAGCAACCCTCTCATTCGGGGGCTTGGCTACGAACCAGTTTTCGCCCAAGTGAAATACGCAAACTCTGAGTGAAGAGCATCCCTCTCACTCGGGGGCTTGGCTGCGAACCAGTTTTTGCCCAAGTGAAATACGCAACTCCGAGTGAAGAGCGTCCCTCTCACTCGGGGGCTTGGCTGCGAACCAGCTTTCGCCCAAGTTAAAATTGCTACTCCGAGTGAAAAGCAACCCTCTCATTCGGGGGCTTGGCTGCGAACCAGTTTTCGCCCAAGTTAAATACACAACTCCGAGTGAAGAGCAACCCTCTCATTCAAGGGCTTGGCTGCGAACCAGTTTTCGCCCAAGTGAAATACGCAACTCCGAGTGAAGAGCATCCCTCTCACTCGGGGGCTTGGCGGCGAACCAGTTTTCGCCCAAGTAAAAAACGCTACTCCGAGTGAAGAGCAATCCTCTCACTCGTGGGGTTGGCTGCGAACCAGCTTTCGCCCAAGTTAAAACGCTACTCCGAGTGTAGAGCAACCCTCTCACTCGGGGGCTTGGCTACGAACCAGTTTTCGCCCAAGTTAAAAATGCTACTCCGAGTAAAGAGCAACCCTCTCACTCGGGGGCTTGGTTGCGAACCAGTTTTCGCCCAGGTTAAAAACCTACTTCGAGTGAAGAGCATCACTCTCACTCGGGGGCTTGGCTGCGAACCAGCTTTCGCCCAGGTTAAAATTGCTACTCCGAGTGAAGAGCAACCCTCTCACTCGGGGGCTTGGCTGCGAACCAGCTTTCGCCCAAGTTAAAACCTACTCCGAGTGAAGAGCGTCCCTCTCACTCGGGGGCTTGGCTGCGAACCAGCTTTCGCCCAAGTTAAAATTGCTACTCCGAGTGAAGAGCAACCCTCTCACTCGGGGGCTTGGCTGCGAACCAGCTTTTGCCCAAGTTAAAACCTACTCCAAGTGAAGAGCATCCCTCTCACTTGGAGGCTTGGCTGCGAACCAGCTTTTCGCCCAAGTTAGAAATCTACTCCGAGTGAAGAGCATCCCTCTCGCTCGGAGGCTTAGCTGCGAACCGGCTTTCGCCTAAGTTAAAACCCAGTTCAAAGATATGAAAGACTCGAAGGAAAGCATTCGATTAACTCCAGAAGTTCTAAAGCGAGTATGAGTACGCGGGCCCAAGGCCCAAAAGAGTTTAACGATTACAATTTCACTCGGCATACCGAGGCTAATGAGAAAGACTTAAAGTTTTTTCACGCCCCTGTAGGGCTGGCTGGTTCAACAAAGGAATCCAAGTCAATGCCGTCTGCGATCCGAGTGGCAGCTTCGATGAATGTCTCCATGAAGTCCTCGAACTGGAGTTTCTTCGTGTTGGCAACTTGGAGAGTCTTGAGTTTCTCCTCCTTGGCCTCCTTGCAATGCACTCGGACCAGGGAGAGCGCCACGTCAGCCCCGCAGCGAGCAGCCGACTTCTTCCACGCTTGCACTCGGCTGGGAATGTCGTTGAGACGAGTCATCATGGCTTCCAGGTCGGTGTCGAAGGTGTCTTCGGGCCATAGCTCCTTGTCGATTCTGCCAAGTGCACCCCGCAGACGGATGATGTACCCTTGGACGTCTTCGATGCGGGTTTCCACCCGCGGGATGCCCAGAGCAGCCTTATCACCGACGAGTGACCTGGAAGGATCCAGATCCCTCTCGATTCTGTCAGTTTCCAGATCAAAGTCTCGGCAGTACTCTGTGAAGAAGGAAAAAAGAGAGTTGAACATCAGCATGCAAGAAGTTCACTCGGAGATAAGTTGAAATACACTCGGACGCTATAAGTTACCTACAAGCTTGGTATACATCTCCTCCGTGAACTCCTCTATATACTTCTCCAGGGCGTTCTTCTTCTCGATCAGCTGTGTGATCTTCTCATTCAGAGTCTCCTTCTCTTTCTCGAAGACTTCAGCCTGGGCCTTGAGCTTGCTCTCCCACTCGGTTTGCTGCTTCTTGAGCTCCAGTACCTCTTTCTTCAGCGATAGGTTCTCTGCTTCGAGCTTCCCGAGTGAGGCCAGCTTCTCTTCGGCGGCCTTGGTATTCTCCTTCGCCACTTGCTGCGCTCCTGCCAGCTCGTTGTCTTTGTTCTCGAGTGCCTGCTTCATGGTATCTAAAGAGATAGAAGTTCTGAGCCGCACTTGGAGTCGGTGGTTTTCATTACGCACATCTGTTCGAGCGGAGTCACTCGGTTCAAACAACGGAGAGAGGTAAAAGCGGAATGCTCAGTAACTAAAGCGTACCTCCCATGGTCCTGAGCTCCGCTTGAGCGCGCGCCGTGTTCCTCTTCTCCACCTCCAGATCCACTCGGAGCTAAGCCGTCTCCTTCTCCAGTGTCACGTACTGAGTCCCAAGCTCGCAAGTTTTCTGAAATACAAGAGGGAACAGAACAGTTAATGTCAAGAAATATTTCGAGTGCCCAAAGACCAGTACTCCTGGAAGGAACAAGCTTGTCCAGTATCACATCCTGAAGTACCCTTTGACAGGGAGGAGCAAGATTGACCAGTATCAAATCCTAAGTTCTAAGACTTCCGCCGACTGCCCGCAGTCGACGGTAGTCTCGGGGACTACACCCAGTGGGTGCACTCAGCGTGCCCCCACTGGAATGGTATCCACTCGGAACGGTCCGCCCGATCCAAGTGATGGCCAGACAGCAAAAAAACCAACAGCAACAATAGAACAGATTCTAAGCTCTAAGACTCCCGCCGACTACCTGCAGTCGACGGCAGTCTCGGGGACTACACCCAGTGGGTGCACTCAGCGTGCCCCCACTGGAATGGTATCCACTCGGAATGGTCCGCCCGATCCGAGTGATGGCCAGACAGCAAAAAACACCCAGTGGGTGTGCCAGATATTTTCCAACTGGAATTCCTACTGAAGAAAAAAGACTTGGAGATCAACTTACAAGGGCACTTACTCGAACGTTCTCCTGGAGAGTGGCACTGGCATCATAAGCCAACTTCCCAGCCGAGCACATCTCCTTGAGCCGTTGGGTCATCAGTTCCGCCTGGATCATCGCCTCCTTGCTGGCCCCGGTTTGGTCCTCCGGCGTCTTGTACAGATTGAAGATGTTGACGGGAACAGTCGGAACCGAAGCCAGGGCAGTCGACGGAGCCACAGCAGGACCAGCCCCAGCCTGAGAACCTTGCCCCAGTGGCACGGTCAAAGCGGGCGCGGGTGGAGCTCGAGGCACTTCGTTCGGCGGCGTCTTCCGTGTGGTGGCCTGAGGAGCATTCAGAACTGGGGTCTCCTTCTCAGTGTTCCTCCGCGGCGGCTCTTCATCATCATCTCCGACGTGGATGACCTCTGCAAGCACTACGTTCACTCGACGCAATCAGTCGCAGTACACGATTCGATCGGATGAAGGCATTTCAGTCGAATGACAGGTCAAAGCGAAAATGAAGTCATTGTTACCTTTTCGAGAAGTGGCTGCGTCTGCCGACTCGGCCTCGGCGCGGTCCCCGTCAGTCTGCATGGGAGATGTCTTCGAGGTTGCAGCACTGGTTCATAAGATGCATTCGGTCAGAAGAATCACGAAAGTTGACAAAGACAGAAAAGATAAACTGAGAAAGATACTCACGTTGAGGCGACAGGAACAGCGACCTTGATCCGGGGCAGAGCTTTCCGAGGCTTGGGGGAAGTGACCTTGGGCTGCTTGGCAGCCTTCTCAGTTGGCGCAGGCGATGACGTCCGAGTGCACTTCGGAGCCTTGGCACTCGGAGCCGCCTCCTTCTCCAAGTCAGCACTCGGATCTTGAGCTCGCTTGGAGCGGTGCTCGGAGCGCAACTCCGGAGAAAGAGAAGACTCGACATCGTCGCTCCCTTCCGAGTCATCACTTTCCTCCTCGCTGTCCTCCGCGTAGCTGCCCCCGGCGCTGCCATGTTCACTCTCCGCGCCTCCGACAAGTCATTCTCCATTCGGCACAGGCGATAACATCTTCTGGAATTCCTGCGAGACACAAAGATTAGAGACAGTCGGTTCAGTCAGATTACTCAGTTCACTCGGAAAATTTGCGCATAAGTGATTCACTCGGAAATGCATGTCATACCTCCAATGGCAGGTTATTGGCGTCGTAGGGCGGGATCCGTCTCGACCCTCGCGGATTGTCGCGCGCGCCAGTGATGCACCTGATCCACTGTTCCACCGTTTTGTCCTCAACATCTTCTGGATGCACTCGGGTCGAGTCGTTGGCCCCAGTGCAGCGCCACATGGGGTGAGCCCGCTCCTGAAGCGGCTGGATCCTCCGACTGAGGAAGACCTCCAGAAGGTCCAGGCCAGTCAATCCACCCTGAATCAGGCTAACCACGGCGGTCATCAAGATCCCTACATCCGTCTTCTCCTTTTTATCAACCGTCAGCGAGGGAGGACTCTGAATTCTCTCAGTCGTGTAAGGAGGAAGGCCAGTCGACGAGCCCGAGCATGGCAGGTCGTTGCAGTAGAACCAGGTCGACTGCCAACCCCTCACCAAGTCGGGAAAAGACATGGATGGGAATGCACTTTTTCCCCTCATCTGAATTCCTAAACCACCGCACATCTGAATCACGTGCGTCCTCTCTCCATCGGGGTCAACCTTCTTAACCGATTGAGATCGACATGTGAAAATATGTTTGAACAAACCCCAGTGCGGCTGACAACCCAGAATGTTTTCACACAGAGAAACGAATGCAGCAAGGTACATTATGGCATTTGGAGGCAGGTGATGGAGCTGAGCACCGAAGAAGTTCAAGAATCCGCGGAAAAAAGGGTGGGGTGGCATGGAGAAACCTCGCTCGACGTGCATGGTGAGGAGCACTCGCTCCTCGGGGCGCGGCGCGGGCTCGGTCTCCCCTTCTTCCTTCAACCTCCAGGTCCCGTCGTGGATCAGCCCGTCCACGACGAGCCCGCTGACGTCGTCGACCGTGGTGGTCGGCGGGATCCAGTCGCCCTGGATCCACCCGGGCGGGAGCGCAGCTCGGGAGCTCGACGCCTTCCTCCCCTTCGCCGCCTTCTTCGCTTTTTCAAGCTTCGGCGTCTTGTCTTTTGCCATCGCCGCCAAGCTCTTTAGCACTGAGGAGGATTCATGCGGAGTGGGTCTCTGGAGAAGAGATTGGGCAGAATGGGAGGAGTGGAGAAAAGGGGATCTGGTCCTCTCTTTATCTTCGCCGCGGCCGCCCCTTATATCGCCGCCCGCACCGCTCCCCAATCCATGCCGCTGAATCGTGGGCCCGCAAATCTCCTCAAATCGCGTCGTCGAAGATCCAGCAGTACGTGGCGGAAAGCGCGGCGAAAATCGAGGCGTCACGCCCCACTTTCCCCACTCACCGCGCCGCAACCGTTCGCGCGCGCGCTCGTCGCCGATTTCAAATCCCGCAAGATCCGGATTCCAGCGATCCGATGACTCGCCTTTGAAGACATTCCATAAACGCGCGGATCCGCTCCGCCACTCGGATGAAGACTACTCATTTCACTCGGATGAGAACTACACACTCGGATGGAAACTACCCATTCGGATGGAGACTACTCGTTTCACTCGAGCGTCATATGGTCCAGAATCCGTCAAGGTGCCGTTCGAAGACAAGGGCGTCTAAACGATCAGTAAAAGTCCTTGAGCGCCTCCGTAGCGCCCAACTCGCCTGGGAACTCGCCTTGACTCGACCCGCCTAACCTCGACCGATTCGGGGGCTAATGACGAGGGCATGTACTAGGGATAGGGTAATAGGCCTAATCTATAGACCCTACCCTAGGACACCACACGTCTTACACTGGGCCCCAGGGCCATATCAGCAACCAAGAGTTCCGCAGACTGACATTGACTTGACGGTCATCAAACCACTCGGGAGGCAAGAGTTCACTCGACAGACTTGTTTCACTCGGAGCACCCGAAAGTCACTCGACCAGAGAAGACCAGGAGACTCACGAAGCGCAACGGTCGGGAGGCACGTTCTCTCGTATTAATTGTAATCAATGCGCCCGTTACCTGGCGCATTGACACCCTTCCTAACCCCTGGTAATGGCAGGCGTGCATGGAGGTGCTGGCGAGACTATATAAGCCACCCCCAGCTCCATTTCAAGGGTTCGCATCTTCGTAATCATACACTCAAGGAATATAGCTCTAGAGCACCGAGACGTAGGGCTATTACCTCCACCGCTGAGGGGCCTCAACTCGTAAATCCGAGTGTAACACCTGCGCCGTAGCTAGGCTCTGCCCTCTCATCCGTACCCGTACACACTACTGTCAGGCTTGCACCCACGACAGCCACCTCCTCAACCTTACCAAAATGATTCAGCACACTTAATAGAAAAACATAAATATTAAATGGTATGTCCTCTTCGCACTTATCAAAAAAATACTGTACTCCCCATACAATCCTTACTATTAATATTTTACCATAATAAATTATCTCGCTCGAGAACATCCCTATTGTCGATTTAATTTCCATAAACACCCCGCTCACGCTTGAGTGCTTGCCTGTTTTTCCTTCAATTCTTATTCGGGATTGCCCCTATTTAAAAGTGGCACCCCGTCTCCATTCACACTATCACCATGCAACGCAGGACAAAGGTGTATTTCACTGTTCGAAAAAATGCTAACGAAGGCCGAGGAACAAGGAACAAAGGTTTTCACCCGCTTTCGTAAGGAGTCTTCTTCCTCATACAGGAACAACTGGAACAACAGTTTCGAACATTGCATCGGGCCTCCTCACCGGTAACCTTTGGGTCCCCGTCTCGTCATCCCTTTCTTTCCTCAGCCGGACAAGGACAACTTTCAGTTAAGACCAGCCCAGCCCCTCTTTTTCTTCTGTGCTTGGCATGATTCATGTAAGGTTAGCACTCGTCACTAGACGAGATAGTGATTGTCAACATCCCACACAACTCTCACTCTCACTCTGGCAAAAGGAAATGAATGTATCTACTCCTTCAAACAACAGGAAAGCAGACACGCATCCTACCCGCATCAATGCCTCTGCCCAGAACATAGGAGCCCCCTGGGTTCAAGATATCATATCAATTTTCAACTGCTGGGAAAGAATTGGGGTGCGGCAGGAAGAAATGGAATTCTCAAAAAAAGTATAAACAGGTCTTCCCCACTGCTGCATAGAATCTGAGCTGGGTGGAATTGAAGTTCGGTTTCGATCAAGACACCCCTGCCTACTTACCTTAAAAAAACTACTAATGATCAACCGATCACAGAGGTCCTTTTCCAGCAACTTCAAATCAGAAAGCCCCGACTCCCATAAAGAATGCTTGCAGATCTTTCTTTTTATTACGATGACGATATGGACCTCATTACTGTCTCATTTTATTATATTTATAGAAGTTCTTTTTTTTTTGGATTCGACATAACAAGAACAGAATCACGCTCTGTAGGATTTGAACCTACGACATTGGGTTTTGGAGACACACGTTCTACCGAACTGAACTAAGAGCGCTTTCCGGGAGATAAAGCAGTAAAGAAAAGGATGATTTTTGTACCGCATGCATATAGAAAAATGAAACTATGAATTTTGTCCAATTTGAATCGATCTCAATTGATCCCTCGTTACTGCCCATAGGAGAAGTAATAGGTAGGGATGACAGGATTTGAACCCCTGCCTTGTTTTCCACATCATAATTTATTCCTCCATCTATATACAACTTTCTTGTCATTTCTTCTTTTTGGTTTCATATAATAAATGATATACATCTGAAACCCAACCTAACGTATAAAGAATGAATATTTATCGGTAATGCTCAGGAAGAAAGAAGGGGTCATCTTTTTTATTTTTATTCCACCCTCATGTACCCTTCTTTGCATTTTTTCTAAAGCCTGTTCAACCTCATATCACCTAGAACAAGTCATGGACTTCTTCAATGAAAGAAAGTCTCATGGAAACGTTTTCAACGAAATAAGAACCATACAAAATAGATTTCTTGATCTTTTTTTTAGGAAAACTGATTTTTTCGCAGTTTTTTCTTTTATCCTAAAGATATGCAGAACGAGTGTATTATGAAATGTTCGTTGTCTAGCTTTGCATACATCGCTACTTAATCGTTTAGTGGTTATCGATGAAATTACTTCACCATAGAGAAAATATTATGGAAGTTTATATATATATATATATATATATATTATTGGTTGCTTTTGTTTATGTCCAATTGGAAAAGTTGATCTTCTAAATTCATATGTTTAGCCTAAAGAACATAACTTGTGTTCCTCCCTAGTTCTTGCAAAGCCACCTAATCAAGCCTCACCTCATTTGTAGTTATAACATGTTCAGCTGAAAGCAAACTCCAAATAAAATTGGTTTATTATTAGTAACACATATACTTTTTTACCTTAGCTCTTTCTTTATTGTTCATTGAGCAGTTCAAATGCTTTGATTGCTTATCAGATAAGAGGTAAAAATATTCTTCATTCGTTTATTTTGTTAATTCAAAATTGCATTCAAATCCATTCTTTCTCATAACTTGAGAATATGTACAGCGCAGAACAGAAAAGAAGGCAGATTTGATGAGTTGTAGGGGTGGACCCACTTCCACTGATTTCTTGCGGGAAGGTTCTATAAGGGAAGAAGAATCAGAGCTGTGACCTGGTAACCTTGATTTCTTTCGGAACGTCATTACGAGAGTAACAAAGAAAGAATAACGTAGATAGGAAGGAGCGAGCCGAGCCCCAAGGATAATGAATTGGTATGCCGGGTGCTTACTTGAGCAAGAAGCCAAGTCATCGATAATCAAAGAAAGGTGTGAGTGAACGAGCCCAACTTTCCGATTCAAATATGACTCCTTTCCACTTTCAACAAATAGAGAAATCTCCGCTAGGCTAGCAGTGGGTAACCAACGTAGTGCCCCATTCATTCCATGACATCCAATCAGTTCTCCTCGGATTCCAATCCAATCTCCCAATCAGTGAGAAATAGACGGTCGGATGAGATCTCGAACGTTGTCCCTACCTACTGAGGAATCAAAAGTGTACGTAGAAAAAGAGAGTGTTGGAAATGCATCGAGGAGAACTTACCTTGTGAGTCACTACTCCGGCACTGGGCAGGAATACTACTAGCGAGGCTTATAGGCGGCTAGTTCTTAAAGAAATCTGTCAGCTATAACCTAGCCTATTGAATCTGGTACGCTCGAAGCACGAAACTAGATAGGTAGCCCTACCTACGACTAGAAAAGTATCGTATTTTTTTCTTCCAGTAAATCTTCCACTCATTCCTTCCATTATGGAATATCATTAGGAGTGTATTTTCCCTCTCAAAAAAGGCTTCGCCCTCACTTCACTGAACTTATTGGAAATGCCTAGGATAGAGTTCATTCACTTGCCCAGCAGCCCTACTCCTCATAGTTGATCCGAATTTCTATCCCTGATTGACTCAATCAGGAAGAGGAAGACTTGATAAAAGATGAAAAGAAAGGATTGATTACCTTTTTAAGTCAAGAAAAGAAAGGAAAGGGCTATTTATGAGTTTATGTAGATGAAGTTTCAGATTCTTGGATGAGCGGAACATCTTTGAGACAAATCATCTCTACCCGGGTACATAGCTTCATCCAAACCATGGATCCACGAATTGTTGACTCGCTCTAGAAAAGAGCTTCGTAGTTGGGAGCTCTGAACCGATGATCGATATGGTTTCCTAGGATGAGAACTATGGTTTACTACTTGACAATAAGAAAGTTGTTTTATCTTTTTTTCACTTTTTGAGGTGTTTTGCCTAGTCTGAATTTCCCCTTCTTCTATTTGATCAAGATGGATAGCAAAAAAGCATGAATAGGCCTACTGGGATGGAAGGAGAGAAGGACTGAACGAGAAAAGGAAATACCTCTTTGTTTACCTTGGAATGAATTGCTCAACTACTTAGGTAACGAAACGAAACGTTCATCTACGATCTTTCTTAAAAAAAGACAGGATTGTACGACAGTTCTCGTTAGTAGATTCGCAGAACAGAAGAAGAAGTTCACTCTGACTTGCGCACTACAAAAAGGCAGCCAACGACTTCGGACGTACTCCGTCTTTCAAGCCTCTGTTTAGCTTCAAAAGATAAGGCGCTAGTGCAACGAACGCTGCTTTGGTGCGTCCCACCCCAACTAACTAGTGCTTGACTAGACTTTCCCCCGCGCCCTATCCAATGAATAAGAAGAAGGTCGGCCTATCAATGACCGAGCCAGTCTGATCTCCTTTATACTTACCTCAAACAACGAGCAAAGTCGAGATGTTGATGAGAAAGGGGCTTTTCTCAAGGCCAAAGAGTGCTCTTTGAAGGCTACTATGCATCCTTACGAATACAAGAGTGGTTTTTTTTGTTTTGGGTATAGCAGGACTTGAACCTGCGACCATTAGGTTAAAAGCCCAATGCTCTACCAACTGAGCTATACACCCGATTTTACAAGAAGGCTTGGTGCGGAAAAGAAAAGAGGGCGGCCTGGCCCCTTTTCTTCTTATCATATCACAAGGGCGCGGCTCTGTATGGTATAGTACTGTGGAGCAAGTCTGGGAGTCCTTTCCACTCATTGAGGATTCTATCTAAAAAAGATGGTCAACGGGGGAGACTATAGTAGCTCGAACTCAGACTATCTACGAAAAAGGTAAAGTCGTCTTTCCTAGGGTTCGACCGAAAGGAGCTGTGTTCTATGGTTTGACGTTGTGGAGGTCCAGCACTCTTCTAAACGAAGAAAGAGGGGATTCGCGCTACCTCCTACTCCTACAGAAGATCGATTGGCGTGAACTTCCGATCGATTCCTTATTCATTGTTGCCGACCCTTACATCATCATAAAGAGAATCAAGATATCCCAAGAACCCAGCTAGGGATGAATAACTAGCGCTCAAGAACAAGCAAGGGATGAGCGCATGGGAGCGGCGTTGCTTGTTGCTTTATTATCACATTAGAGAAGCGGAACCTCCAAGCTCAGACATCTCGAACTCAGAAACTACCCTTCTATCCCACCCTGCTCCTCCGGCATCGGAAGCAGACTACCTGACCGAAGGAAATAGACAGGAAGGGAAGACGTTCATACAAAGGCCGAATAAAGCTCTCTTGAAGCTGCATCTGAATAGACCTAGAGTCACTCAGTACATACGAACCCTTGAATAAATAAGAATAGAGAAGTATGAAATGTGGGCATCATAACAAAAAAAGAAAAAGACCGAACCAGTAAGACTAATGTCTACTTATTTATACCTTTGAGAGGTCCACTTAGACTATTATGATTTTCTCTTTAGCTACGTAGGTTATATAAGATTCAATTCAATCTAACAAGCGGACTGGACTACCTTCGGCTACTACAAGATATTTAGAAACCTAAGAAGCTGAGCCTACTTTACGCACTTAAGGCAGCAGTAGATGATGAAGAAATGGGCGGTAGATGATAATGAGAAAGGGCGCCCCTTGGCATTTCCTGTGGGGGAGTCTGATTGATCCAATCACGACGAATGATGTCAACCCCCTCTTTTGCGCCTAACTTGACTCTGATTCTCCCACTATGAGAGCTGATCCAGGGACTAGTTAGGCTACAGAATGGAATTTACGAAAGCCCCCCGTATTTCCGACTCAATGTATTGCCCTTTGGGACCAGGATCTGACGAGGAAGTGAGAGATGGGACACCAAACATAGGTGCGTACCATTGCCCCAATCCAATGGACTATGTCATACAGGAAGGAACCCTTGGAGGTTGGGACAGAAAGAAAGCAGGTTTTGCTTCTGCTTCCTTCGAGCTACCAAACTCTTTCGTCGGGTGTGGGTCAAGTTCCCTCATTATTGCTTGACTTCCCCTTTGGGGCATGAAAAGATGGACTAGGACTTAAGTAAGGGAGAGGACAACCCCTGTTTCTGGCTTACCTTCAACGAGTGAGTGCTATTCCCATTCCTTACTTTGATCCGACCCTGTTCCCCGACCAGTTTGCTTGCTCACTAGAAGAGTCAAGCGAGAGCAGCTAGTTTAGAAGGAAAAGGACACCAGGGGCTATTCGGCCTCACTTGTCGGAGACTGAACTACCGCTCGCTTACTTGCTGATCAAGGAGGTCATTTCCACTTACTCTAAGCATAGAAGGAAGAAGATTGAAAAACTAACAAACAAATTGTCTTCAGCCCTACTTACTTATAACTTGGCCCAGGAAACAAGGTTCTATTAGGCTTGCAGGGCTTAAAAAAGAATGAGCTAGATCGCAGGTATTTGGATACGAGGTAGTAGCGGGGTCTAGTCGAAGCGGTGCGCAAAGTGTACAAAGGCGAGTCTCACGGGCAGCGGCACGTGAGGGGTCTCCCGAACTTCATGGAAGACGCACTTAGGGAGTTGGAAGATGCACTTTGGACTCCTGCACCAGTAAGAATGGAACTGGAATAAAAAGTCGGGGTAGCTAGTCACTCCGTTACTGAGGAAAGAGAGGATGGCATTTCCATAAGTAGACTCTCCTTCTTACTGAATCCTTATCCTTCCCTCTCTACTCGGGAACAATTCATTCTTAACTCGTACATAAGTTCCGGGCGTCGACAAGAGAGTTAGCGATCTACAGCTGGTTCGGTGGACTGGTGGTGACACGGGCGGGCCCTCTACTTTATTTGCCGAATCCAATCGATCATGGGCGGCCCCCTTCGTTCACAGTCTTTCTTTCCTTTCGAATCCAATTGTTCCAATCTGACCAAATAGCAATTCATTGAAATCATTCGGGTCACCTCATTTTTAAGCACTTGACCAAGCCTATTTCTATAGAAAAGGACAGGAATCTATTGACTTTGAGTCTGTCTCCTACTACGAAATTGGAACTAAACACAGGATGGCAATAGTGAGAAAAAAAATCCCCTCGTACTACGTCATTATTTATTCTATTTTCCCTGGTAAGTGCTCCAGATGCAGTTGCTTTAGTTGACGTAGTGAGTGGAACCTAATTATCTGTTTCCTTGAATACCAGAGTTGCCTTTTGTAGATGAGAAAGCCAACAATTTTGCAAGGAGTTGATAATTGTACTTGAAGTAGTAAGTTTAAAGACAGTTGAAACTTAATGGCACCGTTTAACCAAGCACTCTTGTAGCTTTGGAAACTCCGTGTTCAGATCGGTGAGGCAAGAGACGAATTCATCATCAGTTACCTCCACGATATCCAAAATACCCTCCAGACCATGAAGACAGATAATGAGAGTCAGGTTCAAACAATTCAAGAATTGTAAATACCATAACAGCAAAGTAGAATGCAGCAAATTTTTCCTATTACCGGTTCCAGGAAGAGCACACCAAATGAAAGAAACTATTACTCAAAAAGCGAATCACATCTCGATCCACAAACTGCCAAAAGCCTTTGTTATTCCATTCCCAGTGGAACGTCAACCTGTTTAACAACAATTTTCTAAGAAACTTGCTGAATTCTAAATGAAACAACCTTATTTTCAAGTGACAGGCAATATCCATTTCAACCAATTATTAAAGATAAAAGGGCTAACTGCACAGCTAATTGAATTCCTTTTCGAGGTTGAGTTCATCTTGAAACCGCATTTGCTTCCTAATTAAACTGAGAAAAAATAAGAATATTAAAGAAAGACTCCACAGAACATGAATGAATTCAGGTACATCACATCAGGCTGATATGTGCCGGTATCATACCTGTTTCAAGATTCTGGCTAAGCCCTTCTTGTTGCCACATAGCCAGTTTCTTCTAAGGTTTCTTGAATTGCTCAAGTTCCTGCTCAATGCTTCTTGTCTAGCTCCAGTCTAGCACTTGTACCAGTCGCCTACCAGATCACGGCTTTGCTCCAATTCTACTCTCCAATTATGCAATCCTCTCCAAAATTGGGGCTTTTCTTCACTTCAGCACTTCCCCTCGCAGTGGATTCCACTAGGTTCTTAACCTCTTCCCAATTCTTAAACTGAAACCTGCGATGTCTAATCCAACTCGGCACCTAACCAGCTTGTCAGCATCGTAAGTTTGCCTCAACATTCCCCCTAGAAATACAAAAATAATGTAAATCTACTTTCATTTATTTATTAGGGATGAGACTTTCTTTTTCTTTTTCTATTTTCTAGAATAAGTATGCTCTGGAGTAAAAGGATTCGAACCTTTGCATGCCGGTACCAAAAACCGATGCCTTATCACTTGGCTATACTTCAAACGGGGGGAAGGCTCGATGAAAACGAGCTAGGATATAGATTTTTCAGAAGGAAGAGTTAGTTACCCTCGGTCTTCCTTCTTTCCCGGGAATCAAGGAAGTAGTAGCGGGACAGTCCTTTATTTCCCCCTTTAGACCAACTACAACAAGCTCGCTCCTTAGGTTAGCTCTCTGCTCTACCTATTTGTTTGCAATGCCTTGCTTATCAAAATAGGCCTTTCTGTAACCTGACCTTATGCTGAAAAACTGCACTTGTTGGCTCTGCGTCCACTGAAACTTATGAAAAAGAAATGTTATTCTATCGATATCTTCAAGAGTTCCCTAACCCCCTGACTGAGAGTGCTATGATGGGCTATTGAAGTTCGTCCCTGCGGCACGGTGGGGCAGTGCAAATCCTTTCATTAATGAAGTTCCGCCCTGACACTCCCATTATTGGCTTCCTTCCCTGGGGACCGCTCGGGCGAAGGCAGAGCATGGAATGATCGTAGGGGCATCCTTCCTAGGTGGAAAAGACGTGTGTGACTAAAACCAGGAGGAGAAATCCATTTTCAAATGGCGACAAAAAGAAAGGAATCACGAAATAGAAGAAAAGGTGCACTATGCTGGCAAATGTGGAGAATAGCCATCCATCTTTCATCAATGAAATTGTTCCGTATGGGTAGCAAATACACATATCAGAAGAGCCAACCCGAAAGCACGTGCTTCAAAGAAGCAGTAGTTACCAAGAAATTCCTGTTTCAAGTTAGTATATCTCGATAGAACCAATTCCAATCCAGGTAGTGTGAACAGAGGATGTGGAAGTTCTGTTTCCTTGCCTTGTCAAGCATTTCATCTGACACTCTATCTATACTATAGCTAGATCAATTCCTATTCTTTCTTCCAGGCGACTTTACTCCAAAGAATTTTTCCTTCTTATCTTGACTCGATCTCACGAAATTGGATTGATTCGCACACCGCGCATCTGGCATTCGCTTCTCCTATCTATCTCTTCCAACTAAGCTGACCACTGGAAAATATGAAATCCTGCAAGCAATCATTCTAGAGCCAACTACGAAGATACCTGGTCTTCCACTCTGTTCACTGGAGGAAAGATAAGAAAGTAAACAATTCTTCAAAGGAATTGGCTCTACCGGAACAGAGGAATTGGCTCACTCCTTCGCTCGCTGGGTAAGCATAGAATGCACACCAGTCTGGTATCAAAGCGTATCTACTTGAAAAGGAGACTACTTGAACAGATGAAATGGAAGGAAGAAATGAAAGTTCGATCTACCAACGTAGAGTCCGCCCCTCCCAGGAAGAAGAAATTTGCTACTTTGGCTCATCAGTTGGTAAGTCTGTCTATGAAGTTCAGTGCCCAGAAAAGAGAAAAAAGACCAAAACAAGCTTTTTCAAGCTCTACAAGTCCTATATATATAGTGTTCCACTAGATAGCCATGTTAAACTAGTCCAGTCTTGCCGAGTGGCCTTATCTTCTGGTTACCTGGTCCGGTACTTCTACTTTGAGAGTGAGTTAGTAAACAGGATCAACTTTATGATCCATTTTGAGAAATTGCAATCACAGAATCAGAACGAGTGGGTCTAGAGTCCATCCTCACACAGTTGAAATGCTGCTTCTCCCTTCTCCTTTCCAAAAGAAAGTGGATCTCATAGCCTCTGACAATTCGAAAAGTAGGTCTCAGTCTCATTTTCAGATGCAATTTTCCACCGGAAAGAGAATCCCATATTCTTTAAGCCAAGCCGCCAATCCTAGGGTCAATGCGGAACAGGAAACCATTGCTATTTGAGCAGTTAGAGAATCGAAATTCCACTCATTTAGAAATCGATCGGCGAATGCCAGAGGAAGGATAAGGGGAGCCTACACCAACGTAGTCTTAGCCCTAGAACACATGGAGCTTGGAGCACTGATAATAAGTCTGTCTGATTTTCAAGGAGTTTATGAACAATCACCACATCCATATTGAGGAGAAAGCTCACTCAGGCTACTAAACTTGTAAATACAGTTGCGCTCATGATAGGGATTCCGTTTATGGCGTGAGGTGAAGTTAGAAGTGTACCTGGATATATACTCATAGTGGCTTCCATACCTATCTCCGGTAGAACTAACAAAATAGAAACCTATGACTAGTAGACTCATACGAAAACTTGAAAGATCTATTTCATTAGAAGAGAAAGTTCACTAATCTATGGCCTAGAAAGCCAAAAGAAATGATCAGTCCAATGACAGAAGGACAGAAGCGCGTTCCCTTCGTCCTCAATGTGCATCCACAGCTTACTCGAGTGCTTGAGATATTCATTCGGTTTAAGGCACCTTCATCGTAGGAAGGAAAAAACCCGGATCCCCGGGCGGATCATTCCCTCTAACAAGCTAAACAAGAGTCCAGGAGCGAGAGAGGAAAATCCAAAGTGCAAATAACATAATATGAAAAAAGAAAAAAGTTCTATTGAGTTGTTGAAAAAAAAGGCACTTTAGAAGCGAAAGTAGTCTATTCTCGTAAAGGAATATCGTAACGGGCGACTAGGTAATATAGAAGGCCGACCCACCTGAATCTCTTGGTGGCCTTTCCCTCGGCTTCCATCACAGAAGATGTCAGCAATAGCAATCCTTCAGTCAATAGAATCAGTAACTATACTACTTAAATAGTGAAATACCAACCAACACA